>CM050932.1:19120559-20445262 GCA_027742785.1 Vigna reflexopilosa
TTGTTCACAACTAAAGCCAAGACAAGAATTTGTTTGAATCTTGAAGAAATGGTTGTATCGGGTACAATTTCTAAGGTAGACTACTACTAAGCCTTTAATTTTACTAAAAGAGACATTTTCTCCCATATGTGTTTGTTGCTTTAATTAATAACATATACATACACACCTTTATATACATTAGGCACATTCATGTCTTACCTTGTTGCTTCAGCTCACGCCACTAATCAGTAATGGATACATTTTCTTTCGATCCTTTTATATGTATACTGATATGTAACATATAAATAACTTTAATATAGTACATAATCTATAAAATAACTAAACATGAATAAAATTGTGGAGCAATTACTGCAAAGTTCAAGCTTTTTCGTTATGTACATAATTAATGAAGAAAAGCACTTACCAGAAAAAGTCGAAAGAAACTATTGATTTCCATAATATCATTTCTCAAAACTGTAAAATTAGAAATCAGGACAAAAAAGATAACTAAGGTGTATATTATGGTTTATCAATCAGTTACAAATTTCATTTCATATCAATCTGCATACCCTTTTCTTTTAGTAACTCAGGTTAAACTCTACCAAGTACGTTACATCTTTGATGTCTTTTATTTCAAATTATAGGTTTAAAGCTATTTTGCTTGATGAGTTTGGTTTTCAATAAAAGTGTCAAATAAGTCCCTTTAATAAGATTTTGCCCTAATCCACGTGGGTTGGGGCCAAAAAAGCCCACAGTCCAAAAAAACTCCTCATTAAAAAAGTCCACAGGGCTAAAAACCCATAAAATCCTATGGGTCAGGACCAATCCATGGGTTTTCTTTTTTACAAAATTTATGTTACAATTTTACAAAAGTTGTATCTTTCAAACTAATCTAATGATGTAAACAATTCAATTTTATCTCAATTCTCAGGTTTGGACCTCAAAGCAAGATAAACAGAACATAGACAAATATCAAAATACAACCATCCTGCCACTTATGGTTGAGATATGGTAATCTATCTGTAAACATAGACAAATATCAAAATATACTAAATTATAACCAATTATGTCAAAACAATTACCTATGAGCTGTCAAGGAAGAAACTAAATTAATACTTCTGCAACTAACAAGTACCGGCCATTATCACATGGATATTTTGGACCAACAAAACATAAAAGGGTCGAAAACCAAACACACTACAAGATATTACATTATGCACCATCACCTCCTAATTAATTATGAAAAAAATGTCTTGATTATTGTGAAATCTCTCCGAGTTCAATCATTGTCTTCTTTGTCTGCATAAAACGGAGAACATCAAAATATTAGTATATCAAATCAAATATCACATCAGAATTGTCAAAAATTGCCTATTCATGGCTAAGAACATAAATTTCATAAATACAGTGCAAATGAAATATCAACTAAAACCATATCAGCAATCTGCAATCATGAAAATTGGATTGAAGAGAAAGGCTGTTGGGAAATTCCTTAAAGCACACAAGACAAGACAAATTGTTTGTGAGAAAAATCTTACCTGAAGTAAGATGGCTGTTGATACCAGCATTAGGTACCAAAATTTCCAACCGTCCCTTCATTGGCCTAACAACTTTACATAAAATCTCATGTCTTTCCTTCAAAGATTGGTGAATCACACTGGTATCTCCAAAATAAAGGATATCAAACGCAACATCTAGCCACCTCAAGTCAAGGCATATCATATATAATATTTTACTGCATTATAAAATATTCATCACCTATAGATATGCATTCTTCCATTCAAACCAAAACCATATCAAATTTCTTGACAGGAATTAATGTTTGAAAGGTTCATATACAAGGATACAGCATAACTGCATCAAGAAAAGGCCATGAAAAGATTAAAATTGAACTTGATAGTTTCTTATTAAAAAAAATTACAAAATAGATAACCTGTATGTCACTATCAAGTCCATCTCTTGCTGCCTTGGCTGCAAATAACAGACAAACATTAAATGGTTGTTACAGAAATTAAAGATTTATGCTTTGTTTGGACAAGGAGAAAAATAGAAAAGAAAGAAGTTGGGTAGAAAAAAGTACAAGGACAGGAAAAGTGAGAAGAAAATGAATAGATTTTTAAGGTGTTCAGATTCAAGAAGAGAGAGAAGTTGAGTACATGCCTGTTTCCTGATTTGAGCCAAACTCAGCAAAGCGTTTTGAGGATGTGTCCCACACCAACATTTCACCATCAAGGATACACCTAAGAAAGATTGCAAGGACACAAGAAAAAAATACATGAGCTATTTCTGAAACATACACACACGACTTTCACTAAATAAACATGTATAGTTGCATGCAACCTTCCCATCGAGATGAGTAAACAAATGGGATAGAAATTATCTGAAGTAAACAAAATTGTAATAAAAAGCACTATAAATGTTCACCTATCTACAAGAATATTTTGTATTATGATATCTGACATTGCATGTGCATATTCAGAATGATCTATAAAGTTCCTGCAAAGATGAAAAAGTAAATAACAACTGCGTTATATCAGAACTTGTCATAGTAAATCTCACTTTCACCCTTACCCATCAGCATAAAAATTTAGGGTCTCTTCCACAAATCCGGTGTCCATAATTCTCTAAAATAACTAAATAAGCACGCAATAAAATGTATCAGATCCAAAAGCCATATTGAAATCTGACATTACAAATCATATTGAAATATAAAGGACTAACATTCTACAAAAATTATAAACAATAAATAAAAAATTTAATAATTAGAAAGTAAATTAAAGCTATAGTGCCACCGAGTACCTGTGATCACTTTCATTGCCCACAATGTTGAAGACTTTTAACATTTTCTAAAAGTTTAGACTCATCAATTCCTTCATGACCAAAAATATCTTCAACAATTTCATCTATCACAAGCAATTGAAATACAATCAAACAACTAGTTTAGAATTAATAATTTAATGTAAAGTAATTTTAAAAATAATAACATATACACTTACCACTAGGATTTTCAGAAAACCCATATAGTCAATTTTGAGTACAAATCAACATTTACACATGCTTAGGAAGAATAGAGTTTCTATATTTCGAAAGTACACACTCACCTTTGCTAAAAGCTTACTCCGATGCCACTGTAATAATGGGAATACTAAACACATCTCGAGCCATTATAGACAATATGGCAAACTTTTTCTCATTAGTCTTCCAATATTTGAGCACATCAAAATCTTCATTGTCTTCATCATCATCTATTGTTGATTAATCTAAATAAACATCTATCTCGTTCTTTCCAATGATAGATTTTGATTCATTCTGATACATTTTAAAATCCTACAATACATTACATATTAATTATCAAAACAAAACTAGAAAAACTGGAAAAAAAATTGAACACTAAATACAAAATGCTTACCGAAATAATCCTTGATCTCTTAAACTTCTTCCCTTCAGTATTGGATTGAGACATCAAGATGGATTTATTAGGTGATTGAGAAAGAGAAACACTACGGGTAGAAAAGTTCTTTACATATTCTTTAAATAACCTCTTGAACTTCTCTAACACTTTCTTTGTTTTTTCTGCATAGGTTAAAGGATTCATTTTTTTATAACAATACGTTATAAAATCAACCTTTAGTCGTGGATCAAGAATAGCTCCAAAAGCTAACCCAATACTATACTCCTTCCAATACTTTTGAAACTTTTCTTTCATATTACAAGCCATATCCTTTAAGGTGACATCTTCATTCAACAAATTCTCTTCAATGATGAGCTGAATTTTCCAAATTTGTATAAAATACAAGTTTAAAGTGGGATAAGATGAACCAAACATCATGTTTGTAATCTCATAAAATGGTTCTAAGAATTGACATATTTTCTCTCCCCTGTTCCATTCCTCAGAAGATGGACAATTTTTATAATTTCTATCAACCACTTTGAGAATTTCAAAAGCTTCCTTATATTTGATTGCACTTTCAAGCATTAAATAGGTTGAATTTCATCTTGTAGTCACATCTAATCTCAAACCCATGCTCATATTTATGCGAGCATCACTAACATATTCTTTGAATTTGAGAGTTCTTCCATCTGATGATTTAACATACTTAATACCCTCTCTAATACTATGGAGTGCTTTGTCAATCACCTTTAAACCATCTTGAACTATCAAATTAAGAGTATGAGCACAACATCGTACATGGAAAAACTCACCATCACATAATAAATTTCTATGAACACAAAGATGGCTTTTCAAAATGTCTTGAAAAATATTATTGGCAGAAGCATTATCCAGGGTAATTGAGAAAATTTTCTTATCAATACCCCATTGCTTTAGGCAATCAAACACAACACTTTCTAGTTCAACACCTGTATGTGGTGGTTTCATTTGACAGAAGTTAAGAATCTTACTTGTCAATTTCCAGTTTTCATCAACAAAGTGTGCAGTTAGGCAAATATATCCCTCAGAAGTAACTACAGTCCAAACATCAGAGGTTAAACAAATTCTATTAGGAATCCTAGACATGATTTGCTTAAGTTTATCCTTTTGTTTAATGTATTCCTTTTCCACATCTGATATAGTAGTGTTCCTACATTTCAATCTATTAGGATTAATGTATTTTATCCACTCTTTGATTCCTTCATATTCAACAAAATTATAAGGAAGACTATGTTTAATTATGGCTCTCGCAAGTAACTTCCGATGAATCTTTTGATTGATTCTTCGTGTCCCAAACTTTCCTTCTTGATTCATATTCACATCTAAGTTTGCAATACTTCTACACACATGGACATGTCGACTTAAGTGTGAAGTTCCATAATTGTTTTTAGTAACCGGGTTTTTTCCAACTTTGTAGCTATTACCACAATACTTACATGCAGCCATTCTCATCTTTTCCTATTTTTGTGAAAAAATTCCAAACATTTACGATTTCCTTTGTATTGGTGGTAGTACTCTCAGATGGACCAAGAGTTTCAAATGCAAGATCATCAACCAAAATCAAAAAGTTACTCCTATGGTGATCCATATTTAAAAATTATTGCACACAGCTGCATAGATAAATGAACAATATTTTTAATAGATGAACTCCCTAAATTCCGGATAAACAGAATTCTTAATGTCCAAGAATGTTAAAAAAGTCTCAATATATTCATCATTGTTTTCTCAAAATACCACCACCACACAGCCATATCAAGAAAACATCGAGTAACTCCATGTGTATTTATTTATCTTTATCCAATTAGGTTCTGGAACTTTCTAAATAATTTCCTTAAAAATGGAAATCTTACCCTGTCTAGTATTTACGTTAACAAATTTAATAACCATTAAATATGAAAAAATGTTGTGTATGGTCTTTTTGGAATTATTATTGGTCAATCTAACCTAACCAGTTCTTTAATTTTGCTTGTTTTGTACTAAAACCAAGAGGAAATTAAAATCCATAGTAGTTTCATATATGTCAAATCATCCAAATCACTCCAATAATAACTGCAACTTTAACAACTTTAAGTAAAGAACTTACGCTTCATAAACTTCATATGTAATCGATTCTAACTTCAATAATGTAGGTAGGTAATCAATTATGGATTCTCAAAATTGATTCTATTGACAATACATATTCCATCTGGACTAAAAAAAAGGAAATGTCACTTCCGTAAATACACACTCAAAATAGGTTTTTCTCATTCAATGTATTTTAATGTTTTTCAACATTTACCCATGTACTAATTCCGATCAATCGAAAAATATAATAGAATTAATTCAGATTTTGTATAGATTATTAGAAACGTAGTCTGAAAATGTGAAAGAAACACAAGAGTGCTTGCAGAGAAAATACGTGAAAGAATGAGAGAAAAATAACATGCAGAGGATATACTGAATAATACGATGAATTCTTATTGAAAGAAAATAGAAGAGAGATGCCAATATATACAGACAAAGCACCAGATAAAAGTGCTAACGACTAACAAACTAAACAGAAAACAGAGGCTTGAATTACAGACTAATAATACTTTTGAATTAGTTTACTTTTTGTTAACATGAATATTTTTTTAGATTAAATTTACCTCTTATTCCTTTATCCTAATCTCAATAAATTGTTATTCTTTAATCTAAACAATATTTTGATTGCTAAAAAGTGAAAAAAGAGCGACCACAGCACACGTATGCAGAAGACAGAGGTGAGATACTAACAAACAGTGGTGACTAACAAACATTATTGCCTAAGATTCTCTGTTTTTTTCCAAACGTGTATTCAAATTAATCTAAACATGTTCCAATCATAATATTAATTGTGGAAACAAAAGAAGAAATATATCATTTAACAACATTGAAGAGCAAAAAGTAGTTGGAAAGAAAATAAAAAACAGTTAAAGAATTCATTCCATGAAATGAAGTATCCCATCAACAATATATAAGCTAAAAAACTTACGGAAGGAGGGGCTCTGTTCTGAACAAGATGTGGATTCAGCGTCAAAGCAACAGATCTACTCGATGGATCAATGAATAATATTCGAGAAACAACCTAAATTACATACAATGCATTTAGAAATAGAAAAGTAACTTTGAAAATTAGTAATATGATTAGCATAACAAGAGACAACTGAAAAACACATCAAACATATATCGAACCCAATGCAAATCCATCAAGGCAAATGAGTGTGATGACACTCTTCAACTGTTTGCTAAGAAACTCAGAAAAAGCGAGTAATTTAATTCTGAAGCATGGGTAATGACACTTTAAGCTAGACAATCGTATCTAAAAGATAATCCATGATGATGCAACTCAAAAGCGACAACCTCTGTGGATGTTCAAGCTAAAGGGCATTGAGAAATAAATACCAATTAATAGCAACTGCAAAAGAACATGGTATTGCTTAATGATTGAGAAACATCTGAAGAAAGCTTCGTTTTCAAGAGGGTATATGCAAACAAGTGTTGGAAATACAATATAGCTAGTTTATTCACAAGAGACTTTCGAATTTAAAATAAAATGTGATGTAGTTTATAGTGTTTATCGGAAGTGAAATTTGGAGGCGGTGATGTTGCGGTGATGAGATTCGTGAACTTTTGGATCTTCCTTAGTAGGGTGAGAAGAAGAATGTTTGAACGAAGATGATGTCCCAACGGGAGAGAAGATGTTGCGTAGATGTTGATGTTTCAGCGAACGATGAAACAAAGACTACTTTGATTGAAAAAGGGGGCTCAACCCACCCTAAAGATGTCCCAACCCATTTTACTGAGGGCTTCTGGGGCTAGGGCTTTCAAAAAAAACCTTGTTAAGTGGGCCACTAAAATAGGGGCTAATTTTAAATAGGGCTAGGGCTGGATTAAGATGACACTTCTAGTTTTCAACCTTATTCTGAATGTGTGGAGTAAAATAACCACAAGGCTTTACTATAAAGAGATGAAGGGTTTGGTTGTACACTAGTACAAAAATAGTGTATAATGTCACGTGTTTAACGTTCAACCACTTAATAGCCAACGTTAAAAATGACTGGTGATATTTTTGTAAATAAATGCAATTACTAGACGTCCTTTAGGATTATAATTCGATGTCAATTTGTTATAAGACCTCGAATATTGAGAAGTTTGACGTCTTATTGTATAAACTTTACGAAAATGCTTGACGCGAAGGTGAAAATGTGCTTACGTATGACGTCGAATGCCTTAGAATTATACGTCAAAAGGTTATAAAACGTCGAATGCCCTAGAGTTGGACGTCAAAAGGTTAGTGATTCAATAAAAATTTGAGCAGGAAGTTCAAAATTCATTCACTTTATCTTAGCGCACAAGACTTTATTCTCTGCTTAAACTTTTCTTGAACGAACTTTGACGATCATCACATGTAATCTTTTTTTCATTTGATACAAATGCATGTTGATTACCTACTTTAGGTATGATTTTTGTTTGTTTTAATTGATTGTTTTCATGTTCTTGTCCTTCATAGGCGCATTCTGCTTTCTCTCTCATATGTATATGTATATAGATATATATGTATATGTATATACATATACATGTACATGTATATACATTTATATACATGTACATATATGTATATATACATGTATATGTATATACATGTACATGTGTATATATATATATATATATATATATATTGATAGGGGGAGCAATATGAATACTGAACCCAATTCTTGATGTGTTTGTTTTTTTCTAATGATAACACATTAATAGTAACAACACATAAATGTTATCATGACACAATAAAAATATGTTTATGTGTGATGAAATACATATGTAGATATGTAAATGCTTATTGTTGATTAATGCATATGTTGGACATATTGTTGGTTTTGCATACTATTGTGATTATATCTTTGTATGCATACTGTATGTTTCTATGTGCTGAAAACCACAAGCATAAAAGCAAATTTGCATTACATAATCGATTACAGTATTGTTGTAATCAATAAAGTTCATCAGACATCTTATGTTTTGAATTATGGCAAAACAACAAGTTTGAATCGATTACATTAGTTGTTAAATCGATTAAAATCGTTTCTTTGCATATATCATTTTCAAATGTGTTGTGATGAGTTTTTGAAGAGAAAAAGTTTTCAAAATCTGTTTAAGTGCTTCGCTTGATCGATTACATATTTTATGTAATCCATTAAGTCTGTTATCTTTTGAAAACTGTTTTCAGCTTATTATAACAGATATAATGGTCATTTTTTAAATATGTTAGCCTAGCATTAAATGCGAATCGATTACATTAATTGTGCATTCAACTAAGAGATGTGTTAGTTGTAATTCTGTTACATCTGGTTTTTATCTAACCGATTACATTACTAACGTAATCGATTACTTTGCGTCTAATATGATGAAAACTATAAATTGTCGCATTACTTGTGATTTCGTGACTTTTGATCATTTTGTACATTTTCATATTTGACATCTTTGATCTGAGAAAGTTTTACAGATTACATAGACTCTCCAAGAATCAAGAAGTGAGGATTTCGAAGAATCTTGAAGGATTCTTGAGAGGAGATTTGAGAACGTGATTGGCTGATCTTATTCTCACTATTGAGGTGTATCTGCTATGATCAGAAAAGGATTATGCAATCGTTGATTGTGTTCTTTCCTTGTTCGTGCGTGACAGGAAGAAGAGAGAGGAGCTCTTGGACTTTGAGAAGTGTTTCTCAAAGGGGTACTACAACAAGAACATGTGGTTCTATGTATGCAAGTGTTTTCTTTCTTATATTTGATTGTGAGTGGGAAAGGTGTTTACATTTGAGAGAGCTCTGTAAAACCTTTGATGTAAAACTCATATCATTATAGTGAAAGATCCTTCAATCTAAGGTTGATTGAAGGGAAACTGGATGTAGGCATTGAGGCCGAACCATTATAAATTTTTTGTTTGTATCTCTTTCATTCTCTCTTTACATTTCATTACATATGCACTTTATTTACAACGCAAGAAAGTTTTAAAGATCATTCTAACTTTGCAAAGAGATTTGAAAAACGTACGTTTTAATAAATCACCAATCCCCCCTCCCCCCTTTGATGTTGAGAAACAAGCTTCTTTATTTCTATCAATATATATATATATATATATATATATATATATTCTGTCTCCCAAAAATGTAGTAATGAGTTTCTACTTTCTATCTTGAACATTTAGTTGTTAGCCCTGTTCTGAGTGTGTAATGTTGTGTTCCATAAGGAGGGCAATGATGGATTCATTAGCCAGCCGATTATCTTCCACAAGATGGCCAATGATGACATGAGTGCTTAGGAGGGGGAAGAATACACATAAAGCCACAAAACAAGTTGAAGTTGATAGGACGTGACCATGAGCAAGGGAAAGAATCCACTTGGAGGACCTATGAAAAGGGCCATAGCAAGAAAATCAAAGGAAACTCTTCAACAAGTGGTTAATTGTATCATGACCCAGTTGAACAAAGACTAAAAAAATCACTTGGTTGCTCTTTTTCTTCTTCTAAGTTACTACTTTTTTTAAATAATGGCCCAATCATTTGTACATTGGTTGACCAAATTATGTATTGGGTTAATCAAATAATGAACTTTATTTTTTTTATATTTTAAGTTGTAATAAATGCCTAATTGACCACTTAGTCATCAGTCTTTGGAAAACTAAAAGGATGCAAACATGATTGTTATTTTGGTGACTTTTGGTTGTCACAAATTGTAGTTACCATTTGCCATTAAATCTTTTCTAATTGTGATGGCTAAAGCTTTTAAAAGCTTAACCATTTTCATAAAAGAATACAAGTGAAGTTTTTTTTTGTAGAATATTAGAGTTTCTTACTCTTTTATCTTAGTGAAGATTTTTTTGTAGAATACAAATGAAGTTTTTTTGTAGAATATTAGAGTTTCTTACTCTTTTATCTTAGTGAGAGTGATTCTCCTAAGTTCTTGAGTGATTCAAGAACCCTTGGGTATATCAAATGACTTTCCATCCTTTGTATGTTGCCTTTCTTTTAAAGAGTGATTCTTTCCTTCTAATTTTTTGTCACTTCGTTTTTCTTTCTTCCTCTCGATTTATAGAAACTCGATTCTTTCCAATTTATCTTGTAGTCATCACTTGCATTTTATGTGTCCAAATTAAGTGTTTCTTGAGCCAAAATTGAACTTTAGAACGTAAGCTTTCACCTCGTTTTGGAAACATCCCAATCGGAGTTCTATACCTCAAGATATTAACGTTTTGAAAATTTTGTTCCCTATTTTTACTAAGTTTCAAAATTTCTTTCAAGGTTCTAACATTAAAGATCCTCAATTAGCCCTTTTGTAAATGTGGTTCTCATCAGAAGCAATATCAAAATGATTACTTAACTTTAATATTTTTCTTTAATCATTTCATCAAGCTAGTGATGCAGATGTGCCTAAGGCTCCTTTAGGTATGTGACATCCCAATTATATAGCAAAATATATAATGTAGAAGGCATCAAAAATAATATGACAAAGCAGTTAGGGATGTGTACTTAAGGTATTAGGATTACAGTCATCCTAAAAATAACACTAGAATTTAAAACTTTAAGTAAGAGATCTAAACTTAAACTTAGTCATAAAAAGTATTTCAAAAAGACATAAGCTGAAATAGAGAAATCCTAGGAAGACTAAGCTGCAGCATCATCATCTCCCTCCAAGGCACGCTCTAGGGGGACCTCATTTTCCTCTGCTCACATCCAAGTGGATGATCATCGCAAAAGAAAACACATACAAACATGGCACAAACATAAAAGCAAGGGTGAGCTAATTATATAAAAAAGCATACAATATAACAGTAAGTACATACCAGAGTTAACTTCAATCAAAGCAAGACAGAACATACATCCTAGAATGTTGTAAACTAGACTTGACTCGTCCGTACCTTAGAATGATAGTCGAGCTATGGCGGGTCATGCACCCGTGGTGGCTTATGATACTTGGGTTTCCCACCCTACCACACTCATGAGATTAGCCTGTTCCGGGTCTTGAGGCATACTAGAAGCCCCTAAGACTAAGACCTCCTGCTACTCCTCACCACATGGTTCAATCCTCTCTACGTGAGAAGAAAGACCATTAGAGTTTCAAGAAGACCCCCAAGACTAAGCTCCTACTTTCATTCTAAAAAACTAAGAATCTCACCGAGAGATTTCACACTTTGAAACAAACTTATTAACTTGAATCGTACTTCATTCACTTTATAATCATACATTTTCAGGCCACAAAGATCATCCAGGAGTTAACACAATACATTTTTAAACATGCTTCACAAACCAAACAACATTCAACAAGGCACCATATCAAACAAAACTAAAGAGAGTGAACTAGACTCAACGCTTCTCACACAGCGCATACTACTCGCATAGTGAGATTGGGGCTTCTCGCATAGCGCACACTCGGATTCGGCTTGCGAATTAAGTCTGCATAAGTAACAGACTTTAAGTCTCTTGCATAGCGCACCCAGGTCGCATAACGAGAGATGAAACAGAGGCCACTCCCCTACATGGACTCGCTATGCGAAACAATCTGCATAGCGAGTCTGCATAATCTGCAGAACGCAGTTTTGCCGATTATGCACACACTCACCCTTTTTACCATTTCTAGTGAATTTTCTCAACTTATAAGGACTCTAATTCATGAATTAAACTTGATTAAACTTATGTAGATGATTTTTAACATTCCTATGATGATTCTAAAGTGATTAGGACCTAACTTCTTCCCTAAATTTCTAATTTCTATAACTTAGGGGCTAAATCCTCATTCTACCAGTTCTAACATGTTTTAATTCAATTTTAGGTGCCTAACAAGTCACAAATAACCTCCCTGAACTATTCCAACATAATGCCAGAGACCCTGACCCCAATTTCTCAATTTCAATACTGATAACGGTTTAAAACACCGTTATTTGAGATGTAATTTTCATACTAAAAGCACCATTTTTCACTTAGAAACTTGCTTGGACTCATGCTTTTTCAATAAATTGTGTGAATAAGAGAGTTGAGGTTGATTTCAATGTTTTATGACTAATTCCCCTTGTTTTGACAGAGATTGAAGTAATTCTGGAACCAGAGATGAAAAGCCAAGAAGATGGAGCTCAGAAGGGCCTAAAAAGGCACTAGAAAGAAGGACAACGTGAAGCCCAGACGTCCAGAGCCAAAGCTTGAGCGTGCAGAATCGACGTCCGCCGCCCGAGCGGTGGCCTTGGCCGCCTGGGCGGCAGGGCCTCGCAGCTTGGGCATCCAGACTCGACGCCTGGGCCTTACATAAGGAGTTCTGACCGCCTGGGCATCCTCCTAGACCGCCTGGGCGTCAACTTTCGTGGATCGGACCCTGTTTCTGCTCTGTTTCTATTCTTTCGAACTGGACCCTGTTTTGGCACGCCTCTGACACTATTTAAAGGACCCTGGGGCTCTAGGTTTTGCATCCCTGGCAGAGAAGAGAATATCAATACATTCTTTTCTTAATTCTTAGGCTTCCATTCTCATTCTTTCATCCATTGTTGATGGAGTTCCCCCATGTCTGTGGGGAACTAATTTCTATTTGTTGTTAGGGGATGATGTAACCTTGTAAACTTTCATGCATTTGAATTGATTTTTAAATTCCATATGCTTTTCCATTAATTGTTAGAGTAATTCATCTGTTTTTATGCTTGCTTTTGTTTAACTCATTCATTAGCATGATTTATGAATTGCGTGAGTGTCGGGAGGTTCCTTACAATTCAGGTTCTTGTTGAATTACTCCTGAGGGTTATATTTCTAAAGGATGAGGGTATGAGTCTTGGTCGTCTTAATCTCTTGTTCTTCACATCTTTTTACCAGGAATGCTAGGAATTGTATGAACTGGTAATTAGGGGCATTAATTCATAAAGAAGAATTCTTATATACATGAGAGGGAATTTGGTGAAATCTAACCCCAACAACATATCCATCTCATATAAATCAACCTTTGTTCATCTTTGTGCTCCTTTGCCACTAATCAATTACATTTTTATTTTATTATTTTTGCATCCCAAACCCATGATCTCTTTTATTTTAAGTCTTAATTAATCTTGTTATCACACGACTCTTTAGTGATGAGAGTCCTCTGGGATACATACCTGGTCTTACCATTTTATATTACTTGTGCGACTCGGTACACTTGCCGATTTGCCCCAACAAATACTTCACTTCCACTAACACAACCCGAAACAGTACCTATGCACGTGCTTTCTACCTATATCAATGTTATTTTAAAATCATTACTCAAAACCTTTTCTCACATAATCAATCACAGTCAATAACTCATTCAACTCTATTTATAGTCAGCACATCACAGTTATACAAATTTCACAGCTTCAACTAATGCCACTTAAGATGCTCAAAACAAAGAATGGGGCATAACAATACATAAATTTAGATTCATCAAACAGGCACATCATACAACTAATAAAATACATAATTAGCTCCCCCTACCTTGATGGTTACACAACACAGTTCACTAAAGACCTCAATAAGAGAGCTTGGAAGAGAGAGACAGTGGCTTCTTAGAAAGAGAAATGAACTTTAAATTAAAAACAAATTACAAGAAAACATTATTTTATTTCTAAATGTTCAGCCCTCTTAATGATTGTCACTTGTCACTTCCCCTTGCTGACTCTTTTCTAAGTCATTACAAGGTACAAAAGGATCATCTGGTAGTAGAACCACTTAAGGAGTTTATGATGTTTTTTAGGATGAAAATATATTTAGTCAACTATGGATTTTGAGTAACTATGGATTAAGTTGTAATTACGTTTCAGTTTAAGGTAATATATTTGTGTTGGCGACTTCTATCCACTCACTAGTTCCACTTTTTTTATTGGCCTAGCTTCCGGTGTTTGGCACATTTGTCTTAGCCATCCTAGTTCTTCTACTTTGTAGTCTCTTTGTATGAATTAATTCATTGCTTTTGAACATTTGCATTCAAAAACTATTTCTAATACATGTGTGGTTGGAAAGTTTCCTTTTGTGTCATCTAATGATACTACTTTAATGTCTTTTGATATTTTACATAGTGATATTCGGACATCACTTGTTTTAAGTTCCTCTAATCATCCTTATTATGTTTTGTTTCTAGATGATTACTTTGATTTCCTGTGGATGTTTCCTTTAGGTACTAAATCTCAATTTTTCGAAAGGTTAACATCTCTCATCAAATTTGTGATAATAATGGTCTTCTATTTCCATTTTCTTGCCTTCACACTTCTTAAAACGGCAAAGCAAAACATAAAATTTGCACTTTCCTTGTTCATTTGTCCATTCCTCCTTCGTTTTGGCATCATTCCTTTCAAATCGTCACTTATCTCCTTAATACACTTCCTCATAGGGCCTTGTTTAATCATTCTCTCATTCAACTTTTGTATCATCATGATCCTTCCTATACACATTTGTGAGTCTTTGGTTGTCTTTGTTATCCTTTGTTCACCTCTCCTACCATTAACAAATTATAACCATGATCGACTCCGTGTATTTTCTTAAGATATCCCATTAATTGTAAAGTTTATAAATGTTTTGATTTGTCCAACGGGAAGGTAATAATATTACGACATGTCATTTTTTATGAAACACAGTTTCCTTTTACCCATATGTCTCCCTCCCTTATCTCTACTTATGATTGTTTCCCTAATGACATACATCTCTCTCTTGTTCATCCCAAGCACAACTCTAGCATGGAGCCTTTGCCTAACCCACAACCTGTAAGATTACCCTCCTCTTTATCCAACACATCACACTCCACGACAAGCCTATCTACCTCTCTCACTTCAAACCAACATGTCGTACCTCTGAACCCTACACCTTCATCAAATATCGGCCCCTCCTACTAGGACCATGACCACTCGTAGCATGATCGATGTCTACAAACCCATAAAGCTCTTTAACCTTTATGTTTCCATTGTCAAGTCGACAATATCACCTCTTCCCACAAATTATACCCTGCTTTATCTGGCCCTAATTGAAAATCTACCATGTTGTTTGAATTTGATGCTCTAATTAAAAATAATACATGAAATTTGGTTTCACGACCTTGTGATGTTAATATCATTCATTGTATGTGGATTTTCTAATATAAAAAGAAATCTAATGGTTGTTTTGAGTGTTACAAAGCTTATTTTTTAGGTGATGGCAGGTTTCAAATTGCAAATGTGAATTGTGACGAAACGTTTAGTATTGTGGTGAAACCTACAAAAATTCGCATGATTCTCACCATTTCTCTCCAAATCCTAGCCCATTCATCAGTCAGATGTTCAAATTGCATTCCTCCATGGTGATCTGCATGAGATTGTGTACATGCACGTTCGTTCGGTTTCTATTATCCCTTTTACCTTAATCACGTTTATCGCTTGAGGGAATCTCTTTATGGTTTCAAGCAAGCGCCTCATGCTTGGTATCAGCATTTTGCAGACTATGTTTCTACCATTGGGTTCCCGCATAGTATTTCATATCACTCCCTCATCATCTACATCGTGGTTCTGACATGGAATACATCCTCTTTTATGTTGATGACATCATTCTCATCACCTCATCCCATGACCATTGCAAATATATCATGACATTCCTTGCCTCTGAATTTACTATGAAGGGTCTTAGTGCTTTGAGTTATTTTCTTGGCATTGTTTTGGAAAGACATGTAAGTGGCTTGCTCCTTGGTCATAGCACTTATGTTAGTGACATCATTGCATGCGTCGACATGACTTCTTGCAATCCTTCTACTACTTCAGTTGATATCAAGCAAAAGCTCAATACATCCTTTGGCACACCACATGAGGATCACATTATGTACCGAAGTCTTGTCGGCACCCTATAGTATATCACCTTCACTTACCCTAACATTTCATATGTTGTTCAACAAGTTTGTCTTCACATGTATGCCCTCTACACTGGGCACATGTTAGCATTAAAATGCATTTTGAAATATGTTCAAAGTATAGTATGATTTGCACCTTTATCTATTATTGAGAAACTCATTTCTTATATTGAAGTTTATTAGGGTAGATGTCCTGACACCAGACGCTCCACATTTGATTACTATGTGTCTCTTGGTGACATCTCTTGCTAATGTTGTTTTGGAATCTTGTGTTAGCATAAAGCTAAAGAGAAGAAGTTTTTATGATGTCTCAAAGTCAAGTCTCAAGTGCTCTTGTTGTAAGAAAATCTTTATGAAGACTTGTCTTGTGTTAAAGCTTTTGTAATTTAGTAGATTTATGTATAAGATGTTACCAATGAGGTGCATTGGTGTCTTAAAAGATATTATGGTTTTAATGATGCTACAAGATGAAGAACTTGAAGACTCTTATTGTAATTATTTTAAAAGCATTTTCTAGAATAAATTGTAATAGGAATAACTTTGTTGATGTAAACACTTAGAAGCTTTCTTGTCTAGAGAAAGTTTGCGCAGATAATCAATTATTTGGTGTAATAATCGATTACCACGAACCTATTTGAAAAAGAGTTGATCGCGCAAATAATCGATTATTGCTTAGAATAATCAATTATTTCAGTCTGAGTCAGTATTGCCCAAGTCACGCAAATAATCGATTATTCCTTAGGATAATCGATTATCACTTTTTGAAAACCCCATAACCGACACAAATAATCGATTATTACTTATGATAATCGATTATCACTGACAGTTGGGAGATGGCTTTTCAGTTTCTGACCTCTAAGCTATATATACTCTTTACTAAACCTCTTAGAGGTTCATCTAAGTCATTTGAGAATACAAAAATGCTCTGAGGAAGTTCTCAAGAATTAGATTTTCTCAAGTCAAGTCTTATGAATAGGAGAAGCTCGCACTTAGTGTGTCTAAGGTAGGAGCGGTTCTCTTCAAGTTGATTGAGATGAAGTCTTCTGTTCGTTTGTTGAAGGAAGGTGTTTTCTTTTCTTAATTTCTATTTCATCTGATTGTAACACATTTTAGTGAAATAGTTAATCACTCTTTATATTCGAACCAGTATAAAAATTTTTGTGTTGATTTTCTTTAACCCTATCTCTTTAGCATTCAAACTGTTTGTTAAAAGTCTTAAAAGAAAATCAATATTTCTAAAAAGAACCATTTTATCTTGTCTTTTGATTGTAACACATTTTTCCGCTTAAATCACTTTATTCCGCTACGCGATACCGGTTGTTGTAAACCAACATAGGATGTGGTTTATCTTTAATTCTATGTATTGTTTGTCTTAGGTTGCGTTAAAATTCGTTTTGAATCAGAAAACCTCACTTTATACTCAAGATAATCGATTATCAAATTATAATAATCGATTATCAGTAACCAATTATGACTTGCCATAATAGATTATAACGAGCAATTATGATAATTTTTAAGCAAGTTTTTTACCGTTGTGCATTCATTAAATGCATAATAGATTACCATAAGTGAATAATCGTTTATCACACATTAATTAGTTGACAACGGATTTTTGAAGGTGTTCTTGAGTGAGGTATTTATAAAGATGTTTTAAACTCCCATTTTAACACACACAACTACACTTTTGAAACTGGGTGAAGTGTGATCTAAGGTTTGTGTAACCCTTGTGCTTTGACTTTGAAAACTTGGTGTTGAGATAGAGTGAGAACTTTCACTAGGAGTGTGATTGAATGTCGTTGTTGTTGTTGAGTTAAAGTTTGTCATCCTTTGTGAAGATTCAGAAGAGGTATTCATCCTTCGTGAAGCATTCGGAGGATGTGTTCATCCCTTGTGATTTTCAACGAAAGTGAGTATCATCTCTTGGGGTAACAAAATAGGTGTTTCTAAACCCTTAAACTTGTCTTTCTGTGTGATTGTAATAATTTATTGGTTTTGTGCTAGTGGATAATCAATCTCTGTTTGGGATTAGCAACTGGACGTAAATTCCTTGGGATCTGAACCAGTATAAAATTACTTGTGCAAATCTCTCTTTTTCTACACTCTTTATTGTTGTTGATATTATTTGTTAAGTAA
The DNA here is from genome assembly GCA_027742785.1 of Vigna reflexopilosa. Taxonomy (NCBI): domain Eukaryota; kingdom Viridiplantae; phylum Streptophyta; class Magnoliopsida; order Fabales; family Fabaceae; genus Vigna; species Vigna reflexopilosa. The sequence goes on from CM050932.1 coordinate 19,138,951, forward strand.
CTTTTATAAAGAGAGAAGAAAAATAATTTTCAAAGCACAAGAAATCAATTCACCCGGTCATCTTGATATTTGTCTAAACACGTTAACCATTCTGTTGCATCGCTCTAACAATTGGAATCAGAGCTTGCTCTGATAGTTATTCACAAAAAAAATGTTTGGACAATATCAAACTTTTGCACAGGGTGCTTCAATTGACAGACCCACTCTTTTTGTTGGAAAAAATTATGCTTTTTGGAAAATAAGAATGCAAATATTTTTAGAGTCTGTGATGCTGTTGAAAATGGTCCTTTTGTTCTTACTATTATTGTTAATAACGTGAAAGAACCTAAGCCCTGTGCCTAATGGACTATTGATGAGGAAAGAAGGGCTCAATATGATGTTAGGGCCAGAAATATTATTTCATCTACTTTAACCCTTGATGAGTTTTACAAGATTTTTGTTTGTAAAAGAACTTAGGAAATGTGGAAAATTTTAATAGTAACTCATGAAGGTACGAATGAAGTTAAGTGTGCTCGAAAGAACTGTTTAGTCAAAGAATATGAGATGTTTCGGATGAAACACGAGAAAACAATCCACGATGTGCAAAATTGTTTTACACACATCGTCAATCAATTATCCGATTTAGGTAAAAATTTTGACATTGAAGAGTTAAATATTAAAATTCTAAAATCTTTGAACAGGACATGGCAGCCAAAAGTCACGACCATCACAGAGTCACAAAATCTTGCAACCATGTTTATGGCGACTCTGTTTCGTAAACTAAGAGAGCACGAGATTAAACTTGAAAGGTTGAAAGAAGAAGATGATCAAGGAATAAAAAGAAATATTGGTTTTAAATCTGAGGTTGTCAATATCAAAAGCGTTAAAGACGATGAAGATTCTAATTGCGAAGATTCAGACTAATTGATAAGAATGCTCACAAAGCTCATGAAGAACAAGGGAAAATACAAAGATCGCAAAAAGAAGAATCAAGGATCCTCCTCAAAATTTAGGTGTTATGGTTATGGAGAATTAGGACATATCAAATCAAATTGTCCAAATAAAGAAAGAAATTTCTCCAAAATAAAGGAGTGAGAAGAGTATAATTCAAGCTCTGAATCAAGCATTAACGACTTTAATGAGCAAACAAATATTTTTTTAATGGACGACTATATAGCTAGAAGCCAAGTAAGTACCTCTAGCGATTCTGGTAATTTTGATGATATAGATCTTGATGAAGGTGAATTGCATGATACTTTTAAGGAATTATTGCTAGAATCAGAAAAATTAGATCTTTCTTATAAGAAATTAAAAATTGATTTTAAAGTATTAAAATCAAAATTTGAAAATATGCTTGATGAAAATTAAAATTTGAAAAATAAAATTTCCTATTTAGAAGAAGAAAAATTTGTTAGTAATTATGAATGTACATCTTGCATAAATTTGAAGAAATTGCAAGAAACAACCAAAGGTGAATGTAGTAAAAGCTTTATAGAAAAGAAAAAGGTTGTTAAAAATAGGTATGTTCCTCAATATTAAAATAAAACTAAAAGAACTCGTAGAGTTTGGGTAGAAGAAGGAACTACTTATAGGAACCCAAATGTTGTTACTTGTTTCTATTGTATGAAAAATGGTCATACATCAAATAAATGTAGAATAAAACGTTATGGTATTTCAAGAAGAATGTATGCATGAATTCCTATTATAAAATAACTTGTCTTTAACTTTAAAGGTCTCAAATAAGTATTTCTTTCGGGGTCCAAAATATTATTTTTCTGTTTTGCATGTTATTTCAAAATTAAGGAAGAAGCTTTTGGTTGTGCACCAAAACTTGGTAAAGTATGGTTTGTAAATTGAGAGGGGATTTTTAACATGAAAAGAAAAATATGATATTTTTTAACTACTTTTTCTTCCTTAATATATAAAATTTAGGTGCAGTTTAATTTTGTTCACTAAGGAGGGGTACATTTTTACACTTTTTATTTATTTTTTAAGATTTCTAAATTTATTGTATTTACCATGTTTGGAATTATGACTCATGTTTCCCTTTAATAAAAATTATGATAATTGTTATTTATTTGTTTATGGCTTATATTCAAGGGAAGTTCTTATATTAAGGGGGAGAAATAATTTAATCATACATAGCGCTTTTTAATAATGATTGAAAAGGAGGAGAAGTGTGTTTAAAAGACTTAATTATATTGATTTCTTGTCTACTAATCAATTTTCTTTAAGTTATGTATGAGTTACAAATTAGTACAAGTAACAAAAATCTTTAAATAAAAGTAAATCAAAGAGTTTTTTTATGATGTCTCAAAGTCAAGTCTCAAGTGCTCTTGTTGTAAGAAAATCTTCATGAAGACTTGTTTTGTGTTAAAATTTTTGTAATTTAGTAGATTTATGTATAGGATGTGGTTTATCTTTGATTCTAAGTATTGTTTGCCTTAGGTTGCGTTAAAATACGTTTTGAATCAAAAAACCTCATTTTATACTCAAGATAATCGATTATCAAATTATAATAATCGATTATCAGTAATAAATTATGACTTGCCATAATCGATTATCACAAGTAATTATGAGAATTTTTAAGAAGGTTTTTTACTATTGTGCATTAATTAAATGCATAATCGATTATCATAAATGGATAATCGATTATCACACGTTAATTAGCTGACAACGGATTTTTGAAGGTGTTCTTGAGTAAGGTCTTTATAAAGATGTTTTAGACTCTCATCCTAGCCCACACAACTACACTTATGAAATTGAGTGAAGTGTGATCTAGGGTTTGTGTAACCCTTGTGCTTTGACTTTGAGAACTTGGTGTTAGCATAAAGCGAGAACTTTCACTAGGAGTGTGATCGAGTGTTGTTGTTGTTGCTGAGTTAAAACCTATCATCATTTGTGAAGATTCAAAGGAAGTGGTCATTCTTCGTGAAGCATTCAAAGGATATGTTCATCCCTTGTGGTTTCCAGGGGAAGTGAGTATCATCCCTTAGGGTAACAAAAGAGGTGTTTCTAAATCCTTAAACTTGTCTTTCTGTGTGATTGTAATAGTTTACTGGTTTTGTGCTAGTGGATATAGTTAATCTCTGTTTGAGATTAACAACTCGACGTAGGATCTAAACCAGTATAAAATTACTTGTGTAAATCTTGATTTCCATACACTCTTTATTGTTGTTGATATTGTTTGTTAAGTAATTTTTATAAAGAGAGAAGGAAAATGATTTTCAAAGAACAAGAAATCAATTCATCCCATCATCTGGATATTTGTCTAAACACGCTAACCATTTTGCTGCACTGCTCTGACATCTTGTTGACTCTGCAATCTTCTCTTAAAGCTTCATTTTTCTCTCCCTCGGACTACTTTAGTATACTGCGATAATGTTAGTATCATTTATATATACAATAATCCTTTTTAGTATTAATATACAAAATATATTGATATGGATATTCATTTTTGTTTAAAAAAAAAAAAAGTAGCATCCGATCAAGCACAAGTTCTTCATCTATCTTCCTTTCACCAAATAGTTTATATCTTTACGAAAGGCCTACCTGAGATTCTTTCGAAGATTTTTGGACCAGTCTAAACATCCATAAACCTCTCACTTCGATGGTAGGGATGCGATGAAATTTGAACTATTCTTATATAATTAACCCAATTGATTTCCTGATATTAGGTTCAAAATCATTCTCCTATAATTAAGCTAATTGATTTCCTGCAATTAAGTCATTAATTCCTAGTAAAAATGAGGCCTAGAAAGTTGAATGTAGTCATATCACTTCACTATTTATACCCATTTCCAATGAATAAGAAGACACGCATTCAAACTTTGTTACAAATACATAATAAAGAGAGAAAAGAAATTATACTTATATAAAACTCACGTATTGTCAAACCATTCATTATTATTAGATCATTTTATTCAAAACTACCATTCGGCTTCAAATTTCCTAAATTAAATCATGTTTAAAATTGTATCATTCATGTAAATTAAAAAAAGAAATCATGTAAATTAAAAATATCATATTTGTAAAATTTTGAAAAAAAAAATCGAAAAAACAATCAAAATAATACATAATTATAATCAATGGTTAAATCAATATTACGTATACAATTATTGCAATATTACATATACAATTATTGATAGAGTAATAGTTTATGTAAGCTATATTGATGGATGGAATAAATAAAATTCTCAATTTATACTAAATTATTAATGATGTAATTGTTAAGGTAAAATTTTATTCTTCTCTCACACACACATTGGTTCGAAAGGATGGAAAGAACTTAAAATTCCAAGTTCAGCTGTCATTATAATATTCCAGAAAACAATATTACATTACAGATGACAAAAAGGATGTAATGAAGAAAAGTTAATGAAAACAAAACTTTCTCTCTAACCTGGAAACTCTAGAATTTGAAATTTAAAGTCAGTTCAAGAATGCAAAAGGAAAATAATATCCATCACTTCACCTTTGAGTCTTGCTTATCCAATTAAGAATATGAGAACAATCTTCCCCCTTCACAAAATGCCTTCATAAGAAAACAACATTTAAATTAAATCGTTTTGTTACAAGGAATATAGTTTACTATAAGTTAATATTATACTTTGCCAAAACAAATAAATGTACCTATTTCTGGTGCGGTATGACTTTAGATGTTTTTCATCTCGGCGATTAGAAATATCTCTCGACATTCTTAAGTGTTCAGGCACAGGAAGACTTCCATTCCAATCATGGTATGCGCCATTAATGAAACTGAGAATGGTTTCCTGGCATGAGTAGTTCATTTCAAGATAAAGCATACAAGAGAGAAATAAACAAAAGAACGGATTGCCCAACAGAAAAACAAACATTTTCCTTAAGGTTAAAAAAAAACAAATATAGAAGGAAACCGCTATTTAGGTTTAATGAAACTACTTAAGTTAACAGCTGCTCCCAAGTTCCAACCCCCTAAAACTTGAAAAAGGTACTACGAGCAATTACATCTTCAATCTTAGGGAGACATAACTTTAGTAGTTTTCTATGAATTCAAAATTGATGAGAACACAAGTTTGTTGGCTTTAGAGTAGTGTTAATGTGAAATAAAAAGAGAAACATGTGTTCACGAGGTAACACCCAGTGGCGAAAGATTCGATTGTTATACCAGAGGTTTAGAACCATCAAGCCACTGGTATATCTTTTCATTACGAAACCATGTCAACTGCCTTTTTGCAAAATTCCTGTAGAAAGTATAAGAAATAACTTGTTAAATAGCTGAATTACGCTGCTGCTCTGTAGCAACAACACATGACAAGCATCTAAAGATCAAATAAATATGAAATCCAGTGGAAACAAAATACCAAACAACAGCAGAGGATAACATTGTGATGCATTGGCGAGATAGAACTAAGGTACTGTAGGTTTTTTTTCCTGATGAAAACATTTCAACATACCAGCATGTATTTTATGGGTGGGTATAAATGATGGCAATGATCTACTTGAACCACATCATAGTAATAGGCTAAGAATAGAAACACTTTCGACATAAACAGGATGTGAAAGCACAAGCCACCATCCTTGACATATGATAGATTGAAGCCGACCAAGGAAAGCTTTTTTTAAACAGCCACGTGTACAGAATACTAATTGGCAGCATACACCAGTTTTTGAAACACGACAATCAAGTAGAACATCAAAATAAGAAAACCAACAACTTGCTAAAAAATTGTTATCTGATTACGATACTACAACAGATTGAAAATTCATGAATCATAATTGGGTTTTGTTACTGAACTTATTTTAAGCTGAACATGTTTTTAGTTAATATCATGGGTACTATGGTATAATATCCAATGTGCATGTTGTTGAACTTGACATTTAATTATACAAACCCCTAGTGCTCACTTTGGAATTAAAACATAAAAGAGATCATCCTGGGATAGGGATATATGTTCTATGCGATCAATTTAGTACCTTGTCACTACACTATACATGAAAGCATTACCCTTGAATTCAATGGCAAGAGAAAACATAAGTCAAGCTCACATATTTATATCTTGCCCGTTTGAACTGGAGAATAACTTATCATAGTAGCACTTTTCTTTTCTTCTTTATATACATTTCCTTTTTTAGTATATGAAGGCAGCCTAAAGTAATAGTGATACCGTTTAAGAAAACAACAACTACAAAACCAACATTAACAGAAAAGCCCAAACAAAGTTTTGGAGAATTTTACCGATAGAGATTTGGCATGAACTAGCATGGAAAAATTCCTAGAAGAGGCAGCATTCAGAATTGAAGCAGTGCTTCCTCTTGCACATTTCAATTGTTGGTCCAAGTGATCTCAAATGGTTATTAGACACGAGAAAGAGATAGAGGATCCTCGCATGGTCTTAGAAGTTCTCATACACAATGAAAGATCATGTTCTGTAGTCTGTATTCTAAATTTCTCATTTAATTCAACTTTATAACAACAAAGGTGTAATATTTTAACAGTACAAACATTCAGTGAACAAAGATTTACTCAAACCAAAATCATTTAAAGGAAAAGAATTAATTTTTAATATATACAGAATATTTTAACTGAAAAGGAAAACTAGAGTACTATGCTACTTTTATCTTATAAAACAAAATGCATTACCGTGATGCTTTTTGAAATTCAAACAAGAATTTGTAAAACTCTGCAGCAGAACTCTGACCCCCTTGCTCTCTGCATCTTTGTAAGTACTCCATGGCCTGAAATGGGTGAATCATGTATACAAAATGAGTAAATTCATCACAACTATTTCAGTAGAAAATAAAATGATCAACATAATACACATGTTCTATGGGCCATCAACTACTTTACATCACTAATGCTTAATATAGTACTATAATTTTATATTAAACACGCCATTAAAAACGGGAAAGTTGGAGTCATTCTACTTCAATTTCAACCAACACTGTTTTATTGTATAAAGAACTTCTTGAGGTACACAATATACAAGTATATTTCATCATTTGAAATTTTAAGATGGTAACATTAAAATGTGATATAGAAAATGTAAGATATACTTGTCTGTAACCAATTGCTTTAGTTGCAGAATTGGAGTTTGGATGAAGACCCGTATCAAGAAGCCACTGAGCCTCAGACAAAATCCCATCCCTTCCTGCAGTTGAAGAGAGCTAAGAGACTTGTTGCAATCAAATATTCATATATTATTGACAGAGAGTTTGTCATGTATTGTTATAACAGCAAGGTATGCACTGTGCACATGCATGCATACAGGTAGAAAAGAATACTCTACAAAATGTAAGGGATTCATATACTAATTGAGTGTTTTCCTGTTCGGGGTATACCTAAAAGCATATCTTCACACCGATAATCAATTGATCTATAGAGGTCAAGTCTATGACTAGAAAGGAAAAAGCACATAAACTCATAGTCTAAATCTGATGAGCTGGTTTCTTCCATTCCATCACCGTACGTGTTCATATCAGATGACTCAGAATCCTCAGCAACACTACATTCACCCTGTTCCCTGAAAGATTCATATGGTACCCGAAACGCAGAAGGAGGTGATCCACTAGACTGCCATTCGAAAGAAATATACATAAATGATGAATTCATAAACATATTTCAGACAATTCAGTAAACCATGGAAATCATGAATTTGACATGTATATTCACAGAAACATACAGGCATGTAAGTAATCAGTCGACTACAATGAAGTTCATTTAAAAGAGATAATCGCATAACAACCATTTTACTCCAAAAAAAATGGATATTTTCACTGTGGTTGGTATTCAATATCAGCACCAATGTGAAGCATATGAAAGAGAGTTTTCTTCAATCTTTCGATAAGATTAGTAGCCAGGATAGAATTTAGAGTTGCATGAGACTATCAGTAACTTGGTAAGCATACCTTAATAATCTCTAGGCTACGCCGTAGTCGATACCAATCATTCACTGCTAGAAATTGAGCCTTTGGATCTCCTGCTTTTACCACCAACTGTACAGCTGTATCCCAGTCTTCATTCCTCTGTAGTTCAGCTAATTCTTGATTTACTTCAGATGTAATCACTGGAGAAGCTTTAGGTACATCTGGCTTTCCATATATGAACCTTATATTTAAAAATTCAAACATAACCCAGGTATAGTGTCCCGCATTAGCACATCAACAGCTACATATAGAAAATAAACTCAATAACAATATGAGATATAACATTGACAATCGATACAGTGAATGCCCACACCGCTTCCTCCATCTGACAGAAGTTTATAGTATCCAACAAATCCAAAAAAAATAGAGTTGTACTGGATTATGCTACTATAAAAATAGAATACTAGAAAATTACCATAACGTACTAGTATATTTCACATTCTTAAAGAAATGAGGAAACAGCGAAATACTCAGAAAACCTAGTCTGCATCACGTGTTTCCTGATATTTGATTATTTTCATCATCTTAATGCGCAACACGAACTTCCACACCCCTATTTCTTTTCTTTGTTAAGGATATAAATAGCTGAAATTACTAAAGAAATGAATGACTTCCTAAGCAGGTTGTGGAAACAAAAAAAGACATATGGATCATTTCCTATTTATGTTTTCTTGTTACCTTATTACAGATATATAATACAACTACTACGCAACAATAAGAGAATTCAATAAGGAGTAAAAAATAGTTAGCATCGTCAAAATAGGTAATTGTAAAAGACATACCATCTTAAATACAATCCAGTGCCTCCAACAACTATGGGAACACGGCCATTGTCAAGAATACATCTTGTAGCTTGCCTTGCATCCTCAAAAAACTGCCCAACAGAATAGTCTGATAAATAATGATTAGTTTTAATTAGTGAAAATAGAAGTCCTTCAAAGTTTCAATAACAAAAATCAACATGAGCTATGCAGCACAAACACCTCCCGTATATGAGTGTCACGTGTTGAACACATTTTCAGACAAATCTCAATAGCTGTCAATTAAAAATATATTTTGTCTTCTCAAACACTTGAGCCAACACCTCAGTATGAATGGAGACAAAAGTGTTTAGAAAAATCATTTTTTAACTTTTAGAAAAGTCAACTTAAAATATTTAAAACACTTCTCAACTTTTGTTTGGTTAGAGTCATTATCATAGAAAAATTGTAAAACTTAACATGCTGGTTTGAAAAGTTGAATATACCTTTGTGGAAAGGTATAATGCATCTCACTTTGGGACTTTTTTGTAAAGAGATTAAGTGCTTACATTGCAAAATAAACTAATGTATCCCGATAATCTCTTGTGAGGGTCATGACCATGGACGAAAGGTGAACATACTAGAATAAATAAATATTGTTTATTAATTTAGATATTTTGTTACGCTCTAATGTTTCCCATATTTCATTTCATTTGTTATGTAGCATCTCAGTGTGCTATATTTTAGACATTAGCAGGAGTATTTGGTGTCCAGATCAAAGAACATGCTTCATAGAAGACACAGGAAAAATTATACTCGGTCCAACATAAAACACACCTTCAGATGGGTGCAGTATGTCAACCAGATGATGTGGTACCTCCTAACAAGAGAAACAAACAAAACAAAAGTATATGAGCTAAAATCACAGGTTCCAAAAATGATTGTTCAAGTAAAGAAGAAATTCAAAAAGCTTATAACAATCCGGGTAAACCATGCGTTATGTCACAATCGCACACCTTTCTTTCATCTGGGGAAGGCTTTGCAGATCCAACATCAAGCCCCCGATATACCTGCGGTACAATACAAGCCAATAAAGCCACATGAATAAAGAAAGCATTATTTCATACATCATAAAACCAATTACATATCACCTTTGACATAACTGTTAAAGTAATTATTCCAGAAATCAACATTCTTTAAAGGGAAAGACAATGTAAAGTTTAGACCGAATTTATCCGAACTAAACTCAACAAAAACAACAAAACTTGTTCAATTACAATGCACATACATATTTCCAAATTCATAAATAAATATCGTTTCCATCCATAGCATTTTCATGAAAAATCAATTTTGTCCCATAATCATAACTTCTCCTTTTACAAAATAATGTGCTGCAACAATTTAAATCAATAATATTTCATCTCATGAAATTATAATAGTAGTAGTATTAGTAGTAATACTAATTCAGCAGCTAAACAAACTTATTATCCATGATTTTGCTGAATGGCAATTTCCATAGAGATTGCTAACTTTTGAACTTAAAACCCCAAAACCCTACGAGCATCACTACCACCACCTCATACGCAGTGCAAAAACACGATTGAGGAAAGTGGTTGTTTGTGTTCAAATATAATATTACCTGGACAGAGTCTGCACTGACGATTTCGCCGTTGAGGCTCTTAGCGAGTTCCAATGCGAGGCGGCTCTTGCCCGAACCGGTAGGTCCGGAAATGACAATAACCTTCTCTTTCTTCTTCCTTTGGGATGCAGTCACCAGAAACCGCCGCCGGAAAGTGAACGAGCGCTGCAATGGTGGGACTAGCAACCTCCCAGGAAAACGGAAGCAGGTGCGGAGAGTGCAGACTCCATTGTTAATCATGGTCGATGTTGCAGTGGAAGTGAAGCGTGCCAAGTTCAAACCAAAGTATAATATGACTGGATAACAGATATATTGTTTAGCTCATTGTTACTTTTAATTATCCGAGTTTAGAGTTACAAAATCTAATTTACAAGCGAAAGTTGTCAAGAATTTTTTCAAAATAAATAATAATAATATTGACTATTTTTATTCATATTTATGTTCGCATATTATTATTTAGAGCTTCTATTTGAAGTTTTTTTTAAAAAAAAAAATTGAAGATAAAGTTGTAAAATTTTAATCATATATATATATATTAAAGATTTTGTATGTGAGGATCTGAAAAATAAAGTTAAGAGTGACAGGTGCTCAAATCAGATTTTTAAGACACTTGGACAATAAAAATAGCTTTTAATGTATCATCTAAGTTCATTAGTTTAAAACCTTTTCTCTAGAAGTGAGTTTTTCATTTCCTCTGCCTTTTCTCTACTACTCCTTTTCACAGTGCATTGTTGATCAGGTGGTGTCCAAGCATCCACGACCTAAAGGGCTTCACAATCACCCGATTAGTTTCTCGTTCTTTAGCTGGTAAGCTATTCTACTCATCCTATGTGCTTTTAGGGTTGTAAGCATGCAACGATTATGTCATGCATGTGAACATTAGCTTCATTTCTCCACCTTCTAGCTCAAACTTGGTATTAAGAGTTGTTCTTGACCACCAAATGGTGATTTGTAGGTCTTGTTGATTTTATCACTGTGTGAGGCACCGTTTAGAGTGTTCCCGTGAGCTATAAATCTGAGGTAAGGGAAGCTGGGTTTTGATTTTCTGTTCAGTGAACTAAGGTGTGCATGAACTAGGTTTCTGTTTGAAGTTGTGAAATAATGCCTGTGTGAAACTGTTTTGTATGTTGATGCTGTATGAATTGGAATTGGTGATTTTGTATGCTACTGTAAATGGGTTTATGTGAATGGGCTTGGATGAAATGCATGGTTGAAATTTAGGTTGAGGAATCTGTTATACGAGTTGCTAGTTAGAAAGTTCAGTGAATTATAGGGTTCTACGTCATTTTGAGAGGAACTAAGATAGTGATTTTGAGCAGTTGATGTCTAGCATGCATATGGGTTGTTGGGACAGTGGTAACTAGTGTAATGTGACTTGTTTGAGTCACCAAATTGGTCAAAATAGGTATAAAATGGTAGAATTGAGTTTTAGGCCCTCAAGTTGTTAAGTTTGAAGTTTTAGAAGAGGAATTGAGTCTTAACTCTTTAGAATGATTGTAGGAATACTTAGAATCATCTAGACAAGTATAATTTAGGATAGAAAACCAATTGGGGGTGTTAGAAATTAATAAAACTGACTAGAATTGGTAAGAAAGTGTGAGAGTGTATAATTCTGCAGAACTTGCGTTTTGCAGATTATGCAGTCTCGCTATGCGAATTGTCTCGCATAGCGAGACCCTGTAGAGGGTGCTCTCTGTTTGGTGATTCGAATAACAAATTTAATCGCTATGCGACTGAGGAGAGTCGGAGAATAAAGGTTGGTAATCCGCAGAGCGAAAATGGGCACATAGCGAATGGTCTTGGGGGTGTGCTCTCTGTCTGAGCTCTTGCATAGCAATCTGGGTGCACTATGCAAGAGACCTGAGGTCTTGCACCTCTGCGAGCTAATTCGCTATGCGAATTTGGAGGTGCGCTATGCGAAAAGCTCATGTCTCGCCTTGCGAACGAGGTGCACAGTGTGAATCCCCTGAGTCCAGTTTTCTCTTTAGCTTTTATCTTGGTTTGAATTAAGTTTGTGTGATGATCCAAATGCCAAGAATGGTTGTTGGATGTGGTTAAATTGAAAGTATGTGATTGTATGAGGCATGTTTGGTGGTTGAATGTAACAAAGTGTGTTTCATGGACGTAATTCCATGATCCTCAAGGAGAGGATCCATAGTGGTGCCCTTTTAGTGTGTTATAGAATGAGTTGCATGGAAGCTTAGTCTTGGGGGTTATCCTGAAACTACAATGGTCAATCATTCTCAATTAGAGAGGATTGAACCATGTCGTGACTAGTAGCAGGAGGTCTTAGTCTTGGAGGCTTTCAGTATGCTCCAAGGCGTGGTACAAACTAACCTCGTGAGTGTGGTAGGGTGAAACCCATTGGCAACGGCTTTGCAAACCAGTAGAAGTCACCACGAGTGCATGACCCACCATAGCTCGGCAATCATTCTAGTTCGGACGAGTCAAGTTAAAAGTGCAACAAGTCATGTTTGTGTAGTCTAGTATATCTGCTTTAACTTGCATATTGTGTGTGATTGATATAACATTATTTTTATACCTAGCTCACCCTTTCTGCTTGTTTGTGTGTTTGTATTGTGATGTGTTTCTTTTGCGATGATCATCCACTTGGATGTGAGCAAAGGTAGATGAGACGTCTATGGAACATGCTTTGGAGGGAGACGACGTTGTTGCTTAGCTTAGATAGGGCCTTCAGCAATTGACATGTTTTGAAATACCTATTATGTTTAAAGTTTTAAATTATGGCCATATTTGGGATGACTGTAAACTTGAGACTTTATTTGTAAGTCTAACTTTTAACTGTTCTCTTTTATTTAAATGATGACGTCTATATTATATATATATATATATATATATATATATATATATACTTGCTATATAATTGGGATGTCACATTGTATCAATTAAAATTAGTTTTAGCATCACCTTTATACAAAACTTTTTTATTTAATTTTAAAGTTTTCGAAATTTCTATAACCTTTTTAATTACAAATTATAATTTATAATTATTTATTACAAGACTATAGTAATATTACTAAGATACATTCTTAAGTTGTTATGCTATCATTCTATTACAAAATTATACCTAACGTGATCTAATATCATTCAATCATAAACAAGTGGTTCATCAATTAGAATTACAAGAGGTGTTTCTACACCTGGATCTTCATCTGCTCATATCAATAAGATGATCATAAAAAAAAAAATAGAACATATATCAGACAAATAAACAAGAGAAAGAAAGCTAATTTACAAAAAGAATATCATATATTAATAAAACATGTTGTATACAATACAAAGCACTCCAAATAATCATACACATATAAACTATATAATCAAAAATTCTTTTAAACTCAATTATATAAATACGTGTACTTGAGTCGGACTATAAAGTCCTACACTTGTGGTGGAAATAAACTGCTCTATCGAGCTACCACACACAAGGTTAGCCTGTGATACCCTCATAAGAACCTTGGAGTCATCCTTATGACAAGAACTCTTATCATTCTTACCACCGAATCATTTTTCTCTGCATAAATATGAATGATTAGTAAAATTCAACATACCTACACAAAATGTAGTGCTTGTCAAAATATATATTATAAACCAAAATTGTACTTGCCAAAATCGTATAGGCTTCGTCCAATAAAAACACAACCACCTTCAATTGCAAAGATAATTTCATTTTCATCTCATTTAAAAACACCAATGACCAAATAAAATAAAAAAACTAAACCCACACAATTATTAAGAAAAATTACACAAGCGCAATTGCTAAACTGAATCCAAAACTTAAACCTTTATTTACAATACTATATTAATTGCTAAACTACTGAATCCAAAACTTAAACCTTTATTTATAATACTATATTATAATATTAAAGAAAATGGAAAAGCCTTAAAATATGTGTATTTTACAATTTATATTACTACATATAATATACCTTATTATATAATAATATGATTTTTATGCCAAATTAAAACTTACATACCAAATTCTCATGTCAAGTATCAAACCAACTAATAGTAAAATTCAAACCATAAACCTATTGTACAATATGTTAAAGCAAGATCGTTTATAAGATTGAATTGTCTAAACATCTTCATATGTTTTGAAGTTTAACAAACAACAATAATGAAATAAGCATATGACAAAGTGCTATCTTTGAAAAAATAACATTTTGAAGATAAGCGTTTAATGAAAAAGCTTTATGAAATTTAAATGTTTCAGAAAAGCTTTAGTAAACGCGTTAGTATATGAGTAAACGCATTACCAAACGTTGTCCTCACAAAATGTGTCAATGAGCTATCTGAGAGTCTTGTTAAACGTGTTCGCATACTTTACTACATCTCACTATGATGTACAAAATGATGTTTTTAGTAAACACACTAAAACAGTTTTCTTCCAAAATAAGTTACAAGTTTTAAAAGCTCTAAGAGTACCTAAAAGTTTTGGTTCCATGTATTGGCATAGCAGGACATAATTATCATTGTTCCACTCTCATAGGAGGCACAATATTTCCATCTTGCTTGAGGTGGTCATGATAATCTTGGCCAAGAACAACATTTTAACATATGCATACCAAGAAAGGTAATTTTTCTCATTCAGTTTCTTGAAAGTAATGGAAGGACTTCCATAGAATGAGACAACAACTCTAGTAAAAATTCTCATTTCAACAATCCTAGGATGAACTTCGACCAAGATGATTTCAGACCTCACCAAAAGGAAGTTCCAACGGTCAAGACAGAGGTAAAGAGCACCAGCAAGACCTGTGAAGGTGGCGTAATGAAGATCCTATGGGAGGACCAGTAACACTTGAATAAGAATTAATGTTTGGGACCAACAGAGATAGAAATTGAATGTGTGGCAAAACATGGATAAGAATTAGTGTTTGGGACCAATAGGGTTGCCCATCACTCAAAAAGGCACTCTAAATCTGGGGCTCATCAGAGGAAACTATGGTGATGGTCGATGGACATCGACAGATGACGGCAGACAACGAATAGTACCGAAAATAATCATCGGAGGAGACTAGTAGAGTGAGTATGAAATTGACCCACTCTGATAACCAACTTAAGATTAAAACAGAAATATATATATATTTTAAAGGACTTGAATAACCCTTCTTATGATCTACTATTTATAATGATAGAAAACATATACAAAAGAAGACAAAAGATGAAAAGTTTGTAACACTTAAGTACAAAACTAGGTAGAGATTCCCATTACACTATTCTCTACTTAGACTTAATAACTACTCTAAAATACTAAGATCTAGTAATTATACTAACATTTCCTAACCATAAAAATTTGAAGAATTTATCAACAATGTTTATTATGAGAATCTTCGATAAAAACAGAAAAAGTTAAAGTAATTTTACTTGATTGACCACTTAATTCATTTTATTTTAACTCTTCATGTTTCTTCAACTACAATAAAAAAAGCATTTTATACAATGAAGATTATCAAGGATTATAAAATAAAATTGAATATAATTTTTATGTTAATAATATAGTTATTTTCATTTGAATAAGAAAAAGTTGGAAATTTTCGTTTTAACTATTAGTTCAAGAATTTGAAAGAAAGAAAGACAATCCTTTTAAATATATATGATTTCGTTATAATTATACCAAATTATGTATTATTTAAGTTGTATTAATAACACTAAGTATATAAATTTTGCATAGATTATTTTGGTTCCTCAAAAATCATTAGTTAACATCCTCCACAGTGCATAACTTCAATAACTATTAACAAAACTTTAAAAAAATCTATTAAAATTAAATAACGAGTTGTAGCGACATATCTTCATTATGTTTTCCAAACTAAAATTAACACCTAAAATTTAGTTTCCTTTCTATATTTCTTCTTGTCATGTTAATACATGTTATTAGAGACAATTTCTTTCTCCACTTCCAACTCTCAAAAATTTTAATTTCACCCTCTAATTTAGAATTTTTATTGATACAAAATAAAAAATACATTTTACACAATTTGAAATTTAAATTTTGTATTCCAAATTATACATTTTGGAATACAAAATAAAAAATGTGCTATGAATTCTACGATTCGAAACATATTTTTCAATCAAAGAAGAGCAATAGGGAAAAGGATCTTTTCTGCTTGCATCTCCAATTTTTCTTCGTCCATCCCAAATTTTATTGTGATGTTAAATATGTCCCTTCCGAATATATATATATATATATATATATATATATATATATATATATATATATATATATTAAATTAAGTAAGTAAGTAGTGCTTACCAAATGTATTCACCGGGCTATATTTAGTGATCATGCATTCCCAAGTCACTTTTAGAAGCAACTCAAACGTGTTTTCTCTCTTCTTCAACTTTATCTCTTTTATCTTTCAAGGGCATTTTTGTGCGTTTTTTTCTTCATTTTTATTCATCTTCTTTTGGAATTTCCTTAAATCCGTAGGATCGAAAGCCGTAGGATCAAAAGTTTAAGTAATCACTGGATTTCTAAATCTAATTGAGAATAACATCAAATTTCGAATATAAATAAGTAATCATATAAATAAATAAATAATATATATATATATATATATATGATCATTTTTAAATAAAGTATATAATTACTTCTGATAGAGATCATGCTGTAGGTTATTTAATTTTTGTTAAAAAAAAGTTCTAAGTAAAAATTTACTAAAACTAATTACAAAAAATAAAAAAAGTATATTCCTTTACATAAAGTCAGACTATTCCTCCGAAAACTTGGGAGTGCTTCTCCGGGAGTGCCTTGAAATGCCTATTCTCAGCCTTCTTATTTGGGTATTGTTGAACAACCTCCTTGCAGACCAATCTTCATATCATCTTAAAGTTTTACTCAACTTAAATATTCTTAATAGTGCTTCTAAAGAGTCAAGCTTCTCAAGAAACTAAGACGCTAAAGATATATTACTGCCAACCGTTACATTGGTTTGTAAAGCAACATACAATAAGTTAGACAGTCATAAGCCAATAGATCGAATCTAGCCATCAAAAATTGTGAACTTCAGATACATAACATGCAGGTTCATTAGGAAATAGGAGTAACAATTAAGAAAAATAAATTTTAATTCGTTGAGAAACATGGCATAAACTCTATGTTGTCTTGGCGCAATTCTTCATTATCTACATAGGCTAGAAAAATCAGCAGTGATCTCACGCGCTGTATGGGTTTCCACCAGGTGCTCCTCCCATATCCCTGCTTGGCACGTCTCTACTGGGAGCATTGTTTGACCATCCTGCATTCGGTTGAAAACCTCCTGTGTTGGGGGGTACCCCTCCCATGTTACCAGTGTAGTTACTCTGAGGCGCACCACCTCCAGGACCATAGCCACCACCCGTGTTAGGAGGAGGAGGAGGGTAACCACCTCCAGCATTGGGTGGAGCATATCCACCTGCATTTGGTGGGGCGTATCCACCGGCACTGTTAGGAGGATATCCACCTTGGTTGCTGGGAGGGGCATATCCACCTTGGTTGCTGGGAGGAGCATATCCTCCCTGGTTGCTGGGAGGAGCATATCCACCTTGGTTGCTGGGAGGTGCATATCCCCCTGGTTGCCTGGAGGTGCATATCCCCCCTGGTTGCCTGGAGGTGCATATCCACCTGCATTGCTTTGTGGAGCACCACTATTTGGCATAGGAGGCCTACCCTGCATGTCTCTGTTCACAACATTCTCCCTCCTCCTCTCAAAGTTCCTTGACCTATCAGCATTGCGGGGCCTGTCATTGCGCCTGTTTCTCTCATTTGCCCTGGCATTGTTTCTAACCCACTCTTCATGATATTTGGGATCATAAGGAACTGCTTGCCCATTAATAAAGGGCTCACCTGATCAGGGAAAGAAAAAGGTTTAGGTCACATAGTTATGCCATTTGTTGCTCCAAGGCAGAATTCACGTCCTAACCCACCATGAAACATCCTATCAATAGTAACATCCTAACCCACTATGAAACATTCTAACAATCATAACATGCCACACTATGCTCATGTTATCCAAAAACATTTATGTAACTAAAGGCGCGGTCACAACAACCATACAAAGGCAGACAACAGAACAACAGAACTTACCTCCATAATCCTTTTCCTTAACATTCAAATACGAATCAGGAAGCACCCACCGGACACCTTCCAATTCTGCAATACCAAAAACAAACCATGCATAAGAAATCCTCATCAGCATAAAATACAAACAAAATCCTGAAGGTTCAAAAACATAGATACCTTTAATCTTGTAAGAAAGCTCTTCCGATACAAGAGCCCCAAACGCAAAGTAATGCCTAGTGGAAACTGAATATATCTTCATCCTAGCTTCCTCTTCACTATAAAAACCAAAATCAAACACTCGAAATAATCAGCCCAAAACCAAGTACGAAGTGCACATCTTCAACCTTGACAACTTCTAGGTAGCTCGTTTATGTTCATCTTCCATTTCTTATGTAAAAAAATATTCATCTTATCATAAAAACAAAACTCATCCTGTTAATTATAAAAATAAATAAATAAAAACTTAATCAAGTTATTTACCATACCCACAAATCAAAGAGGTGCCTTTTTCTGTTCCTATTATATTAGGACAATCCAACATAATACAAAAAATTGCACCGAGTGATAAAACACAAGAAATATAGATAAAACATGAATAAAATTAAGAGTATCGAGCGATTAGTGCTATTGTCGTTACCTTCCGATAACCTTGGCCAAGGTTTTGATGTAGCTATCGATGATTTCGTCGCGAGTGGGATCACCTTCAGGCTTCTCCATGACGACGAGCCAGTGTTCGAAGTCGCAGCCATCGAGCAAAATGGTTTCTTTCGGGGGACGATTGGACCAGTTAGGGTTGGGGTCGTTGAGGGAGGAGGTAGTGGCGCGGGTGGAGAGGGCGCGCAAGGACGGGGTGGTGGGGAGGAGGAGGCGGCAGAGAGAGGGATTGGCAGCGACGGAGATGCGACGGAGGAAGGAGAGGGCGGAGAGAGAGGAGGGCGGAGGGGAGGTGAAGGAGCGAGAGAGAAAGGGGGCTAGGGTTAGGGTTTTGGGGAAGACGCGAGAGAGGATCTGAGTAACCATGGTTGAAAAGTTCGATAGGTTTGAGAAGAAGATAGTGAAATGAAAGGGTTTAGGGTTTTCTGTGTTTGTTTCAGCCTTATAGAGGGATGGTTCTAGAATGTGTTGCACAACCAAACACTGTAAAATATCTTATCTTTATATTTATTTATTTTTTCTTCATTTTTATTAGTTAATCTCTTACACTTCACCAATGATTATAAATATTGCTAATTTATTTAATTTATACCTCATAGTAAATATACACTTATCTAAGTTATGTGTGAAAAAAGTAGGATATTAAAAATAAAAAAAAAACCTCATCATGTTATTTTTTACTTTAAAAATATAGTTAGTTTGTTAATTGAAGTAGTCAAACACATTATCATATATGCATTTTTAATATCATGCTGTTGTTTGTTCATAATTTAATCTCTATATGTAAAGTGTTTTTTTAAGTGGTCCATGTATGCATAAATACTTTTAATTTTGCTTATAAAAATAAAACATTCTTAATTCATGTAATAATTGATAATGCATATACGAACAAAATTAAAAATACATTACGTATAGAAGGATCAAATTAAGAATATATGGCATATGCATAAATCAAATTAAAAGTGTTTGAAGTAATTTATTCATAACTCCATATATCAATTTCATAATATTTATATATAAAAGTAATTTGATAAAAAAAAACTTAAAGAGGTTAAATTGATAATTTAAGAAGCTATATTATATGTTTAACCTATAAATTGCGATAATTGATCTCCTTTGATTTCTCATGTCTTGAATAGTTGTTTACTTATTTTATAATCCTCTAATTTATCCTTTTAAAAAAAAAAACTATTTGAATTTTTTTAAGGAAAAAAAATTTGCGTATTTAGTTATTTTTAAGAAAATAAAACTTTTGGATAGTCATATAATGTTTTTAAGTCAAAGTAAAGGAAATTTAAAGGAAATACATGAAAGTATGTTAAGATGTAAAAAAGAACTGAGGAAGATTTTCATTTTACATAAATATTTTTAATTCATTTAAATGATATTAATGATATAAGATATAAAATGATGTATTAAGAGTTGTTTTCTCATTATTTTGCTTTTGAAAATCACACAAAACTCACATAATTTAAAAATATAAAAGTTACTCTCAATTCTTTTCCTTCTAAAAATCTCCCCTTACAACTCATTATCATACCATAAAGAAATATTATGGAAACAAAATAATTATTTGATGTCATCTGAGAGGTAAAATGAAAAAAAAAATAGTCAAAATTAATTTATAACAAGGATAATTTTAATATTCACTGTTATGGGCTTTTTAGTTTTTTATTTATCTTGTTCTAATTCCCAATTTTTTATGTAAAGTGGACATTTATAGTATTTTTCTGTTTGAAGGGATCTAAACTATACTTTGTTCAAACCAACTCAATTTAAAATTTAGGGTTAGGGTAAAACAAAGTAGTTTCTTACATTACGTGCACGATAAAGAGGCATTTAATTAAGTTGATTAATCAGGTGCTGAAGTTGTCAAAGGGAGTACATTTTTCCTAGGCAGATAAAGTTTAAGTATTAATTTAGATAAAAATAAAGTTTAGAACAGAAAATATACAATTTTTCTTTTCTTAAAAAGTGAAGTTATAGCAGAATTATGAACACTTAAACAGAAAATGGTGAATGATGTGAAGAGAATTGCAGTTAACTTGTAAAGCTGAATTTGATAATTTTGATCTTCCACCAACTAAACTCTGAGTTGCTTGCATCAGCATGTGGGGAAGATGGTGGGGCAACCAAACACACACAGAACAGTCAATGTTCAGTTCACCAGAAAAAAACTTTCTATGTTTACTTTTTATCTTTCTTAGGCTTTCTTGAAGCACTGTAACTCAACCAAACTATTTCCAAATCCCACACACCAATTGAAGTACAAGAGAACACCAAGTCAAGCCCCTTTTGCAAAGAGTCAAACCCCATTTGCATTACAAAACCTATAACTGGCACACAGTTTGGTGTGTTAGCTCATCTCCCTATCTTGCTCTCTGCTCTCCTCTTCTTCACATAACATAGCCAATACATGCATTTCTTCTATCACTCTGCATGCATAGAAACGCACAATGGGGTCACCGTTCAGACCAATCTCATGCACCAGAAAAACTCCATACAGAATAGAAACCAGGAACTTGTCATACAAGTTGTGCAGCCAACTTGATGAGTATAGACGTCTTTGTTTTGGTTCCAGTCCAGGGAGAGGTGCCAAGTTCATTTTGAAGGATGTGAATTGTGAGGCGAGGCCAGGGGAGCTGACTGCTATTGCTGGTCCTAGTGGAGCTGGAAAAACCACACTGCTTGAGATTCTTGCAGGGAGAATACCCCCATGTAATAAAGTTTCTGGTCATGTGCTTGTCAATCATAGGCCTATGGATGTGAACTGGTTTAGAAGAACATCAGGGTATGTGACACAAGATGATGCTTTATTCCCTTCACTGACTGTTAGAGAGACACTAATGTATAGTGCCATGCTGAGGCTTCCTGGGGGAAGAAAAGTTGCTGCCGTCAGAGTTGAAGAGTTGATGAAGGAGCTTGGGTTGGACCATATTGCAGATTCAAGAATTGGAGGTGGAACAGACCATGGTATATCCGGAGGAGAAAGGCGTAGAGTTTCCATTGGTGTGGACTTGGTTCATGACCCTGCTGTTATTTTGATTGATGAACCAACTTCGGGGTTGGATTCAGCATCAGCTCTTAATGTAGTCGCATTGCTTAGACTTGTGGCGTTTAATCAAGGTAAGACAATTATCTTAACTATCCACCAACCTGGTTTCCGAATCTTGGAGCTGTTTGATGGCCTCATTTTGCTGGCCGATGGATTTGTGATGCATAATGGATCATTGAATCTTCTTGAAGCTAGACTCAAGTTAGCTGGACACCACATTCCCGACCATGTCAATGTCCTTGAGTTTGCTCTTGATGTCATGGAAAGCTTGGTTATACATACTTCAGAATCTGGGGACAACCAGTTTCTGCTCAAAGAGAACCAAGACCATAGAATGAGAATGCAGCATTCTAAGGTTGTCAAAGTAAAGGCAATTGCATATTCAAATTCTCCTACGGAGGAGATTGCAATCCTGGGACAAAGATTTTGCTGCAACATATTCAGAACCAAGCAATTGTTTGTCACCAGAATCATACAGGCCATAGTAGCTGGTTTTGTTCTGGGGAGCATATTTTTCAATGTTGGCAATCAACAAAGTCATGTAGCATTGCAAACTAGAAGTGGCTTCTTTGCTTTCAGCCTTACCTTTTTGTTATCATCTACAACAGAAGGCTTGCCTATTTTCTTGGATGAGAGAAGAACTTTTATGAGAGAGACCTCTGGAGGAGCTTATAGAGTTTGTTCCTATGTTTTAGCTAATGCCCTTGTGTTCCTTCCCTTCCTTCTATTGGTTGGTCTTCTGTTCTCTACTCCAGTTTATTGGCTTGTAGGATTAAGGAAAGATATCGATGGTTTCCTTTACTTCTCCTTAGTGGTTTGGTTGGTTCTACTCATGTCCAATTCTCTTGTGGCTTGTTTCAGCGCTCTGGTGCCAAATTTCATCCTGGGTACCTCAGTGATTGCAGGTCTAATGGGGTCTTTCTTTCTATTCTCAGGGTATTTCATATCTGAGGAAAAAATACCAAGTTATTGGATTTTTATGCACTATTTGAGCCTATTCAAGTATCCATTTGAGTGCCTTATGATTAATGAGTATGGTGGGGAGAGAGGGAAAACGAGGTGCTTAGAAATTAGCAATGGAAAATGCATACTACATGGAGTTGAATTCTTAAGACAACAGGGTTTGAAAGATTCACAAAAATGGAGCAATTTGCCTGTAATGTTGAGTTTCATAGTGGGATACAGAGTGCTTAACTTTTTTATTCTTTGGTTCAGATGCTACAGGACAAGAAAATAGATCAGATTTACAATAGTATTAGGTACTCGTTACAGTCCTTCCATGGATTATATTGTTTTTTAACCAATGATAGTGCATAGCTCATATTTACATGCAGCAAAACTCTATCACTATTTGTACCAATAAAAAAAAGGCTATCAATATTTTTTCTGATTCTTCTGAATTTTCAATACTGCTATGAATTCCTCATATGTAATGCAACTATTTCCACGCAATACTTACAGTGCTTTCTATTCGAAGCCAAATGGTGTATACTTTAACTATTAACTCAAGAAAGAGAACGATAGAAACTAAAAATGATCATTCATTTTCTTTTCTTCACTGCAGAAACGAGTACACTTACCAACAACCAGAAAGTAACCAATGCATTCCGAAAATGTAGTTGCAGACCACTATAAACAGAACATAACAGGGCATATGTATTGAATATCTAACATCATATCAAAACATCATGGACGGATTGAATATTCAATGGCAGTTCAGATTATGGGCGGGTGGAAATCTGGTGACACAAATACAAGTCACAAACTCACCTTTGCTACCTCAAAACTCCAGTGTTACCAAAAGGACAACTATTCTTTTCAAGATTCTCGGAGGTGAACATCCATGAAGAGAATGAGCAATTTTTTTCCCTCGGGTCTGTTATTCCTGCGCATTTTTATTTCATGTTTTCATTTTATTACTATTTTTACAACAAAATCTCCTACTTTCAAATTGTTTCCTGATTTCAAATATTTGTTCAGAAAAATTTGAAAACATTTTGTTCTCAAACTCCAGTACAAATCTTTAGAAACAGATAGAATACCAGGTGTCTTGACAGTATTTTTGGAATTGCAAAGTAAATAACAAAAATGTAAATGCAATATAACTCTGAGCCTAACCCTAAGTTGTATATTTTAATTTATAAGGTAAAATGTATAGATTCAACCAAAAACAATAAAGAAAATCAACATCGCCCTGTCTAAACCAGCATTATAACCACGGCATAGATCCAGTGGAACTCTCCCCTTCCATTTAAGCAAGAATAGTGATATATTACCTATCCTATCTTGACAAGTCTAATGTGACATATATATTGATATTATTATAATATGGTTATCTAAGGGTTGTGAGTGAAAATATATATTTTTTTTAAGTAATTTAGATTCCACAACATATGAAAAGCAACTACCAAAGAGAAATCAAGGTTACCAACAAACACTTTCTTCGCGTTTTTTTACATCTCAGGGAACAAGCCGAGGACAAATACTCAATTATTCATACATAAATATATAATAATGCGTCGGTCCAAAAAGCTTCGCATTAAAAAATCCTACGGGCGCGCAAACACTAATGCCTTTGCAAGTTCTAGCGCTAACTGGCGTCCAAACAGCTTCTCCACAATAGCTAATGCAAACTCAATGGAGGTTCCTGGGCCTCTACTGGTAATGAGATTCCCATCAACTACCACTCTGTTTTCTACTTCACTCTGATCAGATAACCTGTCGCACATTGCAGGATAGGCAGTGGCCTTTTTACCCTGTATTGAAGAAAATAAAGAACCATGTCTCGAATTAACACCATGGGGCAATCGGAAAAGCATACATTTGAAATAAAGTTTAAGGAAATATTTAGGGCAAGCAAGCATTTTATAACCACAAAATAATTAGAATGAAGACTCCACAGGGGAATTAGCAACAGAAAGTGTCTAAATGAACTTGAACATCATGTGCAGTTTGTCAGGCATGTTTTTCTAAACCTTGCTGATTGTTGCAGGCCAAGTGACCAAATTGATTACAGAAAACCAAACCAAAAGTACTTATATCAAGTTACATGCAACTAAGAGAATTGCACGTATATTGTCATTTTACTAAATCATGCTTCGGATCATGGATTGACCCAGAAAACAGATACCTTGAGCAAACCATGGCGCTCCAAGACTAAGGCGGGCGATGCACAAATTGCTCCATAATATTTGTTTGATTCTCTTTGTTTTTCCAGCAATTTCACCAAGGTTTCTGAGTTTCCAAATGCTTGGGCACCACCAAGTCCACCCTGTAAAAAATTGAATATATACGTAAACTAAATGTTATGCACTAATTCAATACTTGGACAAAAATAAGAAGACATCTTACAGGTAAGACAATAAGGTCATATGAAAGTTTGGCTGCTTCGAAAAGGAGCATGTCTGCCACCAGTTTAACATTGCGTGATGCCACAATCTCTAGAAAATCCTCAACAGAAGCAACCACAACATTTGCCTTTGCTCTTCGCAAAATATCAATGATAATCACAGCTTCCATTTCCTCAAAACCATTAGCAATTGGTACAAGAATCTGAAAAGATGAGTGCAAATACCAATGATAAAATTTATATTTGAAGGGTGCATACAAACTCCTTCCAAAGAAATTCAAAATAATGATAGATCAGCTTCCGTTCAGAGATATTCTTGTCAATACACAGAAATTCTACAGCAAAAATGTCAACACCTCACCCTGGGTGGATTGTCAAATGTCCACTGCACTGGGTTAAACTCCTTGAAAGTATGTTCGTCATCATGATTGGAACGCATGACCTGAACATTCAATTACACACAAACCTGATAAGAGAAAGGAAAATAATTTACATCATAGCAAGGATCTGATATAATAAAGCATTAAAAAATAGCACTTCTATTGCATCTCAAACATTCAGTAGTAGAAGACCCAATGCACCCATGTGCAACAGTTCGCTCATACATTACCAATAAGCGTATCTTATATGTGATAGAATTTTTTTTTTTTCTTATTTGGTTCCACCCCAGGGAAGGAAGGAGATGAGGGTCCAAGAGGGTGAGCTCTCCTACAAAGTCTTTACTGTCAGACTTCAACAATGTAGCACAAACATGTGTAGCCTTTTTCAGGATTGTCAAACACTTAGTTCCCCCTCCCTCTTTTTGTGAATATATGATAATGTTAATTTGTACCATTATTTTAGTTATCTTTTATTGACAAAATCAATTCTTCTCTAGCTTTTAATCTACTCAGTCTTTATTTTTACCTTGTTTTTGAAATAATTACATTTTAGGTTAGGTTACACTAATCAATTTATACCACTAATCCCCATTATTTTGTGTCTAATTATTGAACAGGAAGTTTTTGTTTCAAACCAAAGAAGTGGAAATCCAGAGAAGCAAGAAGAACAACCAAAATGTGAAGTTTTAGAAGATCTGCTACATCAGGCGCCACAAAAGCCATGCCCAAGACCATAAAGTCAGAGTGCTCCAGATTCATTGGGCAACAGTAGGGCGAAGCACAACTGGCGTTGGGTGCCATCAAGACCACGTTGGGCACCACTCTGGAAAAGTGCAGGGCTGATGCTGGGCACCCAGCGATGGGAAGCTTGTGTCAGGCACCCAGCGATGGGAAGCTTGTGTCAGGCACGCTCCATATAAAGGATGGGTACTTGTTCTAGAGCCCAGCGGTGGAGGACTTGCACTGAGCGCCACT
This sequence comes from Vigna reflexopilosa, assembly GCA_027742785.1. Taxonomy (NCBI): domain Eukaryota; kingdom Viridiplantae; phylum Streptophyta; class Magnoliopsida; order Fabales; family Fabaceae; genus Vigna; species Vigna reflexopilosa. The sequence goes on from CM050932.1 coordinate 19,165,689, forward strand.
TTTGTTGATGTGTCAATTCTAGTTATATTTCTTCTTGTTTGGTCCAAGGAAATCCTTTAGAGGCTAGGACGTGAAAACTCACATTTGGAGAGCTTGGAGGAGTGCTAGGGCTTGTGGGAACATCTACTTCTTCCTTCTCGTATCTCCATCTTCTTCCATCTTTCATTTTGTATTCTTGGACTCTCCATGACAAATGGAGAGCTAAACCCATTTTGTTGGAGGTAGATGTCACTAAACTCTCTTAAATCTTACAATGTTTTGATGTGCATATATATATATATATATATATATATATATATATATATGCATATACATATATATTCATATATACATATATGTATATACATATATACATACATGATAGGACTTTGAGAGTGTATGAAACGAGGAGGAAAAGGAATTAAATGAAATAGGTCATAAGATGTTAGGAGGGTTACGGGGACAGTTAGGGCCATTAGGAGGTTAGTTGTTGTATGTTTTGGTAGGGGATAGCTTTATAAGGAGGAAGGGGTGTCTAGGGACATACATGTTTTTGTTTTGTTGTATCTTGGAGACAGGACCATTGCATCCTGTGTGAAGGGAGAGGGCTCCCTTGGAAGTGTTCGGGTTGTATACCTTGTATTCTTTGTCATCAAGAATAATAATAAAGACTGTTTTCAATGTTTCTCTGTGTGTGTTGGTATTTTCAAGTGTGAGTTCTGGATTTCTTGTTCCAAGAAATTTATCAATTGGTCCAACCTATCATATCATTGAAGGGAGAAAGAAATGGAGGGAAGAGTCAACATGTTAGAAAGAGCAGTGGAAGCATTAAGGGAGGAAACCAAGGAAATTCATCAAGAACTCAAAGAATTGACCAGAGTCCTAGGCGGAAAACCAAGAACCAAGATAGGAGTTCTGAAGAAAACCAAGGGTCGGTGGAGACGGACTTGGAAGGAAGGAGGAACTGGAGCATGAAAAGGGAGAAATACAAAAAGGTTGGATGAAGAGGGTAGAGATACCTACTTTTGTAGGAATAGATCCGATGGGATGGATATCCAAGGCTGAGTAGTGCTTCGATATACAAAATGTCACAGCCAAGGAGAGGATGAGATTGGCTTACATTAGCATGGAAGAGGGAGCGAGTTATTGGTTCAGATTCTGGAAAAAGAAAACCAAGAACCCTTCTTGGGAAGATTTAACAGAGGCATTGATTAGGACATTCGAAGGAGAGAGAGATGATCAGTTTTTGAAAAGCTAGCAACGGTTACCAAAAGGGACAAAGGGACAGTGGAAGATTATATCCAAGAGTTTAAGATGTTGGTAACCCAAACTGCAAAATTAACAGAGGAGCAATTACTAGGGTATTTCTTTGCTGGTTTGCAAGGAGATATAAGGAGCCAAATCAGGTCCCATAATTCGAGGGATCTGCTAAGGGCGTTAGAGATAGCCAAGAATGTGGAGAAGGCAAGCAAAGATCCAAGAATGGGAAAAGGAGCGACCAACAAAAATAGTCAATCATGCGGGTGATATCAGGGAGGATCTGGGGCTGTTTCCAGAACAGAAACATTCTGAGGAGTTACGAGTGGCCAAGGTACTACGAGCAATACAACTATCGCAAGGAGGGAGTGCACTTGGATCACAAGATTCCCATTAGGGAGGGAGTGCATCCGGTCAATGTAAGGCCCTACCGGTTCCCACACCTACTAAAGTCTAAGACAAAGAAGCAAGTGGTCGAGATGTTGAGAATGGGAATAATCAAACCCAGTAACAACCCCTACTCTAGCCCACTCATTTTGGTGAAAAAAAAGGATGGCAACTGGAGGTTCTATATTGATTACAAGTCGTTGAACAAAGCAACGATTCTAGACAAGTTTCCGATACCCGTTATAGAAGAACTTCTGGATGAACTTCAAGGGGCAACCTATTTTTCGAAGGTGGATCTAAGGGCTGGGTACCACCAAACACGAATGAAGGAGGAAGACATCCAAAAAACAATTTTTCGCACCCACCAAGGTCACTATGAGTTTCTGGTGATGCCCTTTGGTTTATCCAATGCCCCATCCACATTCCAATGTATGATGAACACGGTTTTAGGCCTTATCTGAGGAAGTTCATGGTCTGTTTTAACGACATACTAATATATAGTATGTCATGTGAGGAGCATAAGGAGCATCTCAAACAAGTGTTGAGTACACTGTCGCAGTAGCAGTTCTTTGCCAACAAGAAGAAATGCGAGTTTGGGAGGAGACAAATTAGGTGGGCCATATGATATCAGGACTAGGGGTGGAAATGGATAGAGATAAGGTGGAAGTTGTGCTGGAATGGCCAATACCAAAAGCCATTAAGGCTTTAAGAGGTTTTCTAGGCCTTATCGGCTATTACAAAAGGTTTATTCAAAACTACGGGAAGATAGCACAACCCTTAACGGACCTACTGAAGAAAGGGCAGTTCAGTTGGACTTCTCAAAGCACAGCAGCCATGCAAGCCTTAAAAGAGGCTATCACCACACACTGGTTTTGGCTCTGCCTGACTTTTCACATACATTCCATGTAGAATGTGATGCCTTTGGAAGGAGAGTGGGTACAATGTTGTCACAAAATAAGAAGCCCATCGCGTATTTCAGCAAGTCATTATCAGAATTGTCCCTCTCTAAGTCGATTTATGAAAAGGAGTTGATGGCCTTAGTGCTAGCCATGGAGCATTGGAGACCATACCTTCTAGGCTAGAAATCTTTGGTCCATACGAATCAGAGGAGCCTAAGATACCTCCTAGAGCAGAGAATCACTACTCAGAACCAACAAAACTGGTTGGCTAAGCTGTTGCGATATGAATTTGAGATCGTATACAGATCAGGCGCTTCTAACAGGGTGGCGGATGCATTGTCCAGGAAGATGGAGGAGAAGGGGGAGGAGGATAAGGAGTTGAGAGTGATTGTCATACCCTTTTGGCCGTTCCAAGTAGTTTTGGAAGAAGTAGAAGGAGACTTGGTCTTACAAAAGATTAGGAAAGAATTAATGGAAGACCCAAACTCCCATTTAGCTTATACACTGGAACATGATCGCCTTCATTACAAAGGCAGATTGGTTTTGTCAGCCCAATCAGCATGGATTTTGAGGTTGCTAGCAGAGTTTCATGCCACACCTACAAGGGGGCGATTCAGGAGTATACAGAACATATCGGAAGGTGGCTCAATCGCTTTATTGGTTCGGGATGAAAATAACAATGATCGATTTCAGGTTGCCTGCATGGTATGTCAGCAACATAAGTACTTGGCCTCATCACCCCAAGGATTACTACAACCTCTACCCATTCCTCAGGCTGTGTGGGAGGAAATCAGCAGGGATTTCATTGTCAGATTAGCGAAATCCAACAGGTATGATGTTGTGTTGGTCGCGGTAGCAGGCTCAATAAATATGGGCACTTCATACCTATTAAACACCCTTACTCGGCCAAATCTATAGCAAAGGTATTTGTGAGGGATGTAGTCAAACTACATGGGATACCTATATCCATAGTTAGTGTAGTCAAACTACATGGGATACCTATATCCATAATTAGTGATCGCAACCCAACTTTCCTTAGTTGTTCAGACTTCAAGGCACCAAGCTGCTAATGAGTACTGCCTACCATCTAGAAACAGATGAACAAATAGAAGTTCTCAACAGGATTCTAGAGACGTATCTAAGGTGTTTTAGTTCAGAACAACCTAAAAGTTGGAGTTTCATTCTACCATGGGCAGAATACTGGTATAACACTAGCTACCAGGGTTCAACGAAGTGCACACCCTTTGAGGGGGTGTATGAGGAGAGCTCCACCATCTTTATCTTGGTTTGTGCTAGGAGAAACTTCGATGGAAGCAATGGCACAAGAGCGGCAGACAAGGGATGAGACCCTCAAACAACTGAGATACCATTTAGAGTGGGCGCAGGATCAAATGGATAAATTTGCCAACACTAAAAGGAGGCCAGTAACGATCAAGGAAGGGGACTGGGTATACTTGAAAATCAGACCCCATAGGCAAGCATCCATGCCTACTAGATTGCACCCAAAGTTGTCGGGCAAGTATTATGGCCCTTTTCAAGTGACCAAGCAAGTAGGGCCAATGGCATTCAGTGTCACAACTTAAATTGACAGTGGGGACCCAGCAGGTTGAAAGGGAGCTATCAGAGGACCTACAAGGTGGAGGGCCAATCTATTGGCCCCTCAAGGTGCTGAACAAAAGAGCAAATCAGATACATGGAGAGACAGTGCCACAAGTGCTCACTGAGTGGCAGGAAGGAGGATAGGAAGCTGCAACCTGGGAGGATGAGATGACAATAAGGGAGCAATTCCCAAAATTCAACCTTGAGGACAGGGTTGTTCAAAGACTGGCAAGTAATGATAGGACTTTGAGAGTGTATGGAAGGAGGAAAAGGAATTAAAAGAAATAGGTCATGAGATGTTAGGAGGATTAGGGGGACAGTTAGGGCCGTTAGGAGGTTAGATTTTGTATGTTCTGGTAGGGGATAGCTTTATAAGGAGGAAGGGGTGTCTAAGGACAAACATGTTTTTGTTTTGTTATATCTTGGAGACAGGACCATTGCATCCTGTGTGAAGGTAGAGGGCTCCCTTGGAAGTGTTCGGGCTGTATACCTTGTATTCTTTGTCATCAAGAATAATAATACAGACTGTTTGCAGTGTTTCTCTATCTGTTAATGTTTTCAGGTGTGAGTTCTGGATTTCTTGTTCCAAGAAATCTATCATATACATATGCATATATACATATATGTAATACATATACATATATGTCATACATATACATATATGTCATACATATACATATATGTAATACATATACATATATGTAATACATATGCATATATACATATATGTAATACATATGCATATATACATATACATATACATATATATGCTTTTCTGTTGAATGTTCGTATTTTTGTTTTTGTACTTAATGTTTGCTTTGGTTTGATCACCCATAGCTTGATACTTGGTTCATTAGGTATTGGAAAACAAGATATTTAATGAAGCTTGTATAGGACTAGAGTTTGATTCATTAATTGTCTTAAACCCTAATTACTAAAACAGGTTTTTTTATTAGGGTTCAAGGGATTGATTCTTTATAAATAAACCTAGGCTCATTCTACTAAGGGATTAGGGTTTGAATAAACTTGTCGGTTGATTTTGGCTTATAATGGAAAAGAGTTGAGTGATAAATGCATGAGAGTGAAGTCGATGAAATCTAACCCTAACATTACCAATTCATATCATTTCTAATCTTTTCCATCTTCTAAGGGTTCTTAACTTTTTCCAAAGTGTTTACTTGTTCATGCATAATTTTACTTTCTTGCACATACTACCAACTTTATGGAAATATTCTTTAGTCTATATAAGTTATTAATTGTATGGTTGCTTATTATTACACGAGTCTCTTGGGAAAAGGATACTCGGTCTTACCATTACTACTTGCACAACTTGGTACACTTGCCAAAGAGTTAACAATATACTTGTCTGCATGTTGACAATGGTAGCACAATGGTAGCATAGAGCAAAGCACATCTAGCTTCATCAAATTATGAACACTCGATGTTTCAATTCCACGGCTATCCATCTTTTGCAATTAATCACAACAGCTCGGAAAATTTACAATATTAGACCTTGTTTGGATAAACTCAAGCACTTAACTTTTAAACAAGCACTCCTTTTAATTTTTCCAAAGTGAAGTGCATAAGTTGGTTTAGCTCTTGGGAGAACCTCAATTCATTTCACCATCTAATTCTTTACTTCTATTAATATTTATGGAGGAACTTATCCAAATAAGACCTTAATCATAAATCACAACAGCTTTTGTTTTGAGTATATTTTTCTCTGCCTGGTTTCAGCAGCAAATTCATCCTTGACATGTAGACCAAGCCTCAAATATGTTCATATATGGAACTCTTTTCCTCGAATTATTATCTTCAAATACCAAACACATCTATTCTTTTTCCAAATATCACAAAACATGTCAGAGAGGATTTTCCAACCATATTAATTCCCAGATTATTCCCCCGGATACTGACAGATTAAGCATATTATCAGTTATAAGTAGACACCAACCTTGTAGATATAAAAAGGGTATCAAGCTATCAGGTGATAACATGACAGGAGAGATGAACTAATCAGGACCATTTAATTTTACATTGGTGATGATCAATATCATTTCAACCTAATCTGATAACCCACATATAATTATATAGTTTAGATTACTTCCATCCACCAGTCACCTGAAATGCAACAGGTTCGTGTATACTACATTTTTCTGCATTTAAAACACAAGTAGAATTGTCAAGGCACGAATGAAATCCTCACCAGAGGGCCAGCAACTTCTTCTGCTTTCACTTTTCCCATTAACTGCTCAACCAGCGCAACAGCAAACTCCATGGTAGTTCCCGGCGCTCGACTGGTCACTAATTTCCCATCCACCTGCACCCTAGACTCGACAGTAGTGGCTGCGTAAGAGGCCAATTTCTCCATCAATGTAGGAAAACAAGTCGCCTGTCCAACCACCACACACACACAGTCACCAAAACCATCACCACCAACAACACAACATAACAAAGTGGACAGCAAAGCAAACCTTACCTTCAATCCATTCAGCAAACCCCAAGGCCCAAGCACTACCGCAGGAGCAGCACACACGGCAGCACAAAGCCGTCCTTCCTCCACATGTTTCTTCACCAACCCTTCCAAAACCTTACAGTCCCTCAAATTTTCAACACCCGGTATCCCTCCCTACACGCACAAATCACAACAATAATAATTAGTAAACAGCATATTAGTCCCTAACATTTTAAGCGTCAGTGTTTACCTCTTACTTTCTAAAAAGTGTTTAATAGTGATGCTTTGTCAGTGTAAATTTTTTTACACGGTCAATTAACGAGAAATCATTATCATACTTGGTGATTGAACGACACACACATGCATGACACTCTTCATGAACTCAACGATAGACTAATCTGAATTAAATCAATCAATCCATGACGTTAAATAATAATTCAATGCACAACTAATAGCTAATCCATTAATGGAAAACGTCTTAAATTCGATTATCAACGTTGAACAAAATCTCTAGAAAAACACATCGAAGGAGAGGTACAGGGATTGCGACGAGGTCAAACGAGGTGCCGACGACGTCCGAGACGAGGGCGTCTGCGACGATCTTGACATCGTGGCGAGCTAGGACGGAAAGGCTGGCGGAGGCGGAGGCGACCGTGACGTCGGCGCCGGCGCGGCGGAGGACGTCGGCGATTATGACAGCTTCCATGGGCTCGGTGCCCTCTGCGATTGGAAGCAAGACCTTGTGAGAAGTGGCCATGAGAGCAGTGGAAGAGAGTGAGGGAGTGAAGAAGGAGAAACGGTTTTTGTAATTGTTGTTGAATTTGGGTTTGGAAGTGAAGGTGAGAGAAAGTGTCTGAGAGAAGAATGGTATATGACGCAATGCCATTTGTGCGTGTTTTTTTTTTTCCTTCTTCTTCAGAGGTGTCCCTCGCTGTGTCAATGTGTTCGTCTACGTGTCTCCTTCACGTGCCGGTTTATCTCCTGCATGTATAACTTTTTATTTCAATTTTAATAGCAGTTAATTTGATTTTAAAATTACGGATCTGGGTTTAATTTTAAAAAAAAGTTACGTCTATGGGTGAGTGTCTGATTCTATATGCTAACTGGGAAGAAGTCATAATTATTATTACAGATAACTTGAGATAAGTGGAGATGAAATCGTGTAAGCATATGAACTATTATATGAACTATTATGTGTAAATGTTGAAGTAATAAGAGTAAAATACGACTTCAATTAATATTAATTATATTTAATAGTATATTTAATTAAAATCATGTAAGAGGTGGAAAAATTCTGTTTCACTTAGATGATGTGATGACTTCTTCCATAAATAAAAAAGGATAATCATATTCTCACTCCAAATTTTGATAATCTTTTAACTCCAATACATGTAGCATGTGATTGGTTCATGTGGACAATTTAAAAAAAAGTGTTGTTTCCGTAGTTCACTAGTTTCATTTTCATTTCCCAATTGATAATTATGTTCTTCATTTAATAAAATATGAAAATGTTTAATAATTTTTTAACCATCAACAACCTTTAATTATGTATTATTGTATTATAATTCTCTCAAGGGTAATGATATTTTGACACTTAAAAATGACAAACTTTTGACACCAGACGTGTGTCATGTTGTCATTGGATTGGGTGGAAATTGTTTTAAAAAAGAGAAAATGACGTGGATATAGGATGTAGATTGTTTTCGTTTTGTGGTTTTCAAAATAAGAGAAAGGCAGTTTCGCTCTTGTCCATAATCCTTTTTGCTCTTGCCCAGAAGCATTTTCGTCTTCCTCCTCCGCCGCACTGACCAACTAGCCCACCGTCGTTGCCGTTGAAGGAGTTCGAAGTTGGGCAGAGGCACGTCTTTCACCGCAACAATTTCGCCGTTAGGTGCTTACGAAGCCAGAAGACACCATTGAAGGTCGATTTTTGAAGGTTTTTTTCCGTTTATTTCTCTAAAGGTTAGCTTTTGTTCAATGGGTTTAATTTTTTGGCCATTTAGGTTTTGTCGCGATAAAGTTGAATGTTTTTTGAACTATTTGTTGAACATTTCGTCCTGAATGTGCTTTATTGGTAGAAAGTTCAAATCTTTTGTTAAATGCTTTATTGGACATTTAAGATTTGTTTTGTTATTAGGTTGATTTGTTGAACATTTTGGTTGAAGATTTGTTTTGTTACCAGTTGGTGAAGTGACATATGAGGTTTGTTTTGAAGTTTTTAAACTCGACGAACTTTTTTTATCTAAATTAATTTTTTTAATCCTTTTATCAAGTGTTTTTTCATGGACACTGGAAGAGTAAATTTTTGCTTTTAAAGTTGACATTGTGCTTGTCAAGTTGGAACAAACAAATACAGAAACCCGAATCTGTTGTTGACTCCATAGTTGCGTATGCAAATTTAATTTTAACTTGAATTGATTATGGAAACCCTAAACCGTTATCAGAGAAAGCATGTTAATTGTCATTTTTCCAAAATAAAGGATTAATGATGTTCATAAAGATAAAAATATAAGAAACAATATTTACAGTTATATTTGGCTTGTATCTAACTGCAATTATTAATTTTATATCATGTTCATTTACATGTTCTCTTTATATCTTTGTAATTGTAAATCTTTATACTTGACTAGGCTGGAATTATATATCATATATCTACTTTGTTAAGAGTTTTTTGAGGTTCATTAGTTGGGCAATATTAACAGATATTCCTCCAATAGGTTTTGCAAGCCTTGAGAAGGCTAAAAGGTAATAGTGACAGAAAGGCAGAAATGTCTGCTAAGACTGAGGTTGTATTTGATCAGCTAACTGAGGATGCTATGAAGCTGATGGAGAATGGTGAATACAGTTCAGTGAATCCCTCCAGGCTTTGTAGATATTATGCATTGTGTAAACATGTAATCATTTAGATAAGTCTTAAAAAAAATTGGTTTACTTAAAAATCAATGCAATTTTTTAAGTTGACCCATGTGTGCAGAACGTTTGCCTGAACTCCCCACTTATTTGCCCTTTCCTCCCAAGTCTGTTTCTGCACATTGAGTTTTAAAAAGAATTGTTCCTTGCCCATGGAGATCCATATACATGTTATAATCAATGGCTGAACATCACTTCTATGGCCAATAAGACTTAAAAAAACTTGGTTTACTTTAAAATCAATGTCATTTTCTCAGTTGACCCATGTGTGCAAAAAGTTGCCTAAACTCCCCACTTATTTGCCCTTTGCTCCTAGGTCTATTTTTGCACATTGAATTTTAAAAAGAATTGTTCCTTGCCCATGGAGATCCATATATATGTGATAATCAATGGTTGAACATCACTTTTATGGCCAATAAGTCTTAAAAAAAATTTGTTCACTTAAAAATCAATGTCATTTTCACAGTTGACCACTGTGTACAGAAACTTTGTCTGAACTCCCCACTTATTTGCCCTTTGCTCCCAAGTCTGTTTCTGCACATTGAGTTTTAAAAAGAATTGTTCCTTGCCCATGGAGATCCATATATATGTGATAATCAATGGTTGAACATCACTTTTATGGCCAATAAGTCTTAAAAAAAATTGTTCACTTAAAAATCAATGTCATTTTCACAGTTGACCATTGTGTGCAGAAATTTTTCCTAAACTCCCCACTTATTTTGTCTTTGCTCCCAGTTCTGTTTCTGCACATTGAGTTTTAAAAATAATTGTTCCTTGACAATGGAGTTCCATATAAATGTGATAATCAATTACTGAACATGGCCAATAAGTCTTAAAAAAATTTGGTTCATCTAATAATCAATGTTATTTTCATAATTGACCCCTGTGTGCATAAACTTTGCCTGAACTCCCCACTTATATGGCCTTTGCTCTCAGTTTTGTTTATGCACATTCAGTTTTATAAAACAGGCTTGGAATACATAGTGAGGACAAAAGTTTAAATAACCATGAATAATGTCCATGCAAACTTCATTTCAACAACCTTCCTCTGTCATAAACAATAACATACACCTTCACAAAATCAAACATATTTTTTAAGATAATAGCCAACATGAACATGGTTGGCCAACTAACTTCACAAATCTGCATAACAATTTTATTATGTCCACAAACATAAAACATAAATTAATCTAATTGAACCACTTTCATATGATCCAATTCAATTCAAATTAATGGCAAAGAATAAATGTTTGTACATCAACATGTTAAGTAATATTTACATTTCATATTCTACTTCAACATCCAACTAAAGTTCTTAACATAAAAATATAACTACAACTTATTCAACTACTCATTGTTTTCTTCTACCATCTGATGTAAATGGAGTTCTCTTCGCCCGACTCTTGACCCTTCTTCATGATGCAACCTTCATTCGATCATACATTGTGCTTGACTTCAGTTCATCCTAACCTTCCTGCCTAGTCAAGTATAAAGATTTACAATTACAAAGATATAAAGAGAACATGTAAATGAACATGATATAAAATTAATAATTGTAGTTAAACACAAGACAAATTATATTTTTATCTTTATGAACATCATTAATCCTTTATTTTGGAAAAATGGCAATTAACAAGCTTTCCTAATAATTGTTTAGGGTTGCCATAATCAATTCAAGTTAAAAGTAAATTTGCATACGCAACTATGGAGTTAACAGCAGATTCGGGTTCTTTTATTTTCTGTATTTGTTTGTTCCAACTTGACAAGCACAATGTCAAAATTACACATTCCTTACACGTTCAGATTTGAGAGTAAAATATTTTAACTGGATAGTATTTTTTAAGGATATGAACTCTCTTTAGCAAGAAATTTCACAACTTCTTGGCCATATAAAAAACCAATAATTGCCTAAACAAATGGATGATCTACAACTACTCTGGAGTGAATTCGAAAATAAATATTGTATTTTACAATGATACTTTAGTAGAACAAAGGAATAAAAAATCAGAAAATTTCAGAATGATAGAATACATATCGTTTCTCCAGGTTCAAGAACATTTGCAATCCGCCTCTTCATGATGGCAATATCTTTAGAAGAAAGGTTGGGCGGGCCCTCATCCACATCATTAGTTGGTACAGATTTTAATGCAGGATATTTTGGATCAACTCAAAGATTATCAAGCCATGCATCCTGAAAGGATTAACATAAATCCCTTATCTTAATCTCATTCTCTCTTACATATTCAACAGAATTTCCTGATGCATCAAAATAACCTTCTTCCCTTTCTTTATCTAGGTTGAAAGGCTCGATTTGAATCTCGTCATCAACAAAATTCTAGCTATCCTGCCACAAGATATCACACATCACTACCTACCTATCTTTTACGTATCCAGTAACAGCTCATTACACCAATAATCCTTACTATAAAAAATAATGTCAAATTAGGAATAAATTTCACTACAATAATACTTTTAAACATAATCCCACATGAAATAAGCTTTACAAGCAAAATATTTACTTTACCAGTGTCCATGAAAAAGCACTTGATAAAAAGATTAAAAAAATTAATTTAGATAAAAAAAGTTCGTCCAGATTGAAAACTTCAAAACAAACCTCATATGTCACTTCACCAACTGATAACAAAACAAATCTTCAACCAAAAAGTTCAACAAATCAACCTAATAACAAAACAAATCCTAAATGCCCAATAAAGAATTTAACAAAAGATTCGAACTTTCCACCAATAAAGCACATTCAGGACGAAATGTTCAACAAATACTTCAAAAAACATTCAACTTTATCGCGACAAAACCTAAATGGCCAAAAAATTAAAAGAAAAATAAAACCCACCGAACAAAAGCTAACCTTTAGCGAAATAAATGGAATAAAACCTTCAAAAACCGACTTTCAATGGCGTTTTCTGGCTTCGTAAGCACCTAACGGCGGAACGGTCGCGGTGAAAGGCGTGCCTCTGGCCAACTCCGAACTCCTTCAACGGCAACAACGGCAACAACGGGGGGCTGGTGGGTCAGTGCGATGAAGGAGGAAGACGAAAATACTTTTGGACGAGAGCAAAAAGGATTTTGGGCGAGAGCAAAATTGCCTTTCTCTTATTTTGAAAACCACCAAATAAAACCCGCAAGAAACAAAAACCAAAACCATCTACTACATCCTATTTCCAAGTCATTTTATTTCTTTTAAAAAATTTCCATCTGATCCAATGACAACGTGACACGTGTCTCGTGTCAAAAGTTTGTCATTTTTAAGTGTCAAAATATCATTACTCCTCCCGAAGTGCGATTACCGAACTTTGAAGTTCGACATCAACATTGGAACACCACTTATGTACTAACTTTCATATATTATGCTTTTCTTTAATGTATTTATATTTGTTTATTTAAATTACATTATTTATTTATCTGCAACTACAATGCTTGTCTTCGCTTTTATGCTTTTTATCAATGAAATAAATATGTTAAAGTAACCATGCATTTATAATTGCTACATAAGCAATATATCATATCATTACTTCTACAAACAGAGTTTAATATATATATATATATATATATATATGTTTATTTATTTATTTATTTTCAAGAGTATTTGTAGTCGGTAAAAAAAATATTTGTTTATTTTAATTGTAATATTTATGAGACATGTTTTTTTTTAATTATTTTGTTTTTGATAATTTTTTGTTATTTATGATTTAGTAGTTAATTTGTTGTTATTAAATTTTATTATTTGTTTTTTATTTTTTTTACGTATTAATGAAGTTTCTTTTAGTAAATGATAAAAATTAAAAATCACAAAAAAACAACAAATTAAATTTAAATTAATAAACAAATCAAAAAATATAAAAATATAAAAAATAATTAAATAATTAAATAATAATTCATATTGAAAAATAAAATATTAATAAATAATTATAGATTCAAAAAATTAACAAACAAATTAAATTTTCGAAATTAAGAAAAATGAATTACATTTAAATATGGAAAAAGATACAGAAAGCATATATTGGTAACGTGAGAATTGCAGAGTCTGAAGACAAGGATCAAGCTTCTCACACACATATGCGTCCATATCGACACAGCGCATCACCACTGTTGTAGCATCAGTGCTCCTTCTTTTTTGGTTTAATCCCACAATATTGTCTTCTTTGCTACGAACTTGTACCGTGTAAGAAAAAAAGTGTTGAAAATGTTGAGTTGAGTATAAGTTTTTCCATTTTTTTACTTTCACCGCAATTGCAGCTGCAATCTAAATGAGTTGCACTTCCAAGTGCAGCTACAGTACCGCAGTTTCAACTACGATGCGGTATAAATCGCGCTTTCAATTGCAGTGCGGTATGAACTGCACTTCTAACTGCGGTTATGGTGGACCGCATTTCTAACTGCAGTGAGTTCAACCGCACTACCAAGTGTGGGAACCTCTACAACCGCTCTTTCAGCATCGGCGTGCTTTCAACCACTGCCTTCGTCCCATCAACCCAGAAATGCATCCAACCCAGTGTTGGCATCCTCTCAACCACTACGGTTAAGGCCTCCACCTACGTCCCATCCAATCCAGAAATGCATCCCAGCACATACAAATACCACATACAAACGAATATCAACACATAATCTTTCTATCATACAAAAGCTTAAGGAAAGAAGAACGAACCTGGACACCCAAGCTAAAAAGAACCACCACTGCAAGCACTCACCACAACACCACCACGATGGCCACCGAGGAGAGGCTTGTGCGTGGCAACAAGTAAAGTGAGGGAGGAGGGGAGAAGGGGAAAAGCACTGAGTGAGGAGAGAGAACAAAGGGGGTGGGTGTAGGGTTTTAGAATGTGAAATGTAACATAGGAGTAAGGGGTGGGTACTTCTTTTTAATTGTTGAATGGGTCAATAAAAGCAGTCAAAAGATTCTCTATGATTCTATGGTTCGGGGCACAATTGGAATAATAGAAAAATAGGGGGTGCAGGGTGAGACTGGTGAGGTGCAGGGAGAAACACTAAATAAAAAAAGAAAATGACGTGGAAATAGATGAAGTTAGGGTTTCAGAGGATTTCTTCTTTATTGGTTTCTTATTTTTGGATTCAAAAATTTCATTTCTGAGGTGTGAGAGAGAGCGCTTTGGGACGTCGTTCACCATGACGAGAAACCGTTGTTCACCCAACCTCGAACCATCATCGTTCGTCGTTCACCTTCAAATGTCGTTCGTCGTTGGTTTCGCTGCAACCGTCGTTTCAAAGAACCGTTGAAGGCCAAAACCACCATTGACGTGGGTTTTGTAGCCTCTCGTAGTTCGTTTGGGTTATCCTTTGTTCTTGTTCGGTTATTTTGACTTGTTTTAAATTTTTTCTATCATTTTTGGGTTGTTTTGTTTTTTGGGTGTTATTCTGATTTCGAATACCTTATTTGGTGTACTGTAGGTATTGTTATAATGAAGGAAGTTACTGAACGGAGTGAAGTTTGTCATGGTAGGAAGAAGATATGTGCGGTTATATTATATTTCGAAAAAGTTTGGGTTCTTTTGTATTCATGGGAGGAACTTTATCTCAACGATACTGACCTCAAATAATTTTAACAAGGATTCAACTTTATGCCAACAATGGACGTACTAAAGACTTCGTCCAAACCGATCATTTTACCCAACCGGTTGTAGACAACAAAATTGAGGAAATACTTCAAAAACTTGTGAATCCCTCCCACCAACCTTATGTTTCTGAACATGCAGACAAATCCATTGTTGGAACTTCTGGTGCAACCAAACAATAATGACTATTAATTTCAAAATTTGTGTAACTTATGTTATTGTACTACTGTTCAACAAGTGTTATTACAATATCATTGTCTTCCTCCTTTGATATTATTATGTCACAATAATGGAAAATGTTATTAATTCTCATATTAATCCAGATCATCACTCAAATCTGTCAACATAATCCACAAACTGTAAAAACAAAACTACAAAATTAGGTGGGGACCAAAGGTAAAAAAAGTGGAGACCTACGACTAATGTTTTGTACAACAAGGTCAACACAGCTCATGACATAAATTTTTAAGGGGACAAATACTTTTTTACAAATTAATGCACAGAGAAGTCCTCTTAAGGCAATGATGATCACATTTATAACCAACTCCATCACCAAGGAACCAAGTTTTGTATAACTCTTGCTGCAAAATTAGGTGGGGACCAAAGGCCAAATAAGTGGGGACCTAGGGCTAATGTTTTGCATAGCAAGGTCAACACACTTCATGACAAATTTTTAAGGGGAAAATATTTTTTTACAAATTAATGCACAGAGAAGTCATCTTAAGGCAATGATGACCACATTTTTAACCAACTCCATCACCAAGGAACCAAGTTTTGTATAACTCTTGCTGCAAAATTGGGTGGGGACCAAAAGCCAAATAAGTGAGGACCTAGAGCTAATGTTCTACACAGCGAGGTCAACACAAATCATGACATAAATTTCTAAGGGTAAAAATATTTTTTTACAAACCCCACTACTAAACAAATAATTATTAGTCGGGATGTTGTATTTGAAGCAGATGGCTGCTGTAATTGGGGAGACGAATTCACGAGTTCAATTCAATCTGAATTGGATTGGCAAGTAAATGAACATGATGTTGCAATGGACCCTACTTCAGAGGAATTGGCAAATGAAAATGTAGTCACCGAATCAACCCACCTTGAAGCTACTCAAGAAGCTAATGAATAACAACATTCAAGAAGGCAACACATTCAACCGTATTAAATGCGACTGTGTATCCGGTGAAGGGTTGTCTGATGTTGATTTTGAGTCACATTATTATTGACAGTGGAAACGATCTTGTTCATTATGAAGAAGCAGTAGGAAATCCAATTTGGAGACAACCCATGAAAGAAGAAAACGAAGCTATTGAAAGAAATGATACATGGTATTTTGTAGAAAAAGTTAGGCCAATTATCTCAACCAAGAAGGGGTTGAATTGGTTTTCCTTTATAAAAAGTTTTTCTTTCAAAAGGTTTTCAAAATCTTTTAATTTTTCTTGGAATGCAAACAAACAAGTTTATGAACAATATCAAACGAGAAGGATATAAATATTAACACGGATGTTTATACTGTTTCGGCCAATGCCTATGTCCAGTCTTCCATCAATCAACCTGAGATGAAGGGATCCACTATATTGGTAGAATTTTTACAAGCAAGACATACAGAGAACAACCCTCTCAAATGTCCTCTCCTTTCCACAACTCAATATCAACTATAGCACAAGACTTGAATACCTCAAAGTCTTACCCTAGAAAGTTATCCTCACTTTCTGTCACCTTAGAGGAATCCCAACTCTAAGAACTAGAACTCACAAAGTCCTCTTCCTGGCTCACAGTAACAGGGAAACTCAATCATCCTTGATTGTAAATGAATACTGATCACAGGAGAATACACCCGATGTGCAGATTTGATCAGCAATTAGAAAGCACAATGTTCTTGCAAGAAAGCATAATGTTCTTGCAATAATGTAATCGGTTAAGTTGCATGCTTAAGAAATTTTGAAAACTTTTTCCATTCATAACACTTCAATGCATTCAACAAACATGTACTAGCATAACAACATGTTTTAATCGATTATCCAATTAATGTAATCGGTTAAAACATAGTTGTTTTGCCCCTGATAAGCATGTACTGATATCTGATGAAATTTAACAGATTATGCAAATATGCAGATATGCAATGTGCAGTGTGTTTCAACCAATTATTCATTTTCAACCAATGAATACATATACTAAACAGTTCAAGCACAAATACAGATATAATCAAGCAATTATTTTGCCATTTTGTTGTGCAAGAAACTATAAACACATTTCTTTTCTCATCACTAAAAACTCGTATGCGAGATATAGGTTCGACTCATAGCTCCTGCTATCAACAATCTCCCCCTTTTTTGATGATGCACAACAAGAAAACTGTTTTCCAGTTACTTTCCCCCATTGGACATTAGCAAAAAATGGCATAACAAGTAACATGGAAACAAAGTGCTAATAGATACCTAAAAAAAGAAATTATTACAGACCATTGAAGAATGTGATGCTCCCCCTTTCATGAAGTAATCTAACACTTAAACAGTCTGAGCACAAAAATATATGATTTATGACATTATAAATCAGAGCTCAAATGATCAAATGAAAACAGTATGACACTATATATATATATATATATATATATATATATATATATATCAGAGTATATACTGAATTCAAATGAGATACCATGATGTATCATGTGCAATTTGTAAATTCTCAATATGATTTATGCAAATGATATGAAGTACAAAGTATAATTTTCGGGTTAAATATGTTTTTAGTCCCTATACTTTTGGACGATTTTGGTTTTAGTCCATTTTCAAACTAAGGTACAATTTAGTCCTCCAACTTTAGAAATCTCTGGTTTTAGTCATTTTTACCAAATTTTTTTAACTTTATTTGCTGTTTCAAGCACGTTTCATTATAGTATTTTGATTGTTTATATTGTTTGACACATTTTTGCTTCAATCTTAACTGAGAAACGCGTTTGAAAGAGCAAATAAAGTTAAAAAAATTTGGTAAAAAGGACTAAAACCAGAGTTTTCTAAAGTTGAAGGACTAAATTGTACCTTAGTTTGAAAATGGACTAAAACCAAAATCGCCCAAAAGTAAAGGGACTAAAAACATATTTAACCCTATAATTTTCAATGATAATGCATGGTACCAACTTATGCAGCAACATAATAGATATAATAGTATAAGAAATCCTGCAACATTTGTGCATTTTTCAATATGAAGCATATGCATTGATTTTCAAAACTTTTTTGAATAATATGCAACATATAGCATCTAGGATATGCTTAAGATGTATATAATGACAATTGAAACAAGTTAAGCAACAAAGATCAACAGTTAGAAGCATGAAAACCAGTTTAGCGACTTTTAATCGATTCCATTATGTATCTAACAGATTAAAATAACTAATGAGCGATTTCTTTAACAGATTATGAATCTGTTTAATATGTTAAAATATATGAATGTGATCAAATGCACATATTTGATCTTTGAACCATTTTAGAACAATGTTCAACCTGCAAACACTACTTTCTCAACCATGTTGACTGTTAGCATAGCAATAATCATTGTAAGATCAATAGTTGTGATGCAATTTTAATATCCATGAATGAGTATGAATGAACAACGATATATGACAGTGGAACAACAATTTATTGTGTACAACTACGATCAAGAATGCCCAATTAATTTCTTATAGTATAAAATCTTTCTTTAGATTGAGGCTTAGTAAAAATGTCAACCCATTGATATAGAGTGTCAACAAATTCAATTTTAACTTCCCCTTTTGAAATATGATCTCTGATAAAATGATGCCTTATCTCAATATGTTTTGTCTTAGAGTGCAAAATGGGGTTTTTTGTTAAATTTATAGCACTAGTATTGTCACACTTTAAAGGAATATGATCTAGATGATTGCCAAGTGATCAGTGAGCATCCCAAAAGATGATAAGTACCACTGGTGCTTTTTCTGTCTAGTTTACAACCTCTAAAATCAGAATCACTATAACCCTCAAGGGATAAATTTGCACCTCTAAGGTACCATAATCAAACATTTTTAGTCCCTTTGAAATACTTCATAATTCTTTTAACAGTAGTTAAATGTGATTCCTTTGGATATGATTGAGATCTAGCACACAAACAGACATTGTGCATAATGTCGGGATGACTAGTAGTTAGATAAAGTAGGGATCCGATCATACCTCTATACATTTTCTGATCTACATCTTTACCTTTTTCATCCTTGTATAGGTATCAGTTTGTTGCCATAAGAGTAGTTGCTTCTTTACACTCATTCATCTTGAATTTCTTCAACAGATCAGCACAATACTTTGATTGATGAATGAAAATGCCAGCATCTTCCTGCTTGACTTGTAGTCCAAGGAAATAGTTTAGCTCCCCCATCATGGACATCTTAAACTCCTCCTGCATAATTTTAGAGAATTCCTTGCACAAAAGAGGATTAATAGATCAAAATATTATGTCACCAACATATATTTGTACAAACAATAAATCTTTTCCAGATTTTTTAATGAATAATGTTGAGTCAACTTTACCCCTTTGAAACTTTTTCTTGATGAGGAACTCATTTAACCTTTCATACCATGATCTTGGAGCTTGCTTGAGACCATATAGAGCTTTCCTCAGTTTGAAAATGTGATCAGGGAACTCAAAATCTTGAAAGTCAGGGAGCTGCTCCACAAACAGTTCCTCTTTGATATAGCCATTTAAGAAGACACTTTTTACATCCATTTGGTATAGCTTGAAGTTTAGCATTGATGCAATTACAAGAGGCATCCTTATAGCTTCCAATCTAGCCATATAAGCATATCTCTCATCATAGTCAATTCCTTCTTCTTGGTTGTAACCTTTTGCTACAAGTCTTGCTTTATTCTTGATGATCACACCAGAATCGTCCATTTTATTTCGAAAGACCCACTTGGTTCCTATAACCTGTTTAACTGATTTTCTTAGAACTAGTTCACATACATTGTTACGTTTGAACTGATTCAGCTCATTTTCCATAGCTAGGAACCAATTTTCATCCTTCAAGGCATCACTTACGTTCTTGGGTTCAATCTGGGAGACAAATGCAACATTCATGCAGAATTGGTTTAATTGCCTCCTTGTAGACACACTCTTTGAAATATCTCCAATTATGTTGCTTGTTGACACGTTTCTGGGAGCCTTCCATTCCTTAATTGAATCAATGTTAGGTGCAATTTTTGTGGGAGCAGTAGTGTGAGTTTCTTGTGTCTCTTCACTCTCTAGTTCTTCACCTGCAGATTCTCCTGCATCTATGCACTATCTTGGATGCACTTTGTTAGTAATAAAATCAATATTCTCATCAAATGCAATGTGTATTGATTCTTCAACAAACAAAGTTCTTTTATTGTACACCCTATATGCTTTGCTAGTCAAGGAGTATGCAATAAAAATTGCTTCATCATCTTTGGAGTCAAATTTTCCAAGATTGTTTTTACTGTTATTTATAAAACAAAACACTTACAACCAAAGACTCTAAAATGAGTAATATTAGGCTTTCTACCCTTGAATAATTCACAAGGGGTGAGTTTAAGCATAGGTCTAATAATGGTTTTATTTAGCATGTAGCAAGTTTTGCTAACAGCATCGGCCCAGAAATGTTTGGGCAGAGACCTGTCATTCAGCATGGTCCTAGCAAGCTCTTCTAAAGCCCTATTCTTTCTCTCAACAACAACATTCTGCGGAGGTGTTATAGGGGCAGAGAAATTATGTGAAATGCCTTGTTCTTCACAATACTTCTCAAATTATTTGAAACTCTCTCTCATGATCACTTCTAATGGATTTTATCCTAAGAACTTTTTCATTTTGGATGACAGAAGCAAATCTCTTAAAGGCTCTAAAAGTGTCACTCTTGGAAGCAAGAAAGAAAGTTCAAGTACATCTAGAATAATCATCAACAATGACCAAACCGTAAAGGTTTCCACCCAAACTTTTGATTCTTGAGGGGCCAAACATATCCATATATAACAATTCAAGAGGTCTAGTAGTAGACATCACTCTCTTAGGTTTGAAAGATGATATGGTTTGCTTTCCCTTTTGGCAAGCATCACAAAGTCTGTCAGAATCATACTTTATGTTTGGCAGCCCAACCACAAGATTTCTAGATACAAGTTTGTTTAAATGAGGCATATGAATATGAGCCAGTCTTTTATGCCATAGCAACGGATCATCGTCTTTAGACAATAAGCAAATAACGAATTTCAAAGAAGTGTTTCTAAAATTAACCGTGTAAATGTTGTTAAATCTTTTTCCAATCAATACAAGCTCATTAGAAGATGCATGACAGATCAAACGATTATTAGGCTCAAAAGTAACTTTATATCTTTTATCACATAGTTGGCTAATACTCAGCAAATTATGTTTTAGCCCATCAACAAGCAGAACATTTCCAATGATATATGAGGAAGGTGTTTGTATTTTACCAATACCAACAATTTTATCCTTGTTGTTGTCCCCATATGTAACATGGTCGTTTGTCTTGTAGGATAGGCTAATGAATCTTGTAGGATTTCCTGTCATATGTCTGGAACATCCATTGTCCAGATACCACATGGCTTCTTTTTCACTCTTTTCCTTACTGCCTTCAACTATTGTAGATTTAGCCATCATACTCAAATCAGTTTGTTGTTCTGAGTGCTTGTAGTCAACTTTATTGCATTCATTTTTGCTTTGGATCTTAGTCTCTAAAGTGCTTTTGAGCTTCTGCAAAATCCTTGTCAGATTTCATTTTATTCGTCAAGAATTTTGAGAATCTTTCTGTTATTAAGTCAGTTTCCTCATCCTCTTATTTCTTTGCAAGTCTCAGGATGTTGATGACTCTTTCCTCCTCTTGCGAGATGATATTCCTGTCTTAATAACCTCACAAGAATTGTTAATCACAGAAGTACATATATCTTTGCCTGTTGCATTCAAGAAATCATCATCAGTTTCACTCTTGCTCATTATCAAAGACATATTGGCCATCAGGAACAATTTAATTGATTATACTTAAAACCTAACCGATTAAAATTCGAGTAAAGTTTGAATTCCCAACACTGGTGCCAATTGTAGAAAAAGTTAGGCCAATTATCTCAACCAAGAGGGGAGGGGTGAATTGGTTTTCCTTTATAAAAACTTGTTCTTTCAAAAGTTTTTCAAAATCTTTTAAGTTTTCTTGGAATGCAATCAAACAAGTTTATGAACAATATCAAAAGAGAGGATAGAAAGATTACCACAGATGTTTATACTGGTTCGGCTTATGCCTATGTCCAGTCTTCCTTCAATCAACCTGAGATGAAGGGATCCACTATATTAATAAAGTTTTTACAAGCAACACATACAGAGAACAACCCTCTCAAATGTACTCTCCTTTACACAACTCAATATCAACTATAGCACGAGACTTGAATACCTCAGAGTCTTACCCTAGAAACTAGAACTCACAAAGTCCTTTTCTTGGCTCATAGTAACAGGGAAACACAATCAGCCTTGATTGTAAATGAATACTGATCACAGGAGAATACACTTGGTGTGCAGATTTGATCAATAATGAGAAAGCACAATGTTCTTGCAAGAATCTTTATGTATTTCCTTCCAATTAAGCAATCTTGATTCTCCAAGAAATTTTGAACGCTCCTGCAATTAAAATCCAAAGCAAACAATTAGTTATGAAAGTGTAAAATCATCAATCTATGTTGAGGCAGAGAACAATGCGTCTATTTATAGATTTTTTCAACTTTGACGCATTTTAATCGATTAGGCTTTTAATGTAATTTGTTAAGTTTTTCCTTCTGCTTTAACAGTTTTACATTTGCATAGGATTTAACATATTAGAAGTCCATGCAATCGATTAATATCATACAAGCCACAGTGTTTAAAATATGACCGTTATTGACAGTTATGGCTTTCCAAGAAAAAGGTTTTTACATAAAACGCATTTTAACCGATTCAGAAAATAATGTAATTGGTTAAGTTCCACACTTAACCAATTTTGAAAACTTTTTCCATTCAAAACACTTCAATGCACTTAACAAACATGTATTGGCATAACAACGTGTTTTAATCGATTATCCAATTAATGTAATCGGTTAAAACATAGTTGTTTTGGCCCTGATAAGCATATACTGATATCTGATGAAATTTAACAGATTATGCAAATAGTGTAATCAATTATTTTATGTAGATATGCAATGTACAATGTGTTTCAACCAATGATTCATTTTCAACCAATGAATACATATATTAAACAGTTCAAGCACAAACATAGATATAGTCAAGCAAATGTTTTGCTATTTTATTGTGCAAGAAACTATAAAAGCATTTCTTTTGTCATAATAAAAAATTCATATGTGAGATATGGGTTCAGCTCATAGCTCCTCCTATCAACAAGTATTTAACCGAGCTTCCAAAAGGAGATATTAGTAAGTACAAAGCATGTCTAGTGGTTCGGGGATATACTGAAGAGTGGTAAGTTTATATGTGGATGATTTGATTTATACAGAGAATAATGATGAGTTGATGATGAAGTTCAAACAATCAATGTAGTCTGAATTTGCTATGACTAACCTGGGAAAAATGAAGTTTTTCCTTGGTCTTGAAGGAACACATCAAGTTAATTGTATTTTTTTGTCTCAAAAGAAATATACGACAGATCTTCTAGAGAAATTTGACATTAAGAATTCTAATATATTCTGTATCAAATGAACGTATTATGTTACCCGTGATATTTATCAATTTATAGTAAATAAGACTTTATGACCTAACACTTATTCCTCATTTATTTGATCCCATTGATTGTTTTTTACCTTAAGTTTAAACTGACAAATATTTAATGTGAGAAAAGGAAGTTGATCAATAATGCTGTATAGGAACGGATTCAAGGTTCTATACATCAAGAAAAAATTGAGAAAGGTGCAAGTGACTTGACCTACCTAAATAAAACCTGTAAGTGTATTTACCTACTAAGTAAATTTATAAAATTATAAGAGTTTGATTTTGTTTTTCAACAATTTAAATGGTTAAACTATTTATAATTTTTATATCTACTTTTAAAGATAAATTTTAAATTTAATTCAATTTTATAAATCAATTTATAATTTAAGGTTTATGTTCATTATTTATATTGATTTTAGTAAAACTTTTAATAAATACCATATAAATTAAATGAATTTTAATCTTATTGAATGCTTACTACACATTATAGAACTAAGAACACATCATATAGTAAATATAGTAATGTTATAATAGTTGCCGATGAACACTCCCGAATCTTGATATCGTTTTCGAGGAGTCAAAATAATATATTTAAAATTTATATATTTAGGCATTATCACTGTAATAAAATAAAAATAAATAATTAGGTCGTTATTATTGTGTTCAAAATTATTGAAGAAATTAAATTTATATTATTTTCATCTTCCTATATAGCTTCTTTTTTATCATTTTAAAAAAATAATTTCACTCTTTTGTTCTATAAAAGAAAATCAAGACTAAAAGATAAATGATTAATTTAATTAAAAATTAAGGAACTAATTATTAAAAGAAAAACTTATGATATTCAAACCACAATTATAAATGACTTAGGAAAACTATCTTTTCATTTTATGTTTATAAAAAAAATTAATATAGTTATGAAAGAATAAAGTTTCTTTCTATCTCTTTAAGGTCTTGTTTACTGGGTGGATTTTTTTAATCTGTCACATAAATTAAATTCTAATCTAATTCTCACAAACTTTATTTTCAAATACACTTTCAGTTATATCCAAATTCACTCAAATAAATAACAATCTTCAAATCTTCTCAAATCCATTTAGTTACTTTCTTCTAAATCCCTTCAAGTAAGACAAAGAGGATTATCTCAAAATATCATTAGTAAGTGGGTCATATGATCAGAATGAGTAATATTTCTTTTAAAATAATTACTTCAAGATTGATATTGAATCGTTATCATTAATACTATTGATATTACATATTAGAAGTGTGAGATTTGAATTCTTAAAATAGCACAAAAACATTGCAAATTCATAGTGTTCTATAAACAATTCTGAAAAAGAGGGATAATGTGTCACAAACTTTAATTAGGTGAAAACTTAAATTTAAAAACTTCAAATTAAATTAAATATTTTGAAAGAATGTTAAATTGAATCCAATAATAGAAAACAAAAGTTGTGATTAGATAATTTTACTTTAAATTCAGCATACAAGGAAATGCATAAAAAGTTCATCATAACAGAAACATATGCATTGGAATTGATGTGGAGGCCATGAGAAGTTAACGGTTGGAAGTGAAAGGAATAACCTATGCTTGTATTTCCCATATTCTGCATACAAAACCGCGATGTGATTAAATCCTTATTACTAATAAGGAGTCTGCATACTGTTATTTTGTTTTTTTAAATATTAATTTATTAAATAATTAAAAACAAATTGAGTGGTATTTCAGAAGTCGAAAGGAAACAAAACCGTGATCCTTTTCCAAGAAAGGCTTAGCAGTGCAAATATTAAATCAATTTAATATGTTATTATCTTTATTTTTCATTGGGATTATTTTGATATTACTAACTATATATAATTTTCTAATAATTGTGTATGCAATAAAAGGCATAATTATAATAAAATTCATAACAAAACTAAAGCATTTTTATAATTTTATAGGAAAATAATTGAGTAATTGTCTTTAGTTTTTTAAAAAGTAGACTCATTGCACAAACGTTTAAATACTTTTACCAACTGAAAGACACATAAAAAACACAATCCTTAATTAATAAAAGGAAAATGAAAGGGTACAAGTATCCGATCTCTTCATGCAGGAAGATAATTCTCTTTTCTTATCATTATCAAATTCTAACCTAGAAGCGTAGAAATGCATGGATCGTAGATATTTTGCATTCTTCAATATATATCGTGCAAATTGAAACTCATCTTTAGAGCCATGGTAATCTATAATACAGCAAGTTTTAAGGTGTGATGAAATGCATGCAGGAACATTCTCTGGGTATGACCAAACACCTTCTTCTTCATAGCTCTGATGATAACAAACATAAAAATTAGATTAATACTAATGCTAAAAGAAAATATAACAAGAAAATCCACACTTGAAAAACTTAATCATTAAACCTTAAAAATGTCAATGACAAGACTTTGAAGCTTGGGACAATGATTGAGCACTTTCAAGATCAAAAGCCAATCCAACTCCACACTCACTTGAAGTTGAACTAAATTGTGAAAGTCAAAATTCAGGTACATGTTTGGTTGAAATATCTGCAAGAAAAAAAAAACTAAATGATATCAAAACATAAAAAAAAAAAAACCCTTTTTCCCCTTCGAAATAGAAAGTAATAAATCTCACAGGCATTACATAATCGAATTTCAAAACTTCAACATCCTTAAATATTTCCAATGGAACTAAAGGTTTATCAATGCTGACTCTAACCAACTTGGGCAATCTGATAAACTTTCCTTTAGCTTGACAGGCCAAACCACTGACTTCTAATTTCTCAAGATTTGGACACCCAAAAAGAAACTGTGAAAAATCAATTTCTATTGGAGATTTAATATATTTTATATGCAAGATCTTAAGCAAAGGCAAATCAACAAAGGACATATCTTCCACTGTTATGTACTCCAAGTTGAGAACTACAAGAGTTTTAAAGCTAAACACCACAGATGGAATGACAATGTCCTTCATATGACAATAGAGGTCGAGGATTTGAACACTAGAACTTCCACTCAGTGCAGTCTGAATTCGTGTCTTGATACTTTCAGTAATATCCATGAAAGAGTAACATCTAAAGCGAATTCTATAGAAGGGTTGATCTCCATGACCAACCAAGAAAGAGCACACCGAGCTATAAAATGTATTGCAGGTATTTTCTTCATTGCGAAACCAAAAATCTTCAATAATCGTGTCAAAATCCAAAGAGGGAACATAACGCCACAGAAGATTCCAGCGCTTGGAGAGAACACTGGTTGCAACAACTTGTTGGGATGGAAGAAAAGAAAGAATATAACAAATAATTTCGTCTGGCAGACTACTAATCAAATCCACCATGCTTCAAAGTGCCTAGACTGTTAAAAAAACAACAAATGGTTGAACTCTTCAATTCATTCTTATTTATTTTCATTAAACCTTTTAAATAGCTATACAAATTTAACCTTATACAAATAATAAAAACCAAAAATAAAATATCAACTAACTTAAAATAAAATCAACTTATTTCTATCTTATATTAATAAAATAAAATAATACTATTCCTAAATAAATAAATAAAAATAACTATCTTTATTCTTATTTTATCTCTATGAAAAAATTTATATGTAAAAATGATCAAATTACATCTGATAAGCCAAAGTTACCTCGTTATCATTTTTATTATATAAATTAAATATTTATTTTTGGTAGTTAAAATTGTATGAAAGATATAGTTTAAATATATAAACTACATATTAAATTTAAATTGAGATATAATATTTCATTAATAATAGCTTAAACAAATAATTATTTAAGAATAAATCTTTTCATAATTAATATATATTAAAATGAGATAATATCCTGGTATATTATATATATATATATATATATGATAATGATTTTCAAAATTGAAGAAATAATTTTTGTAAAAGTAAAATAGAAAAAAATACATAATTTTATCTTATTTATATTATTAGTGCTTAGTATATTTGTTTAAAAATTAAAATTATTATTATTATATATATATATATATATATATATATTATTCTTTTTGTATTCTTGAAATTAATTCATAAGTAATAATAATTAAATAAAATTATAACTAGAACTGATGTTTCCGTTAGATATAATTATAGGAGGATTTATTTGATAACTAATCCATCTCACAAAATATTCTCGTATTGCATTACAGATATGGTAAATATTTTATCTCCTTCATTAGTGTCTAATGTATTTTATGTAAAAAGAATTAAACTTTTATATATATATATATATATATATATATATATATATATGTGTGTGTGTGTGTGTGAGGATATTTTCTATTTTTATATTTTTATGGTTTGTTAAGATTTGAATGAAATTTAATGATTAATAAAATAATAATCCAAATTATATGAATATCAAAGGTATAATTAGGGGTGGGCAAATGAAATTGTATTGCTAAAAACTGTACTGAATTAAAAACTAATGTGTTTAAACTGAACTGTAAAATAGTTCAGACAAACTGAACTATTTTTTGTTTTATCAAACTGAACCGAGTACTGTACTATATTGTACTAAACTATAATATAAACTGAACTGAGCTACTAACTCAATTGTAAATTGTACTAAACTTAATATAAATTAAACTAAACTACTAACTGAATTGTAAATTGTACTAAACTACAATATATACATAAATCTTTTAACTGAATTGTAAATTGTTCCTCTCATGAAGTCTTGGACATATATGTTGTGTATTTTACTGGTTCTTTTACATCTCATTAATTTTTTAACCAAAATAGAAATTATATATATATATATATATATATATATATATATATATATATATATATATATAAATAGATGACAAAAATTATTTTAAAGGATAGTAATGTTCCAAATGAAATAAATTGTGAAAAAATATTAGTTAAATGTATTTAAAAATATATGTACTTAAAAATATAATTTATATTGCGGTACATAATTCATTTAAAAATATTTATTATTTATTTGGTTATTTGATAAATATCCGTAAAAAGATATTTATAGTTTTTTTTATACGTGGATATTTATAAATATCTACAAATACTTATACATTATTTTTTAAAAATTAAAATATATTAATTTAAAACTAAATCTGTAATATATAAATTTTGATGAAAAAAATTAATTTGACCTTTCTAAAATAAAATTTTAAATAAATTGTATCAAAATATATATTTTAAAAAATTAATATTTTACAAGATAACTTTAAATTTTTTAAATCTAAATAAAAAAAATAAAAATATAATGTATATAAAATAAGATATAACTGAAGATATTTTAAGAAAAAGATACTGTAATTTTAATAATGTATAAAAAATAAAAATATAAAAGAAAAGGCAGAATCATCCTATCAACCTAACAAACAAACTTGACCACAAAGATAGTGCAGTTAATTGAACCGAAAATTTATTAAGTTCAGTTTTTAAAAACCGAATCATAAAACAGTATATTTAAGTTATCTTAAAAATGATTCAATTCTTTTTAGTATAATACAGTATAATTAACTGTAATATAATACAGTTCAGTATTTTTTGTCCAGTCTTATATATAATTGATGTTCAAGAAAATGGTAAGAAAAGTCTATTAATTGATCAAAATTTAAGAAAAAAAAGTAAAAATCTAGGTGACTTAAATAGTTTATAATTTTCAAAGTTTTTTTTTTCGTAGTGGGTTAAACCCACTTTAATCGTAACTTTGGGGGTTGGGTTTTTTTTGTTACCTTTATTTGAGAGGTTTCCTAAGATAGGAATTTTTCAAAAATATTAGGACTAATTCATGAGCTATAAATTAAGTTGACACCTCTAAATATATAAAACAATTAGAATTCATAGTTAACCTAATTAATCAATATAATTTTATCAAACGTCATTACTTTGTGGTTAAATACTCTGAAGGTGAATAATATTTTTTATTTTATAATTACTACTTCTTAATTGAAATAAAAACGTTATTATTGGTAAAGAAGACTAGAAATATATAATTTGAATTCCTACAACAATAAAAAATCAAAACTTCTGACTTAATAATAATGAAAGTAAAAAGACAACTAAAATTCATACTTAAAAAAGCTTAAATCATCAAACCTTAATGACAAGTGTATTTCCCATTTTCTGCATTGAAACAACTTATGTAATGGTAGTATCACTCTTCACTTATTAAACATTACTATAGATCATTATTCAATTAAAATAAATACTCCTTCCCCTTTATTTTTTTTACTGCACAGGTTTAGGTCCTTGGTAATAATCATTAATATAATTATGTTTGAAGAATTAGAATAATATTTCTTAATAAGAACAAGTTTATTTGCAATATAAAAAATAGCCCAACAAGTTTGAATAAAATACAATTAATATTGTAGTAAAAGTGTGAAATTTGAATTCCTAAACAACACAAAAACATTGCAAATTCAAAGTGTTCCATAAACAGTTCTAAACAAGAGGGATAATGTGTGACATAAACTTTAATTAGGTGAAGAAGAATAGATTAATTTGATAAACATGTCAACATTCTTACACTATTAAAGAAAAGACAAACAAAAGGAAACCAGCAACTACTACTTTCATAAAAGTTTACAAGTATCTCAACTTTTTATGCATGACGATAAATCTCTTATCAAAGTTTATGATGTGATTAAAACCTTATTACTAATAAGTAGTCTGAATACATTTATTTTGGTTTTTTCTAATACTAATTTATTAAATAATTAAAAACATTGAGTAATATTTTAGAAGTTGAGGAACCAAAACAGTGATTATTTTTTAAGAACGGTAAATCAACTTAACATGTTATTATCTCTCTTTTTTTATTGGGGTTATTTTGATATTATATATAATTCAACTAAAGTGAGATTATAAACTTTTGTTTTTTTTAACATGAAAAAATATTAATTCTTTAAAGTAAAGTATATTGTTAATAGAACTGTCAAATTAGTCCATTCATAGATCATCCTAATCCATGTAGGTTGCAGCCAAAAAAACCCACAGAAGTAAAAAATTTCTAGAGACTAATTATAGTTTCACATTCAAATTTAAAGATTAAAAATATATTTAACCTAACGATAAAATGAGATACTTTCCATACTCTCAACAAAAATTTGTATATTTCGTCATTGCAACATTACAACAGTTATCAAAGTAGATTATAATCTTTGTCCTAACCATTGCACTAACATTTCTCTCATAATTATTCTTCGTTACCATATGTTTGTAATTTTAAGAAATGATATTTTACAATTAAGGTGGAAGAAAATTTGCGTTTCTAAATCTTCCTGCTCTGAGTTGTGTTCCGTTGCTAAGAACATTCGTGAGTGGAACAACTATAGAAGCATGTCTTGAAGCACAACCTTCTGCTCTTGCCAGACTACACAATATTGCTCTTTCCAGATCTTTTCAAAACCTAGAAAGACAACTAAGGGGATTCAAGTACTCAATTTTTAATTTTTATGATGCGTACCCTTCAAAATATGGTATATATACATGCCCTTAATTTGTATATGTATCACAGTTTCCGTTAAAGAACAAGAAGCAAAAAGCTTCATATTTAT
Organism: Vigna reflexopilosa; assembly: GCA_027742785.1. NCBI lineage: Eukaryota > Viridiplantae > Streptophyta > Magnoliopsida > Fabales > Fabaceae > Vigna > Vigna reflexopilosa. The sequence goes on from CM050932.1 coordinate 19,197,037, forward strand.
TTCAATGTAACCATTGTCTCCATTGTTTTTTGTTGGTAAGGTTTCAGAGAGGGGAGTGTGGCTTGTTGTGGAGGTGGGCCCTACAGAGGAGATTATAGTTGTGGAGGGAAAAGGGGTATCGAAGAATATGAATTATGCAGCGATGGTGGTGAGAATGTGTTCTTTGATTCTCTTCATCCATCGGAGAAAGCTTTTGAACATTTCGCTCAGCTAATGTGGAATGGTAACAGAGATGTGATTGAGTCTTACAATCTGAAGCAGAAACAAAAATCATTGCTGGATGCAGTATGATTGAATAAATATATGGTTATTGTAATAATATGGTAAAAGTAAATGTTACAACTCTTTTAAGAATCAATTAAAGCTAAGAATGTAATAAGGAATAACATTTCCTGGATGTACTTTTAATGGTCCATCTTTTTCTATTAAGTTTCATTCCTGTTTATACAAATGAAACCCAGAGGCATTTTCTCCGTTCACTTCATCCATCTTCATAAAAGATTTTAAAGGGAACGTAGAAACACATGGACAAACAGGTTTTTATTTTATCTTGGATTAATTTCGGGAATTTTACGCCAAATATATAACTTAAATCCCTTTTCAAGAAAAAAAAAGTATCTAAATATAAATTATTTCACTTCAAACACACGTGTGCTGCATATAGGATTCATAGGTCCAGAAGTGAGTTTGATTTGGTTGGGGCTTGGGGAAATAAGTTGTTCACTTTGTAGAATCACTTTTCAATTAAAGACAATATTCTTTCATTTTAAACTAAAATTCATTTTACAAAATTAAGACGATTCAATATCAAATTTCCAATCACTTGATATAAACGCACTTAAAAGACAAGAATAAGCTACAAAGTTTTAATTACCAAAAGATATATTTATTTACCACTATTTGTTATAGTTACTCAGTGTTGCCAACGTGAAAATCTTGTATCCAAAAGTGGTATTTTTAAAAAGTAAACATTCCTTCATTTGGCCTAATAGCCAATTGCAACATTCCCTCTACCAAAACATAGCAGAGCTTTATAAGGAACAAAAAATCACTTTTATCATGCTTTTTTCTATCTCGTTAGTCTCAAAACGGGGAAGCAAACAACATAACCACAAAAAAGGTATATGAACTATTGACTGGAAATGGCGCCAGATAAAATTAGAAGTTACTCTCACCAGTTCACAAACTGATTAAATCACCTGAAGAGAAGGAAAATCTTGCCAATACACCAAGGGTAACTTTCTCATATACCTAGTTCTTAATATTTCACAGCAGTTGTCCACGTACCTTGCACACTCGGGTGTTTGGTTACATATCTTGTCCTCAATTTCACTACCTTTCTTCCCAATGCATTCCTTAGTCTGGTTGCATGCAAAAGTATGCCTTCTGGATCCATTTTCTTCACACATATCACTCGCTGGTTTTTGTTCCCTGCATTTCATTAGAGATTCACCAATCACAACAAAAGCATTTTCCAACTTGGTGGAGTATGCTACATGGATCAACCACACCATTACATCCTAATGAATCATAGCAAATGATAAACCATTTAATATAAATTCTTTTAAATGTTGCCCCTATAGTCTTTTGTTGGATTTTATCTATCTCTAAACATTGAACAACCTTCCATCTAATCCAATTTCCTTATTTCCCATATGCCAAACTACATAAGGCAAGACTATAACATTTTTTTCCACAATAGGTGCTGCTCCAACTTTTTTCTCTAGTACATTTTTATCCCATATTGTCTTGTGTATCCACTCATACAGTGTAACAATCTCATCTTCGCAAATTTGAGCATAAATTTGGTATTGCCTTTATACAGTCCCAATATTCAATATCCCATACAAATTGCATTAGAGAATTATCAATAAACCTATGGAAAAGAAAGTACTTACACAGTCACAGGTAAGCACAACAAACTTACTGGAAAAAACCTTCAGATGAGGATGCTGACCGTGGATGAGCTCAGTGACCACCTCTAATTGAGGATTCTTCTCTTTAAATATTGGCAACTGAGACTCCATAAATGCCCTATTCAAATATTTAAAACTAAATTGAGAATCTACTATTCAAAGCAGTATGAAAACATGAAAAATATACTCGTTCATATCATTCTAGTTCCAATAAAATTTCAATAATAGTGCAAAGGAGATAAGAGGGAGAAATATGGTTATCAAGAAGTAGAGTAGATTTTGAACTTTTTTCTAATTTAATTGTTAAAAGGATATTAGTAGCATGAAGTCAGTAATCACAGCCAATGTGGCAAAACAAAAAATAGTAAGACTAAGATATTTGTACAATCACCAAACAAGCAAGAACAACTTGTTAATTGTAATTCATAAAATTATCCCTCCCAACATAGAATGTTGATGCCAAATATAAAGTTCAGTTAAAGTTATCATGTATTTTAGACTCAAACAAGCACAATGAAAGAATGCAAACACTTAAACTTTACCGGCAAGCAAACATCAAAGAACAAAGATTAAGTCTCCAGTAGGAAAAACATAACCAAATAAAAGGACGTCTATTTCAAAGAACAGAAGCCAGATTTGAACCGCCTTATTATTATTAGAAATTTAGAAGCAAATTATGCAAGCCAGTAACAGATTCCAATTGCAAAGTCCTGAGAGGAATTTCAAATACCCATCTAGTAACAAAAAGTCACATATCATTTATGAACTATTCCACTCCATCCCTTCAAAACATAGAAACATTATCTCAGAGATTAAATGCAAAGTTACAAATATAGGCAGAAATCCAGTAGTTCACTGTCGCCAAGAACATAAATATGAATATGAGCATAAGATACATACAAGTGAAGATATGACAAAATTGTACTTGTACCTTATACCTCTGCTACTTCCACCCCAGTCGCAGTAACTAACAATCAGCTTGTGACGTTGTCAAACCCCTCGCAAAGCCATATGAACCTAAAAAGGGTGGACAAAAAGGCTTCTCAGAAACATGACGTGGATGAGTGGAGCAATGAAAAACGAATGGTGCCTCTTGATTTGCCAATTACTGAAACAAAAACTACACACAGAGAAATAGCAATCTGCTGGGAGTGCTAGACAATTGAACAATTCCATACAGCAAGCAGCAAAGAATTAGGAAAAATCAGCATTCAGAAACTGATTTTCACTAGAACACTCAAATATTCTTCACAGATATCAACCGAGTTCAACAAAGAGTTCAATTCCATAGATGCATCCCTTAAATCAAATAAATAATCAAATCGTGTGAATGCATGTTCACTCACCTGCGCACAACAGACTTCAGAAGTAGCAACAGATTCTTGGGAGCTCTGTTCCTTTCTCTGCTTCACCAATGTTACAAGGGTTTTTCTTCACTTTCCCCAGCTCCAAAACGCTGCCCTCTAGAGAATTTTTCCTTGACTGGAATGTTTCTCTTTTTAATTTTATCATTTTCATCCATTTAAACTGTGAGCAATGATTTAAGAATTTAAAGGATTGATAGATTTGTGTTAAAATTATCTTATAAATAGAATTTCGTCATAATTTTATCTTTTAAAAGATGTATTAGAAAATAAAATAAAATATTTAAACTCATTTTTAAATAATAAAACATTTAAATAAATTCCCAATGTCTAAGAGATAATAAAAAAAATGAATAATTTGAAATTATAAAAATCCCTTGTTTTAATTTTCAAAACATAAGCATCAAATAGCTAAAAACATATACTTCATGTAATGATGCTATAAAATTCATTATTTTTATATTGACATTTTCTGTTCATGAAATCATGAAAAAGAATAAAATAATAGTTTGTGCAATAAAGGATTGTGTTTATAACTTATAAGCATAAAGAACAGAAGAAGAAAATAATAAACATCACAAAAAAGACTCCACAATGGGATGAGTAAAAGCTGTTGGTTTGGAAGAAAAGAAAAACAGGGAAAAGAAAACAGAGGGGAAACTCACGCACACAGACAATAGGTGACAAGTAAGAAACTTCATTCACTCAGTGATATAGTACAAAAGGAATTAGGATGACTCTTATTTATAAGAGTCTCATTTCGTAACATAAAAGAAAGATAAAACAGAGAGAATCTAGTAAATTTATCACTTCCACCCATATTCAATCAACGAAAGTCAATTTATCACTTTCCTAATTGTAAAAAGGAAAATGATATTTGGACAACATGGGTTGACAACATTTAGACACTAGACACGTGTCTAAATGTGATTGGTCCACGTGGAAAAATATTTTAAAATCAATTAATGACGTGGCATGGAGAGGAAGGGGGAGATTTCAATCTGAAATGTATTTCTGAAATTTTCGCATTCGACACATTTGAGAGAGAGCGAAGCGCTCGAGAACCCCGTCACCACCGCCAGTGATGATCTCGTTCCGACCGACCACCATTGCCTTAGTGGCGGCCTTCGAAGGCAAAACCTAGACATCGGAGATGCGCCGTCGTCTTCTCTCCTCCAAACCACTGTGCCACCACCGTTGAGCCGTCGTTCGAAGACAACATCTTGTCGTCGTCCCAACTGCCCAATGTCGTCGGAGTGCCGCCGGAGGTCCGTCGAAGTACCTTTCTAAAAGGTATTTTCTTTCTTTTAACAATGATTTGCATGAGTATCTCCTTTCATTGAGTTGTTTTCTAGCACTGTTGTTGTATGGTTAGAAGCAAAGCCTATAGTAGAAAAACACCCATTACCCTATAGTGGAAAAGCCTATAGTAGAAAGCCTTGAACTTGTCACGGGATAAATCATGGGACTCAATTGGTTCGATTGTTCTCGATTTTTTTTTTAGGTTTTGATTATTATCCTTTGTTCTTTGTATTTTTTAGCTTAGTTGCTTGATATCAGAGCTCTAGTAGAGATTAGGCTATCCTTAGATGTTGGGAGTATGAAGAAGAAGGCAGCGTCGATTGCTTATAATGGTGATGATAAGCCAGGCTTCCTTAAGAAGACAGACAAAATCTAAGGTTAGATCATCCCAATTTTGCTATTAATGGTGCGGGAACTAAAATTCCTACCAGCATTCAAAGGTTGTTGTGTTATTTTACCAAGAATATTTGCTTTTTCCTATTGCACTTTTTAAGAAAAGTTTCTTGAAGCTGATTGAGTGAACTTGTGGTGGAAGCCAGATTTGATGGGAACTCTAAACTGATTGTGTTACCGTTAATGGATTTAAAGCTACTTATGCAATTAAGGATGGTGCGGAAGGACCGAGAGGATGGAAGGTATTTCCTCTCCCTTTTCATTTTGCTGTTTTATAGTTATAACTTTTGAATTTAAAATGTCAATTTTTTTTCTACTCTTTAGTGTTCTAACACGGAATGGAATTCTGCAGAGTAGTGGTCTTCCTTGGTTAACACCAACAAGACATTGAGTTTGGATAATCTAACGCATGCTATATCTGAAGTAATTAGAGTAAGTATCTTGATTTTATCTATTTGTAATTGTTATTCTCAATGCTGAAGCATGGGAAAATACTACTATTGCTTTTCATATTGTAAACTAGTATGCATTTTCTCTACTCTATTTAATTTAATAATACAGATAGGGTATTTAAATTTCTTTTGGGAGAAGTAAAAGTTTGATCTTTCAAATTGAGAATTTTGGTTTACAAGAAAGGAAACTGACCAATCAGGGAAAACGAAGAATGAATCATTAACTGGACTTGCTGATTATAAAAAAGAAAAATGAGAATGAGATATTTTTTTCAAGAATATGGTGGTTGATCCATTTATATGTGCTTGATTTTAAAATAAATAGATTTTTGTTCATGATCTTGTTAGAGTATTTCTCTGTGTTTCTAATTAATGGAGGATCATTGCAGGGAATATTTTGAATTAAAGAATATTTTGAACTAACACAATTACACCTAGTTAGTTACCAGGGAAGTTTACTGCTCACCCAAAAATATTTATTGCTCACCTAGTTAGTTGGTTTATGCATGGTGCCATTTGAAATTTAAGTTACCAAAATGGATCAAATTTAAAAAAAGTCACAGAGTAACAGACCCTTCTGAAAATATGTAATGTGCTTTTAAATCTTATTTATGGTTCCAATTAGCCATAAGCCATATTTTTCTCTCTTTTGAGAAATTTATTCTTAGAGCATTTAAACATACACCATTTCAGAAATTTAATTTTATCCTATATATAATCTCTAAACTAACTTCCTACTAGAAGTTTTGATTCTTTATATTGTTCATAATGATAAAAGGCATATTAGATGAATGCTTCAAATAGGCTTTAGCCATATTATCTACACAGTCCTAGATACTTGTGATAGGCAAATTCAGAGAGTGAAAATAGAGAAAATAACAGCTGACAGTATTGAACTCAATCTAATTATCCTAGCTAAGCATCAAAACAATGCATATTTCAAGTACCACGAAACAAAAAATTTAACACACTGTAAAATTATAAGTAAAGAAAGCAGATCATTATATAATTATATTTATATTTCTTTTCACTTTTTAACAGATTCTATTACTATCATTATTTTCTTTGAAAAATGAAGATGCCAATGCATCAAACTTAACTGTCTACATCTAGTTAACATAATATGCTACCACTTACAGTTTTCTGAGAAATTAAATTCAGAAAAATTTCATCTTCATAAACTGTCATGTTATAATTTTTAGTGACTCACCTTATGGCTGTGTTTATTCCTAGGAGCAGCGTGAAGTGCCAACCCTGAACATTGAAGCTTAAAACAAAAACATCAAGACAAAGAGTTCTATTCATTGGAAAGTGAAAATCATGGTAAAAATTGTTTTAACTTACCAATCTAAACATCTTAAAGCAAGTAAAAGTTAATTTTTTTAGCGAAAAATTTTAGTACTTTAGTATTTTGTTAAGGAGAAAATTGAATACACATATATAATGTGCATCAACAGAAGAGCCGTTGATTGTTCTTCCAGCTCATGCAAGCTTACTTCTTTCATATCACCAATATTTTGGTATTCATTCCAATCTTTCTTGTATTGGTCACTGAACTTTCTTCCACACAGTATCTCTCTTCTGTGAAAGCAGCCAGTTCCAATATACAAAGGCCGACCAAGTGAATCCAAACCATGAAATTCCACCTACAATGTTCAAAATTCAAACCATCACAAACTTTCATTTAGGTAATCTACATAGCAGAGTTTAGGGTTTGGGTTCTGCCATCGAGCAAATGGAAACACGATTCTATGGAAATTTAGAAAATGAATAATAGAAATCACTGTTAAAAGAAAGAAAAGACCTTTCACAAAGGTACTCTAGCAGACCTCCGGCGACACTCCGACGGCACTGGGCGGTTGGGACGACGGCAAGATGTTGTCTTCGAACGACAGCTCAACGGCGACGGCACGGTGGCTTGGAGGAGAGAAGACGACGGTGCACCTCCGGCGTCTAGGTTTTGCCTTCGGAGGCCGACACTAAGGCGACACTTGGTGGTTGGGTCGAGGGAAGACAACAGACGGGCGGCGGGTCTCCGACGGCGACAGTCCGAAAGCGACAGTGGTGGTCGGTCGGAACGAGATCATCACTGGCGGTGGTGACTGGATTCTGGAGCGCTTCTCCCTCTCTCTCAAATGTGTCGAATGCGAAAGTTTGAGAAATGCATTTCAGATTGAAATCTCCCCTTCCTCTCCATGCCACTTCATTAATTGATTTTAAAATAATTTTCACATTTAGACACGTGTCTAGTGTCTAAATGTCTATCATTTTCCTTGTAAAAAATGGCTATTAGAACTTCTAAAAATATATATAGACATAACAGAGAGAATCTAGTAAATTGAATACACAAATCAAGAAATGAAAGGCAGAGAAAGCTACTTTTCATACAAACATGAAATTTACAATGAAATTACCAGAATATCTAAAGTTTTCAAGGGTACTTTGTCCAATTATCAAAGAAGGCAATGGGAATTATACTGAATCCAAATTATACAATAAAAGATCCAAAAAGAAATGAAGAAAGTTGAATATTGAATCAAGATACAAAAAAATTGAATCAGGCCATCGGAGAAAGTGTCACTTGGCGGACGAGGAGGCGGCGGCGGTTCTTGAAGCCCTTAAGGACGCCATGCCGGCGGTTCTTGAGGTCGGTATGCCGGGAGCGCCTGTTGGGGTCGCCATCCCCGCCATGCCTGCGGCGTTTGTTGCGATTCTTGATGACTCCAAATCGGCGGTGCCTGTGGTTGACTCCAAGCCCGCGGCGCCCTTTGTTGAGGCCATTCTACTACCGCCGGAGGAGGATAACGGACCCACCCCGCCGCCGGAGGAGGATAAGGGAACAACCCCGCCGCTGGCGGCGGATGATGAGACGAAGATCCTGACTCTTTCAGTATGCTTTTGATCGTAGCAGAGATCTTCTGTGACTCCTTGAGGGCGAGCTCCAACCTCATAATTTTAGCCTGTTGTATCTCGATCATTGGGAGGTCCAGGTTGAAATGCATTTTTCTTGAGCCTCTTTCAAACTTCGCTTACTTTGACTGATCTTCTCACTCAATTATGCTTTAAAGATGCTAACTCTTATAAGATCTTCCATCTATATAAAGAAATTTTATATTAATGATTTTAACATATTTTATTAATCACAAAATGATATAACTTCGTCTTAAACCCTTCTGGGTGCTATCATGAAACAATACATTGCAAAAAAGTCTTGAAATGACTCAAGAAAATAAATAAAAATGAACTTATTTTTAATAAAAAATTTCATTAACTAGGATAATAGTATTTTATGTCTAAACTTCTAATATTACCTCTAATCTCCCAGCATATTAATAGATCAATAAAAACTAAAAAAGAATGAAAAGAAAAAAAAAATGATAACAATTTTAGAAAAATATATTTTTATACAATAAAACTTGATTAATTGATTTTTTATTTATAAAGAGATCTTTCAATAAAAAAGTAATTGAGTTACATTTTTAAAAACTATTTATATTCTTTAACTATTTTGTATATCCTTATAATATTTGAGAACACGAATTTAAAAAAATTATAAAAAATATTTACACTGAAATCATGAGTTAATACCATTTTTATAAAAGAAAGAAAAAGAAATAAAAATAAAAAGGTAAAATAATGTTTATAGACAGATTTTAATAAATAAATTTTAAAAAAATAAGTTCTAAGTACCCCTATCAAATTCTAATTTAGCATGTGTCTCCATAAAGACATGTGCAGTTATATCAAAATCCATCATCATGTCCTCAAGCAAGTGATCAGAGTACCCATCAATAGGTATTTCTAAACAATGCACAACAGAAATTTCATCTAGCATTTCGAAATTAAGAGATATATCAGGCATCACAAGCAAAGTATGCAAAACATTTGAAACAATGTGCACTTCAACTGTATCAGTAGAAAAATTAGTTTCAGAGGCAACCTGGACTACTTCCTCAAAGACAATCTCACCCCAGTATAAAGAGACTCAGTAGGTGCATCAGTACATGTTGAAAAGTTGTCCTCAGATAAAACAATATCAAAGTCATGGCAAGAATCTGAAACATCAAGGGATATATCAATATGCTCAATAGAAAACACTGAATTCAGAATATGAGTGTGTGTAGGCATCAAAGTATCAATGCTCAAAACAGATTCTATGAGTTCAATCTTAAGCATATCAAAAGCATTAAAACCAGTTTGATTTTTAGGCAAATTAACAGGAATGCTAAGTTCAGAGAAAACCTGTACTGGTTGCAACTTAGAACTTGTGCTCTCAGTAGATTCACTAGCTTCCTCATGAAACCCACTCAGCTTGTCTATCAAAGTCTTGGCTTCAGAAACTGTCTTATCCATAATAGACCCTCCCCAACAGCATCAAGACAGAGTTTATCCTTCATGCTCAGTCCATCACAGAAGTACAGGATGAGCAGGTGCTCACTGATTTGATGCCCTGAACATGAAGCACACAACTGGTTGAATCTATCCCAGTATTCCCTCAATGTCTCTCCTTGCAGCTGCATAATGGAACTAATATCCCTACGTTTGAAGACTATTGTTGGGGCTAGGAAGAACTTCTCCAGAAAACTCCTCTGCATTTCAACCAAGGCAGTGAATGGCTCTGAGTAGGTCTTGTAGTACATCCAGTCCTTGGCTGCATCTTGAAGGGAGATGGGGAATGCCTTCAACTTGACCCAATCTTCAGGGACTCTTGCTGGTTTAAACTTGAGGCAAACACTTGAAACTCCTTCAGGTGCCTGTAAGGATCTTCTCCAGCCAATCCATGGTACTCAGACAACCTTTTTATAGGCTTGTACAACCAATCCTGAGAGTTTGCCATATGCTCCAAGTTTGCTGCAAAACTTGCTTTCAACCTGGACTACACTTCAAGCAGAGATTATACCAACACACAAAACCATAACATGGAGAGAGACCACTATTTACATATTTTTTTAAAAAAATTTCAGAATCTAATGCTACACACAAAAAAAGAAAAAAAATATTAGAAACATACAAGGCTAACTCTACAATTCTAAAACTTAAGTCCCCGACAACGACGCCATTTGTTGAATGGCTTTTAGTTGCACAAAAACTCAACAAACCTAAATTCCCCACTAATGTAGTATAGGGGCAACCTAGGGTCTAATCCAAGGACTTGGTTCTTGTTAAGTTTAGAAATTGTAGAATTTAACCTAATTACTATTTACTAAAACTAGGTGGGGAAAGAAAATGTAAAATGAAATATGATATGAGAAACTAATTAATGATTTATGTATCTACTAAATCTAATCAATGAATGCAAGAATGTGATTTATGTGATGGAAACAGAAACTGTACAGAAAAATAAGGAAGAAATATAGTGAATGATGCATGGATGAATAAACAAAAAGAAAGAAAAATAATGAGTGTCTACTATCCTAGAATGATATGCTAATGCAAACCATGGAACCTAAGCTAATTGGCTATTACTTCTAAAATCCAAAACTAATATAGAATGGAATGTAAAGTAAGAAACTAAAACTATGATTGTGAATGGAAAAAGTAAACAGATTATTCAACATCATATAGCATCTGAAAACAAAAGTAGGAAGCTTAAACTTAATCAACTATAATTGGAACAAATTGGAAAATAGAACAAAATCAAATACAGTCTTGGCAACAGGATTAATTTGAACCCTTAAAGCATATTATGTCTCAAGAAGAAAAACCAAAAACAAAAAAGGAAAAGAAAATGGGAAAGGGGGGAAGTACTAAGTAGCTAACTTTGGAAGCTTCTGGAGTATCCTTCAACGAACTCGAACCTCTCCTCTCTTCAATCGCTCTAGCTCTGCAGACCTCCGATCATGTTTTCGGGTCGATCATACCTTTGGGTTGTCTTCCTATGGCCCATGGAGCTCACGTCTGTTGCATCTCTTCTTCTGTGCTTGAAGAACCCTAACTCCAGAGTTTGAGAGAATTGGGGAAACCCCTTGCACGAGCTTTTCTTTTTGTCCAAATGAAGAGCAAGACTTTGAACCCCTTCCAAAAGATTTCCTTCAACGTTGTGTTTCATTAGACTTCTTCAGAAGGGCTTCAGCCCATCTCAATTGAGAAAGGGGAAAGAGAGATTATGTTTGAATGATGAAATTATGAATATGTACTCTCTTAACTCAAGGATTTTGTGAGAGCACTGCATTTGGGGAACATTCATCATCATCCAAAGAGTATTTTCAAGCATTCAAGGTCTCTCCACCCAAGTAAGTCATACATTTTTCATTCTAGGGTTTCTAAAGCATGAAATTGATGAAAAAAAATGTGTAGAAGCATGAAAATATTTGGGTGGAGATTAGAAGTGTTTAGGAAGGGTTTTGCAAAACTGTTGCCGTCATTGCTAAGCGGTAAGCTAACATTGAGCGGCGGCCTGGCATAATGCTTGTTTGTTTTATTGGATGTTATGCAGGTGACGCTGAGGGGTCCTGTTTTGCCCTCAGCGCTAGACAATGATGAATTGAGAATGATTTCGTGGTTTGCTAACCCTTAATGGTGTATTATTTGGTTTTTTGAATTATATTTGATGTAGGAATGACATCATCATCTGGAAAGAGGGTCAAGACCGTGGGGAATAAGAGGAAAGAACCAGAGAGGTTTTACTCCCACAGATTTCTCACCAGGAGGCATGAGCAACACCACTTAATTGTCCAAGAAAGACGCCTGCTGATGGAGAGGAAAGCAGGATGGATTCCAGACTTGACTCCATAGTTTGGTGAAGAGATGGAGAGTAGAAATTGGGAGAAAGTGGCCACATACCCTGCACTTACCAACATAACAGTGGTAAAAGAATTTTATACAAATGTTAAGTCACTAGGGGCTAACATTTCAGGTTATATAAGTTATGTTCGGGGAAAGATTATTAATTATGATCCTGAGACAATCGATAGCTTTTTGAACACTAAGTAGGCAGGTGAGCAATGTCAGTATTCACTGAATGTGCAAGAGGGCACAAATTTTGAAGACATTGAGAGTGCACTTTATGTGCCTGGAGGGCACTTTCACAAGAACCCAAATAGTGTGGCTATTCACATCAAGATAGCTTATTTGACACCTCTGGCCAAGTATTGGATGGAATTCTCTCATGCTAATATCCAACCCTGCTCTCATGTCTCAGACATCACAGTTCACAGGGCCATGTTTATTTACTGCATGTTGAGAGGGCTAAATGTGAACATCGGACAAGTTATTGCAAATGAGATCCAGAGTTGCGCTACCACTGTGAGCAACAAAGCACCCCTTGGGCATCCGTCGTTGATCACACACTTGTGCCATCAGGTTGGGGTGGACATTTCTACTCCACCATTTGAGATGCCTAGGAAGGCCATAGACGCAGCCTATTATAGGCAATATTGCGGAGGAGATGAGGCAGTTCGACCAGTGCCTCAGAGACTGCCCAGGAGAGGACCACCACAGGATGGCCCAACACATCACGTAGAGCCTTTCCATATTAGGGACATGTATATGTCCATGATGAGGCTAGATTGGAGTCTATCTACAGAGGGCAGGTGGCCACAATCGAGATGATAGTGAGAATGTATGATACACCTCCTGCACACAGGTGGACTATGGATGAGTTCCATAATGTGATGGTATGGCCGTAGGCGCAGGCATAGGGTAGTGGAGCTGGAGCAGCTGAAGCTCCAGTCATGGATGATGATGAGGATGATGATGATTTTGAGGATGCAGAGACTAGAGAGGAGAATGACTCTGATGACAGCATGAGATGATATGGCATTTACTAATGGATGCCATTTTCACTAAAGCAGGAGTTTTATTTTATGTCTTTGGATTTGTAACTGAACTATATTTGCTTCTGTTGAATAGTATATGATTTTATTGCACTTGGTTTGAACACCTTATATGATGATGGTTTGACTTTTCATTGCATGATGAGTGTGCTTGATGATGCTTGATTTGGATGATGTTGAGATTGCTTTACATGCTTATATACAGGTGAAATGTTCAATAGCTATGTGAACAGATGCATGATGATATTATGATTGTGATTATGATGCCAAGCAAGGTGTGATTTTGAGATATGTGGAATGTTGAGAGAAGCTTATATATGAGGTTTTGAGCTCCAGAGTTTTTTATGATGTGATTGTTATCTACTTGAAAGCATAAATGATATTGCCCAAGTTTTTATGATTGGTTTAATTGCATGTATGTGTCATATGATCAAGGCCATTTTTGAGTAAACCCTTTCTTAGCCAAAGAAAATTGTTCGTCCCAACCAAGAAGAGCACAATATGTTCTACCCTTTTTTAACCTAAGCCTTAAATAGTATGTGAAACCCTTTTGAACAAGCTTTACCTTGAGTTAAGTTGAGAATTATTGTGTGGTATTGATAAAGGTTCAAGTTTGGGGTTGTTGGGAAAACTGAAAAAGAAAGATAAGCATTGAGCTAATGTGTTGTGAAAAGTATGAAAAGCATGACAAAGGATATAAAAGACAGAAAAGATAGCATGAAAAGAAGAGCTCAATGCAAAAGAAAAGGGAAGTTGGGAATGAGTGAGATTGGAAAAAGAGAGTTTGTGCTTGAAATATGAATGTTTGAATAACTCTCTTAACTCAAGGATTTTGTGATCTAGAAAAACCAATTTTTCTTGATAGCCCAACCACATTATAAGCCTTGGAAAAAGTCCTTGTGATGGCATGTATGTGTGATGATGATTGATTGTGGTAAATGAAAGGCAATTTTATTCTATGTGACATGTGGATAGTAGAGGAAAGGAGTGAACCTTTGAAACACTTGAGTAATTGAGTGAAACACCTTGTTTGGTGAGGAATGATTCCATGAATTCATTATTCCATCTGTGCTTAGTTGATTGGTCATTCATAAGAATAGCATCTGTCTGAGATTATGTGAATTTGGGAACACTGTGATGAGTTTATATGAAGCATGTGTGCATCTTGATTAGATTCTATTGATAAGCAAAATTGAGTGATGACTTGTTGTGAAGGAAAAGTTTTGAATGTGTTGAACCATTTTGATGATAGGTGAAGGACTAAGTTTTGTTTTGTTTCCTTGAGGACAAGCAAAGTTCTAAGTTTGGGGTTGTGATAATGGTTTAAAAACCGTTATTTTCATATTTAATTTTGATACAAAACACACCCTTTAATTATGTCTTAGTTAGGTTATAAGAGAGTCAAAGGTGGTTTTATGGGTATTATGCTTGGTTTTCCTTGTTTTGACAGGACTTAATGAGAATTGGATGAAGGATAATGAAGTAAGGAGGAATTGGTCTCAAGAAAAGATGGAAAAAGGCACAAATGGAGAATCGCATCTAACGTTGAGTGCCAAATCTACCGCTGAGCGCTGATTTCTTCAATTGGTACATTGCCAGACGCTTAAGCGTTAACGCTGAGGGAAGAAGATAGAATCGTGCCTACCGCTGAGCGCCAGATCCAGCGCTGAGCGCTGGTCTCTTCAGCAACAACACTGCCAAACGTTTAGGCGTGAACGTTGAGCGTCTCACTTGAGTGCCGCACCTACCGCTGAGCGGTGAACCCAACGCTGAGCGTTGTACTTTGGGCTTGGGTCTGTTTTCTATAATTTTTCACAGTTTATAAATAGATTAGTGCAACCCTTAGAGGGCATCTTTTAGCAGAAGAAGACGCAGAAACACCCGTTCTCACCCCTTGGAGGCGGACTTTGGATGTGGAAGCTCCATTTGATCAAATCTAGGGTTATCTCTTCATATCTTTCATTCAATTCATGTAGTTTCATCATGATTACGGTGAACTATAAACCCCTTTGTTGTTGGGGAACGATGTAATCCTATTTGAAACTCTCTTATATTGAAATTCTTACTTTATTCATATGCTTTGTTTATCAATTGTTTGATTTTTTCCTCCGTTATATTTCATGCTTTGTTTAAGACATTATTCAAACGCATAATCTTTGATTCTTTCTATATGGACACGTATAGTTAGGTCTAGACATGAGGGAATTCTCTTGATAGAAATATTACCTAGATATAGGAATAGGAGGATCAATTGCCTAAAGCTTCTGTGCAATTGTAATGCATGAATAATTGCTAGGGAGACTAGACATAGTAAACTAGTAATTAGGAGTAGGCTCTTTTCACCAAGACATTGGGATTAGGGTAAATTAGTAAATGGCATGAACAGTGATAACAAAGACGAATTTAGTAAGAATAATAGATATTTGAGAGTGGATTAGGATGAAACCGTAAACCCCAACAACACCATTCATTCATATCGTTCAACTGTCAATTGATCAACCTTTGCATGCATGTTTATTTTCCGTTTTTCATTTAAAACTCAAATCGTCATTTATTCAAGTCTCATGATTTCAAAACATCACACGAACATTTAGGCCTAAGAGTCCTTTGGGAGACGATACTCGTACTTACTGATTTAATATTACTTGATACGATTTGCTACACTTGCTAGAGTGTTAACACATATTTACTTTATTTGCATTTTAAAAAAATGAGTTCGTTCTTAAGTCTTAATTGATCAAGATATTACATGACTGTTTAATGTCGCGAGTCTCTTGGGAAACGATACTTGGTCTTACCATGTTTATTACTTGATACAATTTAGTACACTTGCCGATTCATTAACAGACTTATATGTCTAAACGCTCTCATATGTTTTGAAGTTTAACCAACATTAAACGAAATGAGAATCTGAAGATGCTATAACTAGAATAGAATAAGCAAGAATATAAGTGTTAGGTTCAAAATCCCTAATCATTTAACAACACAAGAAAGTCTTAGGAAAACACTTAGGCATATATGAAACATAGAACAACCTAAGTTAAAACATTCAGACGCAACACTAAACGACTCCCACATCAAAGTGTCTATGAGAGTTATGATAAACACGACCTAACGGTAATCAGTTAAACTCTCAAGAATTGATAAAGTGTCGAGACAACATTTTTGGCTAAACCATTTAAAAGTCTCAAGTAAAAAAATCCAAAAACATGTAGAAAACAAAACATGTTAAACATTTTTGGTTATTTGCATTCTCAATATTGCAACTTCAAATACATTTTTTTTTCTGTGCATGCAACAACAAAACAATAAAATCAAATTTGTCACATGTATTCTTCTTATTTATTGTGTTCCAAAAGCATTTCTCATCTATTTTTTCCCCTTACATTTTAATGTAAATGTTCATAAACAAACAACAACGAACCACACTCTTCCATCGCACATGAAAGCAAACACATGGTAAGTGTTATATATACCAATTAATAATTTATTTTTTTAACATAAATCAATAATTTATTTGTTTTATTAAACATTTTATTTATTAATGATTTTTTATTAATTTTTAATCTCTTTCCACCATTGTTCGCTTATTTCTCTTGATTAAACACATTAGTTTTTCTACTTTATAATTGATTTCTTTTTATCTCAAGAATTGTAGAATAATCATCATAAATTTAATATCTATTTTGATCCTCTTATTTGTTAGTTTTGTTCAAAATAGTTCTTTTATTTTTGAGTTGTTGAAATTGATCTCATCTTTTGTAAAAATGATTCAATTTGTTTTTTTTGTTGACGGCGTTTAAAATGATAACGACGTAATATCCACGTTAGCCAATATTGAATGACTTGTCTAGTTTTGTAATACGTGACAACATCAGCCTGATTGACGTGATAAGGTTAAAAGTCATTAGCCTTAATTAAACCCTATTTATTTAAATCCCTAATTCACTATCATAAAACTCTAAGTAGAAACTTCTTCCCTTAGGGTTTTCTTCTTGTCCTTTGTCTTGGGTTGAATTTGGATTTTGTTATTTGGAAATTTTATTCTTGATTATTCTCTACAGGTTTTGTTATCGCGATTTGGGGCTAGAGTTTTGATTTGGGTTCTATTATTTGGGATTTGTGTTCTTGATTCTTCTCTACAGGTTTTGATCTTGCGATTTGAGACTAAGGTTTTGATTTTGGTTATGTTATTTGGAGTTTTTATTCTTGATTCTTCTCTACAAGTTTTAATCTCGCGATTTGAGTTAGAGTTTTGTTATTTGGGATTTCTATTCTTAATTATCCTCTACAAGTTTTTATCTCCTAATTTAGAAATAAGGTTTTGATTTGAGTTATGTTATGTGGAATTTCTGTTCTTAATTTCTTTCTACAAATTTTGATCTCGCAATTTAAAATTATAATTTTTATTTTAGAATTTCCGTCAACGTTTTAAATATTATAAAAAATCTGACCAAATTAAATATTTTTACAACTAAAAATAAAATAAAAAACTATTTGAAGAAAAAGAAAAAAGAACTATTAAATCATCTAGGACAATAATACACTAATAAAACTACACACAGTTACATTAGTTTATGATATTATTTTACTTAATTCCCATTTATCCACTTCAGTCAATGCTTCATAAGTTAATATTGTTTATCTGTGCAAGTATTGTTTTGCCTTATAACTATCAAGAAATATTCTAAATATTTATTTTCAAATATATAACCTGAGTTATTAAATTCAAAAATAAACTCCACGTGATTTACATTAATATAACTAATTTAATTGTGTTAAGTTGAAATTTAAATTAAATTCAACCCAACTTATACGTTACTTTAATTTTAATAAATTTTTGGGAAGGATGGAATAAGTTAAGGGAAATTAACTAGGTTATTTCACTGGATAAATGATAAATATTTGGCTTTAAAACATTCCTTCAATGTCAATTTCGCAATTATGGTACGTGAAATTGCCAAATCTGGAAAACTGCTTCACCAGTTGTCCTGGTCCCAAAAATCATCATTAAATTCAGAAAACAATAAATGCAGAATGATGTGTAAAGTTTTCTTTTTTTTTTTTATAATTAAGGCGTATTTATCTTCTGCACAGATAATAAATTATATTTTTAATGGTGACTTCTTGATAAACATTAGTTATTATTATTTAAATTAAATTAATATGGAATCATCTGTACCAGTGATATATTCAAAAGTTGAAAAATACTAAAATTTATAATTGAATGGTCTCATCACAGTCTCTTCAGCCAAATCCATAATATCAACTCCTGCTTCCGTTTCAACAAGGAAAATCATTAACCCCACTTTTTGTTTGGACCACTATCCTCATCTTTCTTCACAATAAATCATGAATAAATACCAAATTCATAGATAAAGTTTCTAATTTAATTTTCTTATTTTATATATCACCTTTGCTTTAAGCACAAGTTCCATTATTTTATAATATCAAGTCTTGTAATTAATTATGGAATAATATTATTGTTTTTCTGCTCTTTTACAAAAAGCTTTATAGATATATAATATATTATTGTATTTTCTCGTATTCTTACGTAGAAATACATTTTATATTACTTGTTTTCATCTTTTCTTCTATCTATTTCATCTTGTGATAAGCTTTAAGCTCAAATAAACCAAACATAGAACAAGTTAAACAAACAGCAAAATGTTACATGTTGGGACACGAAAGATAGTAACTAGTCACGTAATCATAAATTAATAACTATTAAAAATCCAAATATAAGTTTATGTATGATATCGTAAAGATGAGAAAATTAAAAATAAAATTATAAAATTATTGTTTTAATATTTTTATTTTAATTTTTTATTCAAATTTGATTTAGATTTTATTTGCGTTGTCTCTATTTGATAAATTGATCCCTCAATAATATTAAAAATCTATAACAACAATATTATAAAAAGAGTAATACTTCATTAAAAAATTATATTAGAAATCTAACTATAAATCTAAAATTTGCATTAAATAAACATAAAAAAATATTGATATGATTCTTTTATAAAAATTTAACTTATGTTCCATGTGTTTCTCTATAAATCCTCCATGAAAAGTCCTATGAGGATAAGTTTGTAAACATGATATGAACATTAACCATAGAAAAAACTAGAAAACTTGCTTTGATATTTATTACGTGGCTCTGAAAGAAGATGATGAGAAGTGACACACGTGCATGGGTGTAATTGATGGAAAAGAGAGAAAAAGAAAAACATGGATTGAAAGAGTGATATCATATATAGTATTATTTGGAGCAGAAAAAATCTTCTAGGCCCTCTCTAGCCGAACTGGTGAGAGTAACACTGTGTCCCTTCCTCAAGACAAGTACCTTGAACACACACTGCATAAAACAAAATATGCTGCCATAAAGAGGGAAATGCCGAAGAGAAAGAGGAAATCAACACACCCATAATTGTTCCCTTGTGTCACCAATAATAGTTCCTTTTTATTTGGTCGATATGCGTTCATCTCATAAACTCTCTTCAATCAAAACTCAAAATTCAATCTTGTCAAAAGGGTGTTCTTCACATTTAATGAAAGATAGTCATGGATATTTATAGCAACAAGTTAAATATAAATATCTATCTCTCTCTCTCTCTTTCTCTCTTTCTCTCAACATGTCTTATATTAAATTCTTAATCACATATTTGATATATAATACCATTCAATGCTATTGATGATAAGAAGTGGAGGAACAAAAGAAACTGGTGAATCATGAATTTGACATCTAATTCAACTGTCAAAACCTTGAAATGCTATTTTTAACAGGAGTACTTTTTTTTTTTTTTTTTAATTTTGAATTTTAGCTATTATGTTGGAAGTGTTTAGGGAAAATGTGTTAACGGGGGCCCATTTTGGCATTTGCTTAGAGAGGAAGTGAATCAGAATGGTAGCGTAGGTGCTTCATTCAAAAGGGGTTTTAAAAAAAAGGGCAGAAATGGACAAGGCCTAGTGGCAATGAAAGAGGGTACAACTGTACATGTAAGTAGTCCATGACATAGATACAACTCTCACATGCTGTGGTAGATGCTCCTAGAGAGAGAAACCGGGTTCTAGAGAGAGAAAGTGCTGTTCTTTTCTGTTTGCCATCTTTTGTAGTGTGGTAGCATTGTTGAGTTTCTCAGAGCTCTTTTTATTTCTGGTGGGGTTCAAGGTGAGGGATGAAGCCAAGGAAGATTTCGATTTCTCTTCTTATGCTCAGAAATGTTCAATTGCTTCTGTGATTTTGAGGAACCCTAATTGTGCCCGAGATTGTGCTGCTCTGGTGCGTGCCTCTGGGCATTGTTACGCCTATCGGAGTTTCTCGGTCGTGTCTTTTTGTTGAATATTTTTTTTTTCTTAGTGTGTGGTTTCTGATTATGGGTTGTGAATTTCTTCTTCGAGGATCTGGGATGGGTAGGGTAGGTTGTGATCTGTGTTGAGAATGAGGGTTTGTGCTCTGGATTTGCGGTTCTGTCATCCATTTCTGGACCTGATGTTTGTTCTGTGTCCCAATGCTGCTTCTGGATTTATGCATGTCGATTTTATGCTTCACTTTTGTCCCGGAATTCTGGGTTCCGCGTCTCTTTCAAGTGATTTGCTGCTTTAATTGAAGGGAATATTTAGTATTTAATGAACATGAGAATATTTATTAGATTGAAAGCATATAACGTGTGCGTGTATTAAATTTTAATGTTATTAAAATTTCTATTCTTAATATTTTAGCTTTTTGACTTGTATACCTTTTGGTTTCCCTCACCGTTCTCTTTTAAAAACGGAGTTGTGTTCTTGCCAGGCATAAACTACTGGAGGATTGCATGTGCATTTTGATTCAACCCAACCTTTACATTGCATTTGGTCGTGTGTTTCTGTGAATGTAATGCTTATTCGGAAATATTTACAAAAGTTTCTAATATTTTTATTCTAACAGCATAAAACATTGTTTAGTCATTTTTTGTCGTTAAAGACCATTCTATATCACTTCAATTTTGAGCTTGAATTTTTTAACAAGGGAAACCATGATGAGTATTTGGAAGAAGTTTTTAATGAGGCTTTTTTTAGTTAATAATTTGGAGGGTACTCACTGAAGCACTAATACTAGATCTGCAAATGGCACTGGAAGAAATGAGTCTCCCTCTGTCGAAAATCATTGTTGCGTGAAAAGTATATTATTTCTGAATTCTGATTCCTTATCCCTTAGTTTGATATGCTGTTTTTGTCCGAGGAGAATATTTCTCTAGAAGAAACTGTTGCATGAAAGTCCATATATTCTGATCCCCTATGCCATGGATCAACAATGAAAAATACATGTATTTGTGGGCAAACAATATATTGTTGCTTTGCTTGGTCTTCTTTGGCAGTTAGGCAGTCATGTTGATGCAACCAAAAGAGTACTTATAGTTCCATATCTAGAAGATAAGATGGAAGTTAACTTATTCCAAAACTAAAAACTTCCATATTTAGGTGTTTAAATGCTTAATTACTTTTGTGGCTTTTTGTTTGTTTATAAATACAGTTTACCCACACCTTGTTTTACTTTACATTTTGTTACTAATGAGATGAGATAATGGGATATTCGGATTTTAGTGAAGAGAGATAAAGAATCTTTTAACGAATCCTTGTGATGGATGCTCATGGGTGCAAAATTGAATGTGTAGCTGTTGTCCGATAATCTTTCACCTTATTTACATTTCAGTTTTGTATTTAATGCAACTATGACTCTGAGGGAAAATGATACCAATAATAAAAAATGACACTTACACGATTTCTTTTATTGTTGTTGTTGCATGATATCTTCCATGCATATTTTCTTTCAGAAATTTAATTATGAAGGTAAAGTTTGTTTTGAATCTTTTAATTTCAAAGACAATTTAATAACATCTCAATTTCTTCTGCAGATTCTAAAGCCTTTACCAGGAGAACTTTTTCTATTAATTGGGGTCAATAGTGACGAAGTATGTCAACCAGTAATTTATGGCTTCATATGTTGGTTTAGCTTTTTGTAATGGTGCTAACATGTAGACCAGCAACAGAAACCGCATAGTGAAATCGCATCTGTCAGCAGAGATGTTGATCAGCAACGAAGTAGAGGATTTGTTTGATGATAACTTTGAAGGATCTAACGAAGAAAGACAGATTTTTTCAGAGGTCTTTTCTGGTAATGACATTTTTCAGTCCAGTCAGAAATGTGTTGTTCCTGGAGTTATCAGCTTTGAACATGAATCTGCTAAAAACACATTTAAATCATTCTGCTCTAGTAACGAAAACTCAGTTGCATTGCATCCCTCTTCTTCTAGACTTACACACCCTGAAGAGGGGAACTTTATTGTAATAGAGCATTCTAAAGAGGCTGCTCCTGGATGTTTGCCAGAGAGTTTCATTTGTGAAGAACAGAATGACGAGGATGTGAATGTCAAACGAATGAAATTTTCTCTGCATGAACTTGCTTGTAGTAGATCCGATTCAGAAAAAAATTTGAGTTTACCACGACTCTCAAAAGTAGCAGTTTCTAACCTGTCTAATGCTGGTACAGGCTGTCATAGGGAACCAATTGCATTCCGGTTGGTTGAATCATCCAAACATGGTGTGATAACTAGTTGTTATCTATTGAACCATAACAATTTAAATAAACAAGCTGTTAAGGATGAGATAGATGTTACAAACTTTAACACAGCAACAGCAGACGGACATATTGCAAAAGAAGTATCTGTAAGTAAAGCAGCTGCTTCTCCTGTTTCCCAGGAGAGCTTTGCGAGCAGGCTTGTAGTTACCAGTCCATCAATCACTGTTGTGAAGAAGTCTGGGTCTCCTTTAAATCCTGAAGAAATGCCGGAATTGACTAATGTGGACATCTCAAATTCACCCTCAACGCTACAGGAAGAGGACCCTCGTACTATTCTGCAGTTTCAGATTGTTCACTTGCTTACTATGGCAGGGTGGACTATTGAGAAGCGACAACGGCCGAGCAGGCGTTATCCAGAGTCAGTTTATAGGACCCCAAAGGGAAAGCCTATTCGGGAATTTACAAAGGCTTGGAGAATATGTGGTGAGCTATTGTCTGTTGAAAAATGCAATTTAATGTGCAGAGATTATAAGGAATGGAATGATATTAGTCAATTCTGGTCTGATCTATCCAGTGCACTGATAAATGTTGATAAAACAAAGATGCAGTCAGAAGACCCTGCTGCTGTGTTGGCTTACCGATGGTGCCTTTTGGATCCTTTTGTAGTGGTTATATTTGTTGATAGAAAGATTGGTGCCCTGAAAAAGGGGGAGGTAGTGAAAGCAACTTGGAGTTTAGTTTCTAGTAAGTATAAGGTGTCTTGTGCTCCCATTGATTCAAGCTCTGGAAATTTGGATCAGGTACCTGGAGGGTCTAATGTAAATTCTGTTCGTCAAGCAAAAAATAGAAATTCTAGAAGTCTTGATAAGCAGAGTTCAGAAAACTATCAGGAAACAGATAATATTATTGATGGACATGCGCCAATGGACATGTCAGAAGAAAATAACACATCTAGTGTAAGCTATGGCCTGGTTCATTCTCATGACTCAAGGGCTATACAACAGTCTGAATGTAGTGAGGAAGACGGTGGGAAAATCATAGTAGATCCTGCATCTGGCAAAGATATCACATATTCTGTTTCTAATCTTACTCTTAGAAAGAAAATGAGAAGGAAGTGCAAAAGGGTATCTGAAATTAGAATGAGTATGTCCTACCATGGTGACATGCTGGGCTCAACTGTCACTAACCAGGTGCAGTCACTAGATGGTGAAGCATGTGGTTTGGAAGAGGTTAAGAATTATCTAGATGACAATGCTGGAAGGAAAAGAAGCTCTAGAAAGTTATCATCTGCTAGTGCAGTTCAGAGAAATATCAGGAAAACAAACTGCTCCGTAAGTGGAACGGATAGGTCTAACAGATGCCAGATTAAAGATGATGATTTATTGGTGTCTGCCATATTCAGGAATAAGGACTTCGGGCCAAAGGCAATCCGGGGAAATTCTAGGGCTAAATCCTGCAAATCAAGGGGCCAGAGAAAACTTAAAAGCCAAAAGGGTCGTTGCAGGTTGCTGCCAAGGAACCCCTGTAATGGAGGAAAGTACAATAAGGACTGTAATAGGTTTTATATGGGTTCAAGGACAATATTGTCCTGGTTGATTGATAATGGGATCATATCTTTAAATGATGTGATTCAATACCGAAATGCTAAGGATAATGTTGTCATTAAGGATGGTAGGATCACCAAAGATGGTATTATATGTATATGTTGTGGTAAGGTGCTTACATTATCTGAGTTCAAGTTGCATGCTGGGTTTACATTGAATCGCCCCTGCATGAATATTTTTATGGAGTCTGGCGAGCCCTTTACATTGTGCCTCCTTCAAGCTTGGTCAGCTGAATACAAAGCCAGGAAAAGTCTGAATCAAGCTGTGCAGGCTGAAGATAATGACAAAAATGATGATTCATGCGGGTTATGTGGTGAAGGGGGTGAGCTGATATGTTGTGATAATTGTCCATCTACTTTCCACGCAGCTTGTTTGTCCACTCAGGTTTGTCTGCTCTTGGTCTATGCAAGCTTTTTTCTTTTATTTTTGTTTTGGAAATCCTAATATAAGTGGTTGATATAACAGGCTCTTATGCCATTTATCTGTGTGTATGTGTGTATATGTCTTTGCGTTAGCATAAACATGTTGTTCTGTTCCTCCATCAACTGTACTTGCAGTATAATCTTTCTGAGCTGTAGTTAGGAATATTTATTCTGACTCAGCTGATTACTTGAAAATGTAGCATATGATAATTAGGACTTTTTATAGTGGACAAGTGAGTTCCCTTCTGTGAATATGTATAAATGATCAAGGTCGTCCACTGTAATTTAATTGCTTTTACAGCCCAGTAGCCAAGAATTAACGAACTTTGTGCTTAGTTTAGCTGTTGTGGTTTGATAAAGAAGTTCAGTGAGTATACACTTGTGCATTAGTGCCATAAAATAGTTGGGGTTATCTTATCTTTTACTGTGTAGGAAACATTTAGTAGTATTTTATTTAATTATAAAACATCTTTAAGCAAATAGGGTGAGATTAAATTGGTAAAAATATGTGCTTTTGGTTGAGTCATGAGTTGAGATTGTTTTGAAAATTATTAGATTTATGTAAGAGATGACACTTAAGAAAAAATGTTGACATTACAAAACAAAAACGTTGGTAGTTGCATATCAAAATATATTTATTATAAATCAATTGAAAATAAATGTGTAAATGCTAAAGAAAAATTGAAACAATTTGTAATACGCTATGTTGATTGTGTTATAGTTGTGGACACTCATATGGACCTTTCTCAACAACAACCTAAACTATACTATTCCCTTATTGTCTCTAAATTCTTCACTAACAAAAACAGTAGCATATTAGGTTGCTCTTGAACCCATAACATCAATAGCGAGAGCTTGGTACAAACATCTCAAGGGATTACAAAAAATAAATAAAAAATTATTCATTAATCATTTCATGAGAAACTCATTTATTTGGTAATTATTTATTATTAAAACATATTAGTGTATTCCACCTTCATTTAAAATTATTCCATTGTAACCAGAGACATGAGAACATACAAAAAGTTAATGTGACTCAAAGGAAAATTACATGCTAACATGTCTACTCCACGACTTGTGGTTCAGATTTTATATATTATATACAGTAGATAGTTGGATGGTATGGATGGGTTGCTTTGTGTTAGTGTGTTATTAGTGTTTATATTTGTTTATTTATGTTGCTCCTGTATTGTTTCTTTTCATGTGATGTATTTAACAATAAACAAGGTCCTTTTGTACTTTCTATTTTAGTGGATGTGCTTATTGTTCTTGATGTGATTATTATCAAGTACCTTAGAAGAATAATACAATCTTTTTTTGCCTGTGTACATCAGGAGATCCCAGACGGTGACTGGTATTGTGCAAACTGCACTTGTAGGATATGTGGAAATTTGGTTATTGATAAAGAAACTTCAGATCTTCAGGATTTGTTACAATGTTCACAGTGTGAACATAAATGTAAGTATGCCCTGTATGATCATGTTGCATTATGACATTACCAATGTCATGGTTGTAGACCCTGTAGGGTGTAGATAGACAACAAGTTATATAATTTGTTCTTGTTTGAATAATTGAAATACTGTAATTTGTTTAATGGATAAACAATTTGTTGGTTTGATTATTGTCTTGACTGTCTGAGTCTCCTTAAATGCCACAATAGTGGGAGCTTAATGATCTCATGCCCTTATATATTTATTACAATAAGTGACTTAATGATCATGACTGAAGATTTCTTTGATATGAAGTCTATGCATTATTTTCCCTTTGTAATGCTTCAATGATCCGTCTGACTATTGTGATATTTTTACTAAATAGATCACGAGACATGCCTGAAAGATAGAGAAACAAGAGAAGGAGCGGCCTCAGACATTTGGTTTTGTGGGCACAGTTGTCAGGAGGTACTATACAACAATTTTTCAAATTTCTAGACTTCCATTTGAAATAATTTCTTGAAATAGCTAATTATTTGTTATATTACACGATGATGTAGTGGCTTCTAATGTGAGTTGGTCATTTTACTATCTATAATTTGAAGATGTTCAAAGAAACTTTGGTTTATATTCCAAACCGTGTGCCACTTTGGTCTCCTTAATTTGTTTTGTTCAATTAAGTCTCGTTTTGTGTTAAATAGATTCAATCTAGTCCTTACGGTCTTGTTAATTCAGTCTTTATATTTATTCTTTTACACAATTGAGTCCCAATTTTGTAAAGAATCGAGCAAAGTTGTCTCTGTCCAAAATATAGTTGAAAAACCAATAAAAATAAATAAATTATAAAACTTGTTCTATTTTATGAAAAATTGTAATAGAATATTGTTTATGTTATAAATATGATTTAAGTAGACAAATTAAGTTAAAAGATGTAAAATATATCAATAATTTAGTTTAGATTTCATGTGAATATTATCTATTTTTTTGGAGGAATTAAATTTATAAATAAGCTAACAAATGAAAATATATATATATATATATATATATATATTTTTTTTTTTTTTAATTTTTCAAATATTAAAAATTACAAAAAAATAATTTAATTTAATATTTAGGTGGAGTGATTTGATATATAAATTCTAAAAAATTATTTTAACATGGATATTGGTCTCATTTTGGTAAGGACAACATTGTTTTATTTTAAAGAAAAAAAGGATTAATTGATTTAAAAAACAAATATAGAAACTGAATTGAATACAAGAAATTGTCATGTGGTTGGCATTGGTACTAGAAGTACCCTGACACGTGGATTAAAACATAAAAAGAAAATTGGAAAAGAAATTAAAAATTAGAAGAAAACTAAAATATTATTGGCACGGGTACTTTGTTAATGCTCTTTATACGGAAAGAACGAATCAATTTAATACAAATGGGACTTAATTGAAAAAAAATAAGGGACCAAATTGAATAAAAGCAACAAAAATTTGGACAAAAATAATAATTAAGCCTAAAATTTATGTAAGTGGTAGATATAGTTTTAAAAGTTGCTTCTAAAAGTTGCTTTTTCCCGGCACATAAGTTTAAGATTAATAAATTTGAAATTTAGTCTGAGTTGAAGAAGTGTTGAAGAAAAGTTCGAGTTAATTAATAAGGTGATTGTGATCTCCTTCAAATTCTTCTATCCATATATAATTTAATGGTTATAATAATTGAGAGCAGTATAACACAGAAGTATCCATGACTCTAGTGTTTGCCAAAAGCAGTACAAATTGGATAGCTTTTCAAACCCATATAGAATGTGGAAGAGTCTAGCCCTGTGACTAACCACGTAACGTAATGTAGACTTGTTGGCATAGTTGTATCCAATAGAATCACTTAGTATATAAATCTGGGAAGCTTTAATTCCCTGTGACTTTTCAAAGCGTTGACATTCTGTTTAGCTTCTTTTCTTTCTATCCTTAAGGGGAAGAAATGTAAAAGTAGTCTAGCTGTGTGCCATACATACCTAGTAAATTAGCCTGGTCCAGTGGCTCTCCCAGCAGTTTAACTTCATTACAGCAGCCCTCTCTTGCCTTTTCAATTGTGTTTTACAATCTGATGCAATAATTTAAACAATGAAAACCTTATCTGTCTCTGTGTGAGGTTGGCTACATGGATCACATGCCACCATTGTTAAAATCCTATTCTGGGTAAAAGATCTGTTACTATTAAAAACTGTTTGTTGTAATAAGCTTAAAGCTTAGTAAGCTTTGGATTGACTGCTTGAATGGGAGTGTTGGAAATAGTAAAATTTTGTAAAATAGGAAATAGCATGTTTCTGTATCACATGATAAAGTGCTTTAGTTTTCCTGGGAATTAGTGTTTTGGAAGTTGGACTTGATTAGTATAGCCTTGGAAATAGTCTCCACTATATCTGTCAAGACTTTAGAGTCTATAGATATGGATGGTGTGAATAAGTTGAGTACTCATTTTACTTAATTAAAAAAATCTCATTTCCTAAAATATTCTGTTCTCTCTCTCCCTCTCCCTCTCCCCCTCTCTCTCTCTCTCTCTCTCGCTCTCCCAAATCCTCATCTAAAGTCAGGAAGAAGGACTGTTTTACATTTGAATAATTATGATTTCTCTATGTGGATACTCTAGTTGATGGTAGAATAATAGGGTGGGTGCATTATTCGTATGATTTTTTTTTTGGGTTTTAGTTAACGTGTGTGTTTTTAGCACAATATATTACTGAACAATATGAATTTCTTTTTTCATCGTAGTCTCAGTTAACATTTTTTTGTGGGCTAGGAACAATATTGTTTTCTCTTCTGTGGGCAATGAATACTCTATTGTTATTGGTATAATAATGTGTTATGGTATTTGGACATACTAATCCTATTATGTTAATAATCAGGTCAAGTACACACTACTTGAATAACCTAATTATGTTACCCAAGACTTTACTCAAGGACTGGATACTCTTGTTTGTGCAGGTGTACACTGGACTCCAATCTCAGGTGGGGTTAGTTAATCAAGTTGCTGATGACATCTCATGGACGCTTCTTAGATGCATTCACGATGACCAAAAAGTTCATTCTGCACAGTGGTTTGCCCTAAAGGCAGTATGCAATACGAAATTAGCAGTTGCTCTTACTATCATGGAGGAGTGTTTTGTGTCGATGCTTGATCCAAGAACAGGCATCCACATGATACCTCAAGTTTTATACAACTGGGGGTTAGTGCTTCTTCCCTTCATTTTGTGTGCTTCCTTATTTATAGTTTTATACCTGTCTAAGTAATCTCCTGCCCCTTGTACTCTTTTTTAAATTTTATTTTGATTTGAGAGGCTTTATTTCAAGTGATGTTCAGGTCTGAGTTTGCTCGTCTGAATTTTCAAGGGTTTTACACCATGGTATTGGAAAAAAAGGATGTGTTAGTATCTGTCGCATCTATCAGGTAAAATTTAAAATAGATATTTTTCTTATGAAATTTATGGTGCAATTTGATGTTTGTAAATGTTTATTCTTATCTTTGTGTGAAGTGGTTGTAGTTTAGATACTATTTTAATCTATAAAGGCAATTATTTAAATGCCGTTCATGGAAGCTCAAGCTTCTCTTCCAGCTGATTTATAGTAGCATTTATTTGATTTATACAAGATGCTATGCTTCATTTATTGCATTGTTCTCATCTCATTTGCATTTTTACAGGGTGCATGGAACCACAGTAGCAGAGATGCCTCTAATTGCTACTTGCAGTAGGTTTCGTCGCCAGGGAATGTGCCGTCTCCTTGTGAGTGCTATCGAAGAGGTACAATTTGGCTAGTTTCTTGTATTTGTTCAACAAATTGTAGTGATTTTTCGCTTAGTGACTTCTTTTTCCTATAATTGTTGAGTTTGAAATTTTCCCACACTTCATTTTGGCCTTTTGTGTTTCTAAATTTATCTGCCATTAGCAGATGTTAACATCTTTCAAGGTGGAAAGGCTTGTGGTATCAGCCATTCCTGATTTGGTTGAGACATGGACTAAGGGCTTTGGATTCAAACCCGTTGATGCTGTTGAAAGGAAAAGATTGAACAAGTTCAACATGATGATATTTCCCGGGACAGTGTTTCTTGAGAAACCGTTACACAGGAAGATGAAAACTGAAGGTATTTTTTTTAGTGTATTTTGTTTAGTTTGTTAAATACTTAACTAAACTTAATTTTCTTTTCAGTCGAAACAGGACTGTGTGATGAATCAACTCAAGCAACAGATGAATCCGTCAAAGTATGCATCAGTACTGAAGGAATGACCATTACTGACTCATTTCTACCAGATGTTGCAAACATTACCACCAATCAAGTTGAAGCAAAGTCAGAACATGAACCTGTGGACGGTAAAAATCAGTCAGACTATGAAGCTGGCAGTGATACCCTGAGAAAAGACAATACACAACCTGTTGACACTGCATTGGAAGCCAAAGAATCAACAGAAATAAGTAGTAGCTGTTTTACGGAAGAGATCATCCAGTTGACAGTGTCAGGTGGCTCAGAGAAATCTATGGAAGAGAACAATGTGAGCGAACAGAGAACATGCAATAAAGTGGAAATGGAAAGTGACTCAGTACAGCAATCTAGTGAGAATTTTTGTGCAATCAAAGATGGTGCTGAACCAAGTATAAGGATTGTGGAGGACAAGAATATCAAAATAGGGGAGGGTCAGGAAAATGCTTTGCAGGGCCATTTTTCAAATCTATCCTGCAAAACATTTTTAGGCAGCAATTTTGACACGGATTCCAGTATTGAATGCTCAGTGATGTATGATGAAACAGCTTTTTTTGGAACATTTGCAAAGTCTGCAAGCTGAATCAGAAGTTGAAAGAAAGTAGATGTTTAGAGAGATGTTGTGATGCTCATAACAAACTTGTGTAGGGTATCTTACGGAAACTAACTGCAAAATATGGAAACATAAAATGGGTTCTAGACAACAGGGCTAGATAAGTTAAAATTGTGACCCATTGTGTGTAGCTAGGGACTTAGTGTGCAGCATAAGATGGATGCAAATAAAATGTTTTTTGGGTCTTGCCTTGGTAAGGAAGATAACATGTGAATGAAGGTTGTGCTGTGCTACTCACAGATCTCGTTAGTTTACTCAAATCACTTTATCAATGCACCTTCAATTCTTATCATAAAGAATAATTCAGCTTCATAAAAAAAAAGTTAACATTTCATAAGATGGTCTGATACTTGTAAAGACTAGTTTCAATAACGTAGCAAATACTGTTGCAACGTGGTGCAATATGAATTATCTGCTGCCATTGCATAAATTGGAAATATTAAGAATTCTAGTCTTTTATAACTTTGATTAATTGAATGTGATAATCTAAAGCAACTTACGATTATGGAATGTTGGTGATTTATTGACATTCTCATAATTAAATTTGGACCTAATCTATTAATTTCATAACTAAGATCTTCTCAAGGTTACAAATTAGCTGATTGTTCTTGCACTTCCATAATTTCATCTTACAACTCAATGGGGTGCAGGTTGAAATGTATGTAGGTACAGAAAGAAGCTGCCTTACAAATTTTAGGGTAACTAGGCTGCGGGTCTGGATTTGAGAGGACTATTTTTTAGCGGCACTTTCTTCTTATACCCCATAATTTCTTTATATACTCTGTAAAGTAAAAATATTTTGTTCTGTATAAATAGGTAAATTGGTAATTGAAAATTTCTAAATGTTGAAGATATTTAAAATATTGCTAATTAAAATTTTCAAACAAATGGTAATTGAATGATTCATCTCCTTGCATTTAAGTGTTGAAGACAAAAGTTGTATTTTTTATGTTTTATATTTCAAAAGACAAAAAGTCTTGTATTGTTGAATTCACTTATCATTCAAGGATTTATATATAAACAGGTTCCTTATATCTTTAAAGTTTTTACCAAGAATTATGGGTTATTTGTTCATTTTCTTAAAAATAAAAATAAAATAACAAGATTTTGTTCTCTCAATTTTCTTGTACTATATGTTTTTTTAATTTTTTTAAATGTAATTAATATAAAGGTTAACAATGTTTTTAGTCCCTAAACTTATATAGAAGATTGAAATTTGTTTTTATTATATAATCTTTAATTTTTTATAAATAATATTTTATATTGATATTTGAGTTATTTACATGTTCGGATTAAAATGTTAACCTAAAATAATATTTAACATGCAGAAAAGTTAACATTATTTTGTTAAGAGAAATATATTCATTTATTTTTAAAGTTTCAGGATCAAAATATACAAGATTGGAACATGGATATGAATTTTAATATTGCATTGAAGTATAACAACTAAAAATATATTTAACCCTTAATATAAAATAAACTGAAATATTTCTTTTGAAAGATATATTTTTATCAAAAATATTTTAAAAAATATACTATTTATGTCATCTCTCTTTTATTATTTGTTAGAATTTTAAAAATTTTACTTTTATTTTTATTTTTTAAATCACTTTTACTTTACTTTTTTTAACCTTTCTCCTAAAATTATTTAGATAAAAATGAATTTTAACTACTTTAAAATATATTAATTTTAATATTTAAAATGTATTAAAAATTTATATTGAATAACAAGAAGATTTCATAACATAGACTCATGATGATTTACTTTTTTTCTAATTAATACATAATATATTTTTAGATTAAATAAATTAAAAATACATTTTAAATTCATCTTAAATATATTTTAAATTTCTTAATTCATAAATAAATTTTGAATTATCATTGAAAATTAGAAAACTTAGATAACAGTGGTATAAAACATAATTTATGTTCTTACCAAATTTGATCGAAGTTGTTTTGAAGTGAAGTATATAATTATTGTCTTCTATTGAGAAAGTTTCCAATAAATAAATATAAATATGTTAAACAAAATTTATTATTATATCATAAGATATTATTTGTATAATTGTATATTCTCTTCTTTTCCATATTTACAAATAGTAAATTGGTTGATACAAACACACCATTAATGTTTCAATATCAAAATATCAATTTATTAATTTTCACAAATGTTGAAATAGTGAGACGACTAATCAAGTTTTTGATGATGTTTGAGTTCAATCAACAACTTAACAAGTTGGTAGTTCAACAAATCAGCAGCTCAACAGGTTGGCAGGACGACAACACGGCAACCGAGCTCAATTCCTTATGATAAAATAAAAAACAAATAAAAATATTAAAAAATAGATATCAAATGCGTGTCCTATAAAGGATTTAATACATCATTAAACAAAATTGCACAATAGAAAATAATGTATAGTTAAGGATATGATAAGAATTTTTTTTTAGATGTCCAGTTAGTCAAACCAGTGAGAGATAATAAAAATTATTTTAGTGAAACAAAAGACATTAAAAAACAAAAAATAAAACTTAAAGAGAATAAATAAGATAACTTTTTTTATACTTAATAAATCAACTATTTACGCAATTGAAAACTTAAAATTGAGAATCAAATGTTGTCATGTGAAAAATATAAGCAATACATTAAAATATTGAAAAGGAGAAAAAAAAATAATGAAATGTGAGACTTAAAAACTATTTGATTCAATGAAATTGATAATACATCATTTGATAATAAAAAAAAGTGTAATCAAGTTGTGATAAAAGGAAAAATATCTTGAAGATGTAAGTAGATTTAGTGGATATATAATAAGTCAAAAAATTATTAGAAAGGATAAGAAAATGTGTAGAAAGGAAATAAAAAATGGTTACAAAACTAAAAACAATGTTGAAGTTGTCTTAGTACTCTTATAACAGTTTGATAAAAGGTAAGGGAAGCTAAATTACTTTGATTTTAATTGATAGGCAACTTATAAGTGACTATGGTAGGCTTGTATGATAATTGGTTTGTAAAATTGAGTTGTTTGATAAATTATGTCTTGTTGAATTAAGTTACTAGTTTTTAATCGTATTAATGATTGTATGAAGTCACTTTTAGGAGTGTCTACCCTTTTAGGCATGTACGAAGTCACTTTTGCTCAAGAAAAACCAGCTTCAAAAAGGTAAAAACACAAACCTAATCACAATAGGAAAAATAATTTTCAAAAATCTAGTCCCAATGGATCTAACCGTACCTTTAAGAAGAAAAGAAATTACTTTATATGTGAAAAACTGGGCCATCATGCAACACAGTGTAGGCGTAGAGTAAGAAACGATAATCCTCCTAGGGGAAATATAGCCGAAGGAGATGACACCTTTGCTGCAACCGTTTCTCAATTAAATCTAATGACCAATGTGAGCAAGTGGGTGATAGACTCTGGGGCTACCAGGCATATCCATGCAAACATAAGTGTCTTTACCTCTTACATTAGTGTAAGAGATGGAGAAGAAAATGTGTACCTCAATGATACTAGGACAATTCCTGTCCTAGGAAAAGGGAAGGTTCTTCTTATACTCATATTTTGGAATACTTTGGCCTTGAGTGATGTGCTACATGTGCCCTCTATCAGAGTTAATTTAATCTCTGTAGTACTACTAGGAAAACTGGGGGTTAAAGTGTCATTCAAATATGACAAGATTGTTATGACAAAAAATAATGTTTTCATAGGAAAGAGATATTATGATCAAGGACTCTTCATACAGAATGTTTCTAAAATTATTAATGAAGCAAGTTCTTCTGCTTATATTGTTGACTCATATGATATATGGCATGCTAGATTAGGACATGTGAATTCTTTATATGTTTTGAAATTACAGCAACTGAGATTAATTAATATGCATGATAAACAGAGTAGTAAATGTCATATATGTATAAAATCTAAAACGAAAAAGAAAATTGGTTATCCTATAGGTCGTCAAACTGAATATTTAAGGCTAATCCATACTAATCTAGTTGATTTAAAACAAACCATGTCTAGAGGAGCTAAAAAACATTTTGTAACTTTTATAGATGATTATTCTAGATACACTAAAATATATTTAATCAAACATAGAGATGAAGCCTTTAATGTGTTTTTAACTTATAAAGCAGAAGTAGAAAATCAATTAAATAAGAAAGTTAAGAGAATTAGATTAGATAAAAGTGATGAATATGTATTATTTAATGAAATGTGTGTTAAAGAAGGTATTATCCATGAAGTGATCCCACCATATTCACCTCAGTTTAATGAAGTAGTTGAAAGAAAGAATAAAACTCTTAAGGATTTGATGAATGCTATGCTTATTAGTTCTGGTGCACCTAATAACCTTTGGGGAGAAGCCTTGCTTACTGCATGTTTTCTACAAAATAGAATACCTCATAAGAAAACTGGTAAAACTCCCTATGAGTTGTGGAAAGGTTATCAACCTAACCTTAAATATCTAAGAGTGTGGGAGTACCTAGCTAAAGTGATGTTATCCGATCCTAAGAAAAGGAAAATAGGTTCTAAAGCCTTTTATTGTATGTTCTTAGGTTATGCAGAATATTGTGTTGCCTATAGAGACATCTATAATGGAGACAAAAAATGTTGATTTTTTGAACATGTTTTTCCTTTAAAGGTTAGTGAGACATCTGATCCTATTGATAATAATAGTGATACCTTGAATGAGGATTTAAGAAGAAGTAAAAGACAAAGAAAAGAAACATCCTTTGGTAATGATTTCAATACCTATCTAGTTGATAATGATCCAAGTAGCTTTGTAGAAGCTATTAGTGCTCCTGATGCAAAATAGTGGGATAAAGCCATTAGAACTAAATTTGAATTAATCAAGAAAAATACTACTTGAACTTTAGTAGATTTGCCTAAAGGATCAAAACCCATTGGGTCTAAGTGGATCATGAAGAAAAAAATATCACCCTAATGGATCCATAGAGAAGTATAAGGC
Organism: Vigna reflexopilosa; assembly: GCA_027742785.1. Lineage (NCBI taxonomy): Eukaryota > Viridiplantae > Streptophyta > Magnoliopsida > Fabales > Fabaceae > Vigna > Vigna reflexopilosa. Next base: position 19,233,071 of record CM050932.1, read on the forward strand.
AAGATTAATAGAAAAATGTTTTACTCAAAAATCCAACATAGATTACTTTGATACATTTGCCCCTATGACTAGGATTTCCTCCATTCTAGTATTGCTAGCTCTAGCAGCTATCTAAAAACTAGTAATACACCATATGGATGTTAAAACAGTCTTTTTAATTGGTGATTTTGAGGAAGAAATTTATATGACTTAATCTGAAGGGTGTGTGTACCTTGTCAAGAGAATAAAGTATGTAAACTTTTAAAATCTTTGTATGGGTTGAAACAAGCACCAAAACAATGACATGAAAAACTTGATAATATATTGCTATGTGATGGGCTTTAACCTAACAATGTTGACAAATGTGTGTACTCTAAATCTGAAAATAGTGATTGTGTCATTATATGTTTGTATGTGGATGACATGTTAATTTTTGGTACATGCAATGAGATTGTCGCTAGAACTAAATTGTTTTTAGGATCAAATGTTGAGATGAAAGACATGGGTGAAGCCGATGTGATTTTAGGTGTTATAATCATAAGAAAGGGAGATAGTATATTACTATCCCAAGAACAATACATTGAGAAACTTCTTAAGAAGTTTGGTTATTATGACTTCACCTCTGTGAGTACCCCTTATGTTGCCAACCATAAATTAATGAAAAATAGAGGAGAATTATATCTCAGCCTTAGTATACCCAAATAATCGGGAGCTTATTACACTTGATGAGGTTTTCTAGACCTAATATTTCTTATGCAATAGGTAGACTAAGTAGGTACACTCAATGTTCAAATCAAGAACATTGGGATGCGCTTTCCATACTTATGAGCTACTTAAGAGGTTCAATAGATTATGTCATTGAATATAGTGGATTTCCCACTATACTAGAAGGGTATAATGATGTTAATTGGATCTTTGATTCAGATGAGACAAAATCCACTAGTGGTTATGTAATTATACTTGGGGGTGGTGCGATCACATGGAGATCAGCCAAACAAATAATTATTGCAAGATTAACAATGAAATCTGAGTTTGTTGCTCTTGAGATGATTGATAATAAGGTTGAGTAGGAATGAATTCAACCTCATTGATGTCAATACACTGTGATTGCCAATCGACAATAGCTATAACTAAAAGCAAGAATTATAATAGGAAGAATAAACATATACAATTGAGACACAATTTGGTGAAGCAACTGCTAAAGAGTGGAACTATTTTCATTCATTTTGTGAAGTCGGAACGAAATCTAGCAGATCCTCTTACAAAACCCCTAGGAAGACATATGATATTAGAAACATCGAGGGGAATGAGACTTGAGCCACTTGCAAACAAACAAGTGATAGTAACCCAACATTTGCTATTGGAGATGCCATGAATAAGGTTCATATGGGTAAAAACAAGTCATTCGTTAGTTCTGATAGCACTAAATTGATTTTAATCAATTATGTCCATTCCTATGGTGTGTGTGTGTGTGTGTGAAAGTGCTAAATACTGCATTATGAGAGGTTAAACTTTGTCATTAAAATTCTACGTGGTGAAAAGAATTTTTGTTTAAACAAAGTTTTTAATTATTTTCATATCTCTTATGGGTGGTGTATGATGTGCAAGATACACTTGATGAAATTACCTATATGAGTGTTGAATAGGGCCGCTTGCATGAGATATTGGCATGATCTCTAGAGCACTCATGAATACCAGGTACGTGCATGACCTAATAAGCGCAACACAACGATAACAACAAGGTTTGTGAGAGTGTATTGTGATTGATAAACCTCTAACACACGTCAAGTGTCTTTGGTTCATATAGTTTGTTATACCAACTATACTATGTGTTAAGTTTCTTGATCTAACACTAGTTCATATAGCTTGCTATCCCAGCTTTGATGCATTACAACCTATGAAACCCATGATAAAAGTTTCTTATCTTTCTTTTGCAATATGTGGGAGATTGTTATAAAATAATAATAATTACAAAAGAAACGTTAGTTTTAAATATTGGCCAATAGTTTTTATTTTCTTATTAAAGTTCATAAGTTCCAACGATTAATTTTTTATTGTTCATTATTGTGGCAACAATTTTTGATCAAGTTTTTGCTCTATAAATAGAGCATTTCATGCATTCTGAAAAACACTAAATCAAGCTTTTTCTTCTCCTCTCGAAAGGAAACTTTATTCCCCAAGCTATCTTCTTAGTTTTTCTTACTTTATTTTCTTATCCTCTTTATATCCTGGGTTTATTCGTTTACTATTTGTAGAGTTCCTTGTTAGTTCTAAGATCCTCAGAAATTTCTGAGAAGTTCCTGTTATATTGTAGAGGACTTACGCAATACACAACGGATAAGTCCTTAAAAATAGTGATTTACAAGCCTCGAGAAGTTTTATGTATGATTTTGTCAGCTTTTCTACAACATATGGAAGTCCATTTTCATTAAAATAAAATTGGAACCTTGCCCATGTGTTGCGGCACTTCACTTTATTAAACCCTATTGATCTCACCCTCGTGTCATTACGACACAATTGATACATGATGCTACTATTTTTAAAATTCTCTTTGTTTTGGGCAACAATTTAATCCTCTACGTGTTAGGGATGAGAAAAAAAATCTGTGTTTACGGATATCCGCGGATAAAATCCGCGACAGATAGTTGATACCCGCAGATATTTACTACCCGCAACCCGCGGGTAACGAATATTTTAATACCCGCTTATTAACAGGTTGGGTGCGGGTATTGTACTATCCGTACCCGCAAAAAATAAATAAAAAATTTAATTTATATTTCATTAAGTTAAATTTAATTAAAATTAACATTAATTTATATTTTACAAGGTTAAATTTAATTAAAATTGAATTTTAATTTATATTTAATTTAATTTATATTATATTTTATATATTTTTTGTAATTATATTTAAATTTTATTTTAATAATTTATAAAAATATATATTTTTTAAATATTTGCTGGTATCCGCGGGTTTTAAAATACCCGCGGATATTTTTTAAGCAGGTATCCGTGCGGGTAGATTTTTTTTTGTCGGGTCGGGTTGTGGGTAAGCACTATCCGTGCGTGACCTGACCCGTTGCCATCCCTACTCCTTGTATCTTATTGTTGGGCTCTACCAGATTTCACTTTATAAAGTATGTATTCTTTACTTTCCTCGATTGCGTCTCTGGTAAGATGATTGTCTAAAAATTCAAATGCAGGAACGTTTGTGTGAACAAAAATGATTTAATGTATTATATAATTAATGCATTGAATTTATGGTTGTATCGGTTTAATTGTGTGCACATCTCTCTTGGATGGGCAAGTGTGATAATGTAGCAAAAATTAATAAAAATTGGCAACCCACATGATTGACAACCTATTTTATTCTGTTTAGAAAAAAAAAAACCAAACTGAGCGTTAACCAGACAACTCACGAACTAGGTTGTAAATTTCAACCCATTTTTAATTGATAGACTAGTCCATACAAATTTATATCGGATCAATCTTAAACGGACCAAATTAGTCCGTTTTGCCACTCTAATAATAATACAAACACAATTATAACTCATTATTACATATTTTTAAGGTTTAATAATTTATGTTGGGCTTTCTCAAATAGGTCCCTCTTTTTTTTTTCAATTTGGTCCCTAAATGTGAAAAATCAGTGCGATTAGGTCCCTGTCGTTAAATTGGGTTAACGAAGTTAAAATTTGGTTGAGTTATCGCTGTGACCTGGTTTCATAAAATTACGTGGCAGATGGACGACATGATACGTGTAACATGATCCATTAAACAATTAAAGAAATAGGTTTCTTATAAAAATTGAAATTGGAAATCACGATTGTCGCTACGAGGAAGGAGGCGCGATTTCTTCTTTGGTGAAAATTATGGTTTCGCGTTTTGATGGCGTTCTTTGGTGAAAATTATGGTTTCGCGTTTTGATGGCTTGCGGGTTGCTGTGATGATGGTGGCCATGAAGCAGCTTAATCTGTGTCTTAGGTTTTTGCGATTTGTGATTAAAGATTTCTGTGCAATTTAAAGTTCATGATTTCTTTGGTTGCAGGTTCCATGGAGTTCATGATTTGGTAAGATGAAATGCAGGTGGTTCGTGGCTTGGTTGAGTTCACTGCAGGTTTTTGGAGATTTGATGGCATGAGGTTGCTGGAATTGACGCACAGAAGAAACTGATAGGTTCTTTATTTGCTCATAAGGAACTTAGTGTATATGATTTCAGTGGTTTTTTACGTTTTTAAAGTAGCCTTTTTGAATTGATATAGTTAGACTGACACTAGTAAAGTAATTATATACTGATTGGTTGAATAATTTTCACCACACAGAAAAAAACTCATTCACCACTTTCTTTCTTCCTTCAATCCTAACTTCATCATCTTTTCTTCTTTCACAACAATACTGCTTCTCTTTCATCCCTTCTTCACTCTTCCAACAACTCTTTCCACCCTTAACATTCATCTTCGATACTTTCTTCTCTCAACAACGCAAACATTTCTTTTACATGTTGTTTATTTCGTGATGACTGTCATGATTTATCCATAGTGGTCCACGGTGGTGTGAGATGGCGTGATGTCAAACACTTTGTGAATCCTAAAATCGTTGCGTCTCCAATCTCGAACCCTTTCCAATGTCGTTCCCAATTTCGTTTTCATAAACCATAATTTTGTGATCCCCTAAATTCAATTCTCATAAACCATTTTTTTTAACTACACATATTCCACGTAACCTACTCTGAATGTGCCACATTAATTAATGATTCCACATCACAATGACAACTCAGCTCCATTTTAACCCTGTTAACCCAATATAACGACAGGACCAAATTGCATTGATTTTTCACTTTTAGGGAACCAATTGAGAAAAAAAATATAAGAAAGGGACCTATTTGAGAAAACCCAACATAAATAGTGACAATCAGAATTATTAAACCTATTTTTAATTTCTAGACTAAGATGATAACAAGAAGGATGGACAACAATTATGGTTTATTTATATTCCTATTAATAAGAAATGTAGTCTTGAATTAAATAATAAGAAATGTAGTCTTGAATTAAATAATAAGAAATGTAGTCTTTAATTAAATAATAAGAAATGTAGTCTTTAATTAAATAATAAGAAATGTAGTCTTTAATTAAATAATAAGAAATGTAGTAAAAGAGAAAATCACCTATGGACAAAGAACATCAGACCATATACTAGGACTTCATTCTACTCCTCACCACATAATCATTTTCTCTATCTGAGATGGAACAGTTATTGGAGTGTCACGATAACCAGCAAGATTGAGCTCCCTACAACAACACCCCCACCACCATGGAATCTCTCCACGAGACTCATGGTATTATGTCCATCAACCATCCACATGACCAAAACCAAATCCTCATAATCATCATATTCATCAACCATACACATACCCATAAATATGTTCACAAATCATAAATATTCATTTATTCAATCAATTAAGTATAACATATTTATAAATTAACTTACCCAAATAAAGAATCCAAAGCAGGGAAAACATAAGAACTTAGAAATAAAGCGTTAAACAAATTTTAATTTTTTTAAGTTTTTTTAAAGGATAATCGATTATCAAGTGTGATAATCAATTATTCCAGAGGAAATTCATACAAAGACGACCTTTTGAATGAAATAATTGATTATCATACCTGATAATCGACTATTCCAGAGAGTTTTGATGAAAGGATAGCATTCTGACTGAAATAATCGATTATCACACCTGGTAATCGATTATTTCTATTAGTTTTAACATTTAACATGATTTTTCTGGTTTAATTGCACCTTGGACCTATCCAAATGACTAATTTAAGTTCTCTAACACTAGGATTGATATGAAAATAGCGTATCACATTGCTCATTTGGTTAGAAACTAGATGCACCAAACCAACTCAACAACTCAAAAATACCTAAACTCAAATTTTCTAATGCAAAATTTTGCAAACTAAGTGTCTGAACAAGTCATAATAGACCCAACAATAGTCCCTAAATCCTCATTTTCATCAAAGACCCTATACTTTAGATTTTCGTTAGTTAGAACCCCCAAAATGAACCAAAAGCATGACAAAACTCAATATATCAACCAATTACCAATTCCACCTTAGATTTTGCTTAACTCAACGTCTAAACAAGTTTAATGTAATCATAAAATATACCTTAAACCTTAGATTTTCCTCTTCTACATTATTTCAAAATTTCACTTATAAAAAGCTCTATTTTTACCCCAAAACCACTTTAAGTTCTATTTATTCTCTAACTACAAAATAAAAATCATTTCTCCTATTGAATAATACTTCAAACCAACGTCCCCACATAATCCAAACGAAATACAATAGACTACAAGTCTGTCATACTAACATTCATAAAAAAAACCAAAGATCAACAAGCATATTATCACACAATTAGCACATGTTCATCTATAGATCATCCAATAACCAAAACCAATACATATTATAAATGACACATTAAATTAAACATAAATTTCATTACACACCAACAATGAACACGAACTCAAAATTTCTAGACCAATTTTAAAGACAAAGTTAGCTTACCTTACTTGTTTGAAGACCAACGACTCTATAAAACCCTTAGATAGCTCCTACGGATCGAAGAACATTAATTGTGCTTACAAAACCCTGAATCATTATCAGGGTATGCCGTTAGAACCACTGATCAACAAGGAACTAACAAGAGAGTTTGAATGACATGCGAGAGATACTTTTAGCACATGTCTTAAATTGAAAAGTAAAGAAAAAGAGCAGAAACTAACTTACTTTATATGAAAAACTATTCGTTAGAAAATGGACAACTCACTATTGTGATCTCTTAGACACCTCTTGATCGACAAACATAAGTCTTAGGAGTTAGAAATCTTAGAAGTTAGAAATCTTAGAAAGAAGGAAGAGAAAACTCAAAGAATGAGTTTTAGAAAGATGATGAATGTTTTAGATAATGAAACGTATTTATGAAATTCTATTTATATTATTGAATTATTTTAAATTATAATACTCAATCTTATTATTTTAAAACACTTATAAACTATAATACTCCATTTTCTATGTTGTTATAATATACATAAATATATATTTATGTTAGATAGAATATTCAATAATTACAAACATAAAAATTATCATTTAAACCTTCTATATATAGTATCAAAAGTAATTATTATAAATTTCAACAAAAAAAATATAGAGGACATTTATTAAAACAATAACCCATATATATATATATATATATATATATATATATATATATATGATAAGAAAACTTTAATAAATATAAATAAAAATAATTTTAATTTACATGAATAGATAAATAATTTCAAAAATATTAAAAAATAATCACGTTAGCTAATATTTTATGACTAACATTATAAAAAATAATTTTATTGATGTTGATAAAAAAAATTCTAAATAACAGCAATATGAAAACATATATCATTAATGTTGTTAGAAAAAAAATGATTGCAAAATAAATCTAGAAAATAACCATAATCAATTGTTAACACGAGAGAAATATTCATTATTGTTAATAAAACGTGTTAAAATACATATATCTCAATTTCAAAACGAAAAAGAAAAAAAAATTAAAAAATTTATGCATGAATTAATTAAAAAAATAAAAAATTTCAAAATTCTTACTATTTAATTAAATTTTAAAATTTTCTAAATTTAAATGATTATATATATATATATATATATATATATAATGTTTCAACCTTTTTATAAAATTAACTATCCTTTACAATATTTTTTCAAACAATTACAAAGTTGAAAAGATACAACAATAAAAAAAAGGTTTAAACCCTCATTTGGTCCTCCTCATATTTGTGTGTCAATCTCAATTTGGTCATCGTATTTTTTTTTTGTCTCAATCGGGTCCTATTACTTGTAAAAATGAGACTCTCTGTTAAGTTTTCTCTTACGGCGTTAACATGTGATGATGTGTTTATGTTGATGTCATTGTTTAATTACATGGAATTTTTATTTAAATTAAAGAATTATGACATGGCAATACTCTTCGTCTTCTTCGTCGCCATTAGAAATCATCGACACTTCTTCTTCGGTTTGATCTTCCATCTGGGACAAGGAAAGTGTCGTAATGGCGCAACCCAGCAGCATTCGTGGTGGCTCGTGGCGGCATGTTGAGCATTCTTCTTCTTTCCCCTCTTTTTTTTTCGTTGTCCCGCGTTGTAAGGAGGAATTTCTTCCCTTTTCTCTTTCTGGTTCTATTTTAATTGCAGAGAGGAGGTAGCTGAAAAATAAGAAAGAGATTGTTTTATGAGTACCGTAGGATTGAGAGAGGGTAAGTTGGATTTCTTAAAATATTTTTTCCCCTTTCAGACAAATACAAAAATAAAAGATTATTTTTTTATTACCAGAAATGTCAGAGGCAAAAGACTCGAGGATCAAGCTCTTCGGGAAGACGATCGCCTTGTCAGAGATTCTGGTTGGATCCGCCGGAGCTTCGGCTTCGTCTTCTGGTGACCTTGTTGATGACAGTGTTGAAAACAACCATGCTTCTTCCTCCAACTCCTCCATGGAGTCTCATACGCGAGAGGAAGGTGTTCTGGACGAGGTATGGAGAATTTGGGGTTTGGGAATTTGGTATTTTGACTGTGACCCTTTATTTGAAATTGGGAAAATTAATTTGGCTTGGGCATTGAATATTCCGTTGATTTTTATGGGGTTTGTTTTAATCTGAGGAGTGATTTGGTGGTTTGTTTCGAATTTTCAATCCCCGTTCAGTGGTTCTATTGTTGTTTTTTACTTACTGAAGCTTGAATTTTTGGTGGCTCAAGAGAGTTTTGGATATATAGTTTGGATTGGTTTGTTTTGTGTTTGAAACAGATCTGGTTTTTGTTTCATTAATGGAACTCCAGGTTCACAGATCTGTGAGGTGTGGGAACGACAACCTCAGGCCTTGTCAATGGGAGGGAGGAGAGGATGCGAGAGAGGTTGCGGAGGTTAGGGTCGAAGGAGAAGACGATGTGGGACTTGGCTTCGAAGTGGAGGAGCGTGTCAATGGCGATACTGGAATCTGCTGGAAAGAGGAAGGAGAAAGGATTGATGTTCCTGTGAAGGGTTTTGGAAGTTTGAGAGCTTCAATTTTGCCATCTCATGATTTTTAATTTAAATAAAATTTCCACGTAATTAAACAATGTAGAACAACATTAACACGTCAATTTAACGTCGTCTAAGACCATTTAACGAAAAGAATAAAATGTGTGTATTTTTACAAAAATTATAACCCAATTGAGACAAAAAAAAATATAATGACCAAATTGAGATTGACACACAAAATATGAAGATCATACAGAGGGTTTAAAAAAAAAAATCATAAAAACATACATCCACGGTTAATAATTGTGTTGTTTGAGTGATCAGGAAAATAAAAAACAGCATAAGTCTCCTTGCTTCCTTGTTGCTTAAGCATAAACCTGAACATCCCTTTCTTTCACTTCATCTTCCCACTCTGAACCACCTTTCATTTTCAACTTCACCACACAACATACCCTTTAATCTCCATTTCCATCGCATCACATGATTCAAACCTCCATTTTCTCACACCCGGAGCTTCTTCCAGTTCCGGGAATCCCTTCCTGAAACCATGCCTTCTTCTTCACCCAAATCCTTCTACCCTCGCCCTCCCCCTCGTAGAACCACCTTCCTCATTCTCACATGCCTCTTCCTCTCTCTCTCCGCTTTCTTCTTCGCTTTCCTCAGACCCCTTTGGGATTGGGACCCTCCTTGCTCCAACCGCACCCCCACATCGGTTCGAGTCCTCTGGGACCACCGCCCCACCTCCCAACACGACCCTCCGCTTCATGACAGACACAAAGTTATGGCCTTTGTGGGCATTCAGACCGGGTTCGGATCCATGGGCAGGCGCCAATCTCTCAGGAACACTTGGTTTCCTTCCGATCCACATGCACTTCAAGGGTACAACCTTGTTTCTTTATTTATTTCCTCATCTTTGCAATGTTTGTTTTTCGACAAAACTTAAGTATAGATTCACTTCGCTAATCTGGGTAATAAAGAATCTCACTCGCAGAATTGAATCTTCAATTGTCATTCGAGAATAGCACTTGTGATCCTGCATGTAAGTTAACGACAAGAAAGACTTGACCTTTTACCTTATGCGTCTGTCCCAACTCCACCACTAGGCTGAGTGTTGTGCTTTTTGGTATCTATTTGTGGATGACGAGGAATGAGAACGATTTAAGTAATATTATTGCATAACTGTTGTTATTGACCTGCTTAATTTTGGGAAATGAGATTGCTTGGATTTTCTGATAAACACTCCATTTTAAAGTATATATAAGTGGAAGATAGAATGAGGTAGAAAGAAGAAATAGGATGTAGATAAAATACGGTAGAAATGAGATGGGGGAGAAAGTGAATGATTTGCATTGTCTTGTATTAAACTGTTATCACCGATCTGCTTTAGAAACAGGAGTTGCTTGGGATCATTGGTGTCACTAGAAAAGAAAAGACAGATAAATAAGAAATTTGGTAGAAATGAGCTGGAAGAAGAGATGAATATTTGTTTCTAACTATTTGATTGCTTGGAGTTGTTGTCATTGCCATGTCTTCATACGTTGTGTTGCAGTTTTAGCCATTGAAGATATATCTGTATTTGTGTGGCCTAATTCAGATTTATCCACCATATCAAAATTTGTGGATAGAAGGGGGAATTAATCTACTTTTACAGAAATGATTTTAATTTTATAGCAATCCATTCTGTTTACATTATATTAATAGAATAATAAGTTCTGCAATTGTCATTGAAATTGACCAATGGTTAATACTAAACTGGTATATTTTCCATGGTCAGATGGGTGAGTTTATGTTTCTGCTTTATGAATATGATACATTTTGGGCATCTGTAATATTGCCAATTTTTATTTCTATTTTTGAATTTCTAATTTCTAGAATTTTAGCTCTGATGTAGTTATATAGGCCACCGATTAGCTGTATGCATGAAATGAACCTCTCAAATTGTTGGGTATTTTGAAGGAGTTTCTGTCCTGAGTGATGTGATCTAATAAAATTATCTTCACTCATTATGATATGCCAAATTTGTTTTGTTTTATTTCTTGCAGCTTGGAAGAAGCCACTGGCTTGGCTTTTAGGTTTGTGATTGGTAGAACGAATGACAGATCGAAGATGTCTGCACTTCAGAAAGAAGTGGCACAATATGATGATTTCATTTTACTGGATATAGAAGAGGAGTATAGTAAGCTCCCATACAAAACGTGTGTTCTGAGGGTTAGTAAACTGCTAAATTTTATGTCTGTAGTTTGTTGCTGAGCTGAATTTGGCCATTTATTACAGGTTAGCTTTCTTCAAAGCTGCTTATGCACTTTTTGAGGCAGACTTTTATGTCAAAGCTGATGATGACATATACTTAAGGCCAGGTGCCCTATCTTTCAGTGCCTGACTTTGTTAAATATGGTGATGAACTTTGTTTATGAGATTAATGATTACTCTATAATTAAAACTTATGCAATCATATTTAATTTTTCTGTCAGACCGTCTCTCATTACTGCTGGCAAAAGAGCGATCTCACCCTCAGACTTACATAGGATGCATGAAAAAAGGCCCTGTTTTCACTGATCCTAAACTAAAATGGTTAGTTCTGTCTAGATTAACTATATTTTGTCTCCACTTTTTAAGTTTATCACTTTATCATGTATTGGTTTAATTTCCCCTACCCTGTACCTTTCACCTTGCAAGCAGAAGTAAGTTTCAATTACATGCATCATCCTGAACTACTTTGAAAAATCAAATTTTGACTAGTTCTAAATGTAGTTTTCTTTCTTCATTTTTTGTTTTGGGGACATGACTTTTCTTGAAGCAGATAGGAGAGTGTTAGGCTCAAGAGTTTGAACACTTAAACAAAAACTAACTTCTGCTAATTATTTCCTACTAACAAGGATTTTTCCTCCCTCAAACACTGCAGAAACAATCCACTACCTCATAATGAACATATAATTCACCACTTCTCTATCTATTTTTACACAAATAATTCTCACCACAAGTAGATAACTGTGTTACAAACAATGGAGACCACTCAAACAATTGTCACACCAAATAGTGTACTGTCCTGTAACATTCAGCAATAACTAATTAGACATCATCAGATTCCATTGTCCTTTTATTCCTCAGGACCCATTTTATGAACAGGATAAAATATGATAACTGTTTTATCATATATTGTAATATGATGTTTGTTGTGTCAGCATGATATGACAGTATTGTTTTTATCACCTATCCTATCATGTCATTGTAGTGTATTTTGTATCTCAAGGAGAAGTTGTATTTGGTTTAACAAATAGGATAAACTCTATCTGCCTCTCTCTATATGAAATGTTCACTCATAAATTTAAATTATGATGATAATTAAAATATAAAAATAATCTCTTGTTATTCGAATATATTTTAAAGAAAAATACGTGTATCATAATACTAATTTTACAAAACTTATACAATTTATTTATAATTTTAAGAAAGAGCAACTATATAACTAAATAAAATTTTGTATAATTTTTTAATATTAATTTATATGATAATATATATCATAATTTTTTATTTAACTAAATTTATAGTTAATGTGATGCATAAATTCAAAGGATATTATTTATTAGAATATTAAATTAAATAAAATTATTTAAATGTTTTTTAAGATATTTTTTATTTATAGTTTTAATATCTTGGATACTTTTCATAATATAAAAATAGTTATATATAATTTTGTATAATTTAGTTAATTTTTTTATAATTTTCATAATTTATAAAAAAATTAAATTAAAAGTATTTTTTTTTTTGAAAATTGTATGTAATTTCAGTAAAAATTGTCATTTAAACATAATTTATGTTACATCCTAACATTATTTAGTTTGTTATCTTGTATGCACCAAACATTAAATGTGATTATGCATTATCATGTTATTATCCTTTTATTTTGTTATCTTGACGTCCTTCTTTTACTGCAATGTCAACTGTCAACTATACTGAGTAGAAAATAATTTTCACCACTATTTTCGTAGGGTTTCAACATTGATTTTTAGTGCATGTTTTGATGAAGGATAAAAGAGTTAAAGTTTAGAAAAGGGAATGTCTTAAATAAGCTTCCCATGTATTGATGAATGAATTTGAGAAAATAAATTATTATCCTATCAGATCCTCAGTTATTTAATCCTACGAATATTTTAAATAGTTTATGACAGCCTTAAACATCCACTCACAAGGAAGGATATAATCATTCAAATTCTTATTGTTTTGTTATCTTTTTTGTATTTTCTTTCTTTTGGTCTCTTCACCTCTTCCAGCCATGCAAATATAAGCTTGAGGATCAAATGTTATGTAATGTGTGTATCTCGCTTCATCATCACTTCTTTGATAAATCTTGCAGGTATGAGCCACTATCTAATTTGCTTGGAAAGGAATATTTTCTTCATGCTTATGGTCCTATATATGCTCTTTCTGCCGATGTCGTATCAAGCTTGGTAGCGCTTAAGAATAACAGGCATGTTCCATTATGAAGAACATCCATATAGTATTTTAGGATAATTGTCTCTTACTAAGATTAGTTTTCATATTTTTAATGATCTGGTTTTGTAATGAACATAATGTTTGTACCTTATCACAGTTTCCGGATGTTCAGCAATGAGGATGTTACAATTGGAGCTTGGATGCTTGCAATGAATGTCAACCATGAGAATAGTCGTGAACTCTGTGCTCCAGAGTGTACCTCCACATCAATTGCTGTGTGGGATATTCCCAAGTGTTCAGGTTCCTATTTCACCTTTTTTTCACAACCTTTTAATTCTATCATATTCTCTTTAAAAAGCTTTTTACTCTTATAGAATGAGGAGATTAAATTTATGTTAAGAAGTTGATTTTAAGTCTAATTCAATCTCACAAATCAAACCGGCTAAAATGTAAGAATAGAAATTAATGGATGGTCCGATAGAAGTCTGATAGGGATGGGACAATATGTCCAACAAACAATAAATCTCTCTGCCAGAGACTCTAACAATGACTCTTGTATCATATTAAAAAATGAACTTTAAACTTAATTTAATCTTACAAAACCACTTGTAAGGTAAGGTATAAATTGATTTTATTTTTATTCGATGTTCACCACTTCTAACATAAAATCTTAAAGTTTTAGGATTTTGGATCTTGTTTTTCTTATATACCATTCAACTTTTTCATATTTCTACTTTGGGACTTTCAACTCATACTCGAATTCTTAACCCTTTAAATAGTCATATTCAAGATTACTTAAAAGTAAAACTTTTATACACTATCAAGATTAAACTCTACACAATATAAGATGAAGTTGCATTTCAAAATAAAATATTTTATCTAATGATCCTGGGATTGTTCTACAGGTCTCTGTAATCCAGAAAAGAGAATGTTGGAACTCCATCAGCAAGAAAGTTGTGCTAAGAGTCCAACTTTGGACTCCGATGAATAGTTTTTGTGAGAGTAGTTAATGTTTTACTGCTGCCATTGCAATACCTTTCTATCCATTCATCTTTCTCTTTCTGATTCATATTTCTTCATGTCTAAAGAGACTTTAATGTATCTTATTTTTTCATTCAAATTTCTATTGCATTTTCTTCCCTTTTTCTTTCTACCTTCTTTAGGGAAGAAGGCTTTGTAGTTTCTATAAACCACACAAAGCTAGTAGGTACTCTTTACATACCATTAACTTCACTAATTTCATAATTTCAATTTCATTCTTTTTTAAGATTACGAGACAATCTAGAAATTAACTTATACATAAATTAATTTTAACTTACATTAACAAACATTGGTTTTAGTTTACTTGTACGCATTGTAATCTATCAGGAAAATGTTCATAAATTCATCCGTGGAATCGATTATGAATCCTGATGAGAAAAATAAGACATAATGACACCAGAGTTTTGTAACCTATTGTATTAAATGGATCATGAAAGACCTATTTTTTGGGAAACTCTTTGATTGTGCGTAATATAAACACTTAATTTGCCTCTTCAATTGTTGCATCAAACAAGATTCAAATTAGCAATGCTTTTGATAATATTATATGATAAAAAAAATGGCATAATTCATGAGAAGGATATGATATATGAAAATTCCCAATCATTTTTAAACAAATTATGTAAATCAAAAAGGAAGACAAATAGCTAGTTGCTAATAAATTAATTTATAGAGATAAGATAAAATTATTAAAATAAAATTCTATACTAAATAAAGTTATTTTGATGAAATCGTGGTTAAACGTATTTACAGAAACAACTAAAGTGACTTGTGAATGTATTCAATTATAAATTATGTATATCACAGGGCACTAGGGTTGTTAAAATTGATTAACCATGATTTGCTTTGTGCCAAGCCAAAAAAATTTATAACTGGACTTCACTCACCACAAACTTAGGAGTCGATATTTTATACCTTCAATTTAGTTTTTATATTTATCACAATATAATTAAAATAGATTAATTTAATTTACATTTTTATAACAGTTTTATCAAAATACTCATATTTTATCAAACGTTATTATAAAAATAATATTTAAAAATTAAACTGTCAATATACATAATTAAAAGTAGGAAATACTTGTAATAAAAAAAATTATAAAATTATTATTGTTGGTGAATTATAGCTCAATTCATGTTTAATCCAATTCAAACTTATTTATCCGTCATGAAAAGCACTAACTTGATCTTCTTTAACATAAGATAAATGTCTCCCACCAGTTTTAAACAAATTATAATCTCTAGATTCATTTGAATATTTAAGGAAAACAAAAAACAAAAAGCTTTTTAAAGTTGTCAAAATCTATGTTAGCTTAAACAATAGACCCTACATACCGCCTTTAACCCGAAACACTAGAAGACCCTCTTCTATTTTTGCATTTGCACGGAATTTGATCCATAATTAAAAAAAGAAGAAAAAACTTATTTTTTTAGGTTAAACCCCTTCAAAGGTTCCTATTTATGTAAGTTTTTTCCAGTTTCATTCCCGTCTTATTTTTTTTTTCCAATTTGATCCTTATTACTGAATAATTGACTCAATTGAGCCATCGCCGTTAAATGAACTTAATCCCGTCAAGTTTTTGCTAACCTGTGAGGGTGACGTGGTTATTATTTAAAATGTGGCTTGCACAGAGTGTCATCAGTGTTTTTGATTAATCACGTGGCATTTTGCAAATAATACATTTAAAAATTGGGGGTTTTCTGAAACATTTTTACATTAGGGTTCGTAAATTAGATTTTCGTTTTGAAATTGGGAAGAGATTGTGAAGCGGAGTGTATTGCAAGCACGCGAAGTCCATAGTGGGGAGGGAAATTAGGGAATTTTAGCTTGGTCATTGGAGTAAGGGTTTCTTTCTGGAGGGCAGCAACATCAACCCACCCACAGAAATGAGAGAATGAGATGAGAAGTATCTGAGAGGTCAATGAAGACGCGTTTCGCCACTTGATAGTTATTCCTCCAAGATTTGACAGTCTTTACTTTAAATTTGTTTCACTTTCTCATTATTTAAGATATTGATTATATTGCTTTCATGTGCAAGAAAGGTTTTGGTCCAGATCAAGGTTCACAACCACAACTCAATGTGATACCTTAGTAAATAACATGTCAGAAGCCTTTAACAGTGTTTTGGTTCACACGAGGACAAAACCTATTATTACAATGTTGGAGGAGATCAGACTTTACATGATGAAAAGATGGGCCACTAATAGGTCTAGGGTAAGCTCATTTAAGTCAAGAATTTGTTCAAAAATACTAAGTAGACTACAAAAGGAGGTTCAACTAACAAAGTACTAGATTCCAAGGTATTGACATATTTATTTGTTTTTCAATAGTTGTTGGTTTCCATTACTAATGTTGCCTAATGTTACACAGCTGGTCTGCACATAAGATATTCGAAGTCAGACATGTGTCCCAAAGTGGGGAGAAGTTTGTGGTGAACATTGAAGAATATTCATGCTCCTGCAGAAAATGGAGCATAAGTGGAATACCTTGTGCTCATGCATTAGCAGCAATGAGGTTTCTCAACCTAGATGCAGAGGACTACATACCTGCATGCTTTCTCACTTCAACGTATGAAGAAATGTACACATATATTATATATCCTATCAATGGAAATAACATGTGGGAGGTAACCCAATATCCAGACGTCATGCCACCATCAAGAAGAAAGTTGCTTGGTCGTCCTAAGAAGAAAAGGAGGTTAGAGTAATGGGAGTTAAAAAAAGATAGCACCAGAATGACCAAAGGTGGATTGGTTAAGAGATGTAGCAAGTGCAGGGAAGTGGGTCACAACAAAAAGAGATGTCCCAACAGCAACGAACAACTTGTTGTGCAGGCAGAAGGAGAAGAACCCACTTCTTTGGGTCAGGGTGCAGCACATGCAGAAGAACCACATCATTGATCTTATATTGTTTTAGGTTTTTTGAAATGAAATGTAATACATAGATCTTTGATGTAATATATTACAACACTCTTTTAGAATCTATGTTTTATATTTCAGTCTTCTATATAAGAATCTATGCTTTATATTTCAGACTTCTATATATTGGTATTTGTAGAAACAATGTTTTGGTATTATAATACAATATTGGTATTTCAATGACATAGTATTTTTCTTGTCTTGGCAGATTTGATTTTATGCATAGTATTTGAATGACATAGTATTTGTCTTGGCAGATTTCATTGGAAAATTTATGCAGATTTGTTAGCATGTGTGAAAAACTGAATGACAGTGTTGTATGACAGTGTTGTATGTGAAAAATTTATGCAGATTTCATAGCATATGTGAAAAATTGAATGATAGTGTTTTATGTGAAAATTACATCTTACTTACATTGGTTAATTATAGGGTACAACAAGTACAAAGAAAAATAAATTTCACTGCAAATGATAATTTCATTAACCCTTGAACATCTTCATTTCAGTAAACAACTGCAACTAACACAAAAGAAAATTACATCTTCATGACATTAAACAATTGCAAACTACACATAAACACAGATTATCATGCCCCTCCCAACAACATTGCAATTACAATGATGTTGATTACACATACAACATTGACAACATGGACCAAAATTTTTGTCCACCTTTCAAGACCCATCACGGTTTTCTGCACAACTACAAACTTTTCCTCCACCTTTCGTCCAACTATCTTGTTATCACTTTCATTTTCAAAACTTTTCACCAACCTCTCATATTTGCTTCCAACACCTCACAGCTAACACTTTCGTCATGACCGCAATCAGCTAACCATCTGAAGTAGTTGCATCCAACAGTTTCAGATCCAACCTTATACCTAAGGCAACCCCAGAATTGTTTCCCTCGATTCTTAGTGGTTTTCGCAGTCCTCAGCACACACTTCTCTTCACAATGGCAACTTAGTGGCGCCTCCTTCCTGCTCCAGCCACCATCTCCACGAGAGCTCACACAGCGAAATGGCTTTCGACACTCGTTGCAAGTGCAAGATGAAGACGAATGTTGCATAGACATGGTTCGTTGCGTCTTGCGAACCCTAAATGCGACACACTTCTCTCTTCAGCAACCTTCAATTGCTTTGCAATATTCTGAAAAAACGAACCCTAATGCCCAAATTTATAAAATCACTCTTACCAACTTCTAAAACGAACTCCAATTTTTAAAATCTTCTTTTAACAAACTGCCACGTACAAGGGTTCATCAATAAAAACCACTCAAGACGCTTCACGTTTTAAATAATAACCACGTCAACCTCACAGGTCAGCAAAAACTTGACGGGGTTAAGTTCATTTAACGGCGATGGCTCAATTGAGTCAATTATTCAGCAATAAGGATCAAATTGGAAAAAAAAATAAGACGGAGATGAAATTGGGAAAAACTTACATAAATAGAGACCTTTGAAGGGATTTAACCTTTTTTTTATTAACTTAACACTATTTGAAGTTGTTGTAAATTGAATTAGCTCACACGTTTAAACTCATCGTAACCCTAATTAACAACAATAAATAATAGATTTATTACGGACAGTGAGTAAAAAATTCTTCTTTGCTTTGAACCCTTAATTTCCAATTAAAGTTTTTGTACATTCTGAAATGTTTAGCCCTCCTACATTTAAATGATTATGATCTAAATGCAACTGACAAACCTTTTTATGTTTAATTCTAACTACTAGATTTAGTTTTAAAAATTTAACTGTGGTGGACATGCCGGAGTGGTTATCGGGCATGACTAGAAATCATGTGGGCTTTGCCCGCGCAGGTTCGAATCCTGCTGTTCACGTCTTTTTTATTGTTTACATTCATTTTGATAAAATCATTTTCTTTGTACATAAAATAGTAAATTATATTTAATAAGTTTTTGAAACTAATATGAAAGTCTGTAATTTTTCTTTTAAGGCACCATTCTCATTTTTCTACTATTTTTTTAACCTATCCTATAGAAACAAAATATAGATCCTACAATTTTGCCCACTTTAACCTTAAACATTTTTGCATATATAATTGTTTTAGAAAAGTAGCCTAATTAATAATATAGAGAAAAAAAAAACTAAATGTGATAGGAAATTCTTGTTCTTGATTTGTCAACGTTTGTGGCTAGCCCCTCCATGTTCTTCCTAAAGGGAAAAAAAAAAGAAAAAAGAAAAAATAAGTGACAAATGAATGAATATTATTGGCAGAAAGAATGGGTGTGCCTAAATAAAAAGAAATTGGACCCCATTAACTTATAAATCAATTTTTCACAATTTTCTTTCCTAAATAAATAATAATAATAAAAAAAAGGTACGAATCACCTTTTACCTTTCTTTGAAGTCAAGCTTGTTGTTGATTTTATTTTAATATATTAATATTATGATCTTATTTGGGAACCATTCTTCCAATGAATGGAGTGAGAGTGAGTTTGAGAGTACTTGGCAAGATTCGTAATATGGGCCTCCAATCATGGACCCATTATTGGGCCATCAAAAGTCAATCATTCTGGGCCATTGTCCTTATTCGGGAAATGGCTTGCAACGGAAGAGGATACAGAGGGACCCACGTGGCCCATCAAACATCTACCTTTGTGTTCCAATAAGTAAAAACAATAGTGAACTTGCTTACTGCTGACGTGTACCTGACACATCTCCTACTTCCTACCCTTATACCTATGTTCTATGGCTACCCATTAACTAAATCAAATATCTATTGTGATAATATAATAAGTTACTGAAAGATAGTTTATTACTTGTTTTCTCAAAATTCGATTAAACTTTATATTAAGATAATATCAATAAAGCCAAAGCCAATTAAGATACTGAAATGCTATAATAATTTTGTTTATTACTTGTTTGATAGATTGAAGTTTTATCATCATTTTAATTTTAAGAGACATATTAATCAATGAAGAAAAGTATATTTAAATTATTCTAAATCTCTTACAAGTTATGAAAACTATTTAACGGTCAAATCAAATATTAATTTAATCATATTTTTAAGAAAGCAAGATCATTATCTTTTTTATCTTTTTTTTATTCGTTGATCAATTTTTATTTTTTTATTTATTTTTAGTTTGTCAGTCAATTTGGTTTTAGAAAAAGAAAGAATAAGTTTTCCATCAATTTAGGATATATTAAAGATAGAATTTACATGTATGATTTAAATGGTGAGACGAGAATATAAAATTAAGGATCACATTATTTTGATGACAACAAAATCAAATAAACATGGAATATAAACAAAAATAAAAAATTTTATAATCAATTAATGTGTCAAATTTTAAGTAAAAACTTAATTAAAAATCCTTAAATTTAATTAAACTTATATATGTGTGTATATATATATTTAAAAAAGTTGTTCTTAAGAAATAATTAAATGCATTATCAGAAAGTAAAGTAACAATTTGAACAAAATTGCAAATGAAGCGATACTAATTATTTCCATAGAAACTAAAATGAAAACAACCTTATTTTGACATAAAACTAAAGCTATGTTAATCTGATTTGACATGAAAAAAGAATAATAATTGAAGCATGGGTGGCTCTGAATGAATAGTTCTTGCTGTACTATTTGTTTTTTTACCATTATGCATATATATTACCGACACGCTTCATGATTGTGTGGTTACCAGAAACTAGTTAAAAAAATCAAATTATTTAAAAAAGATAATGATACTTAAAAAATATTTTTTCAATAACATTTGAACAATGTCTACGTGTTATTTTGTGATTGGTTCATGGTATTGTTTATGATTATTATTATTGATTATGGAGTAATTTTAGATTAATGAGAGAATGACACGTAAATAATGTTCAAATATTGTCAAAAAAATATTGTCTAAGTATCATTATCTTTAAAAAATTTGTATGAATATGTGTGTACAATTTGCAAGAAAAAACATAACAGTGTAACAGATAATTTATTTACTTGTGTTAGTTAGAAGTAAGACATGACCAAGACAACAAAGTGAGATCAAGACTGAATTAATAATAGATAATTTAGCTTTCTAGATTCGGAAAAGACCTTTTACCAAAACAAAGAAAATAAAAGTAATTTTAACAGAATCGAAAATACTTTTACATTTATTTGATATATAATAAAAATATAAGATTTTGTATTTTTTTAAAAAATAAAAATAAAAATAATGTTAAATAAATATAAAAAATTTAAATGTATTAAAGTATATTTTTTCAAATTTTTATTGTGTTTTAAATTTCAAAACTTGGGTGATGGAAGAAAATCACAGGGCATAATTGTGTCAATCACAATGTTGTGTGATTAATATTGTGCTAATTGTCTTTCATAAATAGTAGTTTGTGTATGGAAGGTGATTCAGATAGGTTTTGAAAAAAATGAGATTGTCAGAGAAGGAACAATCATCATGCAAAATAAATCATGATTCCTTGGATGACACTGTTAAAACTATTGTGAGGACTTTATCATAGGATTATGAAATTGATTATGGGATTCTAGATGTGTTTCTCATGCTAAGGATTTAACTTTGAGTGTCTTTGTGATACTCTGAAATTGATTGTCTTAATTTTAGAATCGATTGTAGGTTATTCAAAAGGGTAGAATCGATTCTTATATTTTTGAAATCGATCATTTGTTTGTGCAGAACCTATAATGGATTTCCATTCAAGTATTTAATATAATTTGATTACAATAACTAAATTTCTAATATTTTTAAAATTGAGATACTAAATTTAACTAAAATTTTGAAAAAATAATAATTCTAATTTTCACGTAAAATCAAATTAAAAAAAAATATTTAACTCATAATATTATAACAACTATTTCCTTTGTTGGAACCGTGTTTTTTCTTCTTTAAATACTTTTAAAAATAAAATTAGATCAATTTAAAATAAATACATATAGTTTTTTCTTGTTTATAATTATGTTTGCATCTATTATTAATATTCGTTTTATACCAGTAAGAAAAGTCACTGAGTTTGGCCTATCTATCTTTGGGTGTGCGTAGGATAGATTCATTCTGTTCTCTACATTTAAAAAGTTAATAATAAGAATTAAGATTTGTAACAATCAATTTAAAATGTGCTTTAAAACAATAATAACACTAGAACTTAATAATAGGTGTGAGTATAATGTTAATAATAATAAAATAATAATAATTAATAAATTTAATATTAATAAAATAAATAATATTCATAATAACTATAATATTAATAATAATAAAAATATTATTGTCAAGTTTTATTATGATTTAATATTATTGTATAAAATGTGAGCTTTTGTTAATAATAGTTGTTATAATAAATTATTATTTAAGAAAATGTATTTGAAATTTATTCTTATAAATAGTTTTTAATTTAAATTTTTATTATTATATATAACAACTTCAATTTTATTTTAATATATTTTTTACTACTTCCATTTAAATTTATATCACATTTCTCTTAAAGATGAAAGGTTAATAATATATTTTTATCTATTAAAACAACTTTTTAATTTGTCATCAATTAAATATACTTCAACTTTAACACATTTTTATTTCAAATTTAATTAAATTATATCATTTGTTTTTTAATCCAAACAGCACTACAATTCTCTCTCTATCCCATCAAATTCATTTATTTACTCTCTTTCAAATCTTTTCCCGAATTTAAACACAACCATGAAGATTTATTTTTTTAGCTCACTTAGTTCACTCTCAAAGATGAATTTGAAGAAGAGTAAAATAGATAAATTTGAGGAAATGGAGAGAAAACTGTGGAATTTGTTCTCTATTTTAATAAATGAAGAGGTAAAAATATATAAAAGAAAAAGAGAACATAGCACAAATCAACATCCTTAAACATACACAAATCTATTAAAAAAAACACGCAAATCACTTGTCATCCTCTCTATCAAAATAATAAATACGTAGAAGTGAACATAGCATTAAAAATGAATTTTAAGTTTAATTTAATTTTTCATTCAATTATGGATTCTAAATTTCTCTTCTTATATCTTATTTATATAAATTTTTTTCAACATATTTCTCACGTTAAAACATAAGTATAACAAGTATAGTATTAAATATTTACTAGAATATATTTTAAATTTGATATCATTTTAATATGTGAATTTTAAATTTAACTAAATCTTATAAAATTGTCTTAATTGATGTATGATTTCTAATATTTTATTGGACAAGAAAATATGTAATATATTTTAAAAATATTGTAACATAAAAAAAAAGATATTGAACTAAGGATAATAAAGTAATCTTGTTATATAAATTTGGAAAACTGAAAAAAGGAAGTGAAATTTATAAATGTACCATTTTGAAGGTTGATGTTAATTCTGTTAAAGTAAAAGTTTAATTTTACAAACATAGTATTTTATTTGGACCAATAAAGGAGGTTCATTTATGCTATTGAAAGTACAAAATAAATTAAAGTATCGGTTTGTTTGAAGATAATAAAAATAACATATAAGTGATAGATGGGTCACAGAAATACATAGTTATAGAGATGAAGTTAATTTTTATTATTTTTACACTTTAGAATTATTTTTGTAATTTATGCGATGCATTTATTTATGATACATTGATGATCTACAAACTGACTAGGTTTGGCAGGTTGCAATTGTCGGTAACCAATCAGAAGCACTTACTGTTCAATTTGGATGAAAATGATTTTGCCATCTCTCTATCACCACATAATACCTTAATTTCTTCGCTATTAACGTGAAAATCGTCAAATTCAACTATTGTTTACCCTTTAAGCTTCTTCCTTTTTCATTTTATTGTTTCTTCAAATTTGATATGAGTTTAACATAAAAATGGGAGAAGATTACAAATCACAAAAAACAAAATTATATTTGGGGACATAGGTGGATAAGATGTGTAATCGATATTTTTAATACACATTTTTAAAAGATAGATATAAATATTTAATTACTTATTTCTTTATAAAACTAAACTAGTATTATAGGTATATGTAGGAATGGAAAAAATATCATCGTTTACTAAATTAATTTATATTTTATAAGGTTAACTTTAATTAAAATTAAAATTAAAATTTAATTTAATTTATATTATTTTATATATTTTTTTATAATTTTATTTAAATTTTATTTTAGTAATTTATAAAATTATATTTTTTTTTAAATATTTGTAGATATTCACATATTTTAAAATATTTGTAAATATTTTTTAAATGAGTATCTTTATAGATAGCAGATGAATATTTTTTTTAAATCATGTTATAGATAAACACTATCCATATCCAATACAATCCGTTATCATTTATAAGTATATGTTAGTAGTTAATAATTTTTAGTAAATTTTATTTTAATATTTTTTTAAACTTAAGTGATGTTATTAGTGATAAATAATTTCTTAGAATTTTATTTTACATTTTTTTTTATTTTGACACATGAAATTGAAGATATATTTTAGATGTTATTTTTTTTTAAATTGGTTAAACTTACTAAAATTTGTTTTCTTAAAAAACTAAACTTTTTGTATTAATATTTTGGCTTAAAATTAATCTTTTTATTTGAATTATACTTAATTGTTTTTTCTAAGTCTATGTTTTACCGATTTAATAATTTTATTTAAAATTAAAAACAAAATATAAAAATAGCTGTAAATATTAATGAATACTTGTGAGTATATAAAAAATTATAGATAAATTCTACGAATATCTAACCAATAAAAGAATAGATTTTCTTAAATAAAACAGATAACAAATAAGCATTATCCTTTCCCCTAATTAATATTAACGGAAATAAAGATGTGCGAGATTTCATGAATAAGGAAATAAAGATGTGCGAGATTTCATAATAATATTCCCATTGCAGTCCTTGTGCTCCATAATTCCCAATCTAGCCATAGTTATTATAATAATTTGTGATTATTTAAGTTATAATTACTAAATATATTTTAATAAATTTATTATGTTTATAATTGTAATATACAATTGTTAAATTATCACCATTTAATTAATAAATAATAATTTACTAATTATGTAATCAGTAAATATTTTAATAATTGGTAAATATTATTGATTAATTAATTTAATAAATTATATAAAGAATTTTAATTTTACTAATTATTTAATTGACAATTTTTTTAATAAGTTTATTGTGATTAAATTTGAAAATATTAAATTTATAATAAATAATATTAGTTTTTTAATTAATATCTGTTTAATTAAAATTAAAATCTAAAGTTGTAAAAACTTATTAAACCCTAAACTTATCATCATAATTTTAATTCGTGACTTATTTTACGTTTTCTTTTGTGTTTTCATTTTTATTTGATTTATTCATGGAATATTTTGTTATCATTATGAAGTATTAATTATTTTAATTTTTTAAAAAGTTTAATTTTTATTAATAATTACTAATTAATAATAAGTATTGTTTGTCGTATTATAATTTATTTATTTATTTAATATTTACAAATTTACTTACAAAAATGTATTAATACTTTTGTTATTAAATAATTATTAAAATTAATATTTTTTTAATTTAATATTTAAATAATTAAATAACTTTACTTCAACTATTACTATCTATCAATTAATCAATTAATGATTAAAATAGTTAGGAACTTTTATTAAAATTAATCTTAAAAAATACTTTAAACTTAACTCTCCAACAAAATCAGTTTGTTTGGTAAAATTTGTAATGTAAACCCATTTTATTTTTAATTGATGTGAGATCTTTAATAATTTATTTTATTTATTACTTATTTAAATAACTAAAATTTAATAATTTATGTTTACAAGTTCCATTACAATAAATTTATTAAATATTTATTCAATAACTATAATTATAATTTGAATAATTACACATTAATATACTTTAATTTTTAAAGAATACATTTGAAAAATAGAAAAGAAAAAGGACAGTGTGAACCATAAACGTGGCTAGATTGGAAATTGTGGGGGAATTAGTCACAATAGGAAATTTTTATTTTGTTTGTTAGAAAATAATTTCTTTATTAGTTGGGGTAGTTTAGTCTCTGCAATAGTGATTTAAAAGTTTTGAATGATGGTTTAATAAAGTGTGAAAAAGGAAGAAGACAATCCTAATTCCACCTATGCAACTTTTGTTTCTCTTAGGAACCTAATCAATTTGTAATGAAACTCATACTCAAAAAATATCAGTTAAAATCATAGCCATTTAGAAAATAATTATGGCCAAAAGAAGAATAATTATGATAATATCAATAATTACAGTAATTGTAATATATATATATATATATATATTGTATGAATACTTAAATGGATGTTTTAATAGTACTTAATTTAAGGTAAGACGTAACATCTTTAAGAACACAATAACAGAAAGGAGATCCAAAGCATGTAAAAATAATAATGTAGTTGAGAATAATAACAATGGGTGAACAGAAAAGAGGACAGGACAAGAGAGAAGTTCCCTGAAGAAAACTAATGAATCCCATTATTTGGCACTCCAAGAATCCTATGTAGAATGGCCCTTATTTTAGGAGACATAAAAGTTCTTCTACCTCTTCCCAATTATATAATTGCCATGTGCCTATACCCCCAACAACATCTTCTTCTACCATAAATCATACATCATTTTCATAGCTTTTATTCCTAGATGGACTTTGTGTTAGTGTTTTCTATGCATCCCTTCATCAGGAAATGCTCCACACTTTCACATGAATGCAGTATTAGTTGTACAACCATCATATTTTGATTTCATTATTTATCTAAGGACAAGGTACCTAAACAAAAGCATAAGCATGTCACTCAGTTGCCTCTCTTTTTTCTCTATGACAAACAACAAGACATGAAAGCCTAAAGATAGATATGTCTAGTCTATACCTATACCGATCGATCGATGGATCCGTGTAATAATGTTCCTGAAACCCATGATTACAGTGTCCCAAAAATTTCCTTCAATTATATAAACCGTACTGGTATAATTCGACGATACTTCAGACAACATTCCAAGTTCCAGCACCATTTCTTGCAAGCTACTTCACATGCCATTTTATCCTCTTGGAAATTACCAACTTCAAAAGTTTTAATGTCATCGGTGGTTTGGTTTCTAATCTCTCTATTTTCTAGTTTTGAGGTTGATGGTGAGTTACTATGTTGAAGATTGTCATTGTGTTGGTTTGGTATGGTTTGAATGAAGTTGAGATGAAGATGAAGATGAAGATGGGAGAATCAAACATGTGTCTGTGTGTGTGTTGAAGGATAAGGATAGAGGAGGATAAGAAATGGTGCTCCTTTAGACAGAAAAGGATTTTACAGTGACAAAGTCGACCTAAAGGTTTATGATTTCTCTTCCACTACACCACATGGCCTATCACGTGTCATTGTTGCTGTGTGTGACAAAATCTCCTTATCCATTCCTATTGTTGAGACTGATGATGATGATTAAAGACTGAAAGAGAGTTATTACAGACACTGAATTTTGGGACGAAGGGAAAGAATGAGAGAAACGTAGGAAAGTTCAACATACATAAATCTTTATATGTTTTCAGATATTTGTTTTTGGTAGTTTTTAAAAAAATCTGTTATTAATAAAATTATTTTATGTGTATATAAACTCATTTTTATCTTTTATTGAGATTTTATTTATAAAAAAAAATAAAAATCCTGCATCATCAGTACTTTGCATCTGCATTGTGGCGAGTGAGAACAAAAGCTAAAAACCATAATAATATCAGCATTTAACAGTTCTGACTGAAACACAACGAGGGACAAAACTTGAACAGCAAAAGAAGGACGAAATTGCATCACCACCACCTCTCCCTTTTCCCAAACCCCAAAATTTCCTCTTTCTCATGTGATGTGCTTGCTGGATCTGACACCCATCATTGTTGCCTCTGCACTCTAATCCTCAAACACCCTATCTTTCAAACTTAGGTTTCAAACTCCTACACATTCTAAATTTCCAAACTCTCCACTCACGTGCTGCTGCATAGCTTGCAGGGATAATCAAACCCTAATTTATTTCATATAATCTTTCGATATAGATACAAAGACTCTGCCAAAAACTATTTTCATTTACTTCTAATACAACAAGACAAGAGATCCCACTTAAAGTATATAAATGATTACATTCCTCATCTTGTATATAAATCATTAGATAGATTCTCTTGATTTAGATGTAAAAGTTGACCTTTTTTTACATTTTACTCTTAGAATATTAATCTCACTTTTATATATTTTTTCTCATTGTATCCGTGCCTTCAATTTCCCTATTCATATGCTTCAATTCTCCAACATCTTAAACAAACACTTTTTCTTAATTTTATAGATTTCATTTGTTTGTTTGCCTGTCTTCAAATTACTCCAGTTTTTAACTTTGGAAAATCCAAATGAATAAGACAAGCCAAGAGTCAGCTTCTCAATCTCCCAAAGTTTTGGTTTAAACAAAAGAAGTTTTCGCTTTGTTCTGTCCTATGTTTGGATGATGGTTTGTGAGTGAAAGAACGGATTGAATCGTTTCATCCACTGATATAGTTTCTATTATTTCTATTTAATTACATCTTCTTAGTTTTAATATTTATATGCCTTACGTTCTTAATTTTATTTATATGCTTGTAATATTTGTTCTTTTACACATAGGAACTACCACTAGTATAAAATTGTTGTTTAACGTCACCCCTTAGACGTCGGTTATGAAGTGGCGAGACATATATGATTGACCGGTGGCATTTTCCTAAATAAGTTGGCCATATAGACGTTAGTTTGCGGGTCGACCGACGTCTATGATAGTGTAGACGTCAGTTTCACCTTAAACAGACGTCCATGGGCCTGACAGGTAGGTGATAAGTCAGTTTATTTCAACTATATAGACGTCGGTTACAGGGGCTAGACGTATATCTTGTTGCAATTAATGTGATTCACCTACCTCGCAGGCACGTAGGCGTCACTTGGTACAAGACCGACGTCTACTTGACTGACCGGTTATTGAAAAGTCACTTCGTTCAGCACTTTGGATGTCAATGCCTCGTCGTCCGACGTCTAAATGGCCTGAAAAGGTAGTTGAATAGTGTCTTGGACGTCGGTTTAGTCAGGCAGCCGACGTCTATATGACTGCAATTAATGCGATTCACCTACCCCGCAGGAAAATAGACGTCCCCTTTGTTCAGGATCGACGCCTATAAGTACATAGACGTCGGCCCCCCAGGTTCCCGTCGTCTACTGGACTGACCGGTTACTGAAAAGTTACTTCGTTCAGTGCTTTAGACGTCAATTCCCCTTGCATCCGACGTCTAAATGGCCTGAAAAAGGCATGTGAAAAGTCTTTTGGACGTCAGATTAGTGATCTAGCCGACGTCTATAGACGTCGGTTGGTATGATGACCAACGCATAAATTCATCTTAAATAAACCGCGAACTCGCAGTTACTCACACATCATCTTCTTCCTCCTCTCCTTTTCTGTCTCTCGTAGTTACACGCACAATCTTGTTTCTCATCTCCTTTTCTCTCTCTGGCGGTATTGCATTGCAGGTGTGTTTTTTTTTATTTCAACTGTTTAAACTTTGTTTTAGTTCGATTAAAATGGAGTCTTGATCGGTTATCATCTAATAACCGATTAAAATGTGCTTTCGTTGTGTTTTAGTGCAGTTTTGATCCTCTCTTTAGGTATCGTAGTACCACATTCTCCCATTGCTAGCTTCCTCACAAGAAAAGCGGCGTCTTTTGGATGTTTTATGGTGTTTCGACCCAAAATGGAATTTGGGTCCTTGTCTAGTTCGTGTCACCGTAATTTTTTCCTTTTGCGGTTGAATGGGGACTAGGCATGGACCCAGGTTCTATTTTGGGTTGAAATGTCATAAGAGATGCAAAAGACGCAAGCTTTTTTGGTGGGGAAGATAGCGAAGGGAGAGTGTGGTACTAGGCTATCGAAAGACATGATCAAAATTGCACTAAAACACAATGACTATCTTAGACGTCGGTTAGTGCTATGTCGAACGTCTATAGTGACCATAGACGTCAGTTAGTGACATGTTCGACCTCTAGATATTCCCGTAGACGTCAGTTAAGGCATAGGCCGACATCTATATAGTGCCATTAGACGTCAATTGAGGAACAGTCCGACGTCTAAATAAACGTCGGTTATTTGGAATTTCGACGTCCCATTAACGTCACCCGAATAGACGTCGGTTGTGGAAGTAACGTTAAAAACCCAAATAAAAAAGGTCTAAAGCCCTTTCTGCACTAGTGTACATTATAAAAGATGTGTTATATCATATATTTTATATATGAGGAAAATATTGTTTTTCCAAAACTAAGATTAATTTTGTAAATGTACATTAAATTAATTAATTAATAAACATAAAGAATTAAAAATAATAAGATATTGATCATTGATATTGAAAAATGAAAACATCACATTTAAAAAATTACTCATCTGATTTATCCTAAATTTAGTATATATTAGTTTAGGAAATTATTTCATTTTAGAAAATTGTATAGTAATTAAAGGCATGCTTAGAAATAATCAACAATTTGTTTCAAACTTAAGTAGGAAATAAACTTAAATTATGATATATTAATATTAATGTAAATTTAGTCTAATTAATTTATGAAATTATTTTATTTTAATGTATTTAGTAGTATTTTAACATATATTTAGGAAATTAATTTAAGAAATTATTGTAGCTTGGTTAGAAAAACTAAACATTTGGACTGTGAATGATGTTAAGAAAAGGAAACTACATAAGAAAAGAAAAAAAATAATTGTCCATATATGCAAAATATGTAAGAATCTACAAAATCGTGTTTTAAAATTCATAATGTGTTGTAGGAATTGCAATAAAGTTAGAAAAGATATGTTGGTGGAGTTAAATAAATGTATATTTTTAAAAATATAAGCATTATTTCATTTCATATTCTAATTATATTTTTCCACAATAATCAGACAAATAAAATGCATATTTCTGATAATTCTTGAAACTCCAATAGAATTTTCTTTTTTAAAGTAGGATGGAAAAACGTTAACTTAGGTGGTTCTGTCCATTCTGGTTAATTCGTTGAGTATAATCATTACGTCAGATCTGTTAGTTCATCCATTATAGCCAATTCGTCAGCACATCCAACACAACCAATACATTCATCCAATCCATTCTGGTTAGGCAAATCGAGCAATCCATCCATTATGACCATCCCGTCAACACATCAGCATGGCTATCAAGCTAGGCCGTTAGCCTTGCTAGCCCATCAATCCCGTCAGCCCGACCATCCAGTCAATCACGTTAGTCCGACCATCCAGTCAATCCTGACAAGCACAAGCAGATAGCACAGTCTATCCATGTTGGGCATCTTGTCAACTCGTACATCTTTGTCATCTAGTCTACCCGATCCATTGAATCCAACCTGATCAATCAGTCCATCATGTCCATTTGATCATCCTATCGATCATATCCAGGCCGACCATCCTATCAGCCTATCCATTCATCCATCCCGGGTCATCGCGTTAACACACCTAACAAAGCTAGCCAAACCATCACGTCAATCCTGGCTCGCCTGACCAAATCGACCAACAGGTCAATCTTGATAGCCCATCCATCTCATCCTTGACGACCATCTAGTTAACCTGTCCATCTTGCCCATCCCCGTCAACCCTACCATCAAGGCATTTCCTGTCAAATTGGACATCTCATTCATTCCCACCATCCCGTCAGCACGTCCATCTCAAGCATCTGCAACAACCCGACAATTGCAGTTAGTCTATTCATCTCGGCCAACACTGTCAACCTAGGTAAATCGATTAGCCTGACCATTCTAGCCAACCTGTCCATCCCAACCATCCGAGTCAACCTAGCCGTCTTAGTCAACCAATCCTTCCAATTCCGTCAAGCGGTCCATCTTGGCTAGCCAAGCCATTCTGTCAGCTAGTTCATCCTGTACATCTCGACCATCCAGTCAATCTGGTTCATCCCGGTTAGGTTGTCCATCCCATCAATTTTGTCCTATTCAGCTCAGTCATGCCATTAGCCTATTCATCCAATCCATCCCGGTCATCCTGTCAATCTATCCATCGCAACCAATCGAGCCATTTCGTCCATTCTGGCCAGTGGGTGCATCCTAACCATTGCGCCAACCAGTCCATCTCAACTAGATCGACCAATCGGTCCATCTGGATCATCCCATCAGCTCGTCCATCCCTTCCATCTTTGTCAGCCGACAATCACGTCCATCCCGATGATCCACCAGGCTAGTCGTTCCATCCCCTTCCACCCCGACCATCACGTCTGATTGGCTAGACCGACTCGCTCGTCCAACCAGTTTTTTTATTTTTTTCCCTGTCATCCAAAATGTGATATTTTAATTTTTTATTTTTCCTGGCCAAGCTGTCAATTGATGCCGGGTTGATGCATTCAGTTTAATGTTGGGTTATGTAGAGAGAGGATTGGTGCTAAGTTGAGATGAAAGGAGAATAAAATAATGCAGAACTGAAAAAGTAGTACATTCTAATTTTTTTAAAAGAAGTGAACTATTGTGTTAAATCACACTACAAAATAACAAAAAAAAACCATTGTTTGGAACATGTATCAATAAAATATGATGAGTTTTTGTGGGATTTCCAGAGTATTGTTTTTTAATATAGAAGTATATTCCCATTTTCTGTATGTGCTTTGTTGCATATTTTTTTCTTAGAGGTTGAAATAAGACCTATTTATTTATTTCTATTTTCATGACACTGTAATTCATATGTTGATAAATTTTCATCTATTTTTAAGATTCATGGACAAAGTTAGATTGGTTTAATTTTTTTTCAAAAGTCATATGTATAAAATATAGTTTAATTGAATTATTTTAATTCGTATAAAATTAATTTGACAAAGAAATTAATTGGTTCAATTTAAGTAAATATTTTGAAATTTGAACTGATAACAGACGAAAAATTTATATTAATTTGTCCTTTAAAATTATTTTTATTTTATTGCATAATATCTTATATTTTATCATAAAAGAAAGAAAGCGTGAGGTATGTAACATTTTATTTTAATAGTATACAACTACTAAAAAAACATCACATTTTATCTCGTCTTGCACTGGATTCACTACTACTTCCTATCTGCTCATACCATTAAGGTAATCATTGAAAACAAAGAGAACACATAAACAAACAAGCACAAAAGAAATGGTAAGCTAATGTACAGATAAAACAGTCATACAACATTGTATAGAGATATTAACACATATAAATTATCCATACTAGACTCGACCATCTGGATAAATGTATTGATATCAGACTCTAACGAGTTGTGCACTTATTGTGGCCTCCACTGCTTTGTAGAGCCATTACCAATGGGTTTCACCCTAAATTAGGACCTCGTGCTCCTCTCACCACATACCTCAGCCTTCTCTACTTGAGATTGGATGGTTAGTATAATGACATGATAACCCAAAATCCATATATTAATACATACACTGTTGAAAGCACCGTAAGAAACTTCTCCTTGAAATTCCTTCCACAATATTTATCACACATATTCACAACGATTTTATCAATCCATAAAAACATCATAATACATCTAAAACATAATAAAATCCATGGTAAATCAATCTCAAACAAGTCAAAGCAGAAGAAAATTTCAACATATACATTGGCGCTTAGAGGTGCCGCTCAGTGTCAAACCTTTCGCAAAAGGTGGCACACTACGATAGTCTTGGCAGTCAACGTCATTCTTCTCGCAAAACGTGGCTATCAGCGACACCCTTATGTCGCAGAACTTTTTGGAACTAAAATTTCTCTAGACCTATAATGGATAATGATGCTCAACGGTGCCCTGCTATTAGCTTCCCTTACCTGAGAGACAACCAAATAGCTCTAAAACATTGTAAACACTTCCAAACACACTGAAAGCTCTATTTGCTCATAAGAAGGACACAAATACGATCAGGGTACACCATTAAGCCATTGATCAACAGAGACACTTAAAGAAAACTCAGACACCATATGTGAACTTTGATGGTCCACACCAGGGATGGCAACGGGTCAGGTCGGGCACGGATAATGTCTACCTACAACCCGATCCACATGTAAAAAATTACACCTGTTACCCGCTCTGCTACCCGCATAAAAAACCATGGAATTTTTCCAACCCACGGATACCCGTTTTCCAATTACCAAGCCCAAATTTTGACCCAAACTTTATTCTGCTTTCTTATTCAGAACTCAACCCTAGGTTTTTCAGTTTAAAGAGAGCAGCCCTCCCCTCCTCCACTCGCGAACTGTCCTCCATCCACCTAGAGGCGTCGCGTTCTCCTCCGGTCGACCAAGACTATCGCTAGTGTCGTCGCCTATGAGAGTTAAGGAGAGAAATGCAAACCCTAGTAATTTTTCTTTTCGTTTTATTTTTTTTATTCTCTTTGAAAATCGCAAACCCTAAGATGTTGCGAGGGATGTGCGACGTGAGTAAGAGAATGGAAGGAGGAGATACTGACTTGTTCATAAGGGTGAGAGACAACGAATCCTAGAGGATTTCGCAGCGAAACTTTGGGGGTTTTATGGTTTTGGGAAGAAGAAATGCAACATCTTTAAGAGCGAGAGAGATTTCTTGTGTTTTTGGAAAAACATGGGGGAAAATATAATTAGTGAGAAAGTGAGGAAGACGAAGGAGAAAGAATGGGGGTAGCTCATTACGGTTTGATGGCAGCCAGCGGATGGGGGATGGGAAGGAATGAGGACAACTCTTTTTCCTTATGATATGAAGAGAAAACCCTAATAAGGGATTTGGGCTTTGGCCCATTTTTACAGAAAATTAAACAGTTAAAAAAAACTAATGGGATAAAATTGTAATTTCATTATTCAAACGGGTAGCGAGTACCCGCGGGTACAAATAGTGTAATACTCGAACCCGACTAGTTAACAAGCAGGTATTAAAATACTCGATACTCGCAAGTACCTCTTACCCGCAGGTACTAAATACCTGTAGCAGATTTTACCTGTGGATATACGCGAGTATGGGTTTTATTGCCATCCCTAGCCCACACACACAGAAAAACATACACAGACTAAGAAAAGGACAACAAATCAACTTACTCTATTGGTAAAATTGATGAGATAGAAATGAATAGTTTATCTCAAGAATCATCCTAGCAGTCTCTGATATTCAAACAGATGAACTAACAATTAAAAACTCTAGAAAAAAGTAAGACATTTCTAGAGAAAAAGAATTTAGAGAGATCGTATGATTCTAAAATATTGAAACTTGTTTATAAAAAAATTATTTATACCTTAACCTTTTACTATTAAAATAATCAAATTTTATTATTATAGATACACTATAAAATCTAAAACATAATTTTCTGTACTCTTTCTTACATGTTAAATTATTTTTTACAAAGTTAAAGTTAATTTTGTAAATGTACATTAAATGCATAAATTAATAAATATAAAAAACAATAAACCAATAAAAAAATTTAATTAATTAATAATTGAAAAATGCAGAACATACACAACAAAATTAATAATTAACACTTGCGACAATAATTAGAGTTATTTTCAATTTTAAATATGAATTTCATCTTTAAGTATAAACTTACCTTAGTTTTAAGATTTGAAGATAAAATTAAATTGATTTAAATAAGAAAAAGAATTATCAAAATCTTAATACATGAATTAGACATGTTTCTCCTAAAACTAATGTTACTTTTATAAATATATATTAAATAAAAAATTAAATTATTAAATATAAAAATTTAAACAAAAATAAAATATTAATAATTTAAAAGTGAAATTGATATATGGTAAAGCTATTAATTAACATTTATAATCAAGAAATAAAAAAAATGAAAGTTTTAAATTGAAATGATAACCTAGCATTTATGTAAAGACTTAGAAAATGACATTTTAAAAGTGATAATGATTTAGAAATAGTGAGACTTATTTTAATATTAAAATATTTTAATATAAATAGTTTTGTTATTAATGAGTTTCATTATTTCAAATATATAATTTCTATAAAAATCACTTTTTAGTGTTCTTTGACTTCTTTCTAAGTTGAGTTTCAACTTTTTGTCTTGATTTTTTTTGTTATCTATTGAGAAAAAAGTATCAATTTGAGCAATTGATTAGATCAAAGTTAACTAAAAATCATAAAATTAGTTTGTTGTCAACAAATATGATGCTAAGCGGTAGCATAGTGACATTGAGCATGATCGAGGTCATACCCGAATCAAATTAATATGTAATTAAGTGTAGTATAATACTAGGAAATGACTCCTACGTCGTCTCTTCAGGACTAAATATGGTACAGACAATAGGTGAAACACGTAGTGGGGGTTTTTGAACAGATTTTTTGAAATAAAATTAAATGATTAACACACAAATTTGTCAAAGCGGCTGCAGCGGAATGGTTAGCGTGGAATAACAAACCAATAGGGGTTTTAATAT
The DNA here is from genome assembly GCA_027742785.1 of Vigna reflexopilosa. Classification (NCBI taxonomy): domain Eukaryota; kingdom Viridiplantae; phylum Streptophyta; class Magnoliopsida; order Fabales; family Fabaceae; genus Vigna; species Vigna reflexopilosa. Next base: position 19,269,897 of record CM050932.1, read on the forward strand.
AAATGTGTGCCTTTTAATTTCTTCTCAATTTATCTTACTATGCAAATAATAAATATAAATAAAAGAGTAAGGTTGAGAGAAATTTGTATAGATGAATTTTATACTGGTTCGGATCTTACCAATCCTACGTCCAGTCGCTTATCTCAAATCAAGATAAACAATTCACTAAGCACAAAACAATTACAAACTACATTAACAAAGAAACAATTTGTAAAAGTTTAGAAACCACCTCTCTTAATACCACAAGAGACGAACCTGCATCTCCTTTGAATCTTCACAAAGGATGAGACACCTCCTCCGAATACTTCACGAAGGATGAAACACCTCCTCCGAATACTTCACGAAGGATGATCCTCTTCCAAACACCTCCTCAGACGCACCAAGGATGAACCAGCTATTCCTCCGTCACCGTAGCAGCAATTCACCAGCTCCACAGGCAAGAGTTTCCTTAGCTGAGCAAGAGCAGACAATTCTCACAAAGTTCAGAGTATTTGAGCACAAGGGAAGAGTTGTTGTTGATGGATAAGGAGACCCTATTTATAGACTCAAGAAAATACTCTTTCATTCTTCGTAACTAGCCATTTAACGTTTTTCATCGATTAATATTAGTGTTGATCGATTAAAATGAGTACAACGGCTAGTTATTAACGGCTAGAAAACCCCAACGGCTAGCTTTAATCGATTATTCTTAGAATTAATCGATTAGTTAATCGATTAAAACTTTCTTTAATCGATTATTCCATAACTGATTGGGCTTTCAGCCTCTGCAATGTTTTTAATAGATTATAACTAGTTTTAATCGATTAAATCCGAGAGTTTTCGATTCTGAACAACAATTTACACACTTTGGAAGAACATGAATCAAAACCGAACAAAAATCTAAGATCTAAACCCTCAACTATAATTATTACAAAAGCTTTGAACTATAAAATAAGTCTTCAAAGGATCTTCTTGAATCTTGATATATCTTGACTTAATTTGGGCATCATCAAAACTTCATCTTCATCATTTTGCTAACAATTAAACACAAAATTAACAACAGGTTGGCATCTGGATCAATTGCAATGCTTCCTATCCTTGATTAACAACAAATTAAATGGGCCTCTTACCCCTAATCCAACACCAATTAACCAACTAAACGGGGGTTAATCTGGTCTTCAAAAATGTGAATTAAGCATTCACAATGCACATATTCAATTGATTCTGCACCACACAGATTAATCAACTAAGGGAAGATTAATCACCAATTAGGCAACTAAGCGTATACCTAATTGCAAGCAAAAAACAAACTTAATACAATGCAAGGTAAGACAGTAAAATACAATCACAGTTCAGAAATCTCAAGTAAGCAATGCAATATCCCCAATTACCAACTCACACAGATTCAAGCTAACATTAAAACACAATGTAAACAATAATATGAATTAGAAAACATTAGAGTCAATAACAGCAGAAACGAAGTGAAGCTGCAACAGGGAAAAACGCAATATAACAGCAAGAACCTATAGAACACAAATCTGGAAACGAAACTCAACTTAACCCAGAAAATGCAATGTAATTCAGAAACGAAATGCAACCCAGAAAACACAAATGCAAACAGAAAATGCTAATGAAAATGAAATGGAGAAACAAAATGAAAAACGAAATAGGAAAAGCTAAAACAAAATTAGAATGAAATTGAAATTTGCAAGCTAAGAGGAGAAAACGAAATTGCAAAATCAAAATTATATTGCTGAAATTGAAAGTGCATAAAATTGTAAATGAAAACCTAAAACCCCAAAGGGGGAGCTGTCCATAAGCCAAAAAGACGAGAATGTAGAAGTGTGGGACGTTTTCCTCCCGTTGGGTGCTAAAATCCTAGTCCAAAATCAGCCCCCACAATTGGGCTTTTACAATTCTGACCGAAAATGGCCTAAATGGTGCAAATTTGTCCAAAAATACATAAAAACGAATTTACAATTGAATTAAATCTAAAATACTTATGTGGAGAGTGGTTGTTGATGTTTTTTCCCTCTTGAAGTCCCAAAATAGTATTCCAAACATTTTCCTACAATTAATAATGGAAATAATTAGCCTTAATGGAAATAAAAATTATTGGTCAAATTAAGCCCAAATATCAAAACTGAGGAAATATTGGATATTTAAGCACAATTTTCTAATTAAATCTAGTACAAGAAGCTAAGTGAATAGTAAAAAATATTGATTCATCAAAGCACCAGTTTGTATTGCAGGTTTAGGAGTATTTTAGTTCTAGAATACTAAGTGACAAATTGTACCACCACTTTGGCATTGAGCGACAGTAGGGCACTGTTGAACGCCATCTTTGTAAGGGTTAAAGCATTATAGCTTTAGGACGTTGAGCGACAAAAAGTGTCGTTGAGCACAAACTTTAGCGAGAAAAAAGGAAATGAGCATCAGTACTATCACTAAGTGTGATTCTTTGCAAAAGGATTGGTGTTTAGAGCCACATGTTAGTGCTTGTTTACATGATTATATTTGTTTTCTCTTTGGTTGTTTGAGATAGACTTTTAATGGAACTGATGTATGTTTATAATATTATTTATTATTAATTTAGGATATGATATGATTATGGACATGTATGGTGATGGTGCTAAAGAATTTCAAGGAGAAATTATTTGTGGTGATGATAATTTGGTCCTAGGTACAAAGGGAACTAACCTTGTGAGTAGTAGGATGATAACCCCTTTGTTTATGACTATGTAGAGCATAAATACTACTACAAGTTCACACCTATAGTGAAGCCCAATGTCAAAGGCATGTATCTGAATAATGTCAAAGCCCAATGTTAAGGGAAGTAATAACACAAGTATTTTTATACTGGTTCACTCAACTTGAGTTATGTCTAGTCTCCCTTAGGACCTCTTAAGGGGTTCCACTACTCTTTTCCAAAGATTGAAAATGAGTACAATCCACTCTTGGTATACATCGAGTATTATCAACCACTCCTGGTTCTGAGGTATTATCAACCACTCTTGGTTCCCCTAGTCAACCTAACTAGTTCGAGTTTAACCACTCTTGGCATACAAGTATTATAAACCACTTTTTTTTTCTCTTAGACAACTCTCTATAACGCTTAACTCAATTGAGTTAAACAATACACGTGTTTTGATTCACTTCTGAATATCTAAACACAATCAGTGTTCGATTAAAAGTACATATACTAGTGCAGCGAAGGGAAACGACCGCGGTTGTTTTTTACTATACGTCGCAGTTTTAGAACCGCAGCATATACGGGTGAGGTAAAAAGTCTGGGACTTTAGGCCGCGGTTGCAACCGCGGTAATAACCTGGGGATATAACAGCGGTTCTTTATTGAACCGCGGTCAAAACCCATTTTTTTTTTTAAAAATTTCGTCTAACCTTTTGGTCGCAATTCCAACCGCGGTAATAGACCTGCTAGAACCGCGACCTATTCTCCTTTTTTTTTTTAAAAAAAATCGTCTAACTTTCTATCGCAGTTTTGGCCACAACCGCAGCCTATTCTCCTAAATTTTTCTTTAATAGCAGGTCTGTTTTTGTGATATTCACTATCATAAAAACATACCTGCATATCAAACAATCACATAATGTACACAGATTCAACGCAGATTCAACATATTCAACACAATAATCAATATTTACATCCAATTTCGATCCATACGTAAATATTCTGACTTTAAAATAAAAAATCATACCATCATAAAAATTATACAATCATACAAAAACTAAGGATACAAAATTATATGATCATTCAATCACATTCAATCATACAAAATTATACAATCTAATAAAAGTTAAATTTAAACATTAATATAAAAACTTGATAATGTGAAAAGCCAATAACAATGAATAACCCGCGATCAAAACGCTAGAAAATTCAACTCTAAAAAATTCAAACCTGTAAAAATATACAAATAAATATTAGTTTTAGAAATAAAAACAAACATCAAAACGCAATTTACCTCTAAGGGAAAGAATCGAAAAAACCAATAAAAAGACGTTTCGAACGATTTTGATCGGTTAAAACTCTTTCCCAACGTTGACAATGGCCACGAAACCGAACAAAAATGGGTTTAAACGGTGAAAAATGATTGAAAATGGAAGCAGAGGATCACGTGACGAAGGAGACTCTGAAATTGTTTGCGCGTGAAGAAGAAGGAAGATGATGACATTATTCCTATGTCTTTAATTTTTATAACCTAAGCAGGGGAATAGACCGCGGTTCACCACTTAACCGAGGCCTATTCTCCTGAAAAAAAAATTCAAAATACATCTGAAATGGCATTTTTGAAATTTTTTTCAAACTTTATGCCGCGGTTCACCGCCAAACCGCGGCCTATTCCCTTAATTTTTTTTTTCAGAATTGCTTTTAGGGAATGTCAGAATTTTGCCGGGGGAATAGACTGCGGTTCTAAGGGGTACCGTGGTCTATTCCCTTGCAATTTTTTTTTTCAGATCTGACTTGGCGGGAAGTCCGAAATTTAAAATATTCAAAATTTAAAATTTTTCATGGGGAATAGATCGCGGTTCCCCTTAGAACCGCGGTCTATTCCCCTGAAATTTTTTTTCAGAACTGCTTTTGGAGAATGTCAGAATTTTGCAGGGGGAATAGACCGCGGTTCCCCTCAAAACCGCGGTCTATTCCCCTGAAAATATTTTTCAGAACTGCTTTTGGAGAATGTCAGAATTTTGCTGGGGAATAGACCGCGGTTTCCCTTAGAACCGCGGTCTATTCCCCTGAATTTTTTTTCAGATCTGACTTGGCTGGAAGTCAGAAATTTAAAATATTCAAAATTTAAAATTTTGCAGGGGGAATAGATAGTGGTTCCCTTTAGAACCGCGGTCTATTCCCCTTAATTTTTTTTTAGAATTGCTTTTGGAGAATGTCAGAATTTTGCAGGGGGAATAGACCGCGGTTCCCCATTGAACTGTGGTCTATTCCTCTAATTTTTTTTTTCAGAACTACTTTTGGGGAATGTCAGAATTTTGCAGGGGGAATAGGCCGCGGTTCCCCTTAGAACCACGACCTATACTGTCGATATAATTTCAAAAATGCCACCGCGCAATATTATGCTTCGATTTCTATTGAACCGCAGCATAATATGCACGGTAAAAGATCGATTTTTTACTAGTGATATTCAAATAACTCTCAGAGAAAGGATAAATAAAACATAATGAAATATGATAACTTGTGGAGTTCTTTCTCTTAAAGTGAAGGACTTTAAATGATATAAGCTTTGACACCAACAAAGTAGAGTAAGTATCCAATAATCTTTTTTGTATATGTTCTCTTTTTTCTTCTTCTTTTCAACTCCTTTGAATAACTTTCTTCACTTCTGTGAATCCTCTTTATCTAGCTCTTTTGAGAGATGAACGTTGGACACAAAGTTGACTTTCAGATAGACTTTATAACCTTTTTAGGTAGTTGGTCATACTCAAGTCTATGTTACAGGGTAACAGTGCTTTATTAGTGCTCAGTCTTCTAGAGCTAAAAGCTTTGAGAAAACATTCTAGGAATGTCTGTTTTTCTCTCAACGTCTTTTTGTTCTTAGTGCATAGCTTGAAGTACCTGAAAAAACTAGAAGGGGAAGGTGGGGGAGGTGAGGGAGGTGGGGGAGGGGAGGGGGTACAATAATGTTTGTGGAAAACGTTTTTCGCAACCCTTCTGACATAGCACGTTATCGAGCATTTGAAGTATTCTTTTGAAAGCTTAGATGCTCGACTTGAAATATATGTATATGTGCTGATAAGATTGTCGTGCTATTCAAAATATTTCTACTATAGTGTTTTGTAAGAAATTCCTTACAAAGAAATGATTCTTTAGCTTGGAAGTTCTTGTATATTGAAATATAAAGCTCATTTATAGGTTTTAATTCTCTTCAGAATTGCAATGAACGATTGCTTACAAGTAGTTCAGACTAAATCTCTCTACGAGAAGATTTGATTACATTGCAATGCAGTATAAACACTTGCAGGTGTTTCTCTCTTCTCTCTTACAGTAGTAAGAAATTTGACACTTAAGCTCGAGAGTATATATTTCTCTCTTTTTCTCTTTATGATGGATATTTCGTTGTAAGCTTTTCTTGTGCTCTTAAGCTATCCTCTTGATTTTCTTCTTGAAAGATCTTATTTTTATAGACTTCGTGGATATGTGTCTGTTAGACTGCATTTGTAATTGATAGTCTTGGTACTTGTAAATTCCCTTTCTTCTTTTCACAGCAGGCGTTGTGTAAGCCAACTTTTGTCAGAGCAAACATGTTATTTTAGTCCTTTGCTTGATTATGTTTAGCTCAACATATACTTGGATTATGTTTCTATTATATTAGATGTTGTTTGCGTTTAGGAAAAATTTAATTCAAGTATTGTATTCTTTACTTGTTCAATGTTGTGGATAGATTGTTATATCTTTCATTTAGTATTATCCTTTAGTACATGCAAACGTTATAGGTTACACTCTATAATCAATATTTCGTTGAGTGTTGTTTGTTAAACTTTAAAACTCAAGTTCCTAAACACTTTAATCTCTCCAGACGATCTTGTCTTAGCAATATTTTATTCATTCTTAGTTTATAATTGATATAATTCAATATTTTAGAATAATTCTTTTTCACACTAGCTTACCCTGTCATTTCTTTTGTGTTTCTTGTGTGTTTTTTGTCTCTTTTGCAATTATCAGCTCATGGTGTGAGCAGATGAGGGATAAGTGTTGATGTACCTCTGGTAGAAGGCAATGATGTTGCAAAGTAATCTTCTTTATTGTCCAGTAGTTATCTGATATAAGACTTTTCAAGAACTCTAGGTTTAGTTGTTTTATATATATTTACTAGTATGGTTATTGAGACAATCCGTTTTATCAATCTTATAATATCTTTTATCCATTTTAAGCTGTTAAATATAGGATGTTACAAGGTAAAAACTATTTACAACAAATTGAGAAATATATATAAAAAATATTTAATTTAGTTTACTTTAGTTTTTTTAAATTTCATTAAAATTAATTTAATAAAAATAATAAGATTATCAGCATTAATTAATAAAAAAAGTGAAAAAAAAAATGTTATTGATTTGTCTTTCAAAGAGGATCAAGAAATGACTATTAATTTATTTTTCACTCTTATGAGTTAATATGGAGCATGCTTTTATTGAACATGCTTTTAACAATGGTTATAATGAAGTTCAATATTAATTATAAAATGTTCTTTAACAAGTGTGATTAAATAAAGGATAATTATAGGAAAGTTTAGAATAATTGTCGTAAGTTTAAAGGTATAGGATATCTTTTCAATTCTAAGTATAATTGTGGTTGTATAATATAATTTTTTAAAAGTTCTTAATCCATTTTTAGTGAAAATTCACGACAATTATGAAAAAAATGTGCATTTATTTTTAATATTACTTATATTTGATTACTAAAAAGAGGTCCTAGCTTAGGCTTTTTTTCTTGATCTAAGGCACGAAGAGAATTAACTTTGTGTGATGGAATAAAATTCATTTTCAATGACTCTGCAAAAGTTATGTTTTCAATGAATTTGATTTAAATACATATATTCGAATAACTGAGTTATAAAAGTTGTTATTACATATATTATTACTATGTGATTATTTGAAGTGTTTGATATTTTAATGAATCTCTTTAATTGATATATGTTAATCTTTTTTATAGATTAACTTATCTCCTCATGTGTTTGTATATTTTTGGTTCGTTCTCTTATTTTGCAATGATCATCTTCATTGGTGAGAGTAATTGAGGAAGCAGGTGATGATATACCCTTATAAAATGTTACCACTTCAAAAAGAAATAGATATTACTAACAGTCAAAATCTGTCGGAAACGTAAAAAATTTGATAATAGTTTTTTTCGACAAATTTTCAACTAACAAAAATTTATCACTAAAAATGCAGTCGACAATATTTACCAACAGAAATTTATATTTGCCGGTAGTTACCAAAAGGAAAATTTTTAGTAAATTTTGTGGTAATTACAGAAAGAAAAATCTGTCGATAAATTCTGTTCATAAATATTGTGATTTGGTTCATCTTCTTCTTCCTCTCTCCTTATTCTTCTTTCTTTTAGGTTTCCATTTTTTTTTATTAATGCATGGTGACTTTTGCAATGGGTTCTCGTTTGATCGCGATGGTGTGGAGGACCTATGGTGGTGAGCAACAATGTGATAACTGCCATGGAATAATGTTTCAGACGGGGAGGTTCATTAGTCATGAACACTTCTAGTGGGCAAAACAGTTCTGAGATAGGTGGTTCTCAAAAATTTAAGTGATGTGGTGGTGTGTGTCACTTTTTTAAATCTATCACAATAGTGGTGGAGAGTTTGTAGGGAAGCTTTGGTGGCAGACGAGGCATACTTCTCCCTTCCTCCTCTAAGGACAGATATGGTGGTTAATCATAGAAAGGAAATGAAGATGAAGAGGCTTGGATGGAGAAGAAGAAAAATAATGACAATGGTTTTTTAGTGAGAGCTATTACGCATGAGAGAACATAAAAAAAAAGGATATATGTTAACACAAAATGCAAGTTTTGGACAAAAATTTTGTCACTTTTTTACCGACGAATTTGTTTGTCAATAAATCCATTGATAATAAATTATGTAATTATCCACAAATTATTTTGTTAATAATACATATTTCATTTACTAATAAATTTTACTAATATATTTTTTATCGATAATAAATTTATTGGTAAAATTTGTTAATAATTAAAATTTCAAACTCCATCAAAATTTCAAGAATTTTTGTAGTATATGTCATAGATTAGTTTATAGGCTTGGTTGGTCAAGTTTTTGAGCCCCTTTTGAAAAATTTTGATAAAATTTTATTTGGTTAAGTATTATTTTTTTAAGTACTCAAGCGTATGTGATGCCATTATGTATATATATTTAGATGATTCTAATAATATAGTGATATTGATTTTTCTATTTTTATTTATCAATTATTTAATATTTTATTTAACAATTTTATATTATGAAACGTTATAATACTATTGTGAAAATTTGGTTCAGATAAAATTATTAACTTTAAAGTTTAAGAACCACATTAAAGTTTAAGAATAATTAAAAAGGAACTGTTTTTTAGTTTAATTGTAATGAAAAAGTGATTAAAACCCATCAACTTAATGTAACAAGAGAAAATAAAATGAGAATGTTAATTATAACACGTATTTTATTTTTCCTAATTTTAACTAGTGGGTAAAAAAATAATACATATTTTATTTCATTAATTTTTCCTTCTCTTTTTTACCATTTCTCTCTACCGGAGGAGATAAGCTTTTATATGTCTCACATTTTTTTTTTCAAAAATAGAATTTTCCTACCAACTTTTCTTCATTTTATTTACTCCACTTTCTCTTCAACTAATATTTTAAGACAATTTTCAAGGAGCGTGATTTTAATAAATGTCTTGCATATTTGCTGATTATTTACTTTTAAATATAAATTATTTAGTATTTTACATAAATATTAAAAATCATCAAGTAATTTAATTTAAAAAATATATTTATCCCTTCATAAATCATCAAGTAAGTTAATTTAAGAAATATATAATACCATCAACAATTTCTCTTGTTATTAGTACAAGATTAAGAGATAAATTAATAATAGTAATTACTTAATATAAGAAAGCATAAACTGTTCCCTATATACAAAATAACTAATACTTCACACTGTAAGAAATATGCACTTAAATGAATATTATTTTCCCATCACAAATATAGGTATTTATTGAAATGGGAATTACAAAATAAATGTGGATTAAGATCAATTTCTAAGTAAAGTTTTCTGTATTTTTAAAGGTACTATTGTACTTGTTTGATCAAGTAATTAATTGCAATCAAGAAACAGCAATAATAAAGTAAGAATAAGAATTGATTTGAGCACACAGCCATGATAGATAATATTGATAGATTAGTTTTTTCTTTTTTATTAGGTTAAAATAGTTTGTAAAGGAACATATATTAATAATTTTTTTAACAATATTTTATAATAAAATATATATATTTTATTGGTTCGTTTATTTAAAATAAGTGAATCATAAATTATTATATAATTATAAAAAAATTATTAAAAAATCATTTTTTATAATATGGATAATAATATTTTGATAATATATTAATATGTTATTTTGATTAATTTAAAATTATTTCATAATCAATAATAATTATAAACTAATAAAAAATAATACATAAATAATTTTAAAATATTGTAAAAGAATATATTATCAAATGTTATTATTTGTAATATATCCTAAGATAACGTCATAAGACGCATGACATACATACAAACTCCATATGATTTTCTTAACTGGAAACCACAGACTGTGTACAGGTTCGACTATGAAAGTCATTAGTCAAAACAATCATTACTTATTTATTTATACTACTCCTGTCTTTTTTCTTTCTGAGATTAACTTTCACTAAATGCCATATTGGCAGAGATTAATTTCAAGCATTAAAAGTAGTTAGTTACTAATGTATAATTTTTAGTTTATTTATACTTTATATTTTTATTTTTTTTATTTTATTCTTCAAATAGAAGTTTTTTAAATTAAAAATAATTTTTTATTAATTTTTTAAGTAACTGTTTTTTTTTTAAAATTTAACCGTTTTTCCAATTTGATAGCTTTTTAAAACTTAATTATTTTTAATTAAAATTACCTACAAAATAAATAAAAATTATAATAAAATTATAAAAATTAATTATATTTAATTTTATAATTATAATAAAACAACAAAAGTAATAATTTTATTAGTTTTTATCATCATAAAAAAAAATAAACCCACATATATACTATTGTATATATTAAAAGTAATTACTAATATATAAATTTTTACCTATTTTTACATATTATATATATATATATATATATATATATATAACTGAAAGGTAAGTTAAAATTTTGATTGTTTGAAATTTGGAAATTGAAATTTTTGAACAAGTGAAAAAATCATGAAAGAACTAAAGGAAATCCAAACAATTACATTGTTATTGTGTTAAAAGAAGACTACGTTGTTGCTTTTTACTATGTTCATATGAATGGTTTAGAATAGATAAATCTGAACACGATATGTGTGTAGAGTTAGTAACTTCATAAAATCAGTTTAATCTCATCTTAATTAACTAGAAGTTGTTTTGATACTAAATTAATCAAATTTAAAAGAAAAAATTATAAAATATTTTTTTTAATCGATTCCATTAATAATATATTTAATTAATATTAATACATAATTAAAATTATGTTTTTTTCTCCACATTAATTAATTAATCATGAAAATAATCGATTAATTTAGTAAAATTGAAACATTACTTTTGTCTTTGTATTAACAAATTGAGTAACATACAAAATGAATTTTTATGGACAAATTTCTTCTTTATAAAAAAAAGATATCGATCTTATTTTAAATAACTTCTTCTCGTATTACAAACTCATGAAAATATGGGAGAAAATGTTTTGAGAGATTAACAATTACAAAAAGTTTACTCATTTAAAAAAGATCAACATCAAGATCAAGTATTATTGAAAACTATCCTATTTGACATTAGGTGAAATTGTAACATCTTCATAAATTAGTGACTTTTTTTTGTATTTTTTTTTTTGCAATTCTTTCTTTGGTATTATTTTCACCTTGTTGGTGATAGGTTAGAGTAATTGTGTGTAGTTTTACTCTTGTTTGTAAATATTGAAGATATTTCTTCTTTGTATATGTAAAATTACGTAGGGAAATCTTTTGTGTTATATATTCTTTTCTTTGAATTTTTTGTATCTTGGTGATTATAAGATATCTTAATGAGCATCATCCATATATTTTATTAATTGATTAAAGAAATATTTATAAACTGTTTTGAAAAATAAAAATAAAAACTAAATTTTACAAAAAGAAAGAGGAGCAGTGGGTTGCGTTGGCCTTCGTTGGGTAGAAAAAAAGTTGACTCAGTTTGAGAGAAGAGAAAATTACGTGACAGACCGTTAGCCAACTTAGTTTTTTTTTAACGGTGTTAATTTTGGAGGACGAAAAATTAAGTTTCCTTAAGGAAAAGAACTAAAAAATGTACCTTACTTTGAAATAGGAATGAAAAACAAAATGGCTTGATAGTTGAGGGACTAAAAACATATTTAATCCTATTATTTAAAACCATTTTTAACTATATATATATATATATATATATATATATATAATATAATATTATTATTATTTTTTTATCCAAATTATGCATTTGTTAAAGTTTAGAGATTCAAACCCTAAAAACTAATTTTTAAAAGACGTAGATAAAAAACTAATAGGACAAATATTGTACTTTAACCATAATTTTAAATGACATAACTATTTTGTTTTGTTTAAAAAAACATAGAAGGAGAGTTATTCATTAAATATTTTTCATATTGAACATTTTTTAAAAGAAATTCAATTAATTATTTCTTTTATCTAAAGCGGTGTATTTTGTAAACAGTTATGAGAATATTAAATATCGTTTAGTACATTATTAACAATTTGATAAGTAGATGAAATTTATATTGTTTATATTTTCATTATAAATTAAATAATGGTTCAATTTTCTGTTGTTCTCTGATGTACTTTCAAAATATATTATTTTTAGTATATTAAAAAGATTTTTAATGGATCTTAAAGCATCAAAATTAATAAGTTAATAAAGTATTTTAATTTTAATATATAAAAAGACTTTGTTTTAATTTTTATTTCATGTTTTATTAAGAAAGTACATGTTAAGAAAGTTCATGCATTTTCTTAGTAAATTTAGGGCTAGTAGGTTGATCTAACTGATACAAAGCTTTGACTCTTCTTGAGTGAATCTCAAAAGCCAGAAAACGATTTTTAATAGAGGCATAGCCATTACTTTCACCAGGAAACGCAACTTGACTTAACTCACAGCAGTGAGTTTCCACAATAGAAGATGCTTTTCATTGTTGTCTTCTACACGATTATTTTAATGTATGATAGATATTTTAATATTAGTTTATAAATGGATTAATTTATATTTTATTTAATTTAATTAAAATTAAAATTAATTTATATTTTATTAAGTTAATATAAATATAATTAAATTTATAAAATATTTTTTAAAATAATTTTTGGTGAAAGATTATAAAAAGATAGTAAGTGTATTTTCTATTACGGATCGGATATTAGAGAGACATTATTCATATCCGACTTCATCCATTATCATTTCTATTTATCACACTCCAATAGAGAAAGATCATAATTATTTTTGTTTTTTTCTTTTGAGAAAAACATAATTGTCAAACACTATTCAACTTGAAAATCCTCTTACCTAACGTAACCCATTTGCCACACAATAAGAGTGAAGAAAACATGGCACCATAACCAATCAAAGGAGGCTTATAATTTGGAGGAAGCTAGCTATGGTGGTTGAACATGAAATGAAGGAACCATTTGGCAAGCAATCTTGTGATTTATAGATTTTGTACCATACTTTATTGCTAGCTTTTTGCTTCTTGTTAAATTTCAGATATAATAAACTTGTCCAATTCTTATAGTGCTGCCAATTCTCATAAATTGTGTCAAAGAACACACAACTAGAATACCACCAAAACTATCTTAGTCAACCCAATAATTTTGGTAACTTGTGAGTAATATAAATTATAGGTTAAACCATAAGACATTTTTAACTATTTAAAATTGTTTATTCAGATTTTTTTAATTTTTATTCAGTTAAGTTTTTTTTCCTAACAACAGTTAAATGGGTGAACTCAATTAAAAAATAAATAAAATTCAATAATTTTCTTAAAAAAAGAAGGAAAGGATTTAATCAAAATTATACATCCATGGTGAGACAGAACTCTTTGATATAATTAATATGATAAAAAAAAGTGTTTTGCCCTAGCTTTGTTTAACGAACCAAGAAATGATAATAGTTATTTATGTTGGGTAAAAGCAAGAGAGTGACATTATATTATAATGTGATACAGTGCCCCAAGTAGATGCTTTCTTAGTGTCTAGTACATTGAACTATCCCTAGAAGACCATATACCATTTTCTTGTCTATTGCTTACGAAAGATTGCTTCTTTTCTTAATTCGCACCTTTTAATCTATTTTGGTTCTTGTTTAAGGACAATTATTGGTAGATACCCTCATTTAATTAACACTACAATAAGATTAGCATATATGAGTGGACTATCATTAAAGGAAACTAAGCACGTTTTACTTTCAAAATCTTAAAGTAAAGGAAGTTGAAGTAACAGCCATTTTTGGTAATTGAAGTTGGCATACCCAGTTGCAAATACATCTTTGAAGAGAATTTGAGATGCATATATAGGGTATAAAAAATGTATATATATATATATATATATATATATATATATATATATAATATGATATAATGTACTATCATGTATGCATTATGCTTACTAGGATTTTCTTTATTGAGATGGGGTGAAGAGGTTTGTTCGATAATTAAAGCATGATGCAGCATAATTAGTGCCTAATGAAAATTATAAAATGCAATTGAAGTCCATTGCATGGAACAATCAAATCTTACAAGCTAAGTCAACTTCCACTAGGCTTGTCCCTCGATTTTACTTTTACTTCTTAATGTAAATTGAAAGAAACATTAAATAAATGTAATGTAAGATATTTAAGAATTATTTCTACACTCGAGATTCAAGAGATTGAGCCACAAATTGCAAAACCTTCTCTTAGTTATATATCAAAATAATATCACAATCACTCACAACTAAAATTATAAGAATAAAAAATGCAAAACACACAATAGTTTTATTAAAAGGAAAAAAACTTCAAATAAAAAATAATCATCTCCTCTTAAAAATAAGAAAAACAATTACAAGACTCAAGCATTAAAGAAATATAAATAAAAGAAATAGATTTTTGGAGGTGACTTTCTCATAAAATATTGTGATCATTTTATAATATGAAAATCACTAAAGCAAATTCTTTCGTTGAATTTATCTTCTCACATTCTTCTACTTAAATATTTTGATAAAATTAACCAAATATTTGTACAATATCTTATTCTTTATCATTTTCTAATAGGTTACAATAAAATCAAATTCATGTAAGTTCTTAATATTTTATTTTGCGACCTCTCACTAGATTGTAATCTAAGTCCTAACTTTACTTGACCTTATATCTTAGGCCGAACACTATTGGCTTAGGTCGAACACTATTGAGAAACCAAGTGCTTAGTACAAGACCGAACACTACTTAAGAAATCGAGTGCTAGTATAAGATCGAACACTACTAAGAAATCGAACGTTAGTACAAGACTGAGCACTACTAAGAAACCCACTGCTAGTACAAGACCGAGCACTACTAAGAAACCGAGTGCTAGTACAAGATCGAGTACTACTAAGAAACCGAACAGTCATGAACGGGTAAGACTCTAAAGGGACCTAACCCAGTTAATGACCGAGTACCTGAACATTGCCAAGCGGTCAACAATGAACGCTTAACTTTCTGCATAATTCTGCAGAACTTCTGCAAAATTAAGAACACACTATAATTTTCCAAACTAAACATTTTTCCCAACTTCTAATCCTCCATACACGAATCATATACACATTTACACCTATCCAAGTTACCTAGATCTTTCTGTTCATTAATCCAAAGGATCCCATACCAGACTTGACTCTAAATTCTGCATAATCAACAATCCCACCAAGAAATCTTTTTTCCTACCTTTTACACATTTCAGAGGGTCTTAAGGGTTCTAACAGGACTAAAACAACTTGTCCAGACTCTTTTTATCAACCAACTCCATACCCAATCTAAATTCCCCATTTTTACTATTCCAATTCATAAAAATTCACATGTCACACTAACAAAAACACTGCAGAAGCAAATCAACATGATCACAAAATTTGAAAGTTTACAAGACAAGGCCAAGCACACCAAACATCTAACTTAATACACATGTAGGATCATTAAACATCATTTTTATACACAGAAAATCATAATTAAATTAACTAGCTTCCCTTACCTCTAACAGAACCGAACAACTTCTACTATTCAGAAATTTGTGCCCAATTCCAGAAATTCTATAAACACCTAAAGCTCACTGATTTGTGAGAAGAGACCAACCAAAGAACCAAGAATGAAATTAGAAAGGGGAAGAGAAGACTGATTGAACACATGCAAACAACAAGGCTTTCTTGCATGTATAAGAAATTCCAGAAAAACACAAGAATCTAAGAAACGGAACTTACCCACTTAAAACCCAAAATTAATCGGTGGAAAAGGAAGTTCTTGATCTCAGAATCGCCTAAGGAGCTTCTGATCGTTGAAGAGATAAACCTCCATAGAGAAAATCTAAAGAGAAGGGAGAGGAAAGGTAGAGAATTATGATTTTAGAGTATCAAATGATGAAATGATCTTTGGTTTTCAAAATTCTATTTGTATACCCCTAAATACTAAGTCCTTTTATTTGATTACACATGTTTCCTCTAAAACTCAGATTTTTTTGTTCTACATAAAGTATTAAAACTACCTGTAAATAAATGTAATTTTGAAAAAGACAAATTTAAATAAGTTGTGTCACGTAGTATAAGTTTTAAAAAGGAAGTGATTTTTTAAAAACAAATTTAATTTCTAAAAAAAAATATAAAATTTGAAATTAAATTCAAAAATAATTATTTAAAAATTAATATTTATCATACAATTATCTTTACTTTAATTATTTAATCTTTTTACTATTTATATAAAATTATAAGTAACAATTATTAGGTGATAGTTGATACATACAAATTGAATATATCATAATATCTGTATTTACTTCTTTAATAAATAATTAATTAAAATATCACATCCATTATTTATGTATATCTATTAAAAAAATATTGCTTATTAATTGTTGATTTATCTATATTAATTTATTTATAAAAAGTATGCATTCTTTTTCTAGACTAATTAGTATAATTAATTAAACTTTCTTATGTTTCTTCTCGATTTGAATTTAGATTTTTTACGTGGTCATCAAATTAAAGTGAGACATCATCACTTTCTATAAAAGTGACGCATTTTAACGTCACTTTTAATTTTCTTTAGTTTAACTTTCATTAATCTATTTTCTATAAAATAATGTATTGCATTAGTTTGTTTCATCAACTTAATTTCGTATTCATGAAGCTTTCAATATTTCAAAAAAGGGAATAGTTAAATCTACATCAAATGTTAAACAGTGACAAAACAAATTAATTACTAAACATACAATTTAACTTTTAAATCTCTAAACAAAAATGGATAGTTAATAAAATGGAAATCACTAACAAAGATAGTGACGAATTTAATGGTCAGTGAGGAATTTCGTAATTTAGCAACTAAAAGATTAAATGATTGGAAAGTAAAAATTAGTCTTATAAGAGGTTCTAGAAATCATTTTTAATAACTAAATTTGTAACAAAGAAAGTTATGATAATTCAATTAGCAATATCTAATTTGAGTGAGAGACCTCTTTCAACAACCCAAAATGTAAAAGTCCATAAACTTTTCAAAAGAAAACATCACCTACACACACCTCACATTATCACTAACAAAACAACACTCAAATTAATTCTTTCTACTTCTTCTAAAACTCTCTAAATCCCCACTTTCCCTTTATATCATATGTGGATGAAGCTTTTCATTCTACTCTATTAAATAAATAAAAAACAATTCTTTTTATGCAAAAATTGTTTTAGATATTATAAACACTATAGAATTAGTATTTTTTTTTAAAAAAAATTATATGGGTCATTTAATAAGAAACAAAATTATTATACTTCTTGCCTTAGTTTATTCATTTTTAAGGACACAGTTCATATAGCTTGCGTTATCAAATCAATGTTTGTGTGATAAAGCATGCGGGTTTCTAAAAGTGGTTTATTTGGATGTTGAGGCCTTAAGTAGAGTTTAATTGGCGTTGAAGACATGAATTAGCGAATTGATTAGTTTTAATCGGTGTTGTTTTGGAAAGGATTTGATTTCACAGTGGTATTTAATTGGGAAGGCAAAGGTAAAAAAATTGAAGGCGTAAGATTGTGGGGTAGGTTAAAAATTGATCACACTTAGCAATAAAAAAGAATGGGAGTAAATGAAATAAGAGCATTAATGAGTGTGCAGAAGAAATGAAAATTCATTGTTCTAATTTGGAAAATTATTAAATGAAAAAAAGAAGAAAAAGAAAAGAGGGAAAGTAATGTACTTTGGTAGAGTAATTAAGAAAGAGGACAAGTGGCAAGTGAAAATAGAGATGCTGAGATCTGAGACAGTGATTCTCACTTCCTCCTAAGAGAGAGTGGGTGACATTTGCCACTTCAAAACACACCAAATTAAATTAAATTAATATGTTATATTTGCTAAAATAAATGTCAAATAATTAAATTTAATGATGGTGATTATTATTATTATTATTATTATTATTATTATAATAAAAACAGTGGCAATTAAATTGGTAGAAGTAAAAGGAAGAGAAAACCTGTCTCGTGAAGCAGCAGGTGAAGGTGAAAGTGAAAGAGGAGGAAAAGAAAAATAAAAGTTGAATCTTTTTCTTCTCCATTCTTCTTCTTCATCTTCCTTCAATGGCTAGAAAAAAAGAAAGAGTAAAAATCTTTAATTGATTTACCCTAAGACTCTCTCTCTCAGAATTCCACCACCAACAACACTCCACTCAGAAACAACTCACTCACATTCATTCTTTGCTTGCTCCTTTTATATCACGAGATCCCCATCCCTTTCTTTCTTTCTTCTCCTCTCTCTCTCTCTCTCTCTCTTTCTCTTTCTCTCTCTCTCTCTCTCATGTCTTCTCCTTCAGAACTTCCAAATTATCGCTCTTCCACGACCATTGTCACCACTACCACCCATTGCTAACACTAAACCCCCAGAGAGAGGAGAGGCTTCTTCTTTCTTCTTCTTCTTTCTTTTCATCCCAAGCTTCAATTTTGAGCCCACCCTTTTGCTCCCAAACGATGTCGCATTCCCCCGGCTTGGACGCCTTCGCGGATCGATTCCATCACGCGCTCAGCTGCAACAACGATGCCGCCAACATTAACAAGCCTGACTTCCGAGAACTCGATCTGGGTTCCCCGGTGTCGCCATTGCGCACCACGCGCGCACCCGCCGCGAGTACCAGCTCAAGCTCGTCTGGGTCCTTCTCGGGTCGAACCGGGACCAACCAGGTTCCCCGAAAGCCTGAATCTTCGCTCACCAATAGTAACACTAACAACAGCAGTAGTAGCAACCACAACAACAACAATTCCGGCGAGCTTTCTGGTTCGAGTGAGAACAGCCCCACCGCCCGTGGTTTCAAACCGGGCCATACGAGATCCGACTCTGGATCCGCGCCGGCGCCGCTGATATACTCCGGCCAGACTGCTACTTCGCCGGCAATGAATGTTCTCCCCACCGGGAACATCTGCCCCTCCGGGAAGATCTTGAAGACAGGGATGGGGATGGTGGCGAATCGGAGTAGTAGAAGCGATGTTTTGGGGTCCGGCATGGGGAACTACGGCCACGGGAGCATAATGCGCGGCGGCGGGAAGGCGGAGCCAGTGAGCTCACGAGGCGGTGGCGGCAATGAGGCAGTGAAGAGAGGTGGGCACGTGCAGGGTGTGGATCCGGAGGAGTTGAAGAGATTGGGGAATGAATGTTATAAAAGAGGGAACTTTGCTGATGCGTTGAGTCTTTACGATCGCGCTATTGCGATGTCGCCGGCTAGTGTCGCTTACCGGAGCAACCGCGCGGCGGCGCTGACCGGGCTTGGACGTCTGGGTGAGGCCGTGAGGGAATGCGAGGAGGCTGTGAGGTTGGATCCTAATTATGGAAGGGCTCATCAGCGTTTGGCTTCTCTTTTCCTCAGGTGCGAATCACTGATCGTGTTCTTTTATTTGCTGTTTGGTTTTTGTTGATGGTGGTACTCGTCAGAGTTTGATGGCATTGTTTGATTTGAGTCTTCTTCCATAAGCTAAAATCAACTTGTGAATCTCAGCTTTTAGAGAAGTTGGCTCATTTGTTGACTTTTAACTTGTGGAAGAAGCTCAATTCAATTCGTTGGCATTCTTATTCTCTTTTGGTGTTATGGAGGAGGAGTTTGTTCAACAAGATTTTGGTTGCCTTGTTAGGTTAGAGTGTGGAATTAGGTTGATGTGAATGTAAAGTGGTAATGTGACAGGTTAGGACAGGTCGAGAATGCTAGGAAGCACCTTTGCTACCCTGGGATGCAGCCAGATCCGTCTGAGATGCAGAGGTTGCAAGTGGTGGAAAAGCATATAAGCAAATGCGGGGATGTGAGGAGGATAGGGGATTGGAAGAGTGTTCTGAGGGAGGTGGATGCTGCTGTTGCTGCTGGAGCGGATTCTTCTCCTCAGGTATGGATAATGTTGTTACTGTTTTCATGGTTTTAGATTGTGATTGTGGTTTCAGTTTTGTCGCGATCCTTGCTGACAAATGTGGCTGATGCAGCCGCCATTGCAGTGGTGAGAATGCGGCTGAAATTACCGTTATTTAAAACCTTGGTTGTTTGTTATCATTGTTTTGTTGAATCTGAGTTGTACATGTTTTGGAGGAGTGGATGAATGGCTGAACTGGTTGGAAATTGAATTTACAGCTCTTTATGTGTAGAGCAGAAGCGTTTTTGAAGCTCCACCAGATTGACGATGCAGAAACAGTTTTGTTGTCCCATATACCAAAATCAGAGTTGCACACCAGTTCAACTTCTCAGGCAAGATTTTTCGGGATGCTTTCTGAGGCGTATTTCTATTTTGTGAGAGCACAGATTGAGATGGCATTGGGAAGGTGAGATCAGACACTAATAGAATAGCCATGATGGGAAATCCTAAGATGGTGGAAAGGTTTGTGTTGGAAAGTGAAAACGGATGATGGGTGTATTGCAGGTTCGAGAACGCCGTTACAGCTGCAGAGAAAGCGAGTCAGATTGATCCACGGAATGTTGAAGTTGCTGTTTTGCTGAACAATGTGAGGATGGTGGCAAGGGCTCGAGTGCGTGGCAATGATCTCTTTAAATCTGAAAGGTACACCGAAGCTTGCTCGGCGTACGGAGAAGGTCTGAGACTGGACCCTTCCAATTCTGTGCTATATTGCAACAGAGCAGCTTGTTGGTTTAAGCTTGGCCAGTGGGAAAGGTCAATTGAAGACTCCAACCAAGCTTTGAACATCCAACCAAATTACACCAAGGCCCTTCTTCGAAGGGCTGCATCAAACAGCAAGGTGAATTGATTTCTTATTCTTCATGATGGCACTGTGTTTATTCTTTTCTTGAGTGTCCGTGATATAGAATGTTTTCTTGGTATTAAATGCAGCTAGAACGGTGGGAGGAAGCAGTAAAAGATTATGAGGTGTTGAGGAGAGAACTTCCAAACGATAACGAAGTTGCTGAATCTCTTTTCCATGCACAAGTTGCCCTGAAGAAATCACGCGGGGAAGAAGTATATAATTTAAAATTTGGTGGCGAAGTGGAAGAAGTATCAGGTCTGGAGCAGTTTAGAGCTGCAATATCTTTACCAGGTAATTCTTAAAGTCTTGTGCAACTCACTTTGGTCATTCTTAAAGTCTCTCTGATAATATCTGTAAATTTGGCAGGTGTATGTGTTGTCCATTTTGAAGTTGCATCTAACTCGCAATGCAAACAGATATCACCGTTTGTGGATACACTATGCGGTCGATATCCATCCATCAACTTCCTAAAGGTAGCTCACTTTACACATTAAACGAAGTGTCTTTGAGTTTCAGTCTGCACCTGTTGAAGTGTATTTTTTGTGTGTTTGAATGAAGGTGGACATTGAAGAAAGCCGAGCAGTTGCAAGTGCGGAGAACGTTAGAATTGTACCAACCTTCAAGATATACAAAAATGGGAGCCGAGTGAAGGAAATGGTTTGTCCAAGTCGTGAGATGTTGGAACACTCGGTGAGGCATTACAGCTTTTAGAAGAAGAGATGGGCGGTTGTTGTTGTCTTCTGCAGATGATGATGTTGTTGTTGTTGTTTATTGTCTCCTCCACCACCCCACCATAATACCTGTGACATAGTGAAAAGCAGATAATAATCTCTTTAGCACCAGAGATAGTGTAGTCAGTCCCTTTTGAAGTTTTTATTTATTCATTCATTCCTCATTGCTCTTTGCTTCCATGTCTCAAATGCCCTTTCTCCATTTTCGTTTTCTTCTCTTCTCCTTAGGAGGTGGTCAGCCGTCCTTGTACCCTCAGTTTCTTCAAGCCCAAAAGAAAAAAAAAAAGATGTTTTTAATGTATGTACAATTGATTTAATTATGAGTTTAAAGTACCTGTTAAGATAGAGAAATATATATATATATATATATATAGAATGAAGGGAGGGGAGAGGAAAACTGTACATGTATATATGTGATGATATATATACAGGAGAGTGGAAGAAGGGTAGGAGGATGAAGATGTCATTATAATGATGATGATTATTATTATTATTATTATTGTTTTTTTGAATGTTAGAGATTTAATGAATAAAAAGTTGGGATTTATTGAATGTGTTAAGGGGTGGAAAAGGGGAGTAATGGCATTTAAGATGTTTGAGATGTAAAGGGAAGGGTTGTTGATAGCATTGATAAGGGGATGTTGGTAATTTGATTGGGCGGTGGAGGCGTCAATGGTAATTAAAAGAAAATGAAAAAGAATAAATAAATAAAAGTAATGCGGGGTTGGTGGTTAGGGTCACATGTGCCCATTTAAGAACTTCGTTTCTTTCAATATTAAATATCTATCAAAATGAACAATCACAGATTAATCCTAAGAGGAATCTTCTGTCGGTCATGCTAGCTGTTAGAGTGGGGCTTCACGTGGCCCACACGTGCGCTGTAAATAATAAAACCCTCTATTTTTATTTTTCTTTTTTTAATTATATATGAAAATAAAAAAGAAAGAGAGTGTTGAGTTGAGTTAAATTTGAGTGGAGTGGTGGAGGATAGTGTACGATAACATAATGAAAAGAGAGAAAGTGTGTGTCGTTTGGTATATATTTCAAAGGTCGTTTTCTTCTTTTGTTCAGACTTAATCATTATTGCATTGCATGGATTCCAAAAACTCTACAATGCAAAACTCTCTTCTTATTTGCTGCCTGCTGCTATCAATAATTGAACAAACTTGTATGAATATTCAAAGTTACAGTGCCTTATTATACAGTAGAAGGTGTTAAAACCAATCCAATCAAGAGGAATAAGTCACAAAAGCATGAACAATTAGATTATAATATTGTATTTTATTTTATTCTAATCAATTGTTATATTTGTATGTATCAAATATGTTGTTATATTTTTTATTTTATATGTCTTCATTTAGTTTGAATATATTGTTTGATTTATTTAACACGTTAAATTAATTTTATATAAATTGTGTTATTTTTAATTAATTGAATATTGAAAAATTATAACTTAAAAAGAAGTTAAAAATTTGATCCAATTATTTCAACCCACTAAAGAGTGGACTAGGTTTTCTGGGTAGATGGAGTTTAACAAAAATACAACCTCAATTCAACATGTTAACTTTTTAGTGGATTAGCCCAATTAGCAACCATCCTAGTTCAATAACACCAAATAACATACCTTTTATACAATGTTCTACCCAAATTCTATACTACTACCCTATTAACTGTCCAAATTTTAAAACTATGTAAATGAAACAGACATCTAATCAAATTTATCACCAAATTTTTGTTTTCTATACCTTCCAAACAATAAGAACGGCTCAAAATTTTATTAACTCACAAGAATAAAAATAACCATCTTTTTAAATTTATCACAACTAGAAAATTATAATTGTTTTTATGAACGAATATTTATTGCATACTCCAACTAAATTTTTCGAGTTATCTTATAAAATGCTTCACACAACAAATTTTCTAGGTTAGACTTTAATTTTCCAAAAATCAAATTCTTAATTGTGATTTTAAAAAAATCAGACTTCAGTTGCAAAGCACAATCATAAACTAAACTTTTCAGGAAAAAAATTCCAAAAAAATAAGTCTTCAAAACTCAGTTTTCCACAGACTAAATTCTGATGACAAAAAAAAGGTAGCTATATAAATATTTTAATACAGAATGCTATCTGAGTAAATTTTATATCCAAGTGAGTGAAAAAAAAAACAGAAAAAAAGGATTCCTAAAGTAAATATAAATAATTCTAATTAAATTCTAGAAATTAGTTTATAACCCCTTGAAACACAATTTAAAAATAATTGTAAAATGAAAATAATGCAATTAAAATTGGTTAGTTTTATGACTAATTAAAAAGACCCAAAAATAATCCAAAATTTCCTACTAATATCATGAGAACAATCACGGAAAAGGAGAGAAATGAAGAAAAACTTGTTCGAAAATTTTGTACTATTAAGTTTGAGGATCCCAAATTAGTCGGGAAGAGTTGAGAGACGAAGTTATGTTTAAATTTGTCAGATAAAAATATCACATTTTCATACAAATTCCAAGACAAGCCTTCCAGGTGAAAGAAAGTAATAAACAGGTAACCTGAAGCTATGGGAAATATTAACTCCAAAATAGTTTAATAGATAACTCCAAATTTGCATTTAGATTTGACAGTTATACAGCATACACTTCTACTATTGTTATTTGAAGCCAAAAGTTCCCAACCCATCCAGCATTAGGCGCCAATGGCATATAACCGAGTCCATTCCTTGGCTGCACATTTCAATGCCACCGTTTAATAACATAATATGCATATATAACAACTAACTTCTATGTAATCTTACAAGCACAAGAAGGATACCTGTTTCCACAGCCTCAGCCTCATTAGATTTCCAATGCTTCGCTATGTTCTCAGAAAGAGGGTCGTCCGGGTTTGGTGCACTTAGAAGAGCTTGAATACTACAAGAGGGTCAACAAATCACAATATCAGTACTCCTTGAAATCAAAGGGCAGGTTATTTTTCACTCGTTTGTCACATAACATTGTCGACCCCAGGGGCAGATACTCTCCAGAATTAAAACAATTAGGTCCAGAAGGACGGATACATACGAGTTTAGTCTACATCTGCAAACAAATTTTATGTTTCTTAAATCCTTTATCATTTGGGCTTCTTTTAAAAATGAAAAACTTTAAGTCTAGTTTAACCCTACAAAACTGACTTAATAAGGTTTATATATAATCAATGTGAAATCTCCAATACATACATAAAGTGTGGACTTAATATAAAGGGAGGACATCTTTATTTCAAAAAACTAAAATCTCCCCGAAAATATCTCTCCATTATTAAATTAAAGCATTTGGCATATTTATTAATATGCTATCAGTTGCACCAGTTCCTCCTATAGAAAATGGGAATCGCTTGGTGACATTTGCAAGACCCTGCGGAGAAAACAACTTGCCCACCCATCTCTTGGGATCATATATGATCCCAAGAGAATGGAATATTCAGATGATAGTGAGTTGTGCGTCTATCAGGGAGTCGATGTGAAAGATGTGCCACATTCCCAATGGGAGTTGTTCTGCTGGGATTCTGAGGCAGCCCTTCCTAAAAAATTCAGTTGCAAATGAAACAGTTCTCATGCTGCTTTTATACTTGAGTATGTTGGTGCCACAGCTAGGGTGGTTGATGAAAATTTGGATATTAGGCATGGGGATTATGTCAGGAAGACACCATCGTATATTCAGTGGCATTTTGACAAATAGAAAGCTGTTGTGGGTCACTGATAGTAATCAACAATGGAGGAAAATATCAAATTGTAGGCCTTCATGTAGCAGGGCATAGCTACTCTGGGTATGGTGTCTTTAATACCCATATTAATGCCCAATTGCTCATGCACATAGTGTGACCTTGATTTCTATCCAAAAGATTTGGCACAAGCTAGATGCACATTGGCGAACTTGGAACTTCATCCTCCCAACTCATTTCTTGGGGTTTCTAGTCGGCAGACGATACATGTCAAATTATTTCTCTTCCTCGATCAAAAACTGGCCTTGGTACCAGTTCAGATATATCAAAATTGTTCACAGCCTATTAATATTCCAGTATGAGGATCCATCTTCAACAAACAATGATCCTGTAGAGGTCATGCTTGATTGATCCTTCCCTGAAGCCATCTCCTGTATCATCATTCTTCTCAAGGATGTATATATCTCATTGTGTATGTGCACAATATTGTTATCACACTGTGATAAGGATGCTAGTTTACAACTAAAACCATATCATGCTCAAAAGTTCAAAATAAAAGATCTTGGATACCTAAGGTATATCCTTCATACGAAAGTGGCACAACCCAATGATGGTTTAGTCAAATCTCAGAAAACAAGCTCTCGACATTCAAGAAGAAACAGGGATCATAAATGCAGCCTATAGACACACCAATGAATCTAGGTGACAAACTTATACCTAACCAAGGAGAAACTTATTCTAATACTAGGAGATACATAAGGTTAGTTGGTAAGCTAGATTACCTCAATGTAACCTATCCTAACATCACCTTTACAGTGGGCGTAGTAAGTCAATTTTTAAACACTTGTCAAGAACATTGGGATGCAGTCATGTTGATCCTAAAGTATACTAGGAAGGCTCTTGGAAAAGGCCTCATTTACGAAGATATGGAAAATATTTAAATTTTTGGGCATTCTTTGGACTAAGCAGGGTCACTAAGTGGTAGACACTCCACTTTAGGGCATCGTACTCTTGTTGGAGGTAATTTAATATCATGGAAAGAAAAATACAAAGCCTCTCGTGAGTCCATACGCTTAAAACAACTCTTCCAAAAGAGCTCAAATTTGAAGAAAGTTAACAACTGCACCTTGTATGTGAAAACCCAGAAACATTGCACATTGTTTCAAATTTACATGAGGACCAAACATATCTTTCATGGTTGTCATTTCATACAAGAAAAACTAGAGTCTGGAGACATCACCAAAATTGTCAACTCTAATAAACAGTTGGCTGACATATCCACTAAATCTGTAACAACCAATTGATTATATATACAGCAAGCTAGGCACAAACGACCTATATGCTCCAGCACGAGAAGGAGTGTTTTACAGAAATAAGGAGTTGATCCTATATAATCAAGAATATCTAAATTATCTATGTACTATTAAGAACTTTTTTATTTATTCCTATACCATATCTTTGTTATTAGAGGATATCAAATCTCCTCTATTTATTATAATGATTCCTTTTTTACAATAAATAACATGTCTTAGAAACACACATCAGCTTCTGTTTCTCTCTTAATATTTTTAAGGGGGCTAAAACACTGATAGACCTTGGAGGGTTTATGAAAGGAGGAAGCGGAATAACTAGTGGCAGTTAGTTAGTAGAAGCCTAACTGTTTCTAAACAGTTAGAAAGGGGGGAAAGGGTCGTCTTGTATATAATCTGCGTTATACCAGATTGAAGGGGAGTTTTTTGGAGTTGTATAGTCAACAGGCCTTGTCCTGTGGAAGGGGTTAGGCCCTTGTATCATTGAGTGTATAAACCATTCTTTTGTCAATAATATTCAGTTTGATCCATTTTTCTTGCTGTCTTACTGTCTTCTGAGGGAAGGAGAGTGATCTTGATCAGGTTTCGTTATCAGAAACCTATCAAGTACAGTATAGTTTTAAGAACCATCTTTTGCGCAATAAAGTTCCACCACAAAATGGAAAAAAGAAATCTTCAAGCGAAGTGACTAAAACCAATGTTTAATTTATTAACTTCTATTTTCAGTCAACTTTATTGATATTTACTACATTTCTTCAGGAGATGAATAGTTCTGTCAGTATAGATCCACTAGCAAAAAATTAAACTTAAACATACCTCAAAAGTACAGTGCGAATCTGAAGGGCAGGACTCCATTTGTCTTTCAGAATGTCAAGACATATCCTGCCAAGCTGAAATGAACTTTGTCTAAGATAATCATTACCGAAGAAAAAAATGGAAAAGTAGGGGAAGCTAAGTGTACCTACCTTATCAATGTTTGGATGATATATTTTTGTCAGAAACCTAACCTGAAAGAAGCATTTCATGGCTTCATTAGAAATAATTGGAGAAATGTTTTTTAACGGCATCATTAAATTAATCAATAATAATCATCATTATAATTAAACCCAAACCAGTCAGCCAAATACGAGAAAACTGCACAATCACACAATCATGCCAGAGATATAATTAGTTATTCCTTTAAGATGGGGTGGGAGATGGGGAAGAAAAGCCAACTGCACTCCTTTGGCCCATAAACAACTCAATCAGATGGATGTAAGACCTATAAGTACACACTTTCCCTAAACCCTTTCCTGGAATAGGTAATGGCTTCCAATGCATGGTAATTAGCATCATCCAAGTTCTGTCTGCCTAGAGAATGCTAAGAATAAATATTAAGATCAGACGGAGGAAATAATTCAATTATATTAATAAACAAAAAATGACATTCAATTAAGTCTGTTTACAATTGGTTCAGTGTTTCAGTTTCAACAAGACAAGACAAGGAGCACGTGATTGAATTTACACTTTAGAAAGTGGCTGTTCAATTAATTACACGTTGCAGTCACAACATAATTGATATGAAAAATCAGGTTAAGAATAATTCAGATAAAAATATATTTTAGTCGACAACTCAATAGATATTTTACACCAAATGGATATTACAATGTATATAGGGAAAAAGTTGAATTATTTACCTTAGGAGCCGCCATTGGATATTCTTCTGGCAAAAATAATTCTAGTTTAAAAACTCCACCTGTATTACAAACAATTTGTATGAGACTTTATTCTGGGTTTGGGGAAATAAAAATATCAGTATCATCAAACTAGGTAGGATATCATCATGCCTAAAAGTAAGGAATTAAATTTGGGAGTTCAAAATTTCATCCACCTGACACAAGAAACCAT
This sequence comes from Vigna reflexopilosa, assembly GCA_027742785.1. Classification (NCBI taxonomy): domain Eukaryota; kingdom Viridiplantae; phylum Streptophyta; class Magnoliopsida; order Fabales; family Fabaceae; genus Vigna; species Vigna reflexopilosa. The sequence goes on from CM050932.1 coordinate 19,298,719, forward strand.
CCTGCATTATACTGCAGGGCGCACTACTCCCCTACAGTAAACTGCAGACTATTAATGCAAAAATATAAGGAAATCTATCATATCAGTGATTAGTTACACAGGTTTTTGTATTATGTAAAAATCTATGCAGTTGATTTTCTTCATTGATGATTTTTTATTCCAAACTTTATGCTGTAAAGGTGTACAGTCCAGAAATTCCAGCTTTATTTGGATAGGGCCCTCGATAAGCACTTACAAGAGAGAAAAAAATAAGGTAAAACACATGGAGTTTCTCAACGAGACAAAATCAACTAGTGCATCTTAGTTTAATATTTTTTTTTTCTTTTCTGTGTTGAGGATAGCTTTTGAATATCATGTGAAAAAAACTTCTACAAAAGTTGATTATAGCTAATACATGAAGCTAAATTCATTTTACATTTTATTTTCCTCTTCTATAAGTGACTAGGAGTAATTTAACCAAGGCCTTCATACATTAAATTTTTAAATGTACACAATGAAGAGAACATAGTCATGTATAATAACACTAGCTGGGATTTTAGTTTCAATTTCCATCCATAAACAAAGTCATCCCACTCTTTATAGTGGAGATAGGACCCCACAACTTTCTACAAGGAGCTGAAAAAGAGGGAACCAAAATTAAATAAAAGAACTAATCACACATGCAAAGACCCTACAAAAATCCTTCAACCAAATCTTTTAATCTACTTTCTCTCTTTTTCAAGTCAATCATTCAAGTGTTAAACCCCCATAAGCAACTATTAGATGCAGAACAACACTTCAGCTGCGGATGTTACAAAGAAATAAGCTCGTCATCCATGGAATAATCCAAATAAAACTGATTAGATGAATTGGTTAGCATAAAAATATAGGAGGCATGGATAAGCACAAAGGAAAAAATCTGAAACCGAAAAAGTAAATATTCTTAAAATTACAAAGACTAAGATACAACAAATAGAATTAATATAATACGAAAATAGAAGCACAACCTTCAACAAAGACATGAATATTTGATAGCTCAGCATTAATCATTGTAAACACCATAATGTATTGTAGTCTATACAAATTCTAATCATTGTAGCATCCAACTTGTATTGGCTCAACAACTCAAGAAATTGGAAGGAGTAGACAAGACGAAGCATCCAAAAGTATCTAGAAAGCACTGTTTATAAATGGAATGGTTTGACTTTAGTTTGGTCACAAGAAAATGCTTTGTTAGGTATAATACTGGATAGTAATTACCAAAGGGTGCTAGTAATGAGCCATAAAGCAGTTTTTTGATGCAGTGAGGTGGAAACCTTTAGAAATTGATTACATATACGGTGTCAAGAAAGTTTTATGTCCATTTAAAAAATATCTCTGGTCAGTGACAAACATGAAGGAAAACAATGTGCACCAAGATGATACATCTCATAGAAAATTATCTGAGATTCATGTGTAGAATGGGGCAAGTTCATCATAATAATTCAAGATGCAGAAAAACCTATAGTTATTAGCGATTATAATAATATCACTTAATACTTCTCTTCCACCCCATCATTTATATTGCCAGACAACAAGAATCTAGCAGGCCAACATTTTATATACTCAGGCCATTTAGCCATAGTACTACTGTTAACATATGATGACAGATATAAAATGTAATAAAGTGGAATTATTGTGGTAAAAAACAACAGTTATACTTTCAGAAATGTTAGCAAAACACATTCAACTGTCTGAAGTGCACAGAAAACATCAATAAGCACCCAAATCAACCGGAAATTATTTTTTATTTCTCCGTCACAACAAATCATTAAGAATTATAAATTCAAGCCGTTAAGTTCATTACTACCTTCATAAGGTGACTGGGTAGGGCCAAGGATCATGACATTGAAATATCGCATATTGTCTTCGGAGGGGGAAGCACTAATTCCAGGCGCTGCATCATCAGATCATAGCACAAGATACAGAAACAGTTGAGTCACCGGAACAAAACACAACAAGGACGAAAACCATGCATAAAACTCCAAACTAAAACTAAAATAGGAACTACTCATTTAGCATAGGACGAGCTTCTAAACGCTGGACAATTGCTTCAAATTTCAACTTACCTGGCTCACTGAGCAAACGCTGCGTTTCCTGTCGAGATCAAACAAAAAGAAGTCACCAAATCATTCACAATCATCAAACTCAAACATAAAATGGATCAAATTGCAGAACTATAATTCGATGCCAACAAAAACCGAAACATAATAATGGGGGTGGAACCCCGAATTAGCACCAAAGACTTTCCATTTGTGTTTTCGGCTCATGATCACTGAAATTAAGGAATTTAAAGTGAAAAAAGAAACTGCCTTGGAATCGACCCTAAATGAAAACATCAGCTAATTGTTCAATCAAGCTAATGGGTCACACGATACTAGAAAATGAACAAAGCAAGATACCATGAACGGATTTTGGGTTCTTTTGGTATTTGGCATCGATCAATGAAATTGAAACGGGGATCTTGAGGAGAGAATGGAAACAAACCTTGATGATTCTTCGAGGAAGGTTACTGTTGGCCATAATCAGGGTCGATTGCAAAGCACGCAATAGGGTTTTGAGTCAAAGAGAGAGAAACAGAGACAACTTTCTCTCACTAACACAAAACAGAACAATTTCAATGAAAACACATTATCTCTCTCTCTCGCTCCTATTTATATAATTTTTGCTTTACTGAAAAAAAACTAATTAATACTAACAAATAGTAAAGATTTGAGTCGAAAAATATATATTAAATATTACAGCCAGATTTTCATAATCACTAACCACGTTATTGATAATTTCTTATTTATTTGAAATTTAATTTAATAATTTTACATTTATAAACTGTTAAAAGGTTTGATTCCACATCTTAAATACATAAATGTTAAATATATAGAAACTTTATATCGTGAATTTAATTATTGATCATATAAATATTATTTTTTGATGATTAAGTAGAATACGTTTTAAAAAATTAAGTATGAAAATTTTATTTGTACTTATTTATATTTTAAAATTATATTACATGTTAAAGTAAAACTAATAAATAAAGCATTAAATAATTTTAAATTATATGAAGTTTTATCAAAAGTTATTTAGTGAAATTCTTTTACTAAATATTATAAAAATTGTAATAAAATTCACGCAAAGTGATAAGTCAAAGGATTAATATGAGAATGTAATAGTCCTAAGTATAATAAAAGAAGAACGCATAGTATTAGGAATTTTTATTAGTAAAATATTAGGGTCTCAGCACAAGCAACACTTAACACTAACAAAAATAATAATGACAATAGCATAATCGCATAGGTTATAGCAGAGCAATGATGTAAGTTATTCCTGAAAAAGAGGCAAGGACAAAGGAATTTTAGAAAAGGGCTCAGAAAGTCAGAGAAGAATGATTAGAGAGAAGGCCACAAGTTACTCATTCTAGAATGAAGTCACGCAATTTAATATTCTCCCTCCTCTCACGTGTTTCTCTATGCATTTCTTTTCCTTCCTCTCTATCGTTCGGTGCAAAGGTCCTCTACCATTCGGTGCAACGGTCCTTTGTCATTCGGTGTAAAATTCCCCTTCCTTCCTTTTGGCTTGACACTCTGTCATTCGATGCAACATCAGACACGCGGCTACTATGTGGAACCAATTCACCCACCTCATTACTATCATGCCTTGCGCGTGTTACAATACTCCCCTCTTGAATAATAACCTTGTCCTCAAGGTTGAACTGAGGATATGCTTTCTTTACTTTTTCCATGTTTTCCCACGAGTTGTCCGCCTCACAAAATGAATCTTATTGTATCAACACTTCTGTTACTTCCCTTCCATTTCTGTTAACCACTCTTTTATTGAGAATCTTATAAGGCTGTATGATTGGTCCAAATTCAGTAGTATTGAAAGGTAATGGAAAATATGGTTGTTTATTCCTTAAAATTTCTTAAGCACCAAAATTTGGAACACCGGATGTATTTTAGTTGCAGCTGGAAGTATGAGTTTGTAAGCTACCTTGTCGATCTTCTCAATAACTTTAAAAGGTCCAAAGTACCTTAAGCTCAACTTTTGATTCCTTCTCCACTTCACTGACTGTTACCTATAAGGTTGTAATTTCACCAAAGCAAGATCCCCAACCTCCAAGAAAACATCTCTTGTCTTCTTATATGTATGTTCCTTCATATAATTCTGAGAATGGTGGAGATTAGCCTTCAATTTGTTCAATAATACATCACGGTTTTGTAAGATCTCTTGTAGGTCTACAAGATTCATATCATTGTGCTCATACTTGATTATATTTGGTGGAACTTGTCATAGACAGCTTGGTAGGGAGACATACCAGTACTATGGTGGAAAGAGGAATTGTATTAGAATTATGCCTATGGAAGCATCTCTAGCCATTTCTTGGGTGACCAAAGACAAAACATCTGAGATACATCTCCAAGGTCTTATTTAAGTTTTCAGTTTGGCCATCGGATCGAGGATGATGCGCTGAGCTCATTGCTAAGGTCATGCCTTGATACTTGAATAATAACTTCCAAAAGTTGTCGATGAAGTCCCTATCATGATCAGACACAATGGATTTTTGAAATCCATATAGTTTGACAATATTTTGAATGAAAGCTTCCGCTACCGTTTTGCTATTGAACCCTTGTTTTAATGGAATGAAGTGTTCAAACTTTGACAGTTTATCAATGACCACCATGATATTGGAGTAGCCCTGCAAAATTGGTAAGCTAGTAATGAAATCCATGACAATGTCTTCCCAAATCAAGTTTGGAATAGGTAGGGGTTGCAACAGTCCGACAGGTAATGACTGGTTGATCTTAACTTGTTGACAAATAATACATTCCTTCACAAACTTCCTTATATCTTCCCTCATTTTAGGCCAAAAAAATTGAGAACTCAATCTTGCCATAGTTCTTGTAGTGCTCGCGTGACCTCCAACTTTTGAGCCATGAAATTCTCCTATGATCAGGGTTATCATTTATGCATTATTTGACATCATAATTTTCCCTTTCCAAGTCAAAATGTCCTGTTGTACTGCATAGTTACCCTTTTTCCCTGAGTTTCTTATACACTCCTGAAAAAATTTCATCAATTCTTCATTTTTTTTTGGTTGCTTCTGCTACTGACTACAACCAACTATTTAGAGGTTTTGACCATGCCATTGTGAAATCAAACCCTATAAATTTGGGTAGCCATTGTTGTTGTTCAGGGGTTTGGAGTGTCTTCTTCAATAATTCTTTCATGCTCTTCTGATCTGTTTTAATAATGAACTTATGGCCAAGTAGATAATGTCTGAATTTGGACAAGGATTCAGTTATAGCATAAAATTCTCTTATATATGAAGATTGCTTCTGCATCCTCACTGATAGTTTCTTTGAAAAATACGCAATAGGATGCTTATTGATGCTTATTTTGACTCAGTACAACTCCTATACCCAAACCTGAGGCATCTATTTCCAATACAAATGGTTCAACAAATTTTGGAATTGCTAGAACAGGAGCAGTGGAAAGGGTTATCTTCAATTCATCAAAAGCTTTATTTGTTGCTTCACTCCACTTAAATGAATCATTCTTTAATAAATCACTCAATGATGCAGCAATTTGGGCATAATTTTTGACAAATCTCCTATAATACCTAATTAATCCTAAAAATCCTCTTAACTGCTTGAGGTTTGAACGTTTCAGCCAGTTTTTTACTGCCTTCAATTTTTTAGTCTCCATAGATATTCCATTGCCTGCCAAGGTGTGACCCAGATAACCTATTTGTTGTACTCCAAAATTGCATTTGGAGAATTCAACAAATAATTGGTTCTATTTTAGGATATTCAACACTACTTCCAGAAGTTGTAGATGGTCCTTCCAACTTGAGCTATACACCAATATATCATCATAGAAAACTAATACAAATCTTCTCAATAAGTCCTTAAAGATTTGATTCATGAGACTTTGAAATGTTGTTGGCGCATTAGACAGTCCAAATGGAATAACCAACCATTCATATAACCCTTCATGAGTCCTGAATGCAGTTTTGTGTCTGTCCTCCAGTTTCAATAAAATTTAATGGTAACCAGACCGTAAATCCAGCTTGGAGAAGTAGCAGGATCCATATAACTCATCAATGAGTTCATCCACTATTGGAATTAAGAAGTTATCCTTAATTGTTATAGCATTCAATGTTCTATAATTAATACAAACCCTCCATGTGCCATCTTTTTTTTACTAAAATAATTGGAGATGAGAAGGGGTCGGTGCTTGGCTGGACAATACCTTCTTTTAACATTCATTCAATGAATTTTTCAATTTCTTCCTTTTGACTATGTGGATATCTATAAGGTTTCACTTTGACTGGATTTGATCCTTCTAACAAAGGAATAAAGTGCACATGACTCCTTGGTGGAGGTAATCCACAAGAGATACTAAAGACAATATTATAATTGTGTAGTAAAGTCACCATTTATGGCTCAATGCCCTCTAGGAGTTCTAGCAAAGGAAAAGTGTGAGTGTTGTGGTGTACCATCTACATACTATATACCTCAGCTAGTGCATCAGTGTCCATCATTCTTCTTATGTGATGCAGTTGTGTTGTTTCAGGTAACATGTCTCTATCCCCTTGTAATGTAGTGAAATGACCATCATGCAAAAATTTGATTTGTAGAGAATCATAATCTGCTAAATGAGGGCCAATGGTCTTCAACCAGTTTGCTCCCAGGATGAGATTAGCACCAAATATTGGCAAAAGAAACATAGGTAATGTGAAAACATTGCCTTGTGCTAGTAACGTCATGTTATGTATTAAGCCCTCAAATTCCATGTAATTCCCATTATCAACCATAACTTTGAACAAAGGTGCCTTCACCACTGGAAGTTTAAAAAATTTAGCAACCCTTGGTTGTAAGAAGTTATCAAAATTGCCTCCATCAATCAATACTTTGACTGGCATGGTGCTAATATGCGCTACAAACCTAATTGTCCCTACTCTAAAACCCCTTTTCAAAGCATTCAGGGATAGGTGATGATCCTTATTTGTATTTTCTTCAATAATTTGAGGTAACTCAGTCTCAAGATCAACATTATCAGATTCCTCCTCCCCTAATTGTAATACAAAACACTGTTTATGTGGGCACTTGTGGTTAACAGAGAATTTCTCATCACAAAAGTAGCATAAGCCCTTCTTTATTCTTAATTGCATTTTGGCTGGGCTTATTCTTTTAACATTTGGGTTTCTTAATGGTGGTCCTGGCAGATTAGGTAACAACGGGCGTAAAGAGGATTTGGTAGTTGGTATGGTGTTTCTGGTAGTGATTTGGACCTAGGAAGTGGTTAATTTGGGAGAATTTGTGTATCGGTTAGCGTAATTGGGTGTAGGCTTGGTCACTGGTATGTATTTCTCTTCATATAGTTAAGCTAAAGCTACTACTCGTAATATGGTTGTTGGAGTCAAAGCAATCACATCTCTTCTTATATCAACATTTAAACCACTAATGAAGCAGTTTAAAATGGCTTCCTTAGTTAAACCCTCAGATATATTTGCAAGCGCCATAAATTTCATATAATATTCTGATACTGACCCTGGTTGTTGAAGTTCGAACATCTCTACCATTGCACAATTGAAGGGAAAGGGCCCAAATTGAGATTCCAGGGCACGAGTCAATGTTGTCCAAGTGGTGACTGCTTCAATCTTCTGCAACATTTGGAACCACGACATAACATCCTTCTCAAACTGCATAGAAGCTATTTCAACACGATCAGCATTAGGTGTGTTGTGGTAGTTGAAGAACTTGTTGGCTTTGAAAATCCATTCTAACACCGATGTGGATCCATCAAAGTGCGGGAAACTGAGAGAAATATCCTTTACTAGATTAATCAAGGTTATCGGATGAACTCTAACTGTAGAATTTGAGTTCAAAGGACTTCTAAGGTTCTGAGTGGAGTTTTGCAGTTATTGTTGTAACACGTGTTCTGATTTTTATTTCTTTCATTTATGGTGCTCTAAAGTTTTTCCATCGCTGCAGTTAGACGACGATGATCATCGATCATTGTACGGATCTCGGTTTTGAGTTCTTTCAGTCAAGTGTTCTCAGCCATGGAAGACAATGAAAGAACCAATGTAACAATGTTATTTATAATAAAATATGAACGCAGTGTATTGGGGATTTTTATTAGTAAAATATTAGGGTCTCAGTATAAGCAACACTTGAGGCTAACAAAAATAATAATGGCAGTAGCAAAATCGCATAGGTCATAGTAGAGCAATGATGTAAGCCATTCCTGAAAAAGAGACAAGGACAAATGAATTTCAGAAAAAGGGTCCAGAAAATCAGAGAAAAATGATCAGAGAGAAGGTAATTGTAGAGAGAGAAAGAGACCATACCACAAGTTACTCATTCTAAAATGAAGTCACACAATTTAATATTCTCCCTCCTCTCACATGTTCCCCTACGCATTTGCTTTCCTTCCTCTTTTTCGTTCGGTGTAAAGGTCCTCTGCCGTTCGGTGCAAAATTCCCCTTCCTTCCTTTTGGCTTGACACTCTATCGTTCGGTCCTTCCTTTCGGCTTGACACTTTGTCGTTCAGTGCAACATCAGACACTCGACCACTATGTGCAACCGATTCACCCACCTCATTACTGTCATGTATTGCGCATATTATAGAGAACCAAAAAATAATATTAAGAGTAATATATATTTTATGATACTATGTTTATATATATATATATATATATATATATATTAAAATTTCAAAATTATAAATGGGTTTTATAAAGAAAAGTTTATTTACAAAAACTCCATTATACCTAAAAGCTAGTTTCTCTTAGTTTTATTTCTTTCTCTCTCAAAATTTGGACTCTTTTATTGTCTTATTGAATATAAAAAATTTGATCTCTTTTATTGACTTTTTGAATATCAAAAGCTATATATAGAAGCAGTTAGTGTGAAAAGTTCTACCATAAACCCCAATCAATTTTATCTTTCGGTAAGTTCAAAATTTACTTTTTTTTAAAAGCTAATGTAATTTTTTTGGTGCATGCATTTTTTCTTGATTATATGTAGCTTTTCTGTTTTCTAGGTGAATTTTCATTTATATGTGGTCCTTAAACCATGTTTTAATCATTGATTGGGTTTTTGGTTGTGCAGATAAAAGAGTCATAAATGATAAAGTTGTGTAAGAGAAGATTAGAGATATATGTGTTTATTAAGATAAGAGAACCTTTTTAAATTGTTTGATATAAAAATGTATGAATTGAAGAACTTTCTAATGATTTTGTGAAATTCGACTATATGAAATGTTGGTAGTTTTGAGTGATCCAAGTGTTTTGGAAATGAATATGTGGTGATTGATGAAATATATTAGTGATTTAATTGTATGAAATTATGCTAAATATAAATTATAATGTTAAGTATGGAAAATATTTTAGTTAGTATATTGTGGTAATGATGTTGAGATGGTTGAGACTTTTGACTTGAATATTGATATGACATGGCTGAAAAAAAAACTTGATAAAAATGATATGTGTATTAATTTTTTGTACTAGAGAAAGAGAGAAATAGAGGTAGCGAAAACTGATCTGTTAAGCTATTTGTGTGGTAATTCTTAAGTTATTATGACATTTTGTAATATAAATGTGATTGGTAAATTGTTAGAAGAGCAAATATTTAATATGATTGATAACTTTGTAAAAAATAAGGTTAATAGGATTAAATATAGTATTGTTGGTAAAAGGATAATTGCTTTATGTTACGAGTATACCATTTGAAGCCTCAACCCACTATTGGACACCAATACACATGGTTAACCAAAACCCAACCACTAACTTACTATCGTTGGACGACCCTAAACCTTATTAGACACAATAGTTGCAGAGATGGTGTGGACGCTGGACGATAATAATCTGGCGTTGGGCGAGTATTTGAAAATATTTTGACATAGACCTCCATTAGAATTTGGCATTGGGTGGCATTTAAATGGCACTGGGCACTATTTTCCTAGAGATCTGCTATCTAAATTTTGTTGGGCAGTCTATTTTTACATTGGGTGAAATTTTTTATTGGAAACCTCTGTTTGGGGAGTGTTGGGCAGCAGAGAGATGACACTAGGCAGCTAGTCTTTAGTTTTAGAAAAAAAATTATATTTTTGTTTAAATTATTTATATATTGCTTGTTTAAAAATGAAAAGTTTGGGTCTCAGTGGCTATTTTTAAGAGAAAATATTATTATTTAAGGTGTCAAAGTGTATTGAAAGGAGATAGTGAATGGGTATGACAAGTGCAAAGTCTCACAAATTCATTCAATACATTGGTCTTTTAAAAGTAATGTGTAAATATCGTGGTAGTGATGGAATCCTCTTCAAAGAGCTTAATGAGAAGTCCTAAACTAGCTTTGCGAAAGACCTGAATTGAGGAAGGAAGATTTTAATGAAGAGTGGCTTGGAGATAGTTTCTTGAAGGAGATTCGGCCAACCTTGTAAGAGAAAGTTAGAAAGAGTCTAAGAAGAAGCCAACTACTTAATCTTAGAGAAAGTAAGACACAAATTTGCAAAGTTTCAATATATTCAATTCCAAGATGAATTTACAAATGGAGGAGCTATCCTTTTATAGGAGGAGGAGAACTCTCAAGAAAGGAAAAAAAAATACATGCATTTGAAAGAGGTTCATTGAACTATCTAAGATCCTAGAAGCTTCATTTGTCTAAAAGGAGTGAATGAAAGCCTTTCCCTTCACCAACCGTCCAAGGGAGGTGAATAGGAGCCTTCCCTTTGAAGAACGTCCAAGGGAGATGTGTCTTTTTCCTTCCAAGTCCAAAGATGCTCCTAAGGCCCAAAGCTAGCCCAAATGTGAAACAAAAGTGCTCCAAGGCCCAAAACTAGCCTAATTGACAACATCTTGACAACTTTAACCTTTGCTGACAGTTTAAGTCATAACTTTCTCTACAAAATTCCAAATGATTTGATTATTTTTTTGTTAGAAAGTAGACTCAAAGGGATTTCATTTAACTATAAGCATGTATTTTCTGGACCTTAGAGTTGAATGTAGTGAAATCTTTAAAATCACCTACGTTTACTAATCTCCCTAGATGGGTAGATCCTTAGCCCAAAATACAAGGCCTAAAGAAAGACATATGTACATATTTACAAGGCTTAAGAGAAGGAAAAAACAAAAAGTATAAGTCCTTCAAATCCTTTTTCTTCTTCAATTTTCCTATCCTGATTCAAGTTGTAACTCCCCGGATGGATCTCCATCAAGGTCCCTAGATGGGTTTACATCAGGTAGTAGGAGCCATATGGGTTGGTACTTTGAGATGATGAGTGAAATTTAAAAGCATATTATGTGTAAGTTGAATAGTAAATCTTACAAGTTGTTCTTCGCAACAATAAAAGATTATTACAATAATTATTTTACATCACCTTGTTTTATATACTAGGTTTCCTTAAATTTAAATGCATTAGTTTACCGTTGTGTTTATTGCTATTTTTCATCATGTGATGATTGTATATTAATATGTGAGCAGAAGTGGGAACATATGGAGTCAAGAACTCATGTTTTGGAGCATGTCACTGATGGCTTAGGATAGTGATAGTTTAAAAGATGAGGTCGTTCATCTTTCTTTTGAAAAGTTGTATCAATCATAGTCCTCACATTTGAATCACTTTGAAATCTTTAGGGGAATGTTGTTTTGAATTACAACTAGTTTTAAACCTATGCCTACACAAGTTAATTTGTTTGTGTGTTTTTCTATGTTAGTAACTATATATTATATTAAAAGAGATTTAGAAGTCGAGGAAATAAAGAATAAATATTTTTAATTTTATAAATAAGTATTGAATAAAATCATTGTAAAAAAAATATTTATAGGTTTATAAATTCCATATGTATTTAGAAATATAAAAAATAAACTTTACAAAAATATAAATGATAGAGCATGTGCAGAAATATATTGTAGACTCTTTAAAAATACAAAAGAATAAACTATGCATAAATATGTAGAGTAGAGTCACTAAAAATAAAAATGAGTGTATAGACAAACTGATTTAATATGTATTGCTAGACTCTCTAATCGGAGCATTGATAAATTCGTCTAATTGGAGCATTGAAAAACTTGTCTAATATGTGTTGTTAGACTTATCTAATTAGTACAGGGACACATTTGTCTAATGTGTATTGTTAGACTCATGTAATCAATGTATAGACAAACTCGTCTAATATGTATTGCAAGACTCGTATAATTAGAGAATATAAAGTTATTTAATATGTATTAATAGACTCATCTAATAATGTGTATGAACAAACTCATTAAGTGTGTATTGCTAGACTTATCTAGTTAATATATAAACAAATTTATCTAATGTGTGTTGCAAGACTCGTCCAATCAATGCATGGATAGACTCGTCTAATGTTTATTCGTAGACAATTTGATAAATATATGGAATAACTCGACTAATTTTTTTATTAAACTCGTCTAATGTGTGTTACAATACTCGTCTAATCAGTAAGGGGACAAACTCATGTAATGTGTATTAATAGACTCATGTAATTTATCTATGGATAGACTTGTCTAATGTATATTGCTAGACTCGTTTAATCAATGTATATATAGACTCGTTTAATGTTTGTTGTTAAAGTCCTTTAATCAATATATGAACAAAGTTGTATAATCAATGTATGTTTAAACTTGTCTAATTTGTATTGTAAGAATTGCCTAATCAATGAATGGACAAACTCGTCTAATGTGTTAATGGACTCGCCTAATATGTGTATGGACAAACTTATCTAATGTATATTGTTAGACTTATCTTATCGATATATGGATAGGCTCGTCTAGTATTTGTTGCTAGACTCATCTGATCAGTATATGAACAAACTCTTCTAATTAATTTATATAATGATTCGTGTAACATTTTTTGCTATACTCGTCTAACGATTATATTGACAAACTCATCTAATATGTATTCTAAACTTGTCTAATCCCTGCATCGATAAACTCATTTAATGTTTTTTGCTATAATCAGTTAATTAGTGTATTCTTAAACTCATCTAAGAATGTATAAAGTGATTTGTCTAATGTTTTTTTATATATTTATCTAATTCGTGTATGGAAAAATTCATTTAATGTGTGTATTGTTAGACTCATTTAATATTTTTTGTTATATTTGTTTAATTTGTGTATGGACATATTTGTACAATGTATATGTTGGACTCCTTTAATATGTATTGTTAGACTCATTTAATTAATATATATCTAATGCATTATCCTATATTCGTCTAATGACAATATAAATATATTAATTATATATTTTTAAGACAATTAATTTGTTAGTTTTTATATTTTGTTTATCTTACTCAAAAGATCTTATATTTTGAAGTTCAAAATAGTAAAATATGAATTCAAATAAAAAAGTTTTTTTTGTTATAAATATATATTTTAAACTTTTGAAATAAATTATTGAATATAATTTTGTGATTTATTCCGTTATAAATATAATTATTAAAAACCGTATATAGGATTATGTGTACATATGTAAATTCTAATTTTTATTAATTATTATAAGTTTAAATTTTACCTATTAAAAATATGTCATTTATAAGAATATATATATATATATATTATAATTTAATATAAAAATAATGAATATAATTTTTATTGATAATTTTTTTAATACAAAACTATTACATAATAATGATTTTATATGACAATATAAACAATTTGTATTATCAATAAATATATATTACTTTTTAATCTAATAGCATTTTAAGAAATAAAAATAAAATATACTTTTGTAAATAATTAAGTAATTATAAGTCATAAAAAGATAAAATTAAAAACAAAAAATTATATAGAAAAAATATTTTAAATATAAGTAATTGTATAACATAATAAATGTGTTAAAAATAAATCTTTAATTATGATTAAGATGTGTATCATAATACACATTGAAAAATTAAGCACCAGAAGTCTCTATTTTTGTCCAAAATCTTAAATAGGTCCCTTTTCTTTTTGGCGTATTAATTGGGTCTCTATTAATGTAAATTTGATTCAATTAAAGGTCTGCCGTCAAATTCACCTAACGGCAGTAAAATATTTGCTTATGTGGCTTGCACAGCTGAATTACTAATGACATGTGGCATTTGTATTGATTTTTTTTAAATATCATAGGTAATAGCAGATTGAATGAAGGGCAAAATTGGAAGGATGAAAAATTGCAAGGGTCCGTTTTTACATATGCAATTGAAAGCAAAAAAATTGGGAGTTTTTACGATTAGGGTTCGTTTAAAGGGGAAAATCGCAGAAATCGCATTCTTTGTTCGATTCGAAGAAGGCCCCAAGTTCAAGAAACAAGATTCTGTTGCTCAGAAGAAACAAGAAAATCGACATGCGGAGGAGCTATTCTCTAAAATTTTGGAGGAAGGATTGATACTGGACACGAGGATGTGCGGTGAGATGATTGAGGCGTATTTTCAAGTCGGGATGTTCCACCGGCAAGTTCATTTTCACTGTAGTGATTACAAATTTAGAAAGAAACAGACAATAGCAACATCAACAATTTAGAAAGAAACGAACAACACCAACATCAACAACTAGTGGAGTCTTTCAAACATGACTGTCTTAACTATGTGGAGTTCTAGGAGATTTTGTAGATGAAAACAATGCAATTACATAGTCAAATAAACTCTCAATAAACTTGTATTTGACTTGAAAAAATGTTTATTTGTTTCACCTTTTACACTTTATTATTAACATTATTTTACCTTGAAATTGTAAACTCTTACACGTAGTATATATATATATAAGAAAGTACAGTTGCATGTAAGTTTCAAATATGTGATTTCAATAGATTAATTGCAAATTAAGTTCCACTTGTATTTCTTGACTGAGATAAGTCTTGAACTTGTTATTTTTATAGATTATTAATACTAAACTTTAATGCCACATGTTGTTTGACTTAGAATGATAATTGGGTTGTTGGCCGAAAATAACAACAGTGATAGTTTGTATAAAGAGAGGAAGGGGAGACCAAAGTGTTATTGAAGTAATATTTATTGTCGTTTTTTCACATTCTTCTAAATCACTTGTCAGTGACATCTTCACATATATAACAAGTGTTTATAATATGATCTCATTTTCTATTGCATCTAAGTTTGTTTGTGTCAGATTCCCTTTATCTCCCTTGTGAGTCGCTTTTCTTCCTCCTTTAAAACCAGTCTCTTCTGTCACATTTTGCTCGTTTTCTTGTTCTCTTGAATCACTCTCTTTTGTTTCCTGTGGTGGGTTCTTGTGTGCTAGACTCATACATTTGTAGCAGTTTGTGCATGGAGGTAACATTAGAAGGAGTCATGAAGAAAGTTGAAGTTGATTTTCTCTTGTTATCGGATAATGCAACAATCTGTGACAGATGAAAAGTTAGGCTTTGGATTTTGTTATTGGTAGTGGTAAGTTGAAGGTAATGATGGTATTTATAGGGGCAAAAGTCAAAGTATGTAACATCAACAATTGGTGGAGTCTCTGAAACAAGACTAAATACAGAAAAATCACATTTGCTTCCTTGCTCAGTTAGCTAAATGGCTTGGACAACTGTTGAACATATTGTGCCATATAAACGCATGAGAAAGTACCATCTCGAGCTCCTGCTGCAAAATTGCAGAAGTGGCAGAAGTCGAAGAAGTGGCAGAAGTCGCAGAACATGAGAAAGTACAAAATCGCAGTGGAAGAAGTGGCATTCTTTGTGCAATTCATTATCCATCTCTTCAAATCGAACAAAGAATGCGACTTCTGCGATTTTTCCCTTCAAACAAACCCTAATCATAAAAATCTCCAATGTTTTTTGCTTTCAATTGCATTTGTAAAAACGAACCCATGCAATTTTTCATCCTTCCAATTTTGCCCTTCATTCAATCTACTATTACTTATGGTCTTTAAAAAAAATCAATAAAAATACCACATGTCATTTGTAATTCAGCTGTGCAGGCCATGTAAGCAAATATTTAACTGTCGTTGGGTGAATTTGACGGCAGACCTTTAATTGAATCAAATTTACATTAATAGGGATCCAATTGATACGCCAAAAAGAAAAGGGACCTATTTAAGATTTTGGACAAAAATAGGGATTTCTGATAAAACTAAACCAAAAATTAATTATTTATTAATTTTACGAATGCATATCATATCATGGTTAAAAAGTGTATTTTTAATTTGTTACTTTAAAAAATTGGGTGTAAAATATTTTATTCTTTATAATGGTCAATTATATTGATTAACATAAGAATTTCAATTTCATGTGTCCCTGGAGTCGTGGAAGATATTAGAGTGATAAATAAAGAAAATGTTATTCAAGGCAAACAAATAGATTATTAGTTATACAAGTAATTAGTATTTTAGTCTATAAAGATATGTGACATTAAAAATAACTTTAAATTTATTTTATTTTTAAATTTAAGTACCTAAATTATTTTCACATATATTTCTAAACATATTTATCAAAAATGAAAGTATTAAATATATGATATTGTTTAAGAACTAAAATTATAATTTATTTAAAATAAAAAGTATGAGCAAATATTATTTATAATATATTATTAGATGATAGAGTTAAAGCAATATTATTTAAGAAATAAAAGTAAAAGTAAAATATAATTTTCTAAAAAAATAAATAGATAAAAGAGTAAATATATTCTTCTTATTTTTTTTTTGAAATGATGTTATTTTAAGAAATAAAACTAAAACTTATATATATTTTCTAAAAGAAAATATGGGTAAAAGAGTAAATATTTTTTTAAATAATATTATTTTAAAAATTCAAAGTAAAAGTAAAATATATATTTTTAAAACAAAACAAATGTTTTTAACTAGTAAATTAACTCTTTAGGAATATGGGACAAAAAAATAATGTCAAATAACTAAGCAAATTACTATTTTGGACAAAATAAGCATAGATAAGAAAGTAAATTTTTAGTATTTCTTTGCTTATATTATAATAGACCACGTATTTTATTTTCTTATGTTATAGTAGATAATAGATATCTAAATTCAATTGCTCATTTTGACGTATATTTTTAAATATATTTATCATTATTATGGTTTAAATTAAAGCATTAAATACAATTAACACTATTTAAGAACTCAAATTATATTTTATCTAAAAAATGTTAAATAAGTTTTTAAGCCTTTAACTTTCACACAAATTTGAAATTTGTCTATGTTCAAAACTTTATATATTTTTGTCCTAAAACTTAAAAAATAATGAATATAATCTTTTTAATTCAATTTTGTTAATTATTTTTTCTGTGTCAAACATGTTTCTATATTCATTTATTTTAAAAATTTAAGGACAAAAATATATCAAAGTTTCATATAATGATGAATTTTATTATTACAGGACCAAACATATCATATAAAGATGTCTTCTCTTCATGACTCTTCCATACTACTCGAATCTGTCATCTTAGCCTCCTGTATTTGTCACCAAAATGTGGTCAAATCTAAATTAAATGTCAAAAATTGAAAATCAAATCTAGATTAAATGTCAAAAAGTGAAAGTCAAATCATCATTAATGTACTATTTAGATTATGTCGTTCACCTTGGGCTCCATTTGAATGGGCCACAACTTAAGGGTCCATTAGCTCTTAGGCCCAATGACCGCCTTACCTGTGAAGCAAGCCTCATTTTTTGCTAAGTCCTGTGATACTAGGTAGTCAGTGCTCAACATACTAAAATAGTCAATGGTCCTTCTTGAACTATCTTAGGTTCTCATATTGGTTGCGGGCTATCCAATACCATGTTTTCGTTAATTGGCCTCCAATATACCTAAGTTGTAGATCATGATTAGCAAGGCTAATAAGTCTTCAGTCGTATACAATACTAATTCTATTTCTAATATACCTAAGTTGTAAACCATGATTAGGAGGGTTGATAGGTCTTCAACCATATAAAATACAAATTTTAATTTTGCATTAAAGTTTAAAGACTAAAAGCATAGTTAAAAAAATGACCAAATATTATTTACAATATTAAATATTAAATGATAGAGTTAAAACAATATAATTTTAAGAAATAAAAGAAAAAATAAAATGTCGTTCACCATGGGCTCCATTTGGATGGGCCACAACATAAGGGTCCATTGGCTCTTAGGCCCAATGACAACCTTACCTGTGAAGCAAGCCTCATTTTTTGCTAAGTCCTGTGATACTAGGTAGTCAGTGCTCAACATACTAAAATAGTCAATGGTCCTTCTTGAACTATCTTAGGTTCTCATGTTGGTTGCGGGCTATCCAATACCATGTTTTCGTTAATTGGCCTCCAATATACCTAAGTTGTAGATCATGATTAGCAAGGCTAATAAGTCTTCAGTCGTATACAATACTAATTCTATTTCTAATATACCTAAGTTGTAAACCATGATTAGGAGGATTGATAGGTCTTCAACCATATAAAATACAAATTTTAATTTTGCATTAAAGTTTAAAGAATAAAAGCATAGTTAAAAAAATGACCAAATATTATTTACAATATTAAATATTAAATGATAGAGTTAAAACAATATTATTTTAAGAAATAAAAGAAAAAATAAAATACATTTTTCTAAAAGAAATAAATCAGTAACGAAGTAAATATATATATTTTTGAAATGATATTATTTTAAGAAATAAAATTAAAAGTTAAATATATTTTCCTAAAAAAAAATAGGTAAAATAGTAAATATATTATTTTTGAAATAATATTATTTTAAAAAATAAAAGTAAAAAGTAAAATATATTATTCAAAAATAAAAACAAATAGATAAAAAGGCAAATTAACTCTCTAGATACAAGTGATAGAAAAATAAATATATAAAAACAAATTCACAATGTTAAATAATTAAAAAATTATCATATGACACTTGTCATCAAAATAAATATAAATAATAAATAATAAATTTTTAATATAATTTTTTCTTATATTCTAATATATAAAAATCATAACAATAGATAAATTTCCTAATAAGTTTTTATAATAGATATTAATAGACTATAGTGGGTTTTTGGACTTGTTTATATATATGTATTATATTTTGAGTGTTGATAATATTAAGTGAGGTCTTAAGGTTTATGGAAATTACCATTAATAAAAGATTCTTTATTTAAAATGACATTTTATTTAAATTTAATTAAGTTTTAAATCTTTAATAAATTAATTTTTATTAAATCTTTATTAAATTTTATGATTTATTGAGTTCAATAATGTTTAAATTTTTGTAATTGAGTATGTTGTTAGATTTTTTTTTTTGTATGAAATTGGATGATGTGGTTATTATTTTGTCTTGGTAGTATGTTTTGGTTTCATCACATGTAACATCTTAATTATATAATTTTTTAAAATTATAAAATTTTAAAATTATAAAATTGTTAAATTATAAAATTATAAAATTGTATATTATAACATTAAGTACGAGGAAAATTAAAAGAAATGATGAAAATTAACAATTGTATCATCTAATTAACAGAACAGTGAAAATTTTCAATTAAAAAATTGTAAATTTTTAAAAACTAAATAAACGACTAAAACATAATAAAAGTTCAATTAAAAAGTCATCAATTTGTTAAGAACTTAAAATTTAATTAAACTTTTTATTTATGATATTAAAATTACTTATTCCATAAATTTGTTTTTATTCACTTCATAAACTCACACGCGTACATAAAATGTTTTCGAAGTAGATTTTATGATTATTCATATAACATTCAAAAAACCATGCAATATTTACCAGAAATAGTATTTTTGAAATCGATTGATCTAAGTAACAAACATTTTTTTAATATTTCATTTTGAAAACTATATATTAAATTAAAACAACCTCATATTATCATATACTCACACTTTTTCACTATATTATATCCGTTGTTCGAAGAGATTAAACTAAACATTTCACCTTAATTATTTAGAAGAAAAACTAACATATTTATACCATTATATAGTTTTGCGCATATATTTTATTTTCTAATTTTATCTTTAATAAGTAACTATTTTTAAACTAAAATAATTATTTTTCCAATTTTATTTTTAAGAAACTATTTTTTTTAAACTTATTTTTTTATTTGATTTTTTTTCAAACTTATTTTCTTTTCTTTCTAAATTAAAATAGCTATCATTAAAAAAATTAGTGAAAAAATTTCTTTTTGTTGTAAAAATAATTCATATTTTCTTTCATAATTATAATTTCATTATTATAAAAAAAAATACATAATTATGTATTTCCACTAGTTGTTATTAAAAACGTTGATTTAAAATAAGGCATTAAATATTGAAGTGGTTATGTTGAGCTACACAGACACTATATATTATATCTGTTGGAAGTTCCACGTCGACTAGAGATAAAGCCGATTTGTAGTATATAAGTGGGTGCAAATCTCACCTTACAAGTTGGTTTTGTAGGGTTGAGTTAGGCTTAAAACTCACTTTCTAACATGGTATCTATTAAAAGTGGACTTTTAAGCCTAACTCAACCTCACAAACCGGCTTGTAAGGTGAGGTTTGCACCTCACTTATATATTATAAATTGACCTTATCTCTAGTCGATGTGAGACTTCCAACACACCTCTTTCACGCCGAGGTATAGACATCTCGTGCGTGATAGTAGAAATTGGGTGGTCCAATAGCGACTCGATAACGGGTGGAAACAGAAATGCTCACTTAGAACTCGCTAGAATAGACTCTAATCATGGCTCTGATACCATGTTATAAGAAAAGAAGGGATGAAAATTGTGTATCTTATTCAATAATAAGGAGATAGTACAATTCATATATATAGCTCTTTAAAGCAATATAAAAACGGAATATAAATATATGAACATAAATGCACAGATATGAATGGAAAATAAATTAAATCCAATATCCCTCCTCAAGCTGCATCATATATATCCTTAATGCTCAGCTTGGACAACAAATACTGAAATTGTGCGGGATGCAAAGCTTTAGTATGAATTTCTGCAAGTTGGGCTGAAGTAGAAATGGGCAAGAGCTTAATTACATCAGCTTGAACTTTATCCCTTATGAGATGACAATCAATTTCAATATGCTTTGTCCTCTCATGCATGGCTAGATTCTGTGCAATTTGTATAGTAGATTGATTGTCACAAAACAGAGGAACTGGTTGTGGTAAATGTTGTTTCAAATCATGGAGCAAATACAAAAGCCATTGAATTTCACATGTTGTGGAAGCTAAGGCTCTATATTCTGCTTCGGTTGATGATCTAGATATAGTAGCTTGCTTCTTGGATTTCCAGCTTATTAAGGATGCATCATAGAACACATTAAAACCAATTACAGACCTTCTAGTGTCAGGGCAAGCAGCCCAATCAGTATCACTAAAAGCCTTGAGAGTATGTCCTGTGTTGGAAGGAAAGAATAATCCTTGTCTTGGATTGTTCTTGATATATCTCAAGATCCTTATTGCTGCTGCATAGTGATCTTCCAAAGGATTGGAAAGAAATTGACTGAGAGTACTAACAACAAAACATAAATTTGGTCTTGTGTTGATTAGATATAATAACCTGCCAAGAAGTCTTCTATAGGCTTGCACATCTTAATAGGGTTTCCCTTCTGTCTTGGAAAATTTTGTGCCTAGCTGTATGGGAGTAGGAACAGGTTGACATCCCAACAATCATGCATCTTCTAGTAACTCTAGAGCATACTTCCTTTGTGACAAATTAATGCCCTGTTGAGATCTTGCAATTTCTAAGCCTAGAAAATACTTGAGTTGGCCTAGGTCTTTAATTTTGAACTTTGCATTCAATAGAGCCTTCACAGTTTGGATTTCCTGGATGTCATCACCTGCCAAAACTATATCATCTACATAAACAAGTAAGATGGTGATATGAGAAGAATCACTTTTGACAAAAAGTGAATAATCTGATTTTGATTGTATGTAGTCCAAAGAAAGTAAAGTAGTTGTCAACTTGTAAATCCATTGTCTAGAGGCCTGCTTGAGTCCATATAAAGACTTCAACAACTTGCAAAATTGTCCTGGTTTTTCTGTTTTGTAGCCAAGAGGAAGAGACATGTATACCTCTTCATCTAGATCCCCATGTAAAAAAGCATTATTTACATCTAGTTGATGTAAATACCAATTTTTGGAAGCTGCTAAAGCCAGAACCAATCTTACTTTTGTGAGTTTGACAACAGGTGAAAAAGTCTCAAAGTAATCTAAGCCTTGTTGTTCTGTGTAGCCTTTGGTTACTAACCTTGCCTTGTATCGTTCAGTACTCCCATCAGCATGCCTCTTTATTTTGTATACCCATTTACATCCAATAGGTTGCTTTCCATAAGGTAGATCAGTCAAAACCCAAGTTTTGGTATTTTCTAAAGCTGCAATTTCTTGATCCATGGCATTTCTCCAACAATCATGTTTGATGGCTTGGTTATAGGTTTTAGGTTCAGTAACTTGGGAAAGATTAAGGACATATGATTTATGAAGAGATGATAATGCATCATATGAGAGATATGAAGAGATAGGATATTTGGTACTTGTGGATGACTGAGTGGCGGAAGAAGTAGATAACATGTTGCAATGATAGTCCTGCAAATAAGATGGTTTATGTTTTGACCTGGTTGATTTCCTTTGTGAAGTAACAGTGGCAGGTTTAATAGAAACAGGTTGAGAAGAAAGAGTAACAGGGTGAGAAAAGAGGGTTGATCAGTAGCTTCTGAGAAAAGAGGTGATGGAGAGGAAATGATTTTCGTGACAAAATCCAAGGAATTTGAATTTTGTGTATCAATAGGTGAGTTCTTGTCACTAGTAAGAAAAGGAAATATGTTTTCATAAAATACTACATTCCTTGATATAAAATTTTCCCTTGAGTTGAAATCTAACAAAAGGTAGCCTTTTACTCCTTTTTTAAAACCAAGTAAAACACATTTTCTTGCACGAGGCTGAAATTTTGTTCTATGAGCTTGAAGAGTTGAAGCATAGCAAAGTGAGCCAAAAACTCGTAAGTAAGTAATGTCAGGTTTAACATTGTGTAAAAGCTGAGATGGAGAAAAATATGCCAAAACTTTGGAAGGTAAAATATTAATGAGTTGCACAGCATAATGAACAGCAAAAGACCAGAAAGTTATGGGCAAATGAGATTGAAACATTAAAAATCTAGCAACATTGAGAATGTGTTGATGTTTTCTCTCAACAACTCCATTTTTTTGAGGAGTTTCAACACAAGATAATTAATGTTGTATCCCTTTTTGTCTATAAAAATCTGTCATTGCAAACTCATTACCATTATCTGATCTAACAGCTTTTACATCAATGCCAAACTGAGTTTTGATATAAGAAACAAAGCCAATAAGTTGTGATCTTGTATCAGACTTACTTGCCATCAATTTAATCCATGTGAATCTAGACATATCATCCACTATAGTTAAGAAATATTTGAAACCATCAACAGAAGAAGTACAATAGGGCCCCCAAATATCAACATGAATTAAATCAAAAGGAGCTTTTGAAACAGTAGTACTTAATTGAAAAGGCAATTTTCTTTGCTTAGAATAGTGACAAGTATCACAATGAGTGTATTTTGTATCAGGTAAAGTGGCATACATGGTGCGTAATTTGGTATAACAAGAAGAAGAAGGATGCCCTAGTCTAGAGTGCCAAATATCTATAGAGTTAGGTCTTATTGTAGAACAAGCAATAGAATTCTCAAGAGTAATAGCAGTTGGTGAACCAAGGGTTGTGGATGCAAGAACTATCATGACATATAAGCCATCTCTTTCTTCAGCTTTCCCAATCATCTGCAGGGTTGACTTGTCCTGTATTTCACATGAAAATTCAGAAATGGTAATATTACAAGATAGAGATTTAGTTAACTTTGTGACTGAAATAAGATTGACTGAAAAATTAGGAACAAACAGGACATTATGTAAAGTAAGGTGTGGGCCAAGAGAAACTGTGCAAAAAAATGAGCAAAGGAAGAATTCTTGTTGGGTAGAGAAATTGTAATTGGTTAAATTCTATGATAAGAAATAAAATAAGACAAAGAACTGAATATATGATCAGTAGCACCTGTGTCTAGAATCCATTGGGAATAGATATTACCTTGATCTTGAGAAGAAGTGGAAACATTATGAGAACTCACTAGACCGGTAGACTATGTAACTGTGGGATTAGATTAAGGAAGAAATGCCAATACACCTTGAATTTTTTCTCTTGAGAAAGTCCCAGAGTTGAGGAATGTGACTGCGCCTGAGAATTATTAGAAGAAACAACTACATAAGCCATTGAATTTCACAACTGAATCTCCGGAAATTCCTCCAGATTCCTCAAAAATCAATCTAGGGCTACGAGTGATTAAAGACCCAATTGTTTCTCATTGAAAACCCTCACTTATAAAATTGGTAGTGGAAGAACGTGATCAAGAAATAATTATCTTCTGATACCATATTAAAAGTGGACTTTTAAGCCTAACTCAACCTCACAAACCAGCTTGTATGGTGAGATTTGCACCTCACTTATATATTATAAATTGACCTTATCTCTAGTCGATGTGGGACTTCCAACATCAGAGCCATCGTTAAAGCTTATCCTAAATATTTGTTGCTTGTTGGGCATACTGTTCCACCCACTGTCGGGCCACTATTGGACTACTCATTAATGTCTAGTGTCACGCTCGACATATATATACCTCGACATGAGGGGGGGTGTTGGAAGTCTCACGTCGACTAAAGATAAGGCAAATTCATAGTATATAAGTGGGTGCAAACCTCACTTTACAAGCTGGTTTTGTGGGGTTGAATTAGGCTTAAAGTCCACTTTTAACATGGTATCTAGAGCCAGGTTCTTTTGAAGAAAAAGTTTCTGGTGTCTCTACCACTACATCCATCGCTGCCCCCAGTGGCACCATCTACTGCTACAGCCGGCAACGTCGTCTACCGCTGCCATTATTGGAGTTTCTATTTCAACCGACGATCACACGATTTGGATCGTCTTGGCCATGCAATTAGCATATCATCAACGACGCCTTCATTAGAGCTCCTACGCGCTCTCAGCACCTTTTAAAGTTATGGATTTGCTCCCTTTTTCATCGAGCATTATGGCATGTCTAGTAGCAATTCAGAGCAGTCATTTTCCTCTTTCGGGTTCATAGTGTGTTGTCACACGTCTCATCTCCTTCAGGCAGCTATTCAGAGCATAGAGGTTGCTCTTTTTCCTTTCAGGTGCCTTGATTGGAGAATCATTTATTTTTATAGTTTCTCTCCCTTGTTCACCCATGACTTCTTCTTGCTGTCTCTTCTGACCTCTCTTTTGTCACCATTGCGTTTGACCCATTCATATACGCTTTTTTTTCACGGAAAATATGGTTTTGTTAGTTTATTTATAGCCGTGGTAGCTCTCCAACAATTCCCTCTTTATCCACTAGTGACATTCCTCAAGGGCGATTTGGAAGAAGAGATTTACATGAAGCAACCTCCTAGATTTGTTGCTCAAGGGAGTCTTCTGGGTTGGTATTTCGTCTTCTATGTCGTCTTACAAATTATTAGCAATTCAGTGTTTCTCGAATGTAGAAGCAAATATTTTCATTAACTCTTTATGGATTATATTAGTAACAAACTTGGTACATACGATATGTATGCACAAACTTGAGGGGGAGTGTTAGATATATTATCTTTATTTTATATTTATCTTTTATCTTTAGTTAGTTTGTTATTATTTCTTATTTGTATTTCGGGTTTAACACATATTTCTTTTATTATAAATAAAGGACCCTATGTATTCAACAAAAAAGATATTAATCTCATGCATAATTTTTACTATATTTAACAATATTCAATACATAATGAACATAAAATCCCCTGATTAATAATATGTCCACAGCTTAATTATGTTTTAAGTTTATGATAATTCTCTAATAAAATTTTATGATTTACTGAGTAATTAAAAAATTTCTATTTTTTGAATTGAGTAGTGCTATTAATTTGTTTTAAATTGAGTGATATTGTTAAGTGATTAACATGGTTATTTTTTTTGTCATTTGTTGAGTAGCCCTCATATTTCATTTTATTATTTTATAATTTTATAATTTGTGATTTAATAATTAATTTCTTTTAACTTTTAAATTTTATTATTTTATAAATTTTATAAATCATATAATTTTACAATCTTAAATATTACAATCTTACCATCTTATTATTTGATTATTTGATTATTTTATGATTTTATCATTTCATAATCTTATAATCTTATAATGATTTCATAATTTTTTTATTTTACAATTTTAGAATTTTACAATTTTATAATTTTATAATTTTATAATTTTACAATTTATAGTTTTAAAATTTTACAACTTTAGCATTTTACAATTTTAGAATTTTAAGAATTTTATAATTTTATAATTTTATAATTTTATAATTTTCTAATTTTATAATATTATAATTTTACAATTTTATAATTTTATAATTTTATAATTTTATAATTTTATAATTTTATAATTTTATAATTTTATAATTTTATAATTTTATAATTTTATAATTTTATAATTTTATAATTTTATAATTTTATAATTTTATAATTTTATAATTTTATAATTTTATAATTTTATAATTTTATAATTTTATAATTTTATAATTTTATAATTTTATAATTTTATAATTTTATAATTTTATAATTTTATAATTTTATAATTTTATAATTTTATAATTTTATAATTTTATAATTTTATAATTTTATAATTTTATAATTTTATAATTTTATAATTTTATAATTTTATAATTTTATAATTTTATAATTTTATAATTTTATAATTTTATAATTTTATAATTTTATAATTTTATAATTTTATAATTTTATAATTTTATAATTTTATAATTTTATAATTTTATAATTTTATAATTTTATAATTTTATAATTTTATAATTTTATAATTTTATAATTTTATAATTTTATAATTTTATAATTTTATAATTTTATAATTTTATAATTTTATAATTTTATAATTTTATAATTTTATAATTTTATAATTTTATAATTTTATAATTTTATAATTTTATAATTTTATAATTTTATAATTTTATAATTTTATAATTTTATAATTTTATAATTTTATAATTTTATAATTTTATAATTTTATAATTTTATAATTTTATAATTTTATAATTTTATAATTTTATAATTTTATAATTTTATAATTTTATAATTTTATAATTTTATAATTTTATAATTTTATAATTTTATAATTTTATAATTTTATAATTTTATAATTTTATAATTTTATAATTTTATAATTTTATAATTTTATAATTTTATAATTTTATAATTTTATAATTTTATAATTTTATAATTTTATAATTTTATAATTTTATAATTTTATAATTTTATATTTTATAATTTTATAATTTTATAATTTTATAATTTTATAATTTTATAATTTTATAATTTTATAATTTTATAATTTTATAATTTTATAATTTTATAATTTTATAATTTTATAATTTTATAATTTTATAATTTTATAATTTTATAATTTTATAATTTTATAATTTTATAATTTTATAATTTTATAATTTTATAATTTTATAATTTTATAATTTTATAATTTTATAATTTTATAATTTTATAATTTTATAATTTTATAATTTTATAATTTTATAATTTTATAATTTTATAATTTTATAATTTTATAATTTTATAATTTTATAATTTTATAATTTTATAATTTTATAATTTTATAATTTTATAATTTTATAATTTTATAATTTTATAATTTTATAATTTTATAATTTTATAATTTTATAATTTTATAATTTTATAATTTTATAATTTTATAATTTTATAATTTTATAATTTTATAATTTTATAATTTTATAATTTTATAATTTTATAATTTTATAATTTTATAATTTTATAATTTTATAATTTTATAATTTTATAATTTTATAATTTTATAATTTTATAATTTTATAATTTTATAATTTTATAATTTTATAATTTTATAATTTTATAATTTTATAATTTTATAATTTTATAATTTTATAATTTTATAATTTTATAATTTTATAATTTTATAATTTTATAATTTTATAATTTTATAATTTTATAATTTTATAATTTTATAATTTTATAATTTTATAATTTTATAATTTTATAATTTTATAATTTTATAATTTTATAATTTTATAATTTTATAATTTTATAATTTTATAATTTTATAATTTTATAATTTTATAATTTTATATTTTATAATTTTATAATTTTATAATTTTATAATTTTATAATTTTATAATTTTATAATTTTATAATTTTATAATTTTATAATTTTATAATTTTATAATTTTATAATTTTATAATTTTATAATTTTATAATTTTATAATTTTATAATTTTATAATTTTATAATTTTATAATTTTATAATTTTATAATTTTATAATTTTATAATTTTATAATTTTATAATTTTATAATTTTATAATTTTATAATTTTATAATTTTATAATTTTATAATTTTATAATTTTATAATTTTATAATTTTATAATTTTATAATTTTATAATTTTATAATTTTATAATTTTATAATTTTATAATTTTATAATTTTATAATTTTATAATTTTATAATTTTATAATTTTATAATTTTATAATTTTATAATTTTATAATTTTATAATTTTATAATTTTATAATTTTATAATTTTATAATTTTATAATTTTATAATTTTATAATTTTATAATTTTATAATTTTATAATTTTATAATTTTATAATTTTATAATTTTATAATTTTATAATTTTATAATTTTATAATTTTATAATTTTATAATTTTATAATTTTATAATTTTATAATTTTATAATTTTATAATTTTATAATTTTATAATTTTATAATTTTATAATTTTATAATTTTATAATTTTATAATTTTATAATTTTATAATTTTATAATTTTATAATTTTATAATTTTATAATTTTATAATTTTATAATTTTATAATTTTATAATTTTATAATTTTATAATTTTATAATTTTATAATTTTATAATTTTATAAGTTATTATTTTATAATTTTATAATTTTATAATTTTATAAGTTATTATTTTATAATTTTATAATTTTATAATTTTATAATTTTATAATTTTATAATTTTATAATTTTATAATTTTATAATTTTATAATTTTATAATTTTATAATTTTATAATTTTATAATTTTATAATTTTATAATTTTATAATTTTATAATTTTATAATTTTATAAGTTATTATTTTAATGAAAAATTGTATAATTATAAAATTATTTTTTATGATTTGAATCTGACATGACTCTAAAGAAGTAGTTGTTGTGGTAGTTGGAAGATTGTAGAATAGGAGTTTATGTTGTGCATG
Organism: Vigna reflexopilosa; assembly: GCA_027742785.1. Lineage (NCBI taxonomy): Eukaryota > Viridiplantae > Streptophyta > Magnoliopsida > Fabales > Fabaceae > Vigna > Vigna reflexopilosa. Next base: position 19,328,034 of record CM050932.1, read on the forward strand.
AAGATTTTAGAAGACATTTGCTTGGAGGTTTGGAATCACATAAACGTATTATGGAGATAGTGGTTCCATAAATGTTAGGTAATATATGTTTCACTCTAAAGTGTTAAAATAGGTTAAATATTCTATTTACATATATTAAATAATCAAATATTATGTTAGTTATAATTTAGATATTATTTTAATTTGTGCATATTTGTGAACCTTGCATTTCTTTAATAGATCAAGAATTATAGGATCGTTGTATGTATATATATGATACTGTACTATTTCTAAAAAATATATGAGAATTATTCTTTAAACATTTTAATATGGTATCAAGAGTCAAACATTGATATGCTCTACAATATAAGAATCAATGCTTGTTTTTAATATTTCTGTTCCGATAAAAATCAGTCGGAAAAACGTGATTAACGGACTTCTGCGACTTCCAAGAGGTATGTTTCTATGGTTGCCAGATTTGTGACCAAGTCAGGTATATCTAACTTTACCCTTAATCTTTATGTTGTTTCAAGGATAATGATTGGATAATTGATTCAGGTGCTACTGATCATATGACTTGTGATCCTCATATATTTACTAATTTTTCCTCTAATTGTTCTAAAACTGTTATTATTAATGCCAATGAGGTCTCATCTCCTATTAAAGGTGTAAGTACTATATCCCTCTCACCCTTCTTATCGATTCCTAATGTTTTATTTGTTCCTACACTAAATTGTAATCTTATCTCCGTTAGCAAGTTAACCAAATCACATTCTTGTGTTGTCTTGTTTTACCCAACCCATTGTCTTTTTCAGAACATCCATTACAAGGAGAAGATTGCTAGTGGTAGAGAGATTGAAGGACTGTATTATCTTGAAAAAGTCTCACAACAAACCCATAAAAGAGCATAGGTTTGTCTTGAGAATGATCACATACAAGATAGAAAATTTGGTTATGGCATAGACGGTTGGGACATCCCTCTTTTGATTATTTAAAAAATGGTTTAATTGCTTATTTTGTCCCTAGTTTCACTCAAGTGTGTCAAGTTGGTCCATCCTTTTAAAAAAGTGTCAATTGCGTCCCCACTTGGTAAAATTTTCCTCAATCAAATTCCTTCCATTATATATGCACAAATGGCGTTAACTTCTTTTCTCCCTCCTCTGCTCCTCTGCAACGCAACAAACCTTTCTCTTTTAGTCAGTGCTATCTTTTCGTCAAATGCAGATATTATTGAATTCAGTCCCCAAATCCGTTGTGAAGTCCTTCATCCCACCACACTCCGCTGCTTTGCAACAATCCCCTCCACTTTCGTGGTTACCATCCACCATCAAAGAAATTTTATATCTTTATGGATGTGACATTTAATGAGCATGAATTTTTTTATGTTGATTCTACATTTCAAGGGGGCAATGAAAGTGAAGTGCATAATCATGATGTTAGTATTTTTGATATCTTAGATATAAAATCATATTGTGAAGATAAATTATTGTGTGAGGATCATTTTGCAGGAAGTGAGCCAATCCTAGATATGGACACTTGTTTTCAGGATAATACAGTGTCTTCTAATCATGACCAATTGACTCTATTTTCTCCACAGGTTCGACTTGACTCTTTAAAGGTATCTTCTGATCCTATCTCTGATAATACTAATGTAGATGAAACTAACCATGAAATTTTTTCTCTTGGTCCTACCCTTGATAATACTGATTTAGATGAAATCGATCATAAAATTGATTCTTGCCTGCGTGAGACCACCAACACACCAAACATTGAGTCTACTACTGTTCAATATAATCTTCCACCCCGTTCTATCTGCGGTCAACCTCCAACTAAGTATGAACCAGACCTCCAAACCAAAGTTAAATATCCCATTAGTAAATATGTGTCATCTCACAGGTTATCCCAATCATATGCATCATTTGTATCTCAATTATCTTCAATTTCTATTCCTAGTAATATACAAGAAGCTTTGGTTGATCCTAGATGGACCAAAGCAATGGTTGATGAGATGATAGCTTTAGAAAAAAAAAACACTTGGGATCTTGTGTCTTGAGGGAAGAAAATTGTGGGCTGCAAATGGATACTTACAATTAAGCATAAAGCCGATGGAGGTATAAAACACGACTTGTGGCTAAAGGTTACACTCAATCTTATGGTGTAGATTACAAAGAGACGTTCACACTGGTAGCCAAACTCAACACTGTGAGAATACTTCTGTCGCTAGCAGCAAAATAAGATTGACCTCTTCTACAATTTGATGTGAAAAATGCTTTCGTACATGGAGAAATTTTAGAAGAAATTTATATGGATTCTTCATCAGGCATGACAGATTCAATTGGAATGAAGGTTTGCAAATTAGAGAATGCTCTATATGGATTAAAACAATCCTCAAGAGCATGGTTTGGAAGGTTTACCAAGTCTATGGAGGCTTTTGGATATAGAGTAAGTAACTTTGATCACACCTGATTTTTGAAGAGAGGAAAAGGAAAATTTACAGCTTTGATTATATATGTAGATGATCTGATTGTTACAGGAAATGACCAAGATGAGATTTCTAGTTTACAACAATACCTTGCGTCAGAATTTGAGATGAAACAACTTGGAAACCTCAAATACTTTTTGGGTATTGAAGTAGCTAGATCAAAACATGGTATTTACCTATGCCAAAGAAAATATACTATCGACTTACTATCGGAAATTGGGCTGCTTGGGAGTAAACCAGTTTATACACCAATTGAATAAAATCATAAACTCTTTTAATGCTCAAATTTAGCAAGCATAAACAGAGGGATATACCAAAGACTGGTAGGAAAATTAATTTATTTGTGCCATACACGTCCAGATATCACCTATGCAGTGAATGTTGTTAGTCAATTTATGCATGACCCACGAAAGCTTCATATAGATACCGTTGAGAGGATTTTGAGATATTAGAAGTCCGCTCCTGGAAAAAGAATTTTGTTCTCAAATCATGGAAACTTAAAGGTAGAAGGGTACACTGATGCAGTTTGGGCATGTTCAAAAAATGATAGAAGATCTACCTCTGGATACTTTACTTTTGTAAGAGGGAATCTTCTAACTTGAAGGAGTAAAAAATAGCCTGTAGTAGCAAGATCTAGTGCTAAAGAAAAATTCAGAGGCATGACACTAGATGTATGTGAACTTTTGTGGATTAAAAATGTACTATCAGATTTGGGCTTTAAACTAAATGAAGCTATGAGTTTGTACTGTGACAATACTTCGACTATAACAATTGCTCACAATCCTGTGCAACATGATAGAATAAAGCATGTGGAGATTAATAGACATTTCATCAAAGAGAAGCTTGAAGCTGAAATAATTTCCTTTCCTTTTGTAAGATCAGAATTACAGTTGGCTGATGTTCTCACCAAAGGAGTGACAAGAACATTGTTTAATGAGTCTCTATTCAAGTTGGGAATGTGTGATATCCATGCACCAACTTAAGTGGGGATGCTAAGATATGTCAAATATTCTATTAACGGATATTAGGCAATCAAATATTGTGTTAGTAATAATTTAGATATTATTATAATTTGTGCAGATTTGTGCACATGTAATTCCTTTAATAGATATTATTATAATTTATGCAGATTTGTGCACCTGTAGTGAGTTAGCTAATTTCGCTAAAAGTTGTAGCTATGAAGTGAACTTTTTAATTGTGAATATGTGAACCATGAGGAGGTAGAAAAACATAGAGATTTTGTTTATGAAGAACTAAGGAGATTTTTATTTAAAGATAATAAAGAGGAAAGAGCTAGTGGAGAAGATGACGAGTTTATTAATGTTGGGTTGAGAAAAAGAAACGAAAAAAATGTGGTCATTGAAACTAATTATGAAAATTGTGACATAAGTGATGATTATATCACAATATTTGAATTAAGTTTAAGAGAAAGGAATTGCATAAAATTATAAGGAAGCTCATACAAAGCCTCAAGTTCAACATCATTTTAGTAAGTTTGAATTAAGTTTGTTTTCATTTTAGTATTATCTGTTGATAGGGGGAGAAACTGAACCTATATCTCATATATATTTTTTTATGATGACAACAGAAATGTTTTATAGTTTCTTGCATAAATGGCAAAATTGTTATTTGTTTATATCATTGATTGTGCTTGAACTATATGTATGTGGTATTCATTGTTTAAGAATGAATCATTGGATAAAACTCTTTGCATATTACATATCTGGTTGAATTAATCGTTTAACTTGTTTACATAATCTGTTATAATTCTTCAGATCTTTTGGAATGAAATTTTTTTCAAAATTTGCTTAAGTAAGGAACTTAACCGATTACATTAATTTCCTAATCGGTTAATATGCATTTTATATGAAAACCCTTTTCATGGAAATTCATAACTATCATATTTTTAATTATTGTGGCTTATATATTTTGGATAATCGATGCATTATTTAATCTGTTAAATGCCATGAAATGTAAATCTATTAATGATGAAGGAATAAATAGACGTATTACTCTTTGTATTAAAAAACTTTTGAATTCTTATCTTTAATATCTGACTTGTTTGTTGAGTTCTTAATTGGAGGAGCGACCTGTTTCTCCAAAACTCAAGAAGACTACATTTAGAGGAAATTTTCAAAGGTTCTTGAAGAATTGAAGTGTTGTAATAGGCTGATCATACTTGCACATTAAGGTGTACTTTTTGGAGATCAAATTCATTACAATCAAGGTTGAATGTGTTCCCTGTTGATGCGGCCAGGAAAAGGAGTTTGTATAGTTCTTTGACTTAGAGTGGGGTAATCTAAGGGTGACAGAAAGTGGATGATCTTTTTGGGTGTATACTATAGTTGATTTGGAGTTAGGAAGGAGATTACATTGAGTGGATTGTTCTTTGTATCTTGCTTATAAGAACTCAATCAATATGGTGAATTCCTTTCAATTTAAGGTTGATTGAAAGAAGACTGGACGTAGGTAGGTTGGCCAAATTAGTATAAACTACAGTGTGAATATCTCTTTCCCTATACTTTTACTTTGTTATTATTCTTTATTGATTACATTCCAAGAAATCTCAAAAGATTTTGAAAATATTTTTAAAGAACATATTTTTATAAAGTGAAACCAATTCACTCCCTCTTGGTTGAGACACTTGGCCTATCTTTTTCTACATAATCATACTATCATTTGTAAATTAAATTAAGTTTATGTTCTACTATGCAGAATAGGAAGAATCAAAATTTTAGTTTTAGTATGTCACCCACCAACATCCAAATATGCAAGAATATGAAACTTTAGAACTCTACTTTTAATTATTATCTCCAAATTTCAGTATTGTTGTTGGTTGTTGACTAGTATGGTAAAAAGATGTGTTGATAATTATTTTAGGTACTTTTAGTTTAAAAATTAGTTTAAAGATGTGTTGATAATATATATATATATATATATATATATATTATAATATTAGATAAAAAACTATAAAATTACAAAACTTTATAAAATTTTAATATTTATAAAATTATAAAGTTAAGAAACTATAAAATTACAAAATTAAAAATTACATACTTATCCAATTATACAAATATAAAATTAAAAAAATAATAAAGTTATAAGTACCAGATGGAAGAACAAAACACATTATTATTAAGTTGCACTCTCTAAAAGAGGAGATTGCTCAAAAATTTATGAATGTGATGAAAGTTTCAACACATTTTAATCCCTTTAATATGACTATGGAGGTTTTGTCAAACAACAAATTCTTTCATTGTTTAGATTGTCAATCAATGATTAAGTCTAGTCTATGATCAGCTTAATGGTAAACAAGTGAGTTTCTTTTACATTTATGTTGAACCAAGGTGGAAATTGGTGAGATTAGTTCATTAAAATCTTATCAAAGTTGCTAAACTATCTAACTTCTTTAGATAATCTAGTAGAAGACTTATGTCTTCTTGTATCAATGATGGATAGTCTTAATATAATGTTTAGTCTTTTAGTGTCTCCTGAAACTTGTTCTATGTGGAATAACTTCCTTAATAATATTTCAGCTAAAAAGTAAGAAATATTGTTCACATGTTTGTATCTACCTTTTATCGATTACTTATTTGGGACATTTTCTTTGTTATTATATTTACGTTTTTATTTGGTAGACAATCTTACAATATATTTGTTTGCTTTATTCCACAACAATAAATAAAGAAATAAATAAATATTATATATATATATATATATATATATATATATATAACTAGTTATCAAAATATCATCAACATACAACAATAATATTACGAAACGATCTTTTATTAGACAGTTAAAATAAACGTTATCATACTTGCTTCTTTCAAAACCAATACTTGCATTAAACTCACTTACTCCATTTCTTAGGGATTGTTTTAGATCATAGGACTCATTTATTTTCATTCATACTTAATGTAGGACCAAACTTGCACTTAAAATCCTTACAACTTTCCATTTTTCAAGTGAGTTTCTTCTATATTGGTACTTCCCCTCTAACAATAATAGTGAGCGAATTGTGTTATCGTTCTTAAATCTAAGGCTCTTCATCCACTCGTGTGTTCATTCCGCATTCATCTTACTAATTTGTTGGGTTCTTGTAATAGGAATTACTAGAAACATTTAGTTCTAACAAGACATGAACATTCTATATAAGAGACCAAGATACTATCATTTAGCACCAATAAGACATGAGCCTTCTATATACGAGACCAAGACACTATCATTTAGCACCAACAAGACATGAACCTTTTATATAAGAGACCAATACACTATCATTTAACACTAATAAGACATGAACATTTTATATAAGAGACCAAGACAATACCTCCAATTCAAAACATAAAGACAATGAGTTTGTAAGTCTTTTTTCTTATATACTACGCATCTTGTTCATTCATACTCAATGTGAGACATAAATGTAGACTTAGAATTCTAACAATTTCCTCTTTAAGGAGGAATTTCTTTTATATTGGTACTTCTCCTTAAGCAACAATAGGACACTACCATTCTACTATAACAAGACACACTTATGTGTAATCCTTATCAATAAGACTTTTAATACAACTAATCCTCAAATTTATGACTCTTCATCTACTCTTTTATTTGTTCCACATTCACTGCATTAGTTTATTAGTTTCTTGTTAGAGGAAATGTTGAAGAGCACTAATGAACCATTAACATTCTATAGGAGATACCAAGATACTAACTTTAGAGAATGTTTTTATAAGTGTGTTTCTTAATCATATACTACTTATCTTACTTCTTTGTACTCAACGTGAGACACAATTTCACACTTAAAACCTTTAACAACATCCAATTTAATTTAATGAAAAAATGAGTTATTTTATTATTCTTCCAAATTCAATATAATTATTTACATATTACCGCATACATTATGCAACATAGTCAAGAATATATTTTTGAAGAAAAAAATTCCTACTTATAAAAACAATTTATTTCAAAAACCCACAAATTCCAAATGTATTTATAAACCCAAAAGGTACTTGGAGAAAGATAATCTTGATTATTTAGTTTAATCATTCTGATAGAGCATGTTACGTGGAATATGTGTAATTAAAAAATAAAAAAGGTTTTTGAGAATTGAATTTAGGGGATCACGAAATTAGGGTTCACGAAAACGAAATTGGAAACGACATTGGAGAGTGTTTGTGATCGAAGACCTAAATATTTTAGGATTCACAGAGTGTTCAACATCGCGCCATCTTCGCACCACTGTGGACAAATCATGACAGCCATCGCAAAACAACAACTTGTAAAAGAAAGGTTTGTGTTGTTGAGAAAAGGAAGCGGCGAAGATAAATGGTAAGGGTGGAAAGAGTTGTCTGAAGAGTGAAGAAGGGATGAAAGAGAAACAGTACTGTCATGAAAGAAGAAAATATGAAGTTAGGGTTGAAGGAAGAGAGAAAGTGGTGAATGAGCTTTGTTTTGTATGGAAAAAATGTGGTGAAATGATTCAACCAATCAGTATACAATTACTTTACTAGTGTCAGTCTAACAATATCAATTCAAAAAGGCTGCTTTAAAAACGTAAAAGACCACTGAAATCAAATACACAAAGTTCCTTATAAGAAAATAAAGAATCTACCAGCTTCTTCTGCACATTAATTCCAGCAGCCTCGCGCCATCAAATCTCCAAATCGCGAACCACTTGCATCTCATCTTCCCAAATCACGAACTCCATGGAACTTGCAACCAAAGAAATCATGAACTCTAAATCACACAGAAATCCCTAATCCCAAATCGCAGAAAACTAAGACACAGATAGAGTTGCTTCATGGCCACCACCATCGCAATAACCTACAAGCCACCAAAATGCGAAACCCTAATTTTCGCCAGAGAAGAAATTGCACCTCCTTCGTCATAGTGACAATCACGATTTTCAATTTCAATTTTTATTAAAAATCCTAAAACAACAATACGAAGAACCCTAATTTCGTGATTCTCAATTTCAATTTTTATTAGAAACCTATTTCTTTAATTGTCTAATGTATCATATTCCATGTATCATACCATTTATCTGTCACGTAATTTAATGAAATCAGGTCATAACGACTACTCAACAAAATTTTAGGATGTTGCTCCCTTCACCACCACCCCTTCCTCCCTCCACCTCCTCATTCCTGTTTTGCCCCCTCCTTCCACCTCTCCATTCCAGTTTTTTCCTTGAGCGGTTATCATCTTCCTCTGCACACACAAAACGCAACACACAACAAGCAAACAAAAACTAAACCAGCCAACAAACCAAACATGCACACATTCAAAGTAGTGAAATGAAAGGTCTATGCATACTACAGAGTAAAGAAAACCAACCTGAGGGTAGACTAACAAAGATCTGCACGCACCAATCACTACCAACGAACCACCACCGTACCCACCACCACACCACCGCACCACGAACAGCACGAACAAACACACCATCGCACCCCACCATCGCACCACACAACTGCAACACACCACCGCACCACACCAACGCACCACCACGAACAGAGAGCAAAGGGAGAGTTGGGGTAAGAAGAAACAAATCTCACTGAAAAAGAAAAGAGAATGAGACAAAAGTGGGAAGAAACGAATATCAAAAAGAGAAAGAGTGAGAGAAAGCTGGGGGGTGGGGTGGGGTTGAGAGTGAAAGTGAAGAATTATTTAGAGTTTGGTAAATAAATAAAGTTAAAAGTAAAATGGTTAAAAATTAAAGAGTAACATAAACAGGGACTACCAAAATGATTAAACCTAATTATTTTTTACCAAACATAAATTATGCAATCTTTGTTCATATTTGAATTTTTTTACAAGACCTTTATATTTATTCTTAAAAAAATATTATTATTTAATTATATAATAATTAATTATATTATTCTAGGATTCAGAATAATCAACCAAATATTTTAAGTAATAATTAATTATCTATATACATAATACTTAAAAATATTTTTGTATAATTTATTATTATTTTTTAATGTAGTTGACTATTTATTTATTATATTTTTAAAGAACTTCTTTAAACACACTCTACATGTAGTTAAAATTTATTAAAATAAGGAAAAACGCTTTTCCATTTTATAAAAATAATAGAAAATTTATATTTTGTCAAATAATAAGACTGCAATATATATTAAAATTTTTACTACACTCAATCAAGGAGTTATAATGTAAGATAAGACATTTTTCCTTATCCAAAAAGAGAGTATTAATTATTTATATTGTACCATCATATTTTAAATTATTTAGTAATAATGAACTAAGGTTTAAATATATTTTTAATACTTATAAAATTAGAGAATTTTGATTTTGATTTCTATAAAAAAAATTATGCTTCCATTATTATAAAATTTAAAATTATTCTTTTAGGTTTTATAAAATGCATCAATTTTGTTTTAGTTCTTTTATAAAAAGAATCATTAAATAAAATTTCTCTAAATTTTTGAATAATTATTTTTAGTCTCTAATATTAATGAAAATAAATAAACAATTAGTATTATTTAAATATTTAAAATGTTATTCATAGTGGTATAAGTGCCTACATCAATATATGTAACTTATAATAGTTATTTAACTCTCTTTTTTTTCAATAGACAGTAATTAATTAGTGTTAAATAATTAAAAAAATCAATTTATAAAAACAAAAAAATTATAAAAACTAAGATAAAAAGTTGAAACTAAAATAATAATTAACTCATAAATTAATTACTATGAATCTCATTAATTGGTTTCATTATTTGAGTGAGTTTGTGACTTTTCATGGAGTGGAGTTAGAGTCATGCCAAAACAAATTTATGGAAACACGTCTTCTAAAATATTTTCAGCAGACAAAAAGGAAGCTTCAAATTTGAATGTTAAAAACTTTATGATTAAACCTTTTTAATGTGTCTATTTTAATAATGCAACATTGATTAATCTCTATAGGGTGTTGGCTAGCTTAGTTGCATGGAAGAAGTGGTTGCATATAGGAAGGCAAATAATGGTAAAGAAAAATTATGAGAAAAGTGTTTGATGAAATACCTAGATGAGGTTCATTTGTAAAAGCCTTTGCTAATTTTCTGTCGTGATCATTTTTGTACGATCGAGATTTTAAATAGTTATAATTTTGTCCATGATATTTACTTTCAAAAATGATAAAACTGTTGTTCACTAAAATTAGAAGATAGAACCAAAATTATCTCTAAATCAGTTAGCAAATATGCAGAAAAAACTAAGTTTGAACAGGTTTTTGAGCTTCCAAATATGGTAGAACCACATAGACACCACACAAAAAATGGAACAGAACCTCGTGCATGGGCTATAAAAGGATTCCATAGCATCCTGATTCTCTCATCACAAGGGGAGCAGCATCAATAATTAATAAAATCAATAACACATTAATCACCATGGCAAGGTCATTTGCTGTTGTTGCCCTCTTTGTCTCAGTTATGTGCTTCTCTTCTGCCTTAGCTCGCAAAACACCTGAAAGATTCTTCGTTGAAGGCAAGATTTATTGTGATCCTTGCCAGTTCGCATTTGAGTCCAGACTCAGCTTCCCCTTGCCAGGTAAATTTCCTTAATCACCATCACATTATCATGCATTTATATCTATGTGTTGCAAGTGTTCATAAGCAAGTTTTACATGGAGTAGTAGCTACTAACTAGGCTTAAATGGACATGCATGAGCTATAAAAGTCATAACTTCATCAAAGTTTTACTTGGTAAGAGATTTTCATAACATTCAGAAACTGGGGTTTGTGATAAGTATCCATTCTAGTACATCAGATTAAGAAAAAGGAAGGTGCAGGAAGTGAAGAAGGATATGTAACAAATGTTTGAACATGTGTTTGCAGGTGTGAATGTGACTTTGGAATGCATAAAAGAAGAGAATGATACAGTGTCATATACGAGGAAGAGCTCAACTGATGCAAATGGCTTGTACAGCATCCCTGTCCGTGGTGATCACGAGGAAGAGATCTGTGTGGTTGTTGCAAACCCACCAAATGAGGGACAATGCAGACAGGCAATGCCAAACAAGTCCGACAGAATCATTCTCACCAAAAACATGGGTGCCGCATCTCAGACTCGTTATGTCAATCCCCTTGGGTTCATGACACAGACAACTGATCCACAATGCACTGACGTTGTTCAGGAGCTAGGACTCGACAAACTTTTCGATGATTAAGTGGAAGAGAGAAATGAATTAAACTCAATCCACAAGAGAGAACAAAATATCATGTGATGTTGTTGGATCAGTTTGTCTTGTATCTATTAAAAAATTAACCATTATCCGTGATGTGTTGTCTGCAAACACTTTATTCATCAAATAAATGATATTTGGATTTTGGTACATGCTGACTCAAGTACACTCAGTTACAGATTACTGCATAGCTTGTTTAGATGAAACTTTTCCATATAAAACTATAAAAAGTGGGTTACAATAACTTGTTTAAAACTGAATGAAATTAATTTGTAACTTGAAAATCAAGTCTATTAGTTATTGATTTGTTAATTTGTTCTTTCTCTTTAAGTAATTACAATGTAAAGATGGTTGATCAATCAAATATCATATTTGTTGCCTTCAACTGAAGATATTCTTCTCTGGTTTATCTTATCTGCCATAATTCCAAGCCAGTTCGTGGTCTTTGAGATTGTGGTCAGTTACACAGTCTGTTCCTGAAGCATTTTCTTGTTGTGGAGGAATTTGACAATGTCTTGTAGGCCTTCTCCAACATCAGAGATCTTTATTAGCTCTCCTGCAATTTCAGCTGGAGTCACTTGTACTTCTCCGAGAAGCCCTTCAATCTGGTGAAAGAGTTCGTGCTGAGGAATTCCAAGGTAATTGAAGGCCAATTGCTCAAAAGCAGAAAAGTTACAGTATGACAGATGAATATGCATGTCCATTCTGCCAGGTCTTAACAGAGCAGGATCCAGCTTCTCTTTGTGATTGGTTGTGAAAATAAAAATGCGTTCCTCTCCGCAGCATGACCATAGACCATCTATAACATTCAACAGTCCTGAAAGTGTTACCTGTTGAAAATTAATAAACACTGGTATTAGTCTAAACAAGTTCATATTAAACATCGTTGTCGTTATTAGTCATGGCAGCAATATACTTTTTAATGTAAACTCTACATAAACAAAATAATAAGCAATTGCAAGCATATAGATGTTGTTAACATGGATAGAGATAGATGCACACACTCATGTTCCTATATTTGTTATCATGTTATAAATCTCTGAGGAGTGTGTAATGAAAATTGAGACAGCTTTTGAGAAAAAAAAAGAACCTTATTGTCTCCATTCTTAACTGCTTCTCCATCTTCTTCTCGGTTCTGCAGCTTTATAGTGCAATCAATGTCCTCTATCACAAGCATGGAGCGGTTAGACATGGCTAGGATCAAATTTTTTAATTCATTATTGTCTTGGACAGTGGTGAGATCCAAGTCATAGATATCATAGTTCAGATAATCGGACATGGAAGCAATAAGGCTAGACTTGCCAGTGCCAGGAGGGCCATACAAGAGGTAACCACGTTTCCAAGCTTTCCCAGTTCTTTTATAGAACTCTTTTCCTTTCACAAACTTGTCCAAATCATTCACTATTTCCCTCTTAAGTTCTGCGTCAATTGCAAGAGTCTTGAAAGTCATGGGGTGACCAAGTTTGATACCAGGAACTTTCCAATAACAACTATAATCAACCGTGTGAAGCTTCACTGCCTCATTTTCTTGTTTGATGTCCTTGGCTCTCTCCAACACGTATGGAAAATATGAACTGAATATCTTCTCCTTGTTTTTCTTTGGAAAACATAGCTCATAGTACCTTATTTCTGACCTCAACGAGGAATTCATATCACGATGCTTATTCCGGATTGACTCAGCTTGTTTACATATGTATTTCCACCTTATTTCAATCCCTTCAAACTCATCATTCACTTCTTCATCTCTGTCTACACCGAATGAAAGATTTTTATCATTCTCTGATTTGCTTGCTTTAATTCTTTGAGCTGAGAGAGTGGCTTTGGTGGTGAGATAGGCCTCTGCAGCCTCAAAAACTTGGTTTCTTGACATGCCTTGAAATTCTTCGATGACCACAGTGAGTCGGGTGGATAATTTGCGAGATAGATTGTGAAGTCCCGAGTGAAAATATTCCAAGACTTCATTAGGAACAAACTCATTGGTAATACTTCTGAGCAGCATAGCTGAAGCAGCAACGGAGGCCACAGCAGTTAAAAGGGTCTTGCTATCGGACATGCTTTTGGTTAATGGAAAACAAGGTAACACAAAAGATAGACAAATTGTTCAAAACTTCAACTCAAAGATCAACTCTGAACCAAAATCAGTTCCTCAACATGAAATTAAACTTTAAACCCAACCAGGCAACAAAACTCTTTGTTTGGACCTTGTATGAGATGATCTCAATATGCTTATCAAAGACTTGGAATGTCCCTTTATATAATAGTACAAAACAAGACTAATTTATTGTTGACTCTGCTTTTTGGTCGTGGAAAGTGGATCTTTACGTGTTTACCACTCATATTGACTTTCTAGTCATTTTGAAACTTTCTGAGTACTTTCACTCCATGATCTGCTGCAATTTAGAAACTTTCCAAGTTAAGGGTAAAAAAAAAAGTATATGTATATGCATGCTTAATACTTCATATATATGTAACACTCTTTCTATATTGTTTTAAGTAATAACATACCTGTTAGGGTTCCATTCAATTGTTAGAATCCTTACTCCTTTTGTTGTTCTTCGAAGCCCTTTCCCTTATTAGAACATCCGTATTAAGTGGTATCAAAGCCTGATTTCGATGGAGGGACTTGTGGGTTATGGAACCTTCTCTATGATGAACTAAAAATAACTTTTTTTGTAAGGTGTTAAGAAATTGAAAGAAAAATTCAGTATAGTTGGAACATTCCCGTGTTCTCGTTTGACAGATTTACTACAAAGGTTGGTGAGATATAGATTTGTTACGTGTACGACTAGTCCAAGATCATGTACGACTGGTCATTGGTTGATGTTGACGCACCATTTTTTAACATTCAGATGGGAGGAAGCTGCGGAGAATCATCTAATTAGGGTTTGGATTTCATCGAGGAGTTTGTGGGAATGAAGAGGAAATTCTCATGTTATTTGGATTAAAAGATTTGAATGAATAGATAAAAATATTTAAAAGAAAAAAAACATGTTAGAATCATTTAAGTAATAGGTGTGATAGAGTAAATAATATTTTAATTGATAAAAAAAATTATTAATTTATTTTAATGTAAAAATGTGATATAAATTTAAATGTACATAAATAAAAATCATATTAAAATAAAATTGAATTTGTTATTTATAATAAAAGAATTAATTGAAAAAATAAAATTAAAATTTATAAAAGGGATTTACATGAATAAATTTCAAATGCATTCTTTTAAAAAATTTATTTTATATTATTATTAAAATTATTGTTAATATTAATATTAATTATAATTATAATTTGTTATTATTAATATTAGTTGTAATTATAATTATTAATACTAAGAATGGAATGGATTTTATTATAATAAATTTAATTTCAATACTATCAAGAATCAATTCCATCATCTTTTAAATGAGAATGAATTTCATTATAATAGAATCCATTCCAACGTCACTAAGAATCAATTCTATCATTTTCCAACATTTATAGAATCGATTTCAATCATTCTTTAATAGTTAGAATCGATTCTTCCAATCCTTCTCTAATATTCAGAATCGATTTCACATCCTCAAAATTGATCCCACATCTCCAGAATCAATTTCATGCCTACCACAATACATTAAAATCGAATCTCTCTCCCTTTTAGGTAACCAAGACTCCATGCTCTCACCATAATTGATTCTAAAGATTTTTGTTGATCAAAAACGAATTTGGTTGTAACGGCTTGTATAAACAGTAATTCTCGTATGAAAAATTCTGACTTGTATAGACAAAGAATTTTAAAACTCTGAGGATTTTGACATGTTTAAAATTTGAATGTTTTGATTTAAGCTTTCTTATATATTTAGTTTATATAAATGGATTAATTTTTAAATGTTAAATTGTTAATTTTACACAGAAAATTATTTTCTGCAAAATGTAAAATTTATTTTTAAATATATAATTAAAAATTGAAAATTTAAGATTAAAATTTATGAAAACAAACATGAGTTACTTTTTATATATTTGTGACTAGGAGATTGTTAGCAATTTTGGAATATATATATATATATATATATATATATATATATGGGTTTTAAGGTTTTTTTTAATTGGTACATTTAATTAAAGTGTACCAAGTTTTAGGTTAAAAAAAATTCCTATGTAATATCTCAAAAATTATAGCATAATACTATAGTAGAAGTTACCATATAATAATATTGAAGGACAAACATTGGAATTAAAGAATATTTACAACAGTCTAAAAAAATTTCTAAGTTTGAAATAAACATAAGTCTATCAACAAAGCTTATAAGCCATACCGAACGGTTATACTATGAAGCGGTATAAACTGAACTATCTACAAAATACCATTCTTAACTATTAACCGGACAGTCCTAAACTATGTCTTCGGGATTATCACCGTTCAACGCTTGCTCCAACGAACACTCTTCAACTTCTGCTCACATCCAAAGGATGATCATTGCAAGAAAAAGGATGATCGAACGACAACAAGAGATAAGACAAAAAGAATGCAGGGTAAGCTAGTGTAATTTAATTAATCAAACATACAATCAAATCAACATAACATATAATCATCAAACATTCTTTTCTAGCAAAGACTGAACACGACATATACATAATGATTTACTACTTGACTCGACCATCCAGATTTGTATGAATATGTAGCTTGTGGTAGTTCGTGCACCCGGGTGGTGTAGTAACTGGAAACTCATCAACTGTCACCCGAGGTTAGCCCGTCATACCTCACTTAAGGACCCCCCCTAGACTAGGGCCTCCTGCCATTCTCACCACATGATTTACCCGTATCTACTTGAGAACTGGTAATCATTAGAATTTCAGGATGAACGCCGTGAATTTCGCTATCCATAACCACTTCAATTACCAATCACTGAGACATTCCTCCTTGGAATTCTCTTCCATGCCACTTGAAATATACATATACTATCTCATCCAATATACAAATATACATAAAATTAAACCAAACAATAATTCAACGTCATCATCGAATACATCCGAATGAAAGAACTTAACTTATTCTATAGACAAGACCGAATGAAAGCTCACTCCCGATATAAACGAACATGACCGAGCGGTCATGTGAAAAGTAACAACTCATCATAAACCGAACATCCTCGAAAACCAAACGTCCGAATAATCCAATTCTAAGACTAGACCGAACACTTTGAATATTAGGCCGAACACTTCCGACCTAAAACCAACACTTTTGTATTAAACTGATCTCCACTGATTGAATTTGAACAATGAGAGTTTAGTCCGAAAAACTAATAATATACTTGAACGTCTTATGCCTAAATATTTACTCGCTATAACCAAGCACCTTAAGAAATCGAATGCTATTATAAAGTCAAACACTATTGAAACTGAGTACTGGCACAAGACCGAGCACTGTCCTGACAATATATGACCGAGCGGTATGACATATAAGGCCAATAATAATATAACGCAAATGAGGCCAAAGATTATTACTTAACCTAACGCTATATTCAACAGAATATTAGCACGAGACTGATTGGTCATGAACTGAGAGTCTACAATAGAGAACTCAGTTAAGACCGAGTATCCAATAAAACTGAACGGTCATTAATAGGTAAGGTCTTAGAGACCAAACACAGTTAAGACTAAATAAGAGGGAAAAAACGTTCGGTCCATGAAGGGCCTATAACTAACTACATAATTCTGCAGAGTGATTGGAAAACTTAAGACTCAATTCTATTCATGTACAATACTTGACAATTTACCACACCTTAAGGCATACAATCAAACATACAGCATTCCAATATCAATCAATTCATCAACATTCAAGCATATAACCATTCATACCAAAGAATAGTAATTAAATTACAAGCTTCCCTTATCTTTTTAGCCGAACGGTAACTCGATCTACAACAGAATTCGCTCTCTCAAATACTGATTCCTTCTACAACACCTATAACCCATCAAATACGAAAGAAAGACCAAGACATGATCAGGATTTTGTATAGATGAGATAGATGAACACATGTAACTAAAAATTTAGCTTGCATGTGCTCGGAGACCATTTTCTCAAGAAGAAGAGGAACTTACCTACTTAGAACCAAAGTCTGATCGGTACAAATGGAAGAGCTTGACAACAAGAGTGCTTAAATGTTGTTTGGAAGATGATCGGAACAGTGAAAGGGTGAGAATTCGTAGAGGGAAGAAGAAAATAATCTAGAGAGAAGACGGAGAAAATGGAAATTCAGAAGCTTGGAGAAGAAGGTGTATGCAGAAAGTGGTATGGATTTTAAAATCACAGTTTATATACTACCGTCAAAACCGAACGGTCCACTCCCTTGCAGCCACTTGGATCCCACTAAGCTACTGAATTTAATGGTTCTGACACCCTATTAAAAAAAAAACTAACTATAAATCCAATGGTATTTTAATAAATTTAAATATAATTAAAAAAAATAAAATGTAGTTATTTATGATCTGATTAGTCGACCTGTAGTTATTATCTTTTTATTATATATTTTTTAAAAGGTAGTTGTTTTTTAAAATAAAAAATAAAATAAAAGGTAGTTGTTTTTTAAAATAAAAAATAAAATAAAAGGTAATAACTACTAATACATGTGGATGATGAATAACTACCTTTTATTTTTTATTTTAAATTAAATTTTAAAATTATTAAAATATCCTTAATTTAAAGTTAGTTTTTTTTAATAGGGACTTTTTTGTAACCTAAAACTTGGTACACTTTGTAAAATGTACCAACTAAAAAATAGTCCTTACTTAAATTAGCAAACCACATAAAAAAAGTATTTATTTTCATCTGATTAGTCTAGTCCAGTGTATGGGTAGTTATTATATTTTATTATATATTTTTTAAAAAGTAGTTATTTTTTAAAAGATAATAACTACCCATATATGTGGACAATCAGATGACAAATAAATACTTTTTATTATTTGTTTTTATTTTAAATTAAATTTTAAAGTTATTAAAATACGCTTAATTTAAAGTTAGGATTTTTTTTTAACAGAATTTTTTTTACCCTAAAACTTGATATATTTTACTAAAATACATCAACTAAAAAAACTCTTTACGTAAATTAACAAACCCATATATATATATATATATATATATATATATATATATAATAAATGATTAAATATGTTAGAATCATTATATTTTATTAGTCAAGTATAAAAAGATCAATATCTCTGTGAGTATGATCATCATTCATATTCCTTTTTCTCTATTTTTGAGAAAATATAAAAAATCCTAAAGTATTATAGAAAAATCAATTATTTCTAATAAATAGCTTTTGTTTTCTATTTAAGTAAGGAAAAGAGTTTATGAGTTATTACTTTTTATCCAAGATTCTTAAAACTAAAAACTTTTTTTTTCTTCTTTCCATTGTTTATATTTCCCTATTTATCTCCCTGCATAAACATATGACCTATATATATACAGTATAATTGTTATATTTGTAATATAATTATTGATTTGTTATTTATCTTTACACAAATCTAAATTTACAATTGTTTATTAAATAAAATACAAGTTCATAATATTTATAAGTATTTACAAGTTATCTAATTTAAGTCTAAGTCATGCTATTTAAATAAAATATTTCAAATTACCACCACTTATTACAATAATTTTTATACATTATTTTATGTGTTATATCTTTTTATTAAATTGATTTGAAAAGTTAATTATTTATTATAAATAAAATTTGATTTATTTATTATAAATTATAAATAATGACTTTTTTTTCACACAATATCATCTATTTGTTTAATATATTCTGAACTTAACACATTATATTATATTTAATCATTATAAAAATATTTAATAATAATTTAAATAAACATATATAATATTTTGATAACCTTCTATTTATTAATTTAATTATTATTATTCAAATTTAAAATATAATATATAAAACTTGTTTTTATTATTAAATATTATATATAATTTAAAAAATACCGTGTGCAGTGCATGGATACAAATACTAGTTTTATTACAAAGAAACAAGATAGGATAGCTCCCGAGGGAGGAACAAATTCTCTGTTTTTATTTTTATATAAACCTCATTTTATGTCATTTTGGACTAAAGTTTTTCTTTTTTTAAGAATTAGGGAGAAGGAACAAGAGGAAAGAGCAAGCAAGCAAGGTGAATTAGAGGAGTAATTAAGGTCTGGAAATCGAAGGAGCAAGAATTTGAAGAAAACACTGCATCGAAAGTTTGTAATTTCTCGTTACATTTTCATTGAATAAAATGCTTTATGTTCTGATTCCAGGATGTTAAGATTAATTGTTTGGTTCACTTTGAATCTGAAATTGCATTGCTATGTTTGAGAGTAATATATCTCTACTTGAATTTGGTACCAATTCCTATTCGCACAATGAAAACCAGAACCACAGAACAAATAACAGAGCAAGGATTGTAGTAAAATTAAGCACACAGAAACATAGAATTCCATATGCAATGTTACAGAATCATACAGAGAAACAGAGAATCAAAATTCACAATCATGACTCTGTTTCGGAGACTTCGATTTTCAATCGAAGAACAACTCCCTAGTATAGATGACAGAAGCAACTTCGATTTTCGATTTTCTTTATGTCTGTCTTGAGAGTACTAATATGTCTGTACTTCAGTCCCTTGTATAGATGGCAGAAGAAGAAGACATAAGGACTTTGAGGAAGGAACTCGTTCCAAAGCCCAATCAATGTCTTATTATACACCTTTTGTTCCAAGGAGGTATAACAGTTAGAACATGTTTTCCGCAAACTGGCACTTCATTTTTTTTTTCATGATGATTCTTTATGCATGAAAGGTCAATGAAGACTTCAACAATACCTAGAGATTCAAGATTCAAGATTCAGCACAAGGACCACAGGGTAGCCTTGGATTGTAGAATAGGTTTTCTTTATTTTTGTAATTTTTAATTTTGGACCTTGTTGGGCCTGGAAATTGTTTTTTTTATTTATTTAATTTTGGGCTATGAGTGCAGGAGTCCCATCTATAAGCCTTAGTGTATAAGCCTTTTTGTAGACTCTTTTATACAGATTTTGGATAATTGAAACTTTTGGTAGACTCTTGTATACAGATTTTGGATAATTGAAAATTTGAGGTTTTCTTTCAAGTGAGAGTTCGAGTTCTCTCTAGTAGTTACCATGAAAACCCTTTCTTTTTCTATTCCTCTATTTGGTAGACTCACAATTTTCACTCTATTTCGTGTTTTCACCATTTTCTCTCTCCATTACTCTTTGATTCTCTGTAATACATGTTTGTAATAACAACTTTTTAAACAAAATTTAATAATTCTGTTGTTTAGTCAATTCTGGTTTTGTGTTGAAACTAGAATTATATATAGGTCTTGTATGTTTTTAGAGAATAATGAAAAGTCTTTTAGTTTTCTGCATCTCTACAATCTTCTTTAGAAGTCGTGAGTGAGTGTGGTGAGGTGTTTAAGTGGGAAGAGTGAGTGAGTGATACATATTAAGTTATTCCAAACTCATAAAAGTTTGAGCTACAGTGACCAACAAGAAAGAACTAAGATTACAACTGAATATTTTTATCAACCACTAACTTATTTTACCTTAATAAGATGAATAGTTCACTTTAAAGAAGCAAACTTCAACAAAAAAACTAATATATTTGGGTTGGTCAATTTCCCTATTTTTTCTCCAACAAATACACATAAGAACTGAATCTTCGGACAAGAGATGATGAAAACTGAAGGAAAGATTTTCATATGTCGAATAATGGGCATACAAGTCAATAGATCAGATCAGATATCATTGGTAACATCCCATGAATCTTAGAGAAATAGAAATTGCATTATGTGATCTCTATATGTTACCACCCTCTTCAGGGATATCAGAAGTCCATAAAGTAAGGTTATCCCTCAACAGCTGCAAGATCAAGGTACCGTCCTTGTAAGATTCCTCATTAAGAGAATCTAGCTCTGAGACAGCATCATCAAACGCTTGCTTAGCAAGATGGCAGGCCCTGCAAATAAGTTAAATGAAGTAAGGATATGTCCCTGTCCTTTATGTAATTAGCACAACTATTTTTGCATACCTTTCAGGTGAATTCATTATCTCATAATAAAACACAGAGAAATTTAGAGCCAGACCCAAACGAATAGGATGTGTAGGTTGTAATTCACTCTCAGCAGTGATAGCAGCTGTCTGTAAATAATCATGAGTTTTAGTCTAACCTGGAAACTAAAAGTTTTCTGGATGGCACGCATACATAACAAAATTACAAAAATATTAAAGAACAGCAAATGAAACAGTAGGAGAGCAGCATAACAAGACAAACTGGTGCAAACTCTGATGGCATATTATTGGTCATAATAGATTAAAAAACGTCTAAGTTACTACATAGACATTTCTAACTGCATGGAAGCACAAGATTGCTAAGCATCCAAGGAAAGAAGTTGCAAGAAGTACTTGCTTAATTAACCTTGCCCTCATAAAGCATATAAATATATATAAATCACCCAAAATAATTAGCATAAAACCCAATGAAATTCCCCAGAGACGCAAGAACAGAGCATTAATAAATGGTTCAACCTAACTTGTAATGTAGTAATCTAGTAATGTACATTACAGAAACGGACTAACTAAACAATTGATTAACATAAGACCTAAATTTACAGACAAAGATGTTCAGAAAAACTTCATAATCCCTAATGAAAGAAAGGGCAACAAGGTTGATTATTCCTAAGTAGAAGCATCTAATGGGCCAGAGTTTGGACGAAAAGTGAAAACATCTTTACCTAACCTACCAACACCAAGTTATGAAAGGATAACAATTATGCTGTTATATGCCTAGCAGATGTTGTCTTTCAAAAAATAAACCTCATCTACATTTTCTGCTAACATTGAAGGCAGCATGTAGCAACGTTCACCCCAACCTTGTCAGTAGTAGCAGTCTAGCGTACACATAATATATATATAGAGCAAACTCATTTACAGAGGTAAACCTTGCCACCTCCAGAAAATACCTGGTATGCTTTAAGTGACTGATCTGCTACCTCATTCTTTTCATCACCAGCTTTGAATTCTGCCAAATACCGGTAATAGTCTCCTTTCCTGCATCCAATTTAGAACTCAAAGAATGGGTTAATAGGCAAAAAAAACCTTGCACATCTGATATCAAAATAAAAAACACTTAAGAAGCCACAAAGAAGAAGACCACAAAGCATACATCTTATAATAAAACACTGTGGACTCCGCAATATTAGTGGATGGAATAAGATGCTCATCTAAAATTATCATAATGTCACTGCAAATGTTAGACAGCTCCAACTCGACCTTGTGCCTATAATCCCTTATGTGCTTAACATTCAACTCATTCCCTTTTGACTCCTCTTTCTGCTCTATCGATGACAAGATTCTCCATGAAGCTCTCCGTGACCCCACCACATTTTTGTATCCAACAGAGAACAAGTTCCTCTCTTCCACACTCAGCTCAACGTCCAGCTTCGCCACCTTCTTCATGGCATCCACCATTTCTGCACACCACACCACTCCATCACTCAACACTCTTGATTCGAATTCCAAAACAGTAATAAAATAGACTTTTAAAATCATGGAAGGTGTGACTTTTAAAATAGTTGTTAAACTTCACTACACAAAACACTGGAATCGAATTCCAAAACACACAACAAATAATATAGAGGTTAATATTCACACTCATTCACTCAGAATCATGTTATTTTAAAAATAAACACGTCAAATTCTTCTCATATCAAGTTATTTATGTTTTACTCTTAGAGCAATTATTATAAAATTGAACAACAAATACTTCCCAATAACTTCAAAATTTCACTCTTTCTTTATTTAATAATTGAGAAGGTGAAATGGGCAAGTGAAATTAAGTACCAGTTACACGCAGAAGTGAAAAAAGCAGTGGACATTTATGGAAAAAATTGAAACTTTATCAGACCAAATGCAGTTAATGCAACAACAAGAAGACGGGTAGCTGCAGAAGATGCTGGGAAACGTGATTGAAAGTGGAATGCAGCTAAAATGAAGGAACAAGAACAAGTGTTCACTTCACAGTAAACATCTAGAGAGAGAAAGCACCATCATATCGTTCAGCTTGTTCAGCTAACTTTGCAACATATACAAATTTCTCGCGTTCCTCGGGGAAGGTAGCCATTGCTGATTCAGTAGCTTGAGTGCTCCACTATCTCCCTGCCCAGGGTGCTGGAGAGAGAGAGAGAGAGAGGAACAACAAGTGAAGTGAAAGTTAGATGCTGTTTATTTTTTTTTTCTGAAAAAAAAAAAAAGTTGAGAATTTATAGGTAACCTGGTTTTGCCGGTGGCAGGGTTCTCTCTTAGGACAGTGATTAGGAGTGGGACCCATGGGCTTGGGTGTGCCCGTGTGGGCTCTGTATTGGTTTTTTTTTACTATTCATATAAGGTTAAATATGTTTTTAGTCTCTAAATTATATAATCATTTTGGTTTTAGTCCCTCTTTCAAAAATAAGGTATATTTTAATCTTTTATCGTAAGGAAACTTTGATTTTAGTTCCTGAAACCTAACACCGTTAAAAAACCTGGTGAGCTGGCTAACATCTAGCCACGTAGGTTGACATGTAATCTTTGTAATGTTTGCAACGTGTTTTTACATTTTAAATGCAAAGTTAATTCCAACATTGGTAAAGTTTGGTTTTTTAAGTTCATTGCAAAGTGTGGTCTGAAGACTTTGAACAAAGAGGAGATCATCATTTCAGGTCCAAAGAAGGTTGAAGGTTGGATATCATCTTGTTGGACATTCGTGTAGTTGGGCAAGTAAGTTCATTTTCTTCTTTGTTTTCGTGTGAATAGATAGATGGATTTGGGATATAGGGTTTTGTTGGGAGTAGTCGAACTTCATTTTCTTTGCTTAATCTCTGTTGAAGGGAGATGAAAGCTGATAGAGGAGGTTGCACACCAAGGAGCATAGGTTCTGGAATGTCCCAAACATGTGGATCCTCCTCTCACTTAGTTTCAAAAATCTATGGTTGTGGGGAAAGATTGTTGTTGTTGAAGGCAACTACATTGAAGAACAAAGGGAAACTATTTTATAGATGTAGAAATTGGGCAGTAAGTGAGAATAAATGCTTTATTTATTGTGTTGAAAATTGTATTCGTGATTCGTAATTTTTTTTTTTTTGCAGAGTAACTCAACCTGTAACTTCTTTGAATGGGTTGATGAAGGAGCTTTCGAAATTGAAGGAAGCTTACAAAGGAAGAGTGAAGAAGTTGAAGTCTGTATTGAAAATGTTGTGTTGGATCTAAGGAAGAAGAAGGAGAAGTTGAAGAAGAAATTAGAGCAAGAGAGAAAAAATTTCAAAATGATGTTGGTGTTTTTTGTATTGTCATGGGCATTAACAACAATGTTTTCTATTATGTTTGTGTTGAAGATAAATTGTAATTAGATAGGTAATGTTGTGTTGTGGATGTACTTTGAAGTTTTAAATTGAATAAAATGTGGAAGTTCAGTTCAATTATGCCCAGTTCAATTCTGCCCCTGCCTTGATGGTTGTGTTATGTGCATTTGTGTTATAAGAGTGAGAGTTCCCATGATAAGAAGTAGGTTACAATAGGTCCACTTGATGAGATGAGTGACCTGAAATGCTGAATCTGCAAAGTTTGTGTGCTTTGGAGTTATATAGGCAACGTAAATGTGGCTAGAAAATTTGAAATGTACAAACAGCAAAGCAAATGGCTGTCTGCAACATAAATATGGCTAGAAAATGGAAACTGCACTGGTCAAACTCAATGGAAGTGATTCAAATGTGTATTTGACACTTGAAACAAGAAAAAGCTTGTATTAGTTTCTGTTATTAGAGAGCAACAAGAAAAGGAAATTCTTGTGGTTCTGCTCGTAGTGGTTGTGGTCCAGCCAGAGGCCGTGAAAGCACCAATACACTCAAAAGCAAAAATAGTGGTTTGACTTTGCACATTAGCTGGAAAAAGACCAAAGAAACAATATGCACAAGTTTTAAATGGTCAAAAAGACTTATGCAAATGTTTACTTTGGACTGAAATGTACAAATTCTCAAAATCACCTTGTGAGTTGCTTAAAATGCAACAAAATAGATGAAAAGTGATGCAGAATTGGTAAAAAACAGCAGATGCGATGATCCAAATCTTCAGCTATCATTTGAAACTACTTTATATCAGTGAATAATATCAGCAGTCGCAACATGTAGTGATGAATGAAATTTCATATTCCATCTTTGATAAGTGAATAATAATAAAGTACTTTCTAGCAGCACCTAATTAAAATAGGTTCTGATAAGTATAAATAATGCACCTTCCAGCAGTCTCAAAAGCACCGAATAAAACACAGTGAATAATATAAAAGCACAGCACCAAATACAAGACATTGAATAATATAAAAGTACAACACCGAATACAACATTAGTAATGGTCCCTGACAAAGTGGCCCCAAAGCACTATAAATAACACAATAATTCAGTCAACAATAGGTAGTGGTCCCTCACTACTTTAATGTAAATGACAAACAAGTGATCCAAAAAATACTATGCCCACTACTAATGATCTCTCTAAGTGGGTCAGATTGAGTACAAAAAGTGACGTTCCTACACTAGGAAATCAATTGGAACTTGCTTGAGACCCTATAATTTGTCCAGGCAGTCTTGAGGAGGCAGATGCAGCCCTTCCAGCTGATGCAGATGCAGCCCTTCCAGATCGTCTTCCAGCTGAAGCATATGTTGTTGTAGATGCATCCCTTGTTTCCTGTGAAAGAAGTAAGGTAGTTACATATCACATACTTGTAAATAAATGAAGCAGTAAATAACATGAGCAGTAACAATTACCTTGCTTTTCTTCCCCTTTTTACAACTTCTTACATTGTGGTCATATGCATTACAACTGCTACACTTCATACCAATTTGATTCTTTGACAATTTTGAATGGCTGACATATTCATCAGCCTCTCATCTTCTTAATTTTTTTGGCCTCCCAGGAGGTGTTTTATAAATGGGAGGTAGTAGTGGTGCAAAGTCAGATGTTGGCCAAAGTTGTTGTCCATTTATAGGAGTTATAATAGGTGCATAACAAGTTCTATACACATCTTTCTTATAATAAGGATGAACATAATGTTCTGGGTTTTCTAATTTGTAATGAATGGCAGCAACAACATGTCTACATGGTATTCCCACTAAATCCCAAAAGTAACAAGTACAAGTGTGATTACTTAAATCAACTATAAACTTATCCATTGTAAAGCCATGAGTTACTTCAAATTGTGAACCCCCTGCCCAAACAGGAAGCCGATTGCCACTCTTTTCCACCTCCTTATCCAACCTTTTCCTTGGTTTAGGCATAACATCACCAGGATATGTGTCAACTTTTTCTCTAAGGCTTGCAAACCTACTCATTATGTATGACCTAATCCATTCCATCATTGTAATTATAGGTTTGTCTCTTGCCACTAAAATTGTACTATTAAAAGACTCTGACAAGTTATTGATCAACACATCACACCTAGGATATGCACTAAAAGCATGTTTACACCAATTTTTAGTGGGTATAGTCATTAACCAATTAGAAACATCAACATTCACATTTTTTAACTCACTCATTTTTTTTCCCATTCCTTATAGTATGTTGCCTTTGCAGCACCCATCATAAGGTCTCTAATGAGCAAGCCTCCACCAAATTCTTTTTTGTAATTGTTGTACAAATGGCGTAAACAAAGTCTGTGCTCCACTCCATTCAAGATATCATCGAAAACTGACATTAATCCCTACAATATTAAAGTAGGAAGAAACTGCATATTAAAATCCATAGGAAGAAACTGCATACAGGTTGAGTACAAGTATCAGTATTTAATTGATCTAAAATCCATATTAAAATCCATAAGATATGACTGTTTAATTGATCTAAACTAGTTAGGACAAATTCCTTCATGTTCTGCACATAAAACTAGTAGAAAGATGAAGATAGTGGTAGCATGCTGATATGAAGATAGTGGTAAACAGATTACATAAGGAACCATGCTGATATGAAAATAAACAAATCTTAAATAAACTATTATAGCATCATCATTCTCTTAACAGATTACATAAGGAATTGTTATCTTATAATAAGTTAATACGAATTGTTTATGTAATGTACCTTTTGCTGATCTGAAATAAAGATCCACCTTTGACAATCTATGCCTCCAATATCATCAAGCAACTGTGTCAAAAACCACCTCCATGTCTCTTTGCATTCACTTTTTACCACAACAAAAGCTAGTGGGAAATACTGGTCATTAGGGTCTCTTCCTACTGCAACTAACAACTGACCTCCAAAACTTATCTTCAAGTACCAACCATCTACCCCAATGAATGGTCTACAACTACCTAAAAACCCCTCCTTGCAGCCATCCAAACACATGTAAAATGACCCAAACCTTGGTGGCAAGGTGGGTTGGGGTTGATTGGCCTTAATCTTGAAGGTTCTAGCCTTCACTCTTAATAACTCAGCCACATAGTCATAAAGACGAGCATATTGTCTTTCTCCATCACCCACTAAAGAATCCATTGCAATTTTCTTAGCTCTTCCAGCCTTCCAATGAGTTATTCCAACACTATATGACTTTTTTATTTCATTTATGATTTGGATCACTGTCATGCCTCCTACATTCACAAATCTATCAACCAAAACCTGTGCAATCCATTCTACACTTGCACTTTTGCTACCAAAAGCCCTTCCACACTTGTGCCCAACTAGAGTTTTCACTTTAAAGGTTTGGCTACTTCCTACCTTGTTAGCCATTATAACAAAACCACACCCCTTCTTACAAACTGCCCTTACTCTCTTCAAATCATTCTTGACAAACTTCACGTCTTTTCCATTCAAAACGCTATGCTCCTGTAGCGCACTCTTAAAATCTTTCAAGGACTTAAACTTCATTTCCAATCTAAATTTGAAGCCCTTCGTCATATCTTCTGCTCTATACTTTGGAAAGTGCCTCTTATTCTCCCTCACATCCTCACACTATCTACATTTGAAGACAAATCATTTATATCATAATCTTCATTTATCTCATGTTGTCCAACCTCTTCGTTAATCAAAAATGCCCCCTCACTATCTTCAAATCTACTCTTCACACTTTTATTTTTCTTTTTCATTCTCATTCTCTTCCACATATCCAAAACTGGATTAATATTTCTTCTCTCTTCCTCCACCGTCTCATTGTCCATCCCAAACCCATCATCATCATTTGTCATTCTCTCCTCTTCACTGTCATCAACATTTTCCAACCCTTCACCCTCAACGACATTGCCTCTTCATCCTCTTCCTCTTGCTCTTGCTCTTCCACCATTTCTCCCTCAATAATCCCCTCTTCCTCTTCGTCATCCAGTGGCAAGTCTTGTACTTCCGCATTTCCCTCCACCCCACCAAAATCTTCTTCATCCATAACAACCTCTTCCTCCATCTCCTCCTCCATCTCCTCTACTCGTTCTTCAACTGCTTCCTCACCAAATGTAAGAAAAGTAATTTCATCTGGCTGACTGGGTTGGAGATGTTGAACATAGATTTCAACTTCCTCCTTATTTGCCTCTGCATAGTTATACAACAAAATTGCTTCTCTGTCATCTGTCAGTGGTCTGAGGTTGTTCATTGCTTTTTCTTTCGAACCCTTCCACCAAAGCTTGAACTCTCCATCATACTTGAATTCTCTAACCAATCCCACCGCTTCAAAGAATGACCACATGTCGGGATCAATTCCTCTAATAACATGTATCTCTCCTCCCACATATTTTAATCCCTCGTTCTTCAGGAACTTCCCCATATGATACAGAGAGACGTCAAAAACCATTTTTCCTACATGGTCAAATCAAAACTTTGCACATTACACAGAGAATGCACATCAAAATGCACATTACACAGAGAATACAAATTTCACTAAAACTAGATAATTACCTTCTTCAACGAATCACTGATCTTTCACACAAAATGCACACGCAACTGATTTTGACCGAACACGAACACTACCACGTACGATAGCAAATGAAGACAACAAGCACGAACACCAACACCAACCCTAGCAAATGCAGAGAACAAGCACGAGCTCTAAATGCAGAGAACAAGCACAAACCTTCTGCGATTCACCTTCAACGTTCTTTCGAGATAAAATTATGTCCTCCTCTTTAACAGCAGAACAAACCCTAAGTCAATTTTAAAACTAATTTCAATCTAAAAATTCCCAAATTGAAAGTGTAAATGTTAACACATGTCAGAAAAGAATGAACAACACGTGGTAAACGTTACAAAGCAAAACTGTGATCCACGTGGACAGAGACGTTAGTCAGCTTAGGAGATTTTTAACGGAGTTAGTTTTCGAGGACTAAAACCAGAGTTTCCTAAAGTTGGAAGACTAAATTGTGCCTTAGTTTGAAAGAGGGACTAAAACCAAAATCACCCCAAAGTATAGGGACTAAAAACATATTTAACCCTATAAATAACATCTCATAATATTTTTCTTATTTAATTAAATAAAAACCAAATGTTAAGTTACAAAATCACAAGTCTTTTTATTGTTAATTTTTAAGTTTATAAAACGTATATTTTAAGTTTAACTCAATCTACAAAACTAGTTTATAAGATGAGATTTTTATTTATTTATATATTATAAATTAATTTTATTTTTAATCGTTGTATATCTTCTAATAGATTTGTAAATGTAATTTTTATAATTTTTTATATTAACGTGTTAAATGTAATTAATTATTGTTTTATATTAAATATATAATTACTAACTTCTAAACCAACCTCAAACTAATACGTTAAAGCCAGTGTCTTCTTACGTTTAATAGCTATAAAGTTATGCTTGAAACAAGTTGCTCTCACTCTCTTTGCTTTTTATGAAGTATACTTGATCATTTTCTTACTCTGCTTTAACCTTCATTGCTCTGTAAAATTAT
Source organism: Vigna reflexopilosa (assembly GCA_027742785.1). Taxonomy (NCBI): domain Eukaryota; kingdom Viridiplantae; phylum Streptophyta; class Magnoliopsida; order Fabales; family Fabaceae; genus Vigna; species Vigna reflexopilosa. The sequence goes on from CM050932.1 coordinate 19,358,606, forward strand.
TCAAGAAATTAATATGTTAATATTATAAAAAAGATATTATTATTATTATAATTATAAAATATTTTTTGTAATGTAAGAAGGAAATTATGTGATGGTTAAGGATATGAAAGGTAGTTGGATGAAGCAATGAATTAGAGCCACCAATGACATGTCTATGTCTATTCAATGAGTGTGATATTTGGTGAGATATTTGGATGTTGCAATTGGCTTTATTTGGTGGGTATCACAAAAAGTATCTTCAAAACCATTTTATTTTGTAAAGTTTCAATAGTCTTATTTTCTTTGATTTTCTACCCAATTTTCCCATGGGAGGTGATTATAAAAATTACTTAACAAAAATATTTTATGAGTTTGTTTAAATTTAAAAAATAAAGTAATTTTAAAAAATAATATAAAATAAACTATTCTTAAAAAGAATAAATGACATATATATGGTAATAATTATGAAAAAAAAATGTTTTTCACTAAAAATGCCCCTTATATTTAATAATTCTTGCATTAATAAATTGGTTTTAAATTTATTAAAAAGTTGCATTATTTGAATAAGGAACCATGTTATTTTTTTAGCAAAAGAAGAAATTAACTTGAAAGGATGGATGATGGTGATTGATCTCCAAGATTCTTCCACAAATAAAAGAGAAAAAAAGAGCAAAAGAAGTTGGTAACATTTTTACTTTGTAGACACCCTGTCACCATCATGTTTTTGGGACACTAATTGGTTGTCCACCACATCACAAAATTTGTTGTCCTTGTATATGTCAGTCCAATAGTTCTGGTAAAAATTCAATACAAAAATCTTTTTCATATTAAATATTAGGTTTAATAATTTTTTATGCTTTTAAAATTTTAATTATTTGTAATTTTTATTTTGTCATTGGTTCTTTTAGTTTCAAAACTTTTTTATTTAAACTTTGTTTATATTAAAGAGTGAAAATCAGAGGATACCGAAGAAAAGAAAAAGGAGTCAACATTAAATAGTTTAATTAATTATGAGTAAGTAAAGAGTAAAAGTTTAGGATTTTATTTTTCTTATCTTTTAATGCTAAAAATTTAATATTTACTTTTTTTTTTCTTTTTTTTTATGTTCACTCTCAATTTATATAAAAGTAGTAAGTCTGTTCAATTTTCAGCTGTAATTTTTCATTATTTTGAACATGATGTAGTGATATTGAAAGTTTTAGGTGATTGAAGATGATAATTATTAAAATTTAAAAAATCAGAATTATATAAAACCATTATTAAAATTCGATATAATTAGAAGTTTAAAAGCTAAAATTGTAAGTATAATTACAAACTAAAACTATGAACTTTATAAGTAAGTTTGTTTTTAACATATGTGATTCTGAAAATTTAGCAATGTCAGCCATCATTTTCTATTCGCCAAATAGCCGTGTGGTCATTCTGTCTGATATGACCTTTTTCTGAAATCAGTTAAATGTTCATTAACCAACATTAACATGAAGTTGACTTTGTTATTGGCTCAGATCGAGTAAAAGAAGGGTTTGTCAAAAGTTTATATATTTTTAATGGTAAAAGATTTTTTGGAGTGGTATTAAAAAGCAAATTCGTGAGGATCTAAAGTGGATAATATCTTACTATGTGTGTCGAACCTCTCCAACAGTGATATCAGAGTCCATGATTGTATTTTAATATTAGATTTTAAAGTAAATAGAAAATAAAATTTATAAACAGAAATTAAATGGTGTTTATTCTTTAGTTAATTCTATAACTTTTAGTTTAAAGTACGTTTTTCTCTTTTCATATTTTTTTTAGACTTTGAATATCAAATCCTTCCTTTATCAAAGTTTCAAAAAATTGGTGAAGAACAAATTGTTTAGGACTAATTGAATTTTAATGTTAATAAGTAAAACCGATCTTAATATTAGTAAATAAAATTATTTTAGTTATTGTCTTATTAACTTCTCGTATCAGTGTAAAATTGAACTTTTTGGTTAGATAAATTTGTTGGGTTATGATGAGCTTTTTTTTCTTTTTCCATTTGTTTATAAAAAGTATACTTTAATTTAGTTAAAGGGAGTTAATGTTTTTCTATGTACTATTTAATAGTTGTTGATTGCATAAAATGCATGCAGTTGATAATGAAATATATGAGTATGGGAAGAGTTTTGGTTTGTATATTTATTCTTATAAACCTTAGAATAAATTATTGATGGATTTATAAAGATAAGAATACAAATATAAGTTGGAAATATTTGATAAAGAGAAGAATAGAAATACAATTTGAAAATATTTGATAAAGACAAGAATACAAATACAAGTTGGAAATATTTGATAAATATTTTGTTTTAGATGTTTGAGGTTGATTTTGGGTTATATATTACTTAAGTCATTTATTGTCGTTTAGGCAAGACATAAGTGTTACATAATTATTGTATTATTTGTCTTGTTATTTAAGCAATGTGTTCGTCACTCAAGTAATATATATTGTAACTCAAGTGAAGGTTTAGAGCACGATCTAGAAAGAAAATGAGAGAATTTCTTTTTTTGTTGGAAGTATATCAATCAAGTGTTGGCTAAGATGATCAATCATTGATTTTCAACTATGGACAAATGGCATACGTGTGTGGCAATGCATGACAGAACCTAGGTGCTTAAGTGTCATTTGAACACTCTAACTTAACTAGTGGATAAGTCTTTTAGAACTTGCTAAGTTACTTTCAAAAAAGTGGTGACACTTAACTGTTAATTGTAACACTTGAGTGATTGATGTTCAAGCAGTGATGTAGCCATTATCGCTTAAGCATAGAGGACCTTGGGAGGGTGATGCTCTCGAGCTACATTCCAACTCATGAAAAAAAGCTACATAAAAGAATATATTAAGGCTACAAAATCAAACCATAATATCCCAATATCAAAGTTAAGAAGATAATTATCTAATAATTTGTAATGGCGCATTATGATTGAAGACATGTTTATGCTTCTAATGTAAAGAAGGTTATAATAATAAAACACAAATCTATTTTAGTTAAAATATGCCACACCCTATCTGGAGTTACATTAACTTTGATTGCTTCAATTATTCTTCTTTGTAAACACAATTCATATTTATGCAGTATAATGCTCCATGAAATAAAATTTTCAAAATATAAAATATTACAATATATATATATATATATATATATATATATATATATATATAACACTTTCACCTGTATTATTTTCATTTCTCGTGTAAAACACAATCATAACAAATGGAAAACACAATCACAAAATATAGGATAAGCTAGCATATTTAAAATATCAAAGTTCATATTATAAACAAGCATTACATATTACAATTAAAAAACAATAATAATAAATCTTGTGAATCCCATTATTTCTAGAAAACTTGTGGGTGAATTGAACTTAGAGGTTTTACATTTTTCATATGGACTCTTAGCAGATTTTGGCAAAACCATCTGACTTTACTTTGCACCACATCTCAAAGCATAAGCCCTCTTCATGTGACATGGTTAATTCTAAATAACATGCTTGAAATTATTTCCTTTCACATACATTTAGGTTATACGAATCTCTATCGAATCTTACAACCTAAATATCTTTCTCTTTGTAAATTTAAATATTTAATAAAGTTTGGATAATATTGTCAAGAAATCTATATTCAGTACACCTTCTAAAACCAGACAATTCCTTCTTTGAAAATATTAGATACACATCACACGCACAATTATTCAACATCTCAGTAAATTATGGTCATTGCCCAAACTCTGTTGGGCCTCTCTCTCTCACACACACACATCCTCGGTAAATTATGGCATTATACCCAGGTTTTACTTGACCTATCACACTTCTCCACTTTTAAAATATCAAACCACTTAGTTTTCTTTCAAAAATCTCTCTCTCGCTTAGTAACCTCACAAGCTTGCCCAATAAGACCAATTGGAAGTTTTCCAACAACTCAAACTCGCCCAAGCTACCTTCTAGAAGTACACTCGTTTAACGACTAGTTTCTTGTGAGCTCATTTACAAAACACATTTTGCTTAGCAAAAAAAAAAAAAAATTGGCCCATTGACCACCCACTAGAGCTAAAACCCCACATTTTTGCCAACAAACTCAACCTTCACCAAGTGATCCAACCACCCAAAGCTTTTTGGATTTTCATAAAAGCTTTTTTTGCTCAAGGATTGTTTCACTTGCTTAGTGACTAATCTCCTAAGAGCCAATTTCATTAGGTTCGCCCAATGAGTGGAATATCTTGAGCTCTGTAGAATCTAAAATTTTCATATTCGTCTAATAATTGATTGGCTCACCTAAGGAGTCCATGTAAATAAAAAATCTGACAAATATATCAGTTTGCTCAATTGGCTCCTACAAGTGTTTTTATCTCTTTTACAAACCATAAAAGACATAAATCAGTTCAAAAATAGGTCACCATGAGCCAGTTAGTGAAAACTAATATACCTATATCCTCAAATTGTTCCTCACCCACAAAATCATTTAACTCACAATATCAATCAATTCTCAACAAAGAAACCAACAACACTACACGGGATAAATTCATCATAGGTATATTTCACATCAACTTATCAAATCACAACCAAATAAAACTATGAAGTTAAATAACTTACTTCCACTACATGAAATTTGAACTTTTCACTCAAAAAGGTTTAACGGCTTTACACCTCACAGATACTCTACTTGTATATAGAAAACTCAAATAAATTATTTGAAAACAACAATAATCTTAGTCAAATAGAGATTCATTTTGAGCCCCCTAAAGCCACATGCAAAGCCTCATAGTTTGCATGAAAAATTACTAAAAAAAAATGACTCAAGAGAAGAGGTAGAAATGAACTCTCACAAAATGAAATGTTGATTTACTACAATTTGAGTTTTCTATATTAGGACTTCTAAAATGCAATTCAATTTTCAAACGAGAGATAAATTTGTTCAAAATTTAAAGAGAGTGTAGAAAAAGAAAAAGAAGTATTTTTAAAGAAATAATAACTTTTACAAAATAAATCTCGATTAACTAATCTTTTATTTATAACTTGATTTTTTTTAATAATAAAATAATCAAGTATTTTATTTATAAAACTATTTTTACTTTTTAAGTATTTTCTAAATCTTTAAATTTATTTTATAGATATATGAAGTACAATTTGCTTTCATAATAAAACAAGAAAGTCTAAAATAGTAAATAGCAATGAAGTATACTTAACCAATGCAAAAATGATGGCAACAAAAAGGTTGATAGAGTTTTTGGCAAACCAAAGTTTTATTGCTCACTTGTTTACGTGAATTGATCCAATGGTTGTAATATTACAATATTAATCTCAGTGCTACGTAAAATTCATTTGACCTTGAAAGAAAAATAAAAGGAATGGATTGTGAAGTTCTCTCAAGATTAATATTCTTTTGTAGTTCTTACTCTTTTTTGTTGCATGTTCCAAACATTATAACATTGGCGATGAATTCATAGATCTCAGTACCTATTTGAGACAACAACGGCACATCTGTTTTTTTTGTCTTAATTAATAAAATGAAATTTCTTAGTATGGTGCTCTTTAATCATTGTTCTAAAGAGCTCATGTTTCTACCTAACATATATTTCAAACATTTCAATATCAATCTACCTTTCTTCTTCTTTTATCATTAGGTTTTTCAACAAAAAGAAGTTAGAACAATTGGAAAGAACATTGAGTTGGAGACAAAACGATAAGTGAGATGTTAATTAAGAGATTGAAAAATAATTCTTTAACATATTTAAATATTTTACATTTATTTTATATTATCTTTACTTACTATTTATTTTCTTATTTTAAAAAAAATAAAAAACTTTATACTTTTAATACCATATTTTATTTTTATATTTTATAATACTATTTATCTTCGTAGATTTCGTAACACGCTCATATATGAACCCTACTTTATCACGTCAATGGAAATTCCATAAATATCAACCCTTTCTCTTTCTTTAACTTTTATGGCAAGTGGTGTAAAAGAGAAAAAAAAAACGAGACTAAAGTACAACAAAGATGAATAACAATGTTTGCTTTGTTTTTTATTTTTTATTACTACAAGTGCTGATTGGATGACTGAACGTATATATTAGCCTAATTAACGTGAACCATACTTAAAATTGATTTCCATAATTAAAAAGAAAAGAAATAAGTAACCCTATTAAGATGAATCAATTTTTAATAAAGATTTAACTAAGTTTTTAAGTATTTATTATTTTTAACAGAGTTCCCGATAAAAAAAACTTCCTAAATATGGTTATTTTTAACAGAGTTCCTGATTAAAAAAATTCTTTCTAAATTTGATATTTTTAAGAGTTCCTGTTTAATTTTTTTTCTCTATGAATTGTTCAAAATTTTTATTTAAGTAGCAAGTTCTTTGATTTTCTGCCAATAGGATGACAACAATTTTGTCTTTTTTTCTTCAACTAAAACCTTTCACCTTTTTCATTTTCTTTTACTATGACATGTCCTATTTGGAAAATTAAACTTTTTTTTCTTAGTTCACAAATCAACTAAACAACTTTATAGAAACAAATAATAACATAGATATATAAAAGTCAATATTTTATTTTTAAATATAAAAAATTAGAGAAAATCCATAATAAATGACTAAAACTAAAAAGAAAGTATAAAAAAAATCTCAATTATCACATCAGTTAAAAAAATGGACTTTAAATATAACAAATTGGAGAAATTCCATAATAAATGACTAAGAACAAAGAAAATATATAAAAAAAAACCTTAAAATGAATAGTTATCATTAGTTAATATGAGACTTCCAGCATACTTTTGTGGGTGAGATTAGATATTAATAAGTGGTTCAATAATTGGTGAAACAATCTAAACCATAACTCTGGTACTATGCTAAAATATGAACTTTAAACATAACTTAATCTCAAAAAATCAATTTGTAATGTAAGATTTTATACTCCTTATATACTCTAAAGAGGACATGTCACTGGTTGATGTGAAACTTTCAACACACCATCCTCATACCAAGGTATATATATCTTATGGATGAAACTAGACATTAATAAATGATCTTCCATAACAAATGAAACAATGTCTTCAACAAAAAATAAACTTTGCTAAAATAAATTCTAAACCATAACTCTCGTGTCATGTTAAGAAATGAATTTTAAACTGTTTTTTTAAGATTAAGTTAAATTTAAAATCTATTTATTAACAACAGAGTAAAATATTATATTTTACAAAAATATAAATTAGAAACATAAATATATTTATATATAATTATCATTGTTTTGTAGCCATAATTTTTTTTCTTAATTTAGTAACTAAACAGTAAAGAATTAAGTTGAATTATTAAATCACTTAAACATACTTAAATGTAAAAACAAAACTATTTACTCATAAGATTAAAATAAATGTCAATTTAAGTCATTTAAATAATATTGTAAATACGTTCATGTAATATAATTATACTTACATTTAAATTATTTTACAGAATAATGATTACACATGTAAATTATTATATTTCTTCTTCTGAAAAAAAATATAAATATATATTAGGTGCGTTGTAATCAGTCCTAATACATCCCCAAAACGCTCTTAAATAAGATTGCAGATATTTTTATGGGCGTCGCTAAGTTTAGGGTATATTTTGTTTTCCTAACCTAAATTAGGTAGTAGAAATCTTCAACATCCCCTCACAGAAGAAAAATAAGAAAAAATATATATAAATATGTAAAATAATTCTTGTAACATATTTAGTCAATTTTACCTAATTTTCAACAAAAGAAAAATCATTTATATAAAATATATATAAACATCAAAACTCACTTTAGAAATTACACCTCAATCAATTTTGATTGTAGCTTCCAAATGTGTCACTTTTCTAATACTTGTTATTGAAATAAAAACTACATTGCATCAAACTCACGTTTATTTAAAACTAATTCTATAAAATTAAGATAATCCAAAATCAATTATCCAGACGCAAACCAAACACTAAATTAAAGCCAAACATAGCATATATAGAAGCCCGTTGGCACAATGCAAACGCGGGCTTGTAAGCTTAACAAGTCAGTTTGCAGTACCTAAACACACTTCTAGAAACTCCTTGTGGAAATTAAGGTATTTGCACACGTTTGGGAGAATGTAAAGGCAATGTCTAAAACAGGAAAAGTTGGTATAACGTGATTATATCAGAAGCAACTTTAAAGTATCTTTTGTATTGTATTGAGAACTGTATATGTATTATGCTAGGCTTCACTACATGGTTTCTTTTGAAATAGAAGTGTCCCTAAACATAATCACTTCAAACTCAAATTTAACAAAATCCAACTTGGAAAAATCAAGATCATACAAAATCAAGTTTGCAAATACTCATCGCATCACACACTGAATCCATACATGCATGATTAATAAATTGAATGCTTCAGTGGGAGAAAAGCATGACAGTAGAAACCACTGGAAAAGTTTAAGCAGATTAGAACTAAATTAACTATTCAACAACAGATAATAAGAGAAATTCTACAAGCTTCCTGTCTCTAACAAAAATGGCTTTTCTGTTAATCCACCATATTCTAAGACAAAAATAAAATTATGTGGTTACTCTTTTGAACAGTTTATAAGTGCCAAAAACATTCTTATCTTGCCAAAGGTATGGGATGAAGAAAGACCTATACAAAGCCGGTGAAAGCTCTCTGTCCAAATAAGGCAATGCAGCAATAGGCTGAAATACAAACAATGTTGAATCAGTTAAAAGCAAATATTAGCATTCAACATGAGAAAGTGAGAAACTTCAACAATGTCTTACCTCCCAAGTTGACAAGTCACTTCCACGAGTGAGGTAAGGCCTATTTAGCTGCAGCTCAACAAGGAAAGTACAAGCATCTACATCAAGGAGCTGTGAAAGCAATGAGTAGTCAGTGGCATTCTAACAAAAAATCATGAGGATCAAAACTGCTAGCTGCCTAGCAACTATATATATACAGTTAAAGAGGACATACAAATTGCTCGCTTGATGCCATGTTTTTGTTGTTAAAATATGGTGGTGCTGCAGCTGTCCCCCCTAGGGTAGAATTAAATGGGAAGGGAAGAAGACCTCGGAAACCATCGTCGATCCATCGAACTTGTCCCACGTAATCTGGGATGAGAAATGATGATGGAAAGCGATGCCATTCGCTTCCAACACAAAGTACAGAACCTGCAATGCAAAGGAATAAAATGATACATAATTATGGCACTAGTCTCAAAATACCTAATAATTTCCTCTTCAGCCTGTATCAAATATCCATTGAAATAGCGCTTCAATGATTACATAATAGTTCTAATTGATGGATATTTGATAGAGACTTGCAATGAACAGTGAAAATCTAGGCTAGAAGATAATGGCATAATATAATATTTCCAACACAGGGTCAACAGAAGAACCACAACGATTAGAGGGAAAGTAAAGAAAGACGTAGCAAAATTTTGCAATTAGAGCAAGCACAACAAATGAATTCACTGAATGTAATTGAAAGTCATGATGTAGGTTGAAGTAATAGTTATGATCGAAGTTCATTAAAACACATTCAGTTTCCAGAAAAAAACTAAAATTATGCTAAAGGAATATGTAAATTTAAGCATCACAGCAGGCTTAGTTTCTTTAAGTACCCTAGAGTTCCCTTCTTCAATAAATTCTTCTGAAGACAATTTCTTTATAAATTGCAGACTGAGTATGACATGTTGTAGGGAATGAGGAACCCAGAAATAGCATCTCGAGTTTCAGAAATAGATATGGGAAAAAAACAAAGAGAAGGAGAGCATGCTTTGGCAGTGTTTGTTGAATTACAAACAAAGAACCTAAGGAGAACATTCTCGTTTCAAGAATTATGGTTTTACAACGGTTTTTCATCTTTCTACAATAGATCTAAGGCTTAGTTTTCAAACAGAATACTCCCTCGTCTACCCCCTTATCTTATTTAAGCTAACTTCTCCGTGGCTACATCACACATGGCCCCTTTACTCCATTCAATCACATTTATAAGCAAAATAGTCATTTAAAATATAATAACAAAGCCACCAAATGTTTGACTCACTGTTTTCTGCATCATGGTGCTCCAAAATCTTGTAAACCTCCAATGGGGCTGAGTAACCGTGAATCAAAGAAAATGTACGGGCATGAGAGGCATATAGTATAAGGCTAAGAGCCACTGGTCTCATAACTTTGGCAACCTGCAGTTAGCAAAGGAGAAATCCAGAAAATATTTACTGCTTGCATATCAGAAATATAGGGATCTATCCACATCTCAAGTAATTAGATATCTTACTGTCACTATTATAGAACGTTGGTATGTATCATATTTGCTACGAAAAAGATCTGGGAAGCTCTCAATAACAGCTGAAGCAGCAACACAAATAAGTGGATATATTGGATAAAGGAACCTGCATGCACAGATGGGGAAAAATCCGTTATTGTTAGGAAGTTACGTGTGTATGAGAGGAGAAAGATTCTTTGTTGTGCATAATAATACGAGAGGTTATACAGTATGTTTGGAGTGTGTTTGTTTGGTGTTTGAGCATGTACCTTTAGGTTTCTTGATTAGAAACCTAACAGTTATCCATGTCAATTTAGTGTATTTAATAATAACAAACAACTACAAAAATCATAATTAATTCACTCGACTGCACAAGCTAAGAAATAATACTAAATAAATACCCTTCTGAAGTGCATAATTATTTTAAAATTACTATATCAATGACGAGGGTATCTAAATCTTGATCGTAAACCCCATTCACAGTGTCTAGGTTACACTTAACCAAAGGGAGAGCAAAACTCACCTCTCATCAGAAGTGAAGAACTAGAAATGAACTCCTTTTAATGAACAAGTAATCCAAACTATACCCACAGACTTTGAGAAACTGATTTTTAATTAATGATAGGCTTGATAATATAATGAGGATCTAGAAGACATGCTTTTAAAATATTAGAAATGCCTTTGTTACTAAAGCTTAATTTTTCTTATTCCAAACTTCTTCCCTGAGCTGATGAACATGCAAAAATAAAATAAAAAATTTAAGTGGTGCAAATAATTTGGAAATTGACTTCATTTCAACTTAAAATAGAGTGCCTGATAGGTTCTTTATCCAAGAACCTATGAAAACTCACCCCTTGTCAGACAAAAAACACACACAGACAGAGAAATGCTTCTTTATTCACTTCCAGTCACAGAAAGAACACAGAGAGCTTAACCTCTCCCCCTCAGGACAATGGGTCCTGATCAACAATTCAATACAAAGTCCAAAAAAAATCCCCACCCCAAACTACTCACAACTATTTATACAAATTCATAAGCCATTCCCCGCTCCTCCTAACTGCCCAAGCAGTTAGACCAACTAACTATGTTTCTTTCTTCTCTCATAGACTAATAATGGTCTAACATTACTCCCCCCTCCTTCAGCAACCTTGTCCCCAAGGTTGAATTCGGGATATTGATCCTGCATAGTTTCCATATCTTCCCAAGTTGCTCCATCTCTTCCCCCTTCATGCCACTCCACTAAAACTTGGTGCACTGTCTCACCACCCTGCTGTCTGGTTCTCCTTTCTAAAACTTTCACCGGCCAATAACTCGGTCCATCAGCCTGAAACTCTGCAGGCAGCTCCCGTTCTATCCTTTTCTCCCCCACCGCCTTCTTTAACTGGGAAACGTGAAACACAGGGTGTATCCTGGCTGTTTCAGGTAACTACAAGCGATAGGCAACCTTCCCAATCTGCTGAATCACCTGGAAAGGCCCATAATACCGAGCTGCAAGTTTTGGATGTAACCTGGCAAGCATCGAAGATTGCTTATGGGGTCTGATTTTTAAGTAGACCCACTCTCCCACTTTAATGTCTACCTCCCTCCTTTTTTTATTTGCCTGACCCACCATCATGTCCTGTGCCCTGCTTAAATGGAACTTTAATTGTCGCAGAGCCTCATCCCGGGTCATTAAGTCCTGAGCCACCGTTTCCACTGCTGTCTCCCCCGGGATAAATCTGCTCAATGAAGGGGGTGCCCTGCCATAAACAATCTCGAATGGGGAGCACTTTGCAGCACCCTGGTAGCTGGTGTTGTACCAGTATTCAGCCCAAGGTAACATCATTCTCCAGTTTTTGGGCTGCTCAGAGTAGAAACACCTCAAGTACCCCTCTACAATGCAGTTCAAAACCTCCGTTTGCCCGTCAGTCTCGGGATGATATGCTGTACTCATCTTTAATTGTGTTCCTTGCATTTTAAACAATTCTTGCCAGAAGATACTAAGGAACAGGGGGTCCCTGTCGCTCACAATAGACACCGGGATCCCATGCAGCCTAACCACCTCCTGAACAAAAGCCTCCGCCACTGTTCTTGCTGAATAGGGATGTTTTAATGCTATAAAATGTCCATACTTACTCAATCTATCCACCACCACCAGGATTGCATCATAACTCTACGATTTCGGTAATTTGACGATGAAATCGATGCTCACCTCTTCCCACACTGTTTGAGGAATAGGTAGAGGTTGGAGCAGACCTTGTGGTGAGGCTGCCATATATTTATGTTGCTGGCATATTACGCATCCAGCAACAAAGTCTGTCACGGTTTTCTTCATCCCCACCCAGTAGAGGGACTGCGCCAGCCTCCTATACGTCCTGAACACTCCTGAATGTCCGCCTATGTGAGTCACATGGTATTCGGCCAATAATTTGGGAATCCAACTAGATGTAGCAGACAGCACCAGCCTTCCTCGATAATGGAGTCGCCCATTCTCCAGAGTATAGGGCATATGACTATTTGGGTCATCCTTGAGCTCCTGAACCACTTTCTTTAGCGCTTCATCTTCTTCTACCTCCTTCAACACCTCACTGAAATCATACCAATAAGGCCGTGAGATGGCCTGCAGCTCCATCTCCTCCGTAACTCCTTCCCCTTTCCTCGAGAGGGCATCAACCACCTTGTTTGAACTTCCCACCTTGTATATAATGTCAAAATCATAACCCATAAGTTTAGCTATCCAGTTCTGCTGGCTGTGAGTTGTGATCCGTTGTTCTAGCAGGTATTTCAAACTACGTTGATCGGTATATACCACAAACCTCCTTCCCAATAAGTAAGGCCTCCAGTGTTGAATGGCCATTACCAAAGCCATAAGTTCCTTTTCATACACTGACTTACTCAGAGAACCCACCGATAAAGCTCTACTGAAAAAAGCAATAGGCTTCTTATTCTGCATGAGCACCGCTCCCACTCCTATTCCTGAGGCATCACATTCCAGCTGAAACTCTTGGGTAAAATCTGGAAGAGTCAGAACTGGTGCAGTGGTTATGGCTGTTTTCAACTTCTCCATGGCTGCCTGTGCTGTTGGTGACCACTCAAAACCCCCCTTTTTCAGTAAGTCCGTCAGAGGTTTGGCCATTCTCCCATATCCCTTTACAAATCGGCGATAATACCCCGTGAGGCCGAGAAACCCCCTAAGAGCCTTTAAATTCCTTGGTTCTCCCCACTCTAAAACTGCCTGCACCTTCTCCTTGTCCATCTCCACTCCTCTTTCAGATATTACGTGTCCTAAGTAGCCAATTTGTTGCTTCCCAAACTCACATTTACCTTGGTTGGCTACCCATTTCTGCTGTCCCAGTAACCGCAACACCGAGCCCAACTGTTCAAGGTGGTCTCCCCATGTCCGACTATATACGAGGATATCATCGAAAAAAACTAGAACAAATCTCCTCAAGAAGGGCTGCAGCAAGTTGTTCATTGCGTTCTGGAAAGTTGCTGGTGCGTTGGTGAGCCCGAAAGGCATAACCAGAAATTCGAAGTGACCCTGATGTGTGCGGAACGTCGTTTTCGGAATATCTTCCTCTCCCATTCTAATTTGATGATACCCCGCTTTCAGATCTATCTTAGAAAAGTATTTGGCGCCATGCAGCTCGTCCAACAACTCCTCTATCACCGGGATAGGGTACTTATCGGGGACAGTTGCCTTGTTAAGTGCTCGGTAATCGACGCAAAATCACCAGCTACCATTCTTCTTTTTCACTAAGATAACTGGGCTGGAGTATGGGCTTCTGCTGGGACGAATAATCCCCACCTTCAACATATCTGTGACTTGCTTCTCTATCTCCGCCTTCATGAAATAAGGATATCGATATGGCCTCACGTTGACGGGATCCTCACCCTTTTTAAGGACAATTCGATGCTCCAAATCCCATATTGGAGGCAAGCCTTCTCGCTCCTGAAATACCTCGCAATGGGTCTGTAACACAGCCTTCAATTCAGTCTGCTGTTCACCCGTGAGCTCTCCTGGACACGTGTCATCCCTCTGTTTTTCCAGCTGTCCCACTTCCCACACAAGGAACCATGAGTCAGCATCCACTACCTTCTTCAGCTCCTGGGGTTCCACCAGCTGTCGGGCCAGAGCCGGGTCCCCCTGCACTCTAATCTTCTTGCCTCCCGTGGTGTATATCATAGACATCTCTCCCCAATTGATAATCACCTCTCCCAACGTCGCCAACCACGCAATCCCCAAGATCACGTCCACTCCCCCCAGTTCGAAGACGTAAATGTCGGCCACCACCGTATCTTCCCCCATGTTGATCGGTATCTTCTCACAGCGCCCTCTTGACATCCGCCGCCGTCCGTCCCCGAGACTCACAGCGTATGGCGCTGTGTCGGTCACCGGAAGCCTCATCTCCTCTGCCACCCGTCGACTCACGAAATTATGGCTGGCCCCACTATCAATGAGGATTAGCACTGGCTTCTCTCCGATTCTTCCCGCAAGCTTCATGGTCGTCGGCGACGTCATCCCTTCCGCCGAACACGCCGACAGTTCCATGCAATCTTTCTCCTGGGATTCTTCTTCGATACCCCCTTCATCTTCGTCTTCTGCCAACAAGAGCACCCTCAATCCCTTCTCCGAGCAGCGGTGGCCGGGAGCGAAGGGCCCTCCGCACCGGAAGCATCGTCCCTCCTCTCGCCTTTTCAAGTACTCCGGATAGGGCAAATTGCGAACCAGTTTTCCCCGATTATCGCCTCCTCCAGTATTTCCGCCTTTGTTGCCCGTTGCCGACCACGTCCCTTCGTTTCGATTCGCAGCACTCCTGTCCACGCCTCCCGACCTATTAACGGTGGGTCGTTCCGGTTCTCCGCGAACTACGGTAGTTGTGGGTCGCGATCCTCCTCCACTCGCTCTGAAACCGTTCCACCCTCCTCCTCGCGATCGTATCATCGCGTCCTCCACATCTCTCGCCACCCTGATCGCCTCCTCCAATTCCTTGGGGGCCTGGATGCGCACTTGGCCCTTGATCTCTTCCTTCAACCCCGCCGAATAAAATCCTAGTGTCAACTCCTCTGTTAATCCTTGTGTCTGCCCCAGCAATACCTCAAAATCTCGGGTGAATTCCTCCACCGAACCTTCTTGGCGTAACGTTGCTAACTGTTCATACACTGTCCCCCGAAACCCACCTCCAAAGCGATTGATCAGCGATGCTTTCAATCCCGTCCAAGACCGGTTCTTGGTTTTGTCCTTCCAAATCTTGAACCAGTAGCTCGCACTACCCTCCATGCTTATATACGCGAGTTCAACCTTATCATCCTCCGCTACTTTTTGAATATCGAAAAAACGTTCTGCCCGATTGATCCAACTGCGTGGTTCTTGCCCATCAAACCCAGGTAATTCCACCTTCTTCCTCCAATTCTGATGCACTCCCCCACTATCGCGCTGATCTTGCTTGTCAATTCCCGACGTACTCCCCTTTTCCGACCCCCCTCCATGTTTATTCGAGCCTTCACTCATCATCCTCATCATCTGTTGAAGGTCACGCCTTATCGCCGCCGTTTCCTCTATAATTCCCTCCACCGTTATCTCCAGGTTATCCAACCTCTCCTCCGATGACTGTCCCTCCATCACTGATTCTTTCCTCTCTTTGGATCCGGCAGGTCGGACCAATTGATAGGTTCTTTATCCAAGAACCTATGAAAACTCACCCCTTGTCAGACAAAAAACACACACAGACAGAGAAATGCTTCTTTATTCACTTCCAGTCACAGAAAGAACACAGAGAGCTTAACCTCTCCCCCTCAGGACAATGGGTCCTGATCAACAATTCAATACAAAGTCCAAAAAAAATCCCCACCCCAAACTACTCACAACTATTTATACAAATTCATAAGCCATTCCCCGCTCCTCCTAACTGCCCAAGCAGTTAGACCAACTAACTATGTTTCTTTCTTCTCTCATAGACTAATAATGGTCTAACAGTGCCTCATTCACTATAGTCTAATCAAGCAATTAGCAAGGTGATAGGTTTGATACAATTTACAAAAGAAGGAAAAAAGAAGGTAGTTAGCATAGTTGTAATTACATAATTGTAACAGACTATTATAAATAGTCTTATTAGGAGGTGTGCAGGCAGTTTTGGGAGTATTTTGTAAAGGGAAAAGTTAGGAGAAACAGGTCCTCTCGAAAGACCTTGAAAATTGTACTTTGTGGGTTTATGTTCACACCACATTGGTAGAACAGGATTGTCTGGTTTCTTAGTGAACATCCAAGAACTTGTCCTGGAGTTCTGTACGTGTGTAATAACAGTCTGGGTACCTATCAATTGGTATTCAAAGCCTCTTTTCTGGTCCTGTGGTAGCTATTTGGGGCATGGTGAATACAAGAATGGAATCAAGATTGGACAGACTTGAAAATATTGTGCAAGAACAGGATAGTGAGTATCATAGGAGGTTCCAACGGCTGGAAGATATGATTAGGGGGCTTATGGTGGTTGTGGAGAAGCTGTCTTCCACTGCGAAACAATTAGAGAATAATGCTTCTGTCGCACATGGAGGCAGTGAGGGCAGTAGAGGGAATGGGGAGCGAGGGTCCATTGTATCTTCCTCAAAATGGAGGAAGTTGGACATCCCTGTCTTTGCTGGAGAGGAGGCCTATGGGTGGACTAACAGATTAGAAAAGTATTTTTGATTAAAGGAAGTCAGTGAGGAGGAAAGATTGCAGGCTATCATGGTTGCTTTGGAAGGGAAAGCCTTGAATTGGTTTTAGTGGTGGAAAACATGCAATCCAAATCTTACTTGGGAGGCATTCAATGTGGCTGTTGTCCGCAGGTTTCAACCAACAATGCTGCAAAACCCCTTCAAAATTCTGATTAGCTTGTGACAAACAGATTTAGTGGAAGATTATATTGGGCAGTTTGATCAATATGCTGGGTTCTTGAAGGGGATTCAACAAGATTATTTGGTAGGAATTTTCTTGAATGGGTTGAAGGAGGATATCAAGGTTGAGGTTAAGATGTATGACCCCAGAAATCTTCCTGAGTTGATGATGAAGGCTCAGATGGTTGAGGAAAAAATTAGAGTTAAAGCGAAAGGGGAGACCCCAGACATAACAAGTAGTATCACTAGTCACCAGGGAGGGCAGCCAACCACATCAACCCAGCCCATGCCTCCTCCACTTACTGAAGACTATATTCTAGAAGTATATCCAGAACAACTGCTAGATACTAGAAAGACCACTCAAGGTGACTTAGAAGTTCTTATCAAATGGAAGCATCTTTCAGATTTTGAGAATAGTTGGGAATCTGCTGCTTGCATTCATAAAGAATTTCCAGACTTTCACCTTGGAGACAAGGTGAATCTTCATGGAGGGGGTATTGATAGGTTTGATACAGTTTACAAAAGAAGGAAAAAAGAAGGTAGTTAGTACATTTGTAATTACATAACTGTAACAGACTATTATAAATAGTCTTATTAGGAGGTGAGCAGGCAGTTTTGGGAGTATTTTGTAAAGTGAAAAGTTAGGAGAGGCAGGTCCTCTTGAAAGACCTTGAAAATTGTACATTGTGGGTTCATGTTCATATCACATTGGTAGAACAGGACTGTCTGGTTTCTTAGTGAACATCCAAGAACCTGTCTTGGAGTTCTGTACGTGTGTAATAACAATCTGGGTACCTATCACAAGGTTCCATATTCTTAACTATAACCAATTCATAGGTAATACCTGTCTGTCTTTGTAAACCCAAACAAAACCATCCAAGTTACTACTTATAAAAATGAGGCTATATTGGAGATTACTAAAAAAATTAGAAGGTCAGAAGATCTGTATAAACCAGGAGGAA
Source organism: Vigna reflexopilosa (assembly GCA_027742785.1). Lineage (NCBI taxonomy): Eukaryota > Viridiplantae > Streptophyta > Magnoliopsida > Fabales > Fabaceae > Vigna > Vigna reflexopilosa. The sequence goes on from CM050932.1 coordinate 19,376,670, forward strand.
ATAAGAGATTGATATCTATTTCAATCTCTTGGTAAAAAACATATTACTGTACTTGACGTGTGCATTTTGCAAGTGAATATAAAGTGCGTATCTCAAATAACATCATATAGTTAACTTTGTAATAGAAGACCAGGTTAAAAATTCAGCCAAACCTTTCTTCTTTGTGTGGCTGCAAAGACATGAGCCCCAGCCAAATATATATAGGAGATATCACAATCAGTAGGTCTGGTGCATATTTCTTTTTTGCAATAGGAAAAATCCCCAAGAACAGCAGAGCAAGAACAAAACAAAAGTTGAAATTGTTAAATCCATTCCTCAGATAATAAAGAGGCCCTTCAATCCCGTACAAATGGCTTTCACCACCTCCAGCTACGTTGTATATTAAAAGATTCAACACAGATGAAGTCCATTTTCCATAGTAATAAAAGTCCGTAACTATTGACAATGCCTGTACAAAAGATAAATTAAAATATGCTGTTATTGTGAAGGACACGACATATGAAATTTAACATCATAGATCATACGATGCAAGCAGAGCTATATATATATATATATATATATATATATATATATATATATTCTATACAACCTTATATGGTATAGACATAATTTATAGGTTGGGGGAGGGTTCCAACTTACAAGAAGAACAACTGATGTGATTGTCGCAGCAATAAATGCCACTTTAAATTTTCTAGACAGAGAATATACTGTCACTGGAAGGAAAGCCAAGATTGAGAATGGCCAGCCAAGTATGACACCAATAACAGCAACAGAAATTGCCGAAGCTGGCTTATCCAGAAGAAATAAACCTGATGCGAGAGATATTGCATACATAGAAAATGAACTCGGCAAGAAACCTAGAGATATAAAAGATTGATAAAGAAGAACATTAGCAAAACCAGGTCCCACAGAATGCAGAATCATGAAATAGATGATACTTGGTCACCCTTTATTAATCCTCATAGGTAGATAGCATGATGGCAAGAGAAGATGAAGACAAGAAACCATTGCCAAGGGATCACTTACTAGTGCTAGCAAAGAAACAGCCACTAGTTAGGCACAGCATAGCAAGTGCATAAGTTGCAAGTCGTTTTCCATACTTTCTCGAAAGTGCTACCACGAGAACAGTGTCAGTTAAAACAGAGAGAAGACCAAGAAAGAATCTCACAGCATAAAACACTCTCACCTACAACAAGAAAGCACAATGGTAACATGAAAAACATAAGCATTTCCACCTCCAGTCTTAAACAATTCAACAACTACGCACAGCAGGAAACTTACTTTGTCTTCACTAAACAACCATGAAGCTGGTCGACCCACTATTTCATGAAATAAAAGGTACAAATATGACCGAAGAGCATACCGTGAACTGCAACCATGCACACACCACTTGTCATTTATCAATACCACAACCTGAACTGAAACTAATTAATTTTCTTAGTCTTTAATTCATTTATTGCAAGTTATAAAGGCTCCGTAAAATTAATCCTTTTTCCTCTCATCTACAAGGTATTAAGGGAGCATTTGGAAGAATGAATTTACTACCCATTTGGGCTTAGCTTGCAACATAGACACTCAAGAAAATATTCTGAAAGAGCTTACCAGCTAGCTTCTAATATGCCTCTAATTTATTTATTTTTTCAACTTATTTCAATAAATTTCACATGACAGCTTACCAAAACTGCTTACAACTTCATGAAAAAAAATTAACTGTATTTCCTCTTCAATTATATAAACAATTTATCAAACATTTGCGCAGTCTAAATAAACATCTCCATAATCACTTCTAGGAAGTTATTAGTTAAAATTAACTCGTGCATGAAAAATTTATAAAAGCTTTCATCTAACTCATCTAAAGTTCAGGTGCATAACTTGATTTTAGTTTATGGAAGAAATCCAAATCATTTTACATTCTTATTTTCTTCTTTAATAACTAAGGATAAGTTTATGCAAAGAAAGTGAATAACTAATTCAATAAGCATTTACAAAAATTTATCGGTTACCCAAACACAACCAAATAATCAAAATCAAAACTTTTTCTCTTCTTCCAAGACCCATCTTCCTAGAAATGTCCCCAACTATAAAAATGTAAAACAACAAAAACCCAGAATTTGGTTGAATCTAAAAGGAAGGTGGGTGACTTAGATACCTATATTCCCATGTCTGGAAGCCAGTTTTGTAGAGAAGGTAATGAAGGGGCTCCCAGTAATTGAAGACTTCGTCGCAATCGTGGATGATGTTGGAAGTGGCACTCATGTACCTCAAAAATCCAAGAGCCAAGAACGGAAAAAGCCACCCCAACCCTTTTCCATCTTTTTCCTCCGATTGCTGAGGCTTGTCCAGTTTCGTGTACGGTTGCGACGGAGACGGATCAGACGCCTCGGAACGTCGCTGCCTCACGGCGGAGAGGGCCATTACGACTTAGAAATGGTTTGGAACTTCTTCTTCTTCTGCCTCACACTAAACACACTCTTTCAAAGGATTCAAAACTTTTATCGCAAACACTTCCTTCCTCCCAAAGCAAATTCTTCACTTTTGTCTTTGCTGTGTCCTTACCTTTTCTTACTTTTATTAATTTAATTACTCCTACAGTGCTTTTTATTTGTCTCAATTTAAAAACAAGGCTTAAACCCTCCCTCCATAGTTTTTTATATTTGTGTGCAAATATCAATAAAAATGTATATATTTTATCCTAATCGTTAAGTTATTTCAAACAGCATTAATTGATGGCCGTTTGAGACAACTTAACGATTAGAGTAAAATGTGTGCATTTTTACAAAAATTATGACTCAATTGAAACAGTTGAAAACTTAAGGACCAAACTGAGATTTGCACACGAGAACCAATGGAAGTTTAAGCCTAAAAACAATATTGTTCTATTCTATATGTTCTTTTTCCTTTCAAAATTTTCAGTAACACGTTACAATAATTTATATATATTTATTGTGTTAAATGAAAAGAAAAGTAAGTAAAATAAAAATGTTAAAATTATTTTAGTAAAATTTTAGAAACTATTGTATCTCTTAATTTGTACAAAATAATATTAAAACACGTATCAAAATTACGGATGGAAGTATTAATTAGAAAAGAAATTAACATATAACCAGGTTTTATAAAATTACTTAAATTCTAACTTTTAACATTTATATACTTTTAAGAAAAATAGTAGTACAATATTTTTAAACAATTAGAATATAAAAATATGAACATAATATTTTAAAATGATTACAAATCATATAATGTAAATGTTTAATCATTTACAACATCTTATTTATGTAAGGTTTTCTCAATTAGGTTCTCGTATTGTAAAATCTCTCAATTAAGTATCTGAATGTGAAAAATTGGATCAATTAAGGATTTGTCGTTAATTTGGATGGATGACGGTGACAGTACTGATGTGGCAGTGTATGGCAGTGTTGGATTTGTTTGATTTTCAAATTAAATTTTATTGAAATAAAATGATTCAAAACGCAACGTTTAAATAAAAAAACAATTAACAAATGAAAACGTTGCGTTTTAATTGAGTGAAGACTGATTAAAAGAAAGGGAATTTTATTTTTATTCTTCACTTGGTGCAAAATTGGGGATTTTTGGAAAAATAAGGTTCTATCGAGGAAAAAAATTGTTCAGTTGGTGCAAAATGTGGTATATGTGGTGAGAAAGTAGGCTTGGTGTGAAGATTTTGGAGTGATTTATCAATGCGAAATCAGTGAAATCAGGAAGCTGTTGGCAGTGAATCACGTGGAAGGCAGTGGCAAAAGTGTTTGAGGTCAATCACACGTTGAGGTTAGTAAATACATTTTTCATTTAATTGTTTGATGATGTTGTCTTTTTATGGTTTATGGTTGTCCAACAATCTGATGCATGGTCTATCCTGTTTCGTTTTTTAGTGCAATGTGGTCCCCCAATATTAAAGTGTTGTTAGATTGTCTTTTTCAGTGGGTTGTGGTTTACATATATTGTTACTAAATGTTGTGGTCGTCGCTTTTTTATTACTTTATAGGTTAAATATAAGTTTCTTTTGTACGTCATGGAGGAAAATTTCGAAGTTGTTATCCACCACGGTGGAAAGTTTATAAATGAAGGGAAACTTAACTATGAGGAAGAGAGTACAACTTTGTCGTTTGACCCAGACATATGGAGTTATTTCCTTGTAGTAAGTGTAGTCAAAGGGCTAGGTTATGATGGGTATAAGGAGTTGTGGTACTGCGTAGGTGGTGGTTCTGTGTTAGAGAATAGGTTGAAGCCTTTGTTGGATGACACAGGAGCCATGCACATGATTACCTTAGCTAGACTTAATGGTGAGGTGCATCTTTTTGTTGTTCACACAATTTTTGAACCTGAGGTGATACATATGTTAGAATATGTTACTCATAATACAACTGAAGTAGAAACTGTTCAGGGTGAATGTCAACAGGATACTGGGGTGAATGTCAACAGGATGGTGAAAGACAATGTGAGGTGCCTACCAATCAAGGTGAGATATGTCAATGTGATGGTATGAGTGAAACTATTGTTGTTTCAGAAGAAAGATGTGAGGGTCATCATGTTGTTGAAGGTGAAATTGAGTGTGAAGGGGATGTTAATAATGATGTTAATGATGATTTAAATGATGATGTTGGTGATGTTCGTAGTTGGAGTTCTAGTGGTGAGGATGTTAATGATGATGCTGGCAATGATTGTATGGAAGGTCTAGTTGATGTACATGTTGACTGTGATATAGAAGAGGAAGTAGGAGATGGAGTTGGTAATGTTCAAGTTGATGTTCAATCTGATGGACCATCATGGACTCAGATGTCTAATAGTGATGTTGATGATGGCATAAATAGTGATAAGCAAAGAGGTTTGTCTGATGATGATTGGGAATCCGAGGAATTAGACGGTGGAGCAGAAAGTGATGGTGAAGATGATGAAGACGAGGGTTATGGGATGTTTGTAACATTCTCTATGCCTAAGACAATGGTAGATTATAAATAGGATCTGGGCACTTATTTTGATGACAAGCAAGACTTTGTGGATGCCATAAAAACGTATGCAGTACAAAATGGCAGTAATATTAAATATGTTAAAAATGATAAGAAGAGAATTAGGCTCAAATGTGTGGGTGGTAAAGGTGAATGCCCCTGGATGGCATATTGTGCTTATATGGAAGCAATTAAAACTTGGCAACTAAGGACTATTGTTGACAACCATAACTGCAGTAGGGAGTACAAAGTAAGATTACTTAATGCAAAATGACTCAGTAAGAGGTTGGAAAAAACTATTAGAAAAAATCCCAGTGTAAAGGGAGTGGAAATTCGTGAAAAGATAAATAGGAAATGGAATGTTGGTGTATCTAAATGCATGGCTTATAGGGCAAAGGTCATTGCTTCAGACCAAGTTGATGGGTCTTTCAAAGACCAATTTAAAAGGATTTATGATTATGCGAATGAGCTGCTAGCTCGTAATGCAGGATCCACAATGAAGGTCAAAGTTGAAGATACTGGCAGTAGACCCACTTTTAAAAGGTTTTATACTTGTTTGAAGGCCTGCAAGGATAGCTTTGTGTCCTGCAGGCCAATTATTGGGCTGAATGGTGCTTTTTTGAAAGGAAAATATGGTGGTGAATTATTAAGTGTTGTTAGTAGAGACGCAAATGACCAAATGTTACCTCTTGTGTATGCCGACCATGGTGGAGGTAGAGAACAAGGATACTTGGAAATGGTTTCTTGAACTTCTGGTCGAAGATCTTGGTGGGGAGGAAGTCAGTTCATCATTTACATTCATGTCAGACCAGCAAAAGGTAATGCAGATGACCTTTTCCCTATTATGTTCATTAACATTCAAATTGAAATCATATTTCTAACAACATTGTCATTATTCTGATCAAACAAGGACTAATGCAAGCTATACAAGAAGTGGTTCCTCGAGTTGATCAACGTTTCTGTGTTAGGCACCTATACGCTAATTTCAAAAAGAAATTCCCTGGAAAACAATTGAAGTGTTTGATGTGGAAGACATCATCAACAACCCATCCACAAGCATGGGAATTAGAAATGAGAAATATAAAACAACTCAATGATGATGCTTTCAAATACTTGTTAAAAATTCCTCCCAGGTTTGTATTTATACTTCTTTTCTTTAATATTTGAACATGGATATCTGACTTGGTCACGTTCAAGATTTAGACTTAAATGTTCATTATACTTATCCAATGTAGATACTGGTCACGTTCAAGATTTAGCACCACACCTCAATGTGATAGTTTGGTGAACAACATGTCTGAGACTTTCAATAGTGTTTTGGTGCATACAAGGTCTAAGCCAATCATAAGCATGTTGGAGGACATTCGCCTTTACTTGATGAAGAGATGGACAACTAACAGGAGTAAAATACAATCATTATCTGGGGACATTTGTCCTAAAATCAAGACTAGGCTAAACAAGGAGTCTCAATTAACTAAACACTAGATTCCATGGTAACCTTTACTCATTTTTATTTATGATTTCCAATCTGATGTGAATTTTGTATTCATTATCAATTTCCTTCTTGATACTTTACAACAGGTCAAGAAACAAGCTTTTTGAAGTTTGCCATGTGTCCCAAGCTGGTGACAAGTTTGTAGTGAATTTAGATCAAAATTTGTGTACATGCAGCACTGGCGTACCATGTTGCCACTCATTGGCTACTATGAAATTCCTAAATCTACAAGCAGAGGACTTCATACCATGTTGCTTTAGGAAGACAACATATGAAGAAATATACTCTTCAATTGTGTATCCAATAAATGGTAACAAGATGTGGGAGATTATACCATATGTTGATGTCCTCCCTCCACCAAAAAGAATATTGCCTGGGAGACCAAAGAAGAAGTGAAGGTTGGAGCAATGGGAGTTGGTCAAGGACGATAAAAGAATGAGAAAGGGTGATATAAAGAAAATATGTGACATTTGTAAGCAACTGGGTCACAACAAAAAATCTTGCACCCAATCAACTCAACCAATGATGCCATCACCAAATCAGGATGAAGTTGTAGGTCAAGGGGATATATGATCAATTGTAATGTTTACACAATGTCAGGATGTGAACAATTGTATAAGTCCTGTGTTAGTGATGTTTAGAGTTTGTTAATCTTTAGACAAAGTCAGTGTTCTTTTATCATTGCTTATTGTAACCTCTGAACAAGTGCAAACTGCTTTTTGTTAATCTTTATACAATGCCATGATTTTATTCTATCAACTGTTATTGACTATGTGCAGTTCTATGCCAATGACTATTTTTGTGTCAGTTCTTATTAACTGTATATGTACAACTTATGATTATGTACAACTTATTACAATGATTTATTCTTATTTTGAATTGATTAACAATTATGATAGTGAGTAAAGTCTACTGCTTAATATTGTATTTTAGAAACAGGAAACCAAAAACAATTGAGTTAAAATGATTCCATACCATATAAAACCAAGATACACAACTCTCTTTAGTCATATCAGATTCGATAACCAGAATTCAATTGCTTACTCAAACACGTCAAACAACTCTCATTTTCATTAAAATGAAATCAAGGTACAACAGACGTACAACACATCATCCCATTCTCATCATCATTGAAACTAAAACTGTGTTTATTACACATAAATCACAAACCAAAATTATCAACAACTTCATCCACTTTTCAACAATGAAGACACACTTCTGTAACTTAACTAAAATTTTCCTATTACCATCCATTTCTTCATTGTTCAGCAAACTTTGTTTGTTTCCTTCACACTTCAAGCAGGTCCCCATTTCGTGTTTCGAAACATCACCGCACCATTTGAAGAAGTTGCAACCACCGTCTTCAATACCACTCTGTCAACACACAAACGTATTCTCATAAACAGTTCCACATAACAAATAGCTGAAATCAATATACCTTATACTTCGAGCATCCCCAAAATTGCTTCCCACGATTCTTGATAGTTTTAACAGTTCTTAACGCGCATCTCTCTCCACAGTGGCAAATCGGTGATCACACATTAGGATTCTCCTTCCGCCATACATTGCAGGTCAATGAACAACAAGAATGGTCCTTCGACTTCGTCTTCGAACAACTTCGTGTTCAGCACCCACCTGCGTCGCAAAAAACAACCTCCAGAAGCTCCAACAAGACCAACCTCACTCTCCTCAGGCACACATTTCATTTTGGGATTTTAGTCTTCCAATTTAGGGTTTTATTCAAATCCCTTTTAATTTCCCAAATTTCCCCAAATAATTAAAACGTTCTTCACTCAATTAAAACACAACGTTTTCATTTGTTAATTGTTTTTTATTTAAACGTTGCGTTTTGAATCATTTTATTTCAATAAAATTTAATTTGAAAATCAAACAAATCCAACTTAGTTGACCATACACTGCCATACATTGTCACGTCAGTAATGTTTCCCTAACACGCACACTCAATTTTAACGCCATCTATCCAAATTAACGGCAAGCCTTTAATTGATCCAATTTTTCACATTCAAGGACTTAATTGAGAGATTTTACAATATAAGGATCTAATTGAGAAAACCCTAAAAAATAGGGATGTTCTAAATGATTAAATCTAATGTAAAAGTTACAACATTTCTTATATGTAAATTTTGAAATAGATAAAGAGAAAAATTAGTGATATATTACAAAGAAAAATGATATTATTACAAACATTCCTTCATTATTTCATTACAAAATTTACATATTATAACTCCCAAAAGTGAATCAAGATAAAAATACTTAGGTTTTTCATTCAAGTGTTTTCTTCATACTTTGGATTCTTTTCGTAGCATCATTATATTTGAAATTAAAATTAATTTTATTAGTATAATTTGAATTTAAAAAAAAATACACATTTTATTATTATTTGTTTACGTTTAACTTTTTATCTTTTAAAATAGATTGAAATAGTATATTGATGTGACGTAATGCCACATCAGATTTAAAAATCATAATCCATTAAATATATATATTAGAACAAACAACTTATTTGAATCCTTCTACTTCAATTAAATATAATGATCATAAACTTTATTAAATTATGATTTATAGGAGATGAACTGATTTAAAGTGAAAACTTATCTTTACATGTTATTGATATAAAGAGATGTTAAACTATTTTTTTTTAATTAAGATCCACAATAATATATTAAAAGCATGTTTATAGTGCCTTTTTAAGTATAAAAAGATAAAAGTTATATAATTTTTTTTTAATGGAAACATTGAATTTTTTCTATTCCCTCGCCGCCCTATAAAACTAAGTATTCAATATATTTAGATAAGTCTTACAAAAGTTGATTTTGAACAAAATTAATTTTACACAAATAAATTTAGTTAAGGTTAATTTTAAATGATGCGATTAACTATTAAATTTTTCTCTCAAAATGTGAGTTAACAATAAGATATGATATATTATTTTTTATTGTAAAATACTTATTCAAACTCAAATAGTATAATCATAAATAAAACAGAACTTATTAATAAGAGTATTGATAGTAATCCATTTAAATTATATACACTAATTTGACACAACATGAATGAAAGATGAGTTCAACTTATATGAAAAATTTATACCACTTTAACTCAAAACTTTAAAAATGATAACTTTATAAATTTTGTATGATACCAAAATTTTACATTTTTACTTAATCTTGGACATAAGTCGCATTTAAATTCTCAATCATTAAGTATGAGTTCCTTCACATTAGTATTTTTTCTTTTAACAAAACCATTTCAAATCATAAATACCTTTTAACTTATATAGACATTCACACCCTTAATCTTTCTTAAAAAAAAAAACACTTTAAATACAGGACTCACATATAATTGTACTAATTTAACCAAAACTTTGCATAGTTTAAGCAAAAAGTTGTGGTCTTGAGAAAACAATTTAGAATGCCATGTGTCTCCAACATAACTAAGTAATAATTGATTTTTTATGTTATCATATGATTGATGATGATTATGGGGTTTCGGAAGAACTTTTAATGGCTATGTAATGTTTAAAGCGCTTACAATTGATATATTAGTTGAGATATTAACCTACAATTACACTAATTTAACGAAATGTGAAAGTGTAGAATAGGTGTAGTGCACAATGTATTTATGTCTATCATTTCTCATAGAACAAAACATGACATCGTAGGTGTTGGAAGCCAGATAAAAAGGTGGTATGAGGACCAAACCAAGCACACTTTCGAGATTGAAACATGACACGATCAATGACATTGACTCATTTGTGTGGTAGCTGGCTCATGTAGAATTCTAGAGCAGCATACCAAATTGTACAAAGAGGTGGGATAACATAATAACTAAAGAAGAAAAAGTGTAGAAACAAAAAGAGAGCACTCAGTTTTCAGTGCTTTATGCTATATCTTGATACATAATGAAAGGGAAAATGGGTGAAACCTAACCAGTGTTCTGCATGCCAGCAGCAATACCCTTCATGGTGAGAATGAGGGTGTCTTCCAAACCAGGAGCATACTCACTTGTTGGGTTCAGTTTTACGAGTTCATCAGCTGATTTGCTTGTCTCTGCAGTCTCCTTTGATATGCGGGGTCGCAACTTCACCTGGTAGTTAGGATCACGAATGCGTTTCAATGTGTAAGCTTGGAAAACATTGAGTGTAGTAATGGGAGAGTTTCGAAGTCTGAGTCTTTGCTTCAAGTAGGGGTCCCCTTCAAGAATCTCCTTGTGTCCAGCCACCTACAGGTTCACCACAAAACAACAAATATCATCTTCTTGTGAAAAACCGTGTCTTGTTCTTTCTGGAATTAGTTCAAAGCTATAACATGTTGAAGGTTTTTTGTAGCATAGCATTACCTGAAGTAGGAGTTTCCTGGTTTCTTCATATTTGCTCCTCAGTTGATCCCCAACAGGCCAGAGATCCTTTGAAACAAGGAGCTTATCATTCAGAGCTGCTATTTCTGGATCTCCTTTGGCAAACACCATTTCCACCAAATCAAGTGTGACCCTAAAGAAGGGCCATTGGTTGTACATCTCTTGCAGCATACTTAGATTTTTAGCATTTTTCTCAATAACTGTTTTAAATGCTGCTCCAAAGCCTAGCCACACTGGAAGATGAAACCTTGTTTGCGTCCATGCAAAGATCCAAGGAATTGCACGCAGTGTTTCAATGCCTCCACTAGGCCTTCTCTTTGCTGGTCGACTTCCAATATTCATCCTTCCATATTCCAACTCTGGTGTAGCCTGCATGATGATACATCAAATTCATGAATAAACTCTCTTGTAAGTTGTAATCTAATAAGAACTTAAAGTCTTTACTAAATGTGGTTCTTACCAGGCGGAAATACTCAACAAAGCGTGGTTCCTTGAACACAATGGATCGGTATTCCTCAGTAGCAATGACAGCCATCTGATCCATCAAAGCGCGCCATTCTGGTTTTGGAGAAATGGGGGGGTTCATGCCATGTTCTAGAGTGGCAGCAGTGAAACGTTGTAGTGTTCTAAAACACAAGTGTCTTTCTCCAAATGACTGCTCAATAACTTCACCTTGGACTGTCACACGAAGTGATCCATGGATTGTGTCTGGAGGTTGAGACAGAATAGCAAGATGAGTAGGTCCACCTCCTCTTCCAACAGTTCCACCACGACCATGGAACATGGTTAGCTTGATACCAAATTTCTTAGCAACATTTATAAGTTCCTCCTGAGCCTTGTATAGTTGCCATGCTGCAGAAAACCTTCCAGCATCTTTTCCTGAATCTGAGTACCCAATCATCACTTCTTGCTTCCCATCGATCCTATTCTTGTACCAGTCTACAGAGAACAACCGTGCCAAAGCAGCAGGAGCAGCCTCTAGATCAGCTAGCCTTTCAAACAGTGGCACAACTCTTAATGGATGCTTGACATGGCATTCACGTTGCAGAAGCTCAACAGCAAGCACATCAGATGGTGCTGTTGCCATTGATATGATATAGGCTCCAAAGTTATCAGGTGGAAGTTCTGCTATCACATGAAATGTGTCCAAAACATCCCTAATTTCTTCAGTTTGAGGAAGGTCAGGTCCAAATAGTGGTCTTTTTCCACTTAATTCGGACAACAACCATTCCTGCCTTTTCTCTTCAGACCATTCCAGATATGAGCCAATTTCCAAGTGTTTGGTGATGGCATCCAACACATCAGTGTGACGATCTGACTCCTGCCTGATATCAAGCCTCACTATCGACAGTCCAAAAGTGGAGATTTGTCTCAAGAAATCAAGGAGGCTTCCATCAGCAATTGCTCGATCACCACAAGCACACAGTGATCTGTAACATAGTTCAAGAGGTTGCAGGAACTACACAAATTAACTATAGTTAGTGTCTGCAAAATTATCCAAGGATTAAATAACTAAACGTTAACATGAAAACATAGCTAGCAATAGTACTGGAAAGCAAAAACAATGGATGCGCACCTCCTCAACACTGGTGAAAGTGTTTTCCTCTGGAATATCAGAGTACCCATTCGCTAGTAAATGGCGAGAACGCTCACGAGTCTGATAGAGCCTATCCCTCACTTCACCAAGTACCACACGATATGGTTCATTTGGGGGAACCTTTTTCCAAAATTCTGCACAATTAAGAAAGAAAAGATCATCACATAAGTAAACTAACCAATATATTTTCATCATTTAGAAAATAGACAGCAGTTTGTTCCATTTTGATGTGACCCTTTGTTTATAGCTTCATACAAAATAATAGTGTATAACACATATCCATCGAGTTTAAAGTGGTAAACACCTATATAGTGTTTTGCAACTTCATCTCTGTTCGAAGACCGGTGAACCTCATCTGCATGAACGCGTAGTTCATCGTTGCAGCGCCACATAGAGAGCTACAGAAACAAGAAGGAAAAACAGAAAAATGATTCAACAGTAATAAACCAGCCACGAATATAACAATTAAAGTATGAAAGAGCTGTGGATTACTTCAAACATGAGATCTTCTATCTGGGAATAGTACAAATTAGCAGCCATCATTCTAGCCAGTAAGCAAACATCCCTTGTCACCTCCGGAGTTACTCTTGGATTACCTGTATAATATTGAAACATAAAATTTGCATTTTCTTCCGTTTGTCCACTGTTCCAAGATAATATGTAGTACTACTTTTTCATCTCAAATAAGAGTAATACCATCTCGATCACCCCCCATCCAAGAAGAAAATTGAATGAGGGGAGCATTGTAAGGAACACGCTCCTTAATTCCAATGTTGTTCAAAGCTGTATCAACACGGCGCAGAAATCTGGGAACACCATTCCAAATTGTTTCATGGAAGTAGCTCATCCCTGCTCTCATCTCATCTTGTGGTGTTGGAGGGGTCCTCTTGATTTCATCTGTACGGAAGGCAGCTTGAATCTGCACAACATAGACAAAAGTAACAAAAGAAAATTGTCAACAGTGTCATTGACTCAACGAAGCCTTTGTTTCTTTTCACCTTGAACATTTCTTCTTCTGCAGAATAAACTCCAAACAAAGGCGCTGATGTGATAGAATGTTTAATGCAGTTTACTAAACCAACGAAGATAATCCTAGTGGTTTGATACTTACCTCCCTTAGCAGGGCCTCATCAAGCTCCTGCTTATCATCAGGAGTTATGTCTTTGGCATACAATTTAGATAAAGAATTCCTTATCCTGCAATGCAGATCAAAACCAGAAAGCTACTTAAACAAAGAAAGTACAAAACAAAATTGAATACTGAAGCTGAAAAACACTATATTTTTGTAACAAACCTTGCATGCTTTTGAAGCAAAGATCTACGAACTGATTGAGTAGGATGAGCAGTAAGAACCAGATCAACAGTCTGGTTTTTCAGTGCATCAAAAACTTCCTGAGGAGACTTCTTCAAGTCAAATACAAGTTTCTTGAGAGTTTCTTCAATGTCTGATTCTGTAGTTGCATTGTTCTCATCTGCAAAATCTCCTTTCTTCACCTTGTTCCTTCGACGGCGAGAAATCTGGACCTCCTCAGCCAAGTTGGCCAAGTTAAGCATGTGGGAAAAGGACTTGGCAACAACAATAGAATCCCCTGCATCCAAACTAGTTATCATATTTCCAAGTTCTTCCAGTTTCTTAGGGTCACGCTTTCCTTCATATTCAGCTGAAATTTCGTACACTTCTTGAACCTGCATAAAATCATTTACATAAATGTCGAAGAGAAGTGAAAGAACATAAATTCCGGAATATTATTAACTCATGGTAAACTATAAATCAGCCAAACTAAAGATTTTGACGAGATATCCCTAGATTGTTTCCTTTATTTCACTGATCACATATCTACCTTCTACATAGTACTTGATATTCAATCACTAAGACAAAAAGTGCACCCCAGTCAAAATCTAGTAGGTCAAGTTTTGTACTTTTTTTATCCTTGGAGTTAAGTCAAACACATATTCAACCTTGTTGAAACTCCCCACAAACAATGTATACAAAACTTGTTATTATTGGGTCTACTGAATCAAAGAGATGTTTAATTCTTTAATTTTACCCTCAAATGTATGTTGAAAATCCTACATTGAACAGTGTGATATGACTTAAAAGGTTTATATAAGTGGGATAACAATCCTCACTCTATGAAAATTATATGAATTAGCTATTGAGAGTGAGTTAGATTCTATGTCAAATAAAAAATAAAAAATTATTGTTTACATGATTTCGATCAATGAATATACCCCTCTAGAATCCATTATGAGAAGAAAGACCTTTCTCATGACTACAAGAACATATCAAGAGTTATTTTTCCATAAAACTCTCCAAACCCACACCCCTGACCCAGCAATCAAAATCTGTGCATACAAGTTCCATGTTTTTTCTCAGCAAACCAGTATCAGACTTTCACAACAAATAGAGACAAGAGAGACCAAGCATTGTGCAACCTAATCAAACCAAAATCTAACAACAAAGACATCAAAGTAGGATAGTGAAAACAAACTCACTGTTTCTTTCAGATCCTCCCCGTGTAAATCCTGCAGAATATCAAGGAACCGATCCAGCAGAAGAGCATCGTACTCAATGAGTTTGTCATCCTCACTCACTTTGGAAGGGGCTAACAGCCGAAGCTGAGCATCAATGGATGCCATCTTTTCCATGTTCCGGTTCGCCATTGTTAACTTACAGTCCCTTCGCCTGAGATCATGAAAAGCCAACCAATAACCCCACAAGAACAAATAAAAAAACAAACAAAACCAACGAAAAGTATGAAACTAAAACCAAGGGACGAATCAACACAACATCCATAAGTTCTTTCCACGGCCCGCATTTAATGATGAAATTGACTTGTATGATAAGAAGAATGAATGACACGTGCAGGGTGATGATAAAAATACTATTACTACAACCACACTGAAAAAACTGCCCTTTGAAACACAACACGTGGGGAAGCAGAAAGCATGAAACATATGACTTCGGCACGACCCATGAAATGAACAAGTGGTTGGAATCCAATATGGTACCTGTGTACGAGGAAGAGGAAGATCACAGCGAATGAAAAATGGATCAAAAAGAGTCACAGGTTTTTATCATATCGAGGTGGCTTTATATAGAAAAATAGAGTCATTTTTACGACCCTAAAAAATACTTTTTTTCTTCCTTTTATTACTGCAGAAGATGGAATATGCTTTCCATCTCTCAGATTCTCTCCATCTGTGTTGGGTAAACATTTTTCTTTCTCAAATGCATACTACGTTGAATAAGGGACCACATCGAATCTTCACCTTTTCCTTTTTTTAAGAAACATTTAAATTAAACTAAGATATTCTTAAAAGAAAGATCTTTAGACATCTAACAATTATTGAAATAAACATTGTCTCTTTCAATGATTTTTTTCAAGAATATAAACTTGTTTAACATGATTCAACTATAGACTGTTGCTCAAGAAAACAAAATGTCTACCTCTTGTAACAATATAGGCAATTATATTAATCTCTCTATTTAATGCCATCCAAACTCTTTCAATTATTCATGTAAACATATTTTTACAAACCTTTTAACCTATCAACTTTGAAATATATTAATGAATGGTCCATTGTTCATTTTATAAAATAAATATTTGGATTTATACAACTACCACAGACTCCAAGAAATAAAGTAAATTTCCCTAAATGGAAACTCCTGGATTATTTACTTGTCATAAATAATACATTTATTCGCTAATCTAATTGGAAAGTATTATATTATGCTAACAAGTGTCTAAGATATTATTTAAAGTATAATTCATGATCTTTTATTTTATTACATTTATGTTGAAATCTAGAATAATTAACTTCATTTATTAAAATAATATAAATTTATATCTAAGGTTGGCATTCTTTAATATATAATTAATGATCCTTCATTCTATTATATTTATGTTGAAATATAAAATAATTAATTTCACTAATTAAAATAATATAAATTTATATAAAATACTTTTTAAAGAAAAAAATATTCTTTTTATCTTTTATGTTTAGAATCGTTTTCTAATTATAAAACAAATCCTTTAGAATTTCTAATATCCTATCAAGAAGTAACAACAAATATTTTTGTGACGCTCAAAATCTAGTAAAAAGTTGAAATAGAAAGCTTGAAACGTTTGAAAGACCGTCTTTCAGTTAAATATCTATGTTGCTTTTTTTTTTCTTATTTCTATCTTATTTTAAACCTTTTTTTTTACGTTTAATTATATAATTTTGAGAAAATTTTTAGGTAAAAATCTTTTGTCTTTCATGTATGATTGCGAAATTGACTTCCAAAAGGAAAAGAACTTCTAATACATGGCACACCTTCCATCACAAACATCCATTCAACAATCAAAATTGGAGATGTGGTTACATTCTTTTATTTCCACGTTTCATAATCACTTTTGGATTACTATTTACGCTTCAATTTTGCCTGTCTTCCCATTTCACTTGGTATTGTTTTTGGTGAACAAAAAGGGTTTGATTATTATATATAGAAAATGTCATAAAATTTATTATATTTCACTTTTGTTTTCATCTGTTTTTTTTAATATTTTTAAACTTTGTATTTAACATAAAACAAAGAAAGCAAGCACACAGATTAAGCTTTGGTGGGCATGGTGATGCATCATGAGTCAACATAAATTAACCTTAGTGTTTTATATTTTATTTTTAATTACTCTGATTACGTTGGAACTGCCAAGAAGTAACACAGTATGAGTCACATAGCATGTGAGGACACATTAAAGAGATTTGATTATTAACAATTTGGTACTAATCACGCATGCTTTAATGACTATTAGCATATTAATTTTAATGATGATAAGCGGCAAGGAGGGAAGCATATTCCAATGTTATTTTTGTCAGAACTCAAAAATCCTAACTATCATCGCTTGGTCTCGATCATGTCTCCGCTCGATTGTCAACTATCATCGCTTGGTTTCGATCATGTCTCCACTCAGTTTTTAGGACTAATCCTTCCTATCATCGCTTCACCGTCCAACCGCTCGGTCTCGGTCATGCCTCCACTCGGTTTAGTCATTCACCACTCGGTTCCTTCTTCCACTACTCGGTTCTGCCTTCCACCGCTCGGTTCTGTCTTCCACCACTTGGTTCCGCCTTCCACCGCTCGATTCCGCTTTCCACTACTCGGTTCCGCATTCCACCGCTCGACTATCTGAACTCAATCCTAACTACCACTACTTCATTGTTCAACTGCTTATTTTCTATTATTCTCTTTTATTATATATATATATATATAGAGAGAGAGAAGAGAGAGAGATCCTTGAGAAGATAAACAAATATGTATTTCCAATCAATGTAAAAATATTTTTGTAACAATTTTTACATTGATTGGAAATACATATTTGTTTATCTTCTCAAGGATCTCTCTCTCTCTCTTTATATATATATATATATATATATATATATATATATATATCTTAATCTTGATTTTGCTTTCTCTTTTGCCATAATGTCTGTAAGTGTATAGCAGCTTCACCTGTAGTTTTTTCGTGATGGTATCAGAGCTCTTCGATTGAAGAGCTTTGTTGCGCCACTCTGACTCTTTCTTTTCCATTTCTCATTTTCTTTCTTCTTATTTCTTTTTCTTTCTTTATTTTTCTTGGTCTTCTTTCTGCTTTCTCTTTTCATTTTTTCACAGGATTCCTGCACAATGATGGACGACCATGACAAACACTCTAATTTCCTCTACTTGCATTCTAGCGAAAGCCCTTCTATCTCTCTTGTTTTCCCTCTCCTTGAATCTACCAACTATCATGCTTGGAGCAAATCCATGTTCACTACCCTAAGCGCCAGGAATAAAGTTCAGTATGTTGATGGAACCACCATGCAACCACAAAAGGAAGATAACATTTACGGTGCCTGGAAGAGATGCCATAATATGGTGGTCTCTTGGTTGGTTCATTCTGTTTCACCATGTTGAGATTGTTGATAGGAGGAGCTCAAGTTAGCTGAACCCACAATTTCAGTGATATCTGTGTTTTTGATGATGGCAACACATAGTTAATAAAAACTCACGTGTATGCACTATGTTACTTGTTACATGCTTATATGCTTAATATGTTGTATTTGTAAAAACATGTATGTGAACAAATTATGTTGATCAATGCATAACACTGTGTTTGGTATGTGATATTATTCGTGTATGCATAACATAAAGTTTGGGAAATGAAAAACCACAAGAACTATGTTTGAAATTTAAAGTGTGTTTGCACAAATCTTTTTCAAGAGTGTTGTGAAGAATTTTGTGAAGGAAAGTTTTCAAAAATGTGCTAAGTGTTTCTACTTAATCGATTGCATGCGACCTGTATTCCGTTTAAATGTTCGACATAACTGTCACAACGGTCATATTTTCAAATATGTTGACCAAACATTTATTATGAATCAATTACATTAAATACGCTTTCAATTAATGCATTTGAGTGCTGTTATACCTACAAATTGTATTTGACTAGATTAATAGCCTAATTGATTAAAATGTGTCTGTTTTGTGATATACTATATATTGACTCGTGACTTGATTTTTGTAAGAAGAATTAATCTTTACACTTTCATATCTTTCAAAAAACTTCGTGATATCTTACAGAAGAGAGAAAAAGCTCTAAGAACCAAGAACGACCGTGGTGATCGAAGTCTTGAAGGATTCTTGAGCTGCAAGGTTAATTAAATTTGAATGTCTGATCACTCTGGACAACAAGGTGTCTATTGCTTGATTAAGAACTGCTGAAATCGTGAAGATTGACTCGTATTCCCTATGGTGTTTGTAGGAAGAAGAATTGTGTTCTTGACTTTCAGGGTGTCTCAAAGGGGTTGACAAAAGAAGAGGGTGTTCTTGTTGCATGTATTGTTTCGTTGTATTGCCTATATTAAATTAGAGGGTTAAAGAGATGTTTTACATTTTGACGTGAGGTCGTTGTAAAAACCTTGGTGTAAAAACCTTGATCTCTATAGTGCATTTGCTTCCTGTGAGTGGAAGAACACTAGATGTAGGCAGGTTGGCCGAACCAGTATAAAAAACAACGTTTGAATTCTCCGATCCCTTATCTCTGCATATAGTCGATTAACCTGTCATTGCATTCGATTAAGCGCACTGTTTCATTGCATACAAATTTTCTTGTGTTTCAAGAAAAGCATAAAGACATCCTATTTTGCGAAAAAGATTTTGAAACCTTATATTTTTACGCATTACCAATTCACCCCCCTCTTGGTACCCGAGCTAATTTTCATAAGATATTTGAAAAACAAATCGATTAATATTTTTGCTTAATTCGATCCTAAAAAATGGCTTTTACTTCTCAAACTTTTGGTGAAGGTGCATCAACAAATAGACAACCTCTATTTACTGGTGAGAATTATGCATTTTGGAAAATTAGGATGCAAATTTTTCTTGAATCCGTGGATAAAGGTGTATGGGATGCTACACTCAATGATCCATATGAACCCACTCAAGTTATCAATGGAAAAACTGTTTTGAAAAATTTTTCTAAGTGGACTCAAGATGAGAACCGAAGAGAACAATACGATGTTAAAGTTAGAAATGTAATTGCCTCTACATTAACTATGGATGCGTTTTTAGGGTTTTCCAATGCAAGACTGCAAAAGTGATGTGGGAAGTTCTTGAAGTAACACATGAAAGGACTGGCGAGGTAAAACGTGCTAGAAAGAACTCTCTTGTGCAGGAATACGAGCTATTCAGGATGAAGGCTGGAGAGACTATCTATGATGTGCAGAAAAGATTCACACACATAGTAAATCACTTGATGGCTTTGGGCAAGGTGTTTGACAAGGAAGAAATCAACATCAAAATCTTGAAGAGTTTAAACAGAAGCTGTCAGTCAAAGGTAACTGCTATTTCAGCATACAAAGACTTAACTAACATGAATATGGCAACCCTTTTTGGCAAGCTTATGGAGCATGAATTAGAACTTGGAAGATTGAAAGAGGAAAAATAAATAGAGTAAAAGCAATCGATTGCTCTCAAAGCCACAAGTAAGAGATCCTCCAAGAAGACTGAATTTGAAGCTGAATCAGATGCAGAATTACCATAAAAAGAAATCATGAATATGAAGGTGAGAAAATTTAATAGATTCATGAAAAATAGAAATATTGCAACTGATAATGCAGGTTATACAAGAAGAGGAAAGAAGAGCTCAAGAAACAACATTATGCAATGTTATGAATGTGTGCAATGTTATGAATGTGGAAAGGATGGCCACATAAAGCCTGACTGTCCAGACTTGAAGAATAAGCAGAAGATTAACACCAAGTACACTCAAGACAAAAAGAGTAAGCAAAGGAAAGCATATATAGCCTGGGAAAACAGTGATGGTGATTCTTCAAGTGATGATGAATGTAGTGTTGAAGAGGAATCAAATTTGTGTTTCATGGCAGACTCTGTACACTTTGATGATGACAATGACAATGATTTTGAGAGTGAACCAATCGAAGTTAAGTATGACTTGCGTTAAGACTCCGGCAAGTGTACCGAATCGTATAAAGTAATATAAATGGTAAGACCAAGTATCGTTTTCCCTAGAGACTCATTGGCCTAGACAATCATGTGATTTGTTGATTATTTGAGACTTGAGAAACGAAAATCAGTGTTTATAATGCATAAAGTAAATATGCATGTAAGTGTTGATCAATTGACCAAAAGAATATGTAGGTGGATGATGTATGGATTAATTATGTTGTTGGGGTTTCCGACTTATCCTATCCACTCTCATGTATTTATGAATTCAACTTCTGCATTAATGTTAATGCCACTTTCTAATTTACCCTAAACCCGATGTCTAGGTGAAGAAAGCCTACTCCTAATTACTAGTTTACAATGTCTTGTCTCCCTAGCAATTAATCATGTGTTACATTCGCACAGAAGCTTAAAGGCAATCGGTCCTCCTATCCCATGTCTAGGTAATATTGCTCCCGAGAGAATTTCCCCAAGTCTAGATTTCCCCGTATCTTTCCATATCGACAAAATCAATGATCATGCAATTGAATGAGTTAAACAAAGCATGCATAGAGTGTAGAGAAAAAACCCTAACAATTAATGAAGTATAACATATATTATAAAAAATCAATTCAATACATGAGAGTTTCAAAGGATTACATCGTTTCTCCAACAACAATGGAGGTTTAGTTCACCATAGATATGGTGAAACTAGATGAAAATAATGAAAAGAATGAAAGATAAAACCCTAGAAATTGTAGATTGGAGCTTCCGCATCCAAAATCTGCCTCCTAGGGGTGAATAGAGTGTTTATGCGCCTCTTTCTGTCCAAAGATACCCTCTCTGGGTCGTGCAAATCAATATATAGTTCATAAAAATTAGCAAAAACTGGCCTAGGCCCACGAGACTGGTGCTCAGCGCTGGATTACCGCTCAACGATGGTTGCGACTTCTTCAGAATAATGCTCAGCGTTGACGCCCAGGCGAGAGACAGTGAACTCACTGAAGAGGCTGGCGCTCAGAGGTGAATTAACACTCAGCGGTGGCTACAACACTTGATTTTCCCCTCAGCGTTGGCGCTTAAGCGTCGTCCAGAGAACTCCTCAGCAAAAGTGGCACTCAGCGGTGAATTGGTGTTGAGCGCTGCTGCAATTCTTCTTTTAAGCACATTTCCTTCTTATCTTGAGTCCAATTCCTCACTACTTCAACTTCTTTCATCCAATTCATGTTAATTCTTGGAAAAATAAGGAAAACCAAGCATAATAACAATAATACTACCTTCAACTCTCTTATTCTCTAACTTAAGCAAAAAGCATGATTTCAAGCTAGTTTCTAAGTCATAAAAGGTGTGTTTAGTGTCAAATTTAAGTATAAAAATAACGGTATTTCAACCGTTGTCAACTTGCTACTGGACTCATTTCAGGAAATACATGCAGAAGTTATGCGACTCTAATATAAGGTGAATTGATTAACCTCTGAAAGGAAAGACTATGAATATAGAATTGATAACCTTGTAGAGGAAAATGATAAGATGAAAAAGGATTTAGAAACTGCTATAAAATCTGCAAAGACTGTTAAAACAGAAATACAGATTATTGAAAAGAATTGTGATAATTGTCCAATTCACTTAGAGAAGATAAATTACTTAACAAGAACTCTAGCTAAATTCACTCAAGGCAAAGAAAATCTAGATGTTGTATTAAGATCTTCTGGTAGAGCAATTAATAGGCAAGACATTGGATATAAAGCAAAGAGTAGTAGGATTAACTCTAAAAAGTTTATTGATCTGAGTAAACCTGTCTCAAATGCTTGTTTCTATTGCAATACTATTGGTCATAATGTCATAAATTACTACTACAAAAAGGTTGGGGTTCCTAAAAGAAAATATAAGTGGATTCCTAAGGAACAACCTCCTGCATCTAACAAAAAAGGACCCAAGTTTATGTGGGTACCAACATCAAAACCATTAAATTGTTTTGCAAGAAAGTAGTTGCTGCTGAAGCAGAAATAGTGTTCAAGGATGAACTGAAGTGGAACAAATCATAAGTTCTTGAGTATCAAAACATGGTAACTAGAATAGTTATTTTCATGCATTCATGCATTACAAATATTTGTATGGATGATTGATTATGTGCATTATGGTTGAATGCCTATGTGTTTGATTTGTTTGTATGAAAATTTGTGTACTCGACTTTTAATCAACTATGTTAATAAGGAAGTCGACTATGATTTGTGTATGTAGTTCTCTGTTTTTGAATGAAACAGTGTAAAATACAAAGTCAATTTTAATAGTAATAAAATGGATTAAGATTCTCTGTTAAGAGCTCTCTCTATTTTAAAAATCTAAAACTGCTAAAGTTGATTAAGTCTTGTTTTAGTGCGAATGTGAAAATTTTGGATGGCCTCCAAATTTGCTTTACTGGTCTATTAACTTTAAACGAAGAAGTTTGTCACTCATACTTTCTCCGCAAACATTGTAATCCTTGCCTCTTTGGTACTCTGCGATTCATTCTCTATACTATATATCAATGGCATCCTTATCATCTCAACGGAAGAGAGTCAAAACTCTTGGTAACAAGAATATGAGGCGTGAATCAAATTTGGACGGTTGGATAAGCGACGATAGCGCTCAATCAAACTTTCTAGACAACTGGAAGATGAGAAAGTTGATTTCTCATAAATACTTGGAACTAATTTTTTTCAGAAACGAGGGGTTTGTCTTTCAGAGCCGGCTGAGCAGACAAGGTGTGAAGAAGTTTGTTGAAATGGCTGACCCGTGGTATCCGGAGCTAGTCCGAGTCTTTTACTCAAACCTCATGATAAGTGATGGAACACTTTGTTCCAGAGTGAAGGGTGTAGATATAAAATTGACTGATGAGGTATGGACTAATATTGTTGGGTTTAAGCTGGAAGGAGAAAAATGCCATTTGGGAATAGATGGCTTCCACAAATTCACGGTTTATCAAGACAGTTTAAGAAAGCATGAAGAAGTGAGAGATTACTCTCATTACAAAACTGGAGGCATGCAAAAAGATGATCGATTGGTTGTTTTTGTTATCTCCTTGATACTGATGTCAAGGGGAAGCAACCATGCTCAGGCCACAACAAAAGACTTGTATTTGCTGAAGGCTATCAAGGAGAACATCCAAGTTGATTGGACTGCTGCAGTATCCGAAAACATGCTCAAAGTGACGAGATTAGAATCAGCAATGCTACCTTACTACGTCTTTATCTCAAATATACTGATTCACTTTGTGGTAGAGTGTGTCAATGAATCAAGTGAATCCTATGGTAGAATAAACATGATTGACAAATCTACTCTACACCGCATGGGTCTAAAACATACTCCTGATGGTTGACAACTTAAAGATGAGTATGCTGAAGAAGATAATGATGTTGCAGGATCATCTTCTATTCCCTATAGACCTCGATCAGAATTTGAAAAAGCTATACTAAGGGAAATAAGGTCTCTAAAGATTGTTTGCCAAGAAACCAGGCAAGATGTATTGAAAATAAAAGAACATCTGAACCTGGATAATCAAAATGAAGAAGTTTAGGATGAAGAAGGAACTTGTGAGGAAGGTAGTACACCAGAAGAGAGTGCAACTGAGGAGATGGAAGAAGAGGAGAGTGAGGATGACAATGTTGTTGAAGAAAGCACCAATGACACGCTTCTTTGCAACTTCATGAAGAAGAAAAATAAGAAAATGACCTAAATCAATTAGTTGTTATGAGATCTTGTTTTTATGTTTATTCTGTAATAGGTTGGTATTAATTGCCATATTTTGTGTGTTTTAGTTTTATCTGATTGTACTTATCTTTCGAATATGAATGAAATCAAGTTTATGTTTAATCAATCTGTGCATAAATAATCTGTTATGAATGTTGACTTAATCAGATTGATAATCAATTAACATGAGTGTATGTATGTAATTTGACAAAATTTATTGTTACATTCACATAATTGCATATTCATACCATATTTGTGTAAATTATTGTACTGCATTGAGACTAAAATGCTTTATCTAGTTAAGCCTGAAAGGTTATGCAGGAATAGTGCTTGCTGGATAAGCTAGGATGGAAAATCTATAATACTGCATAGCAAGAAATCGATTAAGATCATATTCTAATCGATTATTTTTCGTAACTAGGTTTAAAGATTCCAAACTTTTGATATCTGATATCTTTAAACCTTGATTTACTGTTTGTTGATTGTTTATTCATCTTATATCTCTGTGATTATTCCGCTGTGAATATGTTTTGAGATTATAAGTGATTAAACTGATTTGTTGATTTAAAATGTATCAATTTGCTCTGATGTAAAGTAATATATTTTGCTCTAATACATTGTTTGAAAATGATTGTCTGATTTACATACTCTGATACGTCTGTATTATCTATTTGTGCTTACATTCTGATAACATGCATAATGACAAGGGGAGTTTTATACATTGTTGAATAGTTCATTTGTTTCCACAAAGGGGGAGAAATTAATTAATTCATGTGAATATCAGTGATAGGGGAAGTATCACATTAATTCTGATTATCTGATTGATGCATCTCTATATGTTTGATTGTTTGTGTTTCAATTATTGAAAATTCTCAATACCTTTTTTGCTAATGCCAAATGGGGGAGAATATTTGATATGATTAAGGAGAGTTGTAATTGTGAATCTATGAGCTGTGATTGTGTTTGTACTACATGGTTTTATTAATCATGGTTGTGCATTATCAAAAAAGTGGGAGATTGTTGATAGGGGGAGCACAGGTTTAGTTGAACCCACAATCTCAGTGATATCTGTGTTTTTGATGATGACAACACATAGTTAATAAAAACTCATGTGTATGCACTATATTACTTGTTACATGCTTATATGCTTAATATGTTGTATTTGTAAAAGCATGTTTGTGAACAAATTATGTTGATCAATGCATAACAATGTGTTTGGTATGTGATATTATCTGTGTATGCATAACATAAATTTTTGGAAATGAAAAACCACAAGCACTATGTTTGAAATTTAAAGTGTGGCAAAACAACAATTTTAATCTGTGAAATTGATTAAAACTTGTGTATTTGCACAAATATTTTAAAAGAGAGTTGTGAAGAATTTTGTGAAGGAAAGGTTTCAAAAATGTGCTAAGTGTTTCTACTTAATCGATTGCATGCGACTTGTATTCGACTAAGTTAGTTATTGTTTTGAAAACTGTTTAAATGCTTGACATAACTGCCACAACGGTCATATTTTCAAATATGTTGACCAAACATTTATTATGAATCGATTACACTAAATGCGATTTCAATTAATGCATTTGACTGCTATTAGTATGTTATAACTGCACATTGTATTCGACTAGATTAATAACCGAATTAATTAAAACACATTTGTTTTTTATATACTATATATTGACGCATGACTTGATTTCTGTAAGAAGAATTAATCTTTACACTTTCATATCTTTCAGAAAACTTCGTGATATCTTACAGAAGAGAGAAAAAGCTCCAAGAACCAAGAACGACCGTGGTGATCGAAGTCTTGAAGGATTCTTGAGCTGCAAGGTTAATTGAATTTGAACGTTTGATCACTCTACACAACAAGGTGTCTATTGCTTGATCAAGAACTATTGCAATGATGAAGATTGGCTGGGGTTCCCTGTGGTGTTTGCAGGAAGAAGAACTGTGTTCTTGACTTCTAGGGTGTCTCGAAGGATTTGACAATAGAAGAGGGTGTTCTTGCTGTGTGTCTTGTTTTTTGTATTGCCTATATTAGATTAGAGGGTTAGAGAAATGTTTTACATTTTGACGTGAGGTCACTGTAAAAACCTTGGTGTAAAAACCTTGATCTTTATAGTACATTTGCTTCCTATAAGTGAAGGGACACTGGATGTAGGTAGGTTGGCCGAATCAGTATAAAAACCAGCGTTTGAATTCTTTAATCCCTTATCACTGCATATAGTCGATTAACCTGTCATTGCATTCGATTAAGTGCAGTGTTTCATTGGATAAAAATTTACTTGTGTTTGAAGAAAAGCATAAAGACATCCTATTTTGCAAAAAAGATTTTGAAAGCTTATATTTTTACGCATCACCAATTCACCCCCCTCTTGGTTGGACAATGCCTAAGCCATTTTGGATGATCTGAAATCAAGATTCTTCCTAGGGGACCTCCTCCGTATCTCAAAATTACAAAATCAAGCAGCTTCTTTGAAACAAGGAAATAACACCGTGATTGAGTTTTCCACTAAGCTTCGCGTTAAATAGGATGAACTTGAGAGCTTTCGTCCTGAACTAGTTTTCTCCTGTGAAGTTAAATGCTCCTGCAAATTTGTTCCCATCATTGCATAAAGAAGACAGGAGGATCGAGTTTTACAATTTCTTCGTGGTTTAAACGAACAATATGGTAATATCCAGTCCCACGTTTTGTTAATGGACCCTATAGCTCCTATTTCGAAAAAATTTTCATATGTTGTGCAGGTCATGAATAATTCCTTTCTCAATGGATTAGAAATAAAAAATGTTGCTAGCGTTAGTACCTGTGTTTGCTCTTATTGTGGCAAGAATGGCCACACAGATTCAATTTTCTTTAAGAAACATGGCTTCCCCACTAACAAGAACTTTACTGGAGAAAGACTTGCTCCCATTGTGGGAAAACCGGTCACACCGTCAACGTATGCTACAAGAAAAATGGCTTTCCTCCTAGCCATATATTTCATAATGGAAAAACTCTTATGACCAACAGTCAAGACACCAAGAATGATGACCTAGGAGAGGCTGTTAATCAAGAAGTTCGTTTGGCACAACAACAATACTAAGCCCTCATGGCTCTTATCAAACATCCTAATGATACATGAGCTACATCAGTTAGCCAAATTAGTTCTATGATCTCTAACTCCACTAATTCAGGTAAAACCACTTTTACTCTTAATTCACACAAAGACCAAGGTATTATCTTCTGGATCTTGGACTCTGGCGCAATAGATCATGTTGTCTCTTCTCTTACTCACTTGTATTCTTATGAAAAGATTACTCCTGGAACCATTAAATTACCTAACGACATGAAAACCATTACCACTCATAAAGGAATTGTTAAAATCAGTGAAATTTTTTTTCTGAAAGATGTTCCTTTTATTCCAGAATTCTGTTATAGCCTCATTTTTATATCCAAGTTGGTTGCACATAATCATTTACGTATTATATTCACTAACTCAACCTGTTTCATTCAGGATTTGACCACCAACAACAAGATTGGTTCATTTGATATACATGGAGGACTATACATCTTTCGTGGACCAATCCAAACCACACAAATATTTGTTCTTTTTGCCGAACGACATCATCTAGCCCGATCAACTTGTAAAAATATTTGCCATAATCGTCTAAGACATTTATCTGATAGCAGATTAGATATTTTACGACAAAAGTATAGCTACATAGACTCAAGAACTGATAATTGTAGTGCCTGTCATACTGCTAAACAGAAAAGGCTTCCTTTTCCTCATAGTACATCTCATACCTTAAATGCTTTTGATCTTATTCATATTGATATTTGGGGACCTTGTTCCAATCCTTCACTGCACTCTCATAGATATTTTTTAACCATAATGGATGATCATACCAGATACACATGGATTCATTTAATGAAAAACAAATCTGAAACTCACCAACATATTATTCTTTTCATTCCATACGTTAAAACCCAATTCAAAGCCAGCATCAAGACTGTTTGGTCTGATAATGGCAGTGAGTTTACTATGACAGATTTGTTCAATTTTGAAGGCATTATACATCAAACATCTTGCATTGAAACCCATCAACAAAATGGTATAGTTGAGAGGAAACATCAACATCTTTTAAATGTAACCAGAGCTTTACTTTTTCATTCCATAACTCCCATTCACTTCTAGACCTATGCTCTTAACTATGCTGCTCTCCTTATTAACATTATGCCTACCCCTTTTCTCAATAATAGCTCACCACATGACATGTTATATTAGACAAATTTTGATTTTTCTAGATTAAAGGTTTTTGGTTGTCTTTGTTATGTTATCACCCTTCAAGCCAATAGGAAGAAACTTGATCCTTGTTCCAAGTCTAGCCTCTTTCTTGGTCTACATCCCACTATAAAAGGTTATATTACATATGATCTTGCCATCCATGATATTAAAATTTCTTGAAATGTTATTTTTATTGAATCTGAATTTCCTGATACCACTGATGATGATGTTATTGACCTCCCATTTTCTCCGCCTTTACACAATACCTAACCTGTTTATGATGATGATAACATTCACCTTATTGTTCTAGCTCATAATCTGCCCATAATTGATAACAATGCCCAGGATAATGCAGAAAATGAATTTCACACCATAGAGGGACCACTAGAGTTTGAAAACCCCCTGCCTACCTAAAAGATTTCCAAATATCTTCTTACAGCACCACTAAAACTAAATACCCTATTGATAGTGTTTTGACTTTTGTTAGATTATCACCTGTCTATAAATCCTTCATTTTTCGTTAGATAGTCTTGTTGATTCCCAGGATTACAAGAAGGCCATGCAACATACACATTGACGACAAGTAATGTAGGAAGAACTCACTGCCCTCGCTCAAAACAAGACTTGGAATCTCACTACTCTCCTTTCTCACAAGCAAGCCATCAACTGTAAGTGGGTCTATAAAACCAAGCACAAAGTCGACGACACAATTGAAAGATTCAAGGCTCATCTCGTCGCCAAAGGGTATACACAAGTAGAAGGTATTGATTACTTTGACACTTTCTCACCAGTTGTTAAACTTACTATTGTTCGGTTAATCCTATCCTTGGTTGCTGTAAAGAATTGACATCTAAGACAACTGGATGTCAACAATGCCTTTTTACACAGTGATTTAAATGAAGAAGTCTACATGCAACCACCACCAGGTATCACTCTTTCCGCTCCTAATCAAGTGTGTCTCCTACACAAATCTCTCCATGGCTTGGCACAAGCCAGCAGACAATGGTATGAAAAGTTGTCCTCTTTCCTTCTCTCTCATAAATTTACTCAAACATCTGGTGACCATTCTTTATTTACTCATCACAATGGTGATAATCACCATTTTATTAATCTATGTTGATGATGTTATCCTTATTGGCAATAACGTGCATGCAATTGATAATATTACTACCATGTGATAATGCTAATTCTTACCATTATCTAAGCATCAATTTAGTAGCAAAATCAACTCTTTTCTAGCTTGTAACTTGCTTAATCCTCTATTTTATCTTAGTTTTATGAATAATTGTGTTTTGGGCTAGTTTGATGTAATTTCATCTATAATACTTTTATTTTGTAGCTAATAATGTGCTCGGAAGAATCTCCAACAATCTAAAGAACTAAACCAGCCACAAAAGCAAGCAGATCTGCAGAAAAAGAGAAAAAGATGCAGTGCAGCAAAGTTAGGCTAGGGGCCCTGAGCACCACCTACAAAGAAGCGGATTTCTGGTGTGCTCGCGCTAAGCGCCCCTTAGCAGAGGGTATTGAGCGCCATTATGCTGTCAGAATTTCTCGCCTGGGCACCCCCTATAGGGGCGCTGAGTGCCACCTTCGTTGATGTGGAAATTTGAGCTTATTTAACCCTAAAATGCGAAGGGGTTGATGTCTTTGGTTCTTTGGAGGCGTGATTTCATTGAGAGGAGAGCTTGGAGGGTTGCTAGGGTTTGTGTGAACACTCCCTTCTTCCTCTTTGGGTTCTTCTTCTTCTTCCATGGTCATTTTGTAAGCTCTAAGGCTCTCCATGGTAATGGACAACCAAACCCATCTTGTTGGGGATAAATGTAACTTTTGAACTCTTGTGTATTTGTTGAATGATTCGAATATATATATATATATATATATATATATATATATATATATATATATATATGCCTTCTCTATCAATTGCTAGTATTCTTGTTTCCAATCTTAAAGCTTGCATGTAATAAAGATGGTCATGACTTGATTTTTTATTCATGGGTATATATATATATGCCTTCTCTATCAATTGCTAGTATTCTTGTTTCCAATCTTAAAGCTTGCATGTAATAGAGATGGTCATGACTTGATTTTTTATTCATGGTTATATATATATATATATATATATATATATATATATATATATATATGCCTTCTCTATCAATTGCTAGTATTCTTGTTTCCAATCTTAAAGCTTGCATGTAATAGAGATGGTCATGACTTGATTTTTTATTCATGGGTATGAGAATGTATCTTGTGTAATCTAGAACTAAAATAGGAGTCCTAGTGGTTCATTTATTCTAGGAATGGAAGATGATTTACTTGTTGTCTTAGATCCTAATTCTTAATGCGGATTTTTCTTGTTTGGTTTTCCAAGAGATTGGAGTTTAATAAGAAAGTCTAGGCTCTTTCACCTAAGAAATTAGGGCTAGAGTGTTTTTGTGGATTGAATTTAGTAAATTGATGGAGAGGAGGTGAAATTGGGTATACACAAGAGTGAATTGGTGAAAACTAACCTTAACATTTCCATTTCATACCATTTCTAGTCTTTTCCATTCTTAAGTGTCTTTAAACACCAAAGTCCAAACTTGTATAGTTGAAATTTTATCTTCTTTGCACTTATTTTTCAAATGATGAGTTGTTCTTGAGTCTAAATAAGTTGTTAATAGTGTAATTAACTAGTATTACACGAATCTCTTGGGAAACGATACTTGGTCTTACCATTTTATATTACTTGAACGATTTGGTACACTTGCCGAGGTCTTAACACTCTACTAAATGAGAATTTCAAAATAAAAAATATGGGTAACTTGTCTTACTTCTTGGGTTTCGAGATTGCTCGTAACTTTGTAGGAATTCATCTATTGTAGCGCAAGTAT
This sequence comes from Vigna reflexopilosa, assembly GCA_027742785.1. Classification (NCBI taxonomy): domain Eukaryota; kingdom Viridiplantae; phylum Streptophyta; class Magnoliopsida; order Fabales; family Fabaceae; genus Vigna; species Vigna reflexopilosa. Next base: position 19,408,437 of record CM050932.1, read on the forward strand.
GCACTAGATCTTCTCAGCGAAACTGGGATGCTCGCTACTGCCCCCGTTAGCACGCCCATGAATTTCTCCACAAAAGTATCTTTCGAAGTATAACAGCTTGACGACCCTACTTTCTTTCGCCGTCTGATTGAGCGCCTTATTTACCTCACCAACACCCGTCCAGACATCACCTATGTCGTTCACTGTCTTAGCTAGTATGTTGCCTCACCAACTCAAGCTCACCACCAAGCTGCCTTCCACATTCTTCGATACATCAAAAATATCCCGGGTCAAGGCATATTTCTCAAAGTTACCAGCAAAGTTACCTTAAAGGCTTACAACGATTCTGATTGGGCTGGATGTCCTGACTCATGAAAATCCACCACTGGCTATATTGTTTACCTCAGAGACTCGCCAATTTCATGGAAGTCCAAGAAGTAATCCACTGTTTCTCGTAGTTCCTCTGAAGCCGAATACTGCGCCTTTGCACAAACCTTTTGTGAAATTCAATGGCTTAGCCACATCATGAGCAACCTTCACCTCCCTTTCTCCCAACCTACCACCATCTTCTGTGATAACCAATTTGCCATCAAGATTTCTACTAATCAAGTTTTTCATGAACGAACAAAACATATTAAGATAGACTGCCACCTCATTCGTGAGAAAGTCTAGCAAGGAATCGTTAAATTGCTTCCTGTTTATTCTACTCTTCAACTTGTTGATATTCTCACAAAGCTGCTTCCTCCTTCTTCCTTCCACCACCTTAATTCCAAGCTTGGCACCATAAACATCTATGCCAAGCTTGAGAGGGGTTGTCAGAACTCAAAATCCTAACTACCACCGCTCGGTCATGGTCATGCCTCCACTCGGTTGCCAGGACTCAATCCTTCCTACCACCGCTTCATCATCCAATCACTCGGTCTCGGTCATGCCTCCACTCGGTTCAACCATTCACCACTTGGTTCCGTCTTCCACTACTCGATTTCGCCTTCCACCACTCGATTTCGTCTTCCACCATTCGGTTCCGCATTCCACCGCTCGGCTATCTGAACGCAATCCTAACTACCACCGCTTCACTATTCAACTGCTTATTACTTTCTGTTATTCTATTTTCCTCTGTATATATAAGCATTAGCTCACATTTTTTTGTAACAATTTTTACATTGATTAGGAATACATTTTTGTTTATCTTCTCAAGATACATTTTCCGTTCTCTCTCTCACGATCTTAATCTATGAGTTTGTTTTCTCTTTTGTTATAATGTTTGTAAGTGGACAACAGCTTCACTTGTAATTTTTTTCATAATTTTGGTTCAAGGTATATATATTTTTTTCTATGAAATATCTCCAAGAAATATATCACAAGAATTACCAATTTTTCAAAAGGGAATTAGAAGGTCGTATGGTGTTGTGTATCTGAATAAAATGTTTTATCAATGAATAATGATAATGAACATGATACATATATGCACACTTAATTGCATGCATTTTATCAGAATATTTCTACCAGTAATGCACGAAATATATTTTATTATACATTTAAATTTTAAAAAATGTAATTAAACATTAATATAAGTTTTTCATTTATAAAATTAAATAATAATATTTTATCAAAATTAATTTATTTTAAATTTTTTTAAAATATTTGGTAGATTTGTCTGGTGGATTCATTTCTCGAATTCATCTGCTAAACTTGTTTGGTAGATTTTTTTGTCGAACTCGTTTATTAGACTTGTCTATTGACTTGGTTATAGGATTCGTATGTGAAACTCATATATTGAATTTGTTTGATAGACTTGTGTATTGAACTATTATCTCATGCATGTACTTGTTTATTAAACCTCTTTGTTAAAATTGTTTGTCGAACTTATCTACTAAACTCATATGTTAGATGTTAGATTCGTGGTAAAAAAAGAAACAAGTAACCTTTCTAGTGATAGGTTACTTAAATGCAATATTTTTTAAAATAGGGATTGGCATTATTATTTAATGATCTAATAATATGTTTTGTCATTTAATTCGTATAGTGGTTTTAGTTTTGTTTTTTGTTTTTCTTTTTTTATGCAATAATAATGTGTGTTAAAAAATTTGTTCTGTTTTGTTTTTATTATTTATTTAATTATTTATTATTTATATTATTTACTATTTATTTATTATTGTTCATTATATATTATTTATATTTATACTATTTATTATTATTTATTAATAAATTATGATTTATTAATTATAATTTATTATATTTATTACAAGTTATGTTATTATTATTTTATTATTTAAGTGAACATCTACCGCTACTATTATTATTATTAATAAATTCATACTACATGAATATAGAAAGACCCTTTGTTATGACTTAATCATTAATTACTCAATTCTATCAATTAAAAAGAAATATGTTCTGGCACATTAGAAAATTATAAGTTCACTAAAAGGAAAATATAAGATGAAAAAATCGAAAAAACTTACAAAAAATATTAAAAGTAAAAAAAGAAAAAAGAAGTGAAAGATGAAATATTTTAATGCACATTTTATGAAGTAACAATTTTAAAGTTTGTGTTCTTTTATAAACCAAAACAATTAACAAAATCAACTATTCTCTAATTTTAGCCTACTTAGTCTTCATTTTTTATCTTATTCTTTTTAAATAATTATATTTTAGGTTATTCTAATATACCACAGATTCCTTTTATTTTGTGTCTAATTTATGAATAAGAAGCTTCTGTTTTGAGCTAAAGTATAGAAGAACAACTTTAGATGCCATCTTGGCTACGTCCAGTGCCACAAAACAGAGAGCACAAGCAACATTCGTGATAAAGAACTATCCATTAATTCATTATAAGAATAATTTAAGGAAGAACCAATGTAACTAAAGAACCTATAACAAACCAAGGACTAAGAACATGAAAAAACAAATATCTTTGCAACCGTTGATGTTTCATGAAGATGTGAATTTAAAAAATATGAATATCATAGCTTGGAAAACATTTGAAGAATAGTTTTAGGAAATTATAAGTTTTGTAATTTTCTATATTTTTATAATTTTCTTTATTTTATTTTGCATCTAAAAATTATGTTTTTAGTTTTTATTTTATGTTTTGGGATTTAGATTTTTTAGGGTTTCCTAAACTTTTATGGTCTATATAATCTAGAGACCAAAACCTATAGACACTTTTATTTTAGAACATAGATTCTTATTAAAGATTAACATTCTTGTGACGAATCTTCTTTGACTTATTAATCTACTAGATTGTAACATTATTCCATTCTTGTCTAATTTCATGTTTTTTATCTATTTTTTTGTTCATAATTCAAAAGGATTCAAAGTAAAAAACAACCATAATCTTTCCTAGATAGATCATATCATTTTGGTATCGGAATAAGGTTTTGGTTTGAATCTCTTATTCTATCTTATCTTTTTATTATAGAAAGAAAACTCTAAAATTCTTGAATGTTTAATCTTATCTTATATCTTATTTTTGTTGTAGAAAAACTAATTTATACTTATACGAGATGTATTGCGTAAGTTCCCAAAGTTACAAACTTTTTTTCAAATCAAAACTAATTAATATTTTATAACAATTTTTCTGTTATATAAACAAAAACCTACAATTCTTAGATATTTTATCTTACCTTATTATGTCTTATTTTTCTATCATAGGGAGAAAACCCATTTTTTTAATATTTTGTTTTAAATTCTAATTGTTAAATTCTTGAATAACATTTTGGTATATTATTTGTTCGTCATGTTTTTTTATTTTAAATTGAGAATTTCTACATTTGATTCATAGAAATGATATATTTTTTGTGTTTTCTTGTCCCAAATAATTATTATAAGTACACTTACATTGTTTTTTAATGTGTTTTGGTGATAGAATTGCAAAACTTATTAAAAAGAATTAATGGATCCAAATCCAAATGAAAAGGAAAGGGAAAGGTCTAAAATCAAAAAGAAAATTGTAGAATTCAACACAATTAGGTGGGTTGTTTCATTCAACTCTTTTTGGTAGTCTTTTGTATTTTTGTAGTGTCTTTTAAATTTTGTTTAAGTTTTGTCTAGAGTTTTGTTTTATTTTGGAGTCTTGAGTAAACTTTTAATATTCTTTAAGTTTTTCACATTGATTCCTTACTCTTTGTTAAAGCTACTCGAGTTCATCAAATGCTAAAGAAAATTTAAAATTGAAGTGGTAAAAGAGAAGAGAATATATTTTTTAAGAATGAGTTTGGTTTGATTTTCACATTTTGTATTCTTAATTTTTTTTAATATTATGTTTCATCTTATGACAATTGAAACATGAATTCTGGAATGCCAACCTAACTAAAATGATAAAAGTGTGTAGTGATATCAAGATTTTTTTATTTTAAAAGAAAGAATCTCAACATTGAATCACGTATTTATATTTATATAGAATTATTAAATTTATAAGACTGAGATAAACAACTCTTTAAAAAGAGATTTTCTTTTTTTATCATTGTAGAAAAAAGAACACTTTATGAAAAAGTGTGGCCAGTTTTTGTTTTTTGTTTTTATTTGAAATTTGAGGTGCTTAGTCTCAAGTTGACTTTCTGACATTCATGTTTTTTTTTTTTTTAAGGTTTTAAATCTTTTACCAAGTCTGTGATTATTCGTCTCCTTCATTCCATTCTCAAATGTTAATAATGATGCTTCTTTTTTCATGAGAATGTTGATAAGCCAACGTAATTATAAGATAATGCCAATCTCAAATATATAAGTCAGTTTGAATATCTCTGTTCATTCAATATCTTATCAAACCAGATACATAATAATCGGTTTCTGTCCTGAAAACTGAGGCACTATATTATTTATAATTTTCAAAGCATGATCCCACACGTGCGTGACCATAATAAAAAAGTGTCTTCCAATCATAAAAAAATATATTTTTTTCTTATGATTTAGAAGTCACATTTAAATAACTTTTAATTAGTTGATAAATTAAAATTATATACTCAATGAAAACTAAGCAATACTAAATCATACTGATGTAACATCCCAATAAATCTATAACAAGAGCTATCATTTATGTAAGGAGTTATCATGAATAATAATAAAGAACAGTGGAGAAAGGACAAGTAAAGAGAAGAGAATAGGAGATAAAAACATAAAAAGTTGAAATTGTACAAAATATAAAAGTTTGATACAATTTACAAAATTAGACCGAACGGTCTTGCTACAGTTCATGACTGAACGGTTCTACAAAATACTTAACCGGACGGTCCTATACACTAAGCGAAAAGTAAAAGTCTAATCTAAGGACCAGACGATCCTGCACAGCTCTCCGACATAACGTCCAAAGGGGGCTCGGTCTACAGAGCATCTTCCAAGGTATCTTCATGATCACCCTTTGCTCACACCCAAAAGGATGATCATTGCACTGAAGAGAACAACCGAATGGATAAGACCGAACGACAAACATAGACAAGACAGGAAAATAAGGGTAAACTTATGTAAATTTAATTAATCATTTTCAGTATACTTTAAAAACATACACATGAATCACATACATCAATATCTCAACCATAAATCATAAGTCAAGTATATCCATATAAAAACCGAAAGGTAACATCATCATAATCAATCTCTCTAGACACTGTCCGGACTGTATGAACCATGTAGCTCGCCGCTCTCTGCACCCGGGTGGACCTGGCTAGGATACACTCAACAGACCGCCACCCGAGGCTAGTCTAGTGGAACCACCTCGGTATAGAAATACCCTGAGGCTAAAGGACCTTCTGTCATCCCCACGCATGAATTACCCTTCTCTACCTGAGAAGGTGTACTCACAGAATATCAGGATAGAGCAGAACCTAAGTCTGACCATAGTCATACTTTACCAAATCAATTTCCAATTCACGAGATATTCCTCCCTGGAATACTCTTAAAATCATAAGGAATTCAATAATTGACCGAACAAAGATAAGAATACCAAGTATCAAAGGAATTCAACAAGTAACCGAACGGTCGAAAACATATCAGAGACCGAATATAACAAGGGGCTTCCATCAGATGACCGAATGGTCGGATAAAGAAGAACACCGAACGCTATTTGAAAGCCAAAGAATATAAGTAATAACTGAGAAATAACGAACGGTCACTAACTAATTGACCTTTTAAGAAATACCGAAGACTTTATAATTTGAGCCGAATGCTTTAGACCAAACACTAAATTAGTCGAAGGCTAGTATATGACCGAGCACTTCTCAAGGCCGAGCACTCTTCAAGACCGAGCACTTAACTATGAATATCATATGTGTAAAACCGAACGCTATTCAAAGAAAAGAATTAATATAAAACCGAATACTTAGTCTATGACCGAGTACCTTGAGTTATTGAACATTCAGTATGAGACCAAACATTCTAAAATAGGGGATTCGTTTTGAATGACTAACTAAACAAGGTATTTAGGTTTCAATGCAATAGTACAAGACCGATCGGTCTTCAACTGACTCCTACAAATGGAATACAATCTAGACCGATCGTTTTAGGGGAAACCGAACGATCCTAATGACCCTTCGATTACAGATTCAGTATTTTCACTAAGTTACATAACCTTATAGACTAATTTCATACCAAAGATCAAACATGCAATTCTCAACAGCAAGATCATACATTCAACAAACATATACTCATAAAATCATGCATACAAAAATAATCATAATTAAATTTATAAGCTTCCCTTACCTCTAATTCCAGCTAGCTTCCAAACACTACTTCTATGGCTTCCTAAAGAAATCCAAAGTTGTCCAAACTGAAATCTGATCGGTGCAAAGGAAAGGCCTTATCACCGGGAAGAATTTATCTGAAAGGAGTTAGGTGGTCAGAGGAGAGGAGGTGGTCAGAATACTAGAGAGAAGGTAGAGGTTTCTAGAGAGAATGAGGAGAAAATGGTGGTTTCTGGAGGTAGAAGACGAAGGGTTTGCATGCAGAAAAGTGACACCAGTTTTTAAATTTTCACATTAAATACTGCCTCCATTAAAACTGCTCGGTCCACAATTTAATGGAGTGTGACAACTTACACTTTAATTTCTTTTAATAATATGTTGATAGAAAAAATGACTTTAAGATAGAAGTTCTCTTATTTTTATGATGTAGAGTCTTAATTTTATGTCACGTTAATATGCTCCAACAAAAAGGGCATATAAAACCTATTTTTTAAATTTGTGAACCTGAAATACTCTTATAAATAATATTTAGACAATAAGAATGAGTATGAAAAAGAAATACAAATACTTCTTTTAATCCTTATTATAATTATTTGGACATATATAAACACTAAATTAAAATTAAAATATATTATACAATGAATAACTTGCATAATGAAATTTTCTAAAACAGTCAAATAAAAAACTCAATTTATAGTATTTAAGTTGGGTTTGATTAGTATATAAATTTATGGTACCCACTTCCCTAAACACACCTAACATACATCCCTACAAAAATAGTTATCTTCAACATTAAAAATAATAACTATTATATGCAAAAAGTTGATCGTTTCGTTCAACATTATAATGGACACTCGTAAAGTAATAAGCCCAATTCGGCGCCTTCTGTTCATTTGCAGTCCATACTCTTCACACCTTTTATTTTCTCTTCATATTTTCCTATATGTTGTCTTTTTAATTTGTTTATAAAAATGATCTTTATAAAAATTAGTGTATATAAATTATATTATAATTTTCTCACAATATAGATAATTATTATTTTTTATATGTGTTTGAATTTTATTTTAAATTAAATAATCTAATAACTTTTGAGTTAAATAATTATCCACATCAATATATTTATTTGAATTAAATATAGTAGGACTTTTTTGGAACAACCAAAAATATATCCTCTCTTCTTTGCATCATGAATGCTAGCCTAAAAATATATAGAAGAGCTACTACCACAACGTGTTAGGTAGATGGTAACGGGTCGGGTCGGGCACAGATAATGTTTATCTGCAACCCAATCCGTTAGATAAAATTGTATCCATTACCTGCTTTACTACCAGTTGGATATCAGCTTTATAAAAACTCGCAGTTTTTTTTCAATCCGTGAGTACCCGTCGGATACTTGTTTTCAACCCGCGAATATTTAAAAAAAATTATTTTATAAGTTTTTAACTGAAAAAAAATTCAAATTAAATTGAAAAAAAAAATGCAAATAATATTTAAAACATATATCAAGTAAAGTCAATGGATAAGTAAATAAAAGTTCAAACTTAAATTCAAATTAATATAAATTAATAGTAAAAATAATTCAAATTAATACAAATTAATTCAAATTAGTACAAATTAAAACTTGAATTCAAATAATTGTTCTAAAAGTAACACTGAAAGATTTATGTTTGTTCTTGTACATACCAGGTAATTTCTGAAACAAATAAATACAAATAAAGTCTTCAATCAATGACAAAGTGACACTATTAATAAAATTAGATTAAAATATTATAAACAAAACTACTAACATCATCATCAATTATCTCCTTTAGTATTGTATTATGCTTCATGTTATCCACTTTCAATTTTGAAGAATCTGAAAAAGAAAAATAAATTCATTTGTCATTGCCAATCATTTTAATGAATATAAATATGTAATTTGAATTGTTCATTTAATAACCTTGTATGTCACTCGATAGCCAATCTTAACACACATCAATGCCTCTAAAGTGTATGAGTGTAATCTACTCCGATATAGAATAAGAAATCGACCACCAGTACTAAAAGAAGCAACTGTTAAAATATGAATGACTAAAAAATCTCTTCGAATCATTTGTAACATTGGATATTTTAATCCATTAGTCTTCCACCAAATTAAAATGGCAAAGTGCAATAATTCTAAATGATTATGTGTCATTTCCAAGTAAACTTTATCCAAGTGCAATAATGATCCACCGAGTAAAGGAGGAATAAAATGCACCATTTCCAAGGTCTACCTTAATTTGGTTCAAAGTGATAAGATAGCAGGAAACACAAAGGGTCTGTCACGTGTAGTATTTGAATGAAAAAATAAAAGTTGTATTGATTGATGCAAGTGGTGCTAACCTTGGTTCAATTTGAAATGTGTCTACCATAGCTAAAATCCATTGAAATTATGACTAGAAATGACTCTCCTACTGTTATAAAACTTAATGATCATAACTGGATATTAAAGTAGTGTAAAGAATGAAAAGTCTTCTGCAGCCTTTGTCTCCAAGGTCTGTATTAATCTAAATGAAAGAGGAATAAACAAAAACTAAGAATAAGACTTGATGTACCGAAAAGTTTATCTAAGTACAACAGCTATCTAAATATCAGACAATTCTAGCATCCAATAAATTGCCCAAAATTGAAGGAATTAATTGTGAAGGACTGTTGTTGGAAGCTTAAAACATTCTCCAAAGAAATCAGTAAAACAACAGAGGAAGAAGAATGTATACACAATGTTCCACTTTTCTTAGAGTTCAAAAAAATAAAATGTAGTAAAGAATACATAATATAAAGAGAAGTGACAAAAAAACATCAGGTCATACCTTAAAATTATTTACACACCGAAAAGCTTCGTATGCCTAAATAGCCTTTGACCTTGTAACTTCTAATCTTGCAACGGGACACTGTGGATCTTCCGCACCTACATTTCCCAAAACCCAACCAAATGTTTCAATTACAAGTTACAAATATTCATAAAATAATTAATTTGAGTAAGAAACATAAAAGATCTGAGATGATGATGATGACGAAGGAACATAAAAGAAAGAGAGATAAAGAAATAGGTACTCATAAAGGATCATCGGCAATTGCAAGATCTGAGATGATGCATGCTATGCCTCACACACTTGAACATTAGATAGCATGCAACAAAAGGTAAGAAAGTAAGACTCAGTACAAAAAAGAGAAACAATGTCCATGGCTGCGTCAACAGAAACACCTTGGCAGGACACATCAACATCCATCACCGCCTCACTCAACAAATGCCATCGAAGCCACCAACAACCACCGCAAACAAATTGATACAAAACCCAAATGAAAAGTAACCTAAACCCTCAAACACTATCCATCAAAACCCACACCCACCCACTGAAACACAATTCAGAGGAAGCAAAAAAAAAAGCAAGAAAAAGGAAGAAAGCATGCCTCAAATCCTTTTGCCGATACTTGGATTAGTTGGCTAAAATCAAAAACTAAAGACTTGCAAAATTTAGGATTTCTTATTTCTTTTCGAAGAACTTCACGACAGAGGCATAGAGAATACGAAACATACAGTAAACGGTAAAATACCAACTTTAAGTTAGAAAACTTAACAGGGTAAAATTGTAATTTCCTTTCTCAAACGGGTAACGAGTATCCGTGGATATGGATAATGTGATATCCGAACCCGACCCTTTAACAAGCGGGTCTTACAATACCCGCTACTCGCAGGTACTAAATACTCGTAGCGGATTTTACCCGCGAGTACAAATTTTTCGACCATCCCTAGTGTTAGGTGCAAGTAACAACATTATTAAAAGAGTAATATAGGATATGAGGCCCCTCTTATTAACTCCACACATATACACACATACACATAGACACACACACATAGACACACACAGACACACACACACAAACAAAAACACATACACACACAAACAAAAACACACATACACACACATACACACACAGATACAGACACACACAAACACACACACACATACAGACACACACAGACACACCCACACACACATAAACACACACCCACACCCACACCCACACACCCACATGCACACACCCCCCCCCCACACACACACCGATACACACGCACCCCCCACACACCCACCCACCCACACACACACCCCCCCCCCACACACACACAAAAAAAATTTAGCACTACATTTTGTTATGATCCTTATTAGTAAAAATTTTAACATATAACCATTGTTGACATGAAATTGACATATAAAAAAATATGTTATTTATCGACTCTCATAAGTATTTGTTTATTTATTTATTTTAATACCTTTGATCTATTTCAAATAAAATTGGAGTGAGATATTTTCATGAGGATTATTTATTTTATTTTATTATAGATTAGGATATATATTTTTAACTTATTTATGAACATAATTATACTTACAAGTCTATGTTTATCTATTTTGCGTAAGAGATTTTTATAATATGTATTTATATTGATGACTTGATGGATAAATAAGAATGAGTTTTCTTTGTTGGAAAATTTATCATTGTATAAGTCTAAGAAAATCCTAGGAATAATTAATGTCTTCTTTTAGAATCCTAAAAAGTTTGTGGCGAGAATTATGGTGGCTAGTCTTATACTTTATCAACTCCAAGTAATCCCACAAAAATATTCAATATTACTCCAACATAATGACAACAACTTCTTAATGTTTTGAGTGTTCCCAAAATCAATGATTGTATTGATAAAAAAGACATTCCTTAGATTATTGACATGGGATCTCACATCATGTGAAAAAAAATTATCTTGTGTGATAAATTGAAAAAATTGAAAACTTGGACTTTACCCACTTTCTGAAATTTAGCCTGAAGTGTTGTCTGTATATCACTTTTCAAAATTTAACTTCAACCAGGTTAGAGGTCGAATTGATATGCGCTTATAGTCAATGGAAAACTCTTTGAGTCTAGTTTCCAACAAAAACAAAATCATCTCATTTGGAGCTCTGTGGAGAAATTTATGGATAAAATACTGAACAAAGTTCAGTAGCTATCTTGGAGTGTTCCCTCTTTTTTGGATTTTGATGTTTCTGGCTTGAATCTAAGTTTGTTTGAGTTTCATGAGTGTATTCATACTTTTTTTTAGTTCCTGAAAAAGCTCTCAGTGTTAGGATTCCATTGAGTCATTTTTGTAGTTGTCAAAATATCATTTGATTCTCTAGGATTTCCTATATACACTACTTGCTTTAGTGTTGATTTTGAGTATGAGTTGTGGAAGAATTATGATGTTTGTTGTGTTCTGGAAATTATATTAATAAAAACATAAAATCCCTTTACAAAAGCAAAGCAAAAGAAGAAAATAAAAGGGACAAAAGAGGTGAAAACATTTACCAAAAGAAAAGGACACAACAACAACAACAAAAGAACTCAGTTTTTGGACTTGAATTCTAGTGCAATTTTCATTTTCCAACAAGTGTTTTACCTTGGCTAATCTGTTTGATCTTGTATTTGTTGTTTTATTTTGGTTTTATTAATCTATTCTAGCACATTTCCTTAGGGATTCCTTTTCAGTACTTACCTAATTGATAGTCATAATTTTGTTTTTCTTGTCATTCTTTGCTTTTTTTGAAATATTGTCTCATCTTACTCCATTTGAATTTAGCTTTCCAAATTATTCTTCTATTGCTTTTATTTTTGGCCTCTTTGGTGCTTGAAATGAAATTTGGTTGGGTCGTTCTTTTGGGAGTTTGATTAACTTTGAAGGTAGCATCTTGAAAGCTTGAAAGAAGGCTAATAGAAGCATTTCTTTGGACTTTGGAAGAAAGAGTTATACAAGGATTTGGAGTGAACATCAAGAGAGGATAAACACTTGAAGGAACCAAGAATTTAGGAGCTATTTTTGCACTTTTATTTGTTGTTTTTGTATCACGGAACCTTTGTGTTGTAATTTTTTTGTTTCATTTGCTTATTTGTTTAGTGTCTTGAAAAAATTTCTTTGGTACAATCTCATCTCCATTGATAAAATTGTGTAATATTTTAATTTCCACTCTTAGAAGTGAAGGTGTGTCAAGTGGCTCTTAAATGCCATTTGCATCTTCACATAGGGTCGTTAGTTTACTTGTTTACATAGCATTCAATTTCTTCTACTTTCCTTTTATATATTGTCTTGTTTTTCTTTTAAGTCTATGTGGTACTTATGTTATTTGAAAGCATTTAAGTAAACCTTTCTTTGGTTTTTTTAAGAGCATTCTTTGAATAAACATTTGAAAAAGTTTTGGAAGATTTCTTCTTAGAAGCTTAGGTAAGGCTAATTCAAGGAAACTATATCTAGGAAAGACTTGGTTTCTAAGCTTGTCCATTGTGACCCATCTCTCTTTCTTGGTAGCTACTTTAACCATCCTTACTCTATTTGTTTCTCTTTAGAAATCCTCCATCGAAAACAAAAGCTTACTTGTGAAAATCTTTTCTCACTCATAGGTTTAAACTTTACAACGTGAGTGACAATTCTCATTTAATTGTTTATATTAGGGGTAGCCAAAAGGGCTTAAATTATAGGGGTGAACTTCAACAACAAAAGAAGGAAATAAGTGAGTTGAAGAATATGGTTGCTCAATACATGATGAGCCAAAAAGAGGAAAAAGAAAAAGAAGAAACCTTACATAAGAGAAAAATGTATAATAGAGAAACATTCCCCTCTCCTAGTAGAAATGAGCTTCACAATAGTCACCACAATGAAAACTTCTACCATTCTAGTTTGCATGATCGGTTTTGGGATCATGATCGTTTGTATTATACGTATAGTGAGGATGGGTTGCATTTAAGAGCTGAGAATGACATTCCACATTTTGGTAGAGAAGTTGATCCAATGTCATACCTAGCTTGGGAAGACAAGGTTGAAAAACTTCATCCATTCATTATTAAATGTAGTAAGTTTCATATACTTTAGTTGTGTTCTTCTATACTTGTGAGGCATGCATATGATTGGTGGCATTAAAAGAAAAATGGTGTTAAAAATGGTATCAAATCACCAATTAGAGATTAAAATGATCTAAGAGCATGCATGAGAAGAAAATTTGTTCCACCTTCTTTCAAGGAAAATCAAAAGCTCAAACATGAAAAGAGAGAACTCATGGTGAGAAATAAAGAAAATAGTAAAAGTGAAAAGGAGTTCTTTCATAAAAAAAAAGTTGAGAAGATCTTGAGAGATAATGAGAGAATAGATATTGAAAGAGAGAAAGAGGAGCAAAGACAGCTAGCTAGGAAACAAAAAGAGAAATAAGATCTAAAAGTTATAGAAGAGGAACTCCTAAGAGTAAGGGAGGAGGAAGCTAGAAAGGAAATGGAGGAGAGAGAAAAGAAAGCGAGAGAAGAAAATGAAAGAAGAGAAAGGGAAGAGAAATAAAGAGAAGAGATCAAGAGGAGAGAAAATGAGAAGGAAGAAATCTTACTCAAAGAAGAAGTTTCACTCAAGGCACCTCTACTATTCCAATCATAATTGAATTAAGAGTTTTAAAGGGAGTTTTTCAATCTTTGAACTCTTATAATTTTATTAGTACTTCGCATTTCTTGATTCCAACCTTTAATTTTGAAAGTCTTATACCTCCACTTACACTCCCTATCATTTTTAACTTCTTAATTACCTTTTAAAATCACCATTTGAGTTGTTGTTTCCTAAAAAGTTACAAATAACTAAAGCTGAACAAAAATATTTTTGTAAAGTAAATCTTATTCCTTTTGAAGAAAATTCTAAAGAAAGTAGAACAAGAGATGTTCAATGCTTCAAGTATTTTGAAAGATGATACATTTCTTTTGAATATCCTCCCAAATTGCTTTGAAAAGATTAACACACTAGAAGCTTGAAGGTTGGATAACTCTCATTCTTCACCTAGTGAAGAAAAGATTTTAGGTTCTATAGAAAAGAAAAACTCCTAAAGAAAATATTTTCAAAAAATGGCCTTATTTCTTTCTTCTTTTGTATATTCTTTTATCACTACAACAATATTTTGAAGTAAAGGCCAATAATCTTTTTCATGAAACCTTTTCCAAAAATAAAAGGCTTTTTTTCTTCTTTTGTTTAGGTCTATTATTTTAATAATACTCCTATTTGCTATTTGTTGTAGGTACATTTTTTATCCAGGAGAAGATAAATAAAGTCAAAGTTGTGCTTCCTTAAATATCTTCCCAATCTGAGGAGAGTTCATTTTTCAAGAGAGGGGTATGATGGAAACCCATTTAGGGAACTAAATGGATATCCATCCAAGGAGCATCAACTTAAGCTAAGGGTAAGAGATTGGAAGAAGAATAAGGACTTTCAAACATGTTCTTGCTTTCCCTCAAGGCTAAGAAGACATCGGACCTCTCATAAAGAGTCATAGTCGAAGAAGATGGAAGAGGAAGATGGAACTTAAGGATTATACGTTTATGGAGGATCATATTTTTAGTCTTCTTATTTTATCTTGAACACTTTTGTAAATATGTACTATAGCTTCATAAGGCCATGTATTTGGCGAAGAAACTATTTTTAGTCTTATTTAGAGGGATTGATGCCTTTAAAGTAGAGGAGAATGTACCAATAGGACCTTAGAAAAGAAATGGTGCCTAAATGGGTTAGAAATGTGTTAGAAATGGGTTTTAGAAGAAGTTAGCTACAAGGAACTTTTTGCATTAAATGCTAGACTAGTTAGTTAAAGGTTCCTCCTCAATAATGTTTAGGCTCCTCCATTAAATGCCTTAGGCTCCCCTTTTGTACTTTAGCCTTTTTTTTTCACCTATAAAAGAGGAAACACCCTTTGTAATCCTTAGAATTTGATTGAATGTATAGTTACTTTGCTAAAATTGCAAGACTTCTTTTCTTAATTGTTGAGATTGTTAACAACACAATATCTATATTGTTTAAAACAGGTAGGCTTCGTTTTAACACCAAGAGGGGGGGGGGTGTGAATTGGTGAGTTTTCAAAATCAAAGTATTTTCGCAATCTTTAACAAAAAGTACAAAACTTTACAAACTTTCTTGAATCGCAAGTAATAAAATTTTAAGTGCAGCAGAAAATCAAAGTTGACTACGTAAAATGTAAAGTCGACTGAATGTAAAAGGGTAGGATAGAGAATTCAAACGTAGATTTTTATACTGGTTCGACCTCAATGCCTATATCCAGTGTCCTTTCAATACCAGGAAGCAAATGCACTATAATGGCTAAGGTTTTTACAACAAGGCTTTTATAGAGACCTCCACGTCAAAAATATAAAACACCTCTCTAACCCTCTAACCAAAATATAGGCAAACCACACATCAAGACTTGCAGCAAGATATCCCCTCTCCTGCAATCTGTAACCCACTTTGAACAATCTTCAAAGTGTACCAGACTCCACGAGTCCAACCCCTGTAGTCACAACAGGTACAACAACAAACACCACGGAATGCAAACACGAATCTTGATCAACCAGAGAACACCTCAATTGTGCAGATTCTGATCAAGCAGTAAGTGCAGTATCAATCTCCTTCAGAAACTCTTCAAAGAAAGATCACAACCATCTTCTTGATGAGTTCTTGGAGCTCTAAATCATAGAGAAACAATCTGAAACGGAATATGAAAATGTTAGATTTCCAAAAGTTCTCTGAAACAACTCAAGTCTCGTCTATTTATAGATTTCTATAAAACAGACGCTCCTGTAGTCGAATACGCTACTAATACAGTCGACTGTCCTTGATTGTTATAACAGATAAGTCAAATTAGTAGCAGTCCAGTCAAACAAATTAATTCCTCATTCATTATAGTTGACTTTCATTTAATGCTCAACTAACTTTTAAAAATATAGCTGTTACTGTTCATGAGCACAACAAAATTTTAAATCAAACAACTAATACAGTCGAATGCGTGGCGCACATAGTCGACTTCGACACAACAAATTTGCATTAAAATTCTTTTCAATGCAAAATCTCACATAGCACTGTATTTGAAAATCTGTGCATAGTTACGAGCTTAATTCGACTTCCCCCATAATGAAGTCGACTTTCAGCTTGCAGTAATGCCACACAATGTAAGTTCATAAAAGTGCATGTGGTTTTCCTTTTCCAAAACATATGTAATGCAATCACAACAGATGTCACATATATCAGAATAGTGAATATGCATTCATATATCAGATTTCATTCAAACATGTTCATCAAGATAACAATCAATATTCAAGATTGGAACATGTAACACATTACAATACGTGTGTTATTAAAAATGTGTTGTCATCATCAAAAACCAGAGTGATATAGATATTGTTTTGTCAACAATCTCAACAATCTCCCCCTTTTTTGATGATGCACAACCATGATTAATAAATAACCATGTTTGTACAAGACCAAACCAAATTCAGAGTAAGCACATGATATAACAATCAAATTACAGTTCAAATACTCTGAATGCAACACAATCAATCAACAATATATCAAGCAGATAGCATTTCACAATACTTCTCCCCTTTTGTGCATTAACAAAAAAAGTATGCTAATAAACAAAATAGAGATGCATCAATAAGAAATATAAGCAATTTGAAAACATGCAGTGATGCTCCCCCTATCATATATAATCACATGAAAAAGATGACTCCCCTTGAAGTATAGGAATGTGAAGAAATATGTGTAAATGTGTAATGCTCCCCCTGTCATTATGCATATTTTTCTCAATCAAGTTCAGATGCACAATATAGTACAGTAACAATCAGAGCATACATTCAGTATAAAACAGAATTGTATCATGTATATGATTTCAAGAAAATTCATCATGCATAAATATAATCATCAACAATCTCACAATATAATCTCATATATGAATCACATAATTAGAATCAGAGATATATTGCAGATAAGCAGATTAAGATAATCAATCAACATAATAACTGAATTTCAGTGATGAAATTTATAATCCTGTTAAAATGAAGTCGATTGAATTATTATCCCAGTCGATTCCATTGCTTCTCAGTGAGTTATGATTCCAGCAGTGATTTCCAAGCAATGTTTCCTGCAAAACCTTTCAGAGATCTCTTGCAGATCAAGCAATTTAGTTATGCAAGAAAAATAATCCAATAAGAAGTGAATTTGCAGAGTAATGTAACAGTTTGAACATGCATTGTCAACTTCACTCAATACTAAGTCGATTTCAAGATTCATTTTATACTACTATAATTTAAAATCCCTATTTCATTCCGAATAGTAAAAAATCTTTCCCTGTTGAGAGGTTTTGTAAATATGTCAGCCATTGATGTAAGGTGTCAACATATTCAATCTTGATTTCACCCTTGAGAATGTGATCTCAAATGAAGGGATGCCGTATTTCAATGTGCTTAGTTTTTGAATGTAAAACAGAATTCTTTGTCAAATTTATAGCACTAGTATTGTCACATTTCAAAGGAATATTTTCTAGTGAAATACCAAAATCTTCTAATTGACTCTTAATCCAAAGATATTGTGCACAACAGCTTCCTGCTGCCATGTACTCAGCTTCTGTAGTGGATAATGCCACACAAGCTTGCTTCTTTGAATGCCAAGAGATCAATGCAGATCCAAGTAGATGACATGTGCCACTGGTGCTCTTTCTGTCTAGTTTACAACCTCCAAAATCAGAATCACTGTAACCTTCCAGAAAAATGTTTGTACCATTTGGATACCATAGTCCAAGACTTTTGGTTCCCTTTAGGTATTTTAAAATCCTTTTAATGGCTGTTAAGTGTGATTCTTTAGGAGAAGATTGGAACCTGGCACAAAGACATACACTGTGCATATTGTCGGGTCTACTAGCTATTAGATACAATAATTAACCAATCATACCTCAATACATTTTTTGATCAACACTCTTCCAGTCTTATCAAGATCTAAGTAACAGTTGGTTGCCATAGGAGTAGCCGCTTCCTTGCAGTCTATCATCTTGAATTTCCTTAGTAGATCATAATACTTTGATTGATGAACAAAGATTCCATTTCTGGCTTATTTTACTTGAAGGCTAAGGAAGTATGTTAGCTCACCTATCATGGACATTTCAAACTCATCCTGCATTGTCTTAGAAAATTCTTTGCAAAGTGTTGAATTAGTTGATCCAAAAATGATATCATCAACATAAATTTGTACATACAATTTATTTTTATTCAAACTTTTGATAAACAAGGTTGAATCAACTTTACCCCTTGAGAATCCTTTTTTCATAAGGAATTCACTTAGGCGCTCATACCAGGACCTTGGTGCCTGCTTCCGTCCATACAGAGCTTTTCTGAGTTTGAATACATGGTCTGGATGCTCAAAATCTTCAAACCCGGGTGGTTGTTCCATATACACTTCTTCCTTGATATATCCATTTAGGAAGACACTTTTGACATCCATCTGATACAGCTTGAACTTCATTACAAAGGCAATTGCAAGGAGAATTCTTATAGCCTCTAATCTGGCCACAGGTGCATAGGTCTCATCATAGTCGATTCCCTCTTCTTGGCAGTAGCCTTTTGCAACTAGTCTAGCCTTATTCTTTATGATTTCTCCCGAGTCATCCCCTCTCTTGGTGTTAAAACGAAGCCTACCTGTTTTCCAACATTAAGTTCTCACCTTAAGACATGTCTTCTTCTAGACCTCTTTATGTCTTCTCCTTCATGGTTGGTGTAACCTCCTAGAGGGACATCTACCAAGACCACTCAACACCAACATCTTCATCTCTTCATCTATATTTGCTTCTGCTACTATCATTGTTCATATGGAGTCCACCTCTTTGAAGAAGCTTTATCAACTCATTTTGGAAATCATCATATGTTGAAGGAGCCTCCTCAAAGTAATCTCCATTAAGTGTGATGTTGTGCTTCTAACAAATGTTTGATAGATTTGTTTGGTGGGATTTCAACAATGAGTAAATTGTCTTTCCTAAATTTGAAATGTTTCAAAAGTTTTGCCATCTTGTAAAAGAAGATTAAGAAACCAGTACATTTGGCTCAGGTGAAATAGGGTACAAATCTTTATGGGACAAAAGCCATGTAGATGCTCTAGGAGGTGAGAACCTGGAATGGGTAATAGACTGTAAACAATCTTGAATGAGAACACTTATTTTCAATATAATATCAGTAGTGCACTTCTAAATATTTAGGTTTCCTTTTCAACAGAAGACCATAACAAAGTTAGTTTACAACCTTATTTATTGAATAATGCTTTAATACAATGATAAAGAGTGAAGAAATCATGATATCACCTTTCAACCTCGCACTGGTCCTTGCCACTCCACACTTTAGTTATATGCAAATGTACTCCTTCACTCCAACCAATCTTTCATTGAAAGAAACATCCTTTTTCTTCTGCCTCACACCTACCTCTTCAATCCTATATGTTCTTCCTAGAAGAACCGGTCAACCCACCATCTCTTGAAGGCATAAAAAATTGAGGCTCAATCAATCTGTTACCTAAGGAAATCCTTGAAGTACCTGGAAAAACACTAGAAGGGGGGTTGAATAGTGTTATTGATTTTTTTTTTTTTGCAAAAGAGATAATATAACACTTTTGTCGAGGATTAAAAAGGTTTACGTAAATTGTTAAATGCTTGACTTTAGAGATCAATTTAAGCAATGAATTCTTTCTAGTAAGTGTTTTCCAGTTGTTGAAAAATGTTTGCTATAGTGTTTTAATAAAGCTTGCTTCTTCTTTTTTATAGAGAATCGTTGAATAGTAGAAGCTTTAATATCAATTAAAATAAAGTGCAACTGTAGGATTTGTAAGAGAAGCGTTTAAAGAGAATAAACCAATAAACACACAGTCGTTTTTATGTTGGTTCGCTCCATCGAGCTACATCCAGTCTCCTCTAACACCTTAGAGGGTTCCACTATAATCTTGAACAAGATTACAACTGAGTATTATCACCACTCCTAGTATCCCTAGACACTCCCAGTATCCTCCAAGTACACTTGTTTAGTTGAGTTTCACCAACTCCTAGTTGCGTAGTATTCTTCACCACTCTTGGTATCCCTAGTCATTCCCGGTATCCTTCAAATACACTTGTCTAGTTGAGTTTTACCCACTCCTGGTTTCCACTATACACACCTTTTTAGCTACCATTTAACTTTGTTGATAGGGGAAGCTTAGCTTCCATACATTTTGGTTTTTGATGATGAATAGGCTAAATGATTAATAATGGTTTTAATCATTCTTGAACAAAAAAATGGCATAAAAAATGTTTATTTCTTTAACATGTTAGTGCTAGATGTTTGAATCCATTCATGATGAGTGAATAAAGCCTAAAACATATTAGAAATCTAGTTTCCGGTATAAATAATCGATTACATAAGTTGTATAATCTGTTAGATTTAACCAGAACACTTAGAAAGCTAAACAGGGGGAAATCACTATGTTATAATCGATTATATAAGTTACATAGGCGATTAAAACAGAGAGAAAGTCATAATTTGTTATATAAGTAACATAATATGTTAAGAAAGAAAAATGGATGACTAATGATGTTAAGTGTCAATATAATTAGTTACATAAGTTTGATAATCGATTAAAAATCCATTATACAAATAGCCTAATATGTTAAGACTGTTAGAAGATGTAATTATATGCATAAAAGTTCAAATAATCGATTATACACATGAGATAATATGTTAAAATAGAGGCAAAAGCATAATAGATTATGTAAATAACATAATCGAAGCGTCATGATTTGATTTTGTATGTAAACCTGACTTGAGACTTGATTCATTAACGTTCTAATTTTTATATACTAAGAAATTTTCTGATTTTTGAATACAGATGCTCTCAAAGAATTTTTCTTGGAGAAATAAAGCTTCATTGGTGATCATACATCAAGATTTCATTCAAGAATTTTTAGACATCACTATTTTTGATTCTTCTGCACTTTGGGAGTGTGATTTGATCAAGTTCTTCATCAATCTATGATATTGGATACTTGTGTAAGGATAGCCAAGGTTGAGAGCTGGGATTGCTCTTGGAATTTGTATGAGATTGAGTGGTTCATCTCTTGTATTTGTTATTCCTGATTTGAGTAGTGTGAGGAGTGCAATTGAGAATTTCATTGTATTCTTGTAAACTCAAATATTTATTAGTGGATTACCTTTAACCAAGGTTGTTGAAGGAGGACTGGGTGTAGGCTTGTGATAGCCGAACTAGAATAGATTGTTGTGTCTTGATCTTTCTCTTATCTTTCTTTACTTAGTTGATTCATATATCTTTGATTATTGATTTCAAGATCCAAGAACTCATACAGATTTGAAAACGATTTTGAAAAAGAGTAAATCCATTTTCTAACTTTGATTATTGATTTCAAGATCCCATAACTCATAAGGCCTCTTATTTTCTAACAAACTCCTCAAAGTTAAACATAAAGTGTTTTAATTCTCTTCAGAATTTACAATGAAAAGAATTATTACAAGTCCTTTGACGATAACTCTCTCAAAGAGGATATATGTTCAATGCAAATCAATTTGATAGACTCACTAAGTGTTTCCTCTATTTCTCTCTTCTTAAAATAGTAAGCTTATATGTCGATGAAACTTGAGAGTGTTTCTTTTCTTGAGCTTTTCTCTCGACGTTGTTTGCTTGAGCTCTTCCTTTCTATACGTTATTCTCTTGATTCTTTTTTTGAATCATCTTCTATTTAAAGGCTTATCAGAAATATATCTGTTAGGCAGAGCTTTTGCCTTGATTATTGAGTCTTCTTAGTGTTGTCGTATGAAGCAGCCGTTGGCAAAAGTCAACTTGTTAAAGTAGGCTTGCTTTTTTAGTACTTTGACAAAAGTAGGTGGTACGATTTTCTTGGCAAGACTTTTGATGCAGAGAACATTTCGTGAATGTCTTCTTTGTTCATAACGTCCACTTCTGATTTGTATAAGATGAAACGAGTGGATGAATGAAATAGGAAATCTGCACAAAGTAGAGTAGATATACATGCAACATATATGTCTTTTCTCTTATTACTTTTGTTGTTTTTAAATGTTGAACATTTAATGGCATTTAATGTCTGTTCAGAACAATAAAGTGTTTTTTGCGTATTCTACCGTTCAGGTAGGATTTGATTATTTAAGCCTTGTATTAAGATACTAAGCAATTGATTATAACTTCACTGTTGGATGAAGTAGATTGTTCGACACATGGTATCGTCTTACCTATGCTTTAGATTTTTCTCTATTTTATTCAACAAGTGCGTTTAACAAGGTGTCTTAACATAATTTTTTGGACTATCAATTAAGACTTTTCAGCATGCTTTCCAAAAACATATATTGACACTTTTATCTACTAAGACATATTGAGAATTTGTTTAGTTATCGTCTAGCGATTTATAATGTTTCCATTTAGTAAAACTCTCATTGACGCATTGATTTGGGAATCGTTTAGTAGTGCGTCTTATTATACCTAGGTGTTTCACTAAGGCTTTGCCTAAGGTATTTGAGTGGAAACCAACTGTGAATTAGTAGTGCGTTTTGCAAGGCTTTCTTACTTCTACAAGCATGAAAGTTGTGGGTAGTGCACCCCATGCAGGGAGGGAACTGGCTGGCTTTGGACGATCATGGAAAGAATAAAAGTTGGCAATGCCAAGCTAGAAGAAATTGATATGCTTCAGGAGTTAACTAAACAAATTGAGGGTCATACAATTTGTGCTTTGGGTGATGCTGTTGCATGGCCAGTGCAGGGTCTTATCAGGCATTTCAGGCCCGAGCTTGAGAGAAGGATTAGAGAGAATGTTGAAAGGGAGCTGTTGTAGGCCACTGGTTAGGCTATTACTAAGGTTGTTTCTTAACTTGGTTACCTTTCTTTACCCTTTTAATCATTTAAAGAAACATCTCTTTATCAGAATTTTCCATGTTTTATGTTTGATCAAGCTTGGAAATGCTAGATAAACACAAGGTTAAATAGATAAAAAAAAATATTTTCTTTCAAATTTTTGTTGTGAACAACTAGATGTTTGGAGAGGCACAAGAGAGGCATGATTAGACCCAGGAGATTTGCATATACAAACTAGATAGTTCTCTTTATATATTTTTTGGATTAAATCTGAAAATAACTTTAGAATAGAGATCTGATCAAACAACAAAGGACGAACACAGGACAAAGTCTCTCACAGAATGACCTCTCTTAGTAAACAATACGCTGGTCTAACCTCCAACACAGGCATTTTCTCTTTCAAACACATTCCCTACCAATTACCTTTTGAATGCAGAAACTGTTATGCCACGTATATATCAAACCAGCAGGATTTTAAAAATGTCATCCAATATTATGAAGTCCTCAAATTAATAAGAAAGATGTTAACAATTAATCGACATCTTGATGGTGACATTGAAAGTTTAAAGAATGGAGAACTATCTCTAGTAGGTCTATTCACAGTTGGTTTCCACTAATAAGTAGCTTGTTTTCTAGATTCCATTGTGCTGCAATCAAATAACCGCAAACTTGAGTTCACTATTCTTTGTTATCCTTTTTACATTGTTATTCTTCTTGTCTACTCCTCAAGCTTTCTTCTATATATAGCTTCTCTTAAAAGATTACTGTTAGACAAAGAAGTTGACTTCGGAGAGCATATAGCCTTTAGGTGGGAAGTCATAATTTAGTATACTTTATAGGGTTCAGAGATATTCCTTATAGCCTTAAGAGAAACTGAGCTTGTACGATGTGACAAAGCAGAGGGCTTCAAGAAAAACATTCTCAGAATGTTCTTCTCTCACAATTTTTTTCTTGGTGTATTAATTATGATCATACCTTTCTGTTTTATTGATTTGCATGAATATCAAGAAAAAAAGTATACAAGCATTGAAGTATTTTATTGTGCATGCATTAAATGTTTTAAATGTTGATAAGCATTAGACACTGTTGCATGTCCAAGACATTTTATCATTTGTCATGTTATTCATAAATGCATCGTTTAGTAAGTCATACAACATGTATAATCATCATATGGTATTAACATAAGATGCTTTTTCAAAGGCTATAGCATTTAGCGGTCATTCATCAGACGATGTTTTCTTTAAAAAGTTTTTCTTGAGATAAAACTGTATTGAATAAAAACTTTTTAGTCTTAGTTTTATACAAGAGATAAACTTTTGTTTTTCATGAGACTCTAGTTTGTTTTGCTCATATAGTCTATTAGATGATTTCAAAAATAGATACTTTCTTTCCGATGTTTATGATTTTCTAATTCATTTAGACAACTTGGTCTAGAAAATGTTGTTTAAACTTTGTAACAGCTTGGCTTTAGATGTTACAAAGTATTTCTTCTTTAGACTTTATTTCTTTAACCAGTTTTTCATACTCAGCAATATTTTGTTTAATGCTTTTTATTAAACTTCAAAACCTGGGTTGCTTAGACAACGTATTCTCTAAACGATCTTGTCTTAACAAAAATGAGTTCATGACATCATTTATCATCATCTCTTTTTATGGTATATGGCATAATGATAACCTTTCTTGACATGAAAACAAGTAAATGATAAGGCCAATTAAATCACGCATCCAACCTTTCAAAATTCAAAAAGTAATTTAGATGTTAGGTTGTAGTTTCAATTGCGTACATCTCATAGAATTAGTAATAACAATTCCATTTTAAGCCAAAATAATCTTTGTCAAATGTCACAAGCACAAAAGGAGAAATTTTCCTCCATCGTTCCTTTTCCCAAACTGAAACCCTCGAAACCCTCCACAGAAGAGGTGAAACCGCAATCAGAGAAAGTGTGAAAGTGTGGCAACGCTACACATGCTCATGTTGGTGCTCATCAAACCCAATAACATAATGGCCTCGTGATGGATGTAGACGAACAAAAGAATGGGTGTGTGAAATTTTTCAGAGAACGTTGATGAAAAAAGACCAAGGAGTAAGAGAGGGCAAGAGGAGGAGGGAAATGAGCATGAAATTTTTTGGAATTTTTTTTAATAATAGACGACGCTTTTTTAAATAAATGTTATTGATATCACAATAGTTAGTGTTTAATTAAAAAAACGCTCTTTATTGGTCCATCTTAAATTATTATTTAAAAAAAAAATATAAATCAAATATAGATATTTATTTTCTAATGAAACGTTATCTATGTATAGTGCACTTATTTCATAAAGCATTGTCTTTTGCTTCCTTGTTTCAATTTATAGTGCTTAATTATATAAGCGTTATCCAAAGGGTGTTGTCTATTGGTATTTTTGTAGTAGTGAAATAAATCTCTATGTTCTAGTATGTGTAGATGACTTAATTATTGAAGGAAATTGGGAGTACTAAAATATTTTTTGGGCAGAAAAAAGCCTGTAATCTCGAGGGATTTATCTTTGTTATCAAAAATATGCATTCAGAATTATTGAAGACACAAATTTATTAGGTGTAAAGCCTACGAAATTTACAGTGGAACAACTTCACAAGATAACATTGGCTTCTGGTACACCTCTTGAAAATCTTGAACCCTGTTGAAGATTAATTAGGCGATTAATCTATTTGTCTATGAGTAGACTTGATCTTACTTATTTTATACACATTTCATCTCAATTTATGTAGAAACCTCATAAAGTGCATTGAGAGGTAGTCTTAAAGGTTATTAGATATAAACTAGACCATTTTTAACACAGAGGCATGATTTTTCATGTTAGTAAGGTCGTTGGAGAGTAGTATCTTAGTCAAAATAGGTGGTTGTACTAGAGAATGTGATGAGAGTAGGTTGTTCCTTCTATCTGTTAAGCGAATTTTCGAGGTCTAAAATTTTTTTATGTGTAGGAGAATGTAAGGACCTGGAAATAGAGTTAAAGAGTGGGTTAAGGTATTAGGCTAATAAAAGCAGACTTTTATAGTATAAACATATTTTTTTTTAAATCCTGGTTCATTAGCCAACCTTCCTATCTCACTCTAAACTCAGTTCTTCTCCCCCTCCTATGCCTTCTCTCTACCATATCCTTCCATTGAACTGTTGCATTGTCAATCAGGTGGTGCCCAAGCAACCACGATGTAAAGGGATTCCCAATCACCAGATTAGTTCTCGTTTTCAGCTGATGAGTGTTCTTCTCCTTCTTTGTGGTTCTAGGGCTGTGAACATGCAAAGATTCTGCTTTGCATGTGATTAATAGTTCTTTCTTCACCTTCTAGCTAAAATTTGGCTTTTGAGAACCGTTTTTGATCACCAAATGGCGATCTGTAGGGTTCTATTGAGTAGTCGGTGTGGTGCTAGTGAGCGGTCGGGTTGGAATTCCTCTGAGCAGTGAACGTCTGAGTAAGGGGATCTAGTTATATCTTTTAATAGCTGTATGATGTGCATGTTTGATAAATTCTAATTTGTTGTACTGTTATACTACATTCTAAGTTTTGAGCATGTTGAGTTGCGTTCGCTGAAACTATGAAATTCGTGTAACTGTGGTGTGATGATTATGAATTGAGTTGGATGAGTTGGAGCGTAGTTGTTTAATTTATCTTTTGTTGTGTGTTTGATTTAAGTGGTTTGTTACCTTGTTTGTGAAGTATGCTTTAGTATCTATAGTGTTGTATTATGATGTTCAAACATGTATATTGATTGTAGTTAAGAGTGTATTATTATCAAGTAAATGAAGTATGATTCAAGTTCGTGAGTCAAGTTTCAAAGTGTAGAATATCTTGGTGAGATTCTTAGTTGTTTAGAATGAAAGTAGGAGCTCAGTCTTGGGGGTCTTCTTAAAACTCTAATGGTCTTTCTTCTCACATAGAGAGGATTGAACCATGTGGTGAGGAGTAGCATGAGGTCTTAGTCTTGGGGGCTTCCAGTATACCTCAAGGCCCGGAACAGGCTAACCTCGTGAGTGTGGTAGGGTGGGACCTAATGACCAAGTATTAAAAGCCACCACGAGTGTATGACCCGCCATAGCTCGACTATCATTCTAAAGTCCAGTTGAGTCAATTCTAGTATATAACATGTTGTGCTGTATGATTTGACTTGCTTTAATTTAAGTTGACTCTTGTATGTTATATGTTGTTATATGGTATGCTTTTTTATATAATTAGCTCACCCTTGCTTTGTGTGTTTGTTGTGTCTTGCTTGTGTGGTGTTTTCATTTTGCAATGATCATCCACTTGGATGTGAGCAGAGGTAGATGAGGTTCCTCTAGAGTAGGCTGTGGAGACGGATGATAACTCTGTCGCTTAGCTTTGATAGGATTTCTTTACTGTTTTAGTATCATTTTGAAATATTCTAGTATGCTAAAAGTTTTAAATTCATAGTCATTTTGAGGATGACTATAATTCCTAATACTTTAGTGACAAGTTTAACTCCTAACTGTTCTCCTATATTATAATTGTGGACTACCATATTTTATATATTTGTTATATAATTGGATGTCACAATATATCTACTGAAAAGATATATTAAATCAATATACTCATGAAAAGCAACAGGAATATTTATAAAAAGGGAATATATGTATCGTGCTTAATTATATTTAAAATTTTATGAAAAAAAGGCTTATTTGTTTTTTCTTTTATTTTAACAAATTACAATAGTGTTTTGTTTTGTTTTAAAATATTTCTATACAGAAAATAATGTTTACTGCATAAATGTTTTCGAAAAATTAACATAGCAAAAAAAGGGTGAAGTATTTACAGTTATGAAAATAAATGTAGAAATATTAGCCCTGATATATTTTTTATATATCACATATGAATCTTTCTTTATAGGTAGGTCAACACAGTTAATTAGTTTCTACTGTGTAGTTTTGAAAAGTATAGTGAAAAATAGGTTAAGATGTTGAGAAAACAACAAACAAGCAAATCACTTCATTCTTCATATACATTTATGTTTTGAGCCCATCTTCTGAACTTCATCAAACTTCAGCCAAGTGGGGTGTCCATGATGAACCAAAGACCATGTTCATATTGCTAGAGTTTAGAATTTATCAGCATCAAGAAATCATTCTATAATTAACTGGAGAGATCACACAACACATTAATATTTGCATTCAACTTTCCTGGTGAATCACAAAGTTCTTCGAACGATTCAGTGAAACCTTATATACTATTGTTTTGTCGGCAGTTAATAAAATACATGTCTTTATACACAAAAATTATAAACAGAATGTGAAAGTTGTAAAACAGAAATTAGGGTTCTTGGTTGTCTTTGTGAAAGTTGTAAAACTGAAATTAGGATTCTCATGTCTTGTTTTAAATTTCCGTTTGGAAAAATGATAAATTTTGAAGAAGAAAGAAAAAAGAAATGAAAGATAAATTTGTGTCCTAATATTTTATTTATTTTTATCATAAATATTATCAAACTCTTTTATTTGTATCCTAATATTTTATTTTCTTTATGTTTTGGTTATGAGATCAAGGTTATTTGTTCACTTTCTTGAGTGTTTAGATGTTTGTCTTTGTTATTTGTCGTAGAATTCTGTTTTATCAAACTGGAAGGTTACCTGCAAAAAGGTATTCAGATGCCAAGATATGACCATTTTAATAGATAATGAATGATAAATACAATTATCTAGCTTTTTACTTTAAACTTGCATTTATAGATTTTAGAATGAATTTTGGATTACTCAAGGTTTAATCATAACCCAATTAGTATTAATCATATTTTATCATAAGTTAATCATCACCAAATCTAATCATTCTTACGGGTGATCGTTCTGTCTATAAGTCACAACTGTTCGATTTCGAGAATAGTCATTATGATGATTCTTGTGATATTCTTGATTGTATAGACTGTTGGGTTTAAGATTAACCAGATAATCATATGAAATCTTTTTCTTAAAATTTTTACGTTTGTATTAAGTGTAATAGAGTTTTATTATTAAGTTAAAAACAATTTAAACATTTTTTTCTTTTAATTCATCGGAACAATTTTTAAAGATAAAAGTGTGATGAAAAATTGAGTTTTAAAGCATATAATGTTAACCCTGAGATATTGGTAATTGAGCATGTGCATCGGACAAAGATATTATTAAAGTCCTCGTGCTACAATAACATGGAAGCATTCTCCTTAAGAGAATGTTTTGTTCCATAACTCAAATTAAATTGTAGAGGAATTTACATACAAGTTCTCAAGATCATAGCTAACATTACTTTTTCTTTTGGTTCAAGTCCCATTACTATGGTAATTGTAGCTTATTGATTTTGTAATATTGATTAAACTTTCTAAAGTCTTTTGTATCGTTAATTTTATAATTTAAATTTTTAAAATCTCGATAATTAACTAGTAGCGTCAATTTAGGTAATTCTTTTATGAATAATGACTTCATAGATGTTGAAACTTATGACCTCATTTGATTAACCCTACAAACCTATAAACGTAATTTGAAATTAATCTTGATTGGGGTGAAGCTGATTTCTCTAAAACTCTTCTGTTCCATAAACAGATTTGTAATACTACTAGCTACAAGTAGGACGAATATTAATTAAAAATTACTACATTAGTATACAGCTAGATCACCATTTTCATCATCGCCTAGTGATGAGAACTACCATTATTTCTTTCTATTTTCGATATAAACACACCCAAAGTCTCTTACATTTGCTATAAAAGAACTATGTTTTTAAAGTAAAACATCACAATAAACCAAGGACGTTTTCTTGTATAACTTTTTTTATTTATTTTATGCTACTATAGGCTAAGGTTTTTAATGAAGAAAATATTGTGGTTTTAGGACCCACTCTAACTGCATTTTTCGAAATTGCCGCACCACAACGGCACAACACCTAATGGACCTACTTTAATATTAATAGAATTGCAATTAATGCATTAAATCATGGATTGGATCTTTCAACAGAAACCCAAGCTTAAGGTCCCATCAACAACTAATTCACTAGTGTCCTTTGCAAAATTCATATCCTCATCAATTTTTCTATCATTATATCAACAAATTGCTCCTAAGTACTAATTTCTCTTCATCCAACAAACACAACAATATACACTTTGATTAGGCTTTTTTTTTCCAATAAAAAAGTTTAATTTCACCTCAATGTTAGTGGGTCCATTTTTCCCTTTTAATTAAGTGCAAAAGTGAGTTTTGAAATTCACAACAATTTGTGTAGCAATAACATGTCTACTATAAATAGAAACCTCACTCAAAGCTTACAAATAAATAGCAAGAGATTACAAACCTTGGCAAAATGTCATAGCTAGACAATCAATCACAATCACATCACAATGCTATATGCAACTCTCTCATAGCATTGCAACAAAAAACATACTATATAATTTGGTCACACACACACTCACTATCTAGTCTAGTTATAAATTGCTAAAGGATATTGAGCTATAGCCTAATGTCTCATATTCCCCACCATTAAAGCTACATGTTATCATCAATATTTCAATTCCAAAGATATAAAAAAAGTAAATTTCAGTGGACGAACTACATGATTGACAAATAATCATATGCATATTTAATTTCTCATGGCTAGATCCCATTTATATAGAACACGGATCCATAGGTTTTGTAGGCAAAACTTTAGACCTAATCTCTAGGTATATAGCAACCTGAGTGGACATGTTTTCAAAGGGATATTGCTAACAGTCTTTGTAACGTATATATAATAGAATGTTTTTTTTTCTTCGATCGGGTTAAAAAAAGTACCCAGAAATATGCCTGATATAGCTATTAGGAGCACGACAGTATCTAGCATCAAATCGATCTATATAATTGAAAGAAATATTAAGCAAATGAAAAAACAGGAAGCGATCAAGTCAAAGATATTGAATAATTAAACTGAAGAGGACCAAGAAGGTATCCAATGTTTTTTAAGGTTTCATCACTTGCATTATATGCATCTATTGTGGGACATCATCTTACATATTTGTGGGGATACCATGCTTCATGGATTGTGAAAAAGTTAATTAGTATCAATGTTCGTGTCACTGCTAACCAACTTATTTCAAGTCTACACGTCTTATTTTGTTTTTGCATAAATAACGAATCTTTAAACACCAGCAAAATCTGTCAAAATTTCAAGATAATCAAAAGATATACCTGTATTTGCAATATCATACACACTGCCAAAGAGAAAATTCAAGATTATTTTCATATATATATATATATATATATATATATATATGCTTGATAGTGTATATATATAAGTGAATACAATACAGGGATTCACCCCAATGTTAAACTCTTCGTCAACTTCATTCTAAATTCGCATTCGAAATAACAAAATACACTTCTTGAACCAGGGATATGCCTAGATAGTCGATTATGTTCCAACACTGCAGCTGAAGTTATATCCAAGACCTAGCAACAGATTCAGGATTTTGAAACAACTTTGAGATCTGAAATCAATTGAAAAGTGAAACCCAGAAGTTAAATTCGTGCAGCATGTATGTATATAGATCAGTCACACAATGTTGTTATGAACAACCCCTTTTGGGATAAAACTGTATATAAATATATACATTTCCCTTAAGATGAAAAAAAAAATGTAAAAGCGCAGGAAGATATATAGAGTGTGGCCATGGTGATTGTGAAATGAGTTTGCAGTGTTAGCAGGTAGTGGAAAGACGATGCGATTTTTATGTACGAATGTCACATATACATGTAACAGCACGAAAGAAAAGGACATTCATATGATGGGAAATGAGAAAAGAAGAAACAAAATTCGTTAGAATAAGACAAAACTTTATGAAGGCATGAGATTTTGGGTTCTAGCTGGTACGCCAATGCAATTTATAAACCACGAGCAGACAAGACTCTAGAAACAGCATCTAATTTTCCCACAACCATGGATCTTGAACCTTTTTCCCCAAGATATTTTTGTATATAATATAGTTATCAAGATAATATTTTCACAAATCTAATTTTAAATTCTCAAATTTCATATCATTGCAGTGGTTACATCTTGTGGAAGCCACAACAAGAGAGTACCATCAAGTAAGGAAGTAAGATCGTGCGGAAAAGCAAACTTGTATACAAGTAAATATATATATATATATATATATATATATATATATATATATATATATATATATATATATATATATATATATATATATATATTATATGATAATATACAGGCACAAAAAGACATAATTACGAAATGCAGAAACTCTATGGTAGCATTGTCTTGTTGCATGTGAGAGCGACAAAGAGACAATGGATGATGAGAGTGCATTAATTTACCCATTCTTCTACTGTATGCTCTTTCAATGTTCAAAAGAAACAAAACTGAGGTAAAGTGTATGTATTTACTGTTAGTAACAATTTATAACATGTAACTAGATACATACAATTTAGGGTTTTGGATTCCGTGAATTAGGGTTTAATGTGGAGTGAACTTATTCCTGCGTTTTTATATAGAACTGTGTGCTGATGGGATATATGATTGATGAATTTTCATTTTCTCAGTGGTGAAAATTGAAGCAGCAAACACTAACTACAGAGTGTATTGTCCAAAAACTACAGCACCCAATTGTTCAATTGTGTCGTTTGTGTGCATATAACAATGTGAATGGTTGAAGTAGCATCCTTAATTTTCCATGAAAATCTAGAAATTAGAGAATATAGTGAGGAAGAAAATTTACCAGATGGTCCTGATGAAGGGTAATTATATAATATTACTGCAAAGGCAAGTTTGAGGAGGTGTCTCCGTTGGGCTTGATAATGTTCCTCTTCTTCTTTTTCTTCTTGTAAGGGATTCCTCTAGCCTTAGCTTGAGAATCCCTGACCTCTCTAAGATAGACTCTTATGGCACCACTTGCGAAGGGATTGGTCTCAGGAAGGCCTCCATTTTCTTCATATGCAGCTCTCAATCTTCCAATGAGTGCATCAAGGCTTCCCCAAGCTTGTCTAAGAGGGCAAGTGCAGGGTCCAGGTGGCTCACTTTGTCCAAAGAACAAGCACCCTTGCAAGTGCACTTTGGTTTTCCCAAACTGATCCAAGTAACGAAGGAACTCAAGAACATGGCTGGAACTACACTGAGAAAGTGCCACAGGAGGCCTCTGATTCCTCAAGTACTGTCCAAAAGTGTTCCAATCTCTTCTCTTCTGAGACTCATAGCGACTCAGTGGTAACTGTTGCTGTTGCTGCTGCTGTTGATTGTGATGATCATGATGATGATGATGATCATGGTGATCATCAGCCCCTCCAGAGGCTCTTGATGACCCTTCTGCTACCTCCTTTCCCTTGGTGGACATGCCTGCTACTGACAAATCATTTAGTATTTGTTTTTGTGAAGTGTGAAAGGGAAATTTTGGTGGGGAAGAAAAGAAGACAAATAGAAACACATAAACACACTGACACTCAATAGAAGAAAATTTTATAAAAAAAGCATTAGATATATAAAAAATTTGGAGATCACATCAAAGGGGTAGTGAGGGGACATGGCATGGGACCAATGAAAGTGCTTTAGCCCTTCTTTTTCTTCCTTCCCTACATTATTTCTTGCTTTAATGGTACTATTAGTATTAATCATGCTTTATTTTTATTTTTTTTTAATTATTGTGCTTCCATCATCAAAGCAATTATTATTGGGTAATTAGCACTAGGGTTAATAACTTGGTGACCATTTAGTCACACTCTAGGTCCTCTACATTGAAGGCCTTGTTTGCCACCTATTGGCAATTTTTAGGGATTAAAAGTTAAACTCAATGGCTTCCGTAACCTATTCTATAACACATTTTGACTTGGTTAGGGAGTATGGTATCACATCTCTTTCACTCCCCACAACTTTTCAATCACATCGCCTCGTGCATTTTACTAATATAAGCAAATTTATGCAGCTCATTCAAGAGTTTGAACTCAAACACTTCAACCATTCTTTTAGCTTATATATCATTTACACAATCCAATTTTAGTTACACTTCCTACCTAGGGCTATTTCACCCTAATAACCCTTTTCATAATCAATTCAAATTATTATTTTTCACCATAAATTATCAATTTTTTTGTTTTTGCAACTTTCTTTGTAAAACTCAAACTTGCATGTTTCTCTAACTGCTTCGTTAGGGAAACAAAATAAAAAAAATATTTTTTTAACAATTTTTTTATAACACATATATAATAATTTATGATTGGTCCGTTTAAAAAAACAGATCAATAAAATAGTACACTTAATCTATTCTCAAAAAATTATTAAAAAATATTAATATATCGGGATCCATAAATAAACCAAAGCAACCATTTTTAAGTGGAAGAGTGGTAGTAACTTGCACAATTGTTCCTAATATTCGTCAACCACGCGCTACTACGCGCACACCTTCAAGTTCTTATATATTTTCATTTTCTTTTAATTAAAAATCGAAGTGTACGTAATTTTGGATTTATTAAACTAGTTTCAAAACTGTCAGTAATATCTTCTTAAAAAATAAGATTTTTTTTTTCATTCAAGATTTAAGAGGGTTTTAATAGATTGCAACTTAGACAAGATTTTAATACAATTCTTATATATAATAGTAAAATTAAATTAATTTTAAATCACAAAGGCAGACAGATAAAATAAAAATATAGAGGCATCCTCTTTAGATGTACACATGGTTGAAAATCTAGTTAATCCATCATTGGAATTAGTTATTATTTTTTTAATTAAAGCAAATTAAATATTTTAACAACTATGTATGATGTAATCATGTGATCATTCACAGGTGAGATCTCTCATCTAACACTTACACAGATATTTTTTTATGTGAGAGTGAAAAAGTAAGTATTAATTAGTGAGGTTAATCATAAATTATATTGTTAAGATTAATTAAACAGAGAATGCACCTTTTCAAATAATGATGTGACTTCAAGTAATATTTAAATTTAGTCATTATGGTAGTCAAGATTTGTTCCTCTAACTTCGACATTAGATAATGTCTCACTTGTAAAAATAATCCTATCAACAGCACAAATACATTAAAGTTTATCTATAAAATGTTAACAATTTTGGTTATATATATCTAGCAAATTATTAAGTGTGTCATAATTATTATATTTTATTAATTAATCTATTAAAGTAATCTAATTAATTAGATTATAGTAAGAACATTTATGTTATAAAAAAATTTCTGTATAAAAATCATAAGTAATATTTTAATTTATTAAAAAATTAAATTAAAATGTTAAAACTTAAGAAAAAGTAATTAATAGAAGTTACATGGTTCTCATATGCACAAGTAATTACACTATTTCTGTCTCTCTTTTTTCCATCTTTATTAGATGAAAAAATTAAAAGAAAATCTAAAAATGTTCTACAGTTAAAAAATTAAATATCAATTAATTTACTTTGTTTCCAATGACCAACCTAAATATATTTTCGTTTCTTTTCTTGTTCTAATCGAATTAGAAATTGTTCTATTTATATAAAGGTTTATTGATCATTAATAATTTATATTCATAATCGAACATAAAATTATATATTGATTATCTTCAAGAAATCGACTAGAATTTCAACCTTTTCGTGTATAATTTACAACTGCTATTTCACCAATCAACTTCAATTTATAACATATATACATTTAAAAATACAAATAGATATATGAGCCAAAAGTTATATACTTGTAAGTATTTATTTTATTTAAGAATTGATTGTAAGCGTTACATGGTTTAATAGTTAGAGGCTTTTTCTATTCAATATTTATGATATATAATGTTATTTCTAATTATTTAGTTGCTTTTAAATTTTTTATTTTTAATTATATTTTTCGATTATTGATTATTTTTAATTCGCAAAATGACAAAACCCTTTTTGTAAGTACTTATGTAATAATATACTGAAAGTTCCACATTTATGTAAAAATTTTCCAATACACATACAGAAAATAAGTTATTCAATTTTACTTAAATTCTTTATTCAAACATGTACTTACTTTTTGCACCCCCCCCCCTCCCCTCCAATTCTATTGGCATTGCTATTAAAGAAAATGAAACTATTTTTATATACTCTTTCTTAGTCACACTTATGTCTTGTTATGAACTTTCATTAAATCAAAATAATTTATTTACACTTTAATTATTTGAGTAACTAAAGGTAATTTTTAGTGTTCATTATTATTTCAACATATACTAAAATCTCTTCCTGGAACCTAAGTTTAACCCGGTACATATAAATTATCATTAAAATAATATGTCGCTAGTTAAATTAATTTATAATATTCAATATTTAAAAATTAATATATATATATATATATATATATATAGATATAGATATAGATATAGATATAGATATATAGGAAGCTATGAAGTTGCTAAAATCTTAACCAATTATAACAATCATACTTTATTAACATCTCTTTCTCTTAAAAAAAGCAGTACATTTCCTTATATAGAGGTCATTTATTTCAAAATGACAACCTTCATCCATCGTTATAACAAGTAAAGAATATCAACTAAAATTACTTTTCCAAGTTAAGTTTATAAAAAATAGTTAATATGAAATAATAAAAAAAAAAGTATTCAGATTATCTTCAATCTT
Source organism: Vigna reflexopilosa (assembly GCA_027742785.1). Lineage (NCBI taxonomy): Eukaryota > Viridiplantae > Streptophyta > Magnoliopsida > Fabales > Fabaceae > Vigna > Vigna reflexopilosa. The sequence continues at coordinate 19,445,401 of CM050932.1, forward strand.
CACTCCTAAACTGTATAAAACTATTGAGTGTAAAAAAAAAATAATTTTCACAAAGTAATAACTATAGTTACTTAGGCTAAGATTCCAAATAATCGACCGAGCAATTAAGAATATTATTAGTTACTTAGGCTTACGAACTAGAAATTATTTGATTTTGACTCTTGAAGAAGAGAGGATGTAGACACATAATGTTTTAAAATTGGTCAATTGACCTAAAAGCATTTTTTTATGAATATAATAACATAGATTATAATAAGGCAGCCAGTAATGATTAATTAAAAACTTCCCACTAAAAGCTGCTTAAGACTAATCTGTATCTAACACCATAATAATATATATTAATATAATTTTCCTTTAGCATCACCAAATTGTCCATTCATGTGTCTTAACGATAGGTGATTGAGTGAGGAATTTTATTGGTGGCACTGAGCACTAATGAATTAAGCACTAATACTAAAAGATAATAATATCTATAAATTACATCAATGGTGGTTTTGTTGTTTCCTGAAGTTTTTTCCACCATCTTTCCTACACTTGGACTTTACATGGAAACGTGTAAAGCAACCATAGCATTTTGGAAAATACACTTTTCCAACTTGTTTCCATTATTCTAGCAACAAGTCAAATTGTCCATAGTCTAGTATATATGTTACAACAAACTAGTCCTTGCATGCCTATGCCTGTGACTATCACCAGTCCTATCTCTTTATTCCTTTCCCTTTTAATTTTCATGCATTTATAATATTCTTTAACCATTATAAAATATCTTAATTTACTTTCTTCACTCTATCTCTGAATTTCTTAACCCCATTAGGCTTCTACACCAACCCAATGTGTTACATTCTTCATTAAGTTATGGGCTAAACAAATTATTACTTCAAAACTAATCAACATTTCCAACCCCTTTATACAAAACTCACTAACACTAAATTCACCTATTACATCTCTAAATTTACATCTTACCCATAACAACCAAACATAAAAAATAGTTACTACTATAATTGCAATTAATTGTAAAAAAATTATATCTCACCTCCTAGTAACATATGTAAATTTTGATATTTAAAATGCAACAAACAAATTTATATTTGATTAGAATGCATTAGACATAAATTTACATTTGTCCTTGAGAAGTTATAATTGGAAATATAAGTGTAAGTTTTTAAGTCTTATATTGTGTAAAGTTAAGAAAGTTAGACATCATACACGAAATAAAATTTATAAACTTATTGTCAACTAATGACAACTTATGATCATGAGCGAGAAGGACATTGACCCCAATTTTTTTAATATATAAATAAAATTATTTATTTAATTATATATATATATATATATATATATATATATATATATTTATTTATTTATTTATTTATTTTTGACACTCCAATTTTTATTCACTCATAAAAATATGATATTCTTAAAATATTTTTAGAAAATACAGGACTAAATTAGAGTGTTGTCAATTTAATGTAAGCTAAACTTATCTCTCACTTATATTTTTCTAACATTTGAATTCAAAGACATGTTAGTCATTAAGTTACATTTTCAATATATTTAAATAAAACTTATAAATATATCTTATATCTCACTCATTCTACAAGTTCGGTTAAAAAGTGGACTAAAAACCTAAGTTAATTTCACAAAATCGGCTTGTAACATGAGGTTTTGAATTCATTTATATAGTACATATTGGTCTTATCTCTAGTTAATGTGAGACTTCCAACACCCCCATCACGTCCAGGTATATACATCTCGAACGTGTGACTAAACATTAATGGATGGTTTGATAACAACTTAATAGCAGGTGGAAGAATATGTCTGTCAGCCCCTGAAAAATGACGTGTGGACGGGAGGAGACAGATGTATCTAGTTGAGTGGACCGAGTGGCTTTCAGTGGTAGTATATAAATGAATATTTCAAATTCTCGTGCCACTCTTTGCATGCAATTCCTCTCTCCAAATTTTTGAAGATCTTTTCTCCTTCTTCTTCTACAATTCTCCTCCTTCTCTCTAAAAATATTTCATCTCACTTCATCTGATCTACAATCAGGTGGTGCTTAAGTCATCAAGGTGTTAAAAACTTCCATTCTCATTGATCAAACTTTTGTTTTGGACCCGTAAGTTTTGTTTCTTGAGTTTTTGGTGGAAATCTGGAAAATTCTGTCACATGCAAGATAGCCTTGGTGGTTACATGTGTTCTTCAACTTTCTCTTCTCCTTTCTAACTTCATTTTGGTTCATTGGGTGGTCTTTTCTCACCAATCGGTGAACTATAGGTGTTCCTAGGACTTTCTGGCATGAAAAGCAATATTTGGAAAAAGATAAACGTTGTTCTGTTCGGTCAAAGAGGTAAGGGAAGCTAGCTAATTTAATTACTTGGTTTTGATGTATGAATATGTTGTTTGATGATTATGCATGTGTGTAAAATTGAATGATTTGGTATTTAGTGCTGTTGGTGTGGAATATTGATATTGTGTTCATGATGATTGTGTTTCTGCTCAATTCTAGTTCAGTGGCAGAGTGAAATTGGAAGGAAGTGTGGTAGTGAAAATGGGGGATTTTGTGTTCGGTTTAAGTTTGGTCTATATGGGAAATCTAGGTAAGTTGTTTAAATACTTGTTAGAATCCTTAAGTCACTCAGAAATGTACCAAGACTAGTAAATTTGGTTCTCGGTCATTGAGTTCATGATTCTGCATAATTGATTCTCAAATTTGTGAATGAAACTCTCTTAATGATGTTAGAAAGACTTAGATATTCTTAATTAATGTGTAGGGATGTATATGATATAAGTTTGGAGGATTAGAAGTTGGGAGAATGTAGTGAAATTGGTAAGGATTGGTGTTGATCATAATTCTGCAGTCATTCTATAGAATTATGCAGTTTGTTGAGGGTCTTTAACTGACCGTTCGACTTTTCTCTAGTACTTGGTCTTAATTGAGTTCTACGATTGTGGACTCTCAGTTAATGACCGATCGGGCTTGTGTAAATATTCAATTGAATATAAAATTCAGTCTAGTCGTAACTTTTGTTTTTAATTGCGTTCGGTCTGTTATAGGCCTTAATTATTAATGACTGCTCGGTCATGCACTGTCTGGGTAGTGCTCGGTCATATACTGTCTGGGTAGTGCTCGGTCATATACTAGCACTTGGTCTTAGTAGTGCTCGATCTTGTACTAGCACTCGGTCTCTTCGTAGTATTCAGTCTTGTACTTGTGTTCGGTTCTAATAGTGTTCGGCCTAAACTAATTGTGTTCGGCCTAAACTAATTGTGTTTGGCCCAAGTTGTTGAGATTGTTGATAAGGAAAACACTGATTTAGCTAAACCTTTTAATCTTACAGTGCTCTGATTTTTTATGATGACAACACATTATTAATAACACATATATTGTTATGTGTTACATGTTCAATTCTTTATTGTGAATGATATCTTAAAGAACATGTCTGTGTTGATTCTCATATATGTATGCATATTCACTGATTTTATACTTGATACATCTTTTGTGATTGCATTACATGTGTTTAAGAAAAGAAAACCACATGCACTTTGTTGAACTTATATTGTTTTGCAAATTTGCAAGTTTTAAGTCGATTTCATTATGAAGTAAGTCGATTTAAACTCGTGACTTTGCACATATTTTCAAAAGCAGTGTTGTGAGAGATTTTGCATTGAAAAGTATTTCAAAACTAAGTTGAAGTGTCTAAGTCGACTGCACGCGCAATGAATTCGACTTAGTTAGTTATTTGTTTTGAAATTTTGTTAATGCTATTGATTACAAACGGCTATATTTCAATTGTTTGTTAAAGCATTAAATGAAAGTCAATTGTATTAAATGCGAAATCAATTTGGTTGTTATGACTGCTGCTATTTGACTTAACTGATATAATTGTCTGATGACAATCGACTTTATTAGTGGCACAGTCGACTACGGGAGTGTCTGATTTATAGAAAACTATAAATATACGTGATTCTGTTGATCACAAGGACTTTGTACTTTGATATTCTAACACTTTCATTTGATATTTCAGCTTGTGATCTTTGTGTGAAAAAGCTCCAAGAACTCATCAAGAAGACGAAGGAGATCTTTCTTGAAAGAGTTTCTTAAGGAGGAAGTGACTTACGCATACTGGTTGATCAAAATCTGCACAATTGGTGTTCTTCATTTGATCAAGGTTTCTATCAATCTTTGGAAAGATTGTTGTTTTCCTGTTGGGATTACAGGAGGTGATCTTGTGGAGTTCTGGACATTTTGAGGATTGTTCAAAGTAGGTGAAGATTGCAGAAGAGGGGATATCTTGTTGCAGATCTTTGTGTTGACTTCCTATACTTTTAGTTAGAGGGTTAGAGAGATTGTCTATACTTTTGACGTGGAGGTCTCAATAGAAATCTTGTTGCAAAAACCTTGACTAATATAGTGCATTGGCTTCCTGGTTGTGGAAGGACATTGGATGTAGGCATTGAGGCCGAACCAATATAAAAACTTTGTGTTTGCTTTCTCTTTCCCTACATTTTTACTTTAAGTCGAGTTTACAATTTACACAGTCAACTTTATATTTCCACTGCACTTAAAATTCTTATTACTTGCGATTCAAGAAACTTTGTAAAGGTTTATATTTTGTGAAAAAGATTTTAAAAAGACTCCATTTTTTAAACCTCACCTATTCACCCCCCTCTTGGTGTTGAAACTGAGCCATCCTGTTTCCAACAATTGGCACCAGAACTGATTTTCATAAGATATTTGAAAAAATAGTCGGCTTTTATTTTCTTTGAATCGACTATATTCCTAGTAATGGCTTCCAGTTTTCAAACCTTTGGTGAAGGTGCATCTACAAACAGACCACCATTGTTTGTGGGTGAAAATTATCCTTTTTGAAAAATAAGAATGCAAATCTTTCTTGAATCTGTGGATAGAGGAATTTGGGATGCAACCTTAAATGGTCCTTTTGAACCAACTCACACTGTTGATGGAAAAACTATTTTGAAAAACGTTTCTGAGTCGTCTCAAGAAGAGAATAGGAAAGCACAATATGATGTCAAAGCTAGAAATATCATTGCCTCTCCACTAATAGATGATGAATTTTTCAGGATATCACAATGCAAATCTGCCAAGGAAATGTGGGATGTCTTGGAAGTTACTCATGAGGGCATTTAATGAAGTAAAGAGAGCCAGAAAGAATTATTTGATTCAAGAGTATGAACTTTTCAGAATGAAGGCTGGTGAAACAATCTATGAAGTCCAAAAAAGGTTCACTCATATAGTCAACCATCTCATGGCTCTTGTAAAAGTCTTTGACAAAGAAGAGATCAATATCAAGATACTTAAAAGTCTAAACAGAAACTGGCAACCCAAAGTCGCAACAGTCTTTGAATCCAAGGATCTGAGTAGCATGAACATGGCTACATTGTTTGGAAAATTGAGAGGGCATGAGCTAGAACTTCGAAGATTGAAGGATGAAGAAGAGATTGAAGAGAAAAAGTTCATAGCATTGAAAGCAACGAGCAAGAAAGCCTCAAAGATTACACAATCAGAGGATGATTCAGATGCTGAGATGGACAACAATGAACTGATGTCCATGGTGGTAATAAAGTTTAATCGACTTATGAAAAACAATAGTCAACTTACTAACCATGCAGGTAACAACAAAGCCAAGAAAGCTTTCAGGTCAAATGTGATTCAATGTTATGAATGCGGGAAAGAAGGACACATCAAACCAGATTGTCCAGACCTAAAGCCGAAGCAGAGAGCTAACAGAAAGTTTCCTCAGGACAAAAACAGAAAGCAGAAAAGAGCTTACATTGCCTGGGAAAACAGTAATTCTAATTCATCAAGTGATGAAGATGTTGATTGTGAAGAGGAATTGATAATCTTGTCACTAATAATGAGAAATTGCAAAGGAATTACATGAAGCTTTATTGTCTGCTAAAAATGTTAAAACTGAGACTATTACAGTAGAAAAGAAATGTGAAAAATGTCCTACTCATGTTGAACAAATAGATTACTTGACTAGCACGCTAGCCAAATTCACACAGGGTAGAGATAACTTGAATGTTGTTTTAAAGTCTTCAGGTAGAGCAATTTATAGACAAGGAATTGGTTATAAAGCTCAATCTAATAGAACCAATACAAAGAAATTTTCTTATTTAAGCAAACCTGTTAAACATGATTGTTTTTATTGCAATAATATTGGTCATACAGTTAGAAATTGTTATTACAGAAAAGTTGGAGTTCCTAATGGCTTATATGTGTGGATACCTAAGGAACATCTGGCTATAATTGACAATCAAGGACCTAAATTCAAATGGGTACTTGCATCAAAAACTTGAACTGTTTTGTAGGATTTGAAACAGGTGCAGTGAGGTCTCAAGGATGAACTAAAATGGCTATATCAACCATTTTGAGTGTCTACAACTGGTAACAAGTATTATCTTACTGCATCATGCATAAAAAGATTGATTGATTGATATGTATGATTGTTTGATTGTTTGTTTGAATGTGTTGAATGAAAATCAAATTTTTACGAATTATAGTTGACTTGATTATGAGCTTAGTCGAATGTGTGTCTTTGTATGTCTAACTCTGTTTTGAAAACCTTCTATCATACAGTAGTCAACTTTGATTTTATTCAAATTGACTTAGTGTTTTTGTTCTATGTGTCTCTAGTCGTGGCTGTCTCTTGATTATTTCAAATTTTATTTTGTTTTATTCTTAGTTTTCTTTTGGTAATGGCTTAAACTGCCATCATGTCTATCTTGTTCTTGTCAATCGTTTGTAATATCTTTTGAACAAGTAATGAACTCAGTTTGTTTTGGTTTAGATTCATTTTCTTTAAATATCCTGATTGAATCTCCTTAATTGCATCTTAAAATCGACTGAGTGATTATTGAAGTTGATTATGCACATGTTCACTGTTACATTCATTCTTTTGCATACTCACTTCTGAACTGTATAATTTCTTGCATTACTATGATTCTAAATTGCTTGATCTTCAAAAGATCGTGAAAGTTTTTGCAGGAAACATTGCTTCTAAACTTACTGCTGGAATCACAACTCAAATGAAAAGTAATGAAATCAACTTGAACAATGGATCAATCGACTATCACTAACAGGGGTTATAAATTCCATTTATTGGAATTTGGTTTTTCAGTTGTTTGATCTTTTTATATTGGTTATACTCAATATATCTCTATTTCTGTTTGATTGTTATATCTGAGAGAATATATTGTGAGATTGTTGATAATTGTATCTTTGCTTGATTGAATATTTTGAAATTATAACTCTGATACAATTTTGATACAAACTGTATGTATGCTCTGACATTTGTGAAACTGCATTGTGCATCTAGATTTGATTTTAAATATGCATAATGACAGGGGGAGTATTACATGATTGCATAGATTTTTCACATGCCTACACTTTAGGGGGAGATTTTTCTTTTTCATGTGAATATCTGTGATAGGGGGAGCATCTTTGAATGTTTAATTTGTTTACACTGATGCATCTTTGGTATTTCATTTTATCAGAATATCAATATCTAAAAGCAAACCTTTTTTGCTAATGCACAAAGGGGGAGAAAAGTTTGATTGATTATTTGCTTGATATTTGATTGCTTGATACTGCTTATTAAGAGTAAAAGTTTTGAAATATGTTGAAATTATCTTTTTTTTTGCTCTAATATATTGGGAAAAATCATGTAATCACTTGTTCTTACTGAATGCTTATATTAGCTTTGTTATTCTTGATTACTTGACTGATTTTATCTGTTGTTTGTGTACAAACATGGTTGCTTATTAATCATGATTGTGCATCATCAAAAAAGAGGGAAATTGTTGAGATTGTTGATAAGGGAAGCACTGGTTTAGCTAAACCTTTTAATCTCACAATGTTCTGGTTTTTTATGATGACAACACATTATTAATAACACATGTATTATTATGTGTTACATGTTCAATTCTTTATTGTGAATGATATCTTAAAGAACATGTATGTGTTGATTCTCATATATGTATGCGTATTCATTGATTTTATACTTGATACATCTTTTGTGATTGCATTACATATGTTTAAGAAAAGAAAACCACATGCACTTTGTTGAACTTATATTGTGTGGAAAATCTGCAAGTTTTAAGTCGACTTCATTATGAAGTAAGTCAATTTAAACTCGTGACTTTGCACAAATTTTCAAAAGCAGTGCTGTGAGTGATTTTGCATTGAAAATTATTTCAAAACTAAGTTGAAGTGTCTAAGTCGACTGCATGCGCAGTGAATTCGACTTAGTTAGTTATTTGTTTTGAAATTCTGTTAATGCTTTTGATTTACAACAGATATATTTCAATTGTCTGTTAAAGCATTAAATGCAAGTCAACTGTATTAAATGCGAAATCAATTTGGTTGTTATGACTGCTGCTATTTGACTTAACTGTTATAATTGTCTGATGACAGTCGACTTTATTAGTGGCACAGTCGACTACATGAGCGTCTAATTTATAGAAAATTATAAATAGACGTGATTATGTTGATCAAAAGGACTTTGTACTTTGATACTCTAACACTTTCATTTGATATTTCAGCCTGTGATCTCTGTGTGAAAAAGCTCCAAGAACTCATCAAGAAGACGGAGGAGATCTTTCTTGGAAGAGTTTCTAAAGGAGGAAGTGACTTGCGCATACTGGTTAATCAAAATTTGCACAATTAGTGTTCTTTATTTGATCAAGGTTTATATTAATCTTTGGAAAGATTGTTGTTGTCCTATTGGGATTACAGGAGGTAAACTCGTGGAGTTCTGGACACTTTGAGGATTGTTCAAAGTGGGTGAAGATTGCATAAGAGGGGATATCGTGCTACATATCTTTGTGTTGGCTGCCTATACTTTTAGTTAGAGGGTTAGAGAGATTGTTTATACTTTTGACGTGGAGGTCTCTATAGAAATCTTGTTGTAAAAACCTTGACTAATATAGTGCATTGACTTCCTGGTTGTGGAAGGACACTAGATGTAGGCATTGAGGCCGAACCAATATAAAAACTCTGTGTTTGCTCTCTCTTTGCCTACACTTTTACTTTAAGTCGACTTTACAATTTACATAGTGAACTTTATATTTTCGCTGCACTTAAAATTCTTATTACTTGCGATTCAAGAAACTTTGTAAAGGTTTATATTTTATGAAAAAGATTTTAAAAAGACTCGTGGGTGTGAGGAGATTGTGAAGAGGTTTCTTTGGAGCAGGTGCTGAGTGAGGAGTCTTCAAGCCCTTAGATTAGGACCGTTCGGGTGATAAATCTCTTGTATGACCGTTCGGTTTGTACTTATGGTTTGTTTCAGCATAAGGTTTTTTCTAATGTTTTTAAATTTATGGTTATTTTAGGATAACTATAAGTTAATTTTTCCCTGTAACTGTTCTATTTTGTTGTAAATGTAAGGACTGTTAAATATAGTTTACTGCTATATTTTTCGGATGTTACAATGTCCAACAAATAACAAATCTCATTAGGATAGACTCTAACAATGACTATGACACCATGTTAAGAAATTGACTTTAAACTTAATTCGATCCTAGAAAATCGGCTTGTAAAGTGAGATTTATATCAACTTATATATTATAAATTGACCTTACCTCTAGTTGACGTGAGACTTCCAACAAATTCTAAAATATATTAATAAAAATAAGTTTTAATGAAATTTTTCTCCATATATAATAAGATGTAACAACTTAAAAAGAAAACTTTGATGCAAAAAGATTTTCATAACTATAATAGAAAGTTATTGGTTTAATAAAACAATGTTACAAAAGAAAGAACAAAATCAATTAAGGTAAAATAGTGAACAAATTAAACGTAAGTACATTGACAATTCTCCTTTGAAACTCTCAAAGATAAAAATTCATGAAAAAAAAAGTTTCATTTCAAGATAATCAAAATTCTCATAAATATAGTTTAACTAGTATTTTGACTCGTGCAACACACGAAATTATTTTTGAAATGAATGAATTTTATGTTTTTTAGTAATTGGAAAAAAATTAAGAAGTTAAAAATCCATATTATTTTTCAAATATATGATATATATGATATAAAATAACATACATCAATTTTACAATGTTTACAAGTGCATGCAACATTTTTTAACATCTAGGATCATGACAACGTTAATTATAGAAATCATTGTTTTATCCAATATGAAGTTTCAACTTTAACCTTTTGAACATGTATGCATGTAGCTGTTATGAACATCTATACAAAATTGCTTACTGAATTTCATTATTTAGAAGGCCAGTATAATTTGCACATATAGAACCAATACAACTTTATTAGATTTAAAATAGGATTGAAAACAATAAAAGAATATATTACAATAATTAAAATATAATTGGAATATTGTCAAATTAATTTGTATACCTTTTATTAAAGATTTTCAAATATTTCTTTTTAAATCACATTTGTAATTGTAACATCTTCATCTAAAATTAGTATTTTCAATTTTTTTGTTTTCACTCTACAAATATGTCCATGAGTGAATACAGAGGATGAGGAAGATAAAGTCTAACTTTAAAAAAAGTTTGACCTTGACTTTTGTTTATTCTCATGTCAAAGCATAGACATATAGGAAATTACCTCCTTTGCAACTTGAAAGGCATGCTAGAATCAAAAGGAGTCAAGTTCATTCTTGGTATAAATATTTTATGACCAACATTTTTGCATGTTAGCATAGCAGAGATAACATTCTTTCCCAAATCATTGACTTGCAATCTTGTACCATTACAAAGATCATTTGCTTGATCAATGTTTCTTAAAAGCATGATAGGTACACCAACTTTCAATTTAATCCTCTGATTGGTAATCCTGAGCATTAATATCATTAAGAAACTTTGAAGTAAACCACTCACCTTAAATTTCTTGATCTTCAGATTTACAAGGAGTGTCTGAACTTAAATAAGTTTGTTCTTCACCAAGTATCAAAGATAAAATGAACTCATTTACTTGTTCAACATAGTCGTTTGTAGAATAAAGTATAACCCCATCATCAAAGAAACCACGACTCATGATATTCTTAATAGACCAGGATAAATAAAGTTCACTGAAGAAAGTATAGGTGTTTCATATTCTTGAATTAAAAGATCTGGTGGTATACAAATGTTGCCTTTACTATTTTCATTCAAATTAGTATGTCCATCCCCAATTTGTAGAATCCAATAAGAAAATTCTTTTATAACTCTTGCACTTTAATTACAAATTGCAGTCTTAATCTAATGTTTTCTGAAAGCTTTAGAATTGAGTAATGTTGTCAGAATCAAAGTAGTTTATTAATGTCTTCACAATATCAAATCTTGATCCATTTCTTACTACGGACAAAATTTTTCTAAAATCACCTTTGAACACCTTACCTTTTCCAGCAAATGGTCTTTCAATATTATCTTCATTTTTAGCTCTTATAATATCTCTCAAGATTTTATCAAAAGCTTCAAAACATAACTTGTTCATCATAAGTGCTTCATCCCATATAATCAATTTTGTTTCCACCAAAAGTTTAGCATGAAGACTTCCTTTATTGATTGTGCAAGTTGATTCATCATTGATTGCCAATGATATGTAAAAATTAGAATGAGTAGTTTTACCTTTAGGAAACAATAAAGACACAATACCACTTAAAGCTACATAGGACAAGCATTTCCTTTGATCTAATAGCAATTGGGAAAAAAATCATAAAAAATCCTATCATATACCACCATTACCATAAAAAATCCTATCATATACCACCATTACCATTACCTAAATGGATAGTTGTTTTGATCTCTTTATGCACATGTAGTTGCTCATGAGTTACTAAATGGAATAGAGATTGATGAAGAATCTCCATCTTTTGTTTATCATAATTCAATTCATCAATAAAATCTTGTTTCATAATTTCAATGAATCTAAAAGATCAATTTGAGGAAGACAATTGTACTCTTATAAGAATCTACCATTTGAATTTAATAGTTCTTATACTTCTAGAAGACAAAGATTATATAAATCCTGTTCTCCAATTTTAAGACCTACATAAGAAAGACATATTATATAAACATTTAAAGTAATAATTAATTACAAATTATTTAAAGTTAGTACCTGGTAGGTTCAATTCCTTTTTTATATATATAAAATCCCATTTTCCAAAAACTTCCAAGTTGAATTCAAAACCACATTTGGCTTTAACATTGTATTCATGATTAACAAAGTAACAAATAACTTTCTAAGTTGATTTCCAAAGACAAGTTCGTTGGCCTCTTTGACTGCATCAATGAATTATTGATTGTTTACCAATAATCCTAAAGCATAACAAGCCTCTTCGTATGTATGAAAAGGTTTTCCATTAATTGTCTTTATGTTATTATGATCAATGCAACCATTTTTCTTTGTCAATAGAATTCTCATGTAGTAGCATTCACCTGATCTTTGAGGAATATGTAAGTTTACCAATAATATTGTTAAGACAAAAGTGTTTAGAAATCCTTGTTTTGAAGTTTATCAAAAGTGTCTAATGAAAAGAAATCATCTACGATAACACGTTAAATGTTATACATGTGTAAACGCTATCTTAAACGCCAAACGTTACTCTAAGCAAATTATGCATAAACGATAATGAATGTTTAACGTATTAAATGCATGTACAAATAATACTCTCTTATGTGTAGTATTATGTTCTCTTTATCTGTGAAATCAAAAAATGACAAAGTTTTATTCAAAGTTCTGCATTGGATCAGAAGAACGTTAAGGTATAGGAAGACATTCTAGGAATGTTTCCTCAACGCCTTGTGTCTGACGTATCCATACAAGCAGCATAGTTGCCTCTACAAGAAGCAACATAACATCTGACCTTGTACCAAAGGGCTATACACCTACGTGAAAGCCAACACTATGAGAAATGATCTTTTCGAAAAAATCTATATAAAAAAGATCGCATGAAGAGAAGACAAGAAGAAACAAGAATTATTATTGCTTACTCTTACGCTGTCAATTTTCACTCAAGCTTGCATCATCTAGCACTCTTTAGAAAAGAAAAAATTAATTACAAGTTTTCAAATATTCTTTGTATTGAAAATTTATCCTCTCTACGAGAATTATCATTTATATTGTCTTATAAAAATACTTTGTTGTTTTTGTAGATTCAGAAGTGAATTAAAATACTTGTTTGTTTAACTTGGTGGAGTTAAACGATCTAGTCAATTGGACTAGTGTAAAACTAGGAGTGGTAATACTTCTTTGTAAAACAAGAGTGGTGAAACTTGTTTGTAATCTTTTTAAAAGATTAGTGGAACCCCTTAAGAGAGTTTAAGAGAGAATTGGACGTAGCTCACTTTGGTGTGAACCAGTATAAAAATAAGTCTTAATCCTTACTTTCATTTTAAAAGCTTACTAAACGTTCCTAAAAATCTTTAAAAAAAGACAACAATTGATGTTTGTTCATGCACTAATAGATGTCAATTGACGTTGGACTATACCATAGCCAATGTCAAATGACGTCTGTTAGTACATTAACAAACATCAATTGTTGTCCATTTTTTTGTTAGAAGGAACACCAATTGGACGTCAATGTGTTCTGCAATCTGTCATCAACACATCATCGTCAATTGACATCGGACTTCCTCAAGGCTGATGTCTTTTAACATCTATTTTCATTTCTGATGTCAATTTGACGTCTCTAGATAAGACATCAAAATGTTTTCTAACGTTAAATGTTGAAAATAACAAACATCAAAAGTCATTTTTTTAGTGATTTCATTATTCAAGGATTCATTTAAAAAAAAGGTTATGCTTTTGTTCTACCAAATGCAAAATTTTACATGATAGTTTTAGACTAAGTCCCTCAGTAGTGATTTTATGATTGAGAGAACTCTCTTTCAATATTTCATAGTTTTCCATAAAGCACTTATTCATTCATCACTTTCAAATTTACAATTTTGAAAGTGATAGTCAATAAAAGATTTTTAATCTATCATTCTCACATCGAGACAAATATATCTTAAATATTATATATTAATAAGTGATTAGTAATATAATAGTAAGTGACTTGAAAGACCTTACAAATCATAAGCTTTATTGGAATAAATTTTAAATGATTGTGATATATAAGAAGTATAATTTTTTATATGCTATATATCTGTCCTATATCTAGTTGATGTAAGATTTTAAATATCTTTTCATCAAAAGTCACTAATTAAAGAAAATTTAAAGGACTTTTTAGAGTAATTGTAAAATAGTTATTTTACATTCTCACTTTTTTAAAATTTTAATCTAATTTAGTGGAAGTTGTAAGGGCCTTAAAAATTTAGGGCCAGTGGGCCTTATGTTGGGGCAACCAGGCCCATAAAGCTAAGGGTACCTTAGCCTTAAAAGGAAGCTTTTCAGAAATCAGATTTTCATAAGCCAGCTTTCCTTTCTCTCTCTAGAAACCCTTTTGCCTAAAAGTTGCTCTGCCTTCTCTCTAAATTTCCCATTCACTAAATCGTTCAATTTTGGATTTAAAGGTGCTCAAGCGTTCACTACACTGAAGGCTTCCTTTCTCTAAGAGCTGTTGTTGTCACCACTTTGGTGACTTGTACGGTCAAGTTAAGTTCTCGTGCTGTGAAGGGTACTGTTAGGGCAAATTCCATTAGTTGTGCCTTGAGAAACCAGGTAAGGGGACCTAGGCCTTTTCTAAAAGTGATTTTATGATGTGCCTGTTTGGTATATTTAAACATGTTGTACTGTTACGTTTCTTTCTCTGTTTTGAGCATGTTGAGTGGCTTTAACTGAAACTGTGAAACTGGATGTACTGAATATGAATTAAGTTGAATGAGTATGTTGTTTGGGCTTGATGTTAAATTTTGGTGGCTTGAGTTCCATATACTATGATGTTAAATCTGTGAACTGGTAATGCACTGTGGTGATCTGTTTTGGATGAGCCTCATTGTTTTAAATTGGGCGGGTTGGGAGTAGTGGAAGTTTAAAATTGTTGTAGTTGAATTGGGTAAAAGCCTAAGTAAAAATAGAGTGTTTTGGGTCTTATGAGAGTACTTTGTTGGTAGGATAGAGGAATCATAAAAACCGGAGTTGGTACTTCCCTTATTATAGAGCAGCCCTGGCCTGGTCCAGTAAGTTGTGACTAGTCATATGTACCGGTGTTTATAGTGAGTTTGATGCGTTAAAACATTTGATTCTTTTCCAATGACCAATTGGGTTAGTAAGGAGTGTTTGGGGTGGAAGTCATGTACTGCCCTTGTTAAATGAGAAAACAGTTACTAGGCTACTGTTATAGGTCTTTTGAGAGGAACTGAGGTAGTGAATTTGGGCATAGGTGGTCTTGGGTTTAATTTGGGTCTTTAGGTAGCTTAGATAGGTTAATTGCAACTGGTTAGGAACTTTAAACTGGTCTAAAAGCAGGTTAAAATGGTAGAATTAGATTTGAACCTCTAAGTTATGAAAAGTGGTGTTTTAAAGGTGAAATTGAATTTAAATCACTTTGGAATGAGGTTAATAATGTTTATAATCAATTAGACAAGTTTAATTAGGCTTATACTACAATCTAGGACCATTTGAAATTAAGGAAGAAGTCTAGAACGAAATCTAGGGTGTTGAGAGCTTGAAATCTACAGAATTTCGTTCTGCAGATTATGCAGAGTCATAATCATTTCACTAAAAACCTCTCTCTCTAAAAACTGAGTTTCTCATTTTCTCTGCCTTCTCTCTAGCCTCCACCTTGATTCCACCGTTGCATGTTTGATTCAGAGGTGTTCTAGCATTCCCGGCGCAGAAAGCTTCAAAACGAACCAAACAGTTTTTTGTTTTAGCGGGTAAGTTATTTTCCCCTTTTTTTCCCACTACCCGTGAGCTTAGGGCATGCAACTTTTCTGGTTGCATGTAGTTGGTGAAGTTCTTCCTCATTTTCTCTATCTATTTTAGCTCTAAGAGTTATTCCTAATCTCACATTGGTGATACTTAGGGTTCTGTTGAGTATCTGGGTGGTGCTAGTGAGCTGCCAAGGTTAAGGCCCTACTGTTTTGTACAATCTCCAGGTAAGGGGAACCGGGTTTTTATTCTCTGAATTAGTAAATCCGAATGTACATGAGCTAAGATTTGGTTTGAGTTTGTGATGTACTATATATGTGAAACTGGTTTCTATGTGGTTATTGTTTGAGCTGAACTTGATGATATTGTATGATAGAACATGTGTTTTTGAATGTATGAATGATGAGGCTGTAAATTGATATTTATGAAATGGTGTAACTGTAGTGTGTTGATTATCATGTGACTAGGATAAGTTTGTTGGCTGAAATTGATTTTGTTGGAAAGGTTTGGAGTAAGGATTCTGTAATAGCATTGATATGGGTAGTAAGTAGGTGCACATGTACTGTTTTAGGTTACTGTGAGTGGAAGTGAGGTATTGAAATTGGGCAATTGAAGTCTAGAACACCATAGGACAGTTTGGATGACTTAGATAAATCATTTGGTACTTGTTGAGACCACCTTGTTGGTAGGACAGAGGAATCTTAAAAACCGGAGTTGGTACATCCCTGATCATATAGCAACCCTGGCCTGGTCCAGCAAGTTGTGACTAGTCATATGTACCGGCGCTTATGGTGAGTTTGATGCGTCAAACATTTGATTCTTCTCCGATGACCAATTGGTTTAGAGTAATTAGTACTGTGATGATGGTTATTCAAAGGGGTCAAGTGAACTAATAAGGTTTAGGTCCTGTTTAGAGGAAGTGAAGTGGTGAAATTTAGAGTTAGGGGTCATAGGCAGATTTGGACTATTAGGGCATCTTAGGCAAGTCATTTGTGACTTGTAGGAAGCATGAGACTGGTTAAAATCATTCTCAAAATGGTAAGATTGAAATTGGGACCTGGGGTTGATAAAATTAGAATTTTAAGATAAAGAACTGGTCTAAATCACTTTAAAATTGTAGTATGGAGGTTTAGGAACGTCTAACCGAGTTTAAATAGGGCCATATCATGGATTAAGAGTGTTAGAAGTTGGGTTGGAAGGTTGGAATTGGTTGGAGAGGTGTGAGTCGCATGATTCTGCAGAATCATGCGTTCTGCAGATCATGCAGTCTCGCCATGCGAATGGTTTCGCATAGGGAGTCACTCCAGAGGTGTGCTCTCTGTCTTGCAATTCGCATAGCGCATCATTCTCGCTATGCGACTGGGAGGAAATGGGACTTTAATTTTGGTAACTCACCTAACACACCAGGGGGGTGCGCTATGCGAATTTTGTTGTGCTTCCGCTGCAGGTTTATTCGCCTAACGCACCAGGGGGGTGCGCTGTGCGAATTTTTGCTGATTTCACTACGCGTCCTGGTGCGTAGTGCGACCAGGCCCAGTGAATTTCACTCTTGTTCTTCTTCTGTTTGAGATGTTTGATGTTGATTGATTACCAGAGTGTATGTATGTCTATATAACTGATTTGAGTGGCTTGATTGTGCAACATGATTAAGAGTATGTTATATTGTGTTGTGAATTATAGTTTGAAGGTATGTATGCACAAAGTATGTGATTTATGTACGTGTGACAAAGTGTGTTTCATGGACGTAATTCCATGATCCTCGAGGGGAGGATACATGGTGGTGCCCTAGTAGTGTGTAGAATGATTGCATGACAACTCAGTCTTGGAGGTTTTCCTGAAACTACAATGATCAATCATTCTCAAGTAGAGAGGATTGAATCATGTGGTGAGTAGTAGCAGGAGATCCTAGTCTTGGAGGCTTCCAGTATGCTCTAGGGCGCGGAACGGACTAACCTCGTGAGTGTGGTAGGGTGGAACCCATCAGCAATGGCTTTGCAAAGCAGTAGAGGCCACCATGAGTGCATAACTCGCCATATCTCGACAATCGTTCTAGTCCGGACGAGTCGGTTTAAAGTGTAACAAGTCATGTTGTGTGATTCTGTATATTTGTTTATACTTGTTTGTGTATGTTTCGTTTTTGCGATGATCATCCACTTGGATGTGAGCAGATGTTGAGGAGGTTCCCCTCGAGCAAGAGTTTGAGGACGCCGATGCTGCAGCCTAGTCTCTTAGGAGTTCTATCCATTCTATGTTATTTTGAAACACTCTTATATTCATACCACTTGCGATACTCGAACTTATGTCATTTTGAAGAACTTTATTTTGTTTAAATTCTGAATATATTTTGAGGATGACGGTAATCCTAATACTCCATTACATCTCTTATTTGTTTTCCTTATATTATCTATGATAACGTTTTTATTGTGTATGTATTTAATATATTTACAAAAGTTGTTCAGAATACTATTACAGGCTCTCTATAGAATATAGTCTTTATTAAATGGTTAAAATACCTTTTTAGTCCCCAAGTTGGGGTGGGAATTTTCATATTGTCCCTGCTTTCAAAAATGAAGCTATTTGGTCCCCATGTTTCCAATTTTGAGTGCAATCGGTCCCTTCCGTTAAGTAGATGCTAACAGCGTTAAGTGTTAAGTGACTGTGTCTGTTATGTGGCAAGAAATGTGGTCGTGGCAATGAGGTGGCAGTATGTGGTGTTTTAAATTTGGGAAAATTACATATATGAATTTTTTTTTAATTAGGGCAAATAAAACAAAGTTAGTTATTTTGCATTTGGGGAAAAAAATTAAAGTGGAACCAATTTCGTTTCTGAAGACACAATTTTGCAATTGACGTTGTGATTGAGTGTGTGGAAGGTAAGAGGTGCTGGAAGCATTGACGTTGAAGAAGAAATTTGGTTGTCGTTGTCGAAGGGGATTTCTAAGCGAAAAGGTTCGAGACATTGGTCTTCGAAGTTGAGGTGCTCTTTCTTTCTTCGAAGCGAAAAAGTTGAAGGTGATGTTTTCTTTCGACCTTTTTGATGTAGTTGCTTTTCCCCATGGAAGTTGTCTTGTTGTCCCCTTTGTATGTTGTGATGTGGTCCCTTTAACTGTGTTGTTGTACCTTTTATTCTGTTGTGGTCCCAAATTACTTGTTTAGTGTTGATTTTTTTGTTCTATGTAGTGGTTTTGGTTGGAAATTAGGGCGTACTGTTTGTTGTCTTTTGTAAGGTTGAACCTGTGGTTGTTATTTAAGCTCTATTTCATGCTTCTTTATTATTTAATTTGTTGTAGGTGAACTAGTTATTGCGTGTCATAAAGTCTAACTTTTGTATGCCTACACGTGTTAGTAACGTGTCATATTTACAATTAAGATGCATCTGAAAACTGTGATAGTTCTCATACTATATGCATGTGTCTGACACTCAGTTTTATATAGGCTTATAAATAGTTGATAAGTAAAGATAATGGAAAACCTTGGTGTTGAGGTGGTGTTTCACCATGGGGGAAAGTTTGTGAATGATGGGTCATTCGGATACCGTGGAGGGGACACAAGTACCTTGATGATAGACATAGACAGGTGGAGTTATTTTGAAATTTTGGCCATACTTAAGGAGATGGGATATAGAAATGTTAAGGAATTGTGGTATTCCGTGGGGGGTCATGTTTTAGAGGATAGGATGGAATTGTTAAGTGATGACAAGGGAGCAATGCATGTGGTGAACATTGCATTATTGAATGGTAAAGCTCATGTGTTTGTGGTTCACAAGGTGTCTGAACCTGATTATCTTCTGCAATTGGAATATAATGTTGGTGAAGGTGGTGAAGGTGGTGAAGGTGGTGAGGATGGTGAAGGTGGTGAGGATGGTAATGTTGGTCAAGGTGAAGGTAAAGTTATAGAAGAGGTTGAAGGTAATGTTATAGAAGAGGATGAAGATGCTGAAGTTCGAGAATACGGACATGGTAATGGTACTGAAACTGCTGAATGTGGAGATGATGTTCAACATGTTGGTGTTGAAGGGGATGTGCAGGCTGTTGTAGTTACTGGTGAAGGGGATGTGCAGGCTGCTGTAGTTACTGGTGAAGGGGATGTGCAGGCTGCTGTAGTTAGTGGTGAAGGGGATGTCCATGATGATGTAGGTGGTGCTGAAGAAGATGTCCATGATGATGTAGGTGGTGCTGAAGAAGATGTCTATGATGATGTAGGTGGTGCTGAAGAAGATGTCCATGATGATGTAGGTGGTGCTGAAGAAGATGTCCATGATGATGTAGGTGGTGCTGAAGAAGATTTCCATGATGATGTAGGTGTTGGTCAACAAAATGTTGAGGAGGAGGTTGAAGTGAGTAGTTGGATAGGGTCTAATGAAGAAGCTTTTGTTAGTGAAGATGATTTGGTGGATGTTGATGTCCATGCAGATGAAGAACTTCAAAACCAAGACCACGAAGGTAGTCTTTTTGTTGAAATGGGATCAGGAAGTGGAAGTACCTCAAAGTTCCATAAACATGCTAGGGGCTTATCTGATACTGAGTGGGAATCTGATAGTTGTGGCAGTATTTATGCAAGTGATGAGTCAGATGAAGAAACAACCCGAGATGGACATTTTGGGATCTTCTCAGAGCCTGTTAATATGAAAGAATACAAATGGCAACTAGGAACATACTTCCCTGATAAAATAAATTTCATTGATGCAATTAGAACTTATGGAATACATAATGGTAGGAAGTTGAAGATTTTTAAAAACGACAAGAGAAGGATATGTGTTAAGTGTTGTGGATCACAAGGCAAATGTCCATGGTATGCATAATGTGCCTATAGGAGTAGCCAAAGTACATGGCAACTAAGAAAGATCATAGATAGACATACATGTAGTAGGGAATTCAACATTGGTCTAGTTAGCTCCAAATGGCTAAGTGGGAAAT
Source organism: Vigna reflexopilosa (assembly GCA_027742785.1). Lineage (NCBI taxonomy): Eukaryota > Viridiplantae > Streptophyta > Magnoliopsida > Fabales > Fabaceae > Vigna > Vigna reflexopilosa. The sequence continues at coordinate 19,466,107 of CM050932.1, forward strand.
TAGAGAAGAGCATGAAAGCAAACCCAGATATAAATCTGAAAAATATGCACACTAAGTTTTGTCAAAAATGGAACATTGGTGTGTCTAGGTCTACAACAACGAAGGCAAAAGCAATGGCAACAGCCAACATTGAGGGTTGTTTCAAACAACAATATGAAAGGTTGTATGACTATGCACATGAAATACTTAGATCAAACCCTGGCTCAACAGTGAAAGTGAAAGTAGATGGAGTTGGTGATAATGTTATATTCAATAGAATATATGTTTGTTTAAAAGCATGTAAGGACAGCTTTGTCTCATGCCGGCCTATTATACATTTGGATGGTTGTTTTTTTAAAAGGCAAGTATGGAGGTGAGCTTTTAACAGCTGTGGCAAGAGATGGTAATGATCAGATGTGTCCATTAGCATATGCTGTGGTTGAAGTAGAAAACAAGGAAACATGGACTTGGTTTTTAGAATTGTTAATTGATGACCTTGGAGGTGGGGCATCATGTTCAAGGTGTACCTTTGTGTCAGATCAACAGAAAGTAAGTAAATGTCTACCTTCTTTAATTCCTTTCTTCAACAACCTATATAGAGACTCATACTTACCTTCATTAATGTCATAGGGACTTAAGCTAGCTTTACAACAACTATTGCCTGGTGTGGACCAACGTTTTTGTGTAAGGCACATTTATGCCAATTTTAGGAAAAAATATCCAGGCATTAACCTTAGACAACTACTTTGGAAGGCAGCAACAACTACAAACCCCCAAGCATGGGAATCAATCATGAGACAAATGAAGGATGTCAACGAAGACACCTTTAAACACTTGATAGCTATTCCACCAAGGTAAATAAATCTCAATTCCTTATTTTCTTTCATATTATTTGAATCTTTCTTTCTTGTCCACATAGTTAACTTTGACTTCTTCTAGATTTTGGTCTAGGTCCAGATTTTCAGCAAGACCTGCATGTGACACACTTGTTAATAACATATGTGAAGGTTTTAATAGCGTTATTTTAGAGGCAAGGGAAAAACCAATAATAACAATGTTGGAGGAGATTCGTAGCTACCTAATGAAGAGGTGGGCATCCAATAGACAGAAGATAACTAAGTTTCATGGTCCCATTTGTCCTAAAATTCAGAAAAGACTACAAAAGGAGCTAGACAAGACACAATATTGGATACCTAAGTAAGTAAGAATGAGTTAATAATGAGATACTCACTTTGTACAAAATTTTTACTCATATTTTTATGTTTTGGCAGTTGGTCTAGGCTGCAAGTATTTGAGATCCGCCATACTTCCAACCTTGCTGAAAAGGTTGTGGTTGATGTACAGAAAAGAGATTGTAGCTGCAGGAAGTGGACTGTCTCAGGGATCCCTTGCTGCCATGCACTCACAGCCATGAGGTTTTTAGACATCACTCCAGAAGACTACTTGCCAAATTGGTTTAGAACGTCCACTTATGAGGAAACTTACATTCCAATGATATTTCCTCTCAATGGCCCTGAGCTATGGGAAAGGACACAATATCCTGATATTTTACCACCTCCAAATAGGGTGTTGCCGGGTAGGCCAAGGAAAAAAAGAAGACTGGAAAGCTGGGAGAAAAAAAGAGATGATACACAACTTGGACAAGCTGGAATCCCAAAGAAATGTAGCATTTGTAGACAAGTAGGGCATAGAAGACCCAATTGCCCTCAAGCAAGTCAACAACAACACCCAGCATCTACACCAGACCCCACTCAAGCAACTGAACAACATATAGCAGACTCCACTCAAGCAACTCAACAACCTATACCAGACTCCACTCAACCAAGTCAAGCAATTGAACAACCTACTCAAGAAAGTCACATTACTGAAGATCACACTACCAGACCAGTGTAGTTAACACATTTCTGTTGAAGACTTTTGTGTTGTTTTTTGGAAATGTAATTTGAACTTTTTCTAGTTAATCTGTCATGAGCTTTGTACTGAATCTGTTGAACACATAACTTTTCGTTGTATTTTGTTAAGTAGTTAATCTGGATATGAGATTTGGACTCAATGACAGCTCATGTTTTGTATAATTTGTCCTGTATTTGGATATGTATTTTGGCACTCAATGACAGATCATGTTTTGGATAATCTGATGGAGTTTTGATTAATCTGATGGAGTTTTGGATAAACTGATGGAGTTTTGGATATAATTGTCATTGCCATATTGCTTTATTTGGATATATTAAAGTTTTTACTGATATTGTTAAAGGCATGTTGCCTTGTGTCATATTTTTGCCTTGTCTCATACCAATAACAGCTTCTTCATTAAACAACAACTTCTTCATTACAACCACATTGGTCAAAAATACAGAAAAATTCTTCAACATAACAACCCCAACAACACCTTTTAAAATTTTAAAACAAAAGACAGACAACGATGATGTTAACAATCCCCATCAGACATACCAACCCCAACAACACCTTCTCCCTTTTCTGATAAAGCAACACTGACTTTTCCAAACTACTGATCTTTCTCCTTTGTCATGCAATTGTAGTATCCCTTTCATCTATATATTCTTCAGTTCGCCATTTGAAGAAATTACATCCTCTCACTTCTTCGTTTCTACTCCGCTGTTCCAAAGAACCAACCAAAACCATGTCAGGATACACCAAACTAATGTACCCAAAAATTTAAACAACACCAAAATAACAAACCTTGTAATTAGGGCAGCCCCAAAAATGTCTGTCCTCATTCTTCACAGTTTTTGCGACTCTTAAAACAGCTACCTCTCCACAATAGCATACATGGTTTCCAACCATTGCTCCTCTTGATGAAGCACTACGAGAGCTCCCCCATGACCAAGAAGAAGACTGATTCATTGACATTGCTTCCAGTAAGGAGACGATAATGCTTCGTCCACACCTACAAAAAAAACCCAATCCCAAATAGCCAAGTTAGGGCACCCACCTGACAAAGACCCAACTTCATAAAATATAGCAGGAACTTGAGGCAAGGTACCTCCTTCTGCCAACCTCCTTCCAGCTCACCTCAGCCAAATCTGCTTCACATCACCTTCTTCAGCTCACCTTCTTAAGTTCAGGTTCCACACAAATATATTAGGGCAATTCGGTTTTTAAATTTTTTTTAAGCCTAAGATGATATTTTCACATCTATCATTGTTAAAAAAAATTTCCCCATGTCAGATAACTCATGTTGCCACATAAGTTAACACTTAACGCTGTTAGCATCTACTTAACGGAAGAGACCGATTGCACTCAAAATTGGAAACATGGGGACCAAATAGCTTCATTTTTGAAAGCAGGGACAATATGAAAATTTCCACCCCAACTTGGGGACTAAAAAAGTATTTTAACCTTATTAAATTCTACTGATTATTTAAAGTTGGCTGAATTCTTTCTTAAATTTGGAGTTTAATTGGGTTTTCAATAGTTATGATACTGATTACAAATTATAACAACGACTTAGTAATTGCAATTATAATATCAGTGGTGAATATGGCTACAACAATCATTGTGATTATAGTAACCGTGACCACGGTAATACAAAGTTAATGATAATTTTAAAGTTTTCGACAATGATAATTACACATTTTAGAACATTCAAATCTTTTTAAGAATTGATAGTTATTTAATGAAAATTTTAAAAAAGTTAATAAGTACATGAAGTTTTAATTTACATTTTAAGCATTTTAATATAATTCTTCCATTTTAATTTAACAGTTGAGCTTGATTATTTTTACTAGAACAAAAAAAATATCCTAATATACAACATGTTTAGATGAGAATGAAAATGATCCTATTATATCTTTTTTAAGTTAAATAAAAAAACTATACACGATTAAAAGATTCAATTAAATACTACTAGTAGTAGTGTATCTCAAGTATCGTTAACAACAATATTACTTTTATATAGTGGTGACCGACACCATCACCACATTGACAATAATATAGTTATTCTTAGTACCATCATGGCTTTAAGTGTCTTTTAATCTTAAACTTTTATTTTTAATTCTGGGGACTAATATTAGCTTTTTTTTCCCTCAAATAAGATTATTTTAGATAATATTTACCCTCAAATAGCTAATTTATTTTTGGAAATAAACCTATAATGTAGTAATAAATAATTTGATTTTTGAGAAGTCAAATTTTCACTTATATTTATCATTAGCAACAATAAAATAAAAAGAAAAATAAAACCTATTTCTGGAATTTGGTTCGAGAAAGTAAGAGATTTCATAATTAATCATATGAAAATTTATTAAAAATTCATTATAAGCATCACTATCAGTTATACTGACATCTTAAATTTCATCAATCATTTATCATTATATAAAAATTTATTAAAAATAAAATGTTTAAACCCTCGAATAGTCCTTATATTTGTATGAGAATCTCAAGTAGATCTTTATATTTGCAATTGTCTCAATTTTGGGTCCTAATATTTGTAAAACTGAGCCAATTGAGTCCAAATATTTGAAAAATTGGGCCAATTAAGCCTTGTCTGTTAAATCTTCATAGATGGCATTAACAACTACTGACGTGTTGCACGCTGATGTCAAAGTGTTTGATTATGTGGAATTTTTATTTAATTTGAGACACTATGACATGGCATCATCGTCTTCCTCGACACTCTCCTCCCCATTCCTGCGACTGGAGTTCCCATCTACAAGAAAACAACGCTCTTCCAATTATGTGCCCTTCATCAGAGCCTCCGTTTCTGAGAAACCACCACCGACAATGTCGATCACCTCCCCCAAGCCCACCAAGCTCCCGATCCGCAAAATCCTCAGTGACTGGGGTTTGCCAGTCATCGGTCCCTTAAAGGACCGTCAATATTATTTCTACAATCAAGGGTGCGACGAGTTCTTCAAATCCCACATCCAAAAGTACCAATCAACGGTCTTATGTACCAACATGCCTCTCGGTCCCTTCATCACCTTCAAACCAAACGTCGTCGTTCTACTCGACGACGAGAGCTTCCTCATCCTCTTCGACACCTCCAAGGTCGAGAAAATAGATGTTTTCACCGGAACATACATACCCTCCACCAACCTCACCGGCAACTACAAAGTCCTCTCCTACCTCGATCCCTCCGAACCCAAACATGTCCTCCTCAAGCATCTCCTCTTTTTCCTCCTCAAGTCCTGACACGTCCACGTCATCCCAGAGTTCCACGCCTCCTACAAAGACCTCTTCAACCAGATTGAGTACGACCTGGCCGAAATAGGCAAAGCCAGCTTCGGCAATGCCAACGACCAAGTCGCGTGAAACTTCCTCGCTCGGTCCCTCTTCGCTGCCAACCCGACCGACACCACACTGGGCCAAGGCGGCCCAAACATAGTGCAAAAATGGGTTCTCTTCCAGTTGGGCCCACTCCTCCGCCTAGGTCTCCCTCAATTTCTGGAAGAATCCACCATTTGCACCTTCCGCCTCCCTGCCTCCCTCATCAAGAAAGACTACCCAAGACTACAACTTCTTCTACTCCTCTTCTTCATCCGTCCTTGACGAAGCAGAGCGATTGGAAATCACGCGCGACGAGGCTTGCCACAATCTTTTGTTCACCACCTGCTTTAACTCCTTCGGCAAGATGAAGTTGTTCTTCCCCAACATCATCAAGTGGATCAGACGAGTAGGGGTGAAGCTCCACGCGCACCTGGCGTAGGAAATTCGGTCCGCCGTAAGAGACGCCCACTGGCCCAAAAACTTTGATGCATGAGAATCTGAGGATTTCAAGTGGGGCACCAAACAACACGACTCTGATGTGTCTTTAGGTGCGTTGTACAATGGTCCAAGTTGGCTTCAGATTCTGCAAGCACCACTGAAACAACGTCGCTTGGAGTGTAATGAACGACAGGGTTTGAAGAATCATGGGCCACATGACGTTGCCGGTAAAAGGGGAAAAGTTTTGAATATTTTATTTTTCGTTGGATGGTGGTGGTTGTTGGTGGTGGTGTCGGTGGAGCAGCAATGGGAGAGGACGCGGAGGGGGGAGGGGAGGAGAAGACACACCTCTTTAAATGTTAGGTGGAATTGAGATGGTAAAACATGTCACTCACTAAATTTAATCACAATGACACGTCTTCTTAAAAATATTTACAGCTCAGCATCTGTTAACACCATTTGAGAACATTTAACAAACAGGGCAAAATTGGCTCAATTTTACAAAATTAGGACTCAATTAAGACAATTGCAAATATGAGGACCCACTTGATATTCCTATACAAATATGAGGACTATCCAAAGGTTTAAACCAAAATAAAATATAAAATAAAAGAATACAAATCATGAAAAATTATATCAACTCTATGATAAAATTTATACTTCACGAAACATAGACAAACTATATATATTATTAAAAAAATCTAAATAAATACAGTAAAATATTAAACCACTTATATTATAAAAAAAATAGTTTTTTGGGAACTAAATTTCGACCTAAGACTATTAAATTTTCTTCTCTTCCTTTAGTAGAGAATGATAGAAAAAAAAAATATACAAGACCATACTAAATTCTAGATAGGACGAATAAATGATGAATATTTTAATAATTTAAATGGGATGAGATGAATACTATAAGATCGATACCATAGAATATATATATATATATATATATATATATATATATATATTATTCTCTTGTTTTTAGTTTTCTAAAAACAATTCTTTCACTACACAATTTTCTTTCTTTTTTTTTTTCTAATTGTTTGACTGGTTTTATATTTATAAAATCCACTTATATATTTTTCCTCCTATCATAACCTTTGTGTGATTATGTTCCAATGGTGTATTATTAATTAATTACAACTAATCAAATAATTTTTTGTCTCATGAATATTTCTACTCTTTTTTAATATTTTTAGTTATTTTTTATTCATATAAAAATATTTAACTTTCAATTTCAAAAGTTCAATTACATAAACTCTTCGTTTAGTAGATAATATAAAAATTTATCTCTTTTATCATTTTTAATCCTTAACTTTTGTTTCATTTGAAGAACTTTTGTTCTTCTACTAAAATAATTTTCATTATCTATTAATAATTTGATTATTTTGATATCTGACAAAAATTTCTTAGATTTTTAAACTATTTTTTATCTTATTAGACTTAATTATTGTAGGGAATCAAAGTGAGAGTCTAAGTTCCATATTAAATAAAAATGAGAAAGTTGAGTATTATATAACAATGAAGACTCATAAACTGATCATTATCTAAAAGTTTTGTGTTGAAAGTAATGTTGATCTCTTATGCGGATTGAACTCAAGTTTTATCGACATTGTATTTCCCTTGTGAACCCATTTTTGAAAAGACTCATCAATTATGTATTTGTTTATAGAATATTGTTTGATGATATTTTATATAATTAATTTCTATTTTCTAATTCATTATCATAAATTTAATTTTATCATCACAATTGTACAATGACATTTTATTTATAATAATTTAATATTATTGTTATGAATTATGTTTATCATTATCTAACATGAAGTTCAACAAATGAAAGATTTATACTAAATTTAAATTATTATTTGTTTAATATTTGTTCTTTATGTGATATTTCAATGATGTATCACAATTTATTATCATTTTTATTAATGTAAAAAAGAATTATTAAAATTTGGAAAAAAGAAGTAAAAATACATTTAAAATATTTTTAAATTTCATCAACTTGTTTTATTAACGTTGCAAACATAATAAATATTTTGGTTCTCATTACATTTTAGTTGATATTCTATTTTGAATATATATATATATATATATATATATATATATATATATATATATAATTTGTTTATATTGAAAAAAATCAAAATATATTTTTTTACATTAAATATTTATTAATATCATGTAACATCCCAAAATATAGCTATAAACCATATTGTAGTAGTCACATGATTAATAAGATAGAACAATTATAGACTTTAAATAAAGTATTAACTTTACCGTCATCCAAAATAACTGTAAAATTTAAAATTTTATATACAAGACTAACCAAAACTATATAAAAACCTACTCTAAAACTAACTACTCTGCAGCATCTCCTCCGTCCAATACCTACTCCAGAGATACATCGTCTCCCTCTGCTCTCACTCACAGAATGATCATTGTAAAGAAAAGAACATCAACACATACAAAACACAAGCAACAAACAACATGGTAAGCTAGTTTAAATAAAAGATCAACCAACATACTTATCAAGCACATAGCATACAATCATACCATTCAATTAAACTCTAAATCATTTTATGCATGACACAACACTGACTTTGACTGTCCCGACTTAGAATGATTGTCGAGCTATGACGGGTCGTGCACTCATGGTGGCTTCTACTGCTTTCAAAGTCATTGCCAATGGGTTTCACCCTATCACACTCACGAGGTTAGTCTATCCAGGCCTTGGAGCATACTGGAAGGCTCCAAAACTAAGACCTCATGCTACTCCTCACGACATGGATCAATCCTCTCTATGTGAGAATGAAAGACCATTGGAAATTCAGGATAACCCCCAAAACTGAGCTCCTGCATTCATTCTAAAATACACTTGAATCTCACCAAGAGATTATACTTTGGAACTTTACTTTCACCACTTTGAAACCATACGTTCACTTTGAAACATAACTCATGACATAATCAATCACCTACCAGAATACACATTCACACATGCTTCAGAATGGATACCAAAACTTCATTTAAATCAAACTAGAACAAGGAATTGAAAGAGTAAACTAAAACTTGAACCATTCGCTCAGTGCATACTCTCGCTGAGCGAATCCAGAGGTTTCTCGCACAACGACCCATCTCACTGTGCGAATAAACTTCCAATAGTACCAGACCTCAACCCCTTGCATAGCGCCTCAACTCGCTATGTGAAAGTCCAAATAATGGCCCAGACCTCCCAAACACTCGTTGAGCGCACCCCTTCGCTATTCGAATAAATATGACAGTGCTCCCAAACCTCAACTGGTCGCTCAGCCCACCAACTCGTTGTGCGAATCAACAAACAGTGAACCAGCTCCCAAGACCACTCACTGAGTGACCCTATTCGCTCAGCGAGTCTACAAAATTCTGTAACACAAATTCTGCAGAATTATGTAACCCAAACCCCATTTACCAATTCTAACTATTTTTTCCAATTTCTAACCCTCCTAGATTGTGTTATATACCTAATTATACTTAACCAAGGTTTTTTAAACACTTCTAGCCTAAATCTAAACAAGGAAACTCAAAATCTCACCTAAAAACTCTAAAAAACTAAACTTAGGGACCCAAATTGAATTTTACCAGTTTTGGTACAATTCCAAACAACTTAGGGACTCTAACAAGTCTCAAATGACTTACTAAGACTCTCCAAACTGTCCAATTGCACATAAAACTCCAAACTCAAAATTTCACTAGTCCAGTTTCTAAAATTGAGTCCTAAAACAAGTAGAACTCTTCCTCCTTATCATCATACTCTTCTAACTCAAATTCCTAACATCTCCAAGTATTCATCAGATCCAAACCAGTTCAGAAACAACTCCAACTTCACCAAATTTGTTCCACCACCCTTTTTCCCCATTTCACTACTTTAAACTTCCATTTTAGACTAAACAACCACTAACAATGAAAAAAAAAAGAAAAAAAAAAAAATATATATATATATATATATATATATATATAATTATAATTTTTCGATGTTGAAAAAAATGAAAATATATTTTTTGGAGACTTTAGGTACATTTTTTTTAAAATATTGTTATTTCTGAAAAAAAAAATCATCAATATTAATTATTTTGATTCTGACTTAAAGTGTTACTCTCACATGACACGTTTCATGGAATCAGGTTGGAAAAGTTATAAAAGAGCAATGAGAGATAAAGTAACACCTGAGAACCATAGCACTTGTATACAATGTAACATATGAGGAATGGTTACTCTGTCACTATTCTTAATATACACTACTTTTTCCCTCCTTCTCACATATGTCTCTCTGCTCTTTCTTGGACATCCTAGCTACCAACCTATGCCAATAATTGAGAGAAAATTATCAAACCCTTCAACTCATACCCTATTCGATTATTGTAGAGGCAAGTGTCACAAAATCTTTTAAAATATATATATATATATATATATATATATATATATATATATATATATATACATGAACAAAGACATATATCAACATCATGATCATGATCCAATGCACTTAATCACACTACTCATCATAAATTATATTATTCCATTTAACATGGTGAAAGCTTTGCCAAGGTTAATCAAGCTTTACCCTTAGCACCCATATCTTGGAGAGATTTTGTGTAATGAGCCAAAATAATAATAAATGTACAAAAGTTTGAAACCAAGAAAATAATTGGAGTTTGCAAACTAGGACAATTATCATCTTTAGCCAGTAATGGGAGAGACAATCTTAAATGGCTTCCAACATCATCTTTTATTCCTTTAATATATTAATATTATCAACTTTTTTATTATCGTACTTTTTCCTTTGTTATAATGATGCAAGATCATGCATCAACATCACTATCTTTTTTATTTTGGGCCATTCAGAATCAATTAATTGGACTTTTATAAGGAAAATAGCACTATTTTCCCTCGTGTTTTATGATAATCATTTTTCCCTTTAGGCCTACAAGAATCAAGCTTATTTATTTATCTTCTTTATTTTACCTTGGAATAACTTCTTTCCAATGATGCTTCTCTTACGCCATTTGTCTCAATCCAATGCTTTTCGCCAAAAGATTATCAACAAAACTATTCATGTCAATCATCATATCAATGAAATATTTCTCCAAAGGACAAAAGTCTTCATCATCCATCTCTTTTTATTTTTTTTAATAATAAAAGATTTACGAGAGAATATATAATACTCTCTTTTGTCAAAGTAATTCCACAAAGTCTCAAACATATTTATCATAATAGTTCCATTTGAGAATTTTTTTTCCTTAATTCGTTTTTCTTTTTCTTTTCCTTTTGATACCATTACTATCTTTTTCTTAATGCAGTTAATCTTATTAGTTAATTATGAAATCAAGATTATTTTCATTGGCATTCCTAGCTATCTGTCTTGTTCCCTTTTTCAAAATTCTTAGTAAGATTTCTAAAGGATGATGTGTACTATCTATCGTATTTTGTAAGCAACTCCAAGTTTTTTAAATTTTTCTATAAAGCAAAAAGCATCCGAAAATAAAGATTTCATATTTTGACAAATATATTGTAATGAGCAAATAACTAATCAAGGACATTGACTATATATACAATTTTTTCTTTTGTTTGAAGTCATTAATTGATTCAGTCCTTCTTAATTACGTCTCATTCTTCTTTTACAACAAATTTAGTAAGTTGTCCTATTTATATGAAATACGCAAAAACAACTCTTTCTGCATATAAATTGAGAAAATAACTGATCAGATAATATTTTCTAAATATAATTTAAAGTAAATTTTATTTTAATTTAGATTGATGAGCTATACATTGTTTTGATTATTGAATCATAGCATATCCACAAACATAACTTGTTGGAATTTGGATATGATATGCTATGGATGATTCGGTGGTTGGTGTAAAGCATAGTGATGATATTGTTGTTGCTTGGTTGTGCATGGACAACAATGTTACCTAGGAAATGTTTCTTTTTTGGTTCTAATAATAATAATAATAATTGAATGGTAGGTACACTTATTTCTACAATAAATATTGTGTGTAGGTGAGCTTGGTAAAGACACTATTGTTTTTCCTTGAGTTCATGGATTACTAATGTTACAAAAAAGTTTCTTTAATTAATCTAATCTAATCTAATTAAGGGGTAAGTATAATTTAGTCCATCATACTTGTTTATATTTATGCTGCAATATGCTCTTACAAAACATTTTAATTATATGGTAGTGCAGAATTTGTTCCTACATTTTCTCAATTTGATCTCACAGCCAAAAAAGTGGTACAACTGTATTGTAGTTTTTTTTTATCCTCTTGTTAAGGAAGCTAATACAGTGCTCCTGTGTTTGAGTTTCCAACTAAACAAAATACTTTTATTAGTTATCTAGACTCATTTTTTTTCATGTGCTGAACAAAAATACTTTCTATAATAATTCTTTACATTTTTTTTCTTTCATTTCTAAAGAGAATTTTACTTTTTTACTTCATATTTTTTTAGGTGGATTAAATATATAAAATATTTTAAGAAAATTTATATGATTTTAAATCCTTTTAAATGGATTTATCTAAAATATGAATTCGTATTGTCAATACCCAATTTCGTTCGGGAAAGTAAATAATCAAACTTAAAGAATAAGAGAATAATAATTAACGGTGGTCAAAGAAAAAAAAGGAAAAGGGAAATAATAAGATAATCTTCCTTAATGCATGACATATCACTTTAGATTTTTTTTGAAATATTAATTTAATATGGTAAGAATTTGAATCAATATTATGGCAATAATGGTAAGCAATAATTAAAAGTATATTGATATAATTTGCTGCGTCAGTTCTTTTTTTAAAGAGAAATATATTTTCTGGCAATAATTACAATCAATGTAATATTATCTAATTTATTCTTCTTGCAATCAAGACAGTTTCTTTCCTTATTTTTTCCATTGTCAATTAATTCTCAAGAAAAAATACGCACTTTGTGAAAAAAAAAGGGACGAAAAAATAGAGAGAGACTGGCAGAAACAATAGAAAGAAAGAAAAAGAGTATAGAGAAAAATAGGTTCTAACACATAAGAGTTCTGTCAACCGCAATCACCAAAGAAGAAACAGGGGAGTATCGAAAGCTAAAAAGGTATGTCATCTCTCCACCATTCTTTTTCTTTTTATTGCGCTCTGAACTTTTTTTTCTAAAAGGTTTTTTTTACTACACGCAAATAACGTTTTTTTTAAATAATAAAATAAAAAGTACGCGTCGGCCTATGACGGTTTTATTTCTTTTTTTCTAATCTTTCTTAAAATAAAAAATTACAAAATATTTAAAACCAAAAGGTCAATTTTGTTAAACTAAACCTTTCACTTTTCGAAAAATGTTAAACAATCCATAATAATTTTTAAACAAACTCACAAACCTTTTTCTAGATAAAGAACTACGTGATCCCTGATTGTCCATTAATGGATATACGTAGGACCAAGGTCAATCCTTGTCGGGTTCATAAAACAAAAAAAAAATATTTTTTTTTCATAATAATTTCTTTTATTTTATTTTACTTTTATTTTTGGGGAAAATTAAATATTTTGGAAAACCACGTTAATTTTATACATTTAATTAGAGATACTGCCTTTGGACAGGCGCGCTAGGGTGCTAATACCTTCCTTACGCATAACCGATTTCCGAACCTGAAAATCTCTTTTTCGTAGACCAAATCTTATTTTATGGTTTTCCATAGTTTTTCCATAATAAATTATGGTGGCGACTTCCAAAATCTTTTCTCAAACCCGTTTGTTTTTCGGTTCGTCGTCCCGTCGTGATCCCAGTTGCGACAGATGGCGACTCCACCGGGGACGCTAGAGAATCAGGCATTGTTAAGTAAATGTGTAAATTGAAGTGATTTCTCATTATATTTTCCTTTTCCCTTTATTTGTATATATGTTTAGTCTTTATTCAGTTTTGATAATTTTTATATTCTTTATTATTATTATTATTATTATTATTATTATTATTATTATTATTATTATTATTATTATTATTATTATTATTATTATTATTATTACTGTGCATATCATGAGTGGGACCCTATACCCGGGTCTGAATGTAACATAGAATTAGAGGGGTTGTGTAGCAGTGTCACGTCTGGACTAATTCCAGTTTGGCTATCATGAAAACCCTAGCCAGTGTCTGTTCTCTTCACATGCAATTTCATACCTAGTTGCGTTTCAACTGTTGTGGAAAATGCTATGAAAAGGACCATAGCTATGGTGGCCTAGATCTTAGGTTTAGGAAGCCATCCTTGTGAGATTGCATATATACAATGCTTAGACCTTAAGACATTGGACCTACCTTAAAAGCATAAAACATGTTGTCTTTTAATCATTATTTGTCACAGGCATCTTCATGCATCATATGCATTAGCAACATTTTTATCATTTTTCCTTTATTTTCTTTATACATAACAATAAATGTGTCATATTTTTATTAAAAAAAAAACAAGAACAAAAATGTCATGCTTTAATAAATTAATGAGGCAAAATAAACATTTTTTAGTCAATTGAATTAATAAAACTTTCATTTTTTTTAAGCATTTATGACATGAAATCGTGAATATAGTTTTCTTCTTCATTTTCCATAACAAAAAAATCAATTTATAAGGGGCATTATCTTAAAATGATCGCAAGTAATCTTTTTAGCAAAAAATAAAAAAGTTGAAAATGAATAAAAAACAAAAGAACTAGGGGCAACTTATTGCATTTGAACTTTGTTTTTCTTCAAAGTTGAGAGTTTCGAAGATAAAATGATTGTGAAAAAATATATCATTCTTTATAACATATTTTGAGTCTTAAAAAAAAATAATAACTTCCCTTGAACAGGTCAGGTTGACATAATGTTATTTTTTTGGTATTGAAAAAAAGAATGAAATGTTTTTAAAAAAGGAATCAAAATTTCAAAACGCAAAAGAAGTGAAAATAACAAACTTAATTTTTTTGAAGATTTTCATTCACTGTAACAAGAACATTTTTTAAGCCCATTGGGCCTAGTTGATAGTTTTCTTCAAATTCAATTTCTTGAAAACAAACAAACGAATGCGATCAGAGAAAAATATAAAAAAGATATTTTTCAAAAAGTTTTATCATTTTCACTTCGCCAAAAAAATCATTACATTTTGAGTAAATTATCATACGTTTTTTGATCTTTTTTTTTAAATAACTCATAGTATTTTCTATTGAGATATGTGTGTGCATTGCTTGAAAACACTCATCCCCCAGCCTTTCCCCAAAAGAAAAATAGTTTGGCTCTAACAAACACTAACACTACCCTTGGACTACAACACATTGGTCTTGCCAAAGTTATTCTCGCTTGTGTTATTTAGGAACTCCCTAACTAGCCAAAAGCATGCAAAAGAAAATCAAACCATTTGGGCCAATCCTTTTTCGTTAAATCCTTTCCATATCCGTTCCTTATTCTGAACAAAACCCATGCCTAAAAACTGGGGCAACTTTGACATTCATGGATCCATATCTCTATACTCATTTTACCAAACACCAACATCTTTTTGGTGTGTTGTCTCTCATATTACACACCAACATATGGTTATCCCAATCTCATTCAAATCCTTTTAAATATTTACCACTTTTAACTTTCCTGTGAATTCAAGCATGCACATACCAATGTGTCAAAAGAAAATACCCAACACTATTTTGAATATTCGACTTCAGAATTTTTGACATCCATTGTTTTAAAAAATGTAAGGCATACATGAATTTGATGATTTCAAAGAAAACAAATTAACTCCTCAAAAATAAAACAAAAAAATCAATCGAAGGTTAAAGGGTTTCAAAATACTCATTTGCAAAATTTTACATCATGCACACAAAAAAATCATTATCTGCATAAATAACTATCATGTGTATCTTCATCAATAAGATACTTTATGAGTGGTTATCAAACCTCTCTCATTCAAAAATACAAAAAGATCAACATGCATCTAGGTTTCCTCTTTCAAGTTAGATATTTCTATATCGGTCTTCTACTCAGCAATGGAAACCATAGACTCAGCACCATCAACTCCTACAAGAACCACTGATTCAGAGCATCAAACACCATTAACATTACCACCATCGGTGCTAAGACTATGGAGGCCTCAAGCAAAAAAAAAATTGAAGGAACCAATGGTCACAATTGGCGCCGTTCAGAAATCGACGGTTCTTAGCTTCGTCTGCAGGAAGATCTCATGCAACTGCTCTCGTTAATTCTCATATCTCCCAAAGGAACTGCAAAAGAGAAAATTATTATTGTTGTGAAATTCCAGTATTTACACTTCATTCAATCACTTCACATGAGAAAATTGTTGAGGAATTGGTTCAGATGTTTAGGCTGGAACTGTGTTTGAAGCGATTGCTTGTTCTTGAATTTATGTCCATTGGAGTGACTCATAGACCAGTTCCACCAAGGTTCAGGGATGGGAAGTCTGACGTTACCTCTTTAAGATTCGGCAACCAACCCAATCCTGAGATTTTACAGGTTTATTTAATGATGTGAATTGCAAAGGCAAACATAGACACTCTCAAAGTGAATGAGATATTTACAGTGGATGGCGAGGAAATACATGTTAGCATTGTTTAAAGCTTCCGTCAACAGGAATGAATCTTTAACAACGAGTGACCTCTTGTTTGAAGAGAAGATGAATGAATGTACCTTCTAACATCTTCGTATGTGGATGAAATTAGTAGAATTAGTGTCTGCATAGATAATATGCTCAATATATTGCAAATATGAGGGAACTGGAAAGAACCTACAAATAACAACGACTGAGTTTGGCTATTTGGATTTTTGAACTTGTCCGAAAAAAAATTGTTCATATTACGAGGTTCATGCGCCTCTCCATCAAATATTAGGAGGTTCGTGCGCCTCTCCATCAAGTATTACGAGGTTCATGCTCCTCTCCATCAAGTATTACGAGGTTTGTGCGCCTCTCCATCAAGTATTATGAGGTTCGTCCTCTCCATCAAGTATTACGACGTTCGTGCGCCTCTTCATCAAGTATTACGAGGTTCGTGCACCTCTCCATCAAGTATTACGAGGTTCATGCGCCTCTCCATCAAATATTACGAGGTCCGTGCGCCTCTCCTTCAAATATTACGAGGTTCGTGCGCCTCTCCATCAAGTATTACGAGTTCATGCGCCTCTCCTTCAAATATTACGAGGTTTGTGCACCTCTCCATCAAGTATTACGAAGTTCGTACACCTCTCCACCAAATATTACGAGGTTCGTGCACCTCTCCAGCAATTTTTACAAGGTTCTTATGCCTCTCATCAAAAAAAAAATGAAAAAAAAATGAAAAAAAAAGCTCAATTATCATCCTGGCACAAAAGCCCAGTTATCATCCTGGCACCAAAGCCCAGTTATCATCTTAACACCAAAGCCTAGTTATCATCCTGGCACAAAAGCCCAGTTTTCATCCTGGCACCAAAGCCCTGTTCTCATTCTGGCACCAAAGCCCAGTTTTCATCCCGGCACAAAAAAAAAGAAGAAAAAAAGAAAAAAGAAAGTCCAGTTTTCATCCTGGCACCCAAAGCCCAGTTTTCTTCCTGGCACCAAACCCCAATTTTCATCCTGGCATCAACGAATAAAATAAGCCAAGTTTTCATCCTGGCACCAAAGCCCAGTTTTCATCCTGGCATCAACGACTAAAATAAGCCCAGTTTTCATCCTCACACCAAAGCCCAGTTTTCATCCTAGCACCCAAAGCCTAGTTTTCATCCTGACACCAAGGAATAAAAAGAAAAAAAAAGTCCAGGTTTCAACCTGGCACCAAGGAAAAAATATATTCACCTTTCTAGCAAGGTTTATATGGTACGACACACCCTCCACAGGTGTCACAACTCTTCACCAGAATTCAAAAGGTTGCTACACTCTCTATCAGGTATGCTTCAAGGTAATCTTTTTTCATCTCTTTGGACCCGAACCAAATTAGTGTCTTTATCTTTATTTAGCTTTCACTATGATAACACAAAAAACTCCAAAGTTCATGTTATCTAGCAAAATCTAAATAAAGAGGGGCAGCTGTCAACACCCAATTTCGTCCGGGAAAGTAAATAATCAAAATTAAAGAATAAGAGAATAATAATTAATGGTGGTCAAAGAAAAAAAAAGGAAAAGGGAAATAATAAGATAATCTTCCTTAATGCAGGACACATCACTTTAGATTTTTTTTGAAATATTAATTTAATATGGTAAAAATTTGAATCAATATTATGGCAATAATGGTAAGCAATAATTAAAAATATATTGATATAATTTGCTGCGTCAGTTGTTTTTATAAAGAGAAATATATTTTCTGACAATAATTACAATCAATGTCTTGAATATTATCTGATTTATTCTTCTTGCAATCAAGACCATTTCTTTCCTTATTTTGTCCATTGTCAATTAATTCTCAATTAAGACAAGATCATCATAATATTACAATGTATATATAAATACGCACTTTGTGAAAGAAAAAAAGGACGGAAAAATAGAGAGAGACTGACAGAAAAAATAGAAAGAAAGAAAGAGAGTAGAGAAAAATAGGTTCTAACACATAAGGGTTCTGTCAACCGCAATCACCAAAGATAGAAACAAGGGAGTACCGGAAGCTAAAAAGGTATGTCATCTCTGCACCATTCTTTTTCTTTTTATTGCGCTCTGAACTTTTTTTTCTAAAAGGTTTGTTTTACTACACGCAAATAATGTTTTTTTAAAATAATAAAATAAAAAGTACGCGTCGGCCTATGACGATTTTATTTCTTTTTTTCCAATCTTTCTTAAAATAAAAAATTACAAAATATTTAAAACCAAAAGGTCAATTTTGTTAAACTAAACCTTTCACTTTTCGAAAAATGTCAAACAATCCATAATAATTTTTAAACAAACTCACAAACTTTTTTCTAGATAAAGAACTACGTGATCCCTAATTGTCCATTAATGGATATACGTAGGACCAAGGTCAATCTTTGTCGGGTTCATAAAATAAAAAAAATATTTTTGTTTCATAATAATTTCTTTTATTTTATTTTACTTTTATTTTTGGGAAAAATTAAATATTTTGGAAAATCACGTTAATTTTATACATTTAATTAGAGGTATTGCCTTTGGGCAGGCGCGCTAGGGTACTAATACCTTCCTTACACGTAACCGATTCCCGAACCTAAAAATCTCTTTTTCGTAGACCAAATCTTATTTTATGGTTTTCCATAGTTTTTCCATAATAAATTATGGTGGCGTCTCCCAAAATATTTTCTCAAACCCGTTTGTTTTTCGGTTCATTGTCCCGTCGTGATTCCGGTTGCGACACATATGTTTAGATTTTAAATCTGATCTTAGATTTGAATTGGATATTTTTTTAATTTTAAAAATCCAAATCACAATTCACATAATTGGATTTAGATCAAATATTTTTTGGATTTTGGAGATCCAAAATTACATTACATTTAAATTGAAACAAGACAATTGTGGACCAAGTTGAAGATCAACACGAGTCAGTCTCGATCGAAGGTTAACTGAACAACCTCGGTTGAAGATTAATATGAGTTGGCATCGACTATATGCTCTAGTTGATTCTGACTGAAGATTTACTTGAGTCAGTCCCAATCGAAGATGAACCCTAGTTAGTCTCAGTTGAACATTAGTCAAAGACTATCCCAATCAAAGGTCGATCTAAGTCAGTCCTAACAAAATTCACCCCACATCAGCCCCTGTCTTAGGTTGGCCCTAGTCAAGTCGATCAAGGTTGAAAGTCGATTAAGTAAGTCCCAATTGAATATCACCTCAAGTCTTGGTCGAAGGTAAGTCTAAGTTAGGCCTAGGTCAAATATGTTTCATAGTTGACATTAAAGTGAAAACTTGATCAAAATTGGATTAAAAGGACTATATTAATTCATTTTTAAAGTTTGGAGACCAAAATCTATTAAAATTTCAAACAAGGACAAATTCTAATTTTGTGTTAAAGTTTAGGGACTAGAATCACTTTATATTATAGTAAATGAAATTTCTTTATACATTTACAGTGACAAACTTACACTTATGATAGTTAGAAAAGAAAAATACTTATATAAAATTATCATATTAGTATTTTACATGATAAAAATAAACAACAAATAAAAATATTAAAAAGAAGTAAAAATAGTCAAATGTGTCTTAGAAAGAATTTGGTAGACCATTGAATGAAACCACATAAAAGAAAACAAATTTATAATTAAAAGTATGATAAAATGAAAAATATCTTTGAGATTAAACTAGTCAAACTATTAAGAGACAATGAAAGTCGTTTTAGAAAAAAAAAAAGAATTCTTCAAATAAAACAAAAATTAAAAATAAGAAAATAAGTTTTTTACATTATTTAATAAATAAAAGTTAAAAATAGAAACAATAAATAAAATATTAAAAAAGAATAAAAATATTCATGTGTGAGATATAAAAAATATTTAATTAACATACATTATTTTTTTTATACATAATTGCACAAAGGTTATGATAAAAGGAAAATTATTTTGAATATGTGAATGAATTTCATGAAAATTGAACAATTAGAATGTAGAGAAAAGAGTGTAGATAAAGAAAAAGAAATGTTATAAAATTAAAGATTAAGAATAATATATAAATATATATTAAGTTACCTAATATACTATGAGTATTTTATTAATTTAAATTGAGATGAGAATGAAGACAGATATGAGTATTAGAATAGGTATATGGAGAGGGATAAACGAATATGTACATATTCATCCCCTTTTTATATCAATTGAAAAAATCGAAAATGAGTTTATTTGATATTTTTATTAACATCTATCCCACCAACATCATTCTACCTTCGAATTTTCTTACAATCTCATCTAAAACTAACACAAACGAACCTCCTTTTGTCCTAGCAATGAATCAAAATATTATTAAATTAATAATATAAAATTAATTAATAATTATTGTTTTCTAAATAAAAATTAATGTTTTAATAATTCAAATTGTAGTCTCATATCCAAAATTATGTTTTGGATTGCATTATCCAAAATGTATTATTGAAGAAATGCATTTTTAATCTAAAATTCCATTGCAAACTGTAAATCCAAATTATATTATCAAAAAGAAAATACATTTTGAATTATATAATTATAAATGTAATCTCGGATTCAATATTACATTTTAGATTGCAAAATCCAAAATATATTAGAAAAACCTAATTAATTTTGGATTATGTACAAACCAATTCCTAGAAAGGGCAAACAATCAAGCAATGCTTCTTGAAGAGCAAACTCACGAAGAAAAAGGAAGTGAAGGGAGGTGACATGGGAAAAGACGAAAGAATAAAATTCAAGTTTTTAGTAATTTTTCGATAGGGTATAACTGTCATTTCGTCACACCTATAGGGGTGCAGCGGAAAACATTGGGTGCAAAAGCACTCTAACGATGGTCAAAAGGGCCTAAAACTTAACCAGCCTATCCATTTTCAACAAACCCCACTATTTCGATTCCATTTTCACGATTATGGTTATGATTTACAGTATTAACAATTACACATTTCGAAAGGAATATAAATCAATAATGTCATATCATATACATTTTACTACAAATCTTACAAATTTTTTATCGAAAAAGTATTAAGTAAAATAAATAAATCCATCTAAAGTCTTGAAAAGTTTATAAACGTTAAATATTTATTTCTCAAGAGAAAATATTAGTAAAAAGAAATTGAGATTTTAGAAGCATTTAACAATAATTTTACATTCTGCGTTAAAATTTTAAACACCAACCACCCTAGTATATTTAATTGTTGGATACTTCAGTTTCTATCTGATTACCCTAATTCTCCTAAAAGAATCCCATTACCAGAATATATCCAATTTTGATACATTAATTTCAATTTATGTTTGCATTATCTTAAGGAATTTAATTACACTCACAGAAACTCATACGTACGCAAGATTTGAAATTTATGTCAAGCTCTTCAAAATTTCAACTTCTTTTGTGAATTAGCAAGAGTTTTTCTGTCTAGTAGGAATAAAATAGGTCCCCCAAGAATTGCACAACAAATTCCACAGACGATTTAGTATTACCTGCTTCTATAATTACTCTACAATGGAGAGACATAACAGAATCCTCGAGTAAACCGCACAAAACAAATAAAACTGTATAATAATCTTTTTGGGCATTTGAAGATTTGAGGGTCTTTAAACACTATTTTCTTCACAATTAAGTAAATATGTTAGTATTAATACATATTATATAAAACAAATTAGCTCAATCTACGCTAACACTTATAAATCAGAAAAAAAAAATTACTTTAGCTTAGTTCTGCTCTTTCCTTTTTTAGCTTTCTTCTTAAATGCCGTTGGATTTAGCAATCTCTTGAAGGGGAATACAGGTAGTTCCCGAGGTGTCCTTCGCTTAAGTTTCAATGCACCTGGAGATAATGAAAATATACCTGATGATTATAATACTTGCATCACATAACGTACAATGCAAACATGCTAGATACTATGCACATACAGGGAAGCTATGAGGAACAGCACAATTAGGAAATAAAATGAAATTAATAATAGTTTGATACTAATCCCTGAACTTCTTTGAAGGAAAGCACAAATGTACCAAATAGCTTTCAACAACCCAGATAAAGATATCAGTCAATGATTGGGGGTACCTGATACACGATGAACTGGGGCTAATTGATCGGATTCGGTCATCACTTCACCGAACTCCTCTTTATCTTGCATTACAACATCCGGACTTAAATGGCCGGCAGCTTTAGAATTATCTTCCATTTCCATCGCATCATAAGATTTTAGCTGTTGTTGCTTCTCAAGTTCAACTGCATCATGCTGTTTGTCAAACTGTTTACCCTCCATTGAAGTATCAGAAATAAATGTTTTTAAATCTTCATTTGGCAAAGTTGCATGAATCTTGCCGACTTCATTTAAATTAATATCAGAACTTTTGTCACTATAGTGTTTATCATGAAACGGTGCAGGAATAATACTATCAAAGATATCTACTTTCTGAACAATATCATGCCCCTCTAGTAAAGATCCAGAAAGTTTCTCGTTTTCATGTGGTTTTAGAGTATTCAATGTATTGCTTGAGATGCTTAAGTTTGATTCTGAATCAAATGTTTTTGTTTCAAGCGGGACAAGATCAACATTTGAATCAGTAGAACTTCTTTTTTTCAACTTTGTGGCAGTTGTTGAAATGTCCATCTCCATAAAATTGAAAGCTTTGGTAGTTCCACTGTGTATATTTTTCTCCAGAAAACCCTCATTTTGTTTCAGTGGTTGGGAGATTTCACCTTGCTCAGGACAAACATCAAGCCTATCAGGCTGCACCGTTAAGCTGTTAGGCACAGGAGCTGACTGATTTAATTTTTTGGCAACTGGAAGGAAGTTTACTTTATCATCGGGGAAGGTAGAGTCAAGAGCAGTGGAAAGGTTTATCTCCTTAAAATTGACAGCATCAGATATTCCATTCTGCATATTTTTCTCAAAAACATGATCACGGCTCAAACTGTAACTTTTTGTTACAGCATCTGATAAGGGGTTTTCATCTTGCTCACAACAAATATCATGTATGTTGGACTGCTCAGTGAAGTTGTTAGGTATGGTTGCTGACTGATCTAGTTTTTGGGTAACAGGTGGAGAGTTTATTTCATTGTCTAAACAGGCAGGTAAAACATTTTTTGCAGGTAAGAAATTCTTGATTTCAAAACTATTAGATGGAAGGCTGTTGACCAGTGAACCAAAGTCAATGGCTTTTTCAGTTTTTGATGCTTTACAGGAGAACAAAGAAGATTTCTGCACGTCATTCAAGAGGATATCACCTTCACCACTGGAGATAGGATCCCACTGTAGTAATTCTTGATACCGATCTTCCTTGGAATGAGATGCTCCATCTGTTGACAAAACCTCTACCCTTACTGCCTCTTTATAAAATCTTTTTTTCCTTAAAGAATTTGCTAAGAGAATCCTGCAAACAATTCAGAATGATATTCAAGACATCTTAAAACATTGCCCATCTCCAGACCCAAACACGATAAAGGATATTTTAGCAAATTTCATACCTACAGTTTTTAGAAATGGCGGCATTAGCTCGTTCCTTGGAGAGTCCAAACAATGACAACAAGTTGGCAACATCACAAGGTCCTCTGAGCTCATTCACAGTAGGGGCAGCACTTGAAAATACAATTTTGTGTCCCCGAGTCCAGTCCATCAACAACTACATATTTGTTTAACCATTGTAAGTTTCTGGGCATGCTTTTATATCATTATTGTAATAACATAAAAAGGTTGTCCAAACACTTATAATTGTATGAGGGGTTAAGTTAAGGCATGAGCATTGTATCAGAGACGCCACCTGCCAAAACCCATATAGCGGGATAGTGATAGCAGGATGACAGCTATTTTGATCCCTATGTGTGCGTGTACTGGTAACTAAAGAAAAACGCCTAAACCTTAATACATGTTCTGATTAAATTTAATAACCAAGAGGACCAGAACTAAGCAGCAAAAGCTGCAACAAAAAACCAATAACCAATTCCAAAACAGCAAAAAGGCAATCACTGTGTCCAAAAACAACCAAGGAATGAAACTAAATAAGTTTTAACCATACAACATCAAAGCGAAACAACCAATTTAAATTCTAAACATCATGTTCAGCTGCAATGTAAAGCATTTCATCCTCATCTAAATTCTATACGTGAAGCATAAAAGAAACTGAAGAATTGGGCTTGTAATAGAGTTTTATATTTTTATCCTCAATGAAAACACTGTTCCTAATTCAGAAATGTTGCCACCTTAAGGTGGTCACTCCGCTCTTGTGCGATGATGGCGCTATTGCACACTATCACAAGCAAAATCCAGCAATGGAGTAATGGGAATAGTAAGACAAAAAAGTAACGAGGATCAAAGCAAATTTTGTGGTAAAATCTTCTTACCTGGGTATTTTGCATTATATAAACAAACTTCACTACAAGAACTAATTGGTTCCTTCCAGTCCACTAGGAATCAATTTACCTACCATGCCCACACTTGCTTGTAGCTAAACACAATTAATGATGATTATTAAATACATGTTGGTTCAATCATATCTAGCATCTAGAACAAGCTTATCCAGTCTAGCGTGCTTAACAGACTCATGCTTAAGCCTGATCATGTATCAATCTACTCTACTTCTGAGCCCTTGCTTATAAATACAGAAGTTGTTCCCACATATTTAAAAACGCATAGTCCAGAAGTACATAAAGTCAATTAAAAACACACTACTTTCGTAGTTTGTAGAACAAAAGGTAAAGACGGAGCTCTCAAAACTTAACAATCTATCACTACAAAACACATCACCAACTTAACTCAATAACAATAAGAAACATTATGACAAACACTCAAAGGTAAGATATAAGTGTTTGACAAGGTCAAAGGATTTAAAAGGCATTGGGGTGTTACAATGTAAAAATGAAGATGTTAAAAATAAAGAATGAGATGCAAGAAAGTTAGCTGTCTGTACATTATATAAACCATACAGTAAAATTTCAGAATAGCAATCATCTCACCATCTCATAAACCCCAATAGTAATCATCCTGCTATCTATCACTTATAAGACTTGGACTCCTTGTGAATTTGAAGAGGTAGAGGATGGTACGAGTAAATGAGTAAATTGATGCATTGTGTTATTATCTTTTGGCTGTAACCTGAGCAGAGGTTCTTTGCAACCATAAAGTTATCTGTCTATACATTATATAAACCATACAGTAAAATTTCAGAATAGCAATCATCTCTCCATCTCCTAAACCCCAATAGTAATCATCCTGTTATCTATCACTTATAAGACTTGGACTCCTTGTGAATTTGAAGAGGTAGAGGATGGTATGAGTATATGAGTAAATTGATGCATTGTGTTATTATCTTTTGGCTGTAACCTGAGCAGAGGTTCTTTGCAACCTCTGAAGGAGTTGGGTCAACATTTAGTAAATAAACATACTCCTCGATTCCCAACAGTTGAAACTTCACAATTTTATTTTTTCTACATGTTTGCAATTTGAGCATACTATATGATATACCCTTGATGTAGAGTGGATAGGTGGGTGAATCTAGCAAGAAACTAGGTGTCTAATCTCTATAGTTCAAAACCTTTAATTTTAATAACACTAGCAAGCTTGAGTATGAAGTAATTCTACTAATCAGACACCTCGAAATTTGGGAGACAGATTTAGTGACTTTTTTCAGGAAAAAGTCTTATAACTTCACTTAATTTTCATGTGTTAAATGTCCGACTTTAATTTTCCAAAAGAAAATATAAAATAAATCAGTTAAAAATTGAGCAAAGTTACATGACTTTAAAAAGTCATTGAATCCGTCCCCTGAAATTTGTTAAAAAATCAATACAAAAAAGTTAATTACGCAAAAACTAAGTAAACAAATTAAACACCAAATATGATCTAATCTAGCAATAATTCAGACGAGTATATTGGGAAGCAAAAATACCTTAGCACTGGAAATTAATTGTCTCCTCTTTTGAATATCAGCAAACAAACCAGAATACGTGACTTCAAAACAAACCCCACGCTGCATATTAATAAGCAAAAATTTAATTATCACCTTCCTTTTTAGTTATAAGAAAATAAAAGGTCAATAGTCAAGAACAAACCTGCATTGCTACTTTAACCATGGGCTGCTTCAATCTAAAGGGCAATTTAGCTGAAAAATCAATCGAGATAATATCCACCTGCAATTGTTTTCAACATCAGAGTTCAATATCTTATATTGGCCTTCCGTCAACATAAAACATTTTGTAATAATCAACACCCACATTTGGTAACTTCGGTTCTCCCTTTCTGTTCATCGGTTTGTCCTTTTCTGATTGAGGGTTTATGGGTCGTTTTGAAGGTTTCAGAACACCTCAAGTGGTTGGTAGAGTAAATTCTCATGTTCCTTTTATAGCAATATAAAGAGAGTTTTATAAGAAAAAGATACATTAAACTCAACACACTGCTTGTTGATGTTCAATTATCTGCATAAGAACTGAAAATTGAAAACTGTTACACGGACTTGCACTTGTAAAATGAGATTTACACTAAGTTATATAATACTCTAAACTAGCCGTATGGGACTTCCAACAAATACCACCACCAAACAATATTAAAGGTTATAATTTTTTTCTTCTTCTACAAAAGAACATAATCTAAAACTGGAGAGCCTACTCTACCACAACCAGTTAAAACATTCTGAAACCATGTAAACAACACACAAACATTGAAAGAAAGGTCTATATCAGAAAAAAAAATGACAAAGGGAAAGAGAGAACACGAAACACCAAGCATGGACATTGACTACCTTAGAATTATTCCAACCTCAAAGGCAACAGCACTTAACTGCTCTGCTTTCACAATTTAGTCGATAAAAGACAATCAAAGTTAAAGAAGATACAATTTATAAACTACCCTTAATTTCAAAATCTCTAACACCTAAGCAATATGGGATTAAAAACAATTTTCAGCAACGAACAAACCTCCATGGTCTGACACGCAAGATCAAAGGCGGTCTGATTGAAGGGTTTAACAGCGACGAGATCGTAGGTTTTCAAAATGGGGTTCCCCGAATTGAGGGCCTGGGCCTGGGAAGCGTTGTCGACGCAAACGGTAAGACGCGTGTACTGACGAAAGGGAGTAGAGAGCGGAACACCGAGGAGGGAGCGGTGAAGATTAGCGGAGAGGGAGAGAGAGGGAAGAACGTTGAGGAGAGAGGAGAGGGTGAGAGGGGGAATGGAGCAACGGTGGTGGTCTGACATGACGCCTTTGATGGTGATGTTGTAAGCGATTCCGGTGTAACCCAACTCCATGGCCTTCACCGCAAGCCTGGTGCGGTTGCTTTGTTCGGCGACCTTGTTGGTGGGTGAGGGTTGGGAATAGGGAATGTTTAGATCGAAGTAACCCATGGTCGTGGCCCCTGTTCTTAGAATTCAATTCATCAAACCGTTTGATTACACAGAGACACAGATTCCCAACATATTCTTTCTTAGATCATTGATGCGACGGAAGAGTGAATGTCTGAAAGTTTGTGAGAGTGAGGCTACGAAAGAGAACGATGAAAATTTAGGTTATTCCGATAATTTTATTCGTCCCATTTAGCATGCGCGCCCTAAAATATCTATATTATTATATTAATAGATTATGATATTATAATTAAATTAAGTTAATATATGAAGATATATAAACTGAATTTATATTTATTATAAGTATCATATAATATTAATTGATAAATATATATATATATATATATATATATATATATATATATATATATATAATATGGGAATGTATATCAATTAAATTTTGAATTGAACATGTGTTTGTTTTCCGTTTAAAATTAGAATTAGTTTTTTCTTCTTTTAAACTTTGAACAGTCTCTCAATTTTAAAAATATGTGGATTTAGTTTTTTTAATTACATTTTATTAAGTTTAATTACAGTTTCAAACACATCTCATAATAATATTTAAGATACATTTTTTCTTTAATTAATATTAGTTGAAAAACAAGTTTGAAACCTCGAATAAACATAACAAAATTTTGTTAAAAGGATTAAATTTACGTTGTTCAAGACTAAATTAGTCCAAAGTTTTAAAAATAAACTAATTTCAAATTTTATCAAACCTTATAAGAGACCAAAAATATATTTAATCCTTAATTTTTCATTTTTCAGAGATCCAATAACATTATATCATACTATGTTAAGTTGTAATGTATAAAAATATTTTTTATGATAATGAATTTAAGTGTTAAACTATAATAAATATAATGGAGAATATATTAATTTTGTTCAAAAAGATATAATTTATCTTTTAAGAAGTTTCTTTAATTATGTATAAAACACATCATTTTTAATTTCTTAAATTTTAAAGAACTTAAAATAAAAGTAATGTATGATACATTAATAATATATAATGTAGTATAAAAGACTGAATAAATAATTATAATCTTGTTAATGTAGATAATTATAAAATTGAATATACATATTATTTAATCTAAATGCAAACAATTAAAATAGGAGGATGTGGATATTACATGTGTATCCTTTGCGAGAATAAATTTTGTTTTATCTGGTTTGGAAGTTGAGTTTTATCTTATATCACTGTAGAGTTCAAATTAATAAAATAAATTTGCGATTGATGAACCTGGTACGAAGAATATGATGCAAATGAAAAAAATATGTCGTTGTCTTTATCTTTGAATAAAAGTAGAGCTGTCAAAATGGATCACAACCCACATGTTAATCTGGTTCACCACAGGTTTGGATCAAATTGAATTTGAAAAAATTGTATTTTTTTATGTGGTTTAGATTTTAACCCGGCTTATTTAAATCCGACTCATACGGGTTGAACTCTTGATGAGTCGGGTTGACCCACTAACCCACCTACTTTATTTTATTTTATTAAATTTTAACTTTAATTTTATAAAAAAATATTTATTATTTTTTTGCTGAAAAAATTATTTATGTTTCTTATTTTCAAAATTAATTAAACACTCACGTAACTTGGGAGTGAAATTTGTTTAAATTTGAATTATAGAAAGTTTGTACTTTTTTTTTATTTTA
Organism: Vigna reflexopilosa; assembly: GCA_027742785.1. Lineage (NCBI taxonomy): Eukaryota > Viridiplantae > Streptophyta > Magnoliopsida > Fabales > Fabaceae > Vigna > Vigna reflexopilosa. Next base: position 19,495,330 of record CM050932.1, read on the forward strand.
AAAAAATTATAATTAAGTGAGCCAGTGAGTCACCCGTAGTAGGTCGGGCCAGTTCGAATTTTTCTCGCTCGCTAATAAATGAGTCGGGTTGGATTGACTCATTAAGTGACCAATCTGTGATGGACCGGGTCAGGACGGGCTGGACGACTCGTTTTGACAACACTAAATAAAAGCATCATAAGAACGAAACATATATATGACAATGATGTATATTATTGTAAAAATGAATTATTTTTACAAGAGAGAGAAAGGGTAATGTTTAAATGATATATGTTGATATTTTCATTGAATTTTACATGTAATATTACAAATATTTATCATAAAATATATAAAATTTATAAAGTACTTTGAAAATTGAAGTAGAATAAGGTAGAGTGTTAACATATGCATATATTTATGTGACACATAACAAAATAGCTAAGTTTAAGATAACAAAATATCTATATAAACAATATTTTTCGTAAAATTAGTGTCTTTACCTTTAAGGTGTCCTTTAATAGTGTTTTTTTCTTTAGAAAATATACATCTTGACAAAGTAATATATAATTGACCATGATTAAGAACAACGTATGAAATGTACAACCTAACAATCGAAAGGTACATCCTAACAATCGAAATTGTTTATTCATGTGATTTATTTATAGTAATTGCAAAACTTAGTTTCAAAAGGAATTGTTTCCTAAGAAGCATAAAGGGAAGAAGATCATCACTTTCTGTTGTTTTATGTTTGATTTTTGGTAAGAACATTAATGACACACCTTTTTAATCTTTAAAATATGAGGTTAAAACTCACAACATAATAATCTTGTCCCATTACATAAACCAAATTTAGGATCAATGTTGTTCAACAACATTAAGGTGCACCTTTTTAACATTTAAAATACATGGTGGCAAGCCACGTGGAGGAATGGAGTGCATGTACTCTTGTTTGTATAAATTATGTGTTTTTCTTCAAACTTACCAAATGACAATAAATTATATTGTTTTCTTGGAAACTGATCGATAATTATGTCATTAAATTTTCTATCATCTTTAATTTTTGGAATCAATATCGCTCTTTGAACTATATAAGATGCATTCTATGTATGAATTTCTAATTTGGGAAATGTTTATGGTATTAGTTTGTGCAATGAAATCTCTCCTTCCCATGATATTGCTACTTCACAGGGATACTTTTACCATATCATCAATATTCATTGGTTCAATCTCATCTCTAATGTACATGAGGTATTATGCAAAACTATGATCTTGTAATGTAATGATCACATGTTCTATTATAAATGTAATACCTTTGTGTTACTCCATAAAGGAGACTTAACAATACATGCAAAAATAATAGTTTTTTAAGATAAAATATGATAAACAAAGTAATAAAATGTAATGTGCAATTGTCACCTAATTGTGTTAAAAATGAACAATATTGACATTATACATATAGACAAATTGCAATAATAGTATTATTAAACAATTTAATATCAAATAATATGTTATATTTATAATAGTTTATTAACTATATTCCATGTTCCAAGCTTTGTGCATTAGTGCAAAAGTTAGATTTTATAACGACATATCATGGCTTATAATCCACCAACAATAATAACTAAAGGGTGGTACATTCTTAAATATGTTTTGACTTATTATGTCGGTTGTCACTAAAATCGTCATAGTAAGTGGAACTCTAACAATTTTGTAATAAGTAAAAAGTTATTATATTATTTTTAATTTCAAATATTGATATATACTATGTTAGTTAAACTTTATAAACGACATAATATGTTTAATTTTTTCTTCCCTCCTCTCCTATGGCTCTCATTGCACTTGCTCATGCTACATTCACTTCATTCTCCTAGCTCTCACTCTCAATTAGTATGTCCTCGTCGTCTCTCCTTGCTCTTGTATTACACTTCACTTCTCTTGTCACCATCATGTTTTGGTGGCTCTTACCAATGTAGTCGTTTGTGTGTTGCTCTCATCATTGTTGCTCTTTTCCTCTGCCTTTCCTCTCGTTTAGGGTTTACTAAAAAGATAGTGAAGGTTATTCTTGAACCTCAATCTCTGTTATTGTGATTATTGACTCTGTTTTACAATTTTACTGGTTGTAAAGAATTAATTTTGAATGTTGAATACTTTGTCTCATTGTTAACCCATTTTCATTCTTTTCCCCTAAGCTTTTCTAGTTCACTTTCTCCTTTTTTTCTTCCTTTTGCTAGGTACACTTTCTTTTTTCTCACACATGCTGGAACTATTTTTTGTTGGATTTTTGTGTCGTTTACTTTTACTATATATATTACTGTTGAGTTATTTTGTTGTTTATTGGTTGTTGTTGAATTTTGTTTTGTTATGTGTTGTTTTGCAAAAACTTGGTTGTGCAAGAATAACCTTAAAACACATCTCAAATGAAAGCTCCTGCAAGACAACTTTCATGAAAAGAAAGAGAGGACTAATGAAAAAAATATGAAAATTTTCAAAGTAGACTTTCTATGGCGAGTCCAAAACTGGCATATAAAGTGGGAACTTTCTATGTCTATTGTATTTGTAATGAATTAAGAACCGACATAGAAAACTTTTTCTAACCGTCATAAACAATCTTTTCTATGTTAGTGGTTGTGCAAAATTGGGACGTATCATATTTAAAGAATATTTCCTAACCACTTTTATAAGAAGGGTAAAACTCGAAAACATTCACCTAGACAAATAAGATATAATTTTTAATAAGATATAATATCAAAATGGAGAAATTAATTTAAAAAGAAAGTGAAAGAATATTATTATTGTTACTATAGCCAATTTTGTAAGACCGGAAAGAAATGGAATTTTCAAATATAACACATCGTCCATTAAAATATATCTATGAACCTAGGTATTAATTTGCCTATAGTTAAATCAAACTTGAAAATATATCAACTTAGGAATGAAATTAGGAACGTTTAATAGCGTTAAATATAACACATGGTCCATCAAAATATATCTTATTTTTATAGGAGTGTCAAAATTCAGTTTGTAAATCAACTTTTTTTTATGATGTTTACTATTAGAGTTGACATTACGTGAGAACTATTTGAATGTATGGACAAATAAAAAGTTTTCATTGAGATGAGTTGACATAGGATTAAATCAAACAAGTCAGTGTAGGCTAATGTTAAGTCAAGTTAGCTTTGGTCGACGTTGAGGTGAGATGACCTAAGCCCAAGTTAAACCAAGTGAACCAAACCTGAGTTGACACAAGTTAGCCTCGGTTTAGGTCGAGCCAAGTCGACTTGACCTATGTCTAATAGACCTAATAGTGAGGTATATTAGATTGATCTTATTAGATTTAATCTAATTAATAAAATGGATTCAATCTAAATTTAAACCAATTTAAATTAGATTAAAAAAATCCAAATTTGATTGATCTAGTTAAAATGGATTTGGATTATAGATCCAATATATTTTATTGAATTTAGATGGGATCTAAACCGGATTATAAAAATCCATTCCATTCTCACCCTCAAAAAAATGGTAAACACTTTACTTTTATATCAATTCACTCTTAAATTATGGTCAATTTTCCACCATCAAAGAGGGAATATTACATTAATTAATCAACTTATTACGAATATCTTTGAGAACCAAACTACTCTTCAAACTTCTGATGTCCACTTGAAATATCATCTTTCTACTTTTTTCTCCCGATCAAGTAGTATTCGTCACCTCTCAATCAATGTCTATAACACCACTCCGATATTTAAGTCAAATATGTGCATATAATAATAAATACAATAATAATTGTCTAAACAAGCATACTCATAAATAATGTTCTTTTATATTACTATTATGAGATTTAACTTAAGACCTGTAATAACTAGGTTATACCTAGTTATATTTGATTTCTCTTTAATCCTTATTAAGAATATCATGCTATTTATAATATTAATCTTAATAATTAAACTTAAATGATCCTTTATATTATATCCCATCCAAAACAATTATAATCCTCAACTTCCAAAAAGTGCTCACAATCATTTCTTATTATCTTCAATAATTTCTCTTACATCAAAATATAAAAAAAAAATTGTCCTTTAAACTATACATTTCTTTTGAAATTTCCTAATATTAAAATTCATATTCAAAACCGTAATGATTCCCTACTTTTAATCAATTGTGCACTAAAGGCGTAAAGTGTTGATTTCTAAATCTAGGTCTAGAAATGGTCTTCGACATCTGTTTGCATCACATGGGGAAGTTTCTTAATAAGGGGCTACGATATGTTGGAGGAGAGATTCACGTGATCAAAGGAATTGATCCGGATCGTTGGTCGTATTTTGAAGCTATTGGAATAGTTAAAGAATTTAAGTATGATGCAGATTTCAAACTATGGTGGAAGGGGTCGAAACAAAGACTGATGAACAATCTCAGATTATTGAGTGATGACATGGAATCACTGTACTTGGCTAACTATGCTGAGGAGAATAAGGAAGAGATAGAAATGTATGTTGAACATGTTCCTAGTGAGGCAGTGGAAGTTCACTTTCTTAGTTATGGTGAAGTGGCAGAAGAAGAAAATATAGAGGACAAGGGGGAAGTGGTTTCCAAAATGGTTGACGAAGAGTGTGATGGTGGTGATGAACAGGAAGAGATTGAAATGGGTGAGGAAGAGTGTGATGATGGTCAAGAAAAGGACTCGTATGATGGTGGTGATGAACAAGAAAAGGATGAAATGGGTGAGGAAGACCAAGATTGTGATGTTGGTGATGAACAACAAGATGTTGAAGTGGGTGAGGAAGAGTGTGATGATGGTGAGGAAAAGGAAGAGTATGATGGTGGTGATGAACAAGATTATGTACATGAAGAAGAGGAAGGGGGGAATGTGGTTGAGGGGTTTGTAGAAGCTTCAGCTGAAGAATGTCTGGATGACAGTGAGGAAGACAGAATGGCTAATGATGATGATGGGTTTGGTCTTGAGAATGCTAGGGTGGACCAAGTTCGTAGAGACATTAATCCAGTGTTGGAGAGGTGGAATACAATGAAGAAGAAGAAAAAATATGTGTCTAGAAAGGGCAATGTTGGGGAAGGTTCTTTCATAATAAATGAAGAAGTTGGTGTTCATGACATCAATGAAGAATACAATAGTGATGAATTAGATTCAAATGTAGATAGTAATGAGGATGAGAGGGTGAAAAAGGCAAAGTTTAAAAAGTATAGACAAGATGATATGAGCAAGAACTTAAAATTTGAATGGGGATGGAGTTTTGTTCCTTAAGGGAGTTTAAAAATGCAGTAATGGAGCATAGTGTATTAAATGGAAAAGAGGTTAAGTTTGTCAAGAATGATCTGACTAGAGCAAGGGCAGTTTGTAAAAACAAATGTGGTTTTGTTATTATGGCTAGCAAGGTAGGAGGCAAGCAAACATTTAGTGTCAAAACCTTGGTTGGACGACACAATTGTGGAAGAGTTTTTGGAAACAAAAGTGCAAATGTAAACTGGATTGCACAAGTATTAATAGACCGGTTTGTAAATGTGGCTAACATGACAGTCAACCAAATCATTGATGACATTAAGAAGTCATTCAGCATTGGAATAACTGCTTGGAAAAGGGGAAAGAAAAAGGTATAAAATCACTCTTTAAAAACTTCACTTATTTGCACATTCATAATACAATATTATAATTGCAATGTCACTTACTTCCATTTACAGAACACAAGAGGCACTTCAAGTGTAGGAGGATCTGGCAGCACAAGGGCAACTTCCACTGTAGGAGGTTCTGAAGCACAACCAGCTCCATCAATGTCACAAGGGGGAGGAAGAACAAGAAGGGTGACTTCTCAATCTGGACGACCTCATACAACATCACAACCTAGAGCAAGTGGCAGTGGAGCAGGACCTGCATCAAGTCACCAAGGTGGAAGAAGGACATCCTCACGACTACTGGGTTCACAAGATCTAGGATCCCAAGCTAGTACCAGTTGAAGATTTACTGTAGCCATGTTCTTATTTTAATGTATTTTGAAACTCACTGTCACCCACTTTAGTAATGGGAACGGTGGCTGATTTTACAATCACATGTAATTGTTTGGGACCACTTTAGTCACCCACTTTTGTCATCAGTGGTACTACCTTTAAGGGGCCACTTTTGTTATTTAATATGGGACCACTTCATCTTGTCTGGCACTATCACAATGCAATATTAGAATGTATTTAATTAAGCTTTGCATATTATATATCTTGTGTGGCACTACTATATGCAGATTATTTGCAGATTATATAATACTTATAATATAATGCAGATTTTGGCAGGAATACTCTGCCGATAGAATTGAGATAGAAATGCAGATTATATATAATACTCTGCAGATTATATATAATGCAGATTTTGGCAGGAATAGATTGGTTGAATTGTATACTATGCCTTTGTTACATTCTTTTGGAATTATCTATGACAATTAACTTTACCTGGAAAAAAGAGGTGTTATGTGGCACATTTATATACTAGTAATAGCACGTGTCGTGTACCTTCTTAAAGAGGTGGTGCAGTTTCAAAATAGTCTCTGCTAGATTGACACATTTCTTTTGGCCTTCACAAGCTAGAAGTGTCTTTCCCTTTTGCTGAAAGTATAAGAAATCGATACAGGTCTATTGTATGATATAGGTCTTTTATTTCTCCTTTATTTTTTACTACACTGTATTATCTTTTTTGATAGTTAAATAATCTGTCTATTGTATGATATAGGTCTTTTATTCTTCCTCCTTTATGAATTTCATAAGTTTGACTCTGAAGCTTACTGATACAAGCCAAAAAAAACTTGTTTTTACTACTTCACGAAAATAAGCTAAAAAAGAGCTCATAGGAGGTTACAAACTACATTCATAAATCCCAAGTAAGCTACCCCCAATGTATTTATTTGATAGAATATATTTTATTTACTTTATAACTCTTATGATTATCAGATGAGGTAAGACACATAACATCTTGCAGGCTCTTAATGACTTGTTTATTATGATATGAAAATAAAACAGAATTCTCAAATGCTATACATTTGTTGTTTTGATATTGTATATACCATGTCTCATTTCCCAAGTTGATGATGTCCCTAAAACGCAACAACGGTCATTTTGGCTTGTAATTTTTCTTTCTTTATTTTGGAATAAACTTATTTCCTTGAACCTTTGACTACTTATCCTTGGGTTGTCCGTGATGACACATTTTATTTCAATGATTTTTTTAGAACAAAAAACCAAATGCAGAGGCAAATTGCTGATTGTAGAACATCACATGGTGCTTGAAAATCAACCAGAATTTGGACACAAAAGCAAATACCTCATTTTATTGAACCATAATTCTTAATTACAATTCATCTTAAACAGAAACATAATACAAAAGAAAATTGTTAACGCCCATGACAAAAGAAACAACAACAACATCACTTTCCCAACTTTCTTCTCTTGTTCTAATTTCCTTTTCAGCTTGTCGTTCTTCTTCTTCAAATGCAGTACAAGTTTTTCATTCTCAAAACATATTTCAACTTCTTCACGTTTTCTTTCAATGCTTCCTTCAATTTCAGAAACACCTTCATCATGCCATTCAAAGTAATTACAACTTGAATTACTCTGCAATCAAAATAAGACACTATTAATACAAAATTCAGCACAATAACTGAAACATTAAATTACTTACTGCCCAATTTCTACATCTATAAAACCATCTTCCTTTGTTCTTCACAGTAGTTGCCTTCAAAAGCAACAATGTTTCACCACAACCACACAATTTAGATGGTAACCATGAAGATGATCCACAACTTTGGGACTTTCCCGAAGCAATTGACCTTTGTGTCCAACCACTGTCACCTTTCATTTCACTACAACAAAGAAATCCACTACAACAAAGAAATCCCTTCATCAGCTTTCGTGCCCACCCAAACCCTATAACCCCAATCCTTATATTCACACCAAGAAGAGCAAGACAAAACCTATCAACTTACCTTTGAGAAGACGAACTCCAACCTTCAACTGTACCTCCTCTGCTTTCTGTGCCCCAGCTGCATTCACGAAGAAGAACACAACTTCACGAACAAGAACCCAACTCCCCTCTTAAAATGTCATTTATAAGAGATGACAAAGTGAGCCTCAACCACTTAACATAGTTAATCTGTTTTCAAAACATAAACAACCAACGTGGCAGCCAGTGAAGAGGGAAGCTGGCATTCAACGAACCTTTGTCGTTTGCCACATGTACTGGTATTTAACGCCGTCCAATTTTAAGGACTAAAAGTGAGAGTTTAAAAAAAAGGAGGACTAAAAACCATTGATGTTTCAAGTAGGGACTAAAACGAAAAATGAATGATAGTTGAGGGACTAAAATCATATTTAACCCAAAAATTTATTGTATAATTAGGAATAAGCAATGATTTTTTATTATTCTTTATATATCGAGTTTTATTTATCTTTAATCTATAATATGTAACAAAAAATATTACCTATTTTTTAGCAATGTGTTAAAAAATGTATATAGTTATAAACAATAATTATAAAACGTGAATATTTTAGACCACATTTTTAAAATTATGGATATTTTAGACTATATATTTAAAAGTGAGAGTAATTTAAACGATATGTTTAAAACTACGAGTATTTTTATTTTAAAAGATTGAAATTATCATCATATGGTCCAATAATAATTAAATTGTTGCAAGATACATTAATTGTCTCGTAATAGAGAATAGTGAGTGGGTCAAGTCATAATCGAATCTTAACACTTGAGTTTCTACATTCTTAAGTAAAAGAATTGCAATTGACTATCAACTATGTTCTCTTAGACTTGTAATAAGAGCTTAATCAAATAATTGGTATCATTCTGAATTTGAGATGAACTATCGAGGATCGAGATGAACTAACCTGAGTTAAAGGTCGAGATGGACCAAAAATTGAGATGGGTTAAACCAAAACATGGGGTCGAAGGTTGGGATAGGCTAGTTAGAGCTAAAGGTTGAGACCAATCAATCTAAGCCAAAGGTTGAGACAAGCCAACCCAAGCTAAATATCAAGACCGACCGGTTTAGGACAAATTTGAGATAGTTCAACTCGTAAAAAAAGGTCGAGATGAGTCAGGTTAGATTGAAGGTTGAGACAAGTCGACACGAGCCGAAAGTCGAGAGAGTTTGCTCGGTTCGAAGACCAAGACAAACCAATAAGGATTGATGGTCAAGACAGGCTGACCCGAGTCGTCGGTTGAAACCGATCGAAACAAGCAGAAGTTTGAGACGAGACATCCTGGACCGAAACAAACTGGGTTGAAACCACACCCTCTACACATCAAGTTTGTTAATATGAAGGGGGAAATAAGTTTTCAATGGTAATCTTTGTTGATATGGCTGTAGAGAAAGAAGAAAGGTGGTTGAAACATAAAAACAAGTTAAATTTAAATTATTATGATATCATTGTTGATAACAAATTTAAAATGAATGCATATTTATTTTTTGTTTTTAATTTTAATAATTTTATAAAAGTTTTAAAAATATTTGTTTTAATTTTTAATAAAAATAAAAATCTAAAAATAAATAAAAATGTGCAAGTGGTTTGTATGATATTAAATTAAAGAAATTAAATTTTTATGTATGTACAAATTAAGCCAAAAGTCAAAAAATAATTCGTCCCTCCCAAAATAAGTCAATTAAAGACAATTTTTTAAATAACTATGGGAGACGAATCATAGTTAGGATTTTTTTTTCTTTTTCTTTTCTGTTTTTCAATTTTTGTTTTATTTTGAGTCAAAAAAGTTTTTGAAATCTTTCAAGGAAATTGTTCAAGTAGTAACTGAAGAAAAATTTGGCTTGGAAAGATAATGATTTTAAGTTTGACCACTGTGACTACACATCTCTTTCTCGAGAACCTACTTGGTGAAAATTTTAAATAATATGTCTCCTAAGAAATCCACCCAAAAATATTTTATTGTTTTCAATTAAACATATATGCATTAAATTGTAGGATTTGATTTAGTAACTAGGACTATCATCATTATGAAAAAATAAGAGTCATGTTGAAATGAGTGAATTGTTTATGTAATTTGTTAATTGAGTTGATTCAGAATTACTTGATTAAATCTTTTGTGAAAGAGTTTTGACCTTGTGTGTTTTGAGCCTTAATGTAAATGATGGACCACCATGTGTCATTCCTATTTTTCTTGAGTGATTTGCTCATGTTTTGTTTATACTAAAATATTTCACTTGATTATTTTGTTTTGCAACTTAGATAAATATGTATTATTTGATATGATTGAGACATTTCTCATTTCTATCTACTTGGCAAAATAAGCCCACTCTGATATTGATCCATTGATAGCCCTTTTGAGCTTTAAATCCTTTTTTCTTGTTTTAAGCCCATTATAAAACCTTGAAAAGAAAAAGACCATATTTTCTCTTACCTTAAGATAAATACGGAATTAATGACAAAGAGGAAGAAAAAAAATGATGAAAGAGTTTTAAGAAAATGTAGAAAAAGGGAAAATAATTGTTTTCTCAAAACGAGCAACAAAAGAAACAAAAAGAAAGAAAAACAATTATTATTTTTTAATTATGCTCCTTTATTTTTTCTATATTTATTTCAAAAAAGAAAAAATTCTAAAAATTTTCCTACCTTGCCTTGACCTCATTAAAACCTATGAAAAGTCTTTGTGATATTTAATTGCATGTTTTCTAAAAGGAAGTGAATATTAGAGTCTTATTAAATATGATGAGTGTTTACTAACATAAGTATTTTTAGTGAAAACAAAAGCCGAAACACTTAAACAAATTTTGGTGCAAAAATATACATCTTAACTTGAGTAATCTGCTTCATATTTGATTTTCTTGTAAATTTAAAAGATTAACTTATGTGTGAAAAATATATTTTTTCCATTTGTATATGTCTAGTACTTGATTTCTCGAAGATTGATTCATTTTCAATGATGTTCATTCCTTTGATATAGTGTAAATGTGGAATAGAAATAATGCAAAACAAAGTTTTGAAATTGCTAAGTTTTACCCAAAAATGCAAAAGGATAAAATTTGATAACATTATCGTTGACACGATCAAATTAATACTACTAAATTATAGCAACTCCAATATTTCTAAGATAGTAGCCAACAAAATAGAAAAAGAAAATTCAATCCTAAGTCACTCCCAACGAACACAAAATTAATTCTTAACAATTTAGTTCTTTTAAAATCTACACACTAAAAGGGTTAGTCAAATATAAGGTATGAAAATAACGATAAAATAAAAAGATTAAATGATAACATAATAAAAGAAAGAAAGAAATAACATTTCAAAAAAAATAAAAGATATAAAAACACTAATAAATAAAATAGGTTGATTTAACTACTTTTTCAAAGTAGGATTCATCATTAGTTATCTAAATATTATTTTTCAATTAATTATTATCTTAGATTTTGAAATTAATCAATGTAATGTCTTAATTAATTTGTTGGTGTTCTCGCTATCAACCAAAATACAATCACAATTAAAAGTGAGAACTTTTTAGATTTTCACAGTAAATTCAACCAAAGTACACTCTCAAATAAATTCAACTATGTTTAATCATGTCTATTATTTTTTCTCCTTACCAAGTAAAAATCTAATTAATCCAAGTACATTCTTTATCAATTCTTGTTAAAGTTTTCACCTTTAATTAAAGTACATCATCAATTCTTGGCAAAAATTCATTCGATCATATGAAAGTTTATAACTTTCATCAAAGTACATTCTTAAATAAAAATCCTTTGGTTCCCCTAGGTCTTCTTATATAGAACTTGGATTTCACTTTTCTCTTGCTGGATTCTTTTTTTTTTCTGATAATGTAATATCTACCAAATAACCTAAAAGATTTGATCAGTTTTTTATCTGACAAATATTCTTTATTGATATTTTATGATGTAATTAAATTAATTCTTTTTATAAATGACCAACAATTATATTTTTGTCCAATTTTTCAATTAATCCTCTGCACTTATCTCAACGAACTAGCCCAAAATATCTTCCAAGTCTTCTCATTAAGGATAAGGTCTATATTTATCAAGCTACCACCATTCACCGTCATCATTGCTGGAACTATGCAAATCTATGATACATGAGCTAACTTTTTTCGACAAAACACATGATGGTGCTCATAAGAGAGGAAACCTTGGTGGTTTTATAGATTAAGTGAGAAATCATATTTTAACCAAAAAGATAGAGATAGAATAGGAGAAGATAAAACGAAGAAGATAAAAAGGGGTCTGCATATTGCTACCCTAATTCTAAAAAATGAAATTTAGAGTGATTAAGGAGAGAAAAGATGTTTTCTAGGAGAAAAGAAGAAGAGCTGCAAAAACCCTTGGTGCAAGGGAGGATTTATGGTGTTTTTGGAGTTTAAATAAAGCTCTAGTATTGGCCAAGGTATGGGAAAACTTACCATTGTTTGTTTTCTGATTTGTTTCTATGATGAATAGGGTTTGCTTTTGATTATCTTAAAAGGTAATGTTGTTTTCATGCATGTGGATGTATGAGAATATGTTCTTCATGGTGATATGGTTATAACATGGTTGTATAGGGTTTTCCCTATGAGTGTATGTATGGTTTTGTTGGGTTATCCTAAATAGGGTTTGATGCTAAGGAGGAACAAAGTTATAATAATTGGGGATTTTATCATGCAAATATATGTTATAAAGATGGTATGATAATCATATGTAGAATATTGGGTTTGTTTGGGTTATAATTTGCATAATGGTGGAGTTTATATGATTTAAGTGATGTAATGTATGTATTAGGGTCTGTTCATAAATATATGTGAGGCTTGAATGCATGCATGAGGTTTTGGGGAAGTTTTCTTGTGATTTAATGTGTTTGCAGACTTGAATTATGTCCAAGATGTGTTTTGATTCAGCAATAATCGAATATCATTAGTTATAATCGATTATTTGTGCATTAATTGTGAGTTAAGTTTCGAGAATAATAGATTATCTGGGATGATAATCGATTATCCCTTCATACGTGATGAATTATGATGATTTGTTGTATGGAATCATTGAGATAATCCATTATCTTAACTGATAATTGATTATCACAGGGTATTTTGTGTACATGTGTATGTTTTGGGAATGATCGATTATCACTTATGATAATCGATTATCCTAGAGTATTTTTACTAGAAACGGTGAGTTTTACTGAAGAATGGACGTGGACCAAGCTTGAGGAGATGTAAAACGTAATGATAATTAGAAGAATAGGATTAATGGTTATCTTTAAGGTCAATCTTGACTTATTGAGATTGGAGCATGAGTGAGTGTTGGGGTATACTTGAGTAGGTGGTTGATGATCATGAGAGTGAGGGATAAGTCTATTTATTGTACCTAGTAAATCCTGGTGCTATGTGCAGATAGATGCTTCCATTTGCCTTTGTGCATCGAAAGGGTTGTTCGGGTATTGAGCCTTCCTTGTGTGGGGGTGATGGTGTCTTCCTTGTCCTTGTGTGGTAGGATTACATGTTGCTTAGTTGGATTGCGGGACTACTCGAGCAGATCTGTAGGGGAGGCTACAGATGTCCTGTAGGGGAGGCTACAAATGTCCTGTAGGGGAGGCTACAGGTGGGTTGTAGGAGCGACTACAATCGGTGAGGTAGGGTACAAGAGTTAGAAGAACTCTTTACATTATGGTATTTATGGTACAGTGATGTTGATGGTATTGCTCATGACTTGGATAGTCAAGATGGTGGTGTATTTATGATGATGATCATTGCACTTGAGATGCTCCAGGTGATGCTATTTTGATAACGATGTTACTATAATCGTTATAACAGGTAGTTAGCATAAGTGCTAAGGGTAGATAGACCAAGGGTCTAAGTGTGAGATGTTGAAGATGATATAAATGGTTAAAGATCGAGGATCGAGGATCTAGTTATTCATTATTTATGTTAGAGGATTAAGAATCCTATTGTTATTGCTACTATGTATGGGGTGGTAGCTTATGGTTGATATAATTAGTGTGTTTATATCTTGTTTTTATGATTGTTTTATCATTAGCTTACCCTATACGTGTTTGTGTTGTGTGTTTGTGAATGAAATTATCGGCGATGATCATATAATGTATTATACGTGAGCAGATGATATTGCAGATGTTCTAGAGGCATGATAGATTCGTGAGATGACGGGGAAAATTTGGGTTTCTTTAAAAGTTCTTTTGGTATAGACTTTTGAAACAATGTAAATTTAGTTGTTTTATTTCCTTAGTCATTTTAATTACTTTTGGAATAATGTAATTGGACAAAGCTTTTGGAACAACTATGTTTTTAATAAATTATGTATGTTTAAAAGTTAAGGTTTTTGAAAAATGCATCTTCGCACTATAAGAAAGTTTATAAATATTCAATTTTTGTAAACCCGTGTCATTCCAGAATTTAGGGAGTTACATTTGGTATCAGAGCCAAGTTTTCGAAAAAACTTTTGGGGCTTTTGGCGAGTGAGCTCGTCTAGCTTTAGTTATGTACTTCTGAAGTGTGAAGTATTATGTGCTTTGTATGTTGATTGTTATGTTGTTTAGTTTAGCTATGTAACCTTGTAGCTTATTATATGTTGTGAGATTGTTAATTTAGTTTGTTGGAATGAATATGGATTTGTTGTTTTATTCTGTAGTGACAAGGTTTTTAGCACTAAAGTTGTTTTATTAAGCATATAATCTCTTTTATGTTTAGGAGTTAAACAAATTGTAGAAACATATGCTAGAATATGTGTAATAGAATTGGTAAATGTTGTTTTGCTTCATTATGTATTGAATATTTTGGTCATAAATTGTTGTGCCTTGGTGTATCTATGTTGTAAGGTTCAATTTAGTCAATTCACTAAAACATGTTGATTGCATGGGTATTGCATCTATATACCCCTGTGGTTTACATAGCTATTAGTGGGCATAATTACAAAGGTACATTAGCAGGCAAAACAAGGTTTATAATGAAATAATATGTGGCTATAATTAAGTCTCTACTCACACGCGAAATCGATGGAAAGTTATGAACAACCTTAAATATGTATATGGTGCAATACAAACAATTTTCTTTGTTGCATTTTGAATGGTACATAGTTGAAATGCATGTTGTTTTCTCTAATGCACTTTACATTGTAACTAATTGCGATTGGATTGGTTTCTTTGTTGCATATTAGTAAATGAATACAAGGTATTCGAATAGTGTGCTCTTTGTGAAATTAGTATACTTTGAATGAAGGATTGTTTTAGTGTGTTCGAGTATGGTCAGTTAAAATTGATTGTCGTACTAGATTCATTATACATTATAAGTGATTCATGCTAGTATGAGTTATGATAGTTGAAAATGTTGTATTTTACTTGTTAAATATGAGTACAACAGATTCAAGAGTATGAGTGTAGGCCTTGACTCTACAAGTTTTTAACTGAAGATTACCTTAATAAAGTTGAAGCATAACAATGTGTCTCGTGTTGTGAGTCGTTGTTGAAATATTGATTGGATGAATATAATGTTATAATGTAAGCATGATCAATCTGCATTTTGGTGTTTAAACTTGTACATGATGCTATGTCGATGAATCTGTTATGAATTATAGGTGGTTGTTAGGTGGGCATGTTTATGGTTCAGTAATCTAAGTGTAAATTGTTCTAGAATTGAATTAGTTTATATTGTGAATCCTTGTAATTTTTTGTTTGCATGATGATAAAATTTGTAGAGCTTTTCTTGCTATTTGTAGTTATGAATAGATTGTGCTTTGTTTTGTTTTGTATGATTTACAATATATTGAATTTGTAGTGATGTTCTTTTGATCTCTTCGGAAATTTTTGTTGATATTGTATTATGAAAATGTATATGTTTGGGATTTATGTAGTTTTTGGAAAAGTATATGAAGTTCTTTCTGGTGTATGCTTCTATATGAGTGAAATTTTCGGGGACGAAAATTCTTTTGAGGAGGGTGAATGTAAGACTTGGGAAAATAGGGGTCTTAGAAATAAAGTTTTGTTAAGACTTGATTATGTTTTCTTTTAAGAGTTTATGTGTCTAATAAGGTTTTGGGTGTGTATATCTTTGTTAAAACATAGTTATGTTAATTATTTAATGTTATTATTAATATGCAACAGATTATTGATATGTTATTAATTTGATTATTTTTGTGTGTGTGATATTACCAATAAGATATGTTGGTTTGTTGATAGGAGTATTGTTTAGGATGAGATGAATGTGAGTTCAATTCATAGGGAGGAGAGTTTAAGAAAAACTTAGATTTTAATTGTATTTTTGGCTCAAGAGCAAAAAGGTCTTTTACTTTTATTAATTGGTGTAGAAATTAATATAAATAGGTGAAGAAAGTAAAAGAATAAAATTAGAATATGAAACTTAAAAGATTACGTGAATGTTTGAGAGATTTGGTGGTTTGTGATATTTTAAAATGTAGAAAAGATAAAATAAGAGAGGAAATCTTGGTGGTTTTATAGATTAAGTGAGAAATCTTATTTTAATAAAAAAGATAGAGATAAAATGGAGAAGATAAAGAGAAAAGAGGGCTTGCATATTGCTACCCTAATTCTAAAAAATAGAATTTAGAGATATAAAGGATAAAACAGACATTTTCTAGGAGAAAAGAGGAAGAGCTGCAGAAAACCTTAGTGCAAGGGAGGATTTGTGGTGTTTTTGGAGTTTAGATAAAAACCTAGTATTGGCCAAGGTATGGGGAAGCTTACCATTATTCGTTTTCTTATTATGTTCTGCATGTGGATGTATCATAATATGTTCTGCATGGTGATAGGGTTATATCATGGTTGGGTTGGGTTATCCCAAATAGGGTTTGATACTAAGTAGAAACAATGTTATGATAATTGGGGGTTTTATCATGCAAATATATGTTATAAAGATGGTATCACAATCATATAAAGAATATTGGGTTTGTTTGGGTTATAATTTGCATGATGATGGGTTTTGGATGATTCAAGTGATGCAATGTATGTATTAGGGTCTATTCATAAGGATATGTGAGGCTTGAATGCATGCATGAGGTTTTTGGGAAGTTTTATCGTGATTTAGGGTTGTTACATGTGTGTTTGCATACTTGAATTATGTCCAGGATGTGTTCCAGGATGTGTTCCGATTTGGCAATAATCCAATATCATTAGTTATAATCGATTATTTGTGCATTTATTGTGAGTTGAGTATCAAGAATAATCAATTATCTGGGATGATAATTGATTATCCCTTCATGGGTGATGAATTATGGTGATTTTTTGTGTGGAATCATTAAGATAATCGATTATCTTAAGTGATAATCGATTATCACAGGATATTTTGTGTACACCTGTATGTTTGGGCAATGATTGATTATCACTTATGATAATCAATTATCCCAGAATATTTTTAATCGAAACAGTGCGTTTTGATGAAGAATGGACGTGGATCAAACTTTAGGAGATGTAAAATGTAATGATAATTAGAAGAATGGTATTAATAGTTACGTTTAGGGTCAGTCTTGACTTGTGATTGAGATTCAAGCATGAGTGAGTGTTGGGGTATACCTGAGTAGGTGATTGATGAGCTTGAGAGTGGAGGATAAGTCTACTTATTGTATCTAGTAAATACTGGTGTTATTTGCGGATAAGTGCTTCCTTTTGCCTTATGTGCATCAAAAGGGTTGTTCGGGTATTGAGCCTTCCTTATGTGGGGGTGATGGTGTCTTCCTTGTCCTTGTGTAGCATGATTACATGCTCCTTAACTAGATTGCGAAAGTACTCAAGCAGATCTGTAGGGGGAGCTACAGATTATCTATAGGGGAGGCTACAAATGTCATGTAAGGGAGGCTACAAATGATCTGTAGGGGAGGCTACGAATGTCCTGTAAGGGAGGCTACAGGTGGGTTGTAGGAGCAGGTACAACCGGTGAGGTAGGGTACAAGAGTTAGACATACTCTTTCTTATGTGGTGTTTATGGTACGATGATGCTCATGGTGTTACTCATGATTGGGATAATCATGATAGTGGTGTATCTATGATGATGATCATGGTACTTGAAATGCTCTAGGTGATGCTATGTTGTTAGTAATGTTACTATAATGGTTATAATAGGTAATCAGCATAACTACTAATGGGTAGATAGACTGATGGTCTAGGTGTCAGATGTTGGAGATGACATCAATGGTTAAAGATCAAGGATCAAGGATCAAAGATCGAGTAATTCATTAAGTTTGAATTGGTTATGTTAGAGGATTAGGAATCTTATTGTTATTGCTACTATATATAGGGTGGTTGTTTATGGTTGATATAATTAGTGTGGTTTTATCTTGTTTTTATGATTGTTTTATCGATACCTTACGCCATATGTGTTTGTGTTTGTGTTGTGTGTTTATGAATGAAATTATCGGCGATGATCGTATAATGTGTTATATGTGAGTAGATGATATTGTAGATGTTCCAGAGACATGATAGATTCGTGAGATGATGGTGGAATGATTTTGGTTTCTTTAGAAAGTTTTCTTGGTATAGACTTTTAAAACAATGTAATTTTGTTGTTTTATGTCCTTAGCCATTTTAATTACTTTTGGAATAATGTAATTGGACAAGACTTTTTGAACTACTACGCTTTGAATAAATTATGGATGTTTAAAAGTTAAAGTTTTTCAAAAATGTGTTTCCATGCTATAAGAAAGTTTATAAATATTCGGTTTTTGTAAACCCGTGGCATCCTAGAATTTAGGGTGTTACAGGCACCACTTTCTTGGAGACAATGTCCTAAAGGGAGACTATGAGATAGAATATTCAGTTACCAAACACCAATTAACAGACATTTACACTAAGGAATTGCGCAAGGATAGATTTTATGAGCTTATAAGGGATTTAGGGATCTTAGAAATCTCTTAGAGGTCTTGTTTGATGCATTTTCAAGTTTTTCGAAAATCCTCGTGCAATAATTGATTATCCTCTGCTGATAATCGATTATCCTTCCCTTTAGAAAATTTCATTAGGTTTTGGAATAATCGATTATGAGAAGCCATAATCGATTATCATAAATTTTGGGCTTTAGTTTTTGAAACGATAATCAATTATCTGAAGTAATAATCGATTATTACAAGTTTTGAATGTTGGGAACTCAAAATAAAGTCATTCCAACAATCATATACGATTATATTATGCATTTATTAAGCATTTTGGGTCTGATATGTATAAATAGGGGTCTATAATCGATCAATATATCCCCTTTTGTGCTTTATGTACATTCTTGCTCATTTGTATGCATTTTCCACTCCATCCCTCTACCTTTTTCCTTGATCTTTCACTATTGCTATGGCTGATTCTGCAAGGAGAAAGCTTGAGACCCGAAGAAGTTCAGATCCATCTTCCTCAACCTAACCCATGGTGCGCAGAAACAACCTTAATGGTTGGATATCAGATGAAGAATAACATAGGGAGTTTACCACATTTTGGAAGGGGAGAAAATTGATTTATCCTAAGTTTGTTGATCTTAATTGGTTCCATATCTATGGTTTTCAGTTTCCACCGCAGATTTTCCACCAAGATATTCAGTAGCTTTTGGAAATGCAAGGTAAGTTTTATCCTGATTTGGTTTGGGTTTTTACTTTAATTTGAAGGTGCGTGATGAAATCTACTCCACAAGTGTGAAATGAGTAGATAATGTATTGGATGATAACATATGGACATTTGTGGCCAAGATATAGCTACATGAGGATGTTGTGATGCTCTCTCAAGGCCTTGATTGATTCAATAAGATTATAGCCTTCCATTCTTTCTTGGCGATCTTGAAAAGTATGAAAGACTGATTCAATTCCTGATCGTCTGGTTATTATGTCCACGTGCTTCAAATAGTGCTTAGTGCTTTGAGGCTAACATCATTATTATCTATGGGATAATCAATGATATCTTGATTCATTGGCCTAGTCTCATCTGTGACACTATGAAGAAGGCTAAGAGGTATTAACATTACCATATACCTTATGCTTTATTGGTTTCAAGAATCTATGAATACAAGGGAGTGGATATTTCAGGGGAAGCCTCTCAGAGTACCCACAATGGAAGTAAGATCAGGGCCTCTTCACTATGCCAGATGGACTTTGTCTTGCAAGGAAATACCTATGTCCATTGTGATGATATAGGGAACCCAGATGATGAAGACTAAGACCAATGGATGGTTGATGCCCCAACCATAGTTGGACCTTCGACTCTTGGTCTTGTTGGTTCCTCATATTCTTTAGAGAGTATCTTTAGGAAGCTTTCAGATATGTCTGCTCTTCAGGCATCTAGGCATGAAGAAGTTTGGTCCCTCCTTAGGAATATAGATGTTAAAGTCCAGGTTTTAGAAGACCTAGTAAACCCTGTGGATGATGGAGATAGTGATGAGTTCTAGATTTCTTTACATTGTTATGTATTGTTGCATTATGCCTCGTATGTTGTTTGTTTTAATTAAATAAAAAATTACTCTATTATTTTATTTGTCTTATTTATTTATGGCTTATATTCAGGGGGAGTATTATCTTAAGGGGGAGAAAGAATTAATCATACATAGCTCTTTTTTATAATGATAAAAAATGGGGAGAAATATGGTTAAAGGTTTTAATATATTTATCTTTTATCTTCTAATGCCCTCTCTTTTTAAGTTATGTATGCGTTACAAATTATGAGTACAGGTTACAAAAAGCTTTAAATCAAAAGAGTTTTGATCATCACAAAAAGGGGGAGATTGTGTTAAAGACAAAATCTTCTATGCGAACAAACGATCTCATGTTTTGAAGTTTAATCAAATAATATTAAAACGGTTTAATAACCAGAATACAACCTAGGGATAAAACACAAGACTTAGAGCCTAAACCCCAAACAGACACAACCTAGAACCTGAACCCCAAACATAGAAAAACATATTACATCCTAGGAAATAAAAAATCATCTAGGCTAAAACACCCAGACGCATGGCTAGACGATGTCTTGTCTAAAAGCGTCCAAGAGAGATTGAGTTAAATGCTCAATGCTTATAATACCTAGATTAGGTATTTAGCTTCTCTCGAAAACAAAAATAGGTTGACACAAGGTCTTCGACAAAATACATTAAAAGACTTAATCATTAATTATTAAAACACATAAGAAAGCCTAAGCAAGCTAAATGCTATTTGTCTAAAAACAGACAAAAGCCAAAGAAGCGTTTACTTGATCAAATGATATCATGAGCTAAACAAGAACCTCATCTTTTGATGAAGTATTTATATACGGTTGATATCTTCAGATTAAAGAACTTAACTGTAAAATGCTACCTAACAGCGGGAAATCAAAAAGCAATTTGTTGTTCTGAGCAAACAGTAAATGACATTAAATGCTCAACGTTCAAAGACAACAAAAGTGATAAGAAAAGTCATATTTGCTGCATGCACAATTTACTCTAATTTTGCAGATAAGTTATTTTACACTCATTCATAGTTCTATAGATCAAATATAAAAGGTGGACGTTATAGACAAAGGAGATAATCAAGGAATGTTCCTCTCTTGAAGTAAATTCTAAAAAGATCGTACAACCTACTTTAAGCAAAGGACTGAAAAAGCATGTTAGCTCTGACAAAGTTGACTTACACAATGGTTGTTGTGAAAAGAAGAAAGAGAAAACACAAATATCAAGCTTAGAAACTACAACTCAAGCTAATGGACAAATATTCATGAAGTCTATAAATAGAAGATCTCTCAAGAAGAAAATCAAGAGGATAGCTCAAGAGCACAGGAAAAGCTTACAAAGACATATCCATCCTAAAGAGAGAAAGAGCTCAAAGAAAAGAATACATTTGAGCTAAAGAAAAGAGAAGAGAAAAAGAGAAAGAGATACTCTCAAGGTTAACCATCAAATTTCTTACTAATGTAAAAGAGAACAGAGAAACACATGCGAGTGTTTAGACTGCATTGTATTGTAATCAAATCCTCTCGTTGAGAGATATAGTCTAAACTACTTGTAAGCAATCTTTGATTGCAATTCTGAAAAAAATTAAAATACTTGTAACTGAACTCTATTTGAGTTGAGGAATCTAGGCATGGTAGCTTAGTACCAGGATTGGTTCGAATACTTAAAGGAAATCTCAACGAGGTAGCTGAGTACCAAGAGTGGTGCAAATACTAAAAGGAAATCTCAGCATGGTGCTCAGTACCAAGAGTGGTGCCAATACTCAAAGGAAATCTCGGCGAGGTAGTTTAGTACTAGGAGTGATGTTAATACTATTCAAACGCTCGATAACTTGTTATATCAGAAGGGTTGCGAAAAACGTTTTCCATAAACACTATTCAACCCCCTTCTAGTGTTTTTTAGGTACTTCATATTGTTTGCAAAATCATGAATTATAGAAGTTTTGATGATGTCTAAATCAAGTCTCAAGTGCTCACTTTCCAAGAAGACCTTCATGAAGACTTGTTTTATATATTAAAGCTTTTGTAATTAGTAGTTTCATGTATATGGCTTTATATGTTGATTGATTCCATGTAAGTTATGCTTTAACTTTCGTTTTGGAGTCAAAAAGCTTTGCAATAATCGATTAACTACCTATGATAATCAATTATCATAAAGAAGTTTTTAAAGGTTGCTAAAAACTCAATTTTGGCTTTGGAATATTAGATTATCAGAGTATGATAATCGATTATCCATAATCACTTATGAGTTAACATAATCGATTATCTTGACTAGCCATTGGAGTTTTTAAGTATGTTTTTGGCCGTTGTGCATTCATTAAATGCATAATCAATTACCATAAGTGGATAATCGATTATCACGCGAGAAAAAGCTGACAACTAATTTTTGGAGGTGTCCTTGAGTGAGGTCTTTATAAAGATGTTTTAGACTCTCATTCTAATATACATATGTTTGCTTAAATTATGAAAAATGTGATCTAGGGTTTGTGTAACTCTTGTGCTTGTCTTTGAGAACTTGGTGTTGGCAAAAATGAGAACGTTCACTAGAAGTGTGATTGAGTGTTGTTGTTGTTGCTGAGTGAAGCTTGTCATCCTTTGTGAAGATTCAAAGAGAGTGTTCATCCTTCGTAAAGCATTCGGAGGAAGTCTTCATCCCTTGTGGCCTTTAGGGGATGTGAGTTTCATCTCTTGTAGTAACAAGAGAGGTGTTTTCTAAACCCTTAAACTTGTCTTTCTTTGTGATTGTAATAGTTTATTGGTTTTGTGATAGCGGAACATTAATCTCCGTTTGGGATTAGCAACTAGATATAGGATCCTTGTGATCTGAACCAGTATAAAATTATCTGTGCAATTTTCTCTTTTCCCTTACTCTTTATTATTGTTTTATTTATTCGCTAAGGAAGTTAAAATTAAAAGAAAATTATTAAAGACACACATTTGCGATAAGAAACCAATTCACCCCCCTCTTGGTTTATAGTTTACACTAAACATTCTACTGCACCATTCTGAAACGCACGGTAGACCAGCTGAGTAACAACCCCAATTTCATTAACACAGCCCGACCAGACCCCTTTTCACTCCATTTAAGCCCGAAACCTTGGTTGTTATCCCTCTTTTAGAGTCCACTTTCCACGTGAATGCATTAAAAAATATTGCATAAAATACTTTGCATAAATCTCCTCACTAGAAATCGAACTTGTGACCTTTCTATTATCACAATGCTACCACTGTTTGAGTTATTGATAAGTGTGATAAATACTTATTTTTCATGCTTATTTTTAACCTTATATTTGTATTTATTCATGCATTATCTGTTTTTCTCATGGAAAGATGTATATTTTTTTGTTTCTTTCATGTTAAATATAATGTGGTTTTTAAGATTATTGTGTAGGAAAACTAACATTTGAAGGAGATTAGAGGATTGTATGCCAAGACCTTCTCGCTCAGTCACAATTCACTCGCTCAATGAGACATAACAGTTGAAAGCAAAATAGAAGTTGTTTCTCTCCTAGTGAATTCTTAAGCTCGCCCAGTGAGAGGTTAATTTCCAAAAATGGTTATATCGTGAATGAATGAAAAAAAAATGGTAGTTTTGGTGTGTGGAAATGCGAAGAAACTTGGATTTTTTATCAGAGGCGAATCTAGGGCATCAAGACTCTATTTAATCCATCAATTTCGTACAACTTGTATGTTTTAGATGCATAGGAGTAGTTAAACTCCCATTTCATTAGGAGTAGATGTAATGAACTTATATTTGATGTAGATTTTCTTACGCAATGTAATTTCTTTCTTATTCATATGTTCTATCTAGATTGTTTATGTGTATGTTGGAATATCATGTAATTTGAAAGTATCGAATCATTAGGAAATGAGTTAGAACTTAGACATAAGTGAAATACCCAAATGTTTTGGATTTAGGAATAGACTCAATAACTTGGTCATTATAGACATCTAGTGTTAATGTGAATTATATGTTAACTTGACTAAGGAATTAGTATTTTGACATATAGATTTAGAACTTATTCCTAAAGAATTAGGACTAGTATTTTTTTTATGTGAATGTTTGAAGGAGATAGAAATATATTGTATAGATTATTACATTATTTTGGCTCATGAAATCCAATTCCCATAAAACTTTTACATTGTTTTTAGAATTTACTAATTTTAATCTTACTTTTGTAATCTGGAATAATTTTTTTCATATGAATCAAAATTTAACTTAATTAACAAGTATTAGAATATCTAAAAATATTTTATGCTAACAAAAAATAAATTTTAATTTATTTTTATTTCATAAGATTCTTATTTATACAAATTGTATTTAAAATAATATTTTAAGCACAAAATTTAATATAAATTCAAAAAATTAAAAATTAAACGAGAACATAATCACATACTCTTATCCACAGGTTTTCGTAACCATTTTGGTCTTGTAAACATTTTTAATGGAGTGTTTTTGAATTCAGTATACTTTTTCAAATTCCAACCCAAGTTGATTAAGACCAAATCCTCTTAAGTAGACCAAATTTACATCAATTATAACCTTTTTTACTTTTTTACTCAAATCCTCCTAAGTAGACCAACTTGTAAACATTTTAAGTTGTTGTCTATACTAAAAAAAATTGTCACATTGCTTTATTGGGAAAACAACAAAATTACCATAATATAATTTATGAAACGGACTACTATTAAAACTCACCCGTCTTAGAAGACAAATTCTAGTCACAACAACGAAACATTTCATAACTTGCTAGCCGACAGAAAAAAAAAAGCCTAAAAAGTAAGTAATTTAACTTAATTGAACATTTAATGATTTCACTATAATTAAATTTCAAAATTTACTACTAAACTTTTTCCATATTTTATTATTATACTTTTTTTTTATAATGTTTCTTTAAAGGGAAAGAAAAAATCTTGTGGGTGTTCACAATAATTATAGGTCAGAAATGGCAGCTGGAGAGACAACTATAGGTACAATAATGAATGTGGATAAAGATATTAGATAAGAATATTAAAGAAGACAGCTAGTTACTGCTTCTGTATTATTATTTGCTGACTTTAGTACTTAAGCGTGGTGGATATTGCCATAAATGCACACAGATTTTTTGTTGCATCATGCTTTTCATTTTGAATTAGATAATTATATTTTTTTCAATAATTTTTTATAATATTTTAATACTACTTATACGTTATTTTATAATTGGTTTATAATAGTGTTTATAATTATTATTATTGTTATTATTGATTGTGAAATAATTTTGGATCAATCACAAAATAATATGTAAATGGTGTTAACACGTTGTCAAAATATCATTATTTTTTTGAATTCCATAGTTTTTTAATAAGAACTTATATATTAATAAATTTTTTTAATAACTTTTTTGATAACGTGTTATTATTTTATTAGTTTATTAAAATTTATTTTTAAAAACATTTAAAATAGATCGATTACAGAGTCAGCATATATATACATTATAAAAAAATTGTAATTTTTTTTCCTTTTCAATCAAGTAATGATGTAGTAGAATATTTCTTACGATTTTTATCCCTCACTAGAAAATTCTGTATTCAATTTTTATTGTTTGAAAAAGTTTTTTTGGAATGATAATAGTTACAAATAAATTAATAGGCTTAATACTTCCATTGGTCCTCTTATTTGTCTGTTAATCTCATTTTGGTCTTCAAGTTTTAAATTGTCTCAATTGGGTCATAATTTTTGTAAAAATGCACACATTTTACCCTAACCGTTAAGTTGTCTCAAACGGCGTTAATTGATGCTGGGATGAATTTTTTATTTTAGGCTTAATTCCTCTTTTGGTCCTTATTTTTGTGTGAAAATCTCAGTTCGATCCTTAAGTTTTTCTTCAAATCCTTATGAAATGCAAATATTTTACAACATTTTACCCCAACCGTTAAGTGTATTGAGAGGACGTTAACTTTGAACTGAGCTGTAATTTTTTTTTTATGTTTTAAAATCATTAAATCCACGTGGCTATAGTCTTTCTTTTTCCTTCCAATCACTGATCACAGTTCACTCATTCCTCTACCCTCAAACCCTCCGACTCACACATTTTCTCCCTCTCAAACTAAAAAATGTCGTCGTTGTCGACAGTTCAAAAATCCCAATTGGGACAGTTCAAAACTTGAGGACCGAAGTGAGATTTTCACACAACAATAAGGACCAAAAGAGGAATTAAGCCTAAAATAAAAAATTTATCCCAGCATCAATTAACGCTGTTTGAGACAACTTAACGGTTAGGGTAAAATGTGTGCATTTTTACAAAAATTATGACCAAATTGAGACAATTTAAAACTTGAGGACCAAAATAAGATTGACAGACAAATAAGAGGACCAATAGAAGTATTAAGCCTAAATTAATATCTGATTCTGTAAATGGAGTTATACAAAAATAAAATAAAAGTATACCTTTAGATTTCATGATGTAAGTTTGTTTATAGTTTTGGTAATTTACAATTTTATATGGTCTAAATAAATTAATTTCCTTTATCCAAATATCATTTATTTTCCTTTTTTATTTTACTTCAAACATTTACTTTTAATTTTTTGCTTAAAAATTTATAAATGAAATCAAGTAACCTTTTAATTTCTTTTATATCTGTATCTAGCCAATAAAAAAATTACATATCGTATTAAATCCAACAATCTCAAATTTACTTTTATAAGAGTATGTTTAATGTAAGAGTTTACTTTGACATCCTACGCTTCAATTCCTCAATATCACGATATAACATAAAAAAAAATCATTCTTTTAAATATAAATCTCATTTTAAAAGAATCATTTTTTTAAAATACTCAA
Source organism: Vigna reflexopilosa (assembly GCA_027742785.1). Taxonomy (NCBI): domain Eukaryota; kingdom Viridiplantae; phylum Streptophyta; class Magnoliopsida; order Fabales; family Fabaceae; genus Vigna; species Vigna reflexopilosa. The sequence continues at coordinate 19,522,524 of CM050932.1, forward strand.
CTTTTATAGTGAAAACCTTTACTTCTGCTTTTAATATACAAGATCTTACAAATAATACATTTGATGTTTAAGATCTTGACATGGTAATATAAAAATCTTTAAATTTTAATAAATTTCTACCCAGTTTATCAATTTCAAATTTAAAACTATCTCATGTTTTAAATTTGTTATACAAGTTCAATTAATAAGAAAGAAAATAAAAATTTAAAGATTTTAGAGACAACATGTGTTTACAAATTTAGACTTTTTATTATATTAACGATGAATTTAGATATTAATTTTCTAGTAGTTAAAATTTTGGTAATTGATTAATTAATTTAGTGTTTAATTGATTATTAATTTTAATTTTTTATTTATAATAGTGATTATTTAGATATTAATTATTTTTAATTTATAAATTAGTATCTAATTAAAATAAATTATTTTTTGTTTTTAGAATTAGTTATTATTTATGTATTTTTGAGTGTTTTAAAAAATATTTGTTTTTTTTAAGTTTTTAAAAGTATTTATTTCAGAAAATTAAAAGTAAAACCACACGTAATGTAAATTATAAAAGTAAAAAATTGAAATTAAGTCAAAGCCGAAAAACAAACTTGTAGCTGATAATGGTGGATGTCCTAGGTATAAGGTTGGAAGTGAAAATGATGGATGCAACTACTTCATATGGTATAGTGATTGGGGAATTGAAGAAAGTGTTAGTTGTGAGGTGTTGGAAGCAAATGATGAAAGGTTGCTGAAGAGTTTTGAAAATGAAAGTGATAAGAAGATAGTTGGTGTGCAGGAAGCTATGATGGGTCTTCAAAGGTGGATGAAATTTTTTGTTGGGGTTGTTAGTGTTCTATGTGTAATGAACTTCATTATATTTGCAATGTTGATGGGAAGGGCTTGGTAATTTATGTGTAGGTGTAATGTAGGTCTGTTTTTGTATTAGTGGTAGGCTTGATAATGTTAATGTAGTTCTGTTTAATGTAGAGGTTGCAATGTATTTATGTTTTCTGCTATGAAGATGTATCACTTTCAGATGTTTAATGAAATGAAAATTTGGAAAAAAATGAGTTCAATTGAAAATTTGGTTTCAATGTTATGTCAGCAGTTGCCCTATATATAGCATAAAATGTGCATAGAACCTGTAAAACAGTGCTCAATAAAGGCTCCATCACCAGTTGAGAACACATAACTACAAACATACACAATACACAAGACTACTATCTTGGGACCTGGATAAACAACTAAAAGAGGATGCTTTGGTCTATTACAATAAAGAAAGTACTTGCAATAAAGAAACTGCCAATCTCAAACTGAAGAAGTTGTATATTAATACCAAAAAGTAGTCATCCATTGTTCATACAAATACCAATAAATAGGATACTTTGGGAAATTACATACTGAAACATAAAGCATTGTTTATAAAACATGTCTGAAGTGGTTCTTCTCCATATAACATTGGGCAATTACATATTGAAACATAAAGCATTGTTTATTACATTTGCTACTAATAAAACATATAACATTCTTCAAGAAGTGGTTCTTCTCCATGTGGTTGACCCTCAGGCAATGAACTGGGTTGGTGTTCCTCTTCCTGCACTTGGTTTCTCTTTGAGCAATTTTTTCTGTTGTGACCCACTTCCCTACACATGCTACATCTCTTCAGTAATCCCCCTTTTGACATTCTAGTTCTACTTTTCTTCAACTCCCATTGCTCTAACCTCCTTTTCTTCTTAGGACGACCATGCATCTTTCTTTTTGATAGAGGCATGACATCTGGATATTGGGTTACCTCCCACAGGTTGTTTCCATTAATGGGATAGATAATGGAAGAAATAAATTTCTTCATACGTTGACTTTTGAAAGCATATAGGTATGTAGTCCTCTGCATCTATGTTGAGAAACCTCATTGCTGTCAATGCATGAACACAAGGTATTCCACTAATGCTCCATTTCCTGCAGGAGCATGAATATTGATCTATATCCACCACAAACTTGTCCCCACTTTGGGACACATGTCTGACTTTAAATAGCCTTTGTGCACACCAGTTGTGAACATAAGCCAATATTGGTTATATGATACCTATGAACATAAACAACGAAATACATATCACATAATTCTTAGATACCTAGGAATCCAATTCTTTGTTAGTAATGTGTCCTTTTGTAGTCTACTCAGTATTTTTGGGCAAATTTTCGACTTAAATGACCTTACCCTAGACCTATTAGTTGCCCATCTCTTTATCATGTACAATCTGATTTCCTCCAACATTGTAATAATTGGTTTTGTCCTCGTATTTACCAAAACACTATTAAAGGCTTCTGACATGTTATTTACCAAGGTATCACATTGAGTTGTGCTTGTGAACCTTGATCTGGACCAAAACCTTCAATAAAGATGTATTTCATACAACGATTATGTAAAATAATCACAAACTAAAAGATATGTAAACTTAAGGTGCCAAACCTTGGAGGAATAGCCATCAAGTGTCAAAAAGCATCTTGGTTCACCTCTTTGATACTTCTCTTATCTCGCTCTCCCATTTTTGGGGATGGGTTGCTGTAGCTGCCCTCCATATAAACTTCTTAAGATTCTTTTCAGGAAATTTCTTCCTGAAGTTGGCATATAAATGCCTTACACAAAATCTATGTGCAACTTCAGGAACAACATCTTGTACAGCTTGTAACAGACCCTATGAATGAGTCATAAAAAAGTTAGTTGATATTGATTCAAAGTTATTTCTATATGATAAAAGAGAATAAATATAGTAGAGTTATCTTTTGTTAATCTGATATCAATGTAAGTGAAGAACACACCTCAAGTACACCTAGGTCTTCAATGAGTAGCTCCATAAACCATGTCTGAGTCTCCTTGTTCTCAACCTCTACGATGGCATACACGAGTGGCAACATTTGGTCATTTGCATCTCGACCCACAACAGTTAATAGCTCACCATGATGTCTGCCTTTCAAAAAGGCTCCATCAAGGCCAATGATAGACCTGCATGAGACAAATGCCTTTAAGCATGCGTAAAACCTCTTGAATATTGGTTTTCCATCATGTGGCTCAACTTTCACCTTGATTGTGGACCCTGGGTTTCTTGCTAATAGCTCATGAGCATAATCATAAATTCTATTATATTGCTTACTGAAGGACCTTTCCACTTCGTCTGATGCATAGGCTTTGGCCTTGTAAGCCATATTCTTAGATATTGATATGTTCCATTTCCTACTAATTTTTTCTCTAATATCATTTTCCTCTTCATACTTTAAGCAGCCGTCATTGACGAACTTTCCCCCATGGTGAATAACAACCACTATATCACCCATCACACACAACACAATCAAGAATATTCTACACCTAGAAATAACCCTAAAACGACAAAAAACACCGCTTATTAAAGTGATAATGACAGAACAAACGAATTGTAACTATGAGGGACATGGGGACCACAAGCGCAATATCCAAACACCACATTTTCAGACAACCCTAACCCCACATTCAAAAAAGCATCCCCAAATAACAACAAAAAGCACCGAATATTAAATTCATATCTATCTATAGTAGAGATACTAACCTTCCACCAAATTCCACTCGAACCACTTCACGCACACGTAGAACGACTTCGTGATTCACGTCAAAACTCCAATCACGAAGCTTGAAAGCCCTAATGAAGTCTTTATCCTCTCCACTAAGGACTTCGCTCAAGCTTGCGATGCACTCTCCTCTCAAATTTCTAATCCCAAATTCTATTTCATTGAACCCTAAATCCCATTTCAGAATTCCCTAATATTATATTATTACATTTTACCAAATTCCACGCATAAAGGCCTAAATCATGCCATGTTTCAACTCTCACCATGTCACATTTTAAAAAATTGACACATCAACCTCCCACCTGTGCAAAAACTTAACCTCGTTAAGTAAATTTAACGACAAGGGTTCAATTGATTCAAATTAGCATTTTTAAGGACTCAATTGGGGATTCCAAAAATAAAAAGAGATCAAAATGGAAAAAACTCACAAAAAATAGAGACAACTAAAAAGTTTAACCCTATATATATATATATGTTTCGGTAGATATTTTGTGGGACCGAGACACTAATCTTTCCGACGTGTTCTCCTTGCCTTTGGATGTCTGGATAGCTTGAGCCGCTCACCTTCCTTCAACTTTGACTGCTCGGTTGCCTTTAGTCTCGCTCGATAGACTTCTTTACCAAGAGGGGGGAGGTACCTGCAAAAGGCACTCTGACGCTCAAGTTAGGAGCGGTTTGATGAACCTCGGTTCTTAGTTGTGTGATTGGAAGATACCTGGCTTGTGGCCCTTGCTCTCTATTTATAATTTGTCTCATGGACCTTGAACTGATATAAGCCCAATAAAATATAAACAGAATAAAATATAAACAAACTTACCTGAAAATAGATATTCTTAATTATTTAATCTTCTGCTTATCAATATCTTTAATAAGATATTCTTGAATATTTTATATCTTTAATAAGATATATCATAACCGCTCGGCCTTGATATCATATTGTACATTATGCCCCCTAAGTCTGAGTTAATCGTTCAGCTTTAGCCATGATTAACTATAGGACTTATGAGTTTGAGGGAGACTTTTCTCGTTGTATTGAGGAGCTTGCTTTCCATGTCGTTGTATCTTATTTGGGCTGAACAGTTGAGTACATGTGATTGTCAGCTATCTGGTTGACGAGAGGGATTTACCTCTCGGTTTTTTCTTCAACGAGAGGGATTTACATCTCGGTCTTTGTCTTCAACTTTCTGGTTGACGAGGGGGATTTACCTCTCTGTTTTTTCTTCAACGAGAGGGATTTACCTCTCGGTCTTTGTCTTCAACTTTTTGGTTGACGAGAGTGAGCGTTCACAGAGAACGTTCCCCACCGCTCGATTTAAGACGAGAGTGAGTCCGTATAGAACCTCACCACTCGGTTTAGGATGAGAGTGAGTCCGTATAGAACCTCACCGCTCGGTTTAGGACGAGAGTGAGCTCGTATAGAACCTCACCGCTCGGTTTAGGACGAGAGTGAGTCCGTGTAGAACCTCACCGGTTGGTTTAGGACGATGGGTTCTCGGAGAGCGTCCCCTAGGTTTTTGTGGATGAGAGTGCATGATCCTGCCATCTGCAATGAAGAAATACAACAATTCGAATTTGATAAGTGAGAAACCGATTAACCTGTGAGGCCGAATGTTGAACAAAGTCACTACTGATATTGTCTTTGATATTATTGATGGTGTTAGAAGACTCCCCCTTGAGGGTGATGGTTTTTCCTCATAAAAGTTTTCATGAATATCTTCATTGTAGTTTATTGTTCCTTATGTTCTTGTTTTGGCGATGAGCATGTGCTGGACCAGAGTGGGAACAACCCGAGGGTCCTTGACTTTTTTTTAGAGAGCCCCCGTAATCACTGGATTGATTCTGTTCAGAGTGAAGGATTATTGTGAATCGTTGCTTCTTTTTGCTGAATTTCAACCTTGGTGTTCCCATATTGCCCTCCTAAAACCTTTTTACCTGCCACTTTATGATAAACTATAATAAATGAAATAAAATAAATATTCGGCGAGCTTTGCGCACTGCTTCATCATATGGTTCAGATTATATATTATATTATTATATAATATCATACATTATATTATTATAATATATGTGACGCGTGTCAAAATATATATATATATATATATATATATATATATTTAATATCAATATATGATAATTATACTGTCCATGTCATGTCAGTTAGATATTTTATAAAATATCAATACTTATCTTATTGATGGGATTTCCTGTAGAGATGATGATCCACGTAGTGTAGCTTTTGTTTTGATGAAAATTCCTTTTTGTTGATTCGAAGTAGTAATGTCGAGATTGAGCGCTTGTCTTGGTTCCTTGCGGTTTTCGATGGGATGCCCCCGGCTCCATGGTGGGTACCAAAATGTTTCGGTAGATATTTTGTGGGATCGAGACACGAACATCTAGGTCGCTCGGTAGACTTCTTGACCAGGAGGGGGAGATACCTGCAAAAGGCACTCCGACGCTCAAGTAGAATATTTGAGAGTATATGTTAAATGAGAGTAGACTCTGAATGGAGAGTGATTAGAAGTGTGATTGGAAGATACCTGACTTGTGGCCCTTGCTCTCTATTTATAATTTTTCTCATGGACCTTGAACTGATATAAGTCCAATAAAATATAAACAGAATAAAATATAAACAAACTTACCTGAAAATAGATATTCTTAATTATTTAATCTTCTGCTTATCAATATATTTAATAAGATATTTTTCATTATTTTATATCTTTAATAAGATATATCATAATCATTCGGCCTTATTATTATGGTAATTTATTTAGTTGGATACAAATAATAATTTTTAAATATGGAAAAAGGATTAAATTAATGGTAAAACAAGTATAATCTTTTTAAAGGTTAAATATATTTTGAATCTTTATTCTCGAAATTCAAACTCGTCTTTATTTAAAATGTTTTTTAAATTTTAAAAATAAATAAAATGCAAAGGTGTAGGATACGAGATATTTATATACGAATATTCTTATATTTATTATTTCATTCCCTCTAAACATGTCGCGTCATGTATCTCAAAATTTTGCACTCGTGTATTTCTTTTATATATATATATATATATATATATATATATATATATATATATATATTGAAAGCCACTTGTATTGTATGTCTACCCTAATGATTGAGGAACTCCAAATTTATTGCCATCCATCAATTCATGCTGCAACTTGGAAGTGTACTAATAGTATTCTGTAAATTTTAAGAAAAAAATATTTTTTTGAAATAGTTAAATTTTTTTATATGATATTACTCTTTTTTTTATTTTTTACTTTTTTTTTTGAAAAAAAATAAAAGAATTATGAGGATTTTATTTTTATGTTTTGTTTCAAAATGAATGTAAAAGTAAGTTATCATGATATTTTTCTTATTTTAAATTAAGAATATTAATTCCAAAGTTTTAAGAACTGAAAAAAAAAGTTAAATTAAATTAACTTCGTTCATAATTTTGCTTTCTCTGTGTTTTAACTTAATTTTACACTTTTGGAGTACTCTGCATAATATAAAGTTTGAGCACAAAACATTTTCTTGTATTTTAAGTTCAAAACTTCGCTCAAAGATGGCTACAACACCTTCTCTAACTTGTAAATTCTTACTATATATATGAAGCATAGGCTACATTATACATATCCATCAATTACAGCAATGGCTTCTGTGCCTCAATCCAAAACTTCCCTTGTTATCATCTTCTTCTTCTCGTCCTTCACCATCATTCACGCCATTGTTCCTCAAAATGAGACCTTCAAATTCGAAAACTCAGGTGAGTTTGGACCCTACATTACCGAGTACGATGCTAGTTACAGGATGCTAAGCCTTTTCAGTTCTCCTTTCCAACTAGCATTCTACAACACCACCCCAAATGCCTTCACTCTAGCTCTGCGCATGGGACTTAGACGCTCAGAGCAACTTTTTCGCTGGGTGTGGGAGGCCAACAGAGGCAACCCAGTTGGAGAGAACGCCACTTTTTCACTTGGAGCTGATGGAAACCTTGTGCTGGCCGAAGCTGATGGTAGAATCGCTTGGCAAACCAACACTGCCAACAAGGATGTTGTGGCCTTCAAGTTACTTCCAAATGGTAACATGGTCCTCCTTGATGCACAAGGAAGGTTTGTCTGGCAAAGTTTCGACCACCCCACAGATACCCTTTTGATTGATCAGTATCTTAGAGCAAAAGGGCCATCCAAGTTGGTGAGTAGGCTTTCAGAGAGGGACAATGTAAATGGTCCTTATAGTTTGATTTTGGAACCTAAAAGGTTGGCCTTGTACTACAAGAGCAAGAATTCTCCTAGACCAGTTCTTTATTGGTACAGGCTCTTCACTCAACAAGGTTCAGTGGAAAATATCACTCTCACATCTTATCCAGACACCTTTGAAATTGAATTCACCTATGCACTTAGTTCTTCCACCAGTGACTACAGAACCATGGCAGAACCATTGAACAACATTCCTGTTGGAGTCATGGGAATGCCAGTGAACAACAGCACCTTGACATACCTTAGGCTTGGAATTGATGGCAACATTAGGCTGCACACTTACTTCCTCCATGTGCGTTCTGGTGTTTGGGAAGTGACCTACACTCTCTTTGACAGAGATTCTCATGATGAGAGTGAGTGCCAATGGCCTGAGAAGTGTGGGAATCTTGGACTGTGTCAGAATGAGCAATGTGTGGGTTGTCCATTGGAAAATGGAGTGTTTGGATGGAGCAACAACTGCAGTGCCAAGGCTGTGACATCATGCAAGGGAAGTGATTTTCACTATTACAAAGTTGAAGGAGTTAGACATTACATGAGCAAATACAGTGAAGGAGATAAAGTGAGTGAAAGTACTTGTGGAAACAAATGCACCAAGGATTGCAAGTGTGTTGGGTATTTCTACCACAGGGAGAACGCTAGGTGTTGGATAGCTTATGATCTACAAACCCTTACAAGAGTCGCCAATTCCAAACAAGTCGGATATATTAAGGTGCCTAATTACTAAATAGAAAACCCTTGATTTTGTGGTTTTTATACTCCAATATTTTGCTAATAATGCTTTTCGAATATTGCATTCAAGTTATGGTGTGTTAACTTTGTATCCTCATGTAGAGGAGAATAACATTATAATGAATTAAGAAGTTTGTTCTAAATTTATGACTTGTTTAGCTAATGAAACTGATACATTAAAACAATTGAATGTAGCAGAAGGCAAAGTAATATCATAAGAATTTCAAAGAATTTATTTTGAAGTCCTTTAATTGTACTTTTCTTTTATAAGTCCTTGAACTCTTGCGTGTGGCTGCCTCAACTAAATTTCTTACCACATGATTCCAACCTTTCTCTACCTCAACACGACAAATTGTTTTTCACGCAAATAATAATAGTATAAAACTTAATATGTTGTTTCACAAATATATCATTTATTATAATTATAAAGAAATAAATGAATAGTCTAGTTATTAATATTATACTTTAGTGTCACATTGTAAATAAATTAAATATTTTTAAAAAATGAATAATTTAAAATTACGTAATGATGATAATACTTGAAGTAGTCGCTAAAATTTTGAAGACTAAAATTGCATCATTATAATTTGTGATAAATTTAAAATAAACTCAAACATTGTGATATGTCCACATCTAAAAAAGTCAAACACAAGAATTATTACAAGATAACAAGAAAGTTATCTTTTTAACATTATTATGCTTAACAAGTGATGAAGTTCTTTTGTAACAATCCATTCCCACAAGTGTAGTAATGTGTTTTTCTAGCAACCCATTCCAACAAGTTTACTAATGTGTTGAATATCACTAAATGTCATATCACACAGATTTGTTAAGAAGATTTGTTAAGATTGTCCACTGTTTATCTGTAGATTCAATGGAACATTGTTTTTATGAAGATGTTTTAATCATAAAAATAGGTAATATCTGATTTGGAAAATTGTAATATAAAAATGCATGGTGAGGTTGAATTTCATTTACTCTTCTTCAACTGTACTACTGCCACTCTTTTCAACTTATTGTATGTGTTGTTTCAATGTCCAATGTCCTCGGTGTGCTCTTTTAAGATAGATCTAGACCCAATCCTGTAGCTTAAAACCTAAGGACTTTAAACCCTTCCACTCGTGATTAAATATAATTATTGCTTTTTAGTGTAAGACTTTTTCACCCAACACACCCTTTAAATAATTTGGAAGCCTCTAGCAAGAGTTTCATGGTTTGATTGGATCACAATTTAGGATTAGTCTTCCAATTCAATCCAAACTAGTTAGATAAAATAGAAATCATAAACCAAACTACAAACTGTTAAAACAGAACACAATTAATCTTTAAAGAAATAGCAATATAGAGAATCCAAATTAATTGCATGCAACCTTCCACAAGAGAAATTAGCCACTCATGTTGATTAGAAAACTAAGCTCTAAGAGTTGTTGACCTTCTCCCATGCTTCTCTCTGGATATAATCTAAGTGTTTACAAGAAGAACAAGCCTAAAGTTATCAGAATTGAATGCCTAAACCAAAGTTAGAGCCTTGTTTTTATAGAATAGTTTGGTCAGTTCTCAGCCTCATTTTCTGGGCTCAACCACATGAGTTTCTTCATAGATTGATTTCCTTATCAGCTCAGCCCCTTGTCCTGGTGCTTTTCACTGCAAAACATCATAATATTATTAGAATTCACAAAAATTGATTTCTCTATACTACATTCTATAGATTTAAGCTAAGAAGGGTTGTTTTCCTCTAAATGTATTCATTCAACACATGATAAGTGTTTAAATTGATATATAATTAAAGATATCCTAAACACTTATCAACATACCTCAACTTTAGCTCTTTGTTTGTCCTCAAACAAAGCAAAACAGAATATAGTGGCAAAATTCGATGAGTTGTTAAAGAACTGGTTACAATCATGGTTCATCTAAGGACAGTGCAAGTATGGTTCAACAAAAAAAAAAAATACTCTATTCATATATAAACCATAACAAATGCATAGTAATCAACAGTTTTACTTTTCTTTTTATTTTCAACTTGTTTTACCCATGACTCTCCCAGCTTAAGTGTTTAAATCTCCAAGCAACTTTTTCAAGCCTTCACTCAGTTTTGTATCTCATTTCAAATTACCATCTATATCTAAACAGCATGGATCACTAAGGTTTTTCTTGAGCTTTTATTACAGTTGGGTTGCGAAGGAATTTGGCATTTTCAGGAAGAACAAAGCTCAATGGTAAAAGACAATGAAATAGTATGCAAATATCATGAGTTTTCCTTTTCAGCTTAGCCTTAATCTATGCCGAATTCTTTTTCCAGCGTGCCTCTGGTGCAATTTATTCTTTTTATTTCTTTCTTTCTTTTTTGTGTTTGCACCATACTTATTTTTCTCAGTTCTTTGAACTGTGTTTTAGGGATCTTTTAGGCCTTAACTATTGCCTTTGTCATGTCACATACATAATGTTTTTATCCTCCTTATCACTGAGAAAACGTGGGATAATGAAACTTTTCATGGGCAAGGTGTGTACATGAGGTCAAGGTTCAAAAGGGATATTGAATTTCAACATAGGGTGCACTATTCGGCTCTAAGTTACAAATTTTCCACAAAGAATGTGCCTTGATCCTTTCCATGTTTGCTTAGGCTTTGACAATATTCAGAGATTTGAAACAAAACCAGTGGCAGCTTTTCAAAGTGTTTTAACTCAGCTTTCAAATAAGTGTTTTGTTGCTCATTTCACTTGGTGGATGCATTCATCTGTATAGATTTCTACTGTGATTCTACTAACACTTTTGGTTCATTCACATTTAGAGATCCTTACATGTCCTAGATTCTATTTTTCAGTTTCATGCCTAGTTCCTTTTCCAACCTATCTAAAATAGTTTTTAACACAACAAATGCAAACAAAATAGGTTTTGTGACTAGAATGCAAACACAACAAATCATACAGCGAGGTGGAATGCAAGCACAACGGATCATGCAACGAGATGGATGCAAACACAACAGATCATACAGCTAGATGGAATGCAAACACAACAGATCATACAAATTTGATGCATGGAATGCTAGCATGCAAACACAACAGATCATATAACGAATGTAGCTGAAACAGATTGGACACACATTTATTTACATCCTAGATGTAATGCAGAAATTTTAAACGCAGAAAATAAGAAAAAAAATGTTTTGATGATGGCTTATTCAGTTCCCTCCTTCAAGAGGGTTAATGTTAGAGAAGTCTTTAGCCTCTGATTTAGATGAGTGTTCCTTATCATCCTCTTCTTCATTATTTTCCTCTTCCTCCCTCTATGCAGGCTCGAGCTCATTATTCTAGGGCTCAGCATCAGTTGCAGTGGCTTATCCTTCGTGCACATTCTCAAATCTACTAGTTGTTTGGTCAGCTGGTGTTGCTGATTTAGTTGTTTGGTCAGCAAATTGTGTAGTTGTCCCACCTAATTCTCTTGGGAAAAAATGGTTCTCCCCAGGCCAGGCCACAAACTGTTGGAATTGTTGATGGGCAATGCAAAAATATGGAAGATTTTGTTGTTGTTGAAGTGTGAAATCATATATGATAGTGTGGAGTGTTATGAAAGCCTTAATGTGTCTGTTAGTTGCTGCAGCATATGGTTAAGTTTATTTATCACAGATTGCATGGTTGCTTCTTGTTTCCTTTGGTGCTTATCAGGGGCTCTAGCTCCTCCTCTTGGCTTAGGATGTGGAGCTGGACCTTGTACATCATCCAATGCATTTATGCAATTGGCCTCGATAGCCTTAGTGATTGGAAGTCTCAACTTACGTCTAGGGTGTTCAGGAATAGCCACCCCTTACATTTTACATAAACCTCTGATGAGGCTTGGAAAACATAGAGGTCTCAATGTGCCTATGGTTGTAGGTTGAGAATTATCTCTTCTATTATAAGGTCAACCACATCAATCATATATCCTCTAATGATGCAATATAGCAGCTGAGCCTTTTCCACGGTGACTCCAAAAACATGAGAATTTAGTATTATGTTGGAACAGAGAAATGTGACCCATATTTTAGTCATTGCTGTCATTCTTCCTTTGTTCAATCTTAAAGGTTTACCACTTCTTCCCAACTTGAAGGTTTTCCCAAGTACACACAACAACCCTTGAATTTGATCAGTGATGACATCTCTCAACATGGTAAAAAATTCAGCTTTTTCTTCTTCTAGCATTTCCATGTTGATGTTCAGATACCTCCTAATGGTATCTCTATCATAGTTCACCCTTTTCCCCATTATCCATGAAAACCTCACTTTATCAAAACTCCTTAAGGGGTATGCTTTTCTTGCCTAATGTCTGTTAGTGATGGTAGTTTGGAAAGCGCTATATTCTCAAAGTAGCAACTCAACCCTTCTTTCAGGTAAAATTTCCCTGTCCTACAACTTAATGTATCTATGTTGTTTTGACTTTTTGGGAAACCTAATCCTATCCTATCTATTCAGAGAACTTGGGGAGAATCTAGGTTGGCACATTTAAGGTGCATATACAGTTGCATGTGCAGTCCCTTGTGGAGCAGGTGTTTTGAGGAGGGATCAACGACCCTTGGAGGTTGGGTAGTTCTAGGAGAAGGTGTACTTGTGGATGATTTATCAATGTTTTGTGGCTCCACTAAGCATACTCTTCTCTTTTTAAGAAGCACAACAATTCCTTTTCCTTTCTTCTTGGTAACAATCTCATGGATTGGCTTTCTTTTAGGAGCCTAATTTCGAAAAGGTGCCTAATTTTTAACATGCAATGGGTATTTTTGATATATTCCTCTCAAGGTCATTGTTCTACAATGCAATCAGAGATTAAATCTATACCCACAAGCTTAAACCACAGTATTTAAAATAGATTCATGCAGTTCTTTAATTTGGGTTTTTTCCTTGTAACTTGTTCACTCCCTTGTTAAGCTTATGATGATCTTGAAGCAAGAGTGAAATGAAAATTTGATTGAATGCATTGTTAATTTTCCAAGAACTTAGGGAAACAAGATGAACAACAATGTAGACTTGATATAATCTTCTAGGCGTAAATACACATTTTTTTAAAAGCAATATTTTGTCCCTTATAGAAGGGAAGAGAATCGCGAAATCCGCTTTTAAGATACAAAGAAGAAATACAACGATAATAATCACCCTTAGTATTAACGTCAAAACAAGAATAAAATTCTCACGAATTGATTTGTGTGTTAAGTGAATGATAGAATGTAGAGAAAAATTCTCTCTACCAAAAGAGTATAGGATCCCTTTATATAGATGTTGATCAGGCATCTTTCAAATCCAAGAAATACCAGATTCTGATTAATTATATTTCTTGATTGTAACTTTTCATGAATGGTTGTAACTCTTCATGAATAATTGTAACCCTTCATGAATCTGAAAACTATCCCTAATACTCTTAAATTTCAACAATCTTCCACCATTTGAGAGTATTGTATAATTACTTAACACAAACATCAATTTAATAGTTGCAATCTTACACATAAATGAAAGTGTACATAGACTTGAACTTTCACTTAGTAGAATACACATTTTAGGAATTCATATTTTATTGGTGTCAAAAAGGATTGAACCAACAAAATACATAATGAAGTCTTGAAAATACTCTATATATAAGATAAATTACATATTCTTGTTACACTTGACACAATAGGACCATGGGTCCATATCTATTCATAAGTGCAACAAAGTCATGTCCGATTTCTGGAAGCGGCCAAACTTCGCACTTACATAGGTTGATTTCTTAGGTGAACATGTGTCTGTGACAAAACATAAATTCAAGAAATCAATTAAGAATTAGTCAACCTCCTAAGCATTACAAATCTAAAGCACTCTTGAAATAATTATTTGTGCTTTCAATCATCAAATAAGAGATTTAATCTTATTGAACTTCAGACTCAATGTCATATTAAGCGTTAAGTTCAAATTCCCTTACTTGTGATTAATCGTGGGCTCCATTCTTATTCCAATTGTCATTCTGGAAATGGAATCTTTAGCCAATGCCTTAGTAAATCCATCAGCCAAATTAAACTTTGTTCGTATGAAATCTATTGTAATAATTCCATCTTTGATGAGTCCTTGGACATAACTATGTCTCACACCAATATGTCTTGATTTGCCATTGAATACTTGACTATAAATCCTTTGCCAATGTTGCAGCATTGTCACAATGTATTGTTATTGGTGATATTGGTTTTGGTAACAATGGTATTTCGAACATGAGATTCCTTAACCATTCGGCTTCCTTTCCTGCAGAGGCTAGAGCTATAAACTCTGAAGCCATGGTGGAATTTATAATTCAAGTTTGTTTCTTGGACGACCAAGAAATTGCACCTCCCCTAAGGAGAAAAATCCAACCACTAGTTAAAGATTGATTTTCTGCATTTGTAATCCAACTTGCATCAAAATATCCTTCCAAAACTGAAGGATAACCACTACATGTTAATCCATAATTAATAGTTTTCTTTAAATACTTAAGTACTCGATGTACTGCTTGCCAGTGTGATAGACTAGGGTTACTAGTATATCTACTCAATTTGCTTACCGTAAAAGCAATATCTAGCTTTGTACTTGTCATTGCATACATTAAACATCCTATCACCCTTGCATATTCCAGTTGTGAAACTGCTTTACCACCATTAGGTAATATCTTTAAACTAGGGTCCATAGGGGTTGAAACAAGAGAGCATTCATAATTGTTGAATTTTTTGCTTGATGCATCTTCACAAATGTATTTGCTTTCAAGTTGATCCCAAAGTTCTTTTGCAGAATCCACATATTGATATATGTCAAATAAAGAATCAGACATATCGTTCAGAATGTGACCACGACAGACATAATCATCATTCTCTCATTTGTTCCTTTTTCTTTGTTCCTCCAATATCTCGGTTTCGCTTTCCTTGGGTTGGGGAGAACTTAGAACATATGTCGCGTTTAGAGCCGAGAGAAGGAAATGCATCTTCTTTTGCCATCGTCGAAAACCAACACCTTCAAATTTGTCTAATTTGTGAAAGTTTGCATGCATCTCACGAATTGTTGTCATCTTAGAGAAGATATTGCTTTTAGACTGTTACAACAATTTTCCAAGAACTTAAGGAATCAAGATGAACAACAATGTAGACTTGATATAATCTTCAAGACTTGATACAATGTCCCTAATACTCTTAAATTCCAACATGCATGAGATATGATCATGACAGGAATAACTTATCCACTCCCCTAGACTTGAGGGAACCTTAAACCATGCATTTTACCAATCAATTCAGTCCAGGAGAAGAATAGAGATACTTACTTGATAGGAGATGCAATGTAAGAGTATATTCTACTTGATATTTTAGGTTTTGGAGGTTGAGAGAAGTGAAGGAGGCAGAAGCAGTGAGAATTAGTAGTGGGGTGACTATTTTGAACTCATGCAGATACAGAGACTGGGTTATGCAGATATAAAGACTGGGTTTTTAAAACCCCTGAACTTTTGCACTCAACTCCCAATTTGGTGTGTAGCGCAAATTCAAAAATTTGACACTTCTTTTAATATCTTTATGGATGAAAAACATTATATTTCCTAAATGCAAAGTAAAAAATAAAAAGTTCAATTTGGAATTTCTAATTCTATAATGGGTTGTTTCAATAGCGTTTGTTTAAAGCTTTTAGCTTAATGTCTTATTTTTTAGGGATTTCTCATACTGGTGATGGTGATGGTTAATTTTCAGTTTCACCACCTTGATATGCCTTAAGCTTCTGACCATTGAAAGTAGGAGTGTATGTCCTACTTTAAACCCTCTTTTCAAAATTTTATGATCATGGTAAACCTTGATTTTGCTTTTATAGTTGTTGGCTTAATTTTAGGTTTGTAGCTTTAATTCCTCAAATTACTAAACTTGTAATTTCCTTTTTTAACCAAAAGATTTCATATCATAATTCAAGGCTTTCTAGACCTAAAAGGCTATATGTTCAAGCTCTACTGGTAAATGACATGTCTTACCATGAACCAATTGAAACAGAGTCATTCCTATAGGTGTTTTAAAAGTTTTTTTTGTATGCCTATAACGCTTCATTCGATTTTAATGACCAATCTTTTCTGAAGTTGGAAATTGTTTTCAACAGAAGAAAAAATAAAATAAAATAAAAAAATCAACTCTATATTTGAGACTTAACCTAAACATTTGTTTAAGGATGATAAGGCGTGCTCATCCTATGTTTAACATGGTAGTACTAAAGCATCTTTTTGAGATGTTAATTGAAAAAATAAGCGTATCTATCCCTTATCAACATTCTTGGTAAGCCAAGTTTATAAAAGATGTTTTCTTGTTAGGAATGTTTTTGAGTCAGTTCGTTGAACAGTTGTTACTTCCACATATTTTGACACATAATCTACAACCACTAAGATGTACTCATATAAATGAAATGGTAGTAGGGGCCCCATGAAGTTAATGTCGCGATAATAAAATATTTCTATCTCAATGATGTTCTACACAAGTAGTTCATGCCTTCTTGAAATCCCTCCACTTCTTTGACATTTATCACATTTTATGAAGTATTCAAAAACATCTTTAAAGATAGAGGGCCAGTAGAAACATACTTGTAATATTTTCACAACAATCCTTTCTTCATTGTAGTGGCCTCAAAATTATGAATCATGGCAATGTCATAATATATCTTTGATTTCTTAGCCAAATATACATCTCCTAAATAGGTCATCTACACCAATCTTGAACAGGTAAGGGTCATCCTAAATGAACTGAGATGTCTCTAAACAGTTTTCTTCTTTGATGTCAATCATATCCTTCTGGAATTACACCAATAGCCTTAAAGTTTTCTATATCAACAAATCAAGGTCTTTAATCACAAACAACTTTTCATCAGGTAAAGCATCATCAATCTTCAATTCCTTGCATGTAATTTTTCTATTGTCCAATCTAGACAAGTGATCTGCTATGATATTTTTCAATTCTTTTTTTTAATCTTTAATCACTAAATCAAACTCTTGAAGTAGTAGGATCCATTTAATCAACCTTGATTTTGAGTCAGCCTTAATGAGTAGATATTTTATGGTTGTGTAATTTGTAAACATTGTGATGGATGTTCTTATTAAGTAAGCTCTGGATTTTTCCAGTCCATATACAATGGCCAACAACTCTTTCTCTGTAGTTTATAGTTTATGTGAGTTTCATTTAACACCTTGCTAGCATAGTGTATTACATGGAATTGTTTATCTTTTCCCTAGCCTAGCATAGGACCCACTGCATGGTCATTTGTATCACACATTAACTCAAAATTGTTTTTCTAGTTAGGTGGAGTGATGATTGATGTTAAGTAAAATCTCTGCTTTAATAGTTGAAAGGCCTTCATACAATCATCACCAAAGTTAAACTTCGCCTCCTTGATCAATAAATTGCTTAATGGTTTAGCAATTTTTGAAAAGTCTTTTATGAACCTTAAATAAAAACCAACATGGTTAAGAAAACTCCTCACTCCTTTTACATTGGATGGTGGAGGTAGCTTGGATATAACTTCTATTTTGGTTAGATCTACCTTAATTCCCTTTTTTAAGATTCTATGTCCAAGAACAATTCCTTATTTCACCATGAAATGCATTTTTCCCAATTTATAACCAAGTTGGTCCCTATGTACCTTTGTAGTATTATGTTTATATTCTCTAAGAAAGACTCAAATGATGAACCAAAAACAAAGAAGTCACATGAAGTCTTCAAAAAAAATTTCAATCAAGTTCGAAAAAATAGTCATCATACATCTTTGAAAAGCATCTAGAGCATTTCATAATCCAAATACATTTTTATATATGCAAATACTCAAAAAGGACAAGTGAAAATAGTTTTCTCTTGGTCTTTTGAATCAACTACAATTTGATTATACCTTGAATAACCATCTAAAAAATAGTAATAAACTTGTTCAGCTAACCTTTCCAACATTTTGTCCATAAAAGGAAGTGGAAAATGATTCTTTCTTCATATTAACGTTGGGTGATATTTGAGACTTCCTTAGTGGTGGTATGAGGTTCGCTTGTAACCCTTCCTCCAACACCCTATTCTTAGGAGCATTTACAGTTGTATAGCTTAAGAATCGGGTGGGTTTGGGCTCCCTCTGGCAAAACCCACTTCTTTACGTCGAGTCTCGCTCAGCTCCTTTCTTTTTAGCATGGCTCGAATCTTGTTCCTATATTCTCTCATTTCTTCCAACCGCATAAACTTGGCAGCTCACTATCTTAACTCATCCATACTTGCAGATAAGGCCATGCACAAATGTCCGCAAAAGGTTCTGACCTCAACACTATGATCTTCAGGATTCAAGTTCTTGATATTTAAGGCAACCTTGTCGAACCTATCAATGAAGGTTCATAGACACTCTTATTTCTCCTTATTGACAATGAGGAGTGCTAGGGACGTGAGATAGTGGTGGTAGCTAATGGCAAATTATGTCGTGAAAGATGACGTTAGGATAAGCAGTTGATGAAGTAAACGGGTAATCGGGTGAACCACTCCATAGTGGGTCCGTTCAAAGTTGTAGGGAAGGCCTTACATATGACAACATTGGCAGTCGAGTAGAGACCGACTTGGGTGGTGTATCCGGCAACATGTTCATTAGGACCAGTGTTGTCGTCAAAGCAATCCATGATGAGGGATTTCCATTGCTTAGGGAGCGGGACATCTGTGATGCTGTCGATGAAAGGGTGTCAACGAGCTCCTCCTGCCGCCAAAGAGGCATTAATTGGTCTTCCAGTTTTATAACCACTTTCTTTCATTCTCATTGACTATGCGCAAGTGCAATGAGATCTTATGTATCGAGACAAAGTTCTCAAGAGCCTCTTTCTCTTTTCCCTTATCTTCAACCTCCACCCTCCTCTTCAACCTTATTTTTTCCAGCCTCAGGACATTTATCTCCTCTACACTCATCTTTTTAAACTCAACAAACTCTTGCTACATTTTTGCATGAACCTCTAGGATAGTGGCTATGTCAACCGAGAAGGGTCTTGCTTCTTTTGGTTCAACCATCTTACTTCTTGTAGAGACCATAAACTCTTCTCTTCACAAAACATAAGTTGATTCCACGGTGGGTGCCAATAGTTCTTATCTATCTTGTAGAGACTCCAACAAACACTCAAGCTTCCCAGCTTCAAGGGTACTCGTCCTCTCCAAGGGTACTCGTTCTGTCCTAGCTGAGTATGAGTTGTGTCTACAGAAGATACTCCGACAGTCAAGTTAACTACGTGCATCAGTGAATAATAAATGTGATAATTGATAAATGTAATTAATATACCTCATAGAATGTGTCATTTATATTATTATTTGTGGATTCTTACCTAGATTAGCTTTAGTCATGTGACTTAATTACTTATTAATTAAATTATTTCAATTAATTGTAGACTTTCTTAATTTAATTTACGTGACTAATAATCTAATTAATCATGATATTATATGTGAGTCGGGTACATGATGACAAAAGAGACCAACTTATACTCAATCAAGAAATAACAAGTTTAGAATTTCAAAAACAGTAATACTTATAATATTATTATTTAGTGAATTTAAGGTTGAAAACAATCATATTTTACAAATATATAATTTAGCAATAGGTAGTGTAATTCTAAAGAAACAAATATATATTTTTGAATGTGAAGTTATAAAATTAAGTCAAAGTTCTTTTAAAAATGGTGAATATGTTAAAATTACAATCATTATAAAATTTGAAACTGTTACTAGAATTTCAAAGACTCATATCGTACCATTTTAATGCGTGATCAATAAAAATAAAAATAAATGTTTACAAAATTAGAATAGGAGAATTACAAATCTTTAGTTTCTATATTCTATGTTCTTTAGTTTCTATAACATTGGTAGTGCAGCCAATGAAGTGATTATTTGTAATTGTTGACGTATCTTTGCGATAATATTGAAGTCTACACCAACCACATCATCATCTATATCTTCACGGTTCAAATATGATAAATCTATTTCTTCTTCCATCTATATTTACTTAACGAAATATATACATTTTAACAACTTTATACATACAACTAAAATCAACAATATCATTAAATTCATATATTCATAATATATCATATAATCATATCTTATACGGCAATATTCATGCATTCATATAATAATTAAACAAAATACATTATATATATATATATATATATATATATTCAGTAAATAAACCACATTCATGCATATTAATTAAATATAGTAATATGAAACATACTTATTGAAGAAACTTATGAAGCTTTGAACCAAGATTTGAAGCAAGATTGAATATGCACTCATAGTAGGATCCCAATAAGATATTAATTTCAATTGTCAATATTGAAATAAAAGAGTGACAATTCCAAACGAAACCCATTAAGAAAAGACATAAATATCTTATATCATATAATGGTTAAAAATAAATACAAAAAATTTGTTAAATATCTACCTTCAATTCACTCTACATGATGTGTCTTCAATGAACTCCACACAATGACTCAACACAATAAGTTAGGAAGCTCAACCAGGTAATGCTAAAAAATTATTAAAATGAAATAATGAAGAGATGAGGAGAGATCTCTCTTGTGTGTCTTTGCATACACATAGGGTAATGTATTTATAATAATAAGAATGTGGGCTAAGTCCAAATACAAATGAATATGTAAAAATAACATAATAAACATAGGGTCTATGTTTCCCTAATTAACATAAACACAACTTAATATCTAATACTCCTCCTCAAGCTGGAGCATATAAATCATATGTTCCAAGCTTGTTACAAAGATAGTCAATTCTAGGTCCTTGCAAGGACTTAGTGAATATGTCTGCCAACTAGTTGCTTGAGTTAACGAACTCAGTCTTGATATCTCCGAATATGATTTTTTCTTTAATAAAATGACAATCAACTTCAATGTGTTTGGTTCTCTCATGGAAGACAGGGTTAGAGCTAATATGAAGAGCAGCTTGATTATCACATATAAGTGTCATGTGAGTGACATCTCCAAATTTCAATTAACTAAGTAATTGTTTAAGCCACACAAGCTCAAAGGTAGCTGATGCCATAGCTCTATATTCTGCTTCTGCGCTGGACCTAGCCATAACACTTTGCTTCTTACTTTTCCAAGATATCAGGTTGCCACCAATAGAGACACAATATCCAAAAGTAGACCTCCTATCAGAAGGGGAACCAGCCTAATCAGCATCTGAATAGCAAACGATCTTTGTATCATTGTTAGAACCATATAGCAAACCTTTTCCAGGTGATCCTTTAATATACTTCAGTATGCGAACAACTGCATCCCAACTGTCTTCACATGGGGAGTTAAGGAATTGACTCACCACGCTAACTGTGAAGGAAATGTCAGGACGCGTAACAGTAAGATAGTTTAATTTACCAACTAGTCTTCTGTACCGTTCAGGATCTGAGAAAGGCTCCCCTGATTTGGTAGGAGTTTGGTATTAGGATCCATAGGTGTCTCAACAGATTTAGAGTTCATTAACCTTGTTTCCTCCAAGATGTCCAACGCATACTTCCTCTGAGAAATGACAATACCAGTATTGGATTGTGCTACTTCAATACCCAAAAAAGTATCGGAGTTTGCCAAGATCTTTGGTTTGAAAATGGTGACAAAGGTTTTGTTTCATCTGAGAGATGCCAAGATAGTCGTTTCCTGTGAGAACAATGTCATCGACATACACTACTAAGTAGATACATTTAGCACTTGAGTGGCGATAGAACACTGAATGATCTGCTTCACTGCGAGACATACCAAATTGTTGAACAACACTGCTGAATTTACCAAACCAGGCCTGAGGAGACTGTTTTAGGCCATATAAGGATTTGCGAAGACGACATACCAATCCAGAAGACTCCCCCTGAGCAAAAAAGTCGGGCGGTTGCTCCATATAAATTTCTTCATGCAAATCACCATTAAGGAAAGCATTTTTTACATCAAGTTGATAAAGAGGTCATTGTCGAAGAGCAGTCTTGGCAATGAATAGGCGAACAGAGGTCATTTTCGCCACTGGAGAAAAAGTATCACCATAATCCAAACCAAAAATCTGTGTGTAGCCTTTGGCAACCAGTCGAGCCTTCAAAGATCAATTGTACCATCAAGGCCAACTTTGATAGCATACACCCACCTGCAACCAACAACAGACTTTCCATATGGTAATTGGACAAGCTCCCAAGTTCCACTTTTCTGTAAAGCACTTAATTCATCCAGCATGGCTTGAGGCCAACCGGGATGAGTTAAGGCATCACCCACTGATGGGGAAGTGCATACCTAGAGAGAATATACTAAATGACATTTAAGAGAATGGGAAAGAAATTAAAAATGGAAGAGATTAAGGAAGAGGAAATTTATGATTTGAAGATGCGCCACTTGAAGGAAGCTCCAAGATAAGCATCAAAGGAGGACCACCACTTGCTTGAGCAAGATAAGGTCTGCCCAAAATAGGGACTTTGGAGACAGAATACTATCTCAAATAATATTGTAAAAGTGAAAATCAACTCAAAATTCAATTGATTCAAGTTAAGGTGTGTGTACAAAGGAGACCCCCTAAGCTTCTTAGATAGCTTTTGGAGTGAGTTTGGATGATAGTTTCAAGAGATGTGGTACTTGAATGCCTAAGGTCTGACCAGCAACGTCCCTAGGTGTTTCTTAGTCCCACATTGCTTAACTCGCTCATTCCAAAATGGTATATAAGCCATCTAGTTCTCCTATAGTTCAAAACATGAAAGCTGGCTAAGACTACTTGTACTACAAGCTATGGAAAACGAATTACTCTTCTTTTCTTTTAAGTCCAAGCTATGTGAAGTCCCACATTACTTGTACTAAAGGAAAATGAAGAGTTTATAAATGTTTCCTCACTAGAAATGAAATGAAAGCAAAAGAGGCAAAATACAAGCCCATGAAACCTACACTATTCTTTTTGTACTTTTTGTCACTCTGAAAACTCTTCATTGTTGCCCCATCTATGATCATATCATCCACAGACTTGGGAATTGACACAGAAGAAATGGATAAGAGACATGTGTAAAAATATGGAGATAATATGTAGTAACTAAGAACAGTATAATGGGGGGAAGGGTTACGAGTAGAGTGTATACCTTTACAGAGGGCAATAGGCAGTTCAAACTCATTTGCTGGAGCCGAAGGAGACACAGGAGGCGGCACAGGAGGTGAGTCATGAGGGAGACGATTGCGGTGACTATAAACTTGAAGGGGTGGAGTTGAAGGACGATCCTATGGGGAATGAGAGTCTAAAGGATCACAGACAATACGAATATCAACAGTAGTAGGTGGAAGTACAGAACTAGAAGATAGATGTGAAAAATAAAACGAAGATTCATCAAAAGTGACATCAGTAGAGATAAAATGACGATTGAGGGAAGGGGAAAAACACTTATAGCCCTTTTGTGACCGTGGAAATCTTAAGAAGACACATTTGTGAGATCTAGGAGATAACTTATTAAGACCAGGGCTAAAATCATGAACAAAACATGTAGACCCAAAGACTCTAAGAGGTAATGGATGTAAAGGGTCTTGAGGAAATAAGACAAAATGAGGGATTTTGTTATCTAGGACAAAAGACGGCATGCGGTTTATGAGATAACATGTAGTGAGAACTGCATCACCCCAAAAATGCGAGGGTACTTGGCCATGGATTAAAAGTGTACGAGTTGTTTCAATAAGGTGTCTATTCTTGCGCTCAACCACCCCATTTTGTTGAGGAGTATAAGCACATGAGGTCTGGTGAAGAATGCCATGAGAAGCCATAAAATGTTTAAACGGTTGAGAAAGGTATTCACGGCCATTATCATTGCGTAAAGTTTGAATAGACACCCCAAACTGTGTTTTTATTTCATTGAAAAATGATTGGAAAATAGAAAACAACTCAGAACGATTTTTCATTAAAAACAACCAAGTACATCTGGAATAGTCATCAATAAATGTAACAAAATACTGAAATCCTAAAGTGGACTTAACACGACTAGGTCCCCAAATATCAGAATGAACTAATGAAAAAGGGGACGACGCTCCTTGTGAAACACTACGAGGAAAGGAACTACGAGTATGTTTTCCTAACTAACAAGACTCACACGACAAACTTGATAACTTCTACAAACTCGAACCAAGTTGCTGCAGTTTGACAAGACTGGGATGACCTAACTGAGCATGAAGAAGGGATG
This sequence comes from Vigna reflexopilosa, assembly GCA_027742785.1. Lineage (NCBI taxonomy): Eukaryota > Viridiplantae > Streptophyta > Magnoliopsida > Fabales > Fabaceae > Vigna > Vigna reflexopilosa. The sequence continues at coordinate 19,547,255 of CM050932.1, forward strand.
GTGAATCCATGATTACGCCAACATGTGGAGAAGGGCGGAGAATATATAGGCCATGAGACTCACATCCTGTGTCAATCGTGTGTTTCGAACTCCAGTCCTGCAAACAAACAGAATTTTTGGTAAATGAAATAACATAATTAAGGGAACGAGTTAGACGACTTATGGACAATAAGTTGAAGGGAGACCCAAGGACATAAAGTACATGATCAATGGATATAGACGGAAAAATATGAACAGTACCAATACCATGAGATGAGACTCTAGACCCATCAGCCATTGTTACCGAGGATAAATTATCCGGACATGACAAGGAAGAAAACAAGGACTTGTTACCAGTTATATGATCAGTGGCGCCTGAGTCAAGGACCCAAGATCCGAGGGAGTGAGTCAGACCAACAAAAGGTGTACTTTTGCGTGCAACAGATGCAGATGTAGTGGAACTAGAGTGCTGACGATCCTCATACCATCTAAGAAATTCGTTGAAGACTATAGGGTTGTCTACAGTATTTGATGAAGTAGGATGGTCTGCAGACGGTGATTGGGGAGGTCGAGGAAGTGGATCAGAATTAGCCATTGCTACAGATCGAGGAGGGCGTCCATGAAGCGCATAACATTTATCAATTTTATGGCCTAGCTTGCCACAGTGGTCACATTTTGGTCGTCCTTTACCTGGCTTGCGGGGCCGACTTCGATCATCACGTTGGGCAGCCATAACTGAGGAATCATCAATATGAGGGGATGTCTCAATGAATGGTTTGCTCGGAATACGCAAAAGAGAAGAACAAGTAGAAGTAAAGTTGGGTATGACAGGAGAACCCAAAATCCGATCACGAACATGGGAGGAATCATAAGAGAGTCTGTATAATGCCAACAACATGAAGAACTTTGATCGTTGTTCCAGTCCTTCAGTAGGAGTGGAAGAAGGAGGTAATAGCTCATTAAAATCATGAAGGAGGGCATGAACTTTACCCAAATATTCTGCCATGGGACCAGGATTGCGCGGACCAATAACAGTGAATAGGTCCTGACAAACACCATAAAGACGTTGGGTGTCATTCGTGTATAATAGTTTCGCTTGTGCCCATACTTCTGAACATGTTTCATATGATCGAAACATTTGTTTCAGAGAAGAGTGAATGATGGACTTTATGACGATGCATAATTGGGCATCAATTTTCATCCAGCGGGAAGTGTCCTCTGTGGTAGCACTAGTCACATTTTTAGTAAGGTGATCTACATACCCCTAACTCTTCAACCAAAGTTTGATGTTGAACGCCCATGTTGCATAATTCGTGCCATCTAACTTGTCAATGGACAAGTGTACATTCATATAATTGGTGTATATTGGGGAATCAGAGCCACCAGCAAAAGAAGATGAGGCACTAGCAGAGGTGTTTGTAGACGCGGAAGACGCCATGGAGAGGGAGAAACCCTAAAAATCCAACGTACTCTAATTGACACAACGACCACAGATCCAGAAAGAGGGCGAGGAGGCGATCACGGCGGTGCTGGTTGGCGGCGGAACGCTCCGGCGACGCGCCGGCACGCGCGGCGGGAAGCGAAGGATCTGCGACTTTGGCGGCAGCGCGTGGAGGCGCGTGGGTGCTCCGATCACCGCGATCTTTGGACCACGGTGGTCGCCCGGCCAAGAAGATTCAGATGGAGTGGTCACCGGTCGATTCTGGAACTCCAGCGACGGCAGCGGTGGCGACAGCGGCAGCTACGGCGACTACGGCGATAGTGAGTATCGGAGACCGTGGAAGAGGTTGGAACAGAACCTAAGCTCTAGATACCAAATGAAATAGTGAAGAGATGAGGAGAAATCTCCCTTGTATATCTTTGCATACACATAAGGTAATATATTTATAATAATAAGAATGTGGGCTAAGCCCAAATACAAATGAATATGTAAAAATAACATAATAAGCATAGGGTCTATGTTTCCCTAATTAACATAAACACAACCTAATATCTAACAATTAACATATAGCCACCAAGCTTTTTCAACATGAAAGATGCTCTAATCATAGTATAAGAGGAAGTTCAGTAGTAAGCTACACATTGTGAAGAAGAAGGTTGTCTTTAACAATACAAATAAAAAGAAAATGGACAGAATATATCTCCCTAACCTGGATAGGGTACTTATCCCTCACTTCACCTCCGTAGCTTACGAAATACTTCACCTCCGTAGCTTACGAAATATTTCACCTCCGTAGCTTACCAAATACTTCACCTCCATAGCTTACCAAATGCACCTTATCGTTACAAAAACCTGCAACAAATACAAATGGTTAGCCTGCTACCATAAAAAACGAAATCCAAAAACTCCTTGTGTTACTCTCGGGCTCCTACTACATCTACAGGTTCATGGAACCCATTTGCGGCCAAGCCTACAACGAAAAACAATGCAAAATTTTGCCTTTCAACCTCCACAGAATCGTCCTCCTCCTCCTCTCCACCTTCATCCCCATCAACCTCACCTTACTATTGCTTCATCCATAGTCTTATGTTGCGGCCAGGACCACCAGATATCCTCAACCGCACAAACCTTCATCCTCTTCTCCATGGCAGACATCTCCCTCCTCCCTTTCTCCACCTGCATCTTTGTCTGCGTCAAATGTTGGTCGTAAGAACACACCTCCATCCTCTACGGCCTTTTCCTCAACCTCAAGCCACCATTGCTTCAATGGGGGATGTACACATTTGACAGTGACGCCAAGAAGATGATAATCGCATCACCCCATGCACGAAGGTTAACACGCTTCTGCTAACCCAATTGTTGCGACGGAGCAAGGAATGCAGGTATGGGGAACCGGTGACTGCAACCGGGTACAACACAGAGGTGGCATCTGCAGAACCGGATATGAAGCACGCAGAACCGAATAAAGAGGGGCAAAATTATAAGAACGTTTCCTGGAACTGGATCCGCGAAATCTGTAACCGAATACACCTCCTTCGCAAATTCTTCGAAAAATTGGAACCAGATACCCTTTTTAGTGGAACCGAATACATGAAGATCTCTTCTGCTTCAAGCTTTCGTCTTCTTCATCTGGTTGCCTCCTCATCATCAAGCGCCTTCTTCCTCATCCAAACACCCCTCTCTCTTTGTCTTCACGAGAACCAGATGTCTTCAACCTACAACAACCACATAAATGTGTGTGAGAAACATTACCTCAGATGAAGATCTCCACAGTTGCTCACTCTCAACAGAAAACTTCAGCACATAGACACAACTCTCACTCGCGCAAAGCTCCTCAAATTAAACACACTCTCAAACTTCATTGTCTCTATGTAAACACACAAGCATGAGTCAATACACACACCAAACTTATCTATCAACAACATGTTATTAATGGTTCTTTTTCAAATTCAAACAGGAGTATCTCCTTTGCAGTCAATGGTTGTGTCAACCAAAGAATCTCTTCAGCTAGGGACACTGCACTGCAAAAACAAGCTGCAAAAGCATCGCGAGGGATAGTGCAAACTCCTCACATGGGCAGCGACAGTAATATGACTGGTGAGAGCATAGTGCAATTGCTTCGTTGCTTGGAATCGAGTATGAAAACTTAAGAATCGAATACGTTTCAACGTTAATATTCTCGTTTATTTATATTATGCATGGCTTTAAAATTGTCGTGGAATTATAGAAATAATACAGGGGCATATGTGAATTTTTGGTATAAATCATCGTAAATCTTAACAAAATTGCGAGATGTTAAAAACAGTACAATCTCTCAAATCCTTGCTTTTCCCTATTTTTCTTTCTTCGCAAATCAGCGAAGTGAACAACGTTTCTCACGCAAATCTATCCTCACTAATTCTCGTATACAGGAAAATCAGCACAAACAAACATAGCGTAAAAAAGAATTTAATTTTATTCATGGACAAAGTAATTTTTTATTTTATAAATAAATTAATTATGATCTTAAATAAAATTTTATAATAAGGTTATTATAAAATTAAAAAATTTATTATATATCTCAAGATATTAGTAGGTGATTAATATATGGTTGATTTCATGTATCTTTTTTATATCTGCAAGAAAAAAAAATGCTAAACATCTAACTAGTTTTGCGTGAGGAAAGAAAAATAAAAATGAAAGAGAAAAAAAAAAGTAAAAAAAGAAGCGATTGACGTCATAAATATTTTGATAGAAACAAAAACGGATAGAAAAACAACTGTTTATCTATAATAAGCAACGCATCAACAAAATGTTATCATAAATTTAAATAATCGTTAAAAGTATAGTAAAATAAAATTTTAAAATAACTAAAATACAAAATATAAAAAAGTTATATTTATAATTTTTTAAATCATTTTTTTGAATGAGAAGATAAATAAGAATAGGAAAATTTTGTTGAAACAATTGCAAGTCAAAAGAGGCAACATTGTTGGGTCATTGGTTTCGTTTTGAGCTAATCCACCGACAAAACAGAGTCCGAATAGCAGCCTGTCTTCCTCTAAAATCTTCTGAAGATACGTCTTTCTTTTTTTTCTTAAGTAAATTATCAATTACTTAATATCATCAGAATTTAGATTAATTAAATTACCCATTTAATTTAAGATTAAACATAACGATAATCACAATAATTGAAAACGAAATTTAGATCAATTGCAATACGTTAAGACAAGTATGATTGTGTCAAGAAAAGACAATCCTCGAACACAAAACAACTGGCAGCTCAAAGCTTTGACTGTGTTAAATCAGGTTGACTTAATCACCAGCTCACATATATATAATATGATTTGACAGTTAATGATAAAACTTGAACTTAATTTCAAGAAAAAAATTATTACGAAATTAGTTTTATTTTTATTTACTACAATGTACATTGTAATTATAATTAGATAAAATACATTTTTGTCCTTTTGGTTGATAATATTCGAAATAGTTTCCATTTTATTTTTCTGTTCAATGTAGTTCCATGAATGTAATTTATGTTCAATTTAGTCCTTTTTTTATTCAATATAGTCTTAAAGAACGTAATTTGTGTTCAATTTAATCATTGTTTGTGGTTCACGGAATTAGAAAAAAAGATTAAATTGAACACAAATTACGTTCTTTAGAACTACATTGAATAGAAAAAAAATGAAAACCATTTCGAATATTCCCAATCAAAACTGGGAAAAAAGGTATTATACCTTATAATTACTCAAATTTAAAACTAAATTTATGCTTCATATATTTAATGGATATTCCGATGCAGAATACCATAATGTTTTAAATAATGCAATACTAAGGTAAATTTGTTTTGTGTCTTGTAAAAGCAATCTTATTTTATTGGATTTTTTTTCAAAGGATCTTATCCAAAGATACAAATCGTTCTAATCAATTAGGTACCGAAGGATCATTTTCATAAAATAGTCACATTTTTGCACTTTAGGACACGGAAATTCATGATCGGTGACATCTTTCTCATCTAAAAATATTTTCTTTATACACAAAGCTTAAGAAAAGCAAGATAATAGTAGTACAAAGATGACCCACCAAGTCATTCACGACATTGAAAATACAATTTCCCATACGGTAGTAGTACGAGTTTGATCTGGATCCAAATCTAGAGATCACATTCTTCCTGATGTTTGAGTTGAAAACCTTGACCAAAGGTGGCTACAGAATGTTGTAATATGTTCTGAATTTTTTCTATATATAGAAGAGCTCACTCACTTACGTATAACATATCCATCAATTACAACAACAATGGCTTCTCTTTCTTTACCCAAAACTTCTATTCTTCTTGCCTTATTGTTCTTCTCATCGTTCGCCATCATCGCTCATGCAATTGTTCCGCAGAATGAGACCTTCAAGTTTGAGAACTCAGGTGAACTTGGACCCTTCATCGTCGAGTATGGTGCTGATTACAGAATGATAAGCATCTTCAACTCTCCTTTCCAAGTTGGTTTCTACAACACAACCCCAAATGCCTTCACTCTAGCTTTGCGTGTTGGACTGCAACGCTCGGAGCAACTATTTAGATGGGTGTGGGAGGCCAACAGAGGCAACCCAGTTGGAGAGAACGCCACTTTTTCACTTGGCAGTGATGGAAACCTTGTGCTGGCCGAAGCTGATGGAAGAATCGCTTGGCAAACCAACACTTCCAACAAGGGTGTTGTGGCCTTCAGGTTGCTTCCAAACGGTAACATGGTCCTCCTTGATGCACAGGGAAAGTTTGTTTGGCAGAGTTTTGATCATCCCACAGACACCCTTTTGGTGGGTCAGTATCTCAGAGCAAAAGGGCCATCCAAATTGGTTAGTAGGCTTTCAGAGAAGGAGAATGTAGATGGAGGTTATAGTTTGGTTTTGGAGCGTAAAGGCTTGGCCTTGTACTACAAGAGCAAGAATTCCCCTAGGCCAATTCTGTATTGGTTTTCATCTGATTGGTTCTCCATTCAACAAAACTCCCTGGAAAACGTCACCCTCACTTCTGATTCAGAGAGCTTTGAAATCGGATTTGATTACTTCGTGGCCAATTCTTCCACCAGTGGCAACAGAATCATTGGCAGGCCGGTGAACAACAGCACCATAACATACCTCAGGCTTGGAATTGACGGCAACATCAAATTCCACACTTACTTCATGGATGTGCGTGATGGTGTGTGGCAAGTGAGCTACACACTTTTTGACAGAGATTCTGATGAGAGTGAGTGCCAATTGCCTGAGAGATGTGGGAAATTTGGGGTGTGTGATGAGAACCAATGTGTGGGTTGTCCATTGGAAAATGGAGTGTTTGGGTGGAGCAACAATTGCAGTGCGAAGACTGTGACATCATGCAAGGCAAATGAGTTCCACTACTACAAAGTTGAAGGAGTTGAACATTACATGAGCAAATACACTACAGGGGACAGAGTGAGTGAGAGTAACTGTGGAAACAAATGCACTAAGGATTGCAAGTGTGTTGGTTATTTCTACCACAGTGAGAACTCCAGGTGTTGGATAGCTTATGATTTGCAAACCCTCACCAGAGTCACCAATTCCTCACATGTTGGGTATATTAAGGTGCCTAATTAGTGAATTCAAAACCATTATTGGTTTTCGAGTTTTAATAAGTTGCTTCAAATAATTCTTATTTGTGGTTTAAGTTGCAATAAAACTATGTTCTGTTTTTATCCTATGTGCAGAGAAGGACATGGATGTTCAGTAAATTAACGTTTGTAATAAGTTTATGGTTGGTTTGGTTCGGCTTAAAATACAATTAATATTTTTCATGTTAATTAAAGATAACCGCGCAAGTGATTTAATAAAATTTTACAAAACTTTTTTTATTAGAGTTTGTGCACTCATGTTATTCTCCTGTTTGAAAAGGCCTAATTATTTTAACGACAGCTTTTACCTTAATTTTATGAAGGTTACGTAAACAATAGTTGTTTGTTGTTGTTTATGTGATGGAAGACTCTGGAGAGAGAGTGGGGACATAAAAATGAGAAAGACACGAAATAGATTGTGATACTCACTATCAAACAAATATGATATTCTAATTTTTACTTATCCAACTTTAAGAAATATTCATGCATACATTATTGAAGTTCATAATGCACTTGTAATATAAAGCATGAATTCAACTCTAATATTAATTTCCATTCCCTTTCTAATTTACATACCCATAATTACACGTTAATATCCTTAGACGAGGCCTATTGCTATTAAATTGAAACGCCATACATCCATTTCGGTTTTAAAAATAAATTTCAGGATAGAAAAGAAAAAGGAACAAGAATGAGGGAGAGATGGACACTTAGTAAAATAAAGGTCATGTTCCTACCATGCCGTTCTACATCAGTTAAGAATTAAAAGTCTACAGTTTAAATTTTTTTTCTTTTTATCTTGGTGTTTCTTAAAGACCAAAGACCATGATAGAATTTTATGCTACAAAACAGACAATATTTTGAATATATAATGATTGACTCTAAAGATGTCATACCATGGACTTGAAATCAAAAAATAGCACTTACTGTGAACTGGTAATTAGATTCTAATACGAACCATCAGTCCTTAAACCTCCCATTCAAGATCATCAATTATTCTCCTTAAACTATTTTAAGGACAAAAATATAATAAAATACTACACTTTAAAACACACAATACTTCGAAGGTATGGTGATTGATCTTAATGATATCATTTCACTAGTGGAAAAACGCTGTTTAACATCGGTTATTTTGGGTTTTTAACGTCTTCTTCACAACCGACGTCAATACCGGTGACGTTAACGGGACGTCGAACATCCACATAACAGACGTCTATACAGACGTCAGTTAGTCCAATGTCCGACGTCACTAAACGTCGGTGCAGGCGTGTAAACCGACGGCTAAAGGCAATATATAGACGTCGGAGCAAGCAATAACCGACGTCTAAGAGCACATAAAGACATCGAATATGTCACTAACTGTCGTCTAATGTCACTATAGACGTCGGTGTATGCATTAACCGACGTCTAATATAGTCGTTGTGTTTTATTGTAGTTTTGTTCCTGTCTTTGGATAGCCCAGTAGCACACTCTTTCTTTGCTAGTTTCCCCCGAAAAAAAGCTTGCGTCTTTTGAATTTCTCATGACATTTCAACCCAAAACCAAACCTGGGTTCTTGCCTAGTTCCATTTTCAACCACAAGAGGGAAAAATTACGGTGAAACGATAAATAGGCAACAACCCAGGGTCGTTTTTGGGTCGAAACGCCACGAGAAATCCAAAAGATGCCACTTTTTTTGGGAGGCAGCTAGCAAAGGAAGAATGTGGTACTGCGTTACCCCAAGAGAGGAACAAAACTGCACTAAAACACAACACAAGGAAAACAAATTTTAATCAGTTGAACCAAAAGACTAATATAATCGGTCTAAACAAAGTTTAAACGGTTTAAATAAGAAAACACGCACTTGGAATGCAATGCCGCAAGAGAGAAAAAGGAGAGGAGGAAGACGATTAAATGAGGTGAGTCTGCAAGGCGAAACTGCAATGCCGCGAAACTCCTCCGAGTCTGGGGTTTATTTAACATGAAATTAGGCGTCGGTTGTTACAGAAACTGACGTCTATAGTCACGTAGACGTCTGTTATATTACTAATTTGAAGTCGAATAAAAATTTTAATCTGCCTATTAGATGTCGGACACAAGGGGCGCCGACGTCTACGGCGCTGATCGGATTAACGTTTCATTTCCTGTCAGGGAAGTAGACGACGGTTGTCCTGGGGCGCCGACGTCTATAACATTTTAGATGTCGGTGCCACTTTACCGGACATCGAATTTCCTGCGAGTTTGGTAAATAACATTAATTACAGTCACATAGACGTCGCATCCCCATAAGTATGACGTCTATGTTGCAGAAATTGACTATCTTCCCGCCTTCCGGACATTATAGACGTCGGTTTTTTACTACGTGACGTCTAAGCGCCTGGGAATCAGGTGAAGAGCATTAATTGCAGTCAGGTAGACGTCAGCCCCCCGTCACAACCGACGTCAATGGAGGCAGGAAAGACTATCTTCTCGCCTACCTCAGGCCCTTGGACGTCGATTTCGGGCAGAGCAGACGTCGGTTTCGGGCAGAGCAGACGTCAGTTTCAGGCAGAGCAGACGTCGAATATATCATAGACGTCGTTTGCTATAAAAACCGACGTTCAGTTTACCAACTTATTTACGGTAATGTCACCATTCCCTAGTATATGTTGTGCTACCGCCCAACCGACGTCTTATGGGTGACGTTAAACAACGTTTTTTCACTAGTGTTTGATAAATTTGATATCAAAAGAATGATGTTCACCATGGAGGAATAGGTCCAATTATTAATAATTTTTTAATTTCTTTTTATTCTTTAAGTATTGATGTTTTTTATAAATTTCAGATCTTGTTAAATATTGTTTTCACGTATACTAGGATTTTTGCAGGGAATACCACTTTTTAACATATAAAAGGTATTTGTTTCAATAATCTAGTTCCTCCTTGAATTTATTATTTGACCCGAATCTTCACTCCCTCTTGTATAGATGATTTGTTTCAACTATAATCTTTTCTAACTTGAATTTGAGTGACTTAATTGTTCAGGGATTGAGTTATTTTAATTATGAGTTGACTGTAAGTGCTATTTTATCCCCCGTTCTTACCTTCCATCAACATAATTTTTTCATTAAACAACAATTGATAAACTTTATTTGTAATTTAATTTAAATACATTCAATCATAAGTTATGTAAGGGTCCAAAAAGTTTTAAAGTCATTGGGCCTTATGTGAGGCAGTCAGACCCATAAGACTAAGGACAATCTGATCTTAGAGAAGATTTTTTAGAAAATCAGATTTCATTTGCCAAACCCTCTTCTCTCTCTAGAACTCAAATTTCTTATTTTCTCTGCCTTCTCTCTAACCTTGCTCCACCTTCTCTGTTCCCCTTTCTCAAATTTCCACCGTTGCTTTATCAAATAGGTGGTTCCCCTGCGTTCCCAGAGTCGAGGGTTTTCAATCCCTCCGATTAGTTTCGCATCTCTTAGCTGATAAGGTAATTTTCCTATTCTCTACACCCTAGGGTTTTACTCTTTTTCCTTATCCTTTCAAGCTCTAAGGGTTTTACTTTACACCATTTTGGTGGCTGATAGGTACTGGAGTTGCCTCTGTGTGGAGGTACGGTTAAGGAATTTTTCTATTGAGCTGAACTATGAAGATCATAGAGATAAGGGGGAGCTGACTCTATTTTGTTTTGGTTGGTGTGTTTGACGAGTGACTTCCATAAGTTATTGCATGAATGTATGGTGTTGTAATGTTTCCATTATCTGTTTTGTTCGGGTTTTACATATGGGGATGGGTTATTGACCAAACCAAGGGTAGCCCTGGGTATACCGCTGCAACGTTTGAGCGGAGCTTAAGTGAGTGGTTGGAGGGTATTCAAGTTAAACAAACCTAACCTAATGAGAGGTCTTTGGGTGAGAATGTAGCCAACTTATGTGAAACCTCAACGTAAGGAAGGGGTAGTATATGGGTATGGCCGAGAGAGAGGAGATAAAGGGGCCCATGGGTTTGAATGGTCATAGGTTGGTAGCAGCGTGAAATGAGAGAAGAAGGAAGGATAAACCACATAGGTTTTTACATGAATAATCTTGGATGCAGAGTGAGGCCGTGGTTTTTAATGATGAATAAAGAAAGTGAAATTTTGGATGACAGAGTAGTTTACGTGAAAACTGGGTTGTGGTAATTAAAATTGTATGAAAAGTGAGTAAAGAGGATGTTAAGACAGCATTTGCTTTATTCAAAGCTTGGCTGTGTGTAGGGAATGATGCATACAAAAGTGAAAATAAAGTTATGTGAATGAAAGAGATTGGTGAAGCTTTGTGGGGTCCATGATGTGGTTTCATGAAACTAAATGTTGCAGGAAGTGATGGTGACCATTAAGTATTATATAAATTAAAGAAACATGGTTTTGGGAGGAGAATAAGGGTGATACGTAAGGTAGTAAATGTGTAGGAAAAGTGGTGGCCATAAGTGAATAAAATAAGTAAGAAAAAAAAGGAGAGTTGAAAGTGATGGGTCATGAGTGATTAAGATAAGATAAAGATATATGGGTGGTGATGGGTGGTGAGTGGTTTATGTACGGGTGAGTGAGAAAATGGGTTGTTTTATTTTGATGGATGTGGGGTCCATTTGAGTGGATGTATAGGATTTATTTTATTTTAATGGAGTTGGGTGTTACTTATTAGAAACGGGTGTGTAGTATATATTTCATTATTTTTTTATTTTGATTGACTTGGGTAAATATATAGTATTCTATGGATTAGTTGTTTTTATAGAAAAATAGTGATTTGTTTAGTATGTGGTTGACTATTTTGGGTGGTATGGTTGTTTTGTCATTATTTTGATTATTGATTTTATGATTGGTTTGTGAAACATGTTTAGGAATGTATTGTATTATATCCTCGATGATCTTTGTGGCTTGAAAGTGTATGATGATAAAGTGGATGAAGTATAAGTTCAAGGTTGTTTATGGTGTATTTCAAAGTACATTATGGTTTTAATAGTAAGTGTGATGCAAAGTGTAGAATCTTTTGGTGAGATTCTTAGTGTTTTAGAATGAAAGTAGGAGCTCAGTCTTGGGGGTCTTCCTGACGCTCCAATGGCCTTTCTTCTCACGTAGAGAGGATTGGACCATGTGGTGAGGAGTAGTAGGAGGTCTTAGTCTCGGAGGCTTCCAGTATGCTCAAAGGCGTGGAACGGACTAACCTCGTGAGTGTGACAGTGTAGGGAACCCAAGTTTCATAAGCCACCACGGATGCATGACCCGCCATAGCTCGACTCTCATTCTAAAATCCGGACGATTCAGGTCAGTATTCAACATGTTAGGATGTATGCCTTGATATCTTTGATTAAAGTTAACCCTTGTATATTCTATGCTTGACAAGTTATGTGATTTTTTTTTATATAATTAGCTCACCCTTGCATTGTTTGTTGTGTGTGCTTTCCTGTTGCAATGATCATCCACTTGGATGTGAGCAGAAGAGAATGAGGTTTCACTAGAACATGTCTTGGAGGAGAATGAAGATGTTGCTGTCTAGACCCATAGGACTTTCTTAGTTATTTTATGTTCCTTTGGAAACACTTTTAGTTTAATTTGTTTTGAGATACTCCTAGCATCCTAAGCTTTAAATTTGTTTCATTATTTCCAGGATGACTATAATCCTAAATACCTTAAGTACATCTCTAACTGCTTTCCAGTATTATATATGTGATGACGTCTTATTATTATATGTCTGTCGTATATTTTGGGATGTCACAAGTTACATGTAGAGGAAGACATTATTTTAATAATGTGTTGTAAGAGCAAAAATTTTGTGTAAGTGCAAATATACAAATTATAATTTTGAGAGTGCTTTTTAGCATCAAATTCTAAGTTCGCAACATCTTTCTTTTATAATGTGTTCTTTATATCTTGAATATATTCGCCATCGCATTTGTAGCAGTACTTTAATAGTTACTTTATTTCTCATTTCCTCGACAATGAGCCATATACAGATTAGTTCAGAGTATTTTCTTTTATTGCGCATAGTTCAACATTCATAAATTGCTTTCACGCAAATTCTTCCAAGCTTTCATTTTATTGTTTAGAGTTGTTGAAGTATTTGGTAGACAAGTTTTAATTAAGAATCCAAGAAAAGTACAGAGTTTCTTCATTTATTGTTTGAGTAATATCCGAAAATAAATATTTTATGTATATAAATAAATAAATATATATATATATATATATATATATATATATATATATATATATATTTGTTACATGAATACTTTTTATCTCCTTTCTCATTGTAACAACTACAAATCTTTTATTTTATATTTACATCTTTTTTTATGACGTGTTTTGTTCATATATGCCCATAGGTTATAAATTTAAATACATATTTCATATTCTTATCTTCCTTTTCTATTTTTCTCCAAATTTGGATTCATATTGAATGACTATATTGGCCCTACATTCTTCTCTAGCTAATCTCCCTGCATCTCAACCCTCCTCCACCCTTTTCTATCTTTGCCAACTCTACTTGTTCATCTCCTATCTCCTAGTTCTTTTATCAAACTTTGTACCTTCTAGTGTCAAATTCACTTGTTTCTCCAAACAGGGAAATGATGAGTTATCACACAGAGATTACTGTTACCACTAGTACGACTACCATCGAAAGCAACAATCCTTATGTTTATATTTCCTCTGATCCCCCTTCCCCTGCAGCCGACAAACGTGAGAAATTTTCAAGAGGTTCTGTTTCTGTAACTAAATTTATTTTTATTTCACTGATTTTCCCATCATGATTTCAGGTTCCAATTCAAGGGATAAAATATATGGTGCAATAAATAATTATGGCAAGAAGGTTCAAGAAACAACTAAACAAGCTGAGACCATGGTTAACAATATACTTCATCACTGTGAGTTTTTTTCTGCCTTTTTTTGTCTCAGTCGCATGATGGAAAGATTATTGCCCTCTTTGTCTTTGTAATATTTGTTTCTTTCATGAAATGTTGGTAAACTTGTCCACCATCACTTGGAAGTTGAATACATGATATTTTTTACTTTTACCAAATCTACATACAATGAATAAATAAATAACAAAGGCTTGCTTCAGACTTTCTTGCATGCTAAACCAGTCAACAAGTTAGTTAAAGTTCAACTAATTGAGTTGGCCTAATTTGTATAAAGACATACTAAGTTTTGAGTCCTCATGAAGACAATTCATTTGTAGGATGAGCAATGGTATAGTATCAAAATAAATAAAATATATATATTTTCTTTGTTAAAGAAAACTTTTTCTAAGCTCTAATGAGTTTGTATCATGTTATTTGGTGTTTACATCTTTCTAGGCATTTAAAGTTTAAAATTTTTCATCCGTTTGTAAACAAAAAATATAAAAAATATAGGAAATAGTATAAGTGATTTAATGTTTTATATTTATTTATTTTAATATATTTTTTATGTGATGACAGTAGTTTATCTAGAAAAGAAAAATTTTTCCACAATCTTATAGAAGTCTCATGAATTAAAATTAACTTATAAAATTTAAATGTTTGGAAATGCCTCATCTAATTTTCAAACATCATTTACAAACATTTTAAGTTTTTTTTTCCTGTAATTAAGAAAGTAATACTTAATTAAAAGGCTCACATAAGATAGGAGCTAATTCAACCTAGGCCTTGGTTATTTACTTATGATGAGACCCATTTAAGTGTTTGAGATTCTGTCCTGACTTAACTGTAATCTATTTTGTGTGCCAGTAAGAGTTAGTTCTAAACCAGCTGATGCTGCAATTGCTAAACTTATTCAAGGAACAAAGGTACTTGCATCAGGAGGTCCTGAAAAGCTATTTCAGCAAACATTTGGGGCTTTCCCAGGAGAGAAACTCTTACAGCCATATGCTTGCTACCTTTCCACAGACTCCAAGCCTGTGATTGGAACGCTTTATATATCAACTAAAAGATTAGCATTTTGCAGTGACCATCCACTATGCCATCATCCATTCTCCCTGCAGCAGCAGCATCAATGCATTTATTATAAGGTTCTTGTTTTCCCCATTGCCTTGTCATGATTTCAAGCAATTCACTTGAATTAGCTTTTTGAAGGATTGATGTTCACACACCATTCATTATGTTACATAAAAACAGACCCCATTTAAACTAAACCAGAAGATTCATACATACCAATTTCTTTAATCAAAGTGAGACAAGTGTCTAATGAGAGGAACTTTCTGGTAAGGAGTACTGATTTTTTTTTCTGGGGGATACGTAGGTGATAGTGAATCTGGATCAGTTGAGCAAAGTCTGTTCTCTCACAAATGGATTGAATCCATCAGAAAAGCACATGCAGGTTATCACAACGGATGGCTATAAGTTCCATTTTATGGGATTTTTGTCATATGACAAGACTCTCAAGACAGTAAACGAGGCTCTAAAGCATAAGGCAACAACCATCCCTGTGTTCATGCAGTAACGCTTCACCTATGTGCTTAAAGCTACTCTTGGATTTGCATGTACCTTTAAGAAAAGGCTCATAACAGAACTTAACACAATGAGCAAACTCTTCTATGCACCCCTTCCCCGTGTTAAACCCAAAAACTAAACCTAAAATAATGCATGTTGTACTTTTTCACTATGTTCTTTATTTAAGAAAACTCTGTTCCAATTTATTTGAAAACCTACTTTGTTAAAAGTAATGAGTAACACCCTCATGATCTTGAACGCACACAAATTGAATATATTTTTCTATCAACATGAACGATTCCATACTCAGTAAAATCACTTGATTTTCTTAATTTTTATTTTGGTGTGTTTATGAAATTGTTATATTTTACTTTTTCTTTAAATAACATTTTTTATATGCATTCTTTTGAGAAATGAAAAAACTTATCAGATGTCATCTAACTTGTTAAGAATATTTTTCTTAACAAAGTTAAAAACAAATATCATAAGGCCAAGCAACTTACAGTTTAAATAGATCAGCAAAATAACAATTTTCAGAAACATAAGTGTGCATGTTGGAAAATACTATATAAAAGAATATCACTTTCTATTTCAAAATTTTACAAGGAACCTTGTATTAAAGACTTTTTCAGTTCCAAATAAGTTAATTTTAACAAATGTTACAAAGTAGGTCAAGTACCATTTGAGCAGACAAGACATAAAAAATTATAAATTAATTAATTCTTTGAAATAAACTAATAGTACAAAGACAGGTGTCACCCCAAGTCGAGAGGTCGAGAGGAATTTACAAAAATTATACAGTTGGAAGGAACACTAATTTTAATTTATCAAATCAATTATAAATACGTTAGAACGTCAAATCACAACTTCATCTAGTTAGCCGGTACAGAAATGTGCAAATGCTCAGACTTTTGACATACCATAGCAGCATAAGACAAAGAAAAGACTAACCTACACCCTTCATTTGGAGAAGATCTTGAAATAACTCCAATACAATGTAAAACAAATAGCAACACTTGAGGCACTGTGCTTATGCTACTAGATTAGGGTCTTTTGCAGCATTGTTTTGAAAAAGTCCATCAAACTGCAAGCTCCTAGCTACTTCAAAGAAATGTGCAACAGCTTCTTCAGGTGTGCCAACAAGAACACCATGCCCTAGATTAAGGATGTGCCGTCTGGGCCCCGCACACCTCACAACCCTGACAAATAATTATCATTTGAAGAAGTCAAGATAATTCCTTGATACACAACTGACATCAACCTCAGTTATCAAGTGTAATTTGAATTACTTCATTATTGAGACTATAAGATCAATAACATAGCTATGTAACGAGTGTTTTTTCTCTGCTTTGTTGTTAGTTGCTGCTGTTAACTGTTTAATTATTTTCAAATATGTCATCGCTAATTAAGCAAATGGCAGGGGTGGTTCAACTCCACATCTGAGACACCAGATCTTGAACAGAAAATATGTAACCTAGACATTTGCTTGTAACAAAAAGGACTAAAGTGAATGACTACATGTAAACTTAAAGCTACAATGAATGATGCTCCTATGGGCAAGTAATGATTATGTTATGTATAGTTATATTATATATGAACTAATGGAATTACGTCATGAATACCAAAGCACCAGGAAATTATGTCACCAACCTCTGAATTTCCTCTGTCAGGGCAGCAAGAGGGGAGAATAAGTAGGCAGGGTCCACATTTCCCTGCACACCAAACCCACTACCCAATCTTCTTCTTCCATCTGCCATATCCACTGTCCAGTCTAGCCCTATAACATCAACTCCAGTGTCTTTCATACGCTCCAGAAGGCCACCATTTCCATTTATATAAAGAACAATTGGTACCTCAGGGCATTTTTTCTTGACCAAATGTACAATCTGGACATTCAGAAAGCGGTCATGACAAAAAGCCAAAAACTAGAGAAAGATAAGATAGTATCTAACCTTGAGTTTGTGTATTGTAAAAAGATACTGACAGCAATAGTAATATTATTAAAATATTAAAAGGAGCAAGTAAATTTGCATCATCTGATTTGGATTCCTGCCTCCCCAGAAAGTCAAGAGTCATAACATTGAAATCCATTGAACTTATTCTCATATATGTTACAAAGATTTTCTTTTTAGCCCAGAAAAATTACATTTACGAGATTTAAATCTGGTCATATTTCTACCAAGCGAACCAACAATGCAAGTCAAGGAGGCTTAGAGCAGTGTAGCTTTAGTCTACCACAAAATCTGGTTATTGTTACAAACCTCAGCAAGCTACATACTGTTTTCCTTTCTCCAACTAAAGAACTAAGTTAAAGTCAAAGCTGTTATAAGTTAAAAGCAAAAGTGGAGGCTTAATATAACAAGAATCCCAAATTGAAAAGTTTAAAAAATTAAAATGAAATTTCATCATCCAAGAAAGAAATGAGGATATTTTTCCCACTTACCTCTTTAATATAAGGCTTTGACCAGCGTTCCCACATATCAGGTGGTAGTTGTCCTCCCCACGAGTCAAATATTTGTATGCAGTGAGCCCCAGACTCCACTTGGAAAATAACATAATCAGCTATTGCCTGTGTCAAATGAGAAAGCAAAGTCTTCAATACATGTGGAGCAGTGTGGCACATGCTCTTAATGGTTGTATATGTGCGTGTTGTACCCCCTTCCACAATGTATGTTGCTATTGTCCAAGGAGCTCCCACAAAACCCAAAACAGCAGCATGACCACCAACCTGAATAAAATAGAATCAGTAAGGGAGACAGATGATTAGCAGGATACATGACATGATTGATGTGTCAATATAAATTTTACCTCTCGGCGCAGTATCTTAAGTGATTCTCCAACAAATCTAAGCTTGTCAAGGTCAATTGGATGCAAAGTTTTCAATCCCTCTTCAGAACGAATGGGGGAATGTATAACAGGTCCCCTTATGTCTTCTATGTCAAAATCAACTCCAAATGCAGGAAGTGGTGTAAGAATGTCCGAGAAGATAATGACTCCATCAGGCCTGAAAGCCTTCCAAGGCTGCAAAGAAATTTCCACAATGAGATCAGTTGTCTCTGACCTCTCTCTGAAGGATGGATATTTCTCAGCAAGCTTTCTGTAAACAGCCATGTACCTTCCTGCCTGTCGCATCATCCATGCTGGAGGACGACCAACAGGGTCTCCCCTGGCAGCCTTAACCAATAGTGGATCTAAATAAAATAGAAAAGAAAAATCATCCAAACCAATTTCTGCATGTTTGCAGGGACGTGTCTATCATGAAACAAAAAAATCAAAGGCTGAACACAAGCTCATGACACTCTCTTCAACAGGATTTTTTGAATAATACAGGTTCCTCCTCCCTTTTCAAGAATTTGCAAATTCGTGAAACTAAGTTACACGGCTTCTAGGAACAGACAAGGTTATAAAAAACAGTTTGCAAATTCAATTTTGATTGCAATAGGCTTTTACGGTATCTGCCACTGCAACTGAAGCCACATCAGCTTCATTTATCCCCGATTTTCAACAATATCAAGGATAGACAAAACAAAAAACCACTACCGGAACAGGCTATCATAATTTAAAACCTTAGCCACATGAATGTATGCTTCAAAAAAAAAAAAAAAAATTCATTTTCTTTTCCTCTTTATTGCTTCAGTCAAATTCTACAATCCTACAAATGATTCATTTGTTATCGGAATGCCCTTTTCTAGCACCACACAATGAGAGGTGCTGGAATATTGCAGAGTATCACATATAGATAAAGCAACAACATTTCCCCCTCAAAACAACCGCCCCCAAATACCCCAACTGAAATTGAGCACAATTAAGAAAAAAGAGATGAACCCAGTTCCTGATTTTAGTTGAAAAGACAAAGGGAAGGAAGAAACGAAAGGTACCAGAGGAAGAGGAGGCGGCAGAGCAAGTGGGAGAAAACTTGGAGAGTGGGGGTTTTGGTTTGAAAGGAGGCGAAACCATGTTGAAGGCATTGGATTGTGAGAAAAATGAGGAATATTTCCACCCAAGAACACTGCTTCAAACGAGAAATTCACAAGTTAAATTGAATGTGATGAAAAAAGGAGCGTGTGATAGATATGGGAAAAACCTGTTAATGGAAGTAGCCATTGGTATAAGGGAAAGACGAGTCCTTTGTTAATTGCTTTGCTGAGTTTGGCTTCCTTATCTTTCAGCTTCTCTTCTTCTTCTCCGGTAGGGACACACACCAGAGTGAGAGCCACGCGCCAACTCACAATTTTGTTCTATATATCACATATGCATTGTAAGCTTTACATACCTTGAAATAAAAAAGTTATCTTTCGTTATTACAAATTCATTAGTTTTTTAGTTCAACCAATAATAAATATATAATAATTAATAATGAATTTTTATTTTATAACTTTATTTTGGTGTAAACTTTATTTACCTCATTCAACATTATATATTCATATTAATTAACCAAATTTTTTAATTATCTAAACAAACTACCCATAAAATACTATTAAGGATAGATGGATATATAAAGGAAATTATAAAAGGTTTAGTATTAAATTAACTAACTTGTATAAGTTATTATAACAATAAATATTAAATAATAGAAAAAAACAAAAGTATTAAAATAAATACATTTTAATATAAAATATATGAAAAAAAATATGCAGGTAAAGAAGATTGCTATATGAAAATCTTGAACACAAAAGAATAAAAAATGATTTGATAAATAAAAATAATAACAATAACTTATATGTTTTATTATTAATTATAAATAATTTTATTTTTTATCTATTATTATTTTTTAAATTTTATTATAGAATATCATGATATAAGATAAACTTCAATATATTTTCATATATTTTAAATATTGATCTTAACTTTTTGTTGATAATCTTTTATTAATCTAGTAATCAATTTCTGTGACGGTTAAAACAGAATTTTTATATTAGTTAGAATTGTTATGATATAAAAAGTCTAAATTTTTTATGAAAAATGTATAAGAAAGTTTGCTTGTTTTAATATATCTCTATAAGATATGTAATGGTGAAAACATTAAAATATGTCATATTTTTGTGTTTGTTAATTTGTTATGAAAGAGGCCTTAATCATTATACAATGCATTATTTTTTATGCAAGTAATAAATTTTATGATAGGTTTAACCTTTTACTTCCAAAAAGTGTATTTTTTCTAATTTGTTGTGAATAAACAATTATAAACTATATTAAAAGTTAATCTGTTTTACTTAAGTTTTAACATGATCCCTTCCAGTAAATACTTAAAATAAATTATTGCCACTACTATTGAATATATTGTAACACTTATTTTTTAATGGAAAGAAATTACTAAATTTCTATATAATCAAATATTTAAGATTAAATTAGTATAATATGTATATTTGAGATTATATTGAGTAATTGATTTCAGTTTGGATTATGTTTAGACAACCGAGATTTTCTATATCAGCAACATAATATAATAATTAAGACTTTGTGAAAATAAAAGTGAATTATGATTAATTAAGATTAATAGTTAAAATGTGTTATGATGGCATTTTCTATGTGGTTAGAGTCTAGGTAATGATCTATTAACTTAATATAAATAGCAGAGTTAATGAAGTAATTAATGATGACATATTTATTATTATAGTCTATTATTTTTTTTAGTGTTGTTAAAATTGGTTAAGATTTGTGGACTAATTCGATCCACCATGAATTCGAACTTAATTAGGTTTGAAAAAAATAAATTTTTTAATATGGACTAATTTTAAATCTGACTCATTCAAGTTGACTCGTCAACCCACCTAATTTAATTTAATTATTTATTATTGTATGTTTCAAAATTATTAATTAACATTTTTTATTGTATTATAAATGGAAATAAAGAAAAAGATGTTTGAAGAAAGATATATATATATATATATATATATATATATATATATAATATTATACGTATTCAGTTTTAGTTGTTTTTTTTTATTATATAATATTATATTATATAAAGTTTGTCATAATCTGTTATTTGATTAGAATTATTCGAATGTTATTTTATAATATTTGTTTAGAAGATATACTATGGTTATGTTTTAGAGATTTTAATTAGAAATTGAATAAATTATAAAAGTATAAAATAAATAAAATAAATAGTTTTAATGTTGGATAATTTATTTAGTGTTAATTAAATGGTGGTTTAGGTTTTATGATGATATTGTGTATTTAATTAAATTAATTTTATTTGGGAAGATGTATTATTTCACAAGAAATTGTAGAATTCTGTGGTATGATTGAGATAACATAACAGTATTGTCTCTTTGAGAAGGTTTTCGGTTTGGTGTTATGTTGTTTGACTGCTTTGGTGAATATATGTTTATATACTTGAATTGGATGGCTTGATTGAGGATGAACTGAACATCTCAGGGAGAGATGACTGTATGTGGAATTAGGAGGGTTGTTGTTGTTTGTATAAGGTCGGGAGCTTTGAAATGGTCTGTCTATCCCTACACTCAAAGCATTGTTCATACTCATATAGAGAGAACAGTGTGAGTGGTGAGAGTAGAGGGAGGTCCTCGTCTATAGTCTTGGAGTTTAGACATAGACAAATTGGGGGATTTACCTTGCATAGTGTTGGGGATGGACCAGCTGAACTATGCAAGTGCAAAGACGACCAATAGCTAGACATTTATACCAAATCCGAATGAGTCGTGTCGTGTAATTTGATGCATGGTGTGTTTGGTACGCTTTGCTTGTTCTTTTATGTGTAATTAAGCATGATGACATTGATTGACTGTACGATATGTATGTTGTTTGTTTACCTAGCTCACCCTTACTTTTGTGTTGTATGTTGCTTGGGTATGTTTCTCTTGCGATGATCATCCACTTGGATGGGAGCAGATGTTCTTGAGGAGGTTCCAGTGGAGCAAGTGCTGAAAGACGCTGACGCTGCAGTTTAGATTACTAGGATTCCATATTTTAATTTGAGTTGGGTGTTATTTTGAGATACTCTAACTATTAAGTTTTAAATTCTGCCCTTTTCTGGATGACTGTAACATCAATCTCTGAACTACCATTCTACTCTGACTGTTCTCCTTATTGAAATGATGACATCTTTATTATATAAGTTTGGTATATTTATAAATTTTATTCATTGAAGACTCTAATCTTATAAATGAATAAATGACACAAAAATTATCAATATTATAAACTTATTATTCGCTTTTTGGGTTTGCTTTTGGATTACATTTGAGTTCTATGTTATTTTTTTTTATTTTGAATTGTCTTTTGAGTTTAACATCATTTTAGAGTGAAATTATTTAAATTTAACATCATTTTAGAGTGAAATTATTTAAATTTGAATTACAAAAAAATTGTAAGTTTTTTCTGGATTTAAAAGATAAAACTTGTAATTAAGTGAGTCAACATGTTGAACTCACAAACCCGTGATAGGCTGAGCCAGGTTAAAAAAATTTTGACTCGCTAATAAATGAGTCGGGTTGGGTTGACTCACTAAGTGGCTAACCTGTGGTGGACCAGGCCGAATTGGACCGGATGACCCGTTTTGACAGCACTATTACTGACAAACATCTCTAACTTAGCGTCTGAGTATCCTTTGTAATGCTTGAATTGGAACATCTCAACTTGAAGGTTGAAAAGTGTTATGAAAAGTTTCTTATGAAGTCTTTGTAGGGTGTTTTCAATTTTGTAAGAACAATTAATATTTAAATATTTTAACATATTTGAGTTAATTGTATATTACCTCATACCACAAGTCACTAATGTTAACAAATATAATTGCATGCATGTACCTCCATCACATAATGCACACACTCTTTGATTGATATAAGCACTACAAGTTAAATACGAATATTATAATATAATAATTTATGATTAAATGTGTTTTTCGTCTTAAATTATTTTCAAAAATTTTGTTTCGTCCCTAAACTAAACTATACACATATTTTTTCTCTATACTTTGTGAAAGTCATATAAAATATTCTCTCCAACAAACTATATAAGAACATGAAGGTTATATTATAGTTGTAAAACTCTCTTGGTCACATGGAAAACATTTACATGTTGTTCGTTGGAAAAGGTATTTTGCATTACTTTCATAAGATGCAAGGATGAAATATGTAAGTAGTTATAGTTTAGGTACAAAACATATTTTTTTAAAATAATTTAAGAATGAAAAACATGTTTAATAAAACATGTTTAAACATATTGCAATTGAATAACAGTAAGACAAAGGATTAAATAACTTACATATATTGTATTCTAACAACATGTGCAACTCATGCAACATCAAATGAGCTTCCATGGCTCTATAAAAAGTTACATACATTAAAATTGTATTAATTATGAAATTATATAATATAGAAAACAAAGTAATAAAAAACTTGTATGTCTAATATATTTTGAATTGTTAAACTATTAATTTTCTTGTGTAATGAACACGAGAGAATGACAAAAGATTGTCAGATGAATAATTACTATAAATTTTCAGTGACTCTTTCAAGACGAAATAATATTAGCAAAAGTTAAAGTTTACATAAATATGTATTAATTTATAAAATGTATACCTATTAATGCAAGTAAGATGGTAAGTACACCTCTTTATATCCATTTTGAAATGTCTTTCATTAAATATGCTTACCCCTTACTAGCTTTATTCTCAAACCTCTTAATAACAACAAAGTTAAGAAATCCATATATATATATATATATATATATCTTTATTGTTGTTTAGACATGATTTTTTACTTTGAACGTTAGGTTTTATGTTTGTGTACCGAACAGTCCTTTGTCATTCTTGACCGTCCGGTCATTTTTGTGTTGTGTGTTGCAGTTGCTTAAGTTGGCTATATATTGTAGCCAACTTCAGTATTCTAGAAAAACGTTCACGTAATATTCAGATCACGTACTCTATGTGTTTTTTCTCTTTCGTTCTTTTCTTCTCTGGGTTTTCTGGGTTTCTTTGTTTCCTCTCACGAACCCAACAATTGGCGCCCACCGTGGGGTAGTGAATCAAGAATCTCCAGTAGCGATGGCAACCAAGTTCGACGTTGAGAAGTTCAATGGTTCTAATGATTTCGGGCTGTGGAAGATCAAGATGGAGGCTATCTTGATACAGCAGGGATGCGATGAAGCGTTGAAGGGTGAGTTGAACATGAGTGTTGTGATGTCGCAAGAAGAGAAGAAGAAAATGGGGGATAAAGCAAGAAGCGCAATGATCCTGTGTCTTGGTGATAAGGTACTGAGGGAGGTTGCGAAGGAGAAGACTACAGCTGAAATCTGGGCGAAACTGGAGTCTCTGTACATGACCAGATCGCTGGCCCATAGGTTGTGTTTGAATCAACAACTCTATTCATTTAAGATGTCAGAACCAAGAACGATAGAGGAGCAGCTTGCAGAATTCAGTAAGATAGTTGATGATCTGGAGAATATTGAACTGAAGTTGGAGGATGAAGATAAAGCTGTCATCCTGTTGAATGCTCTTCCAAGAACCTTCAAGCATTTCAGGGATGCTTTGCTCTACGGGAAAGATCAAGTGATCACGTTAGAGGAGGTTGTGACATCAATTCGAACCAAGGAGTTCCAAAAGCTCCAAGATTCGAAGGCAACCGAGGAGGTAGCATCTGGACTGATCTCGGTGAAAGGGAAATGGAAGAAGCAGGCTGGAAATGGGAAGAAGTTGAAACCGGACGGTGTGAAACATGTGCGATGTTTCAAGTGCCAGAAGATCGGTCATATCAAGAAGTTTTGTCCGGAGAAGGGAAAGGTCGTTCGGCCACAGGAAACCGCTGATGTGGCAGAAGCGTCTAGGGGATATGAATCTGCTGGAGTTCTAGTGGCTTCGTCAGAAGATTCTCAAAGGAGCTGGGTCATGGATTCTGGCTGCACCTATCACATGTGCCCGATGAAGGAGTTTTTTTAGAATCTTGATCAGAAAGAGCATGGAAATGTGTTGCTTGGAAACAATAAAGCTTGCCGAGTGCAAGGAGTTGGGTCGGTGAGACTGAAGATGTTTGATAACCGAGAGATGGTGTTGCAGGATGTCAGGTATATGCCCGAACTAAAGAAAAACTTTATTTCTATTAGTTCGTTTGATCTTGGAGGTTACACCACAAAACTTGAAGATGGAGTGATGAGGGTGTGTTCTGGAGACTTTGTGGTTGTCAAAGGCAGAAGAAGGAATGGCTTGTACATTCTGGAGGGATCGACTGTCATTGGTCATGTCTCGGTAGCAAGTGGGACTGAGAGTACCGCTCGGCTCTGGCACTTGAGGATGGGACATATAAGTGAGAAGGGTCTTGAAGAATTGGAGAAGCAAGGCTTACTTCTGGGAGACAAACTGCAGAAGCTGGATTTTTGTGATCATTGCGTCTTGGGGAAATCACACAGGATACCGTTCAGTCAAGGGAAGCACTCAACCGAACGACCATTTGAGTATGCCCATGCTGACTTGTGGGGACCGGCAAGAACTTTAACTCATGGTGGAGGGGCGTATTTCCTGAGTATAATTGATGATTTTTCAAGGAGAGTATGGATTTACGTTCTGAAGAATAAGTCTGAAACGTTTCAAATGTTCAAGGAGTGGTACACACAGACCGAGAACCAATTGGGGTGTAGGCTGAAATGTCTGAGAACTGATAATGGGCTGGAGTTTGTTTCAAAGGAGTTTAATGAGTTCTGCAAAGAGAAAGGGATCAAGAGGCACATGACTGTGGTTGGAACTCCTCAACAGAATGGTTTGGCTGAAAGGATGAACAGAACAATTCTGGAGAGGGTTCGGTGCATGTTGCTGGGATCAGGGTTGTCAAAGGCTTTCTGGGGAGAGGTTGCCAATACAGTCGTATATCTGATTAACAGGAGTCCGTCTTCGACTCTCAAGTTTAAAATGCCAATGGAGGTGTGGAGTGGACGACCGACTGATTACTCACACTTAAGGGTGTTCGGTTCTTTGGCGTTTGCCCATGTCAAAGGTGACAAAATAGATGCCCGAGCGGTGAGAAGTGTATTCCTTGGATATACTGAAGGAATTAAGGGATATAGGTTGTGGAGGTTAGATTCTAAACCTTCAAAATTAATCATTAGTAGAGATGTCATGTTTGATGAAACAAGGATGACAATGCATGCTGAAAACTCTAGAGGTGAGAAAAAGACTCTCGTGGAGGTGGAGCATACTACTGATGGAACCGTTCGGTCATTGACTGAAGAAGACCGAGCGAGTGGAGGGAAAGATGAAAACGTTCGATGAGATGCAAACAGATATTGGTAATGATACAGATGGCATGTCTGGCGAGGGAAGTCACTCAAGAGGAGCTGGTGTTGATTTGAGGAATTATCAACTTGTTCGTGATAGAGAAAGAAGGATCACTAAACCAATCAAACGGTTTAAAGAGGCAGATCTGATTTGCTACGCCTTGAACGCTACTGAAGATCTTGAAGGCTCGGATGAACCGAGAAGTTACAAGGAGGCTTTTGACAGCAGCGATAGGCATCTTTGGCAGGGTGCTATGGAGGAAGAGTTTAAGGCTTTGAAGAAAAATAGCACCTGGAGATTGGTGGGTCTGCCAAAGGGTAAGAAGGTTGTAGGTTCAAAATGGATCTTCAAGAAAAAGGAAGCTATACCGAGGGGTGAGAAAGCAAGGTACAAAGCAAGGCTTGTTGCCAAAGGCTTTACTCAGATTGAAGGTGTAGATTATCATGAGATTTTTTCTCCTGTGGTGAAGCACTGTTCGGTCAGAGTTTTAATGGCGATCGTTACTCACTGTAATTTGCATCTAGAACAATTGGATGTGAGAACTGCGTTTCTACATGGAGACTTGGAGGAAACCATTTATATGAAGCAGTCAGAGGGTTTTACTATGGATGATAGGGTGTGTCTGTTGCAGAAGTCGCTTTATGGCTTGAAGCAAAGTCCAAGGCAGTGGTACAAGAAATTTGATGATTTTCTGATAAAGCTGAACTTCAAGCGATGCAATTATGATGATTGCGTGTATACTCTGAATCGTGACAGTGAGGTGCTATATCTTCTTCTTTACGTGGATGATATTCTGATTGCCAGCAATGATAGGAGCATGATTCATGAGATGAAAGCAAAGTTGGGTGATGCTTTCGAGATGAAGGAGCTAGGAGAAGCAAGGCGGATATTGGGCATTGACATAAAGTGAGATAAACCGGGTGGAAACTTGTTTTTATCTCAAAAGTGTTATTTGAAGAAGGTGATTTCAAGGTATCGGATGGCTGAATCTAAACCTGCTGGCACACCGATCGGTCAACACTTGAAACTCACCAAGGAACAATGCCTGAAGACCGAGGATGAAAGGAGGAAGATGGAATCTGTTCCGTTTTCAAATGGGATTGGGAGCATTATGTATGGCATGGTATGCACAAGACCCGACCTAGCGCATGGTGTAAGTGTTCTCAGTCGGTTTTATGTTGATCCTGGACAAATTCACTGGGAAACGTTGAAGTGGATGCTTAGATATATAAGGGGGTCTCTTGATACTGGATTACTCTTCCAAAATAACTTTCAAGGTGGAGGTTATATTGAAGGTTTTGTTGATTCTAATTTTGCTGGGTGCATGGACACAAGGAAATCCCGTTCGAGATATGTGTTTACACTATTCGATATTGCTGTAAGCTGAAGGTCTACATTGCAGTAAGTCGTTGCTCTTTCAACCACTGAAGCCGAGTACTGTGCACTTGCTGAAGGGGTTAAGGAGGCATTGTGGTTAAAAGGTTCGATTCAGGAACTAGGTTTAATCAAAAGTCTGTTTGTGTTCATTGTGACATCCAGAGCGCCATTCATTTGGCCAATCATCAGATTTACCATTCCAGAACGAAGCACATTGACGTCAAGCTGCATTTTGTCAGGAGCATAGTGGAATCCGGTGATGTTCAAATCTGCAAAATTGCGTCCGAAGACAACCCCGCAGATATGTTGACAAAGTCGCTCGCTAGAGAGAAGTTTCTTGAGTTGCTGTCCAGGATTGGTTTTCTACTGTTCGGTCACTAATTGTTTGGCCGTTCGGTTTATTCTTTCTTGTAATAGTCAAGTCTAGGTGGAGAATTGTTGTTTAGATATGACTTTTTACTTTGAGCATTCGATTTTATGTTTGTGTACCGAACGGTCCTTTGTCATTCTTTGATCGTCCGGTCATTTTTGTGTTATGTGTTGCAGTTGCTTAAGTTGACTATATATTGTAGCCAACTTCAGTTTTCTAGAACAACGTTCACGTAATATTCAGATCACGTACTCTCTACGTTTTTTCTCACTTGTTCTTTTCTTCTCCGAGTTTCTTTGTTTCCTCTCACGAATCCAAAAAATATATATATATATAGATTATACTTCTAGATATTATATAAATATCTTAAACAATATTATTATAATAACACATTGAATATATTAAAATTTCATTAGTAAAAATTTACTTATGTAACCAAAATTGTATTACCAATACACATATCATACCAACACTAATGAGAATGTCAAAAACATCCTTTTGGAATAGAGAAAAACAAAAAGGATGTTTCTAGTCTTGCTTACAACTTCATGTGACATATTTTGCATCCTAATAGTCTTTACCATTGCATTCAGTCGTTGAAAAGTATTTAGATGTGGTTGTCATGATTTACATCTTCCTTTTCGTTTTCTAGTATCATTTTATACTTGTATAAAATAAATTAAATAGCATACATTAGTACGCATCAATTTAATTAATTATTATAGCTACAAAAGGTAAATGAATACATTTTAGCATTTTAGCTAAATTAACCAAATAATATAATTAAAATAAATCATACAATATAATTATACTAAAAAAACAAATATTATTAAAATAAAAACTTTCTAAGGCCATCGAGCACTTGGATGGATCATCCTTATACAACTCAGATTGCAACAATAAACTTCCATACATATATATATATATATATATATATATATATATATATATATATATATATATATATATCCAACTATATAAGTAACTTCCATTAAATTTTTGAAGTAAAAATTATTTGTGATTAAATTAACATAATTAGAAAAGGCTTAAATGCTTATTTCGTCTCAAAGTAGTATAAATTGTATCAATTAGACCCCTTCCGTTAAATTGACATAAACGGAGTTAACTCCCAGCTGACGTGGCGAAAGAATTTGCACTTTTTCTTCTCTCTCCTCTACTTTCCTACAATGTCTTAGCTTCTTTCTCTTTTTTCTATATCTTTATTAAATATTTTTTCTCTCTCTTTACGAACACAGATTCACTCATTATTCAAAGTAATAGTCTGATTCATAGAATCCAACCCAGAACCCAAAACCATCTCAGTTTTACAAATATCCTTCTTCTTCTGCTTCAATCAAAGTAAGCCCAAAAAAACACCAAAGACCAACAAGAAGAATGTTTCGACGCTTACCAGTTGAAACCGAAGAAGGAAAACCAAAGTTGAACAGACAATCAACAATTCTGGGGTCTTGCAGGTTGAAGAAGGAAGCAACATAGATAGAAGCAATAGTCTTGCAATCAATGGTATTGTTTGTGATGGGAATCCAAGTTGGACAAAGCTTTGGAATCCGGTGGTGATGTTGTTGTAGGAGAGAAATGAAAGAGGGAGGGGGGTTGCAGGAGGAATGAATTTTGTATTGGTGGGTGTAATCTTGGAGAGCCATCCGGAACAGTGGCATTGGGAGCTTATGGCTGCGTAACAACCTTTGAGTTTTAGAACATGATACATAGTTGTTTATTGCTTCTGTTGTACAATGATATATACACGAGTGAAGAGGTAGTTCAAAAATGGTGATGTTCTCCAATAGAACGAAGAAACATTGAAAACCCCTAAGATTCACAACAATTTTCAAGAACTCAAGCTACTCTCTCAGTCAACAATGTATGTTTTTCGAGGTGGGACCATATTAAAACCACCTATCTCTCTCTTGTGTACTCAAACATAAGCTTCTCTTTTCCACGCGTAATAATTCAAACCATTTCTTTCTTTGTTTTGAATTCCACACTATTGAAAAAAAAGAAGTGACATTATTTAAATTAAAAAAGTCAGAGGTAAAAATTAACATAATTTTGTAGAAAAATTAATTAATACTTAATAGATACAAACTCAACTTATTCTCATTTTTTTTAAACAGATAATTATCTTATAATCAATGATGTTGTTAGCTTTAAACTACAATCATACAAATTTCCAAATGCAAAATAATAATATAATAATTTTTATACCGCTTTTTATATAAAACACTTTTATTCGAATGAAAAATAAAATTAAAATATCAACGAAAATAGTAAATTTAATTATATATTTTTAGGAAATTAAAAACATATCATATTTTTTTATGGTTTAATAGGTTCAGAGGTTCCTATTTATTCGGATTTGGTCCTCGTATTATTAAAGTTTTCAATTGGGTCCCTGTTTTGGTAAAATTTGAGTCAATAAAACCCTTGTCGTTAAATGCTATGGATGGTGTTAATTTTCTTGCAATGTGGCATATTGAGGTGTCCTTTAATTACGAGATAACACAGTATCAGAAGAGTCTTGTTGACCAAATTTGATTGATTCATAACGTGACCAATGAAGATCTGCCACGTGTCAACCCCTTCCCCACCCAAAATTAGGGTTTCAGATTGGGGAAAGGAGGAAACCCATAAACCCTAGCCGTCAACCATCTTAAAGCCATCACCGTCAACCTTCAAACCGCCGCTATCCACCATCGTAGAGCCACCATCGCCAGCATTCTCATCGGCCACACCCATCGACCTCACACGAACCTTCTTCGCGCTGCCACCAATTACGAAACCTAGACGCGAGTTTTCCACAGAAATCGCAGAAACGCGAATCGTATCAGCCACCAAAATCGCGATTCCTTTGTCCTCCGCCACCAAACGTGATTCAATCTCCTTCCTCGGAAGCTTCGCCGCAACCTCCCCCAAACCAGAGACGCAAGCCTCTCCGCAATCGCGCCTTCTTTTTCGCGATGCTGCCATGATCGCAACCACTAACCTTCATCACCCTCGCACCTGTCAGAGAAAACACACAGAAACCCAATCACAGAGAAAATCAAAATTGCGCCGCTGTTCGAAAGTCACGGCGCGGATCATCTTCTCCTTCGTTCATCTCCACCTGCAACCACAATCAGACCTGCAAACAAACCCAGAAACAGAAGAGAGCCATCTCCATTCGAAAATTCTGGTGCGAGAAGCGGAGAAAGCATTTTCCCATTCTAGCGGAATGTAGGCAGAGGCACAGGGAGAAGCCCTTTCCCATGGTGGCGGTGAAGACTGGTGGCACTATTATGATTGCAGCGGCTTCTACAGAGATGCGAAGACCACAATGGTGGCCGGTGAGGATCGAGTTGGCGGCGGTGGTGCGGTGGCGGTTGACGACATGATGGTTGAAGGGAATTATTGAAGAAGAACGATGATACCTCGTCATTTATTTTAAATATTTTTTAACTTAAAATCAAATAAATCTACATCATTATGCCACATGATTATTAAATGACACCTCAACATGCCACATTGTAAAAAAATTAACGCGATTCAAAGGAATTAACAGAAATGACTTTATTGACTCAAATTTTACTAAAATAGGGATCCAATTAAAAACTTTTATAACACGAAGATCCAATTGATACAAATCCGCATAAATAGGCATCTCCAAACCTATTAAACATTTATTTATTTATATGATGACATTTCGTATGTTTTAGTATGACTAAAATGTACTTTATGTATTATTTAATAATTATTTTTTAAATTTATCCAATATGAAAGCATAATTGATTGCATTTTCTTTTTAAGGAAATTACATGGCAGTGATATTTTAAACAAAATATTTATTATGGTTGTGCACATTTAAATGTAGGTGGGCTCACAATTGATGATTTAAATGAGCAGGGTGAGGAAGAAGAAGACAGGCGTTGCACGGAAAACAAAAAAGAGAAGAAAAAGTGCATATTCTTTCGTCATATTAATTGGAATTAACTTCGTTTGTTAATTTAACAAAAAAATCTAATTGATATAATTTATATTATTTTGAAATAAAATAAAGACATTCTTAAAATTGGATATAAACAAAAATTCATCTCTTTAACGTAAAGACGAAATAAAAATTTAAACCATTAGAAAATAACTTAATCCAAACGTGTGCTGCTAAAGCAATACTTAAAGAACTAAAAGTACACTTAAAAAATTATAATAAGAAATAAAAATTCAAGTAAAAGAATTATCGTTTTTTCAAGTGAAACATTACATATTTTAAATATTAACAACCGTGCATGTCGTTTTTATTTTTTAAATACTAATACTAATTTAATTATCTAATGAAACAAAAATGTAAAAAGAGAAATGGGTGGGAACCTTAATGGGCCAAGTGGGCCTCCTTATCGTTAAGACAAGACCCAATAACAAGACCGAAATGCTAGACACGAAAGAAAGGGCGTATTTGTAATTTTGTTTTTGGTTACAAAAAAGAGTGTACATCATTGAGTCGTTTCACTTTCACAGTGCCCTTACACTGCCTTGTCCTTTTTTGCCTAGTGGGGATGGAGCCAACTGACCCAGAGGTAAATAATGCTGCTTCAAAGTTTAATTGAAACATATTTTTTGCATATTTTTTGATTGCATAAGTTGGCTTTGTGGGGTTTTAACTTTTACAGACAATGTTAATGTTACAAGAATTGCTTATGAACTTGTTCAGCTTGATGATCATGGAAAAGGGTTTCATAAGAATCTTGGCAAGGTTAATTAATTTTATGTATCAATTTCACTACTTTTAAGGGAGAGACAAAACATGCATGAAAGAAATTAGGGTACATAGTGATGGAGAAATGTTAAAATGTTTTGGCATGGTTCTGATGCTAAAGGAGAGAATCCAGATGAAAAGGTCCCCCAAACTGAGTTTAGGAAATGGGGGGACAAATGTGGTTTCAAATTATGATGACCTGGGTTATCGAGGTTCACAGTGTTATTTAGAGAAATTATGATTACCTGCGGCTGTAATGCTGTCAACTAATTAATTATTTTAGTGATAAATTTTTGTTATATGATAATCTATGAACAACCTAAGGTCTTTCTTCTCGTGGTTATAAATTGTAGAAGCATTATGGAAGATTTGTAGTTGTGGATTGGTGGCAAATCGACAAGCATTGTAACTTCGTATTTTCCTTCAAAGACTCATCATTTACTTCTTTAAACATAGTGTGAAAATTTCCTGAACATGCTCATACATGTATTACGAGATCAAATGTAAAGAGCTATCTTTTAAAGGGTCGCTTTTTAAAATTTAAAACGATGAAGGTTATTCCTACCTCATGGATACCATGGCTACCTGCGGTAGGATGCACTTTCTTCATTTTTGTGAAAGTTGAAATTGCTATGGAATTCTAATACTGGGTGCTGGCTTATTCCAACTCCTGCATATGTTTACATCTTGTTAGTTGTTACTAACGAATTAAAATTAAATGTAGGTATCTCAATTTCTTGTTACTGATGCCAAATGGGTATGTAAAAGCCCCAATTCAGGCATCTGTGCTACGTCTTCAGGATGGCCTCGCTTTGATGACATCAAATCATCTTCTCTTGCATATTCTCTATCGGCAGAAGAGCAAGCAACTGTGGCAGTGTTACAATTGCAGCACAAAGCATTAGAAGCATGTCAAAAGTTCTTTGTTGGCAATGCTGGTTCTGATGGTGATGAAGATGATAGTGATGATGAGGATGAAGACGAGTTGGTGGATAATTACGATCCTAAAGAATGTGAGGAGTATAGGTTCTTTGAAAGAGTGTTTGCCGAAGATGGTGACTTGAGGAGATATTATGAGAACAATCATAGGGAAGGGGATTTCTATTGTTTGGTTTGTGGAGGTATAGGCAAGAAAGTATGGAAGAGGTTTAAGGATTGTGCTGCTCTAATCCATCACTCCACTGCCATACTAAGGACAACAAGGAAGCGAGCTCATAGGGCCTATGCACAGGTGATCATCAAACTTGTTGGTTG
This sequence comes from Vigna reflexopilosa, assembly GCA_027742785.1. Taxonomy (NCBI): domain Eukaryota; kingdom Viridiplantae; phylum Streptophyta; class Magnoliopsida; order Fabales; family Fabaceae; genus Vigna; species Vigna reflexopilosa. Next base: position 19,581,656 of record CM050932.1, read on the forward strand.
CAACATTGATCAATTGCCAGCTATTGCGTTGAAGGGTTTGGATTCTTCCTTGGAAGATTCAAGAAAGCTGTTGGTGAGCAGTCCTAATTAATATATCTGTATATTTTATTTTGTCTTTGAATTATTAATGATTACTTTGCTGATTTTATTTTTACAGGTTGAACCTAAAGGTCCTCCGTAATGCTTTTCAGTTTAAATAAAGTATATTTTGTTGCATATTTTTGTGATTGCATGTTGCTTTTGCGTGGTTTTTTAACTTTGAAATAGATCATTGATGATATAAAAGATGTCGAGGGAGCTTCTAAAATGCCTTTTTTAGAATGTTAGCAAGGTTAATTATCTTTATGTATCAATTCTTCCATTTTAAGGAAGAGAATAAAAATGCTTGAAATAAATTATGAGTACATAGTAATATGAATAGGTAAAATTATTTTGGCATGGTTCTGATGGTGCAAATTCTTTCTGCAGGGTTTTGAGAAGGAAGGTGATAATCTAGATGGAAAGGTCTCAGAACCAAGTTCAGAAAATGGAAGAGAAATAGTTAAGGTGAGACAACGGCAGTCTATCTCAAACTTTGAATGCTCAATAGAAGCATGCACCTTTACGCTGTGTTTTGAAATTCTCCTATATGTATTTTTCTGGGTTTTATTCATAGTTATCATGTTATTTATGGCAAAATTGCTGTTTCAATACTGTAAGCTAATAATATTGAGAATAAATTTGTGTTTGATAAGATAATAATGTAAAACATTAGGTCTTTCTTCTTTAGATAAATAGTTAATACATAGGAGGCGTGCATTGATCCCTGAGGCAAAGATGTACCTTAGTTCTCCTTTAAAAGTTTGTTTATTTCACCATTCACCAGTATAAAAATGGTGTAAATTTTTCTTGGCCATGCGCAACCTGTGTCAGGCTACACTTCAATTTCCTGATAATCAGAAAAGCAAAGGAACACTAGTATTGGTTCCTAGCAAATCCCAACTCCCACATATGCTTACTTCTTACTGGTTATTACTAATGAAAATTGATTGTAGGAATCACATGAATCTCTGGTTGCTGATGCTGAATGGGTATCTGAAACCGCCAATTCTGGTTTCTCTTCTATGGCTTCAGGATGGCCTTCCTTTAATGACATCAAATCATCTTCCCTCACTTATTCTCTATCAGCAGAAGAGCAAGCTACTATGGCTGTGCTGCAATTGCAGCACAAAGCATTAGCATCTTGCCGGAAGTATTTAGTTGGTGATATCAGTTCTGACAGTGATGAAGATGGCAAAGATGATATTAATTCTGATAGTGAAGATGATGCGGAAGATGAGGAACAAGATGAGTTGGTAGATAATTATGATTCTAAAGAATCTAAGGAGTACAAGTTCTTCGAAAAGGTATTTGCAGAAGATGATCACTTGAGGAAATACTATGAGAATAATCATAGGGATGGAGATTTTTATTGTTTGGTTTGTGGAGGTATACGGAAGAAAGTGTGGAAGAGGTTTAAGGATAGCATTGCACTGATTCAGCACTCCACTTCCATACTTAGAACAAAAAGGAAGCGAGCTCACAGGGCCTATGCACAGATCATCTGCAAAGTTGTTGGTTGGGACATTGATCAATTGCCAGCTATTGTGTTAAAGGATTTGGATTCCTCCATGGCAAGTTCCAAGAAGCTTTTGGTGAGAAATCCTCACTGATATATCTGTATTCTCTATTTTTAGTTATAATATAAATACACTGTCAATCTTACTAGGCTGTGTTATTTTTACAGGTTGAACCCACAAAACCTGCTGTGGGTTGTATTGATGATTCAAATGTAAGTGCCATTAGTGAAGTTTTATCTGTCCTGTGTTATTTGGTTTGATATCATATGTTCCTTAAATGTACATGCTGAATAGGTTAAGTTGTTTTCACAGGCTGAACCTGAAACCTGATAATTCGACTGATAATCGTATTGATGATCAGGACTTTGTTAATATGGTTTGTTGGGAGACCTATGGAACTTCTTGATGATGTGCCTTTGTGACAAGTTTTTAACTTTTGTCTGGGGAATTTCCCCTGCTATTGCAGATAGTTATGTAGATCCTTGAACTGCAAATCTCACTCAATATGATGGCTAACTTGCAAGTTGTTGATTCACATATGGCATGTTCTTTTTTGAGTTGTATGCTTTTGTTTTGAATGCAAAAGTCACACTGAATATGGATAATTGCCATGAATTATGGGATTTTTCTTGTGTCTAAACTATTTTCTTGTAAAGTATTATCAAATTAGACCATGCCCCAAGTAGGCATCATCTTAAGATTAGTTCCAAAGTGGTGCTGTTTTCCATATTCAAAAAATGTAAAACGTGGGTTTTAGTGTCATATCATCTTCAAATGACTCATATACTTATATTCCAATAAAATAAATTTTAAGAAATTCTTAGCAACTAATTATTTTATATATTTTCACTCTCCATTTGTTCTTTCATCTCAATAAAGAAATTTTAAAGAATTTTAAGCAACTGATTATTTTATATATTGTTATTTTATCCTTTTGTTCTCTGATTATATATACTTTCTCCTGGGCTAAAAAAATTATTAACTTTTTTAGAAAAATGATGCTTGGATAACTAGAGTTGGGGATGTAATTAGACATGTCCTTTTAAATCTGCTACCGCATTAAAAATATCTGTCTGAATGATCTGTATTTTGAACGAGTTTTAATTTATAAGAGTTTACTCACACATGCAATTAAAAATAATTTTAATATACTTCAAGCATACTTTAACTATTCTTTAAATTAAATTAACTGTAACTTCAAACGCAAGCTGAATTACATATTAAATTTTATAATAAAATATAAAATAATTCTAAAGAAAAAAAATAAGAACATCATATTCATTCATCAATTGTGTTTAATATTACATCTTTGATGTGTTAGTGGCGATAGTAATAAAAAGTGTGGAGATTGAATGCAAACTAAAGTGGAAAACTTTTCGATGAAGAACCTGAAAATCTAATATGTTAGGTTATATTAGACTTCTCTTACAAAAAAGGATGTGAGTAACTATAAATTAGGAAAGTAAAATGTGACAATCAATTTTAATAATTAGAAAAATATATAAATATGGTTAAATATTTTAAGGAAAAGATAGACTAATTTGTTAATTATAATTTAAAAGATTTATTTTAGTTTAATTTTTTTAAGAAATAAGATATAGAAAATAATTATTCAATTAGAGAAAAATACTTTTAGACATTGTCAGATATTAGTTAATATTCTTGGATATAGTTACAAATTAAAAGATATTATTATGTGGAATTGTTAAATATTACGAGATATTCTTATATATTATCATATATTATTGTTAGATAATAATAAATGAGAATAAAATATTGTATTATTTTAAGAAATATTAAACTTATAAATATAAGGGATAACAAAGATAAAGGAGAGAGTTTTAATAGAAATGTCGATAATTGAGAAGATGAAAAAAAGTTTTAAAAAATGAGTTTTGAAGGAGTTGAAGGAAAAAGTGAAAAGTAAGAGATAAAAGGAGTTTACAATTTTTTTTTTTGTTGTTTGATGGTTTTCTTTCTTGTCTTGTATGTATGTGAGTATGATGAGTTGATTTAAAATATGATTATTTTTTATTTGGTTATTACCTTTTGAAGTTTAAAAGAATACTTTTTTTTTCATGATTTTGAGTATTATGGGCAGTTGTTGATATGTTTGTGTGTATGATGACTAAGCGAAAGGTGGTAAATAGTAACTCTGAATAGTAGGTAAATTTCGCCGATATTCTTTTAATGAAAGTGATGGAAAGTGACATTTGTATACTTTGTCGAGAAGTTCTCGAGAAGAGTAATGAAAAGTGACACATGTATTGGTAAGTTGCGTGCAATAGTTACAACTCAGTTTCCTAATGCGAAGAGAGCACTATTGATTGTACAATTATGTGAGACAATAGGTTTTGAGTGTATTTGTATGATATGTTGTTTGAATTTTTATGTTTCTTATCAAAAAGTATATTTAAACTTATAATGTGATGAAAACTATTGTTACTATTTATGTTAGCTCACCCTTTTATCGTAGTGGTTGTAATTTCCACCTGCGATGATATTATTTTATAGGAAGCATATTACAGAACTAGGTGTTGAGAAAAATGCATGGCGCAAGGGAGATATTTGGGACATGGTCTTAGGTTTTTCCTTTTCAATAAAGCTTATGTTTGTAAATCAATGTTTTTATTGAGATTTCAAATAAGAGGGGAATAAAGATATATTTTAATTATATAATTTATGTTAATTATAGATTTTAGCAGGAAAAAAATTAGAATGTTACAATTTGGTATCAGAACAATGGTTGGATCTTTTGGGAATCAATCCAAGTGTGAGTTTAAGTCTCATATTGGATAAAAATGAGAAAGTATAACAGTATATAAAGGTGAAAGACCAATTAATCCATTGCCTTAAGATTTTGGGTAGAGAGTGGATTGGTGTTTGTATCTCTCTAGTGAACCTCCTCCTTAATAGACACAACAATGGTATCAGAGGGAGACATGAGAAGAATATATTCTTATCTCTTCAAAACTGAACCTTTAAAACTTTTGAGTTGAATAATTATTCACAAAATATTATTTTTTGAAAAATAAATCTTTTAAATTAAAATAAACCTTTTAAATTATAACTAACAAACTGATTTATCTTTTACTTAAATATTTAACCTTATTTGTATATTTTTCTAATTATTAAAATTTCTTGAATCTCATATCCCTCCACCAAAAATATTTTTTGTCCTCGAAAATGTACTTACTAGTTAAGATAAAGATATCTTTTTTTCCTGTTTTCTTTTGGTAAGATCTAAGATAAATACTTAAAAATGCATTTAAACAAAAACGACAATACATTCACACTCTAACAAATGATGCACAGTAGACACACACTAAGCTCATTTCCCACAAATCACTAAGACCTAATCATTGCTGTGTACCTATAGTGTACAACTACACAAAGTTATTCTTTACCACCTTTCACCAAGTCACCACACACATAAACATATCAACAATCATCCCTGGCCTTGAAACTCAAAATCTTTTAAAAAAATATTCTTTTAAACTTCAAAAGATAATAATCAAATAAAAAATAATCACAATTTAATTCAACTCATCATACACACATACAAACCAGAAGACAAGAAATAAAATAAGAAAACAAGAAAAAAAAAGGAATATAAGCTCTTCTTATCTTTTACTCTTCACTCCTTCTTTCAGTCCCTTCAAAACTTAACCTTTAAAACTTTATTTCTTGACTTGTAGTCGTTTCTATTAAAACTCTTTTCCTAAACATTTTTCTCTCATATATTTATAAATCTAATATTTCTAAGAAAAATACAATATTTTATTCTCACTTATTATTATCTAACAATAATATATAACATTATACAAAAATATCTAACAATATATTAGAATATCTTTTAATTTATAATAATATCTTATCAATTAATATATAATAATATTTTTTTTGTAGTTGAATAATTATTCACCAAATCTTACATAAATGTATCATGATATTATAGATCAAATCTATACGACAAAATTCATCTTATAAATCTATTTTATAAATTAAATTGAGTTTAAAGACTATTTTTTTTATATAATATAAAAATTAGTTTTCAAATAAAATTACATTATATCAATCTTACTACAAACAAGTGAAGTGTTGAGAATATTAATATAAGCTTGTGACTAATTTGTCTTATACTTGATTAAGTGGTACTTTTTTTTAGATCAAACATGTCCACGACCTATTTTTGTAGTCTCTGACTTTGCAAAAATATGCTTTTAAATTCACAAAATTTATAAAAGTCAAATATCAAATAACCTTGATTATTTATGACAGCTCCACATATTCTCATTGTATCATGGCTTAACCAAATTTATCAAAATTGAATTCAACAGAAGAAAATATAGGAGGGTCCAAATATTATTTGTAAGTTTATTCTAATCATGTTAATAAAATTACAATAAAATTTAAAGATGATTTCTCAAATACAATTCCATACATAGAATGTGTTTAATAATTTAATGAGAAAATCATTATACCATCATATTCAAACCCAAAAATGATTGTCATCTGAAATTAGTTTCTTACCAAATAAAATGTTATTTAACCATGAAACTTATGCGAATCCATAACTTTCTTAAATGATGAGAGTTCCTCAAAATGTGAAGAATAATATCAATTTCACAAGAGCATCTTATACACCAAGTTGAGATATAAGATGATTAGAAAATCTCTCGTAATTAATGGACAACACTAATTAAGTGAAAGACTTACTACATATATTTTTTTTTTTGAGACTCTAAGTCTTCTAGGACTCATTCCAAACAATAGACAAAATTGTACCTTGAACAACTCACATGATTAAACTTACTTTTTTGCCTAGTAATGCAAATTTGATGAGGGGTCTTTGAAGAAAATTTTAATTTACCCTAATTATAAGCCCTTTCGTGGTTATTTATGGTTGTTGATCCTTGTTTTCTCCGAGTATTGGGGATGTAGTTAATTTTAGTGCTTTTTTTTCTTCATAATGTATTTTTTGGTTTAATTTTTTTAAGAGTTTATTAAATGTGCAACTTTGTCAGATTTAGATAGTTGTTGAGATGTTTAGTTTAAAATGGAGACTTATTATTTTCCATTATTTGAGATGTCTTTCGAAATATTATGGTGAATACAGAATGAGGTTTGGGTTTGGTAAACAATTCAATTATTATGTTAACAAGGAATTAAGACTTACAATACATCATTTGTAAGCATGATCTATTTCTATTTGAGCAACATCATATCTAATGTCTCATTGTTCATTTATCATGGACCTTCAGAAGTACAACTTGTTGATGAATGTGTTTGTTAGATTTTGTAGAGTTGTGTATACTTTTTCGTTTATGAGGTTAAATATGAAATTGTATTGTACTCAAAAGAGTTTTCGAATTTGACAATGGAACTAAGCGCCATCTTGACATTTTGTGATTTCTCCATTTGCAAATAAGAACTACACTAAATTATCAATTAATTAAACTATATTAACAGAAAAAATTGAATTGTTTAAAATAAAAACTGAATTACACTCATTAACTTAAAACTAATTTCTTTTATACTTTTTACTTATTTGAGTGTATCTAAAGTTGCAGTTCAGTTTGGTTATTATCGACTTAACCAAAATTTGGTTGGGGTCGACTCGTTCGATTTTCAGCTGGAGTTGACTCACTGAATTTGTTTTATTTTCGACAATGGCCGACTTAGTCAATGCTGCAAACATGGAGATGAAGCTAGCGTTGATACAATTGGTAGAGCAATCAATTCAATGGACTGTCTCATGAAAGTCCATATGAACATCTAACAACATTCAATGAGATTTGTAATACTGTGAAGATCAATGGAGTGCCAGATGATGCTATAAAGCTTAGTTTGTTTCCTTTTTCATTGGGAGGCAATACTAAGTTATGGTTGAATTCTTTCTCGGAAGATAGCTTTACTGAATGGGAAGTCGTGGTTGCAAAGTTTTTAAACAAATACTTCCCACAGTAAAAAATTAACAAAGGTAAACAAGAAATTTCTTCTTTCAGGTAGGGTATGGAAGAAACATTAGGTCAAGCGTAGGATAAATACAAGATCTTGTTGATAAAGACGCCTACACATGACTTTGATGAAGCAACGATAGTCATTCTTTTCCTTGGAGGACTTGGTTCACAGACTAAATTGATGTTGGATGCCTCAGTTGGAGGTAACATCAAATGCAAGACTCCAGAGGAAGCTTATGAATTGATTGACAATATGGCTACCAATGACAATGAGATGCACAGTGAGAGAGGAGCTTCACCTCAACAAAAGGGAGTTCTACAGTTACAATCTGATGATGCTCTGCTTGCACAAAATAAAATTATTACTCAATAATGGGAGATTTTGACGAAGAAACTCTCTCAATTGCCAAAGGAGATGCAAAATATTTCACAAGTTCAATAGACACTTTGTGAATTATGTGGTGGTGATCATATCAATGGTCAATGTGCTATGCCAGTAGAAGCCCAAGAAGAAGCTAACTTTATGGGAAATCAATTTCGTCCAGGAAACTACAACCGAGGATGGAAACCTCACCCAAGCATGGGTCAGGGTCAATCTGGACAAGCTTAAGCTGGGCAAGCAAGATAATTCAATAGACCACCGCAACAGTCACAATGGCAACAAATATCCTCTTTATCTGAAAGAACTACGAAGCTTGAGGAGACACTCCAACAATTTATGCAGGTGACTATCTCCAATCAAAAGAGCACTGAAGCTTCCATTAGAAACTTGGAGATACAAGTTGGCCAACTAGCTAAAAAGTTGGAGGAGATGCCTGATAGGAGTTTTGGGGCTAATACTGAAGTTAACCCTAAGGAGGAATGCAATGCCATTATGACTAGAAGGTGTAAGATTTTAGATGAGAGAAAAGATGAGAAAAAAGGTAAAATTGAGTTGAGTAAAAAAGAAGAAGAAAATGAAGAGAGAAGATGTGAGGTTGAGAGAAAAGAAAAGGAGAAAGAAAAGAAGAGAGAAGAGAGAAAAAAAGAAAAAAATAGTTGAGAAGCCCCTTCCTTATCCGAAAAGCTTTTCAAAGGCTGAAAAAGAGAAGCAATATGGATGTTTCATGGAGATCTTCAAGCAATTGGAGATTACTATGCCTTTGACTGAAGCACTGCAGCAAATCCCTGCTTATGCGAAGCACATGAAGCAATTCCTAAAAAAGAAGAAATATCTAGATGAGGAAACAATTGAAGTGTAGGGTAATTACAATGCCATATTGCAGAAGACGCTACCTCCCAAATTCAAAGATATGGGGAGTTTCACCATCCCTTGGACCATTGGGAATCATGATATAGGGAAGGCTCTAGTTGACTTAGGAGGTAGTATCAATTTAATGCCCCTATCTATGCTTAAGAAGATTGGTGGTCTGGAGGTCAAACCTACAAAAGCAATCTTGCAAATGGCAGACAAGTCTATCAAGCATCCTTATGGTGTGGTAGAAGACATGGTGGTGAAAATTGATAAACTCAAATTTCTGATGGACTTTGTAGTGATGGAGATGGAGGAAAATGTAGAGATATCGCTCATCCTTGGAAGGCCATTCATGTAGACAACTAAGGTTGTTATTCATGTGGAAGATGAATTTATAACGTTGAAAGACCAAGATGAAGAGGTGACTTTCAATGTCTTTGAAGCTGGGCAGCCAATACAAGTAAAAAAGACTAGTCCTAAAGCTAAAGATGAAGTTCTATCAGTGACTAGTTTACCCGATAAAGTTGCCAAGACGGTCAAGATGAATCATAGTTGTTTCTTTCCAAAGTTGAAGGAAGATGATGGAGATAAGGAAGAAAAAATCGTTCACAATGACTCTGCGATGGAAAATAATGAACCCTACTTTGGCAAACTGGTGAAATTCAAGAACAGGTTATGGGTTATCAAGGACATAAAGGCAAATGGAGTTCTTGAGATTGAGGCTTCTTACTCTAGGAAAGTCAAGTTGGTGACAAGAAAGATGCTGAGATTATGTTGGTGTCACGAAAGGAAGAAGCACACCAACATTGAAAATCAAACTTGAGCTTAATGGTGTCAAGCTAATGACGTTAAACAAGCGCTTATTAGGAGGCAACCCAACTTTCTAAACTTATCTTTTTAGTTTATGTTCGTTTTATTTTAGTATAGGTTATGATGTACTTGGCTTAAAACTTATCTGTGATGCAATGGTTTGATGATGATTTGTTGTGTGATGAGTATTGCTTTATGATGCTTGATTATATTGATTGATGTTGAGATAATGCATGTTGTGCTAATATACAGGTGGTTGCTCACAAATATTGTGAAACAAATGCATGATGTTAACTTGTGATTATGATATTGAGTAGGATGTTTATCTAAATGTTGGAACTTGAAATTAATTTTGTGTGAGGATTGGACTCTAGAGTTTTTGTGAATGATTGCTATTACTTAGAAAACATGAATGACTTTGCCCAGGTTTCTATGATTGAATCACTTGCTTGCATGTGTCATATGATCATGGCCATTTGTCGTTATCCTTTTTAGCCAATGCATGACTTTAGCCCAATAAAAAGAGCACAATGTGTTCTAATTTTTGAACCTTGAGCCTTATACATGAAAGCCATTTTTGAAAATCTTTACCTTGAGTTAAGTGGAGAATATTTCTGTGGTATTGATAAAGGTTCAAGTTTGAAATTGTTGGGAAAGTTGAAAAGGAAAATAAAAAGAATAAGCATTGAGCTAAGTGTTGAGCAAATATGAAAAAAAAAGATGAATGAAAAAGAAAAGAAAAGCTCAATGTAAGGGAAAGTTGGGAATAAGTGAGAATGGTTTCTTGAAAAAGAGAGATTGTGCTTAAATGATGAGAATATGAATGACTCTCTTAACTCAAGGATTTTGTGATCCGAAAAAACCAATCTTTTTCTTAGCCCAACCATGTTACAAGACCTAGAAAAGTCCTTGTGATGACAACTTGCTTGTGAGTTTGATTGATTGTGGTTAAATGAAAGGAAAAGTTGATTTATGTGACATTGTGATAGTAGAGTGAATGAGTCACCTCTATATACACATGTGTGTTTGAGTGAAACATTTTTCCTTGGTGAGGATTTCATGTATGCATGATTACATCTTTGCTTGGTTGATTGATCATTTATGATGATAGCATTTGTTGAATATTTTGTGATTATGTGAGCACCACATTGAGCTTAATTGAATCAAGGCATTTATTCATCTTGACTGATATTCTTTATGATGAGCTGATATGAGCGATTACTTGTCTTGAAAGAAAAAGTTTTGAAATGTTTTGAACCATTGTATTGATTGTTTGAAAGCTAAGTTGCATTTTGTTTGCTTGAGGGCAAACAAAGTTCTAAGTTTGGAATTGTGATAATGGTTGAATTAACCGTTATTTGATACTTAGATTGATACTAAAAACACCCTTTTTGACTTAGAAACTAGCTTGAAATCATAGTTTTGTGTTATTTGTGTGAATAAGAGAGTTGAAGGTGAGTTTAATGATTTTATGCTAGATTTCCTTGTTTTCAACATGAATTGAGATGATTTGGAAGAAGAGTTGAAGTAGTAAGGAGTTGAAACTCAGGAAGAGCTGGAAAAGCATTATAAAGGAGAATCGCAACAACGCTGAACACCATTTCAGGGGCCCTCATCGTCGGAGTACACTGTCTCACGCTTAACTACTTTTTTCTGAAGCCCTCAGCGTAGGAAGTCTCTGGCTCGCGCATGGGCACCCTTTTTGGGGAACTGAGCGCCACTTCCTCGAGTCGTACCACGCCTGTTTGCCTTCTGAGCTGACCTTGAGTGTCATATGTTTATGGACGTTGCCTGGGCGCCCTAAATGGGGCACTGAGCGCTGGAGATATGGGCTTGGGCTGTGTTTCTGTTATTTTTTCGAACTATTTAAGGATTTGGACGACCTAGAGAAGGTATCTTTTGACAGAAAAATCACAGAAACACACTATTTCACTCCTTGAAGGCAGATTTGGATGCGAGAGCCTCCATCTTCAACTTTTAGGGTTTTTCTATCTCATTCTTTCCATTATTCATCTAGTTTCTCCATGATTATGGGGAACTAAATTTCACTTGTTGTTGGGGAAAATATGTAATCCTTTGAAACTCATGTATTTGAATTGATTTATATTCCAAATGCTTCTTTCATTAATTGTTAGGGTTTTTCCTTTATACTCTATGCATTGCTTTGTTTAACTCATTCATAGCATGATAATTGATTTCGTTGATATGGACACATATGGGGGAATCTAGATATGGGGAATCTCTCCCAAAAGCAATATTTCCTAGACATAGAGATATGAGTTTTAGTTGCCTTAAGCTTCTATGCGTATATAATGCAGAATTGATTGCTAGGGAGACAAGACACTGTAAACTAGTATTAAGGATAGGCTTTCTTCGCCGAGACATCGGATTTTAGGTAAATTAGAAAGTGGCATTAACATTAATGAATAAGACGAATTCATATATGCATGAGAATGGATAGGAGAAATTGAAAACCCCAACAACATATTCATTCCATATTTTACAAACCATTCACTTGTGCTTTTTTGTTGTCAATTGATCAAAACTTGCATTCATATTTACTTATTGCATTATAAACCAAATGATTTTGTTCTCAAGTCTTATTTAATAAAGAAATCACATAATTGTTTAGGCCATGAGTCTCTAGGGAAAACGATACTTGGTCTTACCATTTATATTACTTGATACGATTCAGTACACTTGCCGGAGTCTTAACATTGACTCAAACAAGTTTTAGTCGTGGCCGTTCCAATTGAATTCAACCAATTTTTCAGTAGAGTTGATTTGGCTAAATTTTGGTTGAGACAAACTTGTTTGAGTTTCATTTGTGGCTTCCCGGCCTAATTTAGCCATTTTAGGTTGAGGTTGACTCAACCTAGTTTTGAGTGTGCCTTTGTCTGTCGAATTTGACCGATTTTTAGCCTTGACCTGTTTCGATTGAGTAAAAAAAAATATTCCTATCGATTTCATTTTTATTTTTTTTCAAGGTTTTTAAATAATAGTTCAGTTCAGTTCATTTTCTTAAAACAAAAAGTAATTTAATTCAATTTGTCTACAGTTTAGGCAAACTATCTTTTTGGTTTAGTTCACTTTTTAACTGTTCAGTGTAGTTTAATTAATTTTTCTCTCCCTCAACACATATTTCAGTCAGAACAAACATGACTGAGTTTTGGTCATGGTCGACTCGGTCAAATGCGGAGAATTTTCAGTTGGGGCCTACTCGGCCATATTTGGTCAAATTTTGGTCGAGATCAACTTGATCGAGTTTCAAAAGTGGATGTCCTTGTCGAATTTGTCCAATTTTTAGCGAGGTCAACTGAGCGAAATTTTGGTTGAGACTTACTCGACCAAGTTCGACCGTGATTAACACGACTAAATTCGATTGACTTTCAGTTAAGTCCGACTCGACCATGACCATCTCGGCTAAATTCGACCAAATTTCAGTTGGGGGTCAACTCTACTAAGTCATGTTGTTTTTCAAAGTCAAAAACAAAATTAGTTCAGTTTAGTGCAGTTTGATAGAACATAAAAATAGTTTAGTTCAGTTTGTCTAAATTAGTTTTCATTTTAGTTCAGTGCAAGCAAACTAGTTTTTGGTTTAGTGCGATTTTTAACAATGTTGTTCATTTTCTCACTCCTAGTTGTCAAGTAGGAATTTGAATGGTTCTCTTCGTTATTGATGCCAAAAGTTCTCCATGTATTGATGTTGAGAGAGAGAAGAGAGTTGTTGGTTTTATTAGGTAAAGTAAAAGTATGATAGTTTGTAGTTGAAATATTTTGTATGATGTTGGTATTTATAGTGGACAAACTCTATGATATATGGCTTCCAACTTCAACAAGTTCAAAACTCCAAAGCTGAATGGGGAATTCATTAGCATGGATACTAATTTTGCTCACCTTTGTTAACAAATCTTTTCAATTTTTTCTTAATTCAATATTATTTCATTTATTATGTTTTCACAACTTAGGAGGTCAAAATCTTTCCATACTAAGATCCTAATAAATTTGTTGCTTTGTATTTTTCATTAATTTTTATTATAAAATTCTTTGTTTTTCCTCTTTCTATTAATAATTTATTATTAATATATGTTATTATAATACAAATCTCTCAACATCATAACCTCTTATTATCTATTATGTTAAAATAACTTAATTAGGATAAAACATGCATAACATAATCACCTAATTCTAAAAAAAATGTTTATCGAGATACAACACTATGTATAATTATAAAAACAAATATAATTCTTGACTCGTATCAAAGTTTTCACTACCAATTTAAAGTTGTCTCCCTTCCTAACAACTTCCAATTCCAAAACATTGAATTAGAGATCATATATCCTCTACACAAGTTCACCATAGAAGTCATCCCTCCACCCCTCCTCCAATGACATCCAATTTCAAAAACATGAATTAGAAGTCATATACTCCCATCACCACTTTTCCATTGAATTCCACCAAATTTTGTAATTTATTGGCAAAAGTGTACACTTGTGGTAAAAAAATTGAGGTTTTAAAAGAGTAGCAAAGTTAAGTTTATATAAATACATCAATTCTTTAGCATGTTTGTTTATGTTGACATTAATTTTTGTTACTATGTCAAGAAGAAGATTCGATTAGTTGTTTTGATGATGTCAAAGTGGTTTAATAGGTCTCTTAAGTAAATCAATATTAGTCTTAGTGTGTGTCTTAGCCTGTATGTAAAATCTAGAAAAGATTCTCTTAATCCATTTTAATCAAACAATAATTGATTAATATTAATTTAGGTGTGCACTAAGTTAATTTCAAATACGAAAAAAATGTAAAAACTACTGGTATAATCGATTAGATTAATACAAAATGAAATAATTTTTCACTTCTATATTAATCGATTAAGGTACTTATATAATCCATTAATACATATTGTTCTGAAGTGTTGAGTTTTTGACAAATGTATATTAATCACTTAAGACATTAATATAATTAATTTTTTCAGTTTTTTATTTTCATTTAAAATATTGTTTCTTCTTTCATTGACACACTTTGATGTTTCTAAAACAAGAGAACATGAGTGAGAGAGATTTGAGAGACCTAACACTGCATAAAACATATTTGTTCAAGAAAATCAAAGATTGGGAAATATTTCTCTTACCTATAGGTTTTGATTGTAATATCTTCATTCAAGTGATATCTTTCTTGTATCTTTGTTTTGTAATTCTATTTTTTTTTATGTAATTCACCTTTGCGTATAAGGTTAGGGTGATTGTGTGTAAAGTTCTTCAAGACATTGATTGTGTTTAGAGTCTAAGTTACATAGAAATTCTTATAAGTTGGTTCTATTTAATATTTAGTGAAATTTCTAATTCAAGTTACTAGAAAAACCAAATATAGATTCATTAGAATCGAACCAATATAAAATTTATGTGTTTTATGTCTTACTTGATTTTATTCTTTTCTTTGTAATTGGTTTAAACTTAACAATACATCTCACATCAATCTGGTTTAATGATTTATGCAATTTCATTTAAAAGTAATTTATGAAATTTCATTTAATTTGTATATTAGCTTCACTCCTTTTTTAACAATTTCCTTGTGTATATTCCACCTCAAAATATGCATATATTTCATCATTTTCCGAAAGATTGAATAATGTGTTGTTAGAAGTTGAGCTGCCATATAAGATTTGTTCAAGATCATGTTCATAATATTGTTTTTTATTTCAATGGTATCTGCTATCTCCAACATGGATTAGATTCATACTAGCTTGCTCACCTTTATCAAGGTCATGAATATGTTAATGGTTTTTATATTAACTTCAAGCAATTTAGCAATAACAATAGTAAGGGTAAGCAATGCACTTTATTACAGTAAATAGAAAATCATATATACACCATGGTTTGGTTTAATCAATTTAGTAGTTAATGACAAAGAAATCTAGTTAATTTGAAATAAGCAGTTTTTAATTTATATTAGCAAAGAAATCCTGGGTTTCTTAAATAAGTTTAAGAAATTATTTAATTTAGAAACACTTATTTCAAGTTTAAACAAAATGACCAACTATTTAATCCAAGATTTTGGGGTTTCTTTGTACTTTTTTGGAGTTATTTAACTTATAATTAACCTGCTTCTTTTTAAAAAGTGTTCAAAGGGATTTAAAAATATTATTGAGTTCCGTTAATTCTTTTCAAAATATTTTTTAATATCATGTTAAATTTTAAATATATTCGACGATAGATCGTTGTTTAAAGAAATAGGTAAAAGGGAGGCATTCTAATATAAATAAAAGAAAAGGGTGATGGAAGTTAAATATAAACAGAAATTGTTCCAGGAAAGAAAAAAAAAATAGAAGTAAATAAATCTAGCAATCATTCAATATTAGGTGATCCTCATTACAAGAATAACTATATAAAATCTTAACTTACTTTTTATGAATTTTTTTATGGCACTTTTAAGACTTATTTTTATTTCAATAAAAAATCCTATAAAATTCACACAGTAATTAATATTTTATTTAATTGTTCATATTTTTAAGACAAAAGGTTATTTTTTTATGATATAAAATCTTATTTGATTAGAATGTTAAATTTTATTTTATATCAACTTATTCTAATAAAAATTATTATAAAATTCTAATCTTAAATTTGTGACTAAAAATGCCTTGAAAGATAAAAGCTCCCACAAGACAAAACACTAAAATAAAGAACTACTCATTCTCCAGGAACAATTATAATATATAAATAAGCATATCCACACTACAGTCAATATGAGAAACGATAAAACTACTCACTCCTATTAACCAAATAATGGCATCACAATCAAAACCATTTTTATTTATTATAAAACTCAATAAATATTATGTTGTTATTTTATTTGTTTAGTACTACTGCATATAACACAAAGTAAAATTAAATTTAAAACAATTAAGAGCAAAATTGAAAGTTCATAAAAAAATGGTAAACTATACTGATGAGCAAAATTAACTAGACAGATCTGAATTCATTGCAAGTCGAGTCCATATTCTCTGCGGAGATTCTGGTAATGTTTCTCAACTGAGCCTTCAAAATACACTGATGATAGTATATTAAAATGACTTTTAATATATTATAAAATATCAAAGTATTCATTAGTATATTTTGAAGACTCAACAGGGAATATTACCAAAAAAACTCAGCAGAGAATCCAAATTCTGTACTGGCTTTTTGATATTGTCTCTCTGTTGTCTCCAAATAACACCGATTTTGATACATTAAAAATACCTGTAATATGTTTTAAATATCAAAATCAATATAACTTGGAGGTACACTAGAGAGACACTACTGATATAAAATTTACTGTTGAACTGTGAATGGGTGAAATGGTGAATGCACAGAATCCAAATGACATCCTACTTTAGGAACTATCAGAAGAAGGGAAGACTATCATTCAAGAGTGTAGATGAATGTACATGCCCTGCTATGTTAATACTAGATATAGTTTATTTTAATGATATCTCTAAAAGCCAAACTATTGCAGTCATGCAGATGTGCGGCTACCATGCCATTAAACCAAACAATGAATAAGGCCTTCAATTTCTGTGATTCACCTTCATCTTTTACTTGTGTTGACCTCATCTTGAGCTAAAAATTGAGAGAACCTGAACTGGACAGAACAAATACAGCGTTTTCCAATGGATGATGGGATCATTAATAGCCCTTGTTTCCACGAATCCTGGCTCTCATGTCAACCTGATAAGAGTGGCAAAACAATAGCTGTTTACTTTTTTTAGTAGAATACTGAAGCTTACACATGAACATAAAATTATTCATCATCACCATCATCATCCTAATCTACAATTTACATCACTTGTAATGAAGATGGATAAATGAATCTGAGTCAATTGTTATGACTAGTTGAAAACCAATTTTATCATAAGTATGAAGGCCTTAATAAATAAATAATGAACTTAAAGCATGTGAGGATTATTACTAACAAATACACTTGTTCTTAAGAACAACCTTGTTGAATTCCTTTCTCAAATAGAATAACACCTGGTCGGTTATTACTTACTATTAGTGTAAAAAATCAACCCCAAACATGTAAGTCACCGAAGTAACAATGTTTTAAAATCGTCAGGCATATAAAGAATATGCTGACATTTCAAGATTGTCCATGAAGTCATGCAAAAGATCATAAACAGACATAAGATAGACCATATGATATAGACTGGTATTGCCAGCTTAAACATGGAATGATACGAACACCCTTTAAATTTTTTTTTTAAAAAAAGGAACAATAAAAATTACAAAGAACCTAAAATTATACTGAACCCCTCTAGATCACATCATGAAACCATGTCAACACTAACACAACCAAGTTAAAAGCTCCATGCTCGCAACTACTCAACTTTCTTACTAGTGGGAACATCATTAATCATGAATACAGCACTAGTCACAAAGAGGATTTCAGCAAATTCTCGTGCTACCAGAGAGAAAACCTATCATCCTTCAGTTATAAAAGTAAATACAGTTTCTTGACCCCAAGTTTAATGTTATTTGATTTTAATTCATTCTGTCTGGTAAACCCCAAAAACATCTTAATACTCTGAATATTTTTTTTAAGAAAATCCCAGGGGTGTATATTAACCTGGCTTTCCCCACTTTTCAATTCCATACTTGCAACCACATATCAGTTACTTACACCTCTTATTGCAATAACAGATCATTTGGTTGAGCTCTATTTGCATGCTGTAAATTACATCATACAATATCCACACAATAGCAACACCTAGAGTTTAAATATCGGTCCAAAACATAACGGTTTTTGGGGTTCCCGTGATGTGACAACATTTGTTTCAAATTTTCAGCGATACCAAGGATAGTAACGAATCCTAAACCATGACTTAACACCTTGGCAACACCCAATCATGAAATATTCAACATTTCAAATTTTGTGAACTACAAGCCATAGCTTCAAACTTAAATAAATCAGTATGACACAGAAGGAACAAACTTGCCTGGCCTCTCTTGCAATTGAAATAGGTTTCCCTGAGTCCCACACACTCATTGGGTATACATGGACTCTTCTCTCCAACACATTCCCGATATGATCTCTTCTCAACCTATTCTCAAATACACATACACAAACATTCATCGCTACAACATTGAAGATTAATCATTATTTCACAAATCACAAAACCTTTTTTAAATCCAACAAAGTCATTCAAATCATCGAAACCGAACCTTAATACAATCAGATTCACTTAGACACTTGACTAGCTCCGCGGCCAACCCTTTGCAAGACTTGGACATCGTCCCTCGCCCACTTCTCTTAGCAGAAAAAAAGTACAACAAAGTTTGAATTTTGAGGATTTAAAGCAACAAAGGTTATACCTTGCACTACTTCTTTTCTCGCAGAAAAAACGAACATTCCTCCATCTTCATTTCTAACAAAGGATTCCCGAAAAACCCAGATGATACCTTTTTTTTATTTTATTTTGGGCTTAGGGTTTTGTGTCATGCAAAAAGGCCCGCATTGCAGTCAGGACCAAATTGGGAGAAGAATATGCAGATCCAATTTCAGAATTTGTTTTTTTTTTAGTTAAACAGTTTTAGTGCTAATGATAAAAATAAATTTGTAGGGATATGAATAATTGTCTAATACTTGTCTTTTTTATTGAATAATCAAAAGAATAGAAGTTTAATTTCTTAACCAGGTAATTTTTTACAGTGGCTAATATTTGTCTTTTTTGATCCAAAAATAACATCAACCAAGATTGATCAATTCAAAAAGATCATTGACATATGTTATTTTTTAATTATTAAGATATTTAAATAGTTTTTTGCATTTAGTGGAAATTAAAAATATAAAAGTACATAAATTTTAATTCCCTTATCTAAACGAAGCATATAACAAATTGTAACAAATTAAAATTAAAATTTGTAACAAGTAAAAAAAAAAAAAATTGGCCAAGTATATGCTTATTGTAGAGGTATCTTCAACATTATAAAAATTGGCCCATTATTTTTTGTCTTAGAGATAACTATTCTTTCAAAATATCAACTCATGTCTCATTCTTTGTATAAAGTACATACATTAAGATAAGATGGCCAAAGTAACCGTGTTTGCCAGTATATGTGTTTTGGGTATTTATTATTCACATAAAGAAAAAATAATGAATATTTTAATATTTATTTATAAATAAAATAAATATTATATATATATTTATAAATAAAATAAATATTATATATATATTTATGTAGATATTTATTATTTGTAATATTTTAATATTTATTTATAAATGGATTGGTATTATATATTTATATTTACGAATATCATTTGTAAAAAATTAAAATTAAATTTTAATTTATATATTATTCAAATAAATTTAATTAAAATTAAAATCAACTTTATATTATATTTTATATTTTTTATAATTTTATTTAAATTTTATAAAATATTTCCTTTTTAAATGTGTTGTAGTTACTAATATCTGCATACTGTATTTGTAAGGAGTGGGAAAAAGCCAGCCAAAAAGGGAGCACATGTGTGGTGAAATAGTTAAAAAAAATTAAAAGCAAAATAAAATATATGTGTATGAGGCAGAGTTTATGTTTCTAAAGCGTAACTTATAAAAGTCACTCACACTTCATATCTGCACGGTGCTTTTCTTTTCACAGCCAGCTTACTCTCCCTTATCCTCTGCTTTTTCTCACCCTATTCTCTACACTAAATCAATTGATTTCTGGTTAGGTGGTGCTCAAACACTTACAGATAGTGGGCTTCAATTTCACCGATCAAATTGGTGTTTTTCGTCCGGTAAGTGTTTCCCTTTTTCTCGCAGTGTTTCTGAACTTTGATCATGCAATCTATCCTGTTGCGTGTGACTAGTTCTGTGTTTTTCCTCAAATTTTAACTTCGATCATATCCTAAAAGACTGATTTCTATCACCAATTGGTGATATATAGGTATTGTTAGGTTTTCCCCTAAGGGTAGGACACTGTTGATCATCCTTGAGCTCGGCTGTTTGCACTAGAGGTAAGGGAAGCTAGGTTTGATTTCCTGTGGGTAGAATGTTAATTTATTAGTGTTGATTCTGTTTAAGAAGTATGGAGTTAATGTATGCGTAACTGTATAGTTGAATGTAATACTGTTAAATTGAATTGATGAATATATGTGTGGAAATATGTGTTTTCGGGTTTGTGAACTATGCAATGGTGTATGTTTGATTTCGGAACTGTGTTGTTACATATATATATATATATATATATATATATATATTATGAATCTGAATTACTAGATCATGAGAAAATCTGTCAAGTAGATCATTAGACATAGGCTGTGTGATAACTGGCTGTTAAAGGTCATTCTAGAGAGGAAGTGAGGCATTGATTTTGGGATTTAGGGGTTTTGGTATGTGTTAGAGTAATTAGACAGTTAAGGTCAGTAAATTGTGACTTGTTAGAGGTGTTCAAATGGGTATAAACAGTCTCAAAGTGGTAAATCTAGTTTTGGGTCCATAGCTTGATAAGAGTAAGTTTTGGATCGGAAATTCTTGCACAAACACTATAGATTAGTGTTAGGAGAGCTTAGGGTCATTCAAACAAATGTAATTCATCATATAGATCAATCTAGGAAGGTTAAAAATTAATAAAAAGGTCTAGAACGAATTTCGGGGTGTCAGGTTGTCAAAAATCTGCAGAAATTAGATTTACCAGCACACAAAATTCGCTTAGCGCACAGGGGGTGCACTGAGCGAATTATGTGAGGCAGATTGAGTATTTTTGATGTTTTGACGTTTCGGGAGTTCCGGACATCCGTTTTGGACGTTCTTTAGTTCGTTCTGGGGGGTTTTGACCCTTCCGGATCTATTGGTGAGGGTCTCCAAGCTTTTTAAATTACGTAAGTGTGGAAAATAATATGCTATAAAGAAATTTGTATTAATAAATGATGGTTCTGTGAAAATATGTAATGTCTGATTATGTATGAGTTGTTTTTATGACATTGTTGATGTTGTATGATATGTATATGACTTAGTATAGCATTGGATGTACTTATACAATTTTAACATGGTACATTATTGATTCAAGAGGAATATCATGTGATTTAAAGTGGTTAGATTGAATATGAAAGTAAGATCTCTAGGTGAGATCATTTAGTGTTTAGAATGAATGTAAGAGGCTTTCATATGGGGGGTTATCCTAACACTCTAATGACTCTTTCAATCTCTCTTAGAGAAGATTTAGTCATGTGGTGAGAGTAATAGGAGGTCCTAGTCTTGGGTGCTTTTAGTATGGCCCAAGGTGAGTGATAATGGACTTACACTTGTGTGTGTGGTAGGGTTTAACCCATAGCAATGACTTTGCAAAGTAGTAGAGGACACCACAAGTGCACAACCCGCCTAAGATCGACATTCATCCTAAGTCCGGACGAGTCTAGCTGTGTCACAACATGATATGATGTTTCATTTGGTCACTTGTATGATGACAATTTCTATTATATGTTATTTGATAACTTGTATTCTTTTGAAACCTAGCTTACCCTTACTCTTGTGTATGTTGTATGTGCGGTGCCTTTTTCTTTGCGATGATCATCCAACTTTGGATGTGAGCAGAGGTGGATGATGAACCTTTGGAGCAAGCATTGGAGAACGAAGACTTAGCCCCTAGCTCTTAGGACCCTTTAGACACATTTGTATTTTTAAATACTCTTAAACTTGTAAAAATTTTAAATTTTACCTATATTTTTGGATGACTGTATATTTAATATTGTCACATGATATTCCAACTGTTTCCTCATACTGTAATAGCTGAATCCTATTATATTGTATGTCCATATAATATATGGGATGTCACAGTATTTGCATGTAAACTTAAACTTATAATGTGTTGTTTATAGTTACACACATACTTCAATTCAATTTTTTCTTTTTCTCTGGAGCATATCAGGTACAATCTACAGATGAAACATTACAGTTCAATTTATTCACTATTATTATTTCACGAAAACATATACATACCTACAAATTAAGGTTAGTAATTTTAATTATGATTTAAGACAGAAATTGAAATATGAAACCTTGACCATCACACAACCTAAAGTTTTCAAAGTAATACGTGATAACATAAGTCAAATTTAATTTACAGTATTTCCAAAGCCAATTGTCAATTCTAAAAGAAATGTGATATATATATATATATATATATATATATATATATATATATATATATATATATATATATATATATATATATATATATATATATATATATTTTGTAATTAGATAAGATATCTTTAGAATCTTCTTAATTAGAGAAAATAGATATATAATCTTCTATTTTATTTATTTATTTTTCCTAATTTCCCTATTTTCCTTTTTAGGAGAATTAGATTATTACAAATAGAGGATATGAGAATCTATTTTCAATAATTTCGAATAATAAATTTGAGTCTTATTTTCTACTTGGTATCAAGAGCTTCCGATCTTAGAGTTGTGTTCCGCTGCACAGTCGCACCGCTGCCGCTATTCGACCACTACCGTTGTCGTTGTCGCCATCGCCGGTTGGGGTCGTTGATAAGGTAGAAAGGTGCGCCCAACTCCGACGAGCACAACGCTGGAAGTCGCTCCGTGAGAGGAGTCGCCACGCGCCGCCACCGTCGCCGGCGCGTGTAGCCTACGCGCCCACCTCCGGCAAGACCCATTTGCCGCCGCCGCCGCATACAGGGTCGTTAGAGCCTCCTCAGCCCATTCCTAGGGTCGGTGACGACTCGTTTGGGCTATATTTTAGTAGATCTAAGTTTTAATCTCTGCTCCTTTTTTCTCTGTGTGACCTACTCGCCGCCGTTGCCACTGAAGAGTCGTCGGAGCATCCTGAATTTGTTCCTAGGGTTGGAGATGACCCGTTTTATCTTTTCTTAAGTAGATATGAGTTTCTAAGTGTTGCTCCTTTTTCCTCGATGTGACCTATACTACGTCATCGTTGTCTTGGAGACTCCTAGTTGCGTTCTAATGGATGAATCAATGAGTAAGCCCTCTGGATCATGTACTTTGTCCATAAAAGGTAAGATTTGCCTCAATACTATTGATCATGTGTCTCAAGGTATTTGGATCCTTGATTCGAGTGTAACTGAGCATATGACACCTTTTAGTGTGTCCTTCGACTCATATGGTAAAAGAAATAAAGAACAACTTATTACAGTTGCGAATGGTCAGGGTATACCTATATGCGGCTCTAGGAATATAATTTTGGACTCATCTAATATATTGAAGGATGTTTTACATGTTCCTCAATTAGCTAACAATCTCATCTCTGTGCAAAAACTCACAAAGGATTTAAATTGCTCAGTAACATTTTTCTCAACTTATTGTGTTTTTCAGGACCTTGCTACGGGGAAGACAATTTTAACTGCTAAGGAGCAGAGTGGGTTGTATTTTTTAGAGTTTGATGACCAAAGCAATACGAAAATCATGAGTCAACAAGCAACATCTGAGATGTGGGCAAAATCCCAAATATGGTTACATCATCAAAGGCTTGGACATCCTTCATTCAGTCTTATCAAGTCCTTATTTCCCCACTTGTTTACCAAAAAATCTGTTGAGTCTTTTAATTGTTATATTTGTCAATTTTCAAAACACCATCGTGCATCTTATCCTATTAGTCATAAAAAGAGTATTTCTTCATTTGATTTAATTCATTCTGATGTTTGGGGTCCTACCATAGATTCTATTTCTAGAGCTAGATGGTTCGTTACCTTTATTGACGATTGTATCCGTGTCACATGGACATACCTTATGAAAAATAAATCCGAAGTTTTTCAATTTTTTGTTAATTTTTTTCATCCTGTCCAAAATCAATTTGGAAAAAATATCAAAAGAATTAGGTCTGATAATGGTACTGAATACGTGAATCATGAATTTCTCAATTTTTTGTCTCATATTGTTCATGAACTAACCCGTGTTAACACCCCTAACCAAAATCGGGTTGCAGAAAGAAAGAATCGTCATTTTCTTGAAGTAACTAGAGTTATTCTTTTTCAAATGTCTGTTCCAAAATATTATTGGGGAGAAGTTGTGTTAACTACCACATATCTCATCAACAGGTTTTCCACTCGTATGCTAAATGGCATTAGTCCTATAGAGTCCCTATTGTCTTTTGTTCCTTCTTCTTCCCTACTAACGAGTCTACCTATTCGAGTCTTTGGATGTGTTGTTTTTGTTCACTCTCATCATCCTAACCGTGGTAAATTAGATCCCAGAGCTCTTAAATGTGTGTTTATTGGGTATCATTCTAATAAAAAAGGGTACAAATGTTATCATCCTCAGAGTCGTCGCGTCTTTATCACCATGGATGTCACCTTTCATGAAACACAATCCTTTATGTCAGTCCACCACTTCAGGGAGAGAAAACACTTGAAGTGGATGAACTCTCCTTCTTGTCATTACCATGTTTGTCTTTGTAGGATGCCAAAGACCTGAGGAATGAAGCTACCATAGTCCACAGTGAGGAAGAAGAGGAAGAAGACAAATTTTTTGGCAAAAAATATGAAAGAAGAGAACAACCCACTTCGACTCTCGAGCAAGAAAAATTGTCTAATCCGGAGGTGAGGATCCCTGAAGATATCAATGAGGAGGAGGTAAGTATTTACCCATTGCATTGAGAAAGGGAAGAAGATCATGTTCTAATTATCCGATTTCTCAATATGTTTGCACTAACAATCTCTCTGATAAGCACAAAAGTTTTATTACTGTCATTGATGCCACAAAAATTCCTACCTCAATCCAGGAGGCCATGAAACTTAAACATTGGAATCAAGCCATGAAAGAAGAGATGAATGCATTTGAAAGAAATTCAACTTGGGAGATTGTTGATAAGCCAAGAGATAAGAAGGTAGTAGGGTGTAGATGGATATTCACAGTGAAACATAAGGCAGATGGGACAATAGAAAGATATACAGCTAGATTAGTGGCAAAAGGATATACCCAAACATATGGGATTGACTATGAGGAGACATTTGCCCCAGTGGTAAAGATGAATGTAATTCAAGTTATTCTCGCTTTGGCTGCCCATTTTGGATGGGACTTACACCAACTAGATGTGAAGAATGCCTTTCTTCATGGAAATCTAGATGAGGAAGTGTACATCGAGATTCCCCCAGGTTTTGAAGTGAAAAATGAAAGAAACAAGGTATGCCTCCTGAAGAAAGCATTGTATGGTCTTAAGCAATCCCCTAGAGCATGGTTTCCTTGGGATACAGACAAGCCAAGGAGATCATACTCTATTCATAAAGCACTCTTCTACAGGTAAACTCACTCTATTACTTGTCTATGTGGATGATATGATTATTGTAGGAGATGATGAAACATAAACATTGGCATTAAAAGTTAAATTGGCAGCTCAATTTGAAATGAAAGACCTAGGGAAACTCAAATATTTTCTTGAAATAGAGGTTGCCTAATCCAAGAAAGGAATTTTCATCTCCTAAAGGAAACATGTACTTGATCTCCTCAAAGAAATAGGAAAGCTGGGATGTAGAACCTCTACAGTTCCTATAGAACAGAATCACAGAATTGGATGTGAAGAAAGTGCTCCTGTAGAGAAGACCTAATATCAAAGATTGGTAGGAAAATTGATTTATCTATCACACATAAGACCAGACATTGCTAATGCAGTTAGTGTTGTGAGCCAATTTATGCATGATCCAAGAGAGAGACACATGCAAGCAGTTGACAAAATTCTCCAGTACTTGAAATCAAGTCCAGGAAAGGGGCTATTATTCAAAAGGGAAGACACATTGACTATGAAGATATATACTGATGTTGACTATGCAGGTTCTATTACTAACAGAAAATCTACTTCTCGATATTGTGTGTTTCTTGGAGATAGTCTGGTAACATAAAAAAGCAAAAAGCAAAATAAAGTATCTCGTTCTAGTGCAGAAGCTGAATTTCGAGCTCTTACTCAAGGAATGTGAGAAGGACTCTGGATGAAAATCATTTTGGGTGATCTTAAAGTCAAAGTGGAGAACTCGATGCAACTACACTGTGACAATAAGTCTGCCATGAGCATAGCCCATAATCCAGTACAACATGACATAACCAAACACATTGAGATTGACAGACATTTCATCAAAGATAATCTTTAATAGAGACTTTGTGATTACAGAACTTCAAATAGCAGATATTTTTACAAAAGGGCTTCCTCCTGGTAGATTTCAAGATCTTGTAAGCAAGTTGGGAAAGATTGATATTCATTTACTAACTTAAAGAGGAGTGTTGTAATTAAAGAAAATATCTTTAGAATCTTCCTAATTAAAGAAAATTGATATATAATCTTCTATTTTATTTATTTTATTTTTTTAGTTTCCCTATTTTTCATTTTAAAAAAATTAGATTATTACAAAGAGAATATGAGAATGTATTTTCAATTATTTTGAATAATAAATATCAGTCTTATTTTCTACTTTTATATATATATATATATATATATATTTAATAGTGAAGATTAAGTAAAAAGAAACCCATAAGATTTATTTTCTTCCTGTTATCCTGTTTCAGAGCCTAATATATCCAAAAACAAAAATATCCAAGTAAAATTTTGGAGTTGTTCTGAGCTTTTATGTTTAATAAATATTTGTATAAAACATAATTAAAATCAATTAACCAATTGAATATTTTTTTTATATTATCTGGTATATATAGAGAGATAATCATTCCAAATGATAGAACATTGTGACCATAAATAATTATTAATGACAAAGGATGAACTACCTAATGAAAGAAGGTGGGCATTCACCAGCAGTAGCAGTATAATGGAATGACCTTGCAATCAAATCAGAAGACAGGAAATCTACGAGCAGCTACCTAAGAAATTGAATCCGACAAAATATTTGCTTCTGAATGTCACTCTTTAACTCTACTTTCTGAGATATTTTGATAAAGGATTTTCTTCATTAAATGGAATCACCTTCATTTAAATGGTGGGACCTGACTTTTCAATCACTTTTCACTTAAGCAAAGGGAATGGCCCCTATTGGAAAAAAAGGTTGCCAGAAGAGAATAAATGGTACATAGACGATTCACACATCATTTATGCCACAACCAACCCATTATCCATTCTCATTCTTAAAGCAGATCATGTTGCTTCATCTTCAATCATCACACTTTTCTGCACAAACCTAACTTATCCTCTCTACAGTCTTTTCTTCCCAACTTAAGACTTTTTATTTTAAACCAAATCTATGTAAATTTGAATGCACAGACATCATAAATACTTTATTTAATGTACTTTGAAAAATGGACAATGTAAACATTATCTTACTCTTTCTTTTCCTAAGATATTTTCTCTATAAAAATATAAATATATTTTTACCATTAAATAATATAAGATCAATACATTATTTACAATATTAGACTACAGAACTTATATAAGGCTCAAAGGAAACATCTTTTCTGTCTAGAACAATCCACATGCTATTCAACTTTATTGCTGGTCCAGAAAAATCTACACCTATGCACAAGGTACCGGATACCACGAAGAAGAAATAAAGCTTTATGATTAATAGAACGTGTGTATGACATCGGTGTGACGTGTATTTGTCAACAACAGGAATTAAATATTGAAATGCCACCTTATTTGGTCTAATCTGTTTTACCAGAAAAATAGAATCATAATCTGAGTGCGTGGTTCTTAAGCAAAAGAAACTGAACTTAGAAAAGTTCCATAACATGCTTACATTAACGTGAATTAAAATAAAATTTATGGACAATCGGCGTGAATAGGGTAATATATTTGATTATGGAAGATGTCATGTCCTATTGATGATATAACATTTACAACAACAAGCTTCCTGCAATCAAATTTGTAGACTCAAAAGCCGAGTAAAAAATAACTATTCACTTCCAACATTCATTTCCACCGAATAAATAAGCAGCAACACCAAAATTATATTACTCACAAGCAAGTTTAGTGCCAAAGCTAGTTAAGCAAATGGCAAAAGCCTGGAATGCAGATAAGGGCTGCCTATAATCCATGGTGAAAGTATCATCCCCTACTTTACCAAACTGGAGAAGAACTGTTTCCTCATCCCCTTTCCCTCCTGGCTGGCTTTGGTCCACTGTTGCAACCAGCTGAAAGTTCTTCACTGAGGCCACTGTCACACGACCATGGAAATTCAAGCACCAGCATTGCAAATGCTCATGCCACCTGGGAGCTTTATTCTTCAAGATTGTGTGGCCAGAAGCAGGGTGTTCTTTATCGTGCATCTTATGGCCATCAAGAGATGTGCTTTCTGAAGTTTCACCTGTAGGTTTGAAAGGAGTCACGGGAGACTTCAGAGAGCAAACCATTCTCCTTGGCCCTCTTGATTTCAACAGGTTGAACTTGTAGGACACCTGCCCCACCTCAAAGTTACCAGCAGGAACCTGCGGGCTTATCTGCTTGCTGGCAAACCGCCGACTGGCCCTGCCACTTGATGGTTTTGCACCACTATGGGGTGGCTGGCTGTCATAAATCGTGAAGTTGGTGCCAAGAAAATCCGAGCTGTGAAAAATTTCAGTAACTAGTCATTGGTAGAGAAACTAGAGAAGCATCAAAAGAATTGACCAACATCAAGATTAAATGGTTTTGGTTTATGAGGACTAGAAAGGTTTAAGAGATTAGTATAATTCAGCGCAAGATACAAACCATATCATTCAAAATACTGGAATACAAAACAAACAAACTGTAAATCAAGAACAACCACAATAGTTCCAAATTTCTCAACCAGTTTCTCCTGGATGCTTTTTCCTAAAGTTGCCAGTGCAGTTTTTATCTTAAAAAATCAGCACAACCAACCTATCTGTACCCCTAATTATGAAAAAAAATGGTATTGGATGACAGTCAAACGTAAGCAAATAGAACTGTTTTCTCTTTCTGGCACATGCGAAGGTGTGATTTATAGTGGCGGTCTGTGTACACTTTTATTTCCTTCACAAGTTTGAGAGTATTTTGTTTTTCTCTATTGTTTGAAGAGGACAGTTAGCAGTAGATTGAAGGATGCAAATCAAACAGGTCTCTATGCTCAAACATATAAAAACAAAGGCAATAAAAAAGGTTCATTCGTTAACTTGTTTTTTAAATACTTTTAGACACAGCTTGCTAATGGTAAAACACAAACAGATTTGACAGTTTCATGATTGAGTCAAACAAATTCTAGTTCTCACAAAGTCAATCACCAAAGAGGTTAAATTGCACAGCATATGTAGTTCTAAGCTAAAGCATTTTGAAAATAATAAATGTGTGTGTCCACAATTAAAGGCGAAGAATGGTAGTAACTTACAAATACTAGATGTCTAGACTTCAACATTCAACTAAAACAAAGGAGAAAAGAAGGTTTTTTATTTCTTAGGATAGAGTGTTACCTTAACTTTCCAACATAAGCATTGCTTCCTTGCGATAAATCATCAGCATCGAGGGAAATTATATATTCAGTATGGGTACCGCACCTATATCTCCTAGCTGCTAGTAGAAACTTCCCTTTATCTGTGAATGCTGGCAATAGGTAGGGGAGAAACGAGAAACAAAAACAGGCATAAATCTCAGGCACGTCAAATAAAACTTAAAAGAGATCAGTGCATAATCAAAATTATATTTCACATAGTATTGAGAAAGATAATACTCATACACCAGTGGCTAAAATCAACTAATATACAAAATACATTGATTTATTACACACTTAAAAAAATCATAATATTATTAGTTTCCTAGCGTTTCAAAAAGTCTCATATTCAACCAATTGAAGTTTCCAAATTTCAGCTCCAACAAACACTATTTTACATAAACAACGTAGGTACCATTTATTGGACAATATATTCTAACTAGTTTCACCCCAGAAATGATCCAACAAGAGATTGTCCATTATATGACGTGTGAGGTTAAAAGAAAAAGCAGAGCATAAAGCTAATTAATTGCAGTCCTGTATCTCAATTAACCATGTCCTCATTGTCCAGTAGACCTCTCAACATAGCTCTACCTAAGTCAAATATAAGTAAATAAAAAAGAACATTATTTTCAGGACCTGCACATTATTATGAAATGAATTATTTACCGGATTAATAAAATAAGAATAATTTGAAGTTGTTATCCTAAGAAAAACCAAACACACTACATGTAAGAAATATAAGATGCTCTAGGACCACATGAAACTTGATGGAATTAAGCAACTCTCGAAAGCATGATTTACTGCAAAAACTAATATATCTATCTTCAAATATAACTGATAAGTACCAAAGCACTTGTGGAATCCACCCTCTACAGCTAGTTATTAAAGGGGGTACCAAACACCTAAATGCTTCAGAGACAATCCCATGCTACTCAATATGGGATCTAGGCACCACCATAATACCCAAGTTCCTATCAATAACAACATCTGTACTCAAGCTTCTTTATGTTATTCTTTCTCTTCCATTACTACAGGTCCCTTCGTGAAAAATAAAGCATCCCAAGCTGCTTTTAATAAATGTACATCTCCCACATTGTATTTCAACAAACAGACCACAAGTAATAGATCCTTCCCCCTTAGGAAAACCTCCGATTATTGTTCATAAACAAAGCACACCGCTTAAATAAGTCAACTCCAATTTGGTTGTTACATTTCTTATTTTAGGAAATCTCGAAATGAATAAATTGCACAAGGAACGTTCTTAAAATTGAGTAAAGCTAATCATCTTGGACTAGGTCCGGTCAACACCATAATTATGCAGTTTGACAAATAATTTCCATTAACATTTATAAACAAAACTTGAAGTCATCTTACAGGTTGACAAACTAAATAGCCATTTCAAATTGTGCCGTTTTGAAGCACAAAAGCAAAGCATGCCTTAGTCAATCAAGAAAAGCTTGATTTATGCTAGATAATAAGACGGAGCCCAGATCTAGTCTATTCACATATTGTCAACACTCTACCCCATAAGAAGAATTACAGAGTACAGGAGATCATTCAATTCCAGCCCTAATTAATTTTCATCAACCTCTAAAGCAACACACAAAAAATAAACCTGTTTACCAATACAATACTTACTTACATTGTGTTAGAGCAAGATATAGATAAAACGTTGAGGTCTTCTTGTTCCGCTTTATAAGACATTGGTGGGGAACCTCACGTGGTCCGGGCTGCAAGTCATCAACACAACCAAAATGTCAAATTCCAAACCTCCCTGATTCCCGTATTCAATACAAAATAAACCTTCAAAAGCATAAATATAATAACTCGTCGAAATTACAAATTACTATCTTTTACTGAGGTAAGCAATGAAGCTAAAACATCAGATATTTCAGCAAATGTTAGACAGTGACCAAAGTGCTGAAACACATCATGCAAACGAATAATTCCTATCCACTAGATGAAACTCCCCCACCCACCCACCCTCCCGTATTCAATACAAAATAAACCTTCAAAAGCATAAATATAATAACTCGTCGAAATTACAAATTACTATCTTTTACTGAGGTAAGCAATGAAGCTAAAACATCAGATATTTCAGCAAATGTTAGACAGTGACCAAAGTGCTGAAACACATCATGCAAACGAATAATTCCTATCCACTAGATGAAACTCCCCCACCCACCCACCCCATTTCTGAAAGGCCAACATGGATCCATATTCCCAATTCTCCCATCTTATCCACTCTCACAAAGATAAAGCTGCAACTAATAACAACCACTTACTCAAACATTAATTACCTATTCACACGCCAGCACCCTTTCTATCATACCACTGCAGTTTCTCTCGCAGCAATAGAGCACCAATTCGGATATCAGACACTAACCAAGTGTTTCCATATCTTAGACAAACAAAATTCCCAAATCCTGCCGATCCCTAAAACATAATTCCCAAATTCACCACTCATTAAGTAAACATTCACAACCCAAAATTGAATGACCCAATGATCTTACAAACAACCAAACCACAAATGCTTAAATATATTAAATTAAAGAAATTAACCGGTAAAGAAACATCAAAAGAAAAACGCCAAAGCATTCATCATTTTATTCTGGGCACAAACAAACAAAATCCCAACCGGGAAATTTCAAAATTAAAAGAATGCTACCTGCCCAGAAATTAAAATACAAAAAAAGACTGATCTTTTGAAGAGGGAACCTCGAACCTGTTTAAGGCACGAAGGGAAAGTGATTTTCCCGGTGTGCAAAGGCTCACGCACGACCTCACGCGTGATGTCGCGCCAGCGCTTGCACACGCACGCGCACGACACTACGTTCTGGCGGTTCGGCCACAGCTCCTCGGCGGCGTCGACGCGGCGCACGATCTCGCAGAGGATCTCCGGCAGCATGTTGGACCACCCATCTTCGTGCGCGTGTTCAACCCCGTTTCCGGTTACCCCGCCCTCGGCGGCCCCCACCGCCGGCGCCTCCTTGAACGATCTCGAGAACTTGCGAGTGCGAAAGACCTTCCTCAGCGACATAGCTAGCGACGACGATGGGTCCGCGAGTTAGGGCTCATAAGACGAAAATGTAGAGAGAGAAAGAAAAAACAGAAAGAAAAGAAAAAACAGAGAGAGAAAGGCGTGTTTGATTGTTCGTTTTACGGAGAGAAGGGAGAGAAGGTAACGAGTGAGAGAAAAGAGTGGGGAGAGGGTTGATCTTAAAGTGACCCGCGGTTGAGGGGAGTATGTGAGAGAGAGGTGAAGGTGCGCCCAATGACCGGCGGGTGAGGGTAGGGGGAGTGGGTTGAAAAGTGATTTGATGAATTGAATGGGTTGTGATTTGACTTGGTCTATGCTGTATTTATCCTTTTTTTTTTATTTTTTTCTTTTTTTGGGATAATTTTCTTTGTTTTATTGACTAAAGCACACAACTTGTCACCATGTTGTAATTGCAAATTACATACCTTTTTTTTCCTTTTTACTTCTTGTTCCTCCTTTTACAAACATTATCTTCTATTTTGTTCACTTGTAGTAATTCAGTTTTTTTTCTGATAATCATTTGGATTAATTAATTATTTGATTTATGTGTGTTTGTTTATTTTTGGAAAAATAGTTTAGTACTCTTATAAAATTTCTTAGAAAGAAAACGTAAATTAAGATTTGTGAATACACAATTTAAAAATATTAAATTCCACATCATAGGAGACTAATTAAATTTTAGAAAAAAAAATGTGTTATATACTGCACAGAAGGGATAAATTAGTGTTTAAAAAATTATAATTTAATCAATAGAAATTCAAAAACACTTAATTAGAGAATTAAAAATACAAAAATTAAAATCACTTTCTTCTGAAGAAATAAAAAAGAATACGAAAGATAAGATAAAAGAAAAAGACAGAAAATCTTATATTTATTTTATTATTCTGAAATTTAGACAACAATTTAGAGAGAATGGTTTGTTATCATACTCATATCACACAGCAAAAATCAGTATTTCAATAAATGCAAACTTCTTAAAAGTCCTATTTAGCATACAAATTATACATATAAAAACATATTATAAGAAACATTAAATATAAGATACAAAAATTCAACAAGAATGTGGATAAATATAACCTAATATATCCAAAAAAAATTAAAAACAAAGATTGTAAAAATACTATTTTTCAATGTCTTTAAGGAAAATCTCCGGTTAAAGGCTTATAAGGAGAAACAGACATTATTCTAATGTTGGAGAGTATAAGAAGAATAATAAAAAGGAGTAAGATTGATTTGTAAATGTACAAGACTTCATATATCTATAATTGTAAAGAAAATTTCATATAAAATGTCTAAAAAAATTGTTAATCGATTATAATTATAATAAGTGATAATAGATTATTTTGTTTTAAATTTTAAAACTTTATAAAAATAATATAATAATTTATTTATAGTTATTTTTTTATTATTTATTATGTTTGTATTAGGGATGATAAATAAATTTATTTCTGTGGATATTGTCTTAATCTTTTGATGGAAAATCTATCCGTTAACTAGGTTATCGTATTAATTAGATATATGTATCTGTATGAGTATGATTAATACTTTATTTTTCTATTTCAATTGAATATGAATAATTTTGTAGACGTGTTTGCTTCAAAAGATGAATTTGAAAATAAGTGAATACATGAATTTAAGGAACAAAGAAATAAAAGTGAAAAAGATTTAAAAATAAAATTTGTGAAAATTTCTTGATGATTTAATAGATATAATAAATAAATAAAAAGGGTTTGATATTTTTTTTTCCCTAAAATACATTCATGCATTTCTTAACTATGAGATCTATCAACATCTAAGTTTGAAATAAAATCAAAATCAAAATCTTGTTATATTTTAATAAAAAAAACATATTTAACTCTAAACAAATGTTTTAATAGATGAAAAGAATAAGATTATAATTTTATCCTTATATTTAAAATTATTATAAATTTAATTAGTTAAATTTAATTTAAAATAAATTATGAATTATTAGTTTTTAAATAAAGAAAATTAATTAGTGTAATTAATTTGAAATAAAATCTAATTGGTTGAAAATAGTTTTACTTAAATATTAAAGTATAATAAAATTAATATTATTATTCATTAATTATTATTATTATCATTATTTCTTTTATTAGTATTTTAATTAGATGTTATATTATTTTTTCTATTTATTAGAAATTGACTTAACTGTTAGCATAAAGCTAAACATAAGAAGTTTTGATGATGTCTCAAAGTCAAGTTTCTCAGTGCTCTTTGTAAGGACTAAAAAAGCTGGTTTTGAAGGAGGACATGTGGTAGCATAAAGTGTTTAAATCAAAATAAAAATGTAAAAATAGGTGTTATTTTATAAAACCAAAACTCAGACTTTCCTCTCACTTTATCTGAGAAAGCTTACGTTTCTCTACAAAGCTTTCCCATGTTCTCATATCTTCTTCTTTCCTCTGCTCTGCCTTCTCTCTTCCATCACTCTACAATGAGCCACTGCATTTCCGATTAGGTGGTGCCCAAGCATCCACAGCGTAGAGAGCTCTATTTTGAACCGATTGCTTTCTCCATTCTGACTTGTAAGTAGTTCTCCTCTTCTACTCCCTGTTTGAAACCTAGGGCATGGTGTTCTACTAGTTGCATGCAACTAGAAACCATTCTTCTTCCAATTTCTGTTAAGTTCTAGCCCTAAGAGTTGTTTTCATCACCAATGTGGTGGTTGTAGGGCACTGCTTAAGTTCTTATCCGGGTAGGGTACTGTTGAAATCAGTTTTGTGTGCTGGACTGCTCAACTCTAAGGTAAGGGGAGCTAGTTATATCTTTTATTAGCTGTATGATGTGCATGTTTGATAAATTCTAATTTGTTGTACTGTTATACTACATTCTAGGTTTTGAGAATGTTGAGTTGCATTCATTAAAACTGTGAAATTTGTGTAACTGTGGTGTGATGATTATGAATTGATTTGGATGAGTTTGTTGGCTGTAATTGATTATGTTGAAAATGTTTAGAGTGAGAATTTTGTAGTAGCATTGATATGGGTAGAAAGTATGTGCATAGGTACTGTTTTAGGTTAGGTTAGAGGATGTGAGGTATTGAATATGAGAACTTGGGGTCAGGGGCTCTTGTATTATGTTGGGGCAGTCTAGGTATGTTATTTATGACTTGTTAGGCACATAAAATTGAACTAAAACACTGTTAGAACTGGTAAAATGGGAATTGAGCCCCTAAGTTATGGAAATTAGTATTTTAGGAATGAAGTTAAGTCCTAATCACTTTAGAATCACTCTAGGAATGGTTAAAATCAATTGGATGAGTATAATTATATCTATATCACCAATTAGGGATCTTAGAAGTTGGGTAAAATGATTGGAAATGGTAAGAGAGGGTGAGTGTGCATAATTCTGCAAAACTTGCGTTCTGCAGATTATGCAGACTCGCTATGCGAATGGTTTCGCATAGCGAGTCCATGCAAGGGAGTTCTCTCTCCCTAGGTCATTCGTTGTGCGAGCTGGTGCGTTGTGCGAATGACCAGAGGGTGCTGCTCTCTGCCTAGGTGATTCGCATAGCGAATCCTATCGCTATGCGACTGGTGCTGGCCTGGAGCCTCTGTCAGAGTAATACGCAAGGCGAGTATGTGTGCATTATGCGAGCTACCCTGGTTTCGCTTTGGAGTGTGGTACGCTTTGCGAAAAGTGTTGCGTCTAGTCTATTCTCTTTTATTTTGTTTGGTGTTGTACTATGTTGAATTTGTTTGGTTTATGAAGCATGATTTGAAGTGTATTATACTATATTATGGATGGTTATCATATCTTGAAAAACATGTGGTTACCAAGTAAGGGAGTATGTTCCAAGTGTAGAATCTCTTGGTGAGATTCTTAGTTGTTTAGAATGAAAGTAGGAGCTTAGTCTTGGGGGTCTTCCTGAAACTCCAATGGTCTTTCTTTTCACATAGAGAGGATTGGACCATGTGGTGAGGAGTACTAGGAGGTCTTAGTCTTGGGGGCATCCAGTATGCCTCAAGGCTCGGAACAGGCTAACCTCATGAGTGTGGTAGGGTGGGATTCAAATGGCCAAGTATTATAAGCCACCACGAGTGCATGACCCGCCATAGCTTGACTGTCATTCTAAAGTCCGAATGAGTCAAGTCTAGTATACAACATGTTAGGATGTATGTTTTATCTTGTCGTGATTGAAGTTAACTCTTGTATATACATGTTGTTGTGTTGTATGCTTTTTTGTATAACTAGCTCACCCTTCTACTTGTTTTTGTGTCTTCTTGTGTGTGGTGTTTTCCTTTTGCAATGATCATCCAAATTGGATGTGAGCAAAGGAAGAGGAGACACCCTTGGAGCAGGCCCTGGAAACCGATGATGTTGCAACCTAGTTCCTTAAGATTTATTTGTTTAACTTGTGTGTTTTGAAATACTCTTTAGTATTTAAATTTCTAGGGTATGACTTCTTTTGAGGATGACTGTAATCTTAATACCTTAATTACATGTCCTTAATTAGTTAAATTTAATTTAAAATAAATTATGAATTATTAGTTTTTAAATAAAGAAAATTAATTTGAAATAAAATCTAATTGGTTGAAAATAGTTTTACTTAAATATTAAAGTATAATAAAATTAATATTATTATTCATTAATTATTATTGTCATTATTTATTTTATTAGTATTTTAATTAGATGTTATATTATTTTTTCTACTTATTAGAAATAGACTTAACAATTAGCATAAAGCTGAACAGAAGAAGTTTTGATGATGTCTCAAAGTTAAGTCTCAAATGCTCTTGTTGCAAGAAGATCTTCATGAAGACTTATTTTAAGTTAAAACTTTTGTAATTTAGTAGATTTATGTATAGGTTGTGGTTTATCTTTGATTCTATGTATTGTTTGTCTTAGGTTGTGTTATAATGCGTTTGAATCAGAAAACCTCATTTTATACTCAGGATAATCGATTACCAACTAATGATAATCGATTTTGACTTGTCATAATTGATTATCTAGAGAAATTATGATAATTTTCAAGCAAGTTTTTTACCGTTGTGCATTCATTAAATGCATAATCGATTACCATAAATGGATTATCAATTATCACACATTAATTAGCTAACAATGGATTTTTGAAGGGGGAGATCTTTATAAATTAGATTGAGACTCTCATTCTAAAATACAAATTATGTTTAGCTGTGTGCTTTGATAAGAGTGTTATAAGGTTTGTGTAACCCTTGTGCTTTGGCTTTGAGAAGTTGGTGTTGGCATAGAGCGAGAACTTTCACGGAAATTGAGATTGAGTGTTGTTGATGTTGTTGAGTTGAAAGCATGTCATCCTTTGTGAAGATTCAAAGGAGGTGTTCATCCTTCATGAAGCATTCGGAGGAGGTGTTCATCCCTTGTGGGTTTCAAGAGAAGTGAGTTTCATCTTTTGGGGTAGCAAGAGACGTGTTCTAACCTTAAACTGTTTTATTTTCTTTGTGATTATAACAATTTGTTGGTTTGTGTTAGTGAATTGTTAATCCTCTTTTGAGATTAATAATTGGACGTAGGATCCTTGGGATCTGAACCAATATAAAATTATTTATGCAAATCTCTCTTTCCTTACATTCTTTATTGTTGTTGATATTATTTGTTAAGTAATTTTTATAAAGAGAGAAGAAAAATTATTTTCGAAGCACAAGAAATCAATTCATCCAGTCATCTTGATATTTGTCTAAACACGTTAACCATTTCGTTGCACCACTCTGACATTAACCTTTCATACCATGATCTGAGAGCTGACTTCAATCCATATAAAGCTTTCTTTAGTTTGAATATGTGATCTGGGAGTTCAAAATCTATAAACCCTAGATGTTTTTCTAGACTTCCTCTAGAACTAAACCATTCAAGAAAGCCCTCTTTACATATATTTGAAAAAACTTGAAGTTCAACATAGATGCAATAGCTAGCACAATTTTGTTGGCTTATAGTCTTGAAAAAACTTGAGGTAAAACTTAACTCTTTATTGTGATGTAGATTGGGCCTTTAATAATTATTGACAAAAGATTCACTTTTGGTACTTATATATTATTTAGGAATACTTTGATTTCTTGGTAGTCTAAAAAACAAACTTTGGTTATCAAGTGTAAAGATGGAGTACAAAAGTCTTATTATCTGTCGTAATTAGAGAAGATATCTTTAGAATCTTCCTAATTAAAGACAATAGATATACAATCTTCTATTTTATTTATTTTATTTTAGCTTCCTAGTTTCCCTATTTCTCTTTTTAGAAGAATTAGATTATTACAAATAGAGAATATGAGAATGTATTTTCAATTATCCTGAATAACAAATTTCAGTCTTATTTTCTACTTGGTATCAAGAGCTTCCGATCTTGGAGCTTCATTCCGCTGCACAGTCGCACCGCTGCCGCTCTCCGATCACTGCCACAGCCGCCATTGCCGGTTGGGGTCGTTGATAGGCAGAAAGGTGCGTCCAACTCCGACAACCATAAACGCCCCTAAACAGTCGCGTCGCCGCCGCTGTCTGACCACCGCCGCTGCCGTCGTCGCCGGTTGGGGTCGTTGATGAGGCAAAAAAGTGCGCCCAACTCCGACGACCACAACGCCGAAAGTCGTTCCTCGCCGCCATCGTCGCCGGCGCGTGTAGCCCACACGCCTACCTCCGGCAAGACCCACTCGTCGCCCCCGCAGCCGCAAACAGAGTTGTCGGAGCCTCCTAAGCCCATTCCTAGGGTCGGTGACGACTCGATTGGGCTATATTTTAATAGATCTGAGTTTTAATCTCTGCTCCTTTTTTTTCTCGGTGTGACCCACTCACCGCCTTGTCGGAGCCTCCTGAATTTGTTCCTAGGGTTGGTGATGACTCGTTTGACCTTTTCTTGAGTAGATCTAAGTTTTTAAGTTTTGCTCCTATTTTCTCGGTGTGACCCATACGCCGTCGTTGTCATGGAGACTTCTAGTTGCGTTCTACAGGATGTTTGAAGTAAAAATTATTCCTTTGAAAGCAATGGATGAATCAATGAGTAAGCCCTTTGGATCATGTACTCTGTCCATAAAAGGTAAGATTTGCCTCAAAAATATTGATCATGTGTCTCAAGGTATTTGGATCCTTGATTCGGGTGTAAGTGAACATATGACACCTTTTAGTGTGTCTTTCAACTCATATGGTAAAAGAAATAAAGTACAACTTATTACAGCTGTGAATGGTCAGGGTATACCTATATGTGGCTTTGGGAATATAATTTTGCACTCATCTATTGTATTGAAGGATGTTTTACATGTTCCTTAATTAGCTAAAATCTCATCTCTGTGCAAAAACTCATAAAGGATTTAAATTGCTCAGTAACATTTTTCTCAACTTATTGTGTTTTTCAAGACCTTGCTGCGGGAAGACAATTTTAACTGCTAAGGAGCAGAGCGGGTTGTATTTTTTAGAATTTGATGACCAAAGCAACACGAAAATCATGAGTCAACAAGCACGATCTGAGATGTGGGCAAAATCCCAAATATGGTTACATCATCAAAGGCTTGGACATCCTTCATTCAGTCTTATCAAGTCCTTATTTCCCCACTTGTTTACCAAATAATCTGTTAAGTAGTTTAATTGTGATATTTGTCAATTTTCAAAACACCATCGTGCATCTTATCCTATTAGTCATAAAAAAAGTATTTCTCCATTTGATTTAATTCATTATGATGTTTGGGGTCCTGCCATAGATTCTATTTCTGGAGCCAGATGGTTCGTTACCTTTATTGACAATTGTATCCATGTCACATGGACATACCTTATGAAAAATAAATCCGAAGTTTTTCAAATTTTTGTTAATTTTTTTAATCATGTCCAAAATCAATTTGGAAAAAATATCAAAAGAATTAGGTCTGATAATGGTACTGAATATGTGAATCATGAATTTCTCAATTTTTTGTTTCATAATGGTATTGTTTATGAACTAACCTGTGTTAACACCCCTCAACAAAATTGGGTTGCAGAAAGAAAGAATCGCCATCTTCTTGAAGTAACTAGAGCTCTTCTTTTTCAAATGTCTGTTCCAAAATATTACTAGGGAGAAGCTGTATTAACTGCCACATATCTCATCAACAAGTTACCCACTCGTATCCTTGATAATGATAATTCTTACCATTATTTGTGGTGCAATTTTCTTACCAAATCAACTCTCTTAAAGCTTGAAACATGCTTAATCATCTCTTTTATCTAACTTTGTGAATATGTTTGGCATAGGTTACACATAAAAGTTTTCATCACTAATTCCTCAAGTTTTATAGGAAATTTGTGTGCTTTGGAAGAGTATCCAAACTATCAAGAGTGGGAGCCCAAGATGAGCTACAAGAGCAAGCATATCTGCAGAGAAAGAGAAAAAGATGTAGTGCAGAAAAATCAGGCCCGGGCCCCCCAAAAGGGGGCTGAGCTCCCTTTGCTTCGCTGATCCAGTCAAAACTTGGCGCTTGGGCGCCCAGTAGGGGGTTGGGCGCCCTTTGCCTCACATTTTTAGCCTAAAGCTGGCACCTGGGCACCCCAAAAGGGGGTTGGGCGTTTTTTGCTTTGCATTTTCTGTTTAATCTTGGTGCTCGGGCACCTGGGCGCCCAAGAAGAGGGGGGTTGAGCGCGACTTTTGCTAACATGACACCCTAGACCTATTTAAGGCTCTCATGCAACGAGGGTGCCATCTTCTTAACGGCTGAAACACGAAAACACACTTTTGGACCTGTGAGAGCTAATTTTGAGCTGTAGGAACTCTCATTTCTTCCTCCTTGGGTCTCCATCTCTTCCATTTTCTTCCATTGTAAGCTCAAGCTCTCCATGACTATGGAGAGCTAAGTTCATTTTGTTGGGGAATGATGTAAACTATGAAACTCTCTGTAAATACATGTTTTGAATGAATATAAGCTTCTTTCATTATTTGCTAGTGTTTATGTCCTTTACTTAAAGCTTGTTGTGACTTAATCAACCATAGCATGATTTTAGGGTTTTCTTGATATTGGGAAATGTTGTGTGAACCTTGAACTGGACTAAACACCTAAAGGAAATAATGTTTAGGGATAGAGTTGGACCTTTAGTTGTCTTAAACCTCTAGTCTTAATGTAGATGAACTTGTTAGGTTGCCAAGGGATTGAGATTTAATGAGTAAATTTAGGCTCTCTCTACCAAGGGATTGGGTTTGAGTAACTTAGTAGGTTGACTTGAGCATATTAATGAAGAAGAAGTAATGTGCCTTTGCATGAGAGTGTAATAGGTGAAGTCATTCTCCAACATCTCCATTCCATATCATCTCTAATCACTTCATTTCTTAGTGTTTTGACCACAAGAAGTTCAATCTTTTACTTATGCATTATGTTTATTTTCATTGCACAAATTCACGTTAAAGGGAATCATTCTTTAGTCTAAATTAGTTAGATAATTGTACGATTGCAAAGTGTTAAATGAGTCTCTTGGGATACGATATCTGGTCTTATCGATTTTATTACTTGAACGATTTGGTACACTTGCCAAAGAGATTAACAAGTTTTTGGCGCCGTTACTGGGGATTCGGTGTTAACACTTCACTTTTGTGTGATTTCTAACCCATTTAGGCTTTATTCTTATATTCTTTTTACTGTGCATAATTTTGTTTTTATTATTTTGGGCTAATTTGGTGCTCTAGTATTGTTGTCTCTAGTGTATGCAGGGCACTATCCGTACTAGGAGCACAACATCCTCTGAACCTCTTCTCTTAGATCCTGAAGTTGAGAAGATAGCCCGAAGAAACAATAGTAGAAAAAGAAGAGAGAACAGGGCTTCTAGAGAAACTTCTCCCACTCCTGTGATTCTTGAGCAACCCATCTTCCCTGCATTTGATTAGGAAGTGGAATATGTGGCTGACAATAGAAATGGTAATGGTGATGGGCAAGCTAGACGCACTTTGGAGGATTATTGTACTTTTTTATGGCCGCTTCATTTCAATAGCAT
Source organism: Vigna reflexopilosa (assembly GCA_027742785.1). Classification (NCBI taxonomy): domain Eukaryota; kingdom Viridiplantae; phylum Streptophyta; class Magnoliopsida; order Fabales; family Fabaceae; genus Vigna; species Vigna reflexopilosa. The sequence goes on from CM050932.1 coordinate 19,624,604, forward strand.
TGCTCGGCCACGGGTCAATGCTTCAAACATGGAGATGAAGCCTACTCTCATTCATCTTGTGGAGAGTAATCAGTTCCATGGTCTATCACATGAGAGCCTATTCAATCACATAACCAGCTTCGTTGAGATATGTAACATGGTGAAGCTCCAGGATGTACTTGATGAAGCCATAAGGCTCAGCCTGTTGCCATTCTCTCTTGGAGGCAACGCCAAAGCATGGCTCAATTCATTTCCTGAAAACAGCCTCACTAGCTGGGATGATGTGGTAACCAAATTTTGCAACAAATACTTCCCTCAGTCCAAAGTTAACAAAGGGAAGCAAGAAATCTCATCTTTCTAGTAGAATGTTAGTGAGACATTGAGTCAAGCTTGGGATAGATTCAAGGGGCTACTGAGGAAGACACTCACTCATGGGTTTGATGAGCCAACTATCCTGAACATGTTTTTGGGAGGATTAAGATCCCAAACCAAGTTGATGTAGGATGCCTCAAGTGGAGGAAACATCCGTTGGAAGACACCAGAAGAAGCTCATGAGCTAATTGAGAACATGGCTGCAAATGACAATGAATTGCAGAATGAAAGGGGTCGACAGAAAGGTGTCTTTCAACTACAATCTCAAGATGTCATCTTAGCTCAAAACAAGATAATGACCCAACAACTTGACATTCTCATGAACAAAGTCTCTCGGTTGCAAGGGCTCCAAAATGTGTCACACGCCCAACATCAAGGGTGTGAGTTGTGTGGTGGAGAGCATACAAATGGTCAGTGTGTTATGCATGCCAATACTCAAGAAGATGTAAATTATATGGGTAATCAAAACCGGTAAAGTAACTACAACCAAGGTTGGAGACCACACCCAAGCATGGGCGAAGGACAAGTTGGGCCATCAAATAGACCACCACAACAACAATATCAACCACACCCTTCTCAATCAGATAAGACTTCTAAGTTGGAGGACACTCTCCAACAATTCATACAAGTCTCCATATCCAATCACAAAAGCACTGAAGCTTCTATCAGGAACTTGGAGATCCAAATGGGCCAACTGGCCAAAAAGCTAGAAGAGAAGTTTGACAAGGGTTTTGGAGCCAACATTGAGGTTAAGCCAAAGGAAGAATGCAATGTTATCACTAATAGAAGTGGTAAGGTTTTGGCTGAGAGAGAGATGACAAAGAAAAGGAAGCTGATGAGATGAAAAAACTGAGTGGTGAGAAAGATGATGAGAAAGAGAATGAGAAGAGAAAAGTAGAGGATGATAGTAAAAAATTGAGAATGCCAGAGGAGAGAAAAAGAAAGAAGAAGGAGGTGAGAAAAGAAAAGAAAAAGAGATCGTGAAACACCTTCTTTATCCCAAAATCTCCTCTAATAAAGAGAAGGAGAAACAATTGGCTCGGTTCAAGCAAATATTCAACCAACTTGAGATCACCATGCCCTTGACCGAAGCTCTACAACAAATCCCTGCTTATGCGAAGTCAATGAAGCAAATCCTCAACAAGAAAAAGAAGTATTTAGATGAGGAAACAATTGAAGTGCAGGGAAATTGTAGTGCCATAATGCAGAAGACTTTCCCTCCAAAATTGAAAGATCCGGGGATTTTCACCATTCCATGCACCATTGGGAATCATGAGATAGGGAAAGCACTCGTTGACTTAGGGGCTAGCATCAATCTGATGCCCCTATTTATGCTCCAGAAGATTGATGGTCTGGAGGTCAAGTCTACAAGAATGCTCTTGCAAATGGCAGATAGATCCATCAGGCATCCCTATGGTGTGGTAGAAGATGTGGTGGTTAAAATTGACAAGCTCCAATTCCCGGTTGACTTTGTGGTTATGAAACGGGGGAAGATGCAGAAATACCCCTCATTCTTAGAATACCTTTTATGAAGACGACCAAGGTTGTCATTCATGTGGATAAAGGAATTGTACAATTGAAAGATCAAGATGAGGAGGTAACTTTCAATGTCTTTGAAGCGGGGCAGCAAAATCAAGAAGAACAGACTAATCCTAAAGATAAAAATGAAGTTCTATCAGTGATTAGTTTAATAGGGCAAGCTGCCAAAGTGGTCAGCAAAAGGGTTAACTGTTTCTCTGCAAAAATGAAGGATGAGGATGGAGACAAAGAAGAGAAAGTTGTTCATCGACACTCCATTGTGGAAAGTGATGAACCCAAACCTGGCAAACCCGTGAAGCTCAAGAACAGGTTATGGGTTATCAAGGCACTAAAGGCAAATTGGGTACTTGAAATCGAGGCTCCCTATTCAAGGAGAGTCAAGTTGGTGACAAGAAAATTGCTGAGATTATGTTGGTGTCATGAAAGAAAGAAGCACACCAACATCAAAAATCAAACTTGAGCATAATGGTGTCAAGCTAATGACGTTAAACGAGCGCTTGCCTGGAGGCAACCCAGTTTTATATCCTTTCTCTTGTGTTATTTTGTTATTTTAGTGTGTTTTGATTGGTTGAATTTGGTTTGATGTGTGTTATATGTCAATTAGTTGTTTTAGGAAATGTGTTTTTGATTTGAAGTTATGTGATTTTCATTTTTAAGTTATTACTTGTGACTAGTTGCATTAGTGCAATGTTGTGTGTTGTGGTACTTTGTTGTGAATAAGAGTGCTTCAATTTGTTTAGATGTGTTATGGTGTATTGGTGTATGTTTTAGTTTGGTTTGTTGAGTTTGGGTAAGCTTAAAGTGCTTTTATGTGTCAAAGTTAAGCCTTGAGTTGGATACTTGGAAAGCTTTGGAAGTGTGCACTTGATTTGTCATTCTTGCACTCAATTTCACTTCTTATGGATTTGAGCAAGTTTGTATAGTGACAATATATGAATCTTGACTGAATTGAATGCTTAGAAGTGTTTAAAATCAAAAGTCAAAGTTGAGAAGCCCTCAAGAACAATCTGCAGAATTCTGCAGAATATGCTGCAGAATCCACGCCCGAGCCCCACAGGGGCGCCCAGGCTTGAGGTCTACACACAGAACAGGTCCAGGTTGTGTTGGTTTTTAGCTTTCTGACTGGTCACGCTCAAGCCCCCTTAGGGGTGCCCAGGCTTGAGGTTTGCACATAGAAATTGCAGTTTTGGGCTTTGGTGCACATAAATTGTGTTTTTAAACCTTTTTGTGTTGTTGTACCTTTGGGGGGTTTTAATTTTAAACCTTCCCCCTATATTTATGTAGTTTTTTGATTGTATGTTGAATGATTGAAGGTGTTTTTGTGATGTGTGTTTTAGTTTGATTTTCTTTGAGTGTTTAAGTTTGTTTCATAACTGTTTAGTGTGCTTAGTCTATTGTTAGAGTGATTGGTGTATGTTCATGTGTCTTTGTTGGTCTTAGTATATTTTAGTGTGTGTTTGGACCTTTGTCTTTTGTTGTTGACTATGGGATGCTTATTCTTCTTTAAGCTTACTTTGTGCAGGACAACATCTTCCTTAGGACTTTGAAAGTGTCGACATCACCGATGGTCAACCTTTGAGGCATGTGTGAGCTGAGCACCCTATTACTTCAAGATTTTGCTGCTCGTATAGCATGGCCTGAGGGCTAGGCCCCTATTGATGGGGGAGGTGGAACAATTGCGGAGTATAAGCTACTGTGAGGAGGAAGATGTGTCAGATGAAAGTGAAGTTAGTGTTCCATGGGAGCTGCTAGAGCTACAAAGTGTCCAACTTGAATGGTTTTTCAGTTTCTAGTTTTTTTTTGCTTTCAGTTGTTCTAGTTCTAGTTATAGTTGTTGCTTTTAATTTTGAACTTGGCTAACTAGATAGACTTGTTTGCAAGGGTTTGGTCTTAAGGAACTATATGTTTTGTTGGGTTTGAATTAAAAATCTCTTGTGTTTGCTCTTTTTCTTTATGATTGATTCTGAAAAGTTGTGAGATGATGTTGTTAATCCCCTGGAAAGTGTACCAGATCGTTATCAAGTAATATAATCGGTAAGACCGAATATCGTTCTCCCAAAGGACTCTTAGGCCCTATCTTTCATGTAGATTTATTGCATAAACTTGAGAAAGAAATAATTTTGTGGTTGTATGCAAAATGAAAATAAACATCCAAATGCAAGTGAATCAATTGGCAAAGAAAAGATATGAATAAATGAAGTTGTTGGGGTTTGCAATTTCATCTTATCCGCCCTCTTATATCTACTTTTCTTATTTAATTCGCTTTACTATCTAATTGTCATGCAAACTTTCTTTGCCTACGCTAAACCCAATCTTTCGGTGAAAAGAGCCTATCAATAACTACTAGTTTACTATCTCTAGTCTTCCTGAGTAATTAGCAATGCATATATCACAGAAGCAAAATACAATTAATCGTCCTACCCGTATCTCTAGGCAATATTGCTTAATCAAAGAATTCCCTATCAGTTCATGACTTCCCTGTACGTCTCCGTATCAACAAAGGCAAATATCTTCTTACCGAATGAGTTAAACGATAAAAGCATTGAGCATAGATAAGAAACCCAACAATTGATAATATAAGCATATGAATAAAATAAGAATTTCAATATAAGACAGTTTCAAAAGATTACATTGTTCCCCAACAATAAAAGGTTTAGTTCACCATGGACATGGTGAAACTAGATGGAATTAAATGAAAGAATGGAAGAGTATATCCTAGATTTGATAAATTGGAGCCTAAGCATCCAAGAAATCGCCTCCAAGGAGTGTAGAACAGCTCTGGACGTCTCTGCCTACCAAAAGAATACTTTGAAGGTCGTACTAGGGCTATTTATAACGCATCAAAGTAATAGAATTTAAGCCCAAGCCCAACATTCCACCGCTCAACGCCTCATTTGACCGCTCAGCGGTTTCCCTCTAATCACAGGACCGCTCAGCGGTTTGCCTTTAATCGGCTGGACGCTCAGCGACACCGCTTGAGCGAGAGGCAGTGACTGCTCCCTCGAGTCTGGCGCTCAGCGCTGGAAAATAGCGTTGAGCGGTGACTTTGACTCTTCTTTTCTTCCTTTTTCTCCTTCTTTCTTGTGTGTAAGTCCTCGCTTCTTCACTTCCATTTTCAATTCTCATCAAAACCCTGCAAAACAATGCAAAACAAGCATAATATCTCTAAAAACAACTTTTGACTCTCATATGACTCAACTAAGTGTTTTACTTGATTCTAAGCCCATTCTAAGCCATAAAGGGTGTGTTTTGATATCAAATTTAAGTATAAAAATAACGGTTATTAAACTGTTATCACAACTCCAAATTTAAAACTTTGCTTGTCCTCAAGCAAACACGACAAAACTTGGCTTTCCACTTTTTCATCAAAATAATTCAACATTTTGAAAATTCATTTTTCTCACAACAAGAATTACTCAATTCAGATTTTCAGTGGGATCTTATCAAGATGCATACATGCTTCTATTTAATTCAGTTCACATAATCACATACTTTTCCATAGATGCTCCACTTATGAATGATCAATTCACTAAGCAAGAAGTAACCATACAATTTATTAATCATCTCCAAGCAAGTGTCATCACAAGGACTTTTCCAAGGCTTATAATGAGGTTGGGTTAACAAGAAAATTTGGTTTTTCTGGAACACAAAATCCTTGAGTTAAGAGACTTATTTTAACATTCAAAGTTCAAGCACAAACTCTCTTTTTAACCAATCTCACTCATTCCCAACTTCTTTCCTTTTTCTCTTTATTTTTACATTGAGCTCATCTTTCATGCTTTTTCTTTTCTTTTCTTTTCTTTTCTCATGCTTTTCTTCCATTAAACACTTGAGCTCAATGCCTTTCTTTTGCCTTTCAATTTCCCCAACAACCCCAAACTTGAATCTTGGCAATATCATACAATTATTCTCAACCCAACTCAAGGTAAAAATTTTCAAAGCAAGGGTTTTCATCCTGTTTCAAGGCTAGGGTTAAAAAAGGATAGAACACATGGTTCTCTTTTCTTTGGGTTAATATTTGGCTAAGAATGGCTTCCAAAAATGACCTTGATCATATGACATAAACATGCAATTCAATCGATTATAAAGATTCAGGCAATATCATTTATGCTTCCATATGAACAACACATATATCAATAAACACTCTAGAGTTCAATACCTCACACAGCTGTGCTTTTCTCAAACATCATTCATACACCCTACTTAGCATCATAATCACAATCATAAATCATCACACATCTGTTCACATAGCTAGTGAACCATTCACCTGTATATCAGCATGCAACACAAACTCAATCGTCATCCACATCCAATCATCATCAAATGAACTCATCATGCAAAACAATCAAGTCAAACAATAGTCAGAAAAGGTGTTCAAGCCAAGCATAGACACTTACACTACTCAACAAAATTCAACCTATTCTAAAAATTCAAAGTACAAAAGAAAAAGATAAAACCCCTGTTCTAAGCATGGACATCCATCAGTAGATGCCCTCTCAACTCATGTCATCATCTGAGTCCTCTTGATCTCCAGCTTTCGCATCCTCAAAGTCATCCTCCTCATCATCCTCGTCCATGCCTGGTGCTCTAGCTGCTCCAGATCCGCTACCCTGTGCCTTTTCCTGAGGCCAAGCCATAGCACTATGGAACTCATCCATAGTCCACATGTGCACCGGTGGTGTGTCACACAGCCCCACTATCATCTCGGCAGTAGCTATCTGCCCCTGCGGAGAGACTCCAATCTGGCCTCCATCATGGACATATACATGTCCCTCATCTGGAATGGCTTTGCATGCTGTGTAGGTGCATCCTCCTGTTCGGCTGCTCCTCTCCTGGGATGTCTTCTAGGCACTGGTCCAGCTGCCTCATCCCCTCCACAAAACTGTCGATAATAAGAGGCATCTATATGGCCTTCCTAGGCCTCTCATATGGTGGATTAGAAGTATCCACCCCAGCCTGCTGACACAGAAAGGTAATCAGGGACAGATGTCCCAACGGCTTCCTGCTACTCACAGAAGTAGCACAACTCTGGATCTCGTTGGTGATGACCTAACCAACATTCACATCCATCTGCCTCAACATACAGTAGCTGAATATGATCCTGTGCATGGTGATATCAGAAACATGGGAGCACGACTGAATATTGGCATGAGTAAATGCCATCCAGTACTTCGCCAGAGATGTTAGATCTGCCCTCTTGATGTTGACGGGCATTCCATTTGGGTTCCTCTGAAAATGTCCTCTAGGGACATACATAACCATCTCAATATCCTCAAAATCTCTGAACTCCCCTGTATATGCTGCATACTGGCACTGCTCACCTGGCCACTCAGTGCCTAAGAAGCTGTTGATGGTGTCGGGGTTATATCGGATGATCTGCCCCCTAACATAGCTCATATATCTCCCCGTCGACACTCCTCCTCTGGTCAAGGCATTTGCATAGAACTCCTTCACAAGTTCAATGCTAGCTGGTGCAGGATATGTAGCCAACCTCTCCCAATAATCTTCTTTCCTGCACAGTCACATAATGTTCCTCATGTTTCCTGGAAAGGAACCTAGGAGAATAGAATCTTCTCGGCCTCTCCGACTCTTTCCTCTTGTTCCCATCAACCTTCACTTTGCTTCTTGAAGATGATGACATTCCTACATCAAATACAATTCAATAATCCCAGGAAATTCATCATTAGAGGTTAGCAAATCATCAATCATACATCTAATCAAGCATTGTCCAATGCTGAGGGAAGAACAGGGCCCCTCAGCGTCCCTGTATCAACAATAAAACAACCACTCAAAACCTGACGCCGATCGCTCAGCGTCCAAATGGACCGTTCAACAGCAGCGTCGAGGGTTTTACAAAAATCGTTTCCTAAATGCCGTAATCTCCACTTTATCACATATTTCTCAATTCCATACCAAATTTATGCAGTTTAATCGGTTCAAAAGGTTTATATTTCATCAAATCATGCATAGAAATCAAAAGCCCTAATTTCTCATGTTCCTACACACGTTCTTCATCAAATTTCAATTCTAGAAACCCTAAGAATGAAATTGCATGACTTACTTGAGTGGAGATCCTCTAGATGTTTACAAGACTCTTTTTAATTGATGATAAATGCCTCCTAATGCAAAGCTCTCACCAAAAACCCCAAACTTTTGACAATGGAATGGTGGAAAGATGAGATTTTTGTGAGTGGGTGATGGGAAAAGTGGGGAAAACTCTTTGGAAAGCTCTTGAAAGTGAAAGAGAGGTGTTAGGGGTCGTAGAGACCGCTTTGGAGAACTTCAAAGAAGAGTTTTCAAAGTGCAGAAACCCTTAAAACGCTGAGCTTTTAAAATCCTGTGTTGGGTCTGCGCCGCCACCACTTAGTGGTCAAATGGACCGCTCAGCGGTGAACGTTAAAAACAAAATTCTTCTTCTTTGCTTGCCTTCACATGTTCAACCCTGTAGCACTTGATTTCAACTTTCAAAATTTTAATTATGTGCATTTCCCCTCTCATGTGAAACATTCAAACCTATAATGCACTAGAACAAAGTTTAAAAACAAGAAAATAATCAACTGGGTTGCCTACCAGGTAGCGCTTGTTTAACGTCACGAGTCTGACCCAAACCTTCTAGCACTCATCAGTAAGTGCCTCTCAACACCTTTCAGTAGGTGTACTTACCTGTATCCTTCAGTAGATACATACAAATTAGCATCCCTCAGTAGATGCTACCCAAAAATTGTTTAAAAATCCAAAAATTACATGTCCAAAATAAAATAAAACTAAAACTAATGTTTTAGAACACATATTATGCCCTCCAGCAAATCACGTCTTCTCTTTCGTATTAGTGTCTTTGGTACACCAAATCCTCAGCTTTCTTCTATCCACTTTCTTGGTACGTTTAGAGTATGGCGCTTCAATCTCCACCACTCCTTTCTCTTTCAGTTCTTTCACTACACACTCCTTCATCTTGTACTTCACCTTTATGCCAGGTCGGAGTGAGTGCTCTTTTGATTCAAGATGGATTGTTCGTCCTTTATCAATATCTTCATTTATAGGTACTTGCAAAACATTACAACTATTAGTATCAGTACCTGTGCTCTCTCCAGATGCAGCATCTCTTCTGGACTTTTTGTGTCTGGCTCTCTTCTTTATTCTCATGTTATTCTCTTTAGAGCCATTGTACAACAACACATTTTCTTGATCTCTTAGCATGATCCTCCCGTCATGGATATTAATAAGCATTTTTGAAGTTGTCATGAAAGGTCTTCCCAGAATCACTGGAATCCTTTCATCCGTCTCCATATCCATGACTATAAAGTCAACCAAGAACTCTAGCTGCTCAACACGAACAATCACATCCTCCACCATACCAAATGACTTTTTAGTAGAACCATCCGCCACCGTCACAGTAAAATTAGATGGTTTTAATACTAACCCTCCAATTTTCTTCAAGAAACGCTTAGGTATCATATTAATACTAGATCCAGAATCTAGCATAGCTCCTCCTACATCAACATCATTAACAACACACGGAAAATTCAAACACCTTGGATCCTTCATTTTTGGCGGATGTGTCCTCTTTTTAGGTTGGATAGAAATTTCATGTTCTTCTTCATCAAGATCTATCACCTCTCCAAAATAATATTTTATTCTCTTGGAGTAAACTGGAATCTGCTAAATCATTGAAGGCACCATAGTCACTTGATTGAAAATCTCTCTAAATTGCCCATTGTGACCATCTCTTCTCTCTAAATTGCCCATTGCCCATAGTCACTTCCTTTTCTGTTTTCCTTTTACTCCTGGTTACAACAGCTTTGCACTCCTCTTTAGGGTTAACAGCAGTATTAGCCCTAAATTGGTTTTTCTCTGTGGTTTCCACCCTCTTTGACAGTTGACCAATTTGCATCTCCACAAATCTGAAACTAGCTTGATCACTTGCATGTTGAGACTCATAAACCTTCAAAAATTTGTCAAATCTCTCATTAAGGTTTCTGACAGTCTCTGTCAAACTATTCACCTGCTGCCACAAGGGTGATGGTTGTTGCGGTCTGTTGTTAAGGAAGCCTCCTGCTTGCCCAGATGGGTTATTTTGAGTTTGCCCAATACTAGGATGGTTTTTCCAACCTTGGCTAGAGTTGCCTTGGTTGAAATTTCCCTGCCTATATTGGAACTGATTCCCCATATAATTTGCTTCCTGTTGCATCTCTTCTGGCACAGCACATTGACCATTAATATGGTCACCACCATAGAAGTCACAAAGTTGTTGAGTTTGGGAGACATTCCTAATCTCCTTTGGAAGCTAAGACAAAATCTTCGTTAAATTATCCAGTTTCTGAGTAAGAAGATGATTTTGAGCTAACATAGCATCATCAGCAGGCAAATGCAAAACTCCCATTTTCTGCACTGGTGCGCCTCTCTCACTATATGTCTCTTGTTCATTTGCAGCCATACTCTCGTTAAGATCATAGGCTTCATCCTTGGTCTTTTTCTTTAAGTCACCTCCAGTTGAGGCGTCCAACATCATCTTTGACTGTGTATTTAAGCCTCCAAGGTATGCAAGAACTAGAGTTGTCTTGTCAAACCCATGGACTGGTGTCTTCCTCAACAGGCCTTTAAACCTATCTCATGCTTGTCCGAGAGTTTCCTCCATGCCCTGTTTAAATGAAGAGATCTTCAACCTTCCTTGGGTGACTTTCGACTGTGGAAAATATTTGTTCACGAATTTAGATGCTACAGTCTCCCACGTAGTGAAAGTTCCTTCTGGAAAGGAGTTTAGCCATGTCTTAGCATTGCCTCCCAATGAGAAGGGAAACAAGTTAAGCTCTACTCGATCATCAGATACTCCAGTTATCTTTACAGTATTGTAAATTTCACTGAATGTTGTCAAATGATCATAAGGATTCTCATTTGACAAACCATGAAATTGGTTTCCCTGTACCAGATGAATTAACGCAGGGTTCATCACCATGTTGGTTGTATTATCCCTTGGCATGGTTATACTGTTGAAATGAAACGGGCCCATAACATTTGATGCATCACCAAGTTTGCGTCTGGGAGGAGGTTGCTCAACCGCCATCTCTTCTGGATCTTGTGTAAGAGCTTCTGGTGAGGGTTGTAACAGTCTCTCAGGAGAAGGAAACAGTTTTCTAGATGGACGTCTTACTCTTCTTCCCCTCCTGTCTGATAGTCCTTCAAGAAGCGGTTGCTGGTTTTTCTTACTTCTAGTATGAATGGTTTCCTGCATGCACAAGAAACAAATACCCTAGAAGCAATTTTTATAAAAGTAAAACAAGAACAAAATATATACAAACAAGTCAAATTTAATCAATTTACACTACTTGAAAAGTTAAACCACGAGTCCCTGGCAACAATGCCAAAAACTTGTTAATCCCCTGGCAAGTGTACCAGATCGTTATCAAGTAATATAATTGGTAAGACCGAAAATCGTTCTCCCAAAGGACTCTTAGGCCTTATCTATCATGTAGATTGATTGCATAAGACTTGAGAAAGAAATAATTTTGTGGTTGTATGCAAAACGAACATAAACATGAAAATGTAAGTGAATCAATTGGCAAAGAAAAGATATGAATGAATGAAGTTGTTGGGGTTTACAATTTCATCTTATCTGCCCTCTTATATCTACTTTTCTTATTTAATTCACTTTACTATCTAATTGTCATGCAAACTTTCTTTGCCTACCCTAAACCCGATCTCTCGGCGAAAAGAGTTTATCACTAACTACTAGTTTACTATCTCTAGTCTCCCTGAGTAATTAGCAATATATATATATCATAGAAGCAAAATACAATTGATCGTCCTACCCCTATCTCTAGGTAGTATTGCTTAATCAAGGAATTCCCTATCAGTTCATGACTTCACCGTACGTCTCCGTATCAACAAAGGCAAATATCTTCTTATCGAATGAGTTAAACGATAAAAGCATTGAGCATAGATAAGAAACCCAACAATTGATAATATAAGCATATGAATAAAATAAGAATTTCAATATAAGAGAGTTTCAAAAGATTACATTTTTCCCCAACAACAAAAGGTTTAGTTCACCATGGACATGGTGAAACTAGATGGAATTAAATGAAAGAATGGAAGAGTAAACCCTAGATTTGATAAATTGGAGCCTAAGCATCCAAGAAACCGCCTCCAAGGAGTGTAGAACTGCTCTGGACGTCTCTGCCTGCCAAAAGAATATTCTGAAGGTCGCACTGGGGCTATTTATAACGCATAAAAGTAACAGAATTTAAGCCCAAGCCTAATATTCCACCGCTCAGCGCCTCATTTGACCGCTTAGCGGTTTCCCTCTAATCGTAGGACCGCTCAGCGGTTTGCCTTTAATCGCCTGGACGCTCAGCGGCACCGCTTGAGTGAGAGGCAGTGACTGCTCCCTCGAGTCTGGCGCTCAACGTTGGAAAATAGCACTGAGCGGTGACTTTGACTCTTCTTTTCTTCCTTTTTCTCCTTCTTTCTTGAGTCTAAGTCCTCCCTTCTTCACTTCCATTTTCAATTCTCATCAAAACTCTGCAAAACAATGCAAAAAAGCATAATATCTCTAAAAACAACTTTTGACTCTCATGTGACTCAACTAAGTGTTTTACTTGATTCTAAGTTCATTCTAAGCCATAAAGGGTGTGTTTTGATATCAAATTTAAGTATAAAAATAATGGTTATTAAACCGTTATCAGATGTTTGTTGAGCTCTTAAGCATAGATGGTGGTTGCTCATATGTGTTTGGACAATGATTGGTTTTGATTGTGGTCAACATTCTTGGCAATTTGTTTGATAGATTTTGGAACCGTGAGTTAACCTGTGAGTTGTTGTGCCACTGAATTATTGTTGAATGCTATCACGTTGAATCACAATTGACTTTGCCTGAGTTTCTTCTTTTGAACTATTCACTTGCTCGTTACATTTGATCAAGGCCATCTTTTTCTCCTCCCTCTTCTATATTTTGAGCCAAATAAGCCAATGCCATCCCTTTGAACCCAAAAAGAAAAAGAAATTTCTCATTCCTTGAACCTTGAGCTTGATGTGAAAAATCCTTGACTTTCTTACCTTGAGTTGAGTAGAGTATTCATTTCTGGTATAGGAGAATGGTTTAAGTTTGGGGTAATTGGGGAAATCATGCTACAAAGGAGCATTGAGAAAAAAAAACAAGAAAAGAAAGAAAAGAAAAAGAAGAAAGAAGAACAAAATCGAGAAAAACAATTCAATGAATGAAAGTTGGAAAATGAATGGAGAATTGGTTTCAATTGTTTTGAAGCAAAAGAGAGAATTATGTTATCCTGCTTTGATTTATCTGCTCTCTTAACTCAAGGTGCCTTGTATCTAGAAAAACCAAATTTTCTTCTTAGCCCAACCACAATTCTATCCTAAAAAAGTTCTTGTGATGATAACTTGCATGTGAATGTGTTTAACATGGAGAGAAATGAAAGGCAAAGTTGATTTGTGTGACATTGTGATGGTGGAGTGAAAACAACACACCTCATGACACACCATTGAGCTTGAGTGAAACACTTTATTTGGTGAGAAAGGATTCCATGCATTTTAGGAAAACATTTTGCCATGCTTGTTGATCCCTCATAAAGCCTTTGCATCTGTTTTGTAATATTTTTCCTGTGAGAACCATCATTGAAACTTGATGTGCCAAGGCTTCATTATCTCTTGATTGGTCTTTTCATGATGAGTGAACATGATTGATTTACTTGTTTGATTAAAACTACCTTCTTGAGTTGCTAGACCAAGTTCCTTTTTTGCTTGAGGACAAGCAAAGTTTCAAGTTTGGGGTTGTTGATAACGATAATTCTTACCATTATCTATAGTGCAATTTTCTTACCAAATCAACTCTCTTGAAGTTTGAAACATGCTTAATCCTCTCTTTTATCTAACTTTGTGAATAGGTTTAACATAGGTTACACATAGAAGTTTTCATCACTAATTCCTCAATGTTTTGTAGGAAATTTGTGTGCTTTGGAAGAGCATCCAAACTATCAAGAGTGGGAGCCCAAGAAGAGCTACAAGAGCAAGCATATCTGCAGAGAAAGAGAAAAAGATGCAGTGCTGAAAAATCAGGCCCAGGCCCCCCAAAAGGGGGCTGAGCGTCCTTTGCTTCGCTGATCCAGTAAAAACTTGGTGCCTGGGCACCCTTTGCCTCGCATTTTTAGCCTAAAGTTGGCACCTGGGCGCCCCAAAAGGGGGTTGGGCGCCCTTTGCTTCACATTTTTTGTTTACTCTTGGCGCCCGGGCGCCCCAGAAGAGGGGTACATGGTACGACTTTTGCTGACATGGCACCCTAGACCTATTTAAGGCTCCCATGCAACGAGGGTGCCATCTTCTTGACGGCTGAAGCACGAAAACACACTTTTGGACCTGTGGGAGATGATTTTGAGTTGTGGGAACTCTCATTTCTTCCTCCTTGGGTCTCCATATCTTCCATTTTCTTCCATTGTAAGCTCAAGCTCTCCATGACTATGGAGAGCTAAGTTCGTTTTGTTGGGGAATGATGTAAACTATGAAACTCTCTATTAAATGCACTTGTTTTATATGAATATAAGCTTCTTTCATTATTCAACCATATCATGTCTTAAACCTCTAGTTTAATGCAGATGAACTTGTTAGGTTGCCAAGGGATTAAGAGTTAATGAGTAAATCTAGGCTCTCTCCACCAAGGGATTGGGTTTGAGTAACTTAGTAGGTTGGCTTGAACATATTAATGAAGAAGAAGTAATGTGCATTTGCATGAGAGTGTAATAGGTGAAGTCATTCTCCAACATCTCCATTCCATATCATCTCTAATCACTTCATTTCTTAGTGTTTTGACCACAAGAAGTTCAATCTTTTACTTATGCATTATGTTTATTTTCATTGCACCAATTCATATTAAAGGGAATCATTCTTTAGTCTAAATTAGTAATTAATTGTACGATTGCAAAGTGTTAAACGAGTCTCTTGGGATACGATATCCGGTCTTACCATTTTTATTACTTGAACGATTTGGTACACTTGCCAAAGAGATTAACAATCCTAAATGACATTAGTCCTATAGAGTCTTTATTGTCTTTTGTTCCTTCTTCTTCTCTACTAACGAGTCTACCTAGTAGAGTCTTTGAATGTGTTGTTTTTGTTCATTCTCATCATCCTAACCGCGGTAAATTAGATCCCAGAGTTCTTAAATGTGTCTTTATTGGGTATCCTTCTAATAAAAAAGGGTACAAATGTTATCATCCTCAGAGTCGTCGCGTCTTTATCACCATGGATGTCACCTTTCATAAAACACAATCCTTTTATGTTAGTCCACCACTTCAGGGGGAGAAAACACTTGAAGTGGATGAACTCTCCTTTTTGTCATTACCATGTTTGTCTTTGCAAGATGCCTAAGACCTGAGCAATGAAGCTACCATAGTCCACAGGAAGCTACCATAGTCCACAGTGAGGAAGAAGAGGAAGAAGACAAATTTTTTGGCAAAAAATATGAAAGAAGAGAACAACCCACTTCAACTCTCGAGCAAGCAAAATTGTCTAATCTGAAGGTGAGGATCCCTGAAGATATCAATGAGGAGGAGGTAAGTATTTACCCATTACATTGAGAAAGGGAAGAAGATCATGTGCTAAATATCCTATTTCTCAGTATGTTTGCACTAACAATATCTCTGATAAACACATAATTGCTGCCATTGATGTCACAAAAATTCCTACCTCAATCCAGGAGGCCATGAAACTTGAACATTGGAATTAAGCCATGAAAGAAGAGATGAATGCATTAGAAAGAAATTCAACTTGGGAGATTGTTGTAAGCCAAGAGACAAGAAGGCAGTAGGGTGTAGATGGATATTCACAGTGAAGCATAAGGCAAATGGGACAATAGAAAGATATAAAGCTAGATTGGTGGCAAAAGGATATACCCAAACATATGGGATTAACTATGAGGAGACATTTGCCCCAGTGGCAAAGATTAATATAGTTCAAGTTATTCTCGCTTTGGCTGCCCATTTTCGATGGGACTTACACCAGCTAGATGTGAAGAATGCCTTTCTTCATGGAAATCTAGATGAGGAAGTGTACATGGAGATTCCCCCAGGTTTTGAAGTGAAAAATGAAAGAAACAAGGTATGCCTCCTGAAGAAAGCATTGTATGGTCTTAAGCAATCCCCTAGAGCATGGTTTGGAAGATTTACAAAAGCAATGGTTTCCTTGGGATACAGACAAAGCCAAGGAGATCATACTCTATTCATAAAGCACTCTTCTACAGGTAAACTCACTCTATTACTTCTACAGGTAAACTCACTCTTCTACTTGGCATTAAAAGATAAATTGGCAGCTCAATTTGAAATGAAAGACCTAGAAAAACTCAAATATTTTCTTGGAATAGAGGTTGCCTACTCCAAGAAAGGGATTTTCATCTCCCAAAGGAAATATGTATTTGATCTCCTCAAAGAAACAGGAAAGTTGAGGTGTAGAACCTCTACAGTTCCTATAGAACAAAATCACAAAATTGGATGTGAAGAAAGTGTTCCTGTAGAGAAGGCCCAATATCAAAGATTGGTAGGAAAATTGATTTATCTATCACACACAAGACCATACATTGCTTATGCAGTTAGTGTTGTGAGCCAATTTATGCATGATCCAAGAGAGAGACACATGCAAGAAGTTGACAAAATTCTCCAATACTTGAAGTCAAGTCCAGGAAAGGGGCTATTATTCAAAAGGGAAGACATGTTGACTATGAAGATATATACTGATGCTGACTATGCAAGTTCTATAACTGACAAAAAATCTACTTCTTCTGGGTATTGTGTGTTTCTTGGAGATAGTCTGGTAACATGGAGAAGCAAAAAGCAAGATAAAGTATCTCGTTCTAGTGTAGAAGCTAAATTTTGAGCTCTTGCTCAAGGAATGTGTGAAAGACTGTGGATGAAAATCATTTTGGATGATCTTAAAATCAAAGTGGAAAATTCGGTGCAACTACACTGTGACAATAAGTCTCCATGAGCATAGCTCATAATCCAGTTCAGCATGACAAAACCAAACACATTGAGATTGACAAACTATTTCCATTTTAGTGTTATGCAAATGGTAAGAGGTATTTCAAAGAATTATAATTATTAAAGGGACATGAAAAAGATATTCAATTTAACAGAAATTAAAGTGTCGAAGTATGGGCGTGGATAAGGTACAAGTTTAAGAAGAAAATTTTTTTCTCATAAGGTTTATTTATTGCGTAAGTGTGTGAACATAACAGCCCACTGAATTAAGGAAAGTAAGACCAATAAGAAGGGAAAATGGAAAGAGGTAGGATAAGAATCCAAGGAACAACAAACCTATGTTTTCGTTTTACAGGTAAAAACCCCATATCTCAACTAATCTCTTATAAATGCCTTTTTATAGTTAAGTTATGGAAAAAAATATATGGGACAAATTATTTCTTCCTTATTAATCTCTAAAATTTTGTGCAGTTATATGAAAATAGGTACAACCTTGACATCACACACAAAAGCTTACTTTTATGCTTGTCACAAAGATTGGCCCACTTTTATGTATTATAAATGTTGTATTGCACTTTTTAGGATTGGATAGACATTTTGTTTGACTCAATAATGTGAAAAAGATTTTGTTTTCGTGTAATCAACTTATTTTTTTTAAATTATATTTTGAATAAGATATAAATTGATAAGAAAATCTAATTAGAGTGACAAATTATCATAATTCTTATTGTAAATATTAACTATATAATGGATAGAAATTCCATTTATAAAATATATAAGATACTTTGCTATAAAAAAATTGTATACACTCAATCAATTATTTGTTATAATAAATTATTTATGTTATAATTAATAATAAATTATTTATGTTATAATCAACAATAAATTATTTATGTTATAATCAACAATAAATTATTTATGTTATAATCAACAATAAATTATTTGTTATAATCAACAATAAATTATTTATGTTATAATCAACAATAAATTATTTATGTTATAATCAACAATAAATTATTTATGTTATAATCAACAATAAATTATTTATGTTATAATCAACAATAAATTATTTATGTTATAATCAACAATAAATTATTTATGTTATAATTAACGAATACACATTACACCGACATGAAGTTCATCACCATATTCCTATATGAAATTTTGACTAACATAGAGTAGTATTCAGAATTTATATACTTCTTTTATAATATCCATGTTTCGAATCAAATCAAATTATATATATATATATATATATATATAGATATTTCTGAACAAAATAAATTCTAATATTCATTATAAAAATAATAAATAATAAAATGCATTAATAATTATACTTAAATATCCTTAAAAGTTAAATCAAAGTCATGAAAAGTAAACTAGATTAAATACTACACATAATGTTATAAAAGCAAGCCCTAAGAAATAATAATTTAGAAATATCACACCATATTATTAATATGATAGCACCAACACAAAAGAACAATATGTCTCATAATTCTAGATAAAATAGACTGGCTGCATGTGAATAGATGCCATAAAGGCTAATTTTTGTTCCATAGAGAGATAAAACATGATGAAATTGCAAAAGCAAAAGAGAAATTGTGACAGTAAGCCAATTTCTTCTTGATTTATGAAGTGGACGCGTCGTGAGTCATTCCCCAACTGCGAATCCCAAAGAGCAACTCTCCTGAGGCAATCAAGAATTCCATAGCCTGCTGTTTTGACAGCAACCTCACCACACCCTTCAATGTTCTCATCCGTAGATCATCTGCTTTTTTTATGATGGGTATCAGCTCTGTGATCTTCTCACTCATATCCATCTCATAGCTCATCATCTCGCTTGCAGTCTCCTGCCACTCTGCTAGCTCATCCGTGATCTCATTCTCCTCTTTCACCTTCATTACAAAAAAAAAAAACACTAATCTCAACAAAACAATCTCAACAAAACAAGTCACGTGAACATTTTACTAAAACATCAAATTTCATTTTACTCTGTCTGTCTTGTCTCTGCTTCTGTCTCATCCCAATAAACGACAAATTTTCTGCTACTTTTCTTCTAATCACAGAATTTAAATCTTTAAATCTACTCCATATTGTTAACAAATCATATAAATTATTCAATGCAATTATTTACTATTTTGTTTCGATAAAAAAGAGAACCAAACCACACCAATGATAATCTGGAAAACCCTGCATGCATGCTACTTCAAACTGTAGCATAGCAGAAAATTTTAAACTAAGATTAGGAATTGAAGAGTGAGAAAGAAGAAGATAAAAAAGAAGAGTGTTAAATACAGTTTCACACTGGAGTTCGCTCATGAGACGAAACTGGGAGGAGCTGAGGTCGCCGAGGTCTCCGGTGCGGATGCCATAGAGGATATCAATGATGTGAGTCTCAAAGAGGAGGGAAGACTCTGTGTAGATGAGGTGGAAGATGGTGGTGGGGCGCCAGCCAGTGATCCAGTGGAGGGAGCGCTCAAGGGTGGTGGTCCATGGCGCAAGGAAAACGCTGAGAGGATCCCTCTCCACCTCCTCCCATTTTTCTACGAAGTAGTCTTGGTGCTGTCTCATGACCCTTTCCATGGCTTCTGCAGTGTGGTCATCCTTCAAATCCTTCACCATGACCTTCAACTGAACAAACCAAAATCTGTGAAAGTTGGCGAAAGAAGTGACCATGGCAATACTTTTGGGTCTGTGAGTTTGGCTTTGGTAATTATTTAAGGCTGTTGTGGTTGTTGGTATCTGAATGAAGATAGGGTTTGAGGTGGCTTGACATGCATGCAGGTCTTACGTGTTTCTTTCTCGGAGCTCAACATGTCCAACGCTCTTTGACGCAATTCACCACCCAATACTTTTTCTTTTTATTTCCCAATGATTAATACGTCCAAAATATATACTTGATAAAAGCCAAAACGATAAAGTAGAAAACGCCTACTAATAAAACTAGGTAATTTTATTCTTTACATTTTTTCTTTAAAAATAAACTATTAAGTGTACCTTATCTTCAAAATCCCTTATAACAATGGAATATGATCACACTTGTCTTAAAGATAAAAAATTAATTTTGAAAAATAAATATTATTTAAGAAAACTCAGGACTATTAAATTGATTAAAATAAAAATAATTTTGAATTTTGTCAGATAAAGTATCAGGGTTTATAAGTGTAAAAAATAATTGTATTATAGAATGTGACTTAATAAATATAAATTTTTACATCATCTAAAAATACTTAAAACAAAAGATCATTTCAATTAGTTTAGTTATTTTGTTGCACTTGTACTGCAAGAACAAACTAATGGCTTATGTGTTCATGCAGGCTTTGGTTTTGTAATGTGCTTATACATAGGTAACTTTATATTTGTATGTCGATCTCCTATTTTGAGTGTCTTATTATAATTGGTGGAATTTAAATTGATGTTTTATATCTTCATTATAGCATAGTATTAAAATTTAAAGTGTGAATGATTTTTGTTGAGATATCAATTGTGGATAATGTATATAATATGGATATATTTTTTTAACTGATATTGATTATTTCCTGATAATATGATTTAAAAAAATTAATTAAGTTTTGTAAAAGTAAATATATAATTTAGTTTTATATTTTATAGTTATAAGATTTAAAATAACTTTGCTCACACAGGTAAATATTCTAGTGTAGTTTAGACTCTAAAGGTAAATGTTCAAAATGGTAAAGAGGAAAGAGATTGTTGATTATTTTTATCCTATAGCATTTATTAAATTCTCTTCTTTGAATATTGTTTAACATTGTAGAAATTAAAAAATAAAACAATGTTTCCAGGAATTACGGAAAATTATGCATTTATACAGGATAAAAAAATTAAGAATATTTTTGAAATTTTAATAAATTATAGGATATTTTTTTTAAGTGAGTAAAATACACAAACTAAATTATTTTAGTTCATAAGAGTAGATTATTTAAATTATTTTAATTGAATATTTGGTTGATAAACTTGATTAATGTGTATCTTAAATTGAAAAAAAAAATACTAATTATTGAAGATTTATTTTGTTAGTTTGATGATCATAAATTAAAAAGAAAGATGTTGACGTAATTATCATTATTTACTTTAATTATTGTCTATTATTGGTTGATTTTACTTCAGTCAAATTAAAATATTTAGTCTATGACGAAGAACCCCACAAAACTTCAACAACAACGGTGACAACTTTAACATCAAAAAGAGAAGCTTCTCTAACTCTCACCAGAATATTCGGTTTAAAATCCCTATTTTCTATTGTAGCCCTTTCTCAACCTCTAACTACATTGCAAACCTTGCTACACAGTTTGCAAAAGGGAACAGGTAACAATGATATATTAATTGGAAAAAAAATCACCAAAATAACAATGGCATAGGCCAAGCTTAAAATTATTAGGGTCGAGCTTAAAATAAGTAGGGTTGAGCTTAAAATAGGTAGAATTGAGATCAAAATTGGTAGGGTCGATCTTAAAATAGATAGGGTTGAGCTTAAATCGATGATGTTATGAGCTTAGTAAGTCTCCAACATGTACTCCAACGCCAACAATTGTAGTTGTATATCAAATGAATTCAACAACACTGTCACCTTCAAAATTTGGTCGTTCAATTCGATTTCATTCACCAGAGGGGACATAACATACCTAACCAGTAAGCACAACACCTCTATTGAGTGCAAGAGCCCACTACACCAAAGCAAGCACAATGTTGCGACGACAAGATCACCTGCTCGTGAACTTGGTATGCACACTTTTCATCTAAGAGAACCATTTCCAACAAGGAGAATAGCTAGAGTTTGAGAACTAAATCCTGAAAGTCGTTGTTAAACCCTTAAGAGATTCGATCCTGAAACTAAGTCAACAATGGTGATGTTAGTGGTCTGTTTGATTTCTAACGTGGTGAGATTGATCGACGATAGGGGTAATGATGACGAGGCCTTAGGTTTCGATGGTGGTGGGTTGCACATAGGAGAAGATGAAGAAAGCTCTTAGAGTTTTATGTTTAGAGATGAAGAAAAAGGAAACTTCCTTCTACGCGAAATTGGGTCTAGACTATTTGGATGAGAAATTTTCCGCTCTTTTTATTGATGGACAAATTAGTTTAGAATAAACATTTTAAATTATCAACGAATTTTATTACTAAATTTTAAGATTTATCATTATTGAAAAATTTTAACCATAAAAAATCTATTAATAAATGAATTATGTAATACCAACATATTTTATTGATAGAATAAATTTGTTAATAAAATTCGTCGATAATTTACTTTTATTAACTAATTTTTTTTGTCAATAGGTGGTTTATTATATTAATTATAACTACGGTGATCTAAATTCACTACAAAAATTTATATTTTTACCGAGGGTTATTTTTGTTATTTTCGGAGGTTTTAACCCCGAAAAGTACTTTACCCGCGGTTAGGAAAACCACTGGGAAAAGCTGCGTCACTAAATAATTACCGGCGGTTTTTGAAAAACTGCCGGAATTAGCGGGGGTTTTGGAAAAACCGCCGGAAATAACGGGGGTTTGGGAAAACCGCCGGAAATAGCGGGGCTTTTGGGTAAACCGCCGGAAATAGCGGGGCTATTGGGTAAACCGCCGAAAATAGCGAAGGTTTTGGAAAAACCGCCGGAATTAGCGGGAGTTTTTAGAAAAACCCCTAGAATTAATAAGGGTTTAGAGAAAACCGCCGATATTTATTGGGATTGTGTTAAAACTGCCAGAAATGTGTGCATATTATTTTTCACTCACAAACAGTTTAAAAGATTTTTCTCTTTTATATCAGATCATAGCATGTTGTCGTATAACTAACTGGCTTACCCTGTAACAGCAGTAATCTTCAAGCAAGTCCAGCATATATAAGGACTCTATAACCATGCTCCTTGAGTTTCACCATCATCTTGTCTAACAGTTGCAACTTCCCACATGATTCAAGCAAATAGCTTCAAAACAGAAAAGAAAGAAAATAATAGTAACAAAACTTTAATATTAACCAACAAAAAAGTCAATGTTCATAACTTTAAACACAAGAAAATTAAATACTTTAGCTGTAAAAGTTAACAATTATGAACTTCATATAAAACTAGAAACAGGATTCAACACTAACTTTTGTATTTCCTTTTTCTTTTAATTGTATTAAGAATGCTGCATAGTTGTAGCTTTCTTTGTTTTGATTAAGAAAAAACAAAACAATGTTTCAAACGGATAATGGCACTCAGATAGTATATAAAATAAGAGCTTACTCAAATGGAGCATTTTCATCATTAATATTAAGATCAGGTTGAAGTCCATCAAACATAAAGGGATGGCAGCAGAGCTTATGCAATTCCATAACAACATTGATCAGAGAAATCTGAATTAAAAGGATATGAAACACATGAGAACAATATTACAGACACGTTCATTTTCATTCTTATAAAGTTTAAGTCAAGAATATATAACTTCAAAAAGTTCAGTTCATCAAAAAATGAATCTTACATGTACACCAACATTGCCTCATTACATTAACTTAAGCTAAAATTCCTTAACCAAGGTCGTACCATCAGAGCCAGAGGCCAGCAATTCCCCTGCAAATAATCAGAAATAGAAGTTATCACTAAACGAAATCACCACACCATTTCTTGTAGCACAGTAAGCGAGGAAAAATAATGCAAATCTCATTAATCGGTTCTTTTTCCGTAACAACGAAAGTATACGCGAGTGAATTAACTTAGTAGATATTTGATCCAATGAAATATTGTTGCATCTTGATTCTACGAGGAGAAAGAGAAACGACGAATTACCGGAAGAAGAGAAGCGAATAACATTCACTACAGAACTATGATAAGAGAGGTTACTGAGATAGGAAACTACGGGAAGCTTCTCCGTCCACAATGGCTTTATCGACCAAAACTGCAAACATGAGAAAACGAATCAAGCGAGTAATTAACCCTAATCACAAGCAAAGAGCGAGAGCGAGCGAGAGAGACCTTGATGTCGAAATCGGCACCGACAATGGCAAGAGTGGTGGTGAGGGGGTGAAAATCGAGAGTTAAGACGAGTTTTCTCTCGTGCCAGATAATCTGAACCGTGCCACCCTTCATTCTCTTCAGATTCCGAGGTTTAGATTTAGAGTGTAGAAGAAGAAGCCACTCAGACACTGAAAAAGTAGATTTTCACGCCCGATGCAATGTGAACGCACACCACACCCTTAATCTCTTCTTCTATTTCTTCTTTTTGGTTTAACCTGCACTGTGTATTAACCTTTTTTTTAACATATTGCCATTAAAATATTAAAAAATAAAATACAAAACCTAACTGCGGTTGCCAACTACAACCCTGAAAAGTAGTAAGGGTTTTTAAAACCCCCAAAAATAAACCTATAGTAAAATAGGTTATTTTTGTAGTGATTTATTCAAAATAAATGCATCCATTCTTGTCAAACATAAATTAACAATAAAAAGTCTTATCTTTTCATTTTATATATATATATATATATATATATATATATATATATATAAAATGTAATTTTACTAAAAAATTGACTTAAAACTCCACTTTTTACACTACTGATTATATATAAATAAGTTAATCTATCAAGTTTAAGAGGTTTGTCTTAAAGTCTAAAATCTTACATTTTTATTTATTTAAAAATAATATATATATATATATATATATATATATATATATATAATTTTGAAATGATATTACAACTAAATTAACACCTTATAGTCAAATCATATCTAAGAGTGTTAAAAGTGAATATAAAAGAAAAATGGTAATTCATAGGACCTTCGGTAACTCATAGGACCTTCGGTAACTTATCCACCCTTTATGGCTCCAAACGACGTTTTAACTCTACCACGATGGTCTTATTCACAGTCTTTGCCTGACTATACATTTGAGGATGCTCAACCGAGCTCGTCACATGTTTTATGCCTTAGCCTTTGTAGAATTCAGATAGTTGTTTATCAATGAACTGTCGTTCGTTGTCAGTAATGACTGTTGTTGGGCAAGCCAAAGGGACAAATGAACTTCCACACGAAGTTCTGGACTTGTTGTGCGGTTATAGTGGCCAGGGGTTCGACTTCTACCCACTTTGTGAAGTGATCTATTAAACCTAGGAGGAACTTCTTCTGCTGATCAGGAAAGGTCTGACGATGTCCATTCTCTACTAAGTGAATGACCAAGGGGAAATGATATTGTGCAGCTCGGCCGATGGTGTATTGATTTTATTGTCATGCTCCTGACAACTTTTTCACTTCTTGACAAACATGTTGCAATCTTGCTCGAGGATTGGCTAATATTAGCAGCTTGTAGAGCTTGAGCTTTTAAAGTGCATCTTCGAGTGTGCAACCCCTAGATGCCATTATGTAACTCTCTTAGGACATACTCGACTTCCTCGCCTGAGATGCACTTCAATAAATGGGTAGAAAATCCTTTCCTGTAAAGCTCACCCCCAATGAAGACATACCGTGTGATCCTCTTTGAGTCGCTTGGGCTTATAGCTTCTCCACTCCCTTACTTCTTCATCAATGCTCGAACCTCCTTTCTCCAATCTTCCTGACCGGCTGTTGAAATAGACAGTCACTCAATGCTAGGCTTTATCAACACCTGTTTTATTACTAAGGATAGCTGTCATTTTCTACTTAGTAGTTTGGGAAGGATGTCTGCTCGGGCATTCTCCTCTCTAGGAATGTGCTTGATATCCACTATTTCAAAACTCTTTATTAGCTCTGTAGCTCTATAAAAATATTGTAGGAGCTGGTCGTCCTTAATCTGAAAATCGCCATTCATTTCTCTTACCACCAACTGGGAGTACATTTGGCACTCCAAAAGTAAGGCTCCCATGTCTTTAGCCAAAGTAAGGCCAACCACTAGAGCTCTGTACTCGGCCTGGTTATTAATGATTTTAAACATTAAGACCAACGACTGCTTGATAACCATGTTGTGTGGTCCTTCGAGCACAATTCCAACTCCTTAATCTCGTTTAACGATCCATTGATCTATAATCTCCATGGTCGAACGAGATCAATGTTTTCAGAAGGTAACTCTACAACACAATTTGTTAAGTATTGCCCACGTACTAAGCCATGGGGTTCAAACTGAAGACCAAATTCGAATAGCTCTATCGACCAACTAACAATCCTCCCTGCCTGATCGAGCTTCCTCAGAATCTTTACTACTAGATGATTGGTTCGGACGACCACCTAGTGTCTTTAAAAGTATGGCCTTAAACATCAAGATGGCGTAAGTAATGTTAACGCCACATTTTCAATCTATTGGTACCGTGTCTCGAGGTCCTGCAAAACATGACTAATGAAATATATTAGTTTGAGCTCGAGGGATTCCTGAACAAGGGTCGTGTTGATTATTGCATCCGACATGGCTAAGTAGAGTTGTAGCTCATTCCCCTTAACCTGTTGGGCCATCATGGGCGGACTAGCAAGAATATATTTTACTTATGTCAATGTTTTCATGGTAAATAATGTGTTTATGTGTCCTTTTGACATATTTTGTGTATCATCTAAGTCCATTCACCTTTCACAATGAAAAATTACCATAATGAACATCATTTTGCCCAAAATGAGAAATGTGAATATTATAGTTCTCTTAGGTTAATCAGAATGATCAGTAACTCCTAGAGGCTAAAAAATTTTGATAATGAAATGAAATGAAAATGAAAATAAAAAATAAAAAAGAAGTATATGAATAATGAAAAAAATAAAAGCAACGTCTTTTATATACCATTGAATTTTGTTTAAGAGTTAATCTTTGTGAAAATAAGAGAATCAGGATTCAAAATGATATATGGCCATCTTTCTCTCTTAACAGAAAAAAATTATTCATTACACCTTCTTTGAGTCAAAAGTAGTATTTCTTTCAAATTGTCCCTACACAAGAAATACCAGCATGATAAGTTCATCTCAAGTCATAAGGAACAAAATGCAAGCTATCAATCAAAAGTGGAATTGATTCAAGATCAAGTGAAAAAAAAGGAAATATGAAATCGAATTAATTCAAGATCAATGAGAAAAATGAAATATGAAAAAGGAGTTACAAAGTGATAGCGATACGAAGGAAGATATATGAAAAAAATGTTGAAAAATAAAAAATGGTCAAAAATTTGGGGATAATCAAGACAACATCATAAAAGATAAACCTATCAACATTTCATTTGGGCCTTTATACCATTTCTTTCAAAAACCTATCAACCCCTAACCATGTTACAAGCCAATAAAGCCCACATTGATTGAAAAATGATTGTCCTGATTTTTACAAACCTTGGTTCTAAAATAAAAGGATGTGGTTGATGATGTTGTTGCTAAAAAAAAGAGAAAACGATAAAGTCTCTAGGGTAATATCTTCCCATCAACTCAAGTAAATTTGCAGGGGCAATTCACTCCATGTTGTATCAACCATCATTCAACCAAATCAATTATTCCAAATCATGTTTTGTCCCAGAAATTCACACTTTGGCAGCTTTCTGAGTTCCATGATCTTTATCAATTGTCTTTGAGTTTATGATGAAATAAACATAATAACTGTGATTCAAAATATACCTTTCACATTTTATTTACCTGGTGATCATATGATGTGTCAAAAGGAAATATTGAGCATGTAATATCCTATGTTGACAATTGATATTAAATTCACAATTTCCCTCACTTCTATCTATTGAAGAAATGTCATACAAAAAATTTGATGATTATGGGAACAATTGCTTTTGAAATGCTGACATTTAAAAAATAATGAAAAAGAGAAGAGAAAAATATAAGAGTGCGTTATGAAAGAAAAATTGAAGAAAATAAACATGAAAAAAAAAGGTTTTGAAAAAAAAGAGTCAAACCTCAAAGAACTTAATCCTCGTGATAAATTTTGAATGAATAAAATGTTTTGATCGAGGCCAGTAATGGTCACCAGATGCTTTGGATATAGACCATATATTTGGTAGTGGTCTAATCCATTTTCAAATGAAAGTTTTGAATGATGAAAATGTTTTGATTGGGACCGGTAATGGTCACTAGATGCTTTGGATATAAGTTATATCTTTGGTAGTGGTCTAATCCATTTTCAAATGAAATATTTGAATGAAGAAAATGTTTTGATTGAAACCGGTAATGGTCACCAGATGCTTTGGATATAAGCGGTAGTGGTCTAATACATTTTCAAATGAAATTATTGAATGAATAAAATGTTTTGATTGGGACCGGTACTTGTCATTAGATGCTTTGGATATAGGCTATCTCTTTGGTAGTGGTTTAATATATTTTCAAATGAAATTTTTGAATGGAGAATGTTTTGATTGAGACCGGTAATGATCACCAGATGTTATGGATATAAGTCATCTCTTTGGTAGTGGTCTAATCCATTTTCAAATAAAGATAAAAATTTCAAAGAAATGATTTTGATTAGGACCATCTCCAAAGGAATGGTCACTGATTTCTTTGTATATATTAGTCATCTACTAAGAAATGGTCAATTTCAGGTTCTCCTTTTGGGATGTCAACCCTCTACTAAGCAATGATCGAATCTAGGTGACCTCTTTAATCCTAGTTTGTCTAGGTCTCTAAGCCTAGTTTGTTTTGGCACTCCAAGCCTAGTTTATTTTGGAACTCTAAGCCTAGTATTGTTTGGCTCACTAAGTCTTGGGATTTCGACCCTCTTCAAAGCACTGGTCGAACTTAATTTTTTCTTTGAGATGTCAGCCTCTGCAAAACGTTGATCAAACCCAAGGTTTCTTTGGAATGTGAGTCCTTGCAAAGCATTGGTCGAATCCACATTCATCTTTGAACAAAATACCCTCCATGAGGTTTGCATACCTCAATGTCTTCATCCATAGGGTTAACATGCCTTCCTCGAGGTTTGTATACCTCAATTACTTCATCTATCGGGTTAGCATACCCTCCATGAGGATTGTATACCTCAACTTCTTCATCCATAGGGTTAATATACCCTCCACAAGGTTTGCATACCTCAATTCCTTCATCTATAGGGTTAACATACCTTCTACTAGGTTTGCACACCTTAATTCTTTGATTTTCGTATATATTTTGTTGAAAATTTCTTATATTGTCAGTTTTCTTCTTGCTAATTTTGAAACCTAGACAAAATTAATGTTCCTATCTTTACTTACCTTTTATTTCGATAATATGAAAATGTTAATTTCTCACATTATCAAGTAAAATCTAAGTAAAGAGAAGTAACCCCTCCCTACGGTTCCATTTAGTCTTTTGTATTGGTCCTAGGTTCTAAGTGCACATCTCGTTGTGAGGTTATTGAGGGAGTAGGGATGAGCGCCACAAAGTGTTGTGTAGTTTGCTCCTAACGGTTGACAACATACTTGGCCCTCAACGTCGCTATCTCGGCTTCGTGCCTTTGTTGCATCTCCTACATCTATCATTGAATCTCTTTGTTTAACTACATAGGTTCCTGTTGATCGCCCATGTTTCTCGTGGTCACCATTGGGTTTCTTCGTACGTCATGGGCCTCACGGTGGGAGCCAAAATGTTTTTGGTTTCTTTCAGTTTTCTTCTTGCTCATTTTGAAACCTAGACAAAATTAATGTTCCTATCTTTACTTACCTTTTATTTCGATAATATGAAAATGTTAATTTCTCACATTCTCAAGTAAAATCTAAGTAAAGATAAGTATCCCCTCCCCGCGGTTCCATTTAGTCTTTTGTATTGGTCCTAGGTTCTAAGTTTGTCATGGCCACCTCTGACCTTCTGAACTTTCTAGGTGGTATATAAGGCTCCACATTTAGCCCTGCCATGTAGCACTTTTAGACTATTCTTTAATCTGCTCACACAGTGCACACGTTCAAGAAAAGTCGTCTGATTAACATGTTGTAAGATGTATTTACCTCCACCAGAAAGTACCTCACCCTTAACTCCTTCGCGTCTTGCCTTGCTCTTAACCTCGTTCCTAAGTCAACAAACTCATGCATTTCGACCTGCTCGCCTGTGAAACCTACAATCTGCTCGTTGTAGAGGAGAATCAAGACTTCTGATAAATCCATCTTCTGGAACGTCTTCCAGTAAAGGATGTTCACCGAGCTCAATTGACCGTTGAGAACCTTGCTCATGCCATACCAAGCAATCTTGCCTGTGATGACCATTGGGTCATCCTAATCAGGGTTCGGGGCATGAAAATCTTCATTTGTGAAGGTGATAAGCCGCATGGATCTTTACTTCTTGTCCATCGAGTGGACAGTCTTCAAGCCTTTGAGGTGTATCTTGCGAGGGGACGAGGATGATCCGCCTCCTATGAATCCCCTAGAGATGTTGTTAATGTTATCGCGTAGGGGGTGGTCACGACTTCTACTCCTACTCCTACTACGATGCCTGTTGTCGTATCTAGAATTTTATTGGCGAAGATGTCGGTGGGACTTCGCCTTTGAGGATGGATCCTCTTTAGTCGTTCGGTTTTCACGTATCCTTGGATATGACCAGCATGGTTTAACTCATCGATCTTGTCACAGAGGGTAGAACACTCCTCCATTGTGTGTCCGAGGTTTTGGTGGTATTTATAGTGCTTCTTACCATTTGCATTCCTCGGAGTTGGCTTCTTCTTGATTCAGGGAAGGAAGTCTACACTCAACACTTCCTACAAGATTCTTGCCCTTTGTGCATTCAAGGGGGTGTACTGATGAAACTTAGGCCACTAGGGAATGTCCTTCGGCTTGAAGCGACCTCCCCTTTCTCCGTTGTCGACTGACTTCTTGAGGTCTATCTTGTCGTCGCCCGCTATGATGGGTTCTTCTTTTTGTTTTTACTAAAGGAGCCCATAAACTCAACTATCTGCTCTTGCAACTCATACATGGTCTTAGGCGACCTAGTACATAGGCTATCCTCAAATGATCTCGCTTTTAAGGTCGTTGAGAGGTTATTGAGGGAGTAGGGATGAGCGACCCAGAGTGTTGTGTGGTTTGCTTCTGACGGCCGATAACATACTCGGCCCTCAATGTCGCTATCTCGGCTTCGTGCCTTTGTTGCATCTCTTGCATCTATCGTTGAATCTGTTTGATTAACTACTTAGGTTCCTGATGATCGCCCATGTTTCTCGTGGTCACCATTGGGTTTCTTCGTACATCCTGGGCCTCACGGTGGGTGCCAAAATGTTTTTGGTTTGTGGGGTTGAGGTCAACTCCTTTCCTTGATCTGTTCTTCCAACTCCAAGCTCGAGTCAAAGTTCCTTCTCTACTTCGTGCTCTCTATTGTGCGGTCAAACTAGGGAGTTACCTGCATAAGACACTCTGATGCCAAAGTTGGTAACAATCTGGCAATACTAGCAATAAATGCATAGTGAATGTAACCAAATTACTATAATACATCGAAGCTGTATTTATAGATTTTGGAATGAGTTTCGGATTAGCATCGACCTAATTAATAATCTTGCTTAACCTTAACATAATCATCTTCATCTTTAGCGTTAATTTCGACTAGCCAACCAACTCTATTGGGGTTTCAAGTTGATAGAAACTTGTGATCTTATACAATAATAATATAAAAACAAAAACATATTTAATACTTTTAAATATAGAAAATTTAATTATAAAAATCTCTTTCTTTAACCTCAACAAATGTTAGTTCTTAACCATTTAATTACATCGGTTTCATTATAGAGAAACTTTATATAAAGTAATGTTATAAACACTTCTTTAGATGAATATAAACACTTTTTTTTTAAAATATGTTAACAACATAAAATTGTTTAGACAAGATGTAAGGACTGAGAAAAGTCAGCCAGAAAGGGAGCACATGTGGCAGTTGATGAGTGGATGATTAGTTAAAAAGAAAATGTGTATAATAAATCAAAGTTTATGTTAATGAAACGTAACTTAAAAAGTTACTCCCACTTCATCTCTAAATTGTGTTACTCTTTCAAAGCCAGCTTACTCTCCCTTACTCTTCTCTGCCTTCTCTCCTCTTTTTCTCTTCACTGAGCCATTGGATTCCTGATTAGGTGGTGCCCTAGTGATCGTGACGTATAGGGCTTTATTTTCAACCGATCAGTTCCTTCAATCTGACCGGTAAGTGATTTCTCCTTTCTTCCGTTCATCTTAGGGATGTGATCATGCAATAAATCTTGCTGCATGTAACTCATTGTACTTTCCTCCAAATTCTAGCTTCAATTAGATCCTAAATATCTGTTCTGCATCATCAATTGGTGATCTGTAGGGGTCTCTTGGATTTTCTTGCAGTGTAAGGAGATTTAGATCATCATGTACTATAAGTTGTTTAATTTCGAGGTAAGGGAAGCTGGGTCTTGTTTTCTGTTCTGTGAATTAGGGTGTGCATGAGATAAATTGTTTTTTGAAGTGGTGAAGTAATGCATGTATGAATTGTTGTGTATAGGTGCTGTTTGTAATGAAATTTGGTAATTTTGGTATGTGAACTTAATTGATAAATGTCTATCAAATAATGAAACTGTGGAATTGTGCTTATGATCTGGTATGGGTAAGGTTTGATGATGATAATGAGTGTTTGGATGTTGAGAAAGCTGTTATACAGGTTACTAGATAGAAAGCTAGGTGAATCATGTTGTTTTAGGCCTTCTTAGAGGAAGTGAGATAGTGATTTTGAGATTTAGGGGTTGGGGGCTGAGCTAGGCTATTGAGATGGTTTAGTTGAGTCAATTGTGACTTGTTAGAAGTGTCAAAATGGTTAAAAATAGTTTCAAAGTGGTAAATTTAAATTTGGGGTCCTTGGTTGATGAAATTTAGGATTTTGAATGGAAATAGATGCATAGCTGTTAAAGAACGATGTTATGAACGTTTACGATCATTTAGGTAAGTTTAATTAAGCATATATTACAAGTTAGGAGTGTTAGAACTTCACCAAAAGACCTAGAATGGAAATTGAGTGGTTGAGTTGTGCAAATCTGCAGAATTTCATTCTGCACAGCGAGAGGATTCGCACAACGAGTCGCCCTGGTGAGGTGCTCTCTGCCAGGGCATTCGCATAGCGCATGGTGTGCGCTATGCGAATCACTGAGGACAGTTGCTCTTTGTTTGGTGAGCCGTTTAGCAGACATAGTCGCCTTGCGACTGTTGCTGGCCTGGGGAAAAATAGCTAGATAATTAGAATAGCGAAGAGTGGCGATGTGCGAGGGAGAAATGTTTGGGCCCTCTGTGTGTTAATTCGCAAGGCGAGACCATTCGCTATGCGGACTAGTTGGGATGAGTAGCCTCTGTTTGAGGACTCGCTATGCGAATGCTACCTGGTCTCCTATAACGAGCATGTGCGCTAAGCGAATTCCTTCGCCATGGTTTACTATTTTCTTCTTCTTTCTTGAGTGATAGTTGATGTATGATCCATATGTGACCTTGTATGAATTTAATTGGTATGTTATAAATAACAAGAGAGTGATTATGATTACGATAAGAGAAGACCTTGTTAAATGTGATAGGATTAAAATTCAAAGTAAGATCTCTCGGTGAGATCATTGTAGTGTTTAGAATGAATATAGGAGCTCAGTCTTGGGGTTATCCTAACACTCTAATGATTTTTCATTCTCACTTAGAGAAGATTAATGCATGTGGTGAAAGTAGTAGGAGGTCCTAGTATAGGCGCTACTTGGAGGCCTATTGCGCGATAACGGACTTACCTTGTGTGTGGTAGGGTGAAACCCATTGACAATGGCTTTGCAAAGAAGTAGAGGCCACCATAAGTGCACAACCCGCCATAGTTCGATATTCATTCTAAGTCCGGACGAGTCTTGTCTAGTTTATACCTTGATAGAATGCCTTACTTGTTTACTAGTGTGAATACTCTTTGATATGTTAGTCTAATCTGAATTAACTTGTATGTTTTTGAAACCTAGCTTACCCTTACTGTTGTTTGTATTTCATATGCTGTGTCTTTTCTCTTTGCAATGAACATCCAATTAGATGTGAGCAGAGGGAGATGAGGTATCCGTGGAGCATGCATTGGAGGGTGATGATCCTGCTATGTAGTTAGTGACAGTCTAAGATTGTATAGTCTTAGTTTTTATATTCATTTAGTCTTGCTCATCTTTTGAAACACTCTCTCGTATAAGTAAAACTCCAAATTATGTCTATATTTTAAGATGACTGTAATCTTAATCTTTCATTTTACAGTCTTTAACTGTTTTACCATATTATATATACTGAATTCTCTATTATATATTTATTATATAATTAGATGTTACAGAGACATTTTTATCATTATTAATAATATTGTTATAATAGTAATTAAATACTAACTCTTAGCATAAAATAAATACTAGTTCTGTTTATTAAAATCATATAATGGAAATTGGAACTGTAATTCCCTAGATAAGTTATTTAAACTTTTCTTTTTACAAGATTCCATTAATGCATGATACAAAGATGTTACGTTTTTTTTTGCTGTAATTTAAGGTGACATTGAACGGATGGAGAAAATTTATTTTATTTTTGTTCTAACTCATTTTATTTTTTTCCTATACTCTTTTTCTATTTTATATGATGTTTTAAAAAAATAAATTAGTAATGGTTTATAAAATACAAATTATTTATTGTTTTCAGTCAATACTCCATAATAATTTATTATGAAAATGAAGATACATTAAAAATTTAAATAATATTATTATTTTAATGAAATTTAAAATATAATATAAAATTTAAAATACTAACTACATTTTAATACATCTCAAAGATATGGATTGAGTAGTATGCAACAAACTTTACATGAATCCTGTATTTAATTTTGGGTGTTTGAGTCAAATTTAAGTTAATGGAGACAGAGGGTAACTTAATTAACAAATGATAAGAATTATGCCCGTCTTATGTGCAAAATTATAACATAATAATAATAATAATAATAATAATAATAATAATAATAATAATTATTATTATTATTATTATTATTTATTTTTTTTAATATTGACCTAAATGAAAAGCATGGGCAACAAATTATGGGCTGCTTGAAGAAGTCACTTTCCTTCTGCATGACCGAACTTTGTTACATTTCCAAGGATGACCATAATAATTGTATTTTTTATTCTTTTAGTTTCAATAATAATAGGCAATTTTAGTCTTCTAAGTATTTTCTTTTTTCACATCAATTAGGTACTTTCAGTTTTAAAATAGAATATTTAACCTTCTCATATTCTTTTCCTTCAACTTTAAACCTTAGATCGCTATTAGCCTTTAAATATTGTTTTAGAAAGTTTTGGAGAGAAATTAAGATTAGATGAGAGGAAGTTCCGAGAATTTTTTTCATCGAGATTTATTCATTAAGCCTTGTTCACTTGAGTGGATTTGAAAAGATTTGAAGATAATTTTTGTTGTTGTTTATTTAAGTTAATTTAGAGTTAAACGAGAGTGAATTTGAAAGTAAAGTTTGTGAGAATTAGTTTAGAATTTTATTTATATCACAGATTTTTACTTTCAAATTCACTCTCATTTAACTCCAAATTCACTCAAATAAACAACAACAAAAAATTACCTTCAAATCTTTTCAAATCCACTCAATTACTCTTCCTCAAATCCACTCAAGTGAACAAGACCTTAGTGAAAAAAGTTTATTCAGTTTATGAAAATTTAAGTGAAAATATTCATTTGATTAATTTCAAAATTTAGAGATTTTTAAAAAATAATTAAAATCACACACACTTTAAATGATCACAATATCATTAAATATATCTTTTATAATTATAATTATAATTACTTAGTGTTTAGTGTTAGAATTTTAGCATAATAATAAGAGATAAAATAAAAATTGATTTGCAATTATACAAATGAGTTAATTTTCACTTTACATATTACTTTTGAGTTTTTTTAGATAAAGTATAAAGTAAATTTTATAAAGTTGAATTAAATTTAAAATTATAAAATATATAGTATTGTATAATTTGTTGTTTGTTAAACTTACTCTCTAAAAATGAAAATTTAAGGAAATACTTTACAAATTATGTATAAAAACGAACATATTTTATTTAGTTTCATTATGCCATTATCATTAATTATTTCAATTTTTTACTATCAGTTTTAATAATAACTCATCTTTATTTATGGATTGGATAATATGTCATATTTTTTTTATAAAATTAATTGAATTTTTATTAATATGTATACGAACAAAATAATTTTATTAAATCGAATGTCTCTGTTCAATAAAAAATATATATTTTATCATATCTTTATGTTTTACAAAAATATATAAGATGATATTTTAGAATTCTATTTTCTAATACTGTGATACAATGTTATCTAATTATATTAGCATTTATTTTAATTATAGAATAAATATTATAACATTTTAAGTTTTTATTTTTAAGGAACATAAAGTGGTCCATTAAGTCAATATTTTTATCTTTTTTAACTACATAGAGGTTATGGAACAATTATTATATTGTTTAAAGGTAAAGCCCAACCCATTGTTTTTGAACCTGTGATGGTCAGACTCTATATATAGGGAATGGGCTACTCTCAATTTTAATCACTAAGCCTACTCCTCTATTCAAAAAAACACACCATCGAGTTTGAGTGAGTTAAGGTTTAGAAAACGCACATTATTGCACATTATTCCTTCATTTTTGCTTTCGCTGTTCTTGATCTGAATGTGTTACTGTGATGTTTATATAACATGTTTAGATCAATTTTACTCTGCTCTATACTTTATCATTTGGTATCAGAGCCTGTTCATTCCTCTGCCTTGCATGTTTTTGTTGATTTGGATTTTTGATTTATGGACTTTATTATTTTGATGCTTTTAATCCAAACAAAATTCCTAAATTAACGTTAAACCTAATTACATTTTTTTTTTGTAATCCTAAACAGAGCTTATATGTTAGGGAAAATAAAATTAAAAACTAGATCAAGAGGATCCGTCTAAGGCCGATGAACAGTTTATGTCTTTAATATAAAGAGGAAACCATGTTTCTACGTTTCCAAGATTTAAAAAAAAAAATCATTTTGCTTTTCTTCATCTCTTTAATATAAAGGAGGAAACCCCGTTTCAGATTTTTGGGTGTCTCACATCATTTTTCCCCTTTAAGAAATTTGCAGGCATGGTAAAAGGCAATTAATCTTTGAACGTGATATATGTATGTTTAGATGTTTTTGGATTAATAATTATGTATATTTTTTTGGTATTATTTGTATGTATATATATTTGTTGTTATATGTGCAAATAAAATATGCATTATTATTAATATATTTGCATATTAAGAATTTTATGTAAATATTTATATATTATTAATGTTTTAGTAGTAATATAGTTTTAATAGATTAAAGAGTAGCCATAGCATCTTTAATCAATTAAAATTGTATATAAAGTTTTGCTACATGAGAAACATTAGTTGTAAATAATTATATTTAATATGATAAAATCTACCCACAGAAATTTTTTTCATATTTATATGATTAATTAGGATAAAATATTAAATTATATTTCTTAATTTACCCACATGAATTAAGAAAAGGAACATAATTTGATAGTTTTATCATTAAGAAAATGAGTCTAATTGAGTAAGACTTTAGCTCACAAGCAAGTTTTATGTTAATAGACTCATTGGTAAAGATATGTTTTGCATTGGTGAAACATGACATATAATTTGATAATTTTATCATTAAGATAATGAGTTTAATTGAGTAAGACTTTAGCCCACGAGCAAGTTTTATGTTAATAAACTCATTGGTAAAGACATGTTTTGCATTGGTAAAACATGACATTTATTTTAGTCTCAAATTATACATTAAGCATGTAATTTTGAATTTGCAATTTCTCAATCTGTGAATTTTTCTGATATCAAGTGTGGTATTCCCGAGTTGAAAGAAGATAATTATAAGGTTTGGAAGGAAAGAGTTCTTCTTCATTTAGGCTGGATGGACATTGACTATGCTATTAGAAAA
The DNA here is from genome assembly GCA_027742785.1 of Vigna reflexopilosa. NCBI lineage: Eukaryota > Viridiplantae > Streptophyta > Magnoliopsida > Fabales > Fabaceae > Vigna > Vigna reflexopilosa. Next base: position 19,662,317 of record CM050932.1, read on the forward strand.
CCTGAACCACCGGGTATTAATGAGACCAGCACTCAAGATGACATTGATCTTTATAAAAAAAATGGGAGAGGTCAAATCGTCTCCCTGTTACGTTCATAAAAACCAATATTTCCGCTGGGATCTGTGGTTCAGTTGACCAGTATGAGAATGTCAAAGATTTACTAAGGGCTATTGATGAGCAGTTTACGACATCCGATAAATCTCTTGCCGGCACCCTTATAATGCACTTTTCATCCTTAAAGCTCACTGGAATTAAGGGAGTGCGTGATCATATCATGCGCATTAGGGACATTGTGGCTCAACTAAAAGCTTTGGAAGTTACCATGTATGATTCTTTCCTGGTACACTATATTTTGTGCACTTTGCCTCACCATTATGCCCCCTTCAAAATCTCTTACAACACACATAAAGATAAATGGTCTATTAATGAATTATTGACCATGTGTGTTCAAGAAGAAGAAAGGCTATTAATAGAAGAAGGGGAGAGGGTGAACTTGACTACTTCTTTTGAGAATAAGAAAAACCAAGTTAATAAGAAGGGAAAGATTCCTGCTAAGCCAGTTATTAAGAAGGAGTCCAGTTGTTTCTTTTGTAAAAAGAAAGGACACATGAAGAAATACTGCTTAAAATTTAAGAATTGGCTTGATAAGAAAGGTACTCCATTTGCTTTTGTCTGTTATGAATCTAATTTGACTAGTTTTAATCATAACACATGGTGGATTGATTATGGTTCTACAATCCATGTTTCTAATACCATACAGGGTATGCAAAACCTAAGGAGGCCAGTGGGAAGTGAGCAATATATCTACTCAGGGAGTAAGGTGAGTTCACATGTGAAGGCCATTGGAACGTGCAATTTAGTTTTAAGTAGTGGTTTTGTTTTGCGTTTGGAAAAGACATTTTATGTTCCTTGTTTTTCTAAGAATTTGATTTCTGTTTCACAAGTTATACCTTTGAATTTTTCATTTAATTTTTCAGATTTTGGTTTTACCTTAATGAATAAATCCAAAGTTATTGGTTTTGGTAAGTTATGTGATGGTCTTTATTCCATTATTTTGCAAAACAATATCACTTATGATTCTATGCACGTTACTGTCGGGTTAAAAAAAAAAGATGTGTTATGAATGAGAATTCTTCTATTTTATGGCACTGTAGATTGAGACACATCTCCATTGAGAGAATTAAGCGATTGGTCAATGAAGGAGTACTTAGTACTTTGGATTTTACTGATTTTGAGACTTACGTGGATTGCATAAAGGGTAAGCAAACTAACAAGTCTAAAAGAGGTGCTAAGAGGAGTTCAAGTTTACTAGAAATTATTCACACAAATATTTGTTGTCCGGATATGGACGCCAGTAGTCTGAAATACTTCATCACCTTTATAGATGACTACTCATGTTATATGTATCTCTACTTACTTCGTTATAAGGATGAAGCTTTGGATGCCTTTAAAATTTTTAAGTCTGAAGTTGAGCTACAATGCGGAAAGCAAATCAAGATTGTGAGATCAAATAGAGGTGGAGAGTATTATGGTAGATACACAGAGAATGGACATGGTCAGAAGTATGAGGAGTGATTCAAAACTTCCTCAATTCTTGTGGACTGAAGCACTAAAGACAATTGTGTATATATTAAACCGAGTCCCAACCAAGGTCGTCTTAAAGACACCGTTTGAGTTATTCAAGGGTTGGAAACCAAGTTTGCGACATATATGCGTTTGGGGATGTCCGTCTGAAGTGAGAATTTATAATCCACAAGAGAAGAAACTAGACCCAAGGACTATTAGTAGGTATTTCATTGGATATGTTGAAAAGTCTAAGGGATATAGATTCTATTTTCCATCACATAACACTAGGATTGTGGAGTCAAGAAATGAAAAATTTCTTGAGAATGACTTAGTTAGTGGGAGTGATCAATTTCCAAACATTGGGAATGAAAGGGATCACTATGGAGCTCAACCCTCTAGCTTAAGTGATAGATTGGTTGTCATTCACACCCCTTAAACACAAATGGGTGTTAGACAAACAATAATTGAAGCTTCACAACCTGCTGAAAATGACCTTACAGATCAAGTTGCTAATGAGGAACAACAAGATGATGTTGAACAACCTACTGAATAGTTGCTTGAGCAATAAGTTCCCCAGGAAAATGATGAGACAACATTAAGAAGATCTACTAGAGTTAAAAGGCCAGCAATTCCTAGTGATTATATAGTGTATTTGCAAGAAGTTGACTACAATATTGGAGCTGCAAATGATCCTGAAATGTTTTCACAAGCCATGAGTTCTAAAGAATCAAACCTATGACATTAGTAGCTCATTTTGATGTTGAGTTACATCAAATGGATGTGAAAACAACATTCCTTAATGATCATCTGGAAAAGAGGTTTACATTAAACAACCTGAAGGATTCTCTTCTAAAGACAATGAGCATTTAGTTTGCAATCTTAATAAATCCATCTATGGATTAAAACAAGCCTCCCACCAATGGTATCTAAAATTTCATGATGTTATTACTTCATTCGGTTTTGAAGAAAATGCCGTGGATCAATGTATATACCAAAGGGTCAGTGGGAGAAAGATTTGTTTCCTTGTATTATACGTGGATGATATTTTGTTTGAAACCAACGATAAGGGTTTGCTATATGAAGTGAAACGATTTCTCTCAAAGAACTTTGACATGAAGGATATGGGAGAGGCATCTTATGTCATTGGCATTAAGATCCATAAGGAAAGATCTCGAGGCATTTTGGGTTTGTCTCAAGAGACCTATATCAACAAAGTTTTAAAGAGGTTTAACATGAAGAATTGTTCACCAAGTTTAGCTCCCATCGTGAAGGGTGATAAACTCAATTTGAATCAATGTCCGAAAAAATGATTTTAAGCGGGAACACATGAAGAATATTCCATATGCTTCAGCTTTTGGAAGCCTTATGTATGCACAGGTTTGCACTAGACCTGACATTGCATATGTTGTTGGAGTTTTGGGAAGATATCAGAGTAATCCAGGTGTTGACCACTAGAAAGCTGCAAAGAAAGTAATTAGATATCTTCAAGAAGGTAATTCGTTTCTTGTTTTGAGGCTACCTCGCGTGGTGTATGGTTGAAGAGTTTCATTTCTGGGCTTAGAGTTGTGGACTCTATTTCTAGGCCATTAAAGTTGTACTGTGACAACTCTGCTGCGGTGTTTATGGCTAAGAACAATAAAAGTGGATGTCGAAGTAAGCACATTGACATCAAATACTTAGCCATCAGAGAATGTGTTAAGGAAAAGAAAGTGGTCATTAAACACATAAGCACTGAGTTGATGATTGTTGATCCTTTAACTAAAGGCATGCCACTAAAGAATTTTAAGGATCATGTAGTGCAAATGGGACTTGGTTCCATGATGTAATTTCATTATCAGTACATTTGTTATTTTTCAATGAAACTCTTATTCAGTTTGATGTTTTTCTCATATGTTTTTTTGTGCACATTTATTTTTGAGAAGATATCATTTAGTTTTGATCTAGTATAAACATATGGTTTATGCATTAAGTTGAGAGCTAATGTTGATAGAAATATATATTGTGGTACATGGAAGATAACACTCACTATCAGAGGACCTATCGCCATGACTTGTATATATTTTGTCACTTGTTGGGGTTAATAATTGGATAATGGACCAAGTGGGAGAATGTTAGCATTTATTTTAATTATAGAATAAATATTATAGCATTTTAAGTTTCTATTTTTAAGGAACATAAAGTGGTCCATTAAGCCAATATTTTTATCCTTTTTAACTGCATAGAGGTTATGGAGCAGTTATTATATTGTTTAAAGGTAAATCCCAACCCATTATTTTTGAACCTATGATGGCCAGACTCTATATATAGGGAATGGGTTACTCTCAGTTTTGATCACTAAGCCTATTCCTCTATTCAGAAAAATACACCATCGAGTTTGAGTGAGTTAAGGTTTAGAAAACAAAGTTGTTTCTGTGTTGGATTACAAAATTGCAATAGCATGAGGTACGCACATTATTCCTTCATTCTTGCTTCCGCTGTTCTTGATCTGAATGTGTTACTGTGATGTTTATATAACATGTTTAGATCAATTTTACCCTGCTCAATACTTTATCAACTTAAACTTTTATTTAATACTCTAGTTACACTAATTGATCTAGAGTTTTGTGTTACTGTTATTCAATTATATATATATATATATATATATATATATATATATATTTTGTTAATTTACGTAAAGACTTTTTTTAATTGGTACATTTTAGTAAAATATACTAAATTTTATGTTATTAAAAAAAGTTTATTAAAAGAAACTAACTTTAAATTTAAAAATATATTAATAATTTTAAAATTTAATTTAAAATAAAAAAATAAAAGATATTGACACATATATTAATAGTTATTATCTTTTATTTTATTTTTTATTTTAAAAATTAACTACTTTTTATTTTAAAAAATAATTACCTTTCAAAAAATATATAATAAAAAACTACTGATACACATTCAGAATAATAAATAATTATCTTTTTTTTATTTTATATTAAATTTTAAAACTTTTTACACTTTCTATCCATAAAAAAAAATCTTGGATAGCAAACATATATATATATATATATATATATATATATATATATATATATATATATATATAATGGCATATATACGGTGTCAGTTTTTGCGCGCGGCAAAGATGTTGGTGATTTAATGATGTTGGTAAAAGAAGGTGGTAAGAAAGGAAGACAGAAAAGGTTTGACGAGACATTCTAGTATTTAGAAAAGAAGTTTGTAGATCTAAATATAACTGAAAGAGCCATTACATTCCCCATTGAATTCCCTTGTCCATTCGTTGAACCATTGTTGTAGGAAGTGATGCATGCTATTGTTCGTCTTTATTGTTCGTCTTTTTTGGCAAGCATAAATATGGTAACTATATTCATTATGATTGTTGTTGATATTATTGAATATGCAGAAAAGACAGAGATGGTTCTGATATATATATCTATATATATAGGTACTGATATAGGCTACCATGCTTTAGTTGAGACCTTCTTGCAGTTGTGGTAAACCCTGCAATTTCGGCTGCATAACCTAAGAAAATGTCACTGTGTTTAAGCATCTGATTGGGCTGTCATTTTGGTGAATCTGGGTTAGATATAGCAGGATCTTTTCACTCTCCACAACAAAATCTCCCATTTCATTCACTCACCCAAAAGGAACATTTTTTCATTTCAACTCTCAAACTCATCATCCAACTCTTACTAACTTTGTTCCAAATTCTCTAACATTTGTTAAAACTTTAGGAACTTTAGGAGGAAAGTCCCATCCAAAGATAGCTACATAATTAATTATTCAACAATCTAGGAATATTCCATACTCAAAATAATCAATCACTCAACTTATATAAGAATTGTTAAAACTCAAATCCTTAACAATCACTTTGTAAATCTATTTGGTTTTCATCTAATATTAAAAGTCTTGTATCAATTAAAAATTAAATTAATTTATAATACATAAATAGATCAAATCTTATATTACAAACTAATTTTATAAATTTTAATTAAATTTAAAGTTTTTTAATGGATGTAAAACTCCAAATTTAACACGAATCAAGTGTTTTTATTAATAAAAGAGAGAATAGTCCATCTTAAAATATTTGGATTTCATTAATCATTAATTATTTCTAACAATTTAATTTTAAAAAAATAAATGTATAGGCTTTTACTTTTATATATTGTTCATGTGAGACTCTCAATTTTACACTTAATTTTCTTTCCATAATAACTTTTTTCCAATTTATATATATTTTTCATTGAATTAATTAAAAATCAAATGTTAAAATTTTCAAATATTATAGATATATTAATATTTTTAGGTTAAGTGATTAATCTCTATAACACAATAAACCATTTTTTAGTAGTTTTCTTTTTAAATTATTTGTAAGATACAGGTAAATTAGTTTAAGGTAAATAGTATTAAAAGTTGATAAATGAATAGTATATAATTTATGTTTAGATTATCATAGATTCCGTATGAACCTGTTCAACGACTTTAAGCAACATTGTTGGTCAAATGTAAATAGTCATCATCATAGAATATAGGGTATTAGGTTTAATAAATAATTTGGTTCTTACTTTTGAGAGTTTAGTTCAAAGTGATTCTATCTTTTAAAAAAGTTTAGTAAGGTTTCATATTTCGTTAAAAAATGTTCAATAAGGTTCTTTTGACTCTCCGCATTAAAAACATAACGGTACAAATGTTATCATGGCCAAAATTGAGTGACCTATGTAGTTTGATGAATACGTGGCAATGTGAAATGCAATGACTTGGTAGAAATGGTTAAAGTTTAAGTTATTGGGTAAAATAATAGGATTGGCTAGGGTTCCTACAACTTGTTCCTTTCTTTGAGCAAAATGGTTGTGGGTAGATAGAAATGACTTCTTTCCAATGTTGTTCTTCTTGTTTCAATACATGGTGGGATAGAAATTCGCATTCCTCAAATTATGGTGGTTGGAGGAGAGGTGGGATAAACCCTCGTTACAAATGTGGTGATTTTGTTGTAAGCAAAGTGACGAGAACTCCCCAGAATGCTGGCAGACAATTTTGGGGATGTTGTCATTACAAGGTTTTATGAATACCCTTGTCACTTTATTTAGAATTTATTTTTTCATAGATTGCTGAGTTAGAACCAACTTTGGTGGCTTATTTAGTGAATAACAGGACGGATCTTCAAGAGGGATGTACTCTAACTTTTTCATGTGTTGTAATGAAGAAAAGATTGACGAAAGAGATGGTGAAATTGTCAAAGAAAGGATAAAATTGTTAGTTGGAGCTATGTCTGTTGTTATTACGATGAACATTGTGATAATGTGGGTCTGTTTAGGTTGATATTCATAGGTGGATCAATGTTTACATTAAGGTCTAGGTCAATGTTTATGTTCATGTAATGTGAAGGTGAAGCTCAATGTTTACGTTTAGGTGTTTATATATAATGTTAAATTTAGTTTCCCCTTTGGTCAAAAAATGTGCAATGTGGTTCCCTTTTCAATTTAAAATTGTCACTAGTGCATAATCGGCTTATAACGTCACCCATTAGACGTCAGTTAGAGGGGGAAGCGATGTAAATTATTGATCGGTGCCAATTGCGTAAATAAGTGAAGCCTATCGATGTCTGCTAGGCTAAGGGTCGACGTCTATAATACTATAAATGTCGGTGCCCCTAGATACTGACGTTTATATGTCTAACAGGTAAGTCAAAAGTCATTTCTTTTTGTCATATAGACGCTTGTGCCCCTCCTACCCGACGTCTATAATCTGACAGGTAGCTGAAAATTTAATTTTTTGCGCCATCTAGATGTTGGATCCCGCCACTTGACGTCTATATTTGATTATAGATGTCGGTGCCCCGTCTACCCGACGTTTATATTCTGACAAGTAAGTGAAATTAATTTTTTCCGCCATCTAGACGTCTGTCCCCCACCACCTGACGTCTATATGCGATTATAAACGTCAGGGCCCCTTATACCCCGACGTCTATAGTTTGAGCAGGTATGTGAAAAGTCATTCGTTTCCGCCAAGCCGACATCTATATATAACAAAAATATTAATTTTTAAATGGAATGGACGTTAAATTAGTGGGGAGCCCGACGTCTATGCGATTATAGATGTCAGTTTTTTGGCAACTGACGTCTAATTTCTTGTTAAATGGTGCGAACCAGCAGTTTACGAACCAGCCTTTTGATCGTCTTCCTTCACTGCATTTTCAGGTACGTTTGTTGTCCCGTAAACAATTTAAGTTATTTTTACTCCATTTAAAGTAATCTTTGATGTATTATCTTTCATTTGAACCGATTAAAATGAGTTTTCGTTGTGTTTTGGTGCGGTTTTTCTTGTGTCTTTGGGTAGCATAGTACACCTTCTCCCTTTGCTAGTTTTCTTGTTAGAAAAACTTGTGTTTTTTGGATCTCTTATGGCATTTCAACCCGAAGTCGAACCTGGGTCCTTGCATAGTGTCATTCCCACCGCCAATGAAAAAGAATACGGTGAGAATACGGTGACACCGTATTCTTTTTCATTGGCGGTCGGAATGGACCTAGGCAACGACCCAGGTTCGTCTTTGGGTTGAAATGTCATAAGAGATGCATAAGACGCAATTTTTTCTTACAAGGAAACTAACAAAGGAAGGAGGTGCTACTACGCTACCCAAAGCCACGAGAAAAACTGCACCAAAACACAACGAACACTTCATAGATGTCGGTTAATGTACTGACCAAAGTCTATAGTGCCCATAGACGTCAGTTAGCGCAATGTCTGACGTCTTTATAGTGCCCTTAGACGTCGGTTAATGCAATGTCTGATGTCTTTATAGACGTCACGCTTTTCACTTAACCGACGTCTATAACGACGGTGCACCTGCGGAAAACTGACGTGCCATTAACGTCACCCTATAGACGTCGTTTCGGGAGGTGACGTTAAAAGTCCAAAATAACTGACGTCTAAAGCCTTTTTACACTAGTGTGTGTACTTTGGTCCCAAATGGATATCAACGAAAAACACATGAAAGATATCTGGCTTAGTTTCCACCATTAGTTTCCACCTCTAATCCACCATCTTTGTCCACCTCCACTCCACCATCCACCTTCTCTCAGCCATTAGTTTCCACCTCTAGTCCACCATCTTTGTTCACCTCCACTCCACCATCCACTTCCTCTCCACTATTTTCCACCTCCACTCCACCCTCTATTTCCACCTTAAACCCTAACCCTCAAATCCAACAACAAGAACATCAAGTAAGTAGGCTAGGGTTAGCAACACTTACCTCATGTACGTACGCTCTTAAAATTTCACCTTCAAGGAATCATCACGCCACAATGATTACAAGACCAGTTTCACCAGATTATTAAACCCAGAAATCGCAATAGGATTCTTAGATAAGGGTAATTTGATTTAACTCATTTCGTTAAACCTAGTTGACATCATTATATTATATATATATATATATATATATATATATATAAATTTATATATTCAAATATATCATATGTGTCACATATTGCAAAAACTTTACACGTCATTCAGTTTTGACTACGGAGGCAAATGCACCGTTATGTTTTTAACGCTATAAGCTAAAAGGATCATTTTGAATATTTTTTAACGAAATATGGGGTCTAACTAAACTTTTTTGTATAAACGTAGGATGACTTTGAACAAAAATCCCAAAGACCAAATGATGTATTAAACCTAAATTTTATATGTTTTTTATAAATTTCAAAGATTTACGTATATAAGTTATTGGATGACATTATTTTTATTACAAACGTTTTAAATAGGACTATATGGATATGGGCTTGGCCCATACGACAACCCTGTAAGTTTTTTTCAAATTATTACTTCTTCATTTTATAAAACCACCAGCGTTATTGATTTCACTTATATCAATATGTGTAATTTTTAATTTAATATATTAATCAAATGTTAATTAACTTGCTTTATGAGTTTCACCTTTTTTATAGCTCTATTTTACATATTCGAAGACCTCCTAATATAGAAATTACTATGTTGTTGTACTTTTGACATATTTACATAACAAAAACTCAATAAAGATAGACGTTATACAAAACTAAAATTCAAAAGAGTTTTTTTTTTTTTAATTATAAGTTGGGTAATATTTTTTAGAGTCTTTATTATATCATATTTTTTTATTACTAATTTTATATCATTAATTATATTAAAGCCCATAATATATATAAACACATTAATGTCATTTCGATATTTCTAAATTGATTTTCTTAAAATAAATTCCTACTACAGCCTGGGAAAGAACTTTCTATACAGTTCTAAATTTACCCTTAACATTATAGTAAATTAATAAATATAATATTATTAACAAAATTTACTGTATTTAAAAATAAATTATAAACTGGATATAATATATTATATGTGGTATAATAATATAACATAACTTAGTTTAAAATATACAATTTTTTAAGAATATATTTAATTCTTCCAACAAATTGCAGTCAAAAAATAGAAACAGTTAACAATGTTTTGTATATCTATTTACACCTAATATTGTGGTAATTTTAATTAAACATGCGATTTAAAAATTAAATCTTAATCGAGGTACAAGAATAACAAATTTTTATATATTTATATTATTTAAAATAAATTTCTATGATAAAAGTATTATAATCCATGGTTGTTTTCATAAATCGATTGTTATGCCTAATTTAAAATATAAATAAAAGAGATTTTATATATTTATTCTCTATACACACATCCATATAGGCATATATTTATTTTTCAGACATTTTTTATTAGAGGTTATATAAGTTTATTCTTCTTTCTTTATCATTCATCTAAAAATTATTTTGTTTAAAATATTTTTATATGTAGGATATATTTCGTTCCATATAATCAATAAAGTATTTTCTCTTAAGCATCACGAGACTTCAAATAAAAGTTCGACGAATAAGGACGAAAAAGTTCAACACTATGTGATTTATTTTACTTTAACTATATTTATGCACATCTAACTAGAATATCATTTATCCTAATTAAGTTCTTTTTATAAAGCATTAATATTAATTAGAAATTAATATAGATATATGTTTAAATAACTTCAAAAAATAAACATTTAAACAAATGAATTCAAGTTTATGATTAAAGATAATAATAACCTCATGGGTAGAAACTATTTAACATATGAGAAATGAGTAATTGTGAATCAATTTTCCAAATCAATGTCTTTACCCAAATTTTTATAACTCTTTGGTTAATATAAGTCTTTTCATTTTCTTTACCTATTAGTTCATCAATATCTCCATAATAACTTTAAAAAATGAGACACTTAATTATCTATCACATTAATTGATCCAAATTCATTATAAATATGAAACATATTTAGTGGTTATTTTCCAAGTCTATGCACATAATATTTTTTTAAACATAACTTTTTTGGCTTGTATTTATATACTTATTTTTGTTAGTTAGTAAATAAATCAATTACAATGAATCTTTACATTCATATTTGTTTCTATTATGTAACACAAATTAATTATAACTATTTTATTGCATTATATATGTAATTTTTCTTTACAAAATAGTCCCCACAACGCATGTGTTATACCATTTTACTTGATCCAAATATTAATTAAGTTACTGTTGAAATAGAGTTACAAGCATTGAAACTTTTTAGGAATTTAATTATTGTATTCAAAAGATTTTGAAACTTGATTTCAATTTTTCTTTTGTCTAATCTTTGATTAAAATTTAGGTCCTTGTTGATAGAACAATAATATTCAAATTTCAGATAATTATAAAAAAAAAAGTTAGAAGTCGAAATATATATATATATATATATATATATATATATTATATCTACGTTCACTGAAGATATAAATTTTATATTTCAAGTTAGTTTTGCTTGTGTTAAATTTAAATTCTAATTCTTAACCTAATATCAAAATCATGAATTATAATCTATTTTATTTAAGTTAGTTTATTGAACATATTATTCCATCATTCATTAATGCTAATCTCACACATAAAATATGTATATATGTGAATATAAATATCATTAGTAAAATAATTTATTTGTTAAACCGATTTGTATCATCCACCTTCCCTTACAAATGAGATTTTATAACATTCAAATTAATTTTAAAATTCAGTTAATAAAAATAAGTAAGAATAATAGAATTTAATATGTTGAACTTTAATATGTTGAATTTTGATGGTCAAAATCTTGACTAAACTCAATTATTAGGGTGATGATTTCATAAACAATCTATTTTAAGTGAGTTTTCTGCACAACTGATTGCTGAAAAGATCATTCTAAAACCAGAACTCTAACCTTTAAGCCATATCCCAAGTCTCAAAACATGCACCCCTACCCCGGATTCCCTTTGCTGCTATAACCTAATCAATATTTCCTAATAACTTCATCAGAAAATAGACCCTTTCATATTTATACATGTTTAAACATTATATTATATAGATGTAATAATTTCATCTAATACTATACAATATGCATGAAGATAAATGTGTAGTGATGATATATATTAAACATTGACATGAGATCATCCTTATTTAAGCTGGATTGACTGAGAAGTCCTCTAGCCTATTTATGACTCAAGGCTCATTAACTCCTCCCTCTTATGTTATTTTTTTGATACAATTCTTATTTGTTTGGTACAAAAGTTCTTCTATCTGTGCAGAGAGAGAGAGAGAGAGAGAGAGAGAAATGTGAGAGTTAATAAGGTTGGATCTTTACCGAGAACAAAATATGAATATGTCATGTTAACTTGACCAGTGACAGGAATATGGCATAAAGGTGTGTAACCCTGGCAGGCCGAGGTTCCAAATTTAGCAAGCAGTGACCAAACACACAGGACTTTTCAGGGGTACCCTCCAATGGGATTCCCTCTCTTCGGTTTAGAAAATTGATGCTCTTTTTTCTTTCTACCTATAACCTCTTTCTAATTTCTACCTCTCCCTCATAAACTCATCATCCCAACCCTCATCTTCATCTTTCTCTACTTCACAACACGCAACCCTTTTCACCCTTTTAGATCTCTCTTTTCAACATTTCTTGATATGATTTGAGTAGGACAGTTTAGTTTCTTTTTCAGATATACACCATTGCAATCTTCCCTGAGGAATCAAAAAGGGGAGCTAGCTATATCTAGGCCAATGAAGAGGAACAATTTCATGAAAGACTACACTCATACTTGTGCCAACAACAACCCATCAAAAGACTTCACCCATGTTGTCAACTGCTACACCAAGCAGAACCAGATGGCTAAAGACCTGTGGGAATGCAGCAGCAACTCTCACAGCAATGCAGATCATGACTATGTCAATGGCTTCCCTTGGCCTCCAAGATCATACACTTGTAGCTTCTGCAGGAAGGAGTTTAAGTCTGCTCAGGCTCTTGGTGGTCACATGAATGTTCATAGGAGGGATAGAGCAAGGTTGAGGCAGTCACCCCCAGCTGAAGGTCAAGCCCATATGTTCAACCTTAACCTTGACCCTACCACAACAAACCCTAACAACTCAACCTCATCTTGGTCCTTGTTACCACCATCTTCATCTTCGGCAACTCTCAAACCTGTCACTTGCACATTACCCTTGTTTGTTTCTCCCACTCCTCCTTCACCTTCTTCTGACTTGAAGAGATGGGTTGTTGTGGATGGCATTCTGTTGAACCCTTTGAGCACAAACACCCCAGAGCACTCTAAGTCAAAGATTCCAGAATCTTTATCAGCCGGGGCTGGAGAATATAATCATGCTTTTGCAAGAGAAGATGGGTGCACAGTTTTGAAGAAAGGAGAAATTCTGAGGATGGACTTGGAGATAGGTTTGCCTAGAACTTATGATTTAGATCTGGAGCTTCGTTTGGGTACTACTTACTCTTAGGCCACACTCACACGGATAGGTATGAAGAAACCAGCATATGTAGTAGTTGTTAATCAGTTATCATATTTCTCTATGTTAATTTACTAGTTAATGTTGGCATGCAGCAAGAAGATTGGATGATTATTAACTTGAAGTAGGGTCGTATCAAATGGAAATGTATCTATACTCGCCATCTTCAACATAATAGCTAGCTAGATTCTATGTGTCTATGAAGGCTTTCACTTCCTTTACTCAATAGTTACGGGTGAAAAGCTTAATCTTAACTTAGTTTAGCCTCTTGTTTTATGCTACCTTTTGTGTCAAATTTTCAATCAGAAATGATTATGTTTTGGACGTGCATGAATTAGTATCTTTCACATGTTGATGATATCCTAAAGACTGATTGGATTTTGATGTATATATTTTTGAATGAAGTTAGAAAGTTATAGCATAGCACATGAAAAAAAATTTTACTCCAACATTTAGTTACTGACGTATAATAATATAATGTTAGTTTTGAGCAGTTCTTCAAGGAAGATAACTGACATTAAACAGGAAATTGAAACTGAGCCTTACAATTAGGCATGATGAGGCACTTTGTAGTAAAGTATTTATGTAAAATATTTACTCTGACATTGGGGCATGACATTATTGATTCAATTTCCAACACAAGGCTCATTATGTGACTGCACAAACAATGTCCTATTTGGGGCCACTACATTTTAAAGTTAAGTTGTTCCAACTCGCATGGCAATGAATGGGTTTTCATAACATAGTTTTTTCATTTGTTTGACTAGCCTCTTGACCATATTGGGCACTTGGAAAACGATGTGAGAAATTTAGAACAATCACCAAACTTACCAATGATACCATATGTTTGTTATTGCTGATTTAAGCCCCCAACGACACTTTGCACGGTGACATACATACATAATTACTGTTCAGAAGATGGTTGCTTTATTTAATGTTTATCTGGTTATTGTAAAGCCCTTGCAAGAAGCAAGAAGCAAGAAGCAAGAAGCAAGAAGCCGGTAGAGAGAACAAACAACTTTTAGAACAGGAAAAATAAAAGCAATATGCAAAAGAAAGAAATGTTGTGTATTGAAAAGGCAGAAGGAAACAAAAAGCTGCAAGTTATGACCAGTAATATCTACCTTCAGAACAATATCTCACAGAGAGCCAAACAGAGATGTCATTTCATTAAAAATGTTGCATGGTTTTGGTACCCCAATTTTATGGCATCCAGTACTCTTTCTATAGCAACACAAACGTGGCCATGTGAGCTTCCAATCTTCACTTCTCATTGGATATTCCCCCAATATTGATCAGGACAATTCCTTTTACAACTTTCCTCTTACCCTTCATTGCACAACATTTTAAGATTATCTTTTATACATATATATAAATATGTTAGTTTTATAAATACTACCATTTAATCTGTGTATATACTAACTTCAAACATCAAATATAAACAAGGTTATATATATATATATATACTAAATAAAGGGGGGAGTTATATTAATTATTCCTTTTGAGTAAAATTAGTGCAATGATTGCAGAATGTTGTGGATAATGTTTAAGGGAAAAGAAGGTGTCCTTAAGCTTTCACATAGATAGATGTGAAACTGACAAATCATGAACTGAGATACATAAGTGTCCCAGTGATGAAAACTTATGTAATGACAAAAAGTGAGATTTGTAATTAATTTTGTATTTGTAGATATATGTGATAAAATTTTGATGGAAATTTGAATAGGTGGTGGAGACAAGAAAGGAGTGTTTGTGAAGATGTTAGTGTCCTTGATTGAATCCTGATCAATCTGGAAAATGGTGTAGGGGTCTCATAATACTTTGAACTGATCAAGACACAATAACATTCCATTTAAGGAAACACCATCATACCTATTTGACACCCAGACATTGTCGGGAACATATAAACCTTAAGATTTGGAAAAAAAACACCCTTCTCAAGAATCCACTAGGTCACTTATTTATGGAAAACAAATTGAAATCTTAAACCATGTTAATTCACACATGAATTGATTGCTTACGCTCTATCCTCTCCATGACTCCATCCTATGTCATCTTTTTATTTATTTTCTCTATTCTCAACTTTTCCTTTTCACAATATATTTCATAACTTATATACTTTAACTTAAAATATCTTTTTACATACTTTTTCTATTATAAATATATATGTATATTAAATTAAAGTCAATATATATGAAATAGTAATCAATATATTTTACTTATACAAAAATATAGAATATAATAATAGATATTTCTAAATGATTATTAATTCCATATTTAATTTATGTAAGACCTTCAATGTATAATTCTTATACTAAAGCATAGTAATTTTAAACGTAACGTGACATTATAGTTCTTACAAAATTTTATTAATAGAATGATCTCTAAATAATTCTATATAATTTTTTATGAGTTTAAGTTTAACTCATTTCTATGTAATTAAATTGTAAGATGAAATTTACATGTTATAAAAATAAATTAGTTAGATGTGAAATGGTATAAATTGATATTATATATAATAAATGTTAAATATTTGATGTTTTTTATAATTTGTGTTAACAAGTTAATCAAGTTAAAAGATATGTGTTTTCAAAATGAAAATAAAAGTTTTTAAATAAAGAATTAAACTGAAAAAATAAAACAAATATTGAAAATGTATCTTAATTTTATGAATATTCTTTACAGTAGAGGTCTTGAGATATTATATCCTTGGGTGAGGGATAAGATAAAAACTTGAAAAATGTGCTAAATTAACAAAGCATGGTAAGCATATATACATACAGAATAAAAAGCTGAAAGAATAAATTCTGTGTGTGAAGAAGCTTGAAGGCAGCAAAATATAGACCAAAAATGGAGATGCATCAATGAAGACCCTATATCTGCATGATGCCTCTTACATGCAGGCCCCAGCTTCCTTTTAGCAACATTCCACTAAGTTGTAGGTAAGTACTGTGAGAAGATAATAAGAGAAAAAAGAAAATACTTTTTATAAGCTAAATTACAAGTTAGTTTATAAATGTTATATTAATTTTTTTAAATCTGATTTTAAATTTTTATAAATAAATAAATGTTATACTTCAACTTTTTTTTTAAAAAAATTTGAAAACTACATCTATACCTAAGTGTCAGTTTCCCAAATTTCGTGACTCCCTTCTTCCATTTCTCCTTTCGATTACCCTTTTTTCCATTTTCTCTTATGATTCTGAGTCCAAACAACAATCATTACCTTTCAATATCCATTGTAGAGCCACCATAGTGATGGCAAAAAATGTAAAGGTATTGTAAAAGACATTTACGTTGTTAGTTGGAGACTAGACGTAAATTTACGTCTGATGTGAGGTATCAAACGTAAAAAGTCATATTTAATGTCCGGTCCTCAACTAATAGACATAAATAATGTCGTGTTAATTACAAAAAATGTCACTACTTATATTTTAAGTATGTTATTTTCAGGTCAGATGTTATTCAGAGACATAAAAAATTATTTCTATGTTAGGGAATATTTCTTTACGAGTAAAAAATGTTAAAACTATTTGTATGTGTGTAGTTGTATCAACTATGATCAATATATATAATCATAATACAAACAATCAAAAGAATAGATAAACTTACTACAATAGATTATGATTTATAACATAAAGAAATAAAATTAAATACAAAACTTTATATATGTATATGCAGATGTATCAATTATGATTAATAGAATTATAATACAAACAATCACAATAGATAAACTTACTAAAATAATTTATGATTTATAAAGATATAAAATTATATATACAACTTATTCATATTATTATTAATAATAGTATATTTTCACAACCTCACAATGCATTCCTTATCTTGGCAAAGATTATTAAAGAACTAAGTTATGTTGCATTTCATTCCTTACCTAAATAAAGGACAAAAATAACAATTATGAGGTCTTTTAGAAGAGATGTATTGAATAAATAAATACTAACCTTTACTGAAAATGTGAAAAATAATTGAATGCAATCAAGATATGATTATATTGGTAAATAAATACTAACCTTTACTGAAAATGTGAAAAATAATTGAATGCAATCAAGATATGATTATATTGGTGTTAGAGGTTTAAGAACTCTCTTTAAAAAAGATTTATAGCTAAGGGGTTATTTTTGTTAAGATATTAACAAGTGTACTAAATCGTACAAGTAATAAAGTGGAAAGTTCAAATATCATTTTTCTAATAAACTCGCATTTGTTCACAGAAACAATGCTTATTTAGTGATTAAGGTTAAGAACTTAATGTAAATATTGAATTTCCAATAATATAAATCTAAAGTCTAGAAAGCAATTAAATTTATGAAATTAATTATATGGTATTTCATGTTCCAATTCAATGTAAAAACATTAAACATCAAACAAGAACAGAACAAAAAAGTAGTAGAAAAGAAATACATTGAATAGTGGAAATCATAAAGAATAAGGATACATTACATCCAACCCCTATGAATAAGGGAGTTGGTTACTCCTAGACTTTATGAGCAACAAAAAATGAATAGATGATGAAAATAATGGTGATAATGAGTGTTTCCAGCCTCTAAAATGTATATTTGTCATCTCTTCTTTAGGGTTAGTTCCCTATTCTCCAAAAGATTGTTTTATATTCTATGACACATTCTATTTAAAGATTTCAGGTCGTTGGGTGAGTTAGAATCGTTGGGCGAGTTGGGTGAGTTAGAATCGTTGGGCGAATTAATCTCTCTTGTTGGGAGAATTAGGCTGGCTCGTTGGGCGAATTAGGTCAAACTAATTGGGCCTGAAAAATGTAATTGAATGATAGTTCTTGATACTTATCTTTTCCAAAATTATTTAAAAACCCTTAGTTATTTAAAAGAATAATAATAAAAATTGAAATAAAAGATAAAAATAAACATAATAGAAGCAATGATAATGACAATTATCAATCTTATCTTATAGAATCATCAATTGTGTGCAAAGATTCCTCCATGAAGAAGCAACGTAAGGAGTTATTCGAAAGCAAAATTCATGGAGAGCCTCTAAGCATCTTGATCTCATCCATTTGACCTATGCGGTCCTATCAGACCAACTTCAAAACATTAAAAGAGATATTTCATGACCTTTATTGATAATTTTGCTAGAAAAGCATGAGTATATATTTTTCTAGAAAATTTCAAGCTTTAAATGTGTTTAAGTTTAAAATCATGGTTAAAAAATAATATAGTAATTCTATTAGTTTTCTATGAACTGATAAAAGTGAAGAATTCATATCATTTGAATTTGATAGGTTTTGTAACAATAATGGTGTTAAAAGATAACTTATGTGACACATATCCCTCAACAAAATGGGACATTGTTGACTACAAATAGAACAATCATGAACATGGTTATAAATATGTTGTCTGGATGAAGCCCCTAAAGAATTTTAGTTATAAGCATTGAATTGGTTTGCCTTTATGTTAAATAATCCTACTTTAGTTGTGCAAAATGCTACAATTGAAGGAGCATGGATTCACTAATGCAACATAGGTCACAAATGACAATTGTATTAGGACTTTATCAACAGTTAGAAAATTTTCCTCTATCATGTCGTCATTAAGAAAAATATTTTAGACAACAGTCAAGATTGTCGTCTACACAACAATATAGAAGACGATAATCGTCATCTATATCTCTTCATAGTTGACCATTTTTAGTAAGAATTCTCGTCTATAAATATTTAAATATGCGATGATTATTGAGAAAACTGATTTCTACAAGGAAATATAGATAACAATTTTGTATTTAACTATCATCCTTTAATAATTTTTTTGAATATTCATTTGTTTTAAGTTTTCGTGCTCCTAATTAAGCAACTTATATAGAACATGCAATTTAGTATCAGTAAGAATGAATTATATTATAATATACAAGAATTACAATTGTCAAGATTGAAAATTTAAAATAAAAAATTAGGAATTAAAATAACAAATATAATTTACAAATCATCTAGCCTAATATGTCGTAGAAATCTACAAAATAAATTGTCCAAGCATTCCTAACGTAGTTGATGGATTCAAAATTGGCTTTATCATCGCTGAAATATTACAACAAATAATAAATTCATTTAGTACATAAAATAAACAGAGGTTTTATACTTATGAAATAATTAAATTATTACTTAATCCCAGCCTCTTTAAGTACCAACTCTAACAATGACTGTCATACATACATTGCATTACATAATATCACACTTATACCCTTCAGTTTGTTTGTTACATAATAATTCAATACCAACACAATTAACATATTTAATTGACAATGAAGAAAAAAAATCGAACAATTGTATTTGGAAAAAAATAATAACCTTAGGTAGCAACCAAGTAAGATTTTGTGATTTTGCACTTGGTTTTCCCTTCAAAAATGTTATATATGAAGTACACACTAATAAGAAAAAAACACTAGTTAGGGTTAATTTATATGTAATAAAATTATATAAATTGATTTGATCACTAATCAACTATTTATTTCACATATGTGCGAGGTTTCTTATCTAATGACCGAAACCATGCATGCAGTAGAGTGATCAGTCAGAGAAAAGACAACATATCATTACAATTATAAATGATGGACTAAACAACAATTTCAAACAATAAAACTATTACAATTTAGATAACACAAAATAATTCAAATAATATACAAAAAATATTAGCATATAAATTTTTAAACGAATTAAAATTTGATAGGAGAGGAAACAAACTAAGGAATGTGGTCTTCACAAATAGAAGAGAAGGGTGAAAATGAAACCAACATAAGATGAAGAACCACAACGGGTCACAATGGTCTTCACCAATGGAGGAGGAAGCAACAATCTAGTTGTGATGACATGAAGCAAAACAAAGGAGGAAACAACAGTGGTGGTTAAGGATTGCCAAAGATTAACGGAAGTGGAAACAAATGAGGGTTAGATATGTGCGGAACCAAATGGAACAGGATGTAAGGTGGTCAGGGTAGTACCAAACAAAATAGAGGATGACCAAAATTGTAGTCAAGTGGGGCTAAATGAAATAGAGGAGGAAAAATATGTATACACAAAGGTAACAATGTCCTTTGCGAGGGAGGAGAAAAATGAAGAAGACCTACTGAGCGCAAATTAGACGACAATTAAGTTAGAACTATCGTATATTGCTCTATAGACAACGATTCTCTATGAACCATTATCTATAAAGCGATATATGATGGGTCTAACTTAACTATCACCTAATCTTTGCCACGTTTTTAAGGAAACTGTCACCGTTCTTCGTTGTTATTTATGTATTTGTACTAATGAGTGACTTTAAGCCTTCAGTAAGGCACCTTAGGGTGTTTGGTTATGTGTCCCATGCTTATGTTCCCTATGCTCAAAGAAAGAAATTGGATATGAAGAATATCATGTGTGCTCTACATACTCTGTGATCCTACTACAAGAATGATTATCATAAGAAAATGTTGGAAATAGGATGGCGTAGTTTCAATACCAAGAAGGGGGGGGGTGAATTGGTGAAGTTTAAAACTTAGAGTCTTTTCAAAATCTTTTTCGCAAAGTATAAACCTTTATAAAGTTTCTTGAATCGTAAGGAATGAAAACTTTAAGTGCAGCAGAAATACAAAGTTGACTACGTAAACAATTAAATCGACTTAATGTAAAAGTGTAAGGATAGAGAAATCAAACACAAAGTTTTTATACTGGTTTGACCTCAATGCCTACATCCAGTGTCCTTCCACAACCAGGAAGCAAATGCACTATAATGGCCAAGGTTTTTACAACAAGGCTTTTATAGAGACCTCCGCGTCAAAAATATAAAACACATCTCTAACCCTCTAACCAAAATATAGGCAGCAACACAAAGATCTGCTGCAAGATATCCCTTCTTCTGCAATCTTCAACCCACTTTGAACAATCCTTAAAGTGTACAGACTCCACGAGTCAACCTCCTGTAATCACAACAGGATAACCAATCTCCAATAGATTGAGAGCAGTCTTGATCAATATGAATACACCAGTTGTGCAGAATCTGATCAAATAATAAGTGCAATACAATTCCTCCTTGAGACACTCTTGCAAGAAAAATCACCATAGTCTTCTTGATGAGTTCTTGGAGTAATCAATCACAGAATCTTAATCTGAAACAACAAATGAAAATGTCAGTTCAACCAAAGTCTCTGTGATTAACTGAGTCACGTATATTTATAGTTTTCTATAAATCAGACGCTCCTGTAGTCAACTATGCTATTAATGAAGTCGACTATCACCATACAGTTATAACAGTTAAGCAAAATAACAGCAGTCTTAACAACCAAATTGATTTTGCAATTAATACAGTTGACTATCATAAATGTTTTAACAAATATTTGAAATATAGTCGTTACTGTACACAAGCATTAACAACATTTGAAATCAAATAACTAACTAAGTCGGATCCACTGCGCATGTAGTCAACTTAGACACTTCAGCTCAATTTGAAAATCTTTTCAATGCAAAATCACACACAACACTGCTTTTGAAAATCTGTGCAAAGTCACTAGTTTAAGTCGGCTTACTTCATAATGAAGTCGACTTAGAACTTGCAGATTTGCCACACATTATGAGTTCATCAAAGTGTGTGTGGTTTTCCTTTTCATGAACATATGTAATGCAAACACAAAGATATGTATCAAGTATAAGATCAGTGAATATGCATACATATATCAGAAACAACACAAAACATGTTCATTAAGATATTATACACAATAAAGAATTGAACATGTAACACATAACGATACATGTGTTATTAATAATGTGTTGTCATCATCAAAAACCAAAACAACTAGAGCACTGTGAGATTAAGATTAGCTAAATCAGTGCTTCCCTTATCAACAATCTCAACAGAAAATATTTGAAGTTTGTAAAATATAATAAATGAGAGTTAAGACACAAAGAAGAAATATCTAAGAAAAATTGTAAAAAAAACTAATATGAATATGACATTAATAATGTTGACTAAGTAAATAATGTTGAATAAGATAATACTCTGAACACAAATTTTAATGAACCAAAAATTGATGCAACTACTAATAGTGCACCAAAACATCATCAACGGATGATTAAAAGTCAATCCATCTAGTTCTAAGAATATTATTTCAAATATGGAGAGTTGCATAAGTTTTTTTATCTTTGAAGATGTTATGGATACAAAGAATTTTGAAAAAGAAATATAACACAATGTGTGGAGAAAGGTTATGATGCTAAAATAAGTGTTATTGAAAAAAAACTACATTTGAGAGCTTAATTGCTCTTGCTCTTGGTGCCAAGTCTATAAGCATAAAGTGGATTTATATGACAAAGTGTAATAAAAAAAATAAGAAGCTAGAAAAATAGAAAGTTAGACTTATGTGAAAGGGATGCTCTCAGTAGTACAAAATTGAATACAATGAAGTGTTTGTACTTGTTGCTAGATAAGATATAATCAAAACCCTTTTGGTTTTATTTTCTTTTAAAAGATGGAATGTGTTTCAACTTGATGTCTAGAGTACTTTCCTACACGGTGAGCTAAATGAGGAAGTTTATGTTGATCAACCTTTTGTTTATCAAAACCATGGTGAGGAAAAAATTGTGTACAAGTTGAAAAAGACCTTATATGACAAAAACCATCCCCTAAAATATAATCATACTTTAGCAATCAAGGTTTTGAAATTTTTTCACATGAACATAGTTTGTTTGATAAAGCAGAATCTGCATAACAACTTTTACTTGTGATTCTATATGTAGATGATCTAATCTGCACATAAAATGAGAAGAATATGTTTGATGAATTTAAAAGTGTATGCAAAGGAAGTTTGTTATGATATATCTTAGAAGAATGGAATATTTCTTAGGTATAGAAGTAACCTAATATGCTAAAGGAATATTGATATGCTAAAAAAATATGTCAAGAAAATTTTGGAAAGGTTTGGTGCAAAACATTAATAGTGTGTCTAAGTTGTCTAGACATAACAATGGAGTTCAAATAAATAAATGGTTAGAAGTTTGATGTATCTTACTATTAGTAGGAATCAACCAACATGCATTTGTTACAAAGAGAATCCTTAAATACTTAAAAGAGAACCTAAGAATTTGACATTATGTATAGAAGAGACAAAGGAGAAAATCTAGTAGTCTATTCAAAGAGTGATTATGTTAAAATATAAATGAAAGGAAAAGCACTTTAGGATATGCTTTCATGTTTGGATCAATTGTTGTGTCATGGTCATCTAAAGCTTCATGAGGCTGAGTTTATTGTTGGAACATCATGTGTATGAAGGATACATTAGAAGCTTGAATACTCTTCTAAGAGACTTAACACTAGCCTTTTGGACAACAACACAATAATTAAATTGACTAGGAATCTACTTCTTCATTAAAAGATCAAGTATATTAATGTAAGATTTCATCTTCTAACAAATTATGACTACAACATTGAGTTTAGAATTGTTTAATAATTTTATAAGAAGGTAAGAAATGGTAGATTTTGTGTAGTTAGTATTAATGTATTTTAAAAAAAATCAATATTAAGGGAGATTTATTAGTTTTAAGTTGCTTTAGTTTAGCTTATAAAAGGACATGTGCAAAATTATGAAAAGGAGTAAATATTTTTCTCTTTTCAACCTTCTATTTCTTAATATCTGAGAGTTTTTTAAAATAACATTATTATGTAATTTTAATTTTAAAGCTTTTAGAATATTTGAAACATTAGTTGTTCTCGTTTTATAGAACGATTATAGTCGTCGTCAAATAATATAAGTTAGACTTAATAGCACTGATGGTCCCTATTTTGGTCAGGAAAGTTCGATTTGGTCCTAGTTTTTTTTTTTTGGTTCAATGTTGTCCTAAAGAAAGTAATTTATGTTCAATTTAATCTTTTTTGCAAACGTCGTTTAAATCGTTAGCGACAGACAGTCCAGGTGTGCAATAAGTGACACATTACCCTTGACACGTCATCATCATCTCTTACCTCCAGAAACCCTAATTTCCCCCTAACCCTAACCGCCACCGCCATGCTCACGGCCAGCCACCATCTCCGCACCTCCATCATCAAACATTTTGAAACCCTAACCAGATGGTCGCGCCGCCACCACCGTTGTTCATCTTCTCCATCCAGCAACCCCAAAAACACCACCATGACCATCTTCCCTCTTCCTCCACCGTGAATCGCCATCAACAAAGACAGCGAGCCATGCGCGAGCTCATCTTCTCCGTCAAGTCTTCAACCTGCAAAGAAAAATACAGAGAACGAAAAAGCCAATTGGAGCAGAATCGCTGCCGCAAAAGCACCATTCTCCATCAATCTTCATCATCTCCAGCCATCGCGAAGCTGCTCTTCAAACCTGCAAGTAGAAATAAACCAAAGAAACCAAATTGCAGACAAGCAACCATGAGCCATATTTGCATCGCCACGCTCCTGCATTTTGAAACCCATTCAATTTTGGCGTAGGCATAAGGAAGCCTTCCCCTTTACATTCAGAAACCCTAATTTTTTGGGTGGGGAAGGGACTGTCACGTGGCAGTCTTTCATTGACTGTGTCATGTTTCAGTCAAGACAAGTCAACATTGATATGCATAGTTGGACTGTCTGTCGTTAACGATTTAAACGGTGTTTGCAAAAAGGACTAAATTGAACATAAATTATATTCTTTAAGAGAATATTGAATCGAAAAAAAAAACTAAGACCAAATCAAACTTTCCTGACCAAAATAGGACCATGACTACTATTAAGCCTATAAGTTAATTTAAATTAGTCATATTTATGCATATACGAACTTTTTGATAATTACTTTGGTCATCAGAAAATTATATTAGAAGAAATCACGTAAAATTTTGTTCTTATCACACATATTTACTTATATCTATTTTATTAATTAAGAAACTATATCTCATTACACCTTACTTCTAAAGTATGATTTGGTTATCACGAAACCAAAGGGTTGAACAACACTTTCTAAACAACATATTGAGCAATTTTAATACAGATCAACATCTAACTATTTAAGGTATCATAGTTTGAGTTATGTCAAATTTGATTTGCTTCTAACCCACATAGACGAGGACTAAAAAAATTTACAGAACCATTTCATTAGAAAAGTTCACAATATCAAAATTATATTCTATAACAATATTTATTAAAATAAGACAACTATTCTTAACGCACAAGTTAATAAAAACATATATTTAAACAAAAGATAATGCTAGTTTGTTTTCATTTTCGATTCATCTTTTTTTAATAATATTAAATTAGTGTTATCCCATATCTATTTTTTCCTTTTAACATGTTTATCTAAAAAAATTAAAGAATAAGAAAAAACCTAAGTGCTTAATAAATTTTGAACTTTATCTTCACAAAAATGAACTATGATGTATATATATAGTTTATAACACAAATTATGACATTACAAATTAGTAAATAAATTATAGTTGATATTAAATTATATATTATATATTTTATTTAATAACATAATAATAAATATGATATAAAAATATTAAAAATTATAATATATTAAATTATTTAATGAAATATATAATTTTATATGTCTACATAAATATATTATTTCTAAAAATTAATTAAAATTTATAGTAAAATAAAATTTACTTTAACTCTGATCCTAACTCACCTGAGAGAGAACTTTAGAAGTTGAAACTTTTTTTATTCTCTACTTAAAGAAAACTTTTAAAAGAAAGTCTTTTAAATATGAGTTAGGATTGACCTTGATGAATCAATTTAATACTATGTAAACTAGAAATATATTTTAATACTTGGATGATATAAATATTGAGAAATTAATTCTAATTATCTTTCACTTAAATGCTGGATAAAAAAACTCTCAAAAAGAATATTAATAGAAAATTTTCTCTTTCTCAAACTCTCATTAATGAAAGTGATGTTTTGGTGGCATGATATTAAATATTGCCCATAAATAGAGACATATTTCCTCTCAAATTGAAATAAAACATAGGTTTTCACATTTCAAAACCTTATATATTATCAATTTTACATTAATATTTACCAATTCTGATCCCATTTGATTTCCCAACAACATGCTTTCCTAATAATAAACTAATCAAATCAATAAAAACGTTTTGATCATGACGTGAAATCAAATAATTCATTATCTAAGTCAAATTCCTCAACAATATATATAAATAATTTCTTTTTTTAAATCACTTACTGTCATCAAACATGATTTCAATTTTTTAGGTTATTTAAATAATTTTTGCAACACAATAATAATCCGCGAAATATTTTCTACTTTAATTTCAACTCCTCTCACCATTAACATAAAAATGATTTTTTACATTGTAGACTTTTTATATCTATTAAAAGTTAAACATAATTATAAAAAAGATGTAAATTTACGTTTGAATTTTTTTTTTCATAAATTTATGTCAAATTGTCAATAATCTAAACGTAAATGTATGTCTGACTATTTAATAATAATAATTGATTGTAATTCAAAAAAATATACAAAATACTAAATCCAACAACTCTTTTTCTCAATGAAAGTCAAATAAAAATTACCATTACATTCTCATATGATGTCTAACCTAAGATTATATATTTGAACATATTTCCTCTTAAAATCTCAATTCATGAATATAAATATCTAAAGTTAAGTTTTCTTACTTTAAAGTATTTTTGTCGCCAAAGAATTATATTTTACTTATCTCAAACTTTATCTTTATACGCATAAAAACTGAAGTAACTGTTGAATAAAAGAAAAGAAAAGGGTCCTATAATCTTATATATGCTATGATGCCCTTAGTTGTGGTCTTCCAATTTGAAGGGCAGTGAATGAATATAGTGATATTAAAGTACTAACTTTTATTTATTTTATATTCGATGACTACCTTGTATATAAAGAAAAGAAAGAAAGAAAAACTATCACGTGTAATTCTGAATCCTGTGTTCATTGACTGTGAGGATATATTGCAAGTGTGTTGGGTTATTGGGCTCCCTTCCTATGTGGAGAATAGGTCCAAAATAGTGTGGTCCATTATGTCTCATTAGGTTAAAATGAGATGGGTCAGATTAGTAGAGAATAAGAGAGTCATTTGAAGAGAGACAAAAGCCAAGTGAGAGAAAAAGAAAGAGAGAAAGCCATTCCCGCAAAACCCTAAACCTGCACTGGTGTTTTCGTCGCTGTGAAGTCGTTCACCGTTGGATCGAGCTGATATTTGGACAGTAGGTTCCAGACATATGGTTCTTCATTCTGACCGTTCGGATCGTCAATCGGAGGTCTAGATTGGGAGAAATTGGTCCCGCACCAGCAGCCCTGTTTTGGAGAATTTTCATCTTCTTTGTTCTCATTTGTAAGCATTTGTGCTTAGTTAATTTGGCTTATTGAAAATACCTTTTGGTATTATTATTGGAGACTCTTTTGTACCCTATTATTGATCATAGTGGATTTTTCATTGGTCTGGACGACTCGTGGTTTTTACCCTTGCATTGAGGGGTTTTCCACGTTAAAAATTGTTGGTGTCTCTTTGTGCTTTGGATCCTATTTTTGTTCTATTTGTTTGGTGCTCCTCGCAGATTCTCGTAAGAAGGGGGATTGAATTTCCGCTGCGTTATAACTCTTTGTCAAGTTGTTATATTTGTTTTGGCCATTTCCCCATCACAAGTGTGCACACAGTATTTTAATGTGGACACTTTACTTTTTTCCATGAAGCAAATAAGTATCATATAAAATAGGTAAAAGGTACCCATCCAAATGCACTAGAAAAAAAGAAAATAAAAACTTTGGTACTTTATGTTCTCACAAGAGTACTCTTAATATCACGTCCATTAGTTTAGGGAATAAGTTGGTGTGATTGTAATGAAAAGTTTCTTCTTTATACTTCATTGACTCAACAACATCAATCTCCATCTTTTGCATGTGCTTATTACACTATCAATCAATAATAAATTATTTCCTTTAAATCACCCTCATCATCACTGAAATTTATTTATGACAACCAAAACTTGAAAAATAAATTAGAAGTGGAGTGCAAAAATCACTTTACCAGTCAGTTTTGTAGGATTGAGTTAGGTTTAAAGTCCACCTCTTAATATGATATTAAAGTCATTATATGATTGAAACCTATATTAGCGAGATGAGCATTCTGTTGCATCCGTTGTCGGATCACTATCTTGTGGAATTAAGTCAGACTTAAAGTCCACTTATTAATAATTGTATTATTTTTTCTCTCTAAAATTTAAATATACTTTCAAGGAATTTAACTCAATTCAACAAAAGTTAATTTATAACATTACATTTATTTCTCACTTATATACCCTTTTGCGTTTTTTTTTCTTTTGTTACATGTTTGTACCACCTTAATTATGTCACTTATATATTCTTCTAGATTTTTTAAAAGATCTAAAATTGAATTTTATATAATTTAAAAGTATAATTTTAAGCATAACTTAATTTCGTAAGAGTGATTTGTGAATGAGAAATGTCTTTCATGTATTCTTTTGCTGGTGTGATTGAGTATTTTCCTGCAACATTAAGTTTACTGATTTATTGTGAAAGAGCACATCATGATTGCAATGGAGGTCTTTGGCTTTTCCAACATGATTGTTGAAAGAAACACCCTGCAAGTGCAGGTGCCGAGTGCTCTCATCATCAAAAAATTGTAAACAATTCTATGTCATTCAGATAATATATTGGATCTCCTAAATTCAATATGCAACATTTCTTATTCTTTCATTTTTGAAAAAAAAATTAATAAGTTATTATGGTATTTATAAAATAGATAAATATACTAGAATCTTAAATTTGTAAGACATCAGTAATTTAATCTTAAAAGACAAGAAATAGAATATTTAACTTTTAATTTTTAAAAGAAGAACCATTGTGATACTAACTTTTTTTTAAACCATTTTATCATCAAGTTGTAATTTTAAAAAAAAAAAACTGAGGCATATTTTCAATAATCAACATGGTATTAACATGTAAATTTTATTTATTCATCGTCGTAGGATGACTTAGAGAATCAGTAATGATAGATCCAGAATGAGACTTACCGAATGACTCGTCACAGAATTGTATCATAAAAAGGATATGACCCTTTTATGATCTTGATATATACATCAGTTGTTTATCATGCAATTGTTTCCTATAAGCAAATAATGTTTGGTTCAACTTAATTTTAGTGTTATCATTTAGAAAAATGTTACATTTATATATACTAATTTTAAAATTCAAAATAAGTTATTATGCAAGAGTAAGTATAACAATAAAAAGGAATAACTGTACTTTTGAGAAACCTTAAAATTATGTACTTTTGTAAATCAATTTTAAGAAACCTTAAATTATGAATCTTTTATCATCATACGTTTTTGTCCTTAGAATACTAAATTGGAATTTTTTTCATATTTTTCAAATTTTAAAAATAAATGAATATAATTATTTTAAGTTATAAAACACTTTTTATAGTGACTTTATGTATCAGTTATAATTCACATTATATAAAAAGTGATACGGTGACAATAACTATAAATATTTTAAGACGTTTTATACCGGTTTTAGCTTCAATTGGTATAAAAAGTCTTTACAGTGACAAAATGGTAATAAAATAAAATATTTTCTATACCAATTAAACCTTGAACTGGTATAGAAAGTGGTGCAGTGACATTTTTGTAATATTGAAGAAGTTTTTCTATACCACTTAGTCACTATAACTATAATAGAATGTTTAATGTTCTTCCTCGTAGCCTTTCACTACAGTACATGCTTAACCTCTCATCGTCACTGCTCGCAAACTGACCAATTTAACATCTCGTTGTCAAAGGTTCTATCATCTCTCCCGCTATCATTGCTCGCATTCATTGAAGGTTCAGTTGAGGTTCCAACGTTAACCGCGTTCGTAACAATTAGTTGCTCCTGTCGCTGGTGGCTTGTCGTTGGTGGTTCGTCTCTGGTGTCGTGCTTTGGTTGTTGTTAGTGGCACATTCCCTCCTTCCTCTTGCTCTTATCTCTTCTCACTAGTACAAAAACAGCGTATAACGTCAAATATTTTTTGTCTTTCACGTCAAATTCGAGAACAACGTCATATCGAGAGACGTTAAATTGACATCAAATTTAAAAAATTCGACGTTAATTTAACGTCGAATTTTGTCAATATACGACATTACTATAAGGTTGAATTTTATCAATATACGACGTTAATCAATTTTTATTTTATTTTTTTAATTAATTGTGATCCTTTTTTACAACTCTACGAGACCCTGAAAAGTAGAAAAACAACAAATTTCAGTTTTTGGTATTTTATAAAGCATGAACTATGAACGGTAATATAGGATCAACAACAAAGAACAATAACAAACAACAAACAAGTTCAATCAAACAACAACAACAAACAAGTTCAACCAAACAACAACAACAAACAAGTTCAACAAAAAAAAACAAACAAGTTATTCAAAACGAAAACGAAAACTATCCTTCAAAAAGGTGGGTTCATAGGAATAAAGTGTTGCCACCAGTGAAAGAGAAAGTAGAATGCGCCTATGAAGGATAAGAACACGAAAATAATCGGTGAAAACAAACGAAAATCACACCTAAAGTAGTTAATTAATATGCATTTGTATCAAATGAAAGAAAAATTACATGTGATGGTCGTCAAACTTCGTTCGAGAAAAGTTTGAGCAGAGAAGAGCGTCTCATGCGCTAAGATAAAGTGAATGAATTTTCAATCTCTCGCTCAATATTTTATTGAATTCACTAACATTTTGACGTCTAACGCTGGGGCATTCGACGTTTTATATCCTTTTACGTCCAATTACAATTCTAAACAACGTTTAAGAATTGCATTTATTTACAAAAATGTCACCGGTCATTTTTAACGTTGGCTATTGAGTGATTAGGCGTTGAACGCGTGACGTTATATGCTATTTTTGCACTAGTGCCTGTTGGTCATCATTGGTGGTGCATTCTAGATAAGCTTCATGTTTTTTTTTTATTGTTGTTCCATTTTGAATTTTTTGTTATTGTGTAAAATTGATGTTTATGTAATATTTGTTAATGTTAATTATTCTTGAAATATATTTTGCCGAACAATTTTAAGGGAATTGGTTTGGTTTGAGAGTGTGAGTGTCAGAACTAAGGAGAGACTATAACTTGATAGAAACTAAGGTGACATTGATAAAAACCAACACGAGCATGATAAATCCATTTGGACTGTCACAGGTAATGAATGACATAACTGACAGAATAATTAGAATGATATTGAAATGGTTGAAAAGAGTGTTTCGTAGAAGATTCCACTATCTTGGAAAGGAATACTCAAATGAAACATTTGGCCCATTTTCCCATAGTCTTCCTTTTGTTGTTGTGAAACTTAAGCCTACCAACATGACAACTATTTAAATTAAAATAAACCATTTTTCCTTGTAGTTTTGAAATTGATAAACCAGTGAAAAGTTAGTTGAAAAAAACCAAGCATAACATAGTTTAAAAGTTATGAAACTCTTATCTTGACACTTCCACCCTCATTTGATTTTGTTGTATACTTCTCAATAAAGGATAAAGAACCAGTTTCTACATTCTTATTCAACTTGTTGGCATCAAACAACTTTGTAATGTTTTCTTAGGTAGTTTCAAGCTTCCCTTTCACTATATCAAACTCAATACCTTTTCCTTTTGTGCTCTTAGTAATTTCTAGATTGCAATTTTCTTCCTTTAACATCTTTCAAATCTAACAATTGTTTGCATAAATTCTCTATTTTAGTGGCCATCACTTCTAATTTTTCTTCTTATTTCCTTATTGGTAACTTCAACAATGGATCAGAGTTGGATACATTTTATATGCACAACAAATGAATATGAGAATGGAGTAAAACCATTTCTTGAATTTGCAAAGATGAATGTTCAAGACAATAACGAAACATTCTATCATCAATGTGTTAATTATTTGAATGAGCAAAAACTACCAACTGAAGATATTCGGGAGCATGTTCTATGTGATAGATTCCTAAAGAGTTAAACAAAATAGACATGACATGGTGAAATTAATAGAAATACCAAGTGTAGATAAGTCTCATGTAAAAGAAAAAGAAGTTAATTTAGAGATGAGTGATCAATTAGAGGACATAATACATAATGTTGGACATGATTCCTTTAAACATGCTTATGTGTATAGCAACTTATGCAATGACGCAGAAAAACATTGGTATCCATAATGTGCACTAAGTACACTCGATTATCAACTATATTTAAATTTTACTTTTATGAAGTTTGAATATATTCAATATGATATTCTAACATTATTCATTTTCAATGTTTAAGGTATTTACATATGAGTATTGAGAGAAAGAATGATCGCATAATGGATTTATTGACCTTGTTTCCATTCAAGGAGTTAGGAATAAAGGTGAAGTGGTGCAAAAGTACCTATTAAAGGGCTTTGAAAAGGGAAAAATAAGTCTACTTAGCACCTTATTTGCAACCATAAGTATGTTTTTTTATAAATTAAATTATATTTATGTAAATCTTATTTGACATTAATATTGTTTTACTCTATAGGGGTCACTAACAATTGTTAGTAATTCTTTCTCAATGGTCTCTTGTGGTTCTCTTGTGTTCATTACACAAGAAACTTAACACTTTAATAATAAAAATTAAAGTGTAAGTTTTTTATTAATTTATCTGTTGAGTACACATAACTTAATTTTTCTAAGTTTCATATTGAGCACAAATTTCAATGTACATTTAACTTTTACAGAGTAGTTGAGGCTTATTCGAGGTTGCACAAACACATATCGCTTCTAGAAAGAAGATGCAGTTCATTGAGTTAACTTTAAATAGTTAATCTTTCAGACTATTGAAACCCAATTATAAAATTTATGATATTCTATAAGTTTAACTTGTAGTCCTCGTTTCAACTCAGGAGCTTTGACTGCGAATATTATATGATGATGAACATGCAGAAAATCATATTTGCAAACATTCTTGACTCATGAAATTTGGTAATGTAAACATTTTATAAGTAGCATCTTAAGTATTTATTACTATAAGTTGACTAACAGTTCATTATGTAAATAGTAGGAAGTATAGTCATTATATGATGAGGTTAGGAAGTATTATTTGCTATGTAAATAGTAGGAAGTATAGTCATTATTTTGCTCTTTTTATATGTTATATAAAATGTTGTGGTATGAATTTTATGTAGATTTATATATGGTATATAACACATATAAACCTGCTATTAAAAAATTTGAGATTTTTTATACTGGTTAATGTTCTAACCGGTATAGAAAATGACGTTCTATATCGATTAACACTCCAACCAATATAAAAAGTGACACTTTTTTTATATAGATTCAGATCTGAAGAAGTATAAAAGTAAAGCTTATTATATCGGTTAGAGTTCCAACTGGTATAGAATGTCAAATTTTGTATACCAGTTAGTTAATAAACCATTCTAAAATGTTTGGATCATACATAAAACATCCCTCTTCTAGCAAATTTCTATATCGGTTACAGAACCAGTATAAAGAGTTAAATACTTTCTATATCCTTAATTCTATACGGATTTGAAAACAAAGTATAAAAAAGTCTCTTTTAATCAATATAAAAGGTTTTTTTGCAATAGTATATGAACTAACGATTTTTTAAACAGATATTTAAACTAAAAATTTATTAAAATAATGTAAATAATTCAAACATCTTAAAACTTATTTGACAAAAAAAATTAACTTAGAAAAATTAAATTTATTCATTTTAAAAGTTTGAGATTAAACTTTATCAAAATTTAGGATATAAAAGAATTTAAATTAACGGTCAAAATTTAAAAATTAAACACATATTTAATTGTAACTTACTTCAAAGATTTCTGGCCATAGAATAATATCTATATCTCAGGAGAATAACATTATTTCAGGTTTCAAAGAACTGGTTTGAGATACGTAAATTTTTAAAATATAAAATTAATACAAGATAATTTCTCGACCATTAATCATCAGCTTAAATAAGATTATACTCTATAAATTTAGATAAATAATATTATAAAAATAAGATAAATATATATAGGTGCTTAAACACAATTTAATATTAGTAATGTTACTAATGTTGTATTGTAATAATGTTTTCGGATCCTGCCTAATTATTTAAAATTTAAGTAAAATTTAAACAACAAGAATATACAAAGGAAATTATATTATGATTAAAAAATGAAGAAAAAAAATGTTCACATGGATAAAATGTTATTCTACATAATATGATATATTATAATTGCTTTACTTATAGTTTGGTAAAATAGTGGCGGATGTAAAATAAATCATGAATAAGCAGAAAAAGAAACATAATTTTCACATTAATAATAACACTTGCAGCTATAGACAAGTGTAACAGTAAAAAGGAGAAAAGGCTTTACTTATTTATTGGTTTCAATACTTTACTTATTTATTAAGGGAAATTATAAAATTATTACCTGTTTCAATTGTACTTTATTTTTTATCTATTCATTCCACAAATTTTTATTTTTTTTTCTTATTTATTGGTTTCAATTTTTACTTACACGTACATCTTATTACTTCCATTATATTTGTTCTTTTTTAAGTTAGTTTTTGCTCTTTATTTCTCTTCTTAAATTTTATTCATCAATATTGTTCACATAAGTTGAAAACATAGGAAAATATTACATTTATTCAGTAATTAACTTAAAAAAATATCTCTTTTATTTGATATACTTATACTATGTTCAAATTACTCATATAACATTTATTATTTCCTACCAAATAATATTTATTATCTCTTATCAAATCAATTTATAAATATATTAAGAAATTTAGTCAATTTCATCAAATACAAATAAAAAATAATAATTAATACAATTTTATGTGTAACATTCCAAAATATAACTTTAAACCATATCAAAGTCGTCAGAGAAATAATAAGATAGAACAGTTATCCAACTATAATATAAAGTATTATAGTTTACAGTTATTCAAAAATAACTATAAAATTTAAAACTTTACATATATAAGGAACTGATCAAAACTATACACTAAGCTTCAACTAAAACCAACTAAGCAGTTGCATCTCCGACATTCAATGTCTGCTCCAAAGACACCTCATCTCCCTCTGTTCACACCCACAGGATGATCATTGCAAAGGAAGAAACACCAATTCATACAAAACACAGACAACAAACAACAAGGTAAGCTAGTTTAAATAAAAGAGCAATCATATATTTAATAACTACATTTCATACAATTATACCCATTCATACACATCACAAACTCTTTATGCATGACTTTACACTGACTTAGACCATCCGGACTTAGAATGATTGCCGAGCTATGACGGGTTGTGCACACGTGGTGGCTTCTACTACTTTGCAAAGCCATTGACAATGGGTCTTACCCTACCACAGACAACAAACAACAAGGTAAGCTAGTTTAAATAAAAGAGCAATCATATATTTAATAATTACATTTCATACAATTATACCCATTCATACACATCACAAACTCTTTATGCATGACTTTACACTGACTTAGACCATCCAGACTTATAATGCCGAGCTATGGCGGGTTGTGCACTCGTGGTGGCTTCTACTATTTTGCAAAGCCATTGCCAATGGGTTTTACCCTACCACACTCACGAGGTTAGTTTGTACCACGCCTTAGAGCATACTAGAAGCTTCCAAGACTAAGACGTCCTGCTACTCCTCACAACATGAATCAATCTTCTCTACATGAGAAGAAAGACCATTGGAGTTTCATGATAAAGCCCCAATATTGAGCTCCCTGCAAATCATTCTAACTTACTTGAGTCTCACCAAGAGATCTCACTTTGGAACTTTACTTTTACCATTTTGAAACAACATACTTTTACTTGTAAACATAATCATCAAAAAAATCAATTATATACCTTAATCCATACTCAAACATACTTCATAATGTACTCAACAAATCATTTGGATCAAATTAAAACAAGGAAGAAAAGAGTGAACTAAAACCTGGACCATTCGCTCAGCGCACACTCTCGCATAGAGAATCCAGTTGTTTCTCGCACAGCGACCCATCTCGCTGTGCAAATAAACTTCCAATGGTACCATACATCAACCCCTCGCATGACGCCCCTAATTCGCTATGGAAAGCCCAGACAGTGGTCCAGACCCCCCAAGAACTCGAAGAGCGCATCCTCTCGCTATTCGAATAAATTTAGCAGTGACCCCAAGCCACAACCAGGCGCTCAGCGAAATGATTCGTTGTGCGAATCACCAAACAGAGAGCCAACCCCCACAACCATTCGCACAACGCACCTTCTTGCTGTGCGAATGCTCAGACAGAGAGCAACTCGCCTTGACCACTCGTTGTGCGAATCTATTCGTTCAGCGAGTATGCATAATTCTACAGCACGAATTCTGTAAAATTATGCAACTCAACCCTTATTTACCAATTCTAACTATTTTTCCAAACTTCCAACCCTCCTAAATTGTGTTATATACTTAATTGGACTTGACCAAATGTTTCTAAACCTTCCTACCATCATTTTAAAGTGTTTATGGACCAATTCCTACTTCAAAACCTCTAAAATCACAACTTATAGACCCAAAATGACTTTTACCATTTATGGTACAATTCTAAGCAACTTAGGGACTCTAGCAAGTCCCAATTGACTTACCAAGCCTACCCAATCTTACCATTTGTACACAAGACTCAAAATTCAAGTTTTCACTACCTCACTTTATCCAAATTGAGTTCTAACACAAGTAGAACTTTACCTTATCCTCACCATACAATCATAACTCAGATTTATGCTATTTTAGATTCTAGAACATGATCTAACTCAACATATACTAAATCTAAATGACCTATAAACAAGTCACCAACCATTTCTTACCATTTTCTTCCTCAAAACTCATTTCTAGACCAAATTATTCTACCATCAAGTTACTTTTTTCTTTCAATAATTTCAATCAACACACAAATCAATTCAACAATGCAGATCTAATACCTCATATATATACGTACCAATAGATTCATTATTCATCTCACTATTCATCATCATAGGATCCATCAATTTCACCTTAATACCTCAATTATCACAAACACACATTACAATTTACCATTCAAACAGTTTAGTAATATCATACATTAACTCTATACCACATGCATACATTCAAAAATAATTAACCAGCTTCCTTTACCTCTAACCAATTGGGACAGCTCTAGAGATACCCCAACCGAGGTTTGCACTGCAAGGAAAAGTCTAGAAACCTACAATTCATCGATTGGTGAGGAGAAACCAACCTTAGAACCTAAATTAAGTTAAGAATTAAAGAACAACACCGAAACATACATGCAAGAACAGATTCTTGACATGATTATAGGTTAAGGAAAAGCTAAGAAAAGAGCACGAAACTTACTTGCTCTTATGGAAATTCTGATCGGACATATAAGTAGCCTTTGACTCAGTGATCCCCTAGGCACTTCCTGATCGTTGAACATATGATTGAGGAGTAAGAATTTATAGAGAGAAGTTAGAGAAATGGAAGAGAATAATGTTTTAGAGAGATAGAAGATAATGAACCGAGCTTTAAAAATTTCTATTTATATTATAATATTATTTTAAAACAAAATTGTTCGTCTCATTATTTTAATACACCTAACTACTATAATACTCTATTTTCTAGGTTCTTACATTATGTCAAGTAAAAACATATTTAAACAATTATAAATATAATAAAAAGAAATTTAAAAAAAATAAAAAAGAGAAACATGTGACAATTTTATACAAAATATTTCAAAATAATAATTATTTTTAAAAAATTTGTTAACAATTATATATATTTTTAAAAAGTTAATAATTATATTATAAAATATAAAATTGGATTAAAAATTGTGTATACAAAAAAGTATCTCTTTATATATAGATAAAGAAAAATAATAAGAATAACAAAGAGTACATTAATGTTACCAATTAAAAATATAATATAAAAACAAGAAAGAGAAATAAAAAAAAAAAACATGTAACAATGTTATACAGAATATTTTAAAATAATGGTTACATCTCCCAAAAACAAATATGTTTGAATATCGAAAACTCTTCTGAAAACAAATTTAATTAATGATAATTTCACACAATACTCACAGAAGTAGAAATATCAGCAATAAACACATTTTGAGACAAATCTATAGGATATAGATTATGCAAGTTAGCTCACCCTCCTTTCTCGTCCTCACATTTTCATCCCTAGTTTTGAGGTGAATGAGGTTTTCAAGTTAAACACCAATCTAATGTAACATAAATAAGGGTTGAACACGAGAATTTGAATTTTGAGTTAGTTTTGAAGAAGTGAGAAAGTTTGAATTGTTATTATGATATATTTTTTAGTTAGTTGTTGTTATATGGATTTTTTATTTATTTAAATGAGAAGTCCTTATTTAAGTAATATTTAAAATCTTATATTTTTCAAAAAGTATAACTTGAATTAGAAAACACAATCTAATGAGTAGTGGCCTTTGAGGGAGAATCTCACCTCAAATGAGTACAACATGGATTGAGATATAATATATATATATATCAATTGAAATGATTATATGCTAGAAAATAGAACCTTACTTAAAAAATTGTTTAAATATGTTATTACTTATTTACTTGGCAGAAAATTGTATTAATTATTATTGTTTTTAGTTGTATTTGGTGAAATTGACTAAATTTCTTAATATGTTTATAAATTGTATTAGTAAGAGATAATAAATATGCTTTGGTAGGAGGTAATAAATGTTATATAAAAATAATTTGATCATATATATGGTATAAGTATATCAAATAAAGGAAATATTTTTTTAAGTTATTTATCGTATAAATTTATCTATGAATATTTTTTCATGTTTTTTATTTATGTAAACAATATTAATGAATAAATTTAAAAAAGGAAATAAGAACTGAAAAATAACTTAAAAAGGAATAAATATAATCAGAGTAATAAGATGTATGTAATTGAAGAAATAAGATAAAGAATTAAAAGTTTGTTGAATGAAGAGATAAAAGATTAAATATTTTTTATTCTTTTAATTTTAAGTTAAAATTGGAATTAGTTTTTTTTTTAAATTTTAGATTAATTTAGTCCTTCATTTTTAGAAAAACATGAATTTAATTCTTTTAA
The DNA here is from genome assembly GCA_027742785.1 of Vigna reflexopilosa. NCBI lineage: Eukaryota > Viridiplantae > Streptophyta > Magnoliopsida > Fabales > Fabaceae > Vigna > Vigna reflexopilosa. Next base: position 19,701,859 of record CM050932.1, read on the forward strand.
CTAAATTTTGTTAAGTTTGTTTGATGTTTCAAATGCATTTCTCAACTAACATGAAAGAAAAAAATGTGTCTAACAATGTAAACCGCTCAAATGCTATCATGAAAAACATCAAATAAACTTCATAAAATTTGGTTTAAAAGACTAAATCCACACATTTCTTAAGTCGAGGGATTAAATTGGGTCAAAGTTTCATAAAGAGACAAATTCCTATTCTAAGGGACCAAAATCATATTTAACCCATGGATAAAAATAAAGTACAATTGAAACCGGTGATAATTTTATAATTGTCCTCAAAATATAAGTTAAGTATTATATTTGTTAGATATATTATCTTTATCTTTTATCTTTAGTTAGTTTGTCATTATTTCTTATTTGTATTTTAGACTTAGCTCATATTTCTTCTATTATAAACAGAAGACCATAGGTGTATATTCAACACAAAAGATTAATCTCATACATAGTTTTCACTATATTCAACATGGTACCTAGAGTATAGTTTTTTTGAGGAAAAACTTTTTGGTGCCTTTGCCACTGCACCCGTCGCTACCGACGACAACGCCTTTACCACTGTTGGCAGCACCATCGTCTATCGTCGTCGTCTACTGCAGCCACTACTAGAGTTCAAGTTTCGACCGACGATCACACGGTTTTGGTCATCTTGGCCAAGTGACCATTGTATCATCAACGACGCCTTCATCAGAGTTCTTGTGCGTTTTTCGCGCCTTTTGAAGTTGTGATCTGCTCCCTTTTCTGTCGTGCGTGTGACACGTCTCGTCTCTTCTTAGGCAACGATTCAGAGTGTCGTGATTGTTCTTTTTCCTCTTTCAAGTTCGTTGGGCGTGGTCGCACATCCCGTCTCCTCTCAAGCAATTATTCAAAGCATTGAAGTTGCTTTTTTTCCATTTTCAGGTGCTTGATTGGAGAATCTTGGATTTTTAAGGTTTCTCTCTCCTATTCATCTTTGTCTCTTCTAATCTCCCTTTTGTCACCATTATGTTTGACATGTCTATATATGTTTTTTCTCCCGTGGCAAAGATGATTTTTGTTAGTTTATTTATAATCATGGTGGCTCTTCAACAATGACCTCTTTATCCAATGGATGTCAACAATGCATTCCTTAACAACGATTTGTAAGAAGAAATTTATATGGAACAACCTCTCAGATTTATTGTTCAAGGAGGTCTTCTAGGTTGGTATTTTGTCTTTTATATTGTCCTTTTAAATCATTAATAATTTGGTGTCACTCGAGTACAAAAGAAAATATTTTCACTAAGTCTTTATAGATTATATTAACAACAAGTTTAGCACATACAATTTGTATGCACTAGCTGGTGATCGTTCTTTTTTCTCTTTCAAGTTCGTTGGGTGTGGTCGCACGTCCCGTCTCCTCTCAAACAATTTTTCAAAGCATTGAAGTTGCTCTTTTTCCATTTTCAGGTGCTTGATTGGAGAATCTTGGATTTAAGGTTTCTCTCTTCTATTCATCCATGACTTCTTCCGTTGTTGTCTCTTCTAATCTCCCTTTTGTTACCATTGTGTTTGACTTGTCCATAGATGATTTTTTTTAGTTTATTTATACTCATGGTGGCTCTTCAATAATGCATTCCTTAATGACGATTTGTAAAAAAAATATTATATGGAACAACCTTTCAAATTTATTGTTCAAGGAGAGTCTTCTAGGTTTGTATTTTGTCTTTTATATTGTCTTTCCAAATCATTAATAATTTGGTGTCACTCGAGTATAAAAGTAGATATTTTCATTAAGTCTTTATAGATTATATTAACAACAAGTTTAGTACATGCAATTTGTATGCACTAGCTTGGTGAGTGTTAAATATATTATCTTATCTTTATTTTTTATCTTTAATTAGTTTGTTATTATTTCTTTTTTGTATTTTGAGCTTAGTCAATATTTCTTCTATTACAAGTAAAGGATCCTATGTATATTCAACTTAATAAAAATTAATCTCATACACAATTTTTACTATATCAATAAAATTGAGAAAAGTAAAAATGTACATCAATGTATCTCTTTATGTAAGATTGAAATCAAGAAATAATATTAAGAATTAAAAGTTTGTTGAATGAATGGATAAAAGCTTAAATATCTTTTTGCCCCTTAACTTTTAGTAAAAATTAAAATTAATCAATTTTTAAAACTTTGGATTAATTTAGTCTCTCATCTTTAAAAAAACGTGAATTTAATCTTTTTACCAAATAAAATACATTAAAAACATTAAATAAACTTAACAAAATTTAATATAAAAGACTAAATTCACATATTTATAAGTTGAGAAATTAAATTGAATTAAAATTAAAAAAAAAAACTAATTCCAATTTTAAGAGAGCGTAAACATATTTAACTTATAGATAAAAATAGAGTACAATTGAAACCGATGATAATTATATATATATACATGATACCTCTTTATGTTTACACAAATTTTATTTCTATTATACCCTTTATAATATAATTATTCACTAATTTTTTTTAAAATATAATTGTTAACTGATATTTTAGATGTAACCATTATTTTAAAGTGTTTTGTGCTCATCCTCTTCCATGAGAGACATCAATAAAAGATCAAGACTTGCTTAACATTTTCTTTCACAAGGTTCTGAGTAATGGGAGTCTTGCCATTGTCATGCAATACAATTGAAAATGAACCCAAAATTTATAAACAATATATGGCATTATTTATTTCATCATAATTTCAGTTTGAACTCAAATTTATCAATTTCCTATGAGTCTCTTCTGCTGATTCTGCAGGAAGATAGAATACAGGGGTATCAGTTCCTTAGGAACCGAATTTTATAAATTTTACCCAGTTACTTAGTAAAAGTCTTTATTGATAACTAGATCTAGTCTGATGTACTTGTGTTAGCATATTGGAGTTTAATGCGGACTTTTTAAGAAGCTAATTAATGTGGACTTGGCTTTTCAGTAGGTAGTAAGGGGTTTAGAACAAACATGGGAAGATTGTTTATTTGAATCACCCTACGGGAATAAATAGCAAATGCGTTGGGGGCGAGAAAACAATGAAACACTGACCACGTGGCCAGTAAAAAGAATCATAGCAAGGAGTTTAATTAACAACCGAAGCAAGTGATTGCAGATTTTCCACTTTCCTGTTTTTTGGGGGATGGGAGAGCAAAGAGTCCAAAGACTGACACTAATAAATGTATGACACAATCTAGCAGATAGAACAAAAGCACCAGTGATTCACATAAGAAAAGAAAAGAAACAAAGGGAATGAATACTTTATCGGAAGAACCAGTGCGCCCATTAACCAACACGACTCTTGACTTGGACATATTATGGTTGATATGTCACCAGAAATCTATAAAACATGTATAGAAAAAGAATAAAAGGAAGGGAAATGTTTTAGTAGGAGTATAAAACATTCTATATTAAGTTTTCAAGAACTTCAGATTTTTGCCTTCCCAACATCCCTATCTTTTGACTCCAACATCCCTATGTTTTAAAACATGAAATGAAAACTTAACGTTGCCCTTTGTGCTGAAGGCTGCTCAGTCAAGTTCTCAATCTACAGAAAAAACTTAAAAGAGTATTTTACGCATCTGATAGGACTCCTAAAATAAGGATCACAAGGTGGGAAGTGCACATGGGCTTGTTACTCAGCCAGAAGAAATAGATAGGCCCAAAATATGGAATGTGTATGTAAGAAGAAAGAAAGTGGGGTTAGGAAAAGAAATAGGAAAAAGTTAGTTAGGATGGGGAATGACGTGTCAAGAATCCTGGGAGAATTCTGTTATAAGAGAGAGTAGGGAGAGTGTGGGGGGATCACGGAAAGAAAGTTAAGAGTTGGTTAGGAGGAGAGTCATCCTCTAGAGGAGTGCTTTCAGCTCAATCATCTTTTTACTGCATAATACTTGAGTAATATACCTGTGATATTCAGTTTTATTGTTGGGTTTCTATCCCTGGTCCGACCTGCCAGATACCGAGAAGAGCTAGCATTGTTGTCCATGCCACCCAAAATGTCTGACCGAGTTGAAGCATTGGAGGAAAGATTGTTGGCAATGGAAGTGTCAGTACGAGAGACGTTGGGGGAATTTCGCCGATTAATGTTGGAAGAGTTTACTAAGTTGCGTAATGAGCGAGTGGGAGATCATCGAGAATCTCCATTTTCCGATATGGATTCAGGGCAGAGTATAGGATGGCAGCAAAGAAGGTGGAATTGCCATCATTTGATGGTACTGACCCTGTGGGATGGATTACGAGGACAGAGACATATTTTGAAGTGCAAGGCTCTACAGAAGAAGTGAAGGTCCGATTGGCCAAACTGAGTATGGAAGGTGCAACCATTCATTGGTTTAATCTTCTACAAAAAGCAGAAGTGGGGTTGTCGTGGACCAAATTAAAAAGGGAGTTGATTGGTCGTTATGGTGGGCATACTAGCGATAATCCTTTCGAGGAGTTAAAAGATTTGTCGCAGACGGGTAGTGTAGATGAGTACCTGGCGGAGTTTGAGTATATCTCGTCTCAAGTGTATCGTTTACCAGAGGAACAATATCTTGGCTATTTTATTGGAGGATTGCGATCAGAGATTCGGCAGAGGGTTTGCACCTTCAACCCGGTGAATCGTCTGCAAGCCATGCGCCTGGCTCGAGATGTGGAAGCAGAATTGCAAGGAGAAGGATTTCAGTGCGGAGGAGGAGCATGAGGTTGGAAAAGCAATCGAGATTGGGGTACAGGTTAGGGAGAGAAGTTTGGATCCGGGTCAGGTCAAGGCCCAAATTTAGGGAGATTAGGAGTTGGGTTAGGCCCAACCCAGAACACACAAACTAAACCCTTATCGGTAGGGAGTTCAAGCCCTTACGAGTCCAGCTCGGTGACACCACAAAGCAGCGTTTCCGATGATCGTTCTTCGGCTGTCGATCGGAATCGCGGCACGAAACATTTGCCTTACTCCGAATTGATGAATAGGAAAGCTCAAGGGCTTTGTTTTAGATGCGGTGAAAAATACCACCCCTTGCACAGATGCACGGAGCGGCAACTGCGAATGGTGGTGTTAGCGGATGACGAAACAGTAAATGAAGCAGGGGAGGTTATCGCGAGTGAGATGCGAGAAGAGGAAGATGATTGTACTTTGGACTGTGGTTCTATGGAGCTGTTCGCAGAGGTTGAAGCGTCGTGGGATGGTCGAAATTGCCCTTCAACTCTGCGCATAAAGGGTAGTCTCAATGGAGTAACCTTGGGAGTGTTGATTGATAGTGGGGCTAGTCACAATTTCATATCTCATCATGTAGTGGCTGCTCTAGAGTTGAAAGTCGATAAAAGAAAAATGATTGGGGTGCGTCTAGGATATCGGCACAGGGTTTTTACTGCGGGAAAATGTGAGAAGTTGGACGTTCAACTAGGAGAATTCTTTACTATGGTGGAACCATATGTGTTGGAGTTGGAAGACATAGACATGATTTTGGGAGTTTCGTGGTTGCGTAGATTTGGGAAGGTGACTTTTGATTGGGAAGAGATGACTCTAAGTTTTCTTTGGAAAGACAAATATCTAGAACTACAAGGTCAGAAACTGAAAAAATATGAAACAATGTCTCCAATAGGAGTACTTCAGCCCTTGCCTATTCCGGATAGAATTTGGGAAGATATTTCTTTAGACTTCATTACAGGTTTACCAAAATCGAAAGGGTTTCAAGCTATACTTGTAGTGGTGGATCGGTTGTCTAAATATGACGACTTTATTCTACTAAAACATCCTTACACTGCAAGGAAAATTGCTGAATTGCTTGCTAAGGAAATTGCATTATTTCGATTACAGGGAACAACTCTGAAAAGGTGTTCTTGTTATCATCCTGAAATCGATGGTCAAACGGAAGTGATAAGTCGATGTTTAGAAGCTTATTTACAATGTTTGGTATCAGAACAACCCAAGAATTGGTTATATTGGGTACCTTGGGCAGAAATTGGAAAAGTGTTTTATAAGGTGCAATGGTCGGAATCAGCCAAAGTACATCTAGTTTTTCACATTTCCCAACTGAAAAAGGCTATTGAAAACCAGGCAGTAGAACCGACTTTACCAACAAAGTTTACTCTTGAGGAGAAAGATAAGGAAGAGCCCGAGGCAGTGCTAGCAGCCAGGGGGACTCCGAAGGGCAGTAACATCATCAAACAATGGTGGGTGGAATGGAAGGGAAGAACAGAGAAGGAGATAACTTGGAAAGGTGAGGTGCTACTACAGGGTCAATTTCCTTCTTTCAGCCTTGAGGAGAAGGCTGCTGTTGCAGAAGGGAGTAATGATAGGACTCCTAATAAGGATCACAAGGTGAGAAGTGCACATGGGCTTGTTACTCAGCCAGGAAAAATTATAGAAGAAATAGATAGGCCCAAAATATGGAATGTGTATGTAAGAAGAAAGAAAGTGGGGTTAGGAAAAGAAATAGGAAAAAGTTAGTTACGATGGGGAATGACATGTCAAGAATCCTGGGAGAATTCTGTTATAAGAGAGTTGAGAGTTGGTTAGGAAGAGAGTCATCCTCTGGAGGAGTCTAGTACTCTGGTTTTGCCTTGTGGCTGTAGAGCTTTCAGCTTAATCATCTTTTTACTGCATAATACTTAAGTAATATACCTGTGATATTCAGTTTTATTGTTGGGTTTCTATCAGCATCTTTATCAACATTTTGACGAACCATTATTACATACTCAATCTGAGTTTACTATAAAGTCCAGTAGGTATGCTGATATTAAGAAACTCAGATACCTCTACTTATTATCCGGAAAAACAATGACAATTCTGTCAAATTTAACACTTTATAGGCACGCCTTTGAGGAACCATACATAATCTACTAGATCTGAATTCGACCCGAATTCCAACAGTGTGATCATATTCAGACTCAAAAGGTATAATTAGCAATTCATTCCGAATGACTAAATCAAGTTACAAACATAGTCCTTCAGTTATTTTGGCAATAATAAATAAAGGACAATTTATCCACCAATTCAAAATTTCCTTACAACTTATTAATCTTCCCACCACAATTCATTTCCATTTTCCCCCGCAAGCATTGGCAAACATCCATTGCCTAACCTAACAAAACTTCACATTCACAACCCCAACGGTAACAATTAATAATCAAAGCTAAGGAGAAAAACTGCAACTACATAATACACTTGATTTAACGCAAAATCGCCGTCTTAAAACTACCCATCACTTAACGATAAAACCCTAACCTTTATTTGAGAGTCTTGGGAGCAGCAACAGATTCCGACGAATTATGCGTTTCCACGACTCGTTGCTGTTGCTGTTGCTGTTGCTGGAAGATGGTGTTCCTCTCGTATTCGCGCCATTTGTTGATTGCGGTGGTGCAGATCACTGAAACGATTCGTTAAAACCGATGCAAGTAAGGAAGAAAAAAGGTGTGAGAGAGAGAAAGGGAATTGGATTACCTCCGGCGCCGATGAAGAAGACGAGACGGATGAGCTTGGGGCCGGCAGGGCCGGATACTTCTTCTCCGGTCATGTCTCTCCGCCGCCGGTGAACCCTCCCTTCCCACTTCTCCGCTTCTCTTGCAGTGGATCACCTAGCGTAGCTCTTCAAGCTTCAACCCTTGCTTCAAATTGAAAAGCTTCAGTTTTAAAAACTAAACTTAATTTTTACATTTTTATATCGGCAAATAAGATTTTTTTTAACATTAAATATATACATTATTTACACAATTTTTATATAACTAAATTAAATAACAATAAAATTCATTTCAAATGTAACTTTAATACAATTATTATAAGGAATCATTTCAAATGTAAAAAGATTCATAAAACACAAATGAAAAATCTTTGCGACTATTAGTACATTTTAATTAACCTTTATCTAGAATGAAATGAAAATAAAAAATAATTTGGATTTAATTAATTAATTAATAATAAATAAAACAAGAAATGAAGTGCAATTTCATTGCATTGGATCTTTTTAGGTGGATTTATTTTAAACAATTAAAATAATCTAACTTTCCTTCATACCATTTTATCTTATTTAATTTTGTTCTTTCCATTTTATCAACCTAAACATTCTATCACATCACATTCTATTTTTTCTCTTTTCTCCCATTGACCAATACTAAACAGACACCTCAGTCATGGTGACATTCTGCTAGTTGTTTCCAAACGACAACGTTTACCCCGAATTCTGAACAATCGAAACAAGGGTTAGAATTCCATGGCCTGTCGGATTAAGCCATAACGCCACCACAGTCGCCGGCGAACATCTTAAAGTTTCGATCTTTACTTTCAAATATGGCAAAGGGAACAAGCTCAAAACTGAACATCGCAATAATTCACCCGGATCTTGGCATAGGTAAATAATCACTATTCCCCGTTGTTTTCTAATCCACTCAAGCTAAAACCATTTTTTTTAATGTAAAATTTCCATTAATTTGACTTTTCTAAATTAAAATTTTGATTTCGTGAAACGTTATCGTGCTATTTTCTTCTCCGAAGTTGATTTTCCCTTAGTTTACCTTGCGATTGTTTTGAAGGTGGAGCTGAGAGATTGATTGTGGATGCTGCTGTTGAGCTTGCATCCCAGGGCCATAAAGTTCATGTTTTTACAGCACATCATGACAAAAGTAGATGCTTTGAAGAAACTGTTGCTGGTGAGTCTCACTGTATTTTTGTGGGCTTAATTGCACTCTTATTTGTGCCTTCTACTATCTTGAATTTAATATTACCTGAATGTCTAATGTATCAGTGTATGAAGTGCAAAATCAGATCTGCTAAAAGGACTAAAATCGAATTTTGATTGTAGTAGGGAAAAAGTTCAAATAAGCCATTAGTGTCTCACATTTCTGCTCATTATAAAGAAATAGCATTGCCATTGACATGGTTTTTGACTTGTGATTTTTCAGGAACCTTTCCAGTCACTGTGTATGGTTCATTTCTTCCTCGTCATGTGTTCTACCGTCTTCATGCCTTGTGTGCATACCTTCGGTGCCTATTTGTTGCTCTCTGTGTACTTTTCATGTGGCATTCATTTGATGTTGTACTGGCAGATCAAGTCTCTGTAGTTATTCCTATCTTCAAACTCAAAAGGTCAATAAAGGTAGCCAAGAAGGAGGCAGAAAAAATCATATGTGAATTGTTTTGACATCTTCAATTCTTAGTTGTTTTTATTTTCTTTTGTAGGTTGTATTCTACTGTCATTTTCCGGACTTGTTGCTGGCTCAACATTCAACTTTCATTAGGAGGATGTATAGAAAACCAATTGACTATATAGAAGAAATAACGACTGGTTTAACTTTATATCCATACTTTATTATTAGTTTTTTCCTACTCTGATTATATTTTCTAGTATACATTCTGAACCCTTCATCTTATTAGCCTTTGCTGAATTGCAGGAATGGCTGATTTGATACTTGTTAACAGCAACTTCACTGCCTCTACTTTTGCAAATACTTTTAAGTCTCTAGATGCTAAAGGAATTCGACCAGCTGTTCTATATCCAGCTGTCAATGTGGATCAGTTCAAAGAACCCAGTTCCTTTAAGTAAATGACATGTTTGTAGATATATAATTGACACTTTACAAGATTATGCATGTAGATTATTCTTACATCCATTTTTATAAACTTTATGTATATAATAGAATCGTAGTCTTAATCTGCATTGTTTCTTCTGTTGTAGGCTGAATTATCTTTCCATCAATCGATTTGAAAGGAAGAAGAACATACAGTTAGCTATTTCAGCTTTTGCTATGCTTCACTCACCCGAAGGAAATGTTCAGCACAAAGATATTACTAATGCTTCTTTGACTATTGCTGGTGAGCCTGTTTTTGTTTACGGCTGTGTTTTTTCTGATGATAGATGTTATGGTGATGTTATGTGCATTACTAATTGTCGTGGGGTGGGAATATCTGTTCTGATGTATGTGCCTCATACTGGAGTTTGGTTTGGTGGTGTCTTCATTTTCAAGATATAAAATATTATTTTAAATGAAAATTATGTTTGTCTTGTAGTTAAGTTTCAAAACTCTTTATTCTCTATTATTTCAAGGGACTTTGTTGTTGTGCTGAATCTGGTCAATCTTGCAGAGTGTATGCCAATTATCTAGTGCGACTTTGTGACACATCCATTTCTCTAACAGGTGTATTGTTTGGGTTTGTCAATGTGTTACTTTTAACTTTTCATAATTGATGTGGAAAGTGCTTGCTTATTTTCTATTGTAATTACTTACCTAAAAATGAGTATTTACTAACCATTATACGGTGACAGAAAGTTCGTTTATTAAACTTTTAACTTTGTTTCCATTAAATGAGAGGTGGAATGCATAGTTGTGACAAGGTTACAAACCTTATCTGTTTAAGAATTAGATCTTCATATTGGTTTAGACGAGGAAACTTAGGACGTGTGATAATATGTTTATTTGGTTTGGTTATCACTATAAGTCACGGGCACTTCTCTGGGATAATGTATAAGAATAACATATCATATTACATTTTTTATTTATTTGATATAACATGTTGCCAGTCTTTATAGCACAAATTTATTTATCTAAGACTGCCAATGAAGTGGATCCGTTCAATTTTTTAGCAGAAAACAATGAGCAGATACTGTTGAAAGTCATGTAATGTCTGCTAATATTATGATTATAACACTTTTTCTAAGCTGTCTAGTTGCGATCCCTTAGTGTTTGCTGATAAACATGGACCATTAAGTGCAAAGAACCAAGTACTATGTTATGCAAGTTTGGGCTGCATCACTGAAGGGTCAATATCGAGGAACATCCTTGTATTGTGTTAATATCATGGCGTTCTTTAATTTTAAATATAGTTTCTTGGTAAAAATGCAGAGTCTTAAGTGTGAAAAATCCATACTTTGACTCATTCAATTTCACTTTGAAGCATTTGTGCACATGCAATTGGCATAATAACCCTGTTGTCATAATTGGTGGTAGGTGGCTTTGATAAACGGTTGAAGGAGAATGTGGAGTACTTGGAAGAGCTTAAAGATTTAGCAGAAAAGAAAGGAGTCTCTAGTAAAATAAGATTCCTCACTTCTTGCCCTACTGATGAAAGAAATGCACTTCTTTCAGAATGTCTATGCGTTCTTTACACACCAAAGGTATATAAAACAAGGAAAATTATGATTCATTACAACTGGTAAAAACTGAATTAAGTGAGCTTTACAGAAAGATCTTTGATGCAGGATGAGCACTTTGGCATTGTTCCTCTGGAGGCAATGGCAGCTTATAAACCTGTTATTGCATGCAACAGTGGTGGCCCTGTGGAGTCAATTAAGAATGGTGTAACGGGATTCCTTTGTGATCCTACACCTCAAGAGTTTTCTTCAGCAATGGCTAAACTCATAAATGATCCTCAGGGAGCAGAGAAAATGGGCAGAGAAGCTAGGAGGCATGTTGTTGAGTCATTCTCTACAAAGTCATTTGGCCAGCATCTAAATAGATACCTTGTTGACATTCATCGAGGAAAAGAGGATTGAGTTTAACATTGGATAGCATGATTTTGCCTTAAAATTGTTAACTAAAATTGGTGACCATTCAACTTGCTGTTCATATTTTAGTTGGATTAGTTCACTTTCTGCAGAAATTGAATCACAGAGATGATGACATGTTCAATATTCTGCGGTTTGCACTGTTATATTTTTTACAGTATAAAGTTACTCCAAAGTTTATAGAGAATTTTCTTGTGCAAATGTAAAAGATTCATTCACTCATTTCCTCCAAAATGGACAGAACATAATAAGCTTGTGTGAGATTCATATGAATTCTTCCTCTCTCTTATTTAAGTTCTAATTGATTGTGTGTACCTCAACTACAAACATAAATTATTTACATCGACAACAAAATTCATAACTTAACAAAAGATTTGGTAGAATTTTTTTTTTTGGAATTAAATGTACTTTTTTATTACATTAAATCGGGTGACTTTATTTTTGATAATTTAAATTTAATTTTTTTAGTTTATAAAATTTGTAAAATAAATTATTTTAATCATTATGTTCAAATGTCTTCTTTAACCTTTCAAAGAAATATTTTTAGAAAAAAAGCATATGGTACTTCATAATGAAAATGTAAACTATTATAGGATCTATATTACATTAATCACCTTACTAAACTTTTAAACTTTTTTAACTATTTAATTCTTATTTAAGAACATGTTCACTAATCTAGTTCGTGTTCTATAAACATCTTGAATCATACATAGTTAGGTGTATTGTGAAATGATGAATCTAATCTTTTTTATTAATACTAACATACATCATTCAAAAAAATTATATTTTTAAATGTCTTTCAAAATAATTCTTTCATCATATTCATATATCATTACATAATATTTATTTAAATGCTGTGTAGTTGATATTATTTTTAAATTAAGAAGATTATTAATTATTTTTTTAGTGAAAATTTTAATTTTTAAAAATATAGTCAAAACTTAATTAATTACATTTACTTATATATTATAATCAAAATTTAAATAATAATGAGTTATTTGAAGTTTTTTAAAACTTCTTTTACTGAACTAAAATTAGGTATAAAATATTTAACGAATATACGATAGTAAAACTCGTATTTTATGTTGAACATTACGAGATAAATATATAAAAAAGTACATAATGTTTAAGAAACATTAATGTTTAGATTCGCTCTGTAGCACTTAGTAAAATCTCTTCTCTAAAACTTTCATGTTTGGTATTTTTGGATTTGGTGTTCTAAAGTGGTTTCTTTACTTCCTTCCACTCTCAGACCCATGAATTATAGAATCAAGTAGTCTTATACTATATTTGTTTCCATAAATCTTAATAAAACTGCGTAATGCTTTATCTTCTCTACATTTGGCTATGCTGGGTACGTTGGATCAGGCTACTCATAATAAGGAAAAATTAAAAGACCTAAATGATGACTTCTGTTACACAAGTTAAAGAGGATAGAATTTGCTACAACATAAACATCAGGATAGAACTAGTTATCCGGATAAACCAATAAAAGATCATTGAAATTAAACAAACTAGAACATGTATTTTTAATCAAACAGAAGAAAAATGATAGCATAGACCATAGAAATCTTACAAAGAGATGTCTAAAATGATTAATTATAATTTGGGTAGGTTTTAGATGTTGGTGTATTAACGGAATATGATTCCTTGGTCGATATGTCTTCTTTAGAGGATATCACTATTATTGTCGATAGTTTGCAGAGTTTATAATTATTAGATTCAATTCATGGTAGTTCAATGATAGTACCTAATTCTTTGATATCTAATGAAACTCATTTTGTGGAAGAATTGAAAATAATTTCTAAATGGGATAATTTGTTTGATGAAAGAGAATATTCTAATATTGAAAGGGATGATAAGTTGATTCAAACTACAAGTTTTGGAAGAAAAACGAGATGCTAAATATGACAGGTGTAAAATTTTTACAATTCTATTCAATACAATAGTCTTATGGAAGAGCATATTTATATGTATATTGTTGTTTAAGTCATTTTGGATGAGATTTGAATAAGTTGATTAGATAGAGGTTTGGAAATTAATGTTAGTAGTTAATTTTGATTAATGTGAAATATTTCATGCTTTTAGACATTTTTTTTATTATTACTGAGAATGTTCATTGAAGCTTTGAGGACTATAGTGTGATGGTTGAATTAGAAAAAAATCATAATAAGATTGGTTTTTATAAAAATTGTATGTTACATATATATTGTAATAGTGATAAAATAAACTAAGAATAACTAAGAAAGGATTTATTTATTTTTATTTCAAAGATATGTTTTTGATAATTATTACATTTATATTGAGTTTCTTCTTTAAAAAAAGATTGTAGTAAAATAGGTGTTGGATAAGGTCATTAAAGGTATATAATAATAGTTAGTATAGATGATGATGTATATAAGCAAATCTAAATTGATTATATTACTTATATTTTGTTGTATCTTAGAATTCCTTTAAGTACCTTTTTTTAATATAATTTTTTATTGTCCAATAATTATACTTAGAATATGTTAAAGGCATGTTAAGAATTCTGATTACTAATAAATAATGTGTTAATATTAGTTATATTATATATATATATATATATATATATAGACACATATTAAAGTATTAATTTTTTTTAAAGGAAACTTCTAAAAAATAAGGAGATAAGAAAAAAAAAACATAAAGAAATACGTGAAATTACAGTATTTATTTTATTTAAGTGAGATATTAATATTATTTAAAGTTTTGTATGACAACTTACAAAATTAGCATATAGACTTTAAACAAACAGCATTCGTACAGAGGGTCACACTTGTTGATATATGAAGGTAATCCTTTAAATTATAATGTCTTTATTTTATTATTAATATATTTGTTTTGTTAGAGGCTTTCCGTCCTTTATCTTTCAGAATTACTATCTTCTATATATACAATAGTAAGTTGTATCAGAATTTATATAATCAAAATATAAGAGTTTTCATTTTCTCTCAACTTCAAGTTGGTATCAGAGCCAAACTCTTTGTCTTTTTCCTCTATCGTCGGCGGCATCGTCTTCTTGTCATTCCCGTTGTCCGCCGCCGTTGTCGTTGTCGTCCAACGTCGCTTTCTCCAGCGAAGTCAAGGGTTAGGTGCGCCTTGAGAAGTGCAACCCAACCCTGGTGGCCCCGTCCTCTGAAACCTCCGCACGAGCCTCCACGAGCTGCTTCTTTCCGGCCAGTCCGTCGCCGTCGCCGAACGTCGTTTTCTCCGGCGAAGTCAAAGGTTAGGTGCGCCTTGAGAAGCGCAACCCAACCCTAGTGGTCTCGTCCTCCGGAGCCTCCGCACCATCCGTCACGCGCCGCTTCTTTCCGACCAATCTCAGTCGTGTGTTCTGTACGTGTTGCCTTCCCGTGGTCGGAGCTTCACCGCGTTGCCGCAGAACGTCTTGCCTGAGCTTCTAGAGTGTGTTTTGGTTCCTGTTTCTCTGTTTCGTTGGCTTAGGCTCATACCTAGGGTTTTCTCCTTACGTTTTTTGAAACCCTAAGTCCTATTTCTTCTCTAAGTTTTAAAATGGCTTCTTCTACTGGAAGTAATTCCTCTTTATCTGCTACCCCTATCATTACATCTGCAAAACTGAATTGGAAAAATTATTTATCATGGTCCTCTATTGTGGAGTTGTGGTTTCTTTGGTCAAGGACACCATGATCACCTTGAACAAGATATTTCTATGGTCCCAAAAGAAGAAAAATCTCAGTGGCAAAAATTAGACTTTCAATTATGTGCTGTTTTGTGGCAATCAGTTGAGCAAGAGGTTCTAGATATCTTGAGACCCTATAAGACATGCTCCTCGTTTTGGAAAAGGGCCCAAGATATTTTTGCTAATGATGTACAACATCTTTTTGATGCAACTTAAAGAGCAACTTCTCTCAAACAAGTCAACCATGATATGGTTTCTCATGTTGCAAAAGCTCAGGTTGCGGTAGAAGAGTTAAAGAACTTCTTCTCTAAGTTTTAAAATGGCTTCTTCTACTGGAAGTAATTCCTCTTTATCTGCTACCCCTATCATTACATCTGCAAAACTGAATTGGAAAAATTATTTATCATGGTCCTCTATTGTGGAGTTGTGGTTTCTTTGGTCAAGGACACCATGATCACCTTGAACAAGATATTTCTATGGTCCCAAAAGAAGAAAAATCTCAGTGGCAAAAATTAGACTTTCAATTATGTGCTGTTTTGTGGCAATCAGTTGAGCAAGAGGTTCTAGATATCTTGAGACCCTATAAGACATGCTCCTCGTTTTGGAAAAGGGCCCAAGATATTTTTGCTAATGATGTACAACATCTTTTTGATGCAACTTAAAGAGCAACTTCTCTCAAACAAGTCAACCATGATATGGTTTCTCATGTTGCAAAAGCTCAGGTTGCGGTAGAAGAGTTAAAGAACTTCTTTGTAGCTGACTCATTAGAAAATCTCAACAAAAAGCTTAACAAGTTTTACATTGTCCTAATTTTGAAAAGTTTACACTCTGATTTTGATCATGTACGTGATCAAGTTTTAGCTGGTGATCAAATCCCGTCGATGGATGGCTTAGTTACTCGACTCCTTCGGGTACCTACGTTGGTAAAGGAAGAGAATTTAAGTGATGTTATTGAAACATCAGCTATGGTGACACCGCGAGGAAGAGGAGGAGGTAGGAGGAATTGAGGAGGACGTGGTGGTCGAAGTGGACATCCTCAATGCTCATATTGTAAGAGAATGGGTCATACCCAAGATAAATGTTATTCCTTGCATGGCTTTCCAGACAAAGCTGCTCCTGTGTCTAAATCTGATAATTCAGAATCTAGAATTTCTGATGAAGAGTACCAAGAGTTTTTGAGGTACAAGTCTGAAAAATCTTCTAATCTTGGTCAATCCTCCTCAATGTCAAATGTGTCAACTGCCTGCATCTCTCAATCTGTGGAAGGTCATAGTCCATGGATTCTTGACTCAGGTGCCTCAAATCATATCTCTGGTAACATCCCTTCATTTACTTCCATGTCCTCTCTGAAAACTCCTCATTTCTTTACTGTTGCCAATGGATCCAAAGTTGCATCTCAGGGGATTGGCATAGTTTCCCTATCTCATTCACTAAAATTGAATTTTGTTTTGTATATTCCTCATTGTCCTTACAATTTAATCTCTTTGAGTCGATTGACTCGTTCCTTAAATTGTTTTGTAATCTTTTCTGCTAGTTCCTTTGTTATACAGGAACATGGTACGAGTCGTCTGATTGGAGAAGGACATGAGTCATGAGGACTTTATTTCTTGAAACCTAACTCCTCAGTTTCATGTTTTGCAACTTCATCCCCAAAACTTTTGCATGATCGGTTGGGCCACCCAAGCTTATCCAAGTTGAAGATGATGGTTCCAAGTCTCAAACACATTCAAGTCTTAGATTGTGAGTCTTGTCAACTAGGAAAACATGTTAGTTCTTCCTATCCTAAAAAGTCTTAGATGCGTTGTAATTTTGCTTTTTCAACTATTCACTCTAATATTTGGGGACCAAGTCGTGTTACTTCTTTTGGTTTTAATTATTTTGTAACCTTCATTGATGAGTTTTCTCGATGTACTTAGGTTTATTTAACGAAAGAGAGATTTGAACTTTTGGAAATATTTGTGTCTTTTTTTAATGAAATTAAGAACCAATTTGGGAAGACAATTAAAATCCTCAGAAGTGATAATGCTAAGGAATACTTTTCTGCAGCATTTTCTTCATTCTTATCTTCCCAAGGAATTTTACACCAGTCAACATGTCCCCACACTCCACAACAAAATGGCATTGCAGAGAGAAAGAATAGACATCTCATTGAAACTGCACGCTCCCTAATGTTGAATACTAATGTACCTGTTCATCATTGGGGTGATGCAGTTCTTACTGCCTGTTTTTTAATCAATAGGATGCATTCGTCCTCTCTTGAGAATAAAGTCCCTCACTCTATCATTTTTCCAAATAACCCTTTTTACCATGTCTCTCCTCGTCTATTTGGGTGTACTTGTTTTATTCATAATGTTTCCCAGGTCTTGATAAACTCTCTGCAAAAGCTATTAAGTGTGTCTTTTTAGGATACTCTCGCCTTTAGAAAGGGTATAAATGTTATTCTCCCTCAACCAAGAGGTATTATATGTCTGCTGATGTCACATTCTTTGAAGATACACCTTTTTTCTTGTCCTCCATGGAGGATCGTTCATTTGTTCAAAAAATGCTTCCTCTACCATCATGTGATCCCTTGGTTACTCCTGCTTCTTTACCTCAAACTCAAACTGCAAATGACATTGTTCCTCCTCCTCTTCTCACATATCAGCGTCGGACACAATCTCAAACTCCAAATACTGAAGATCCTCAAGACTCAGATCCTCCTCCATCAAATTCCCAAACCATGGATCCTTCATCCTCTTCACCCTGTCTTGACTCAGATAATAATTGGCCTATTGCCCTCCGAAAATGTATTCGCTTTACTCGTAATCTTTATCCTGTTTATAATTTTTTGAGTTATCATCATTTGTCTCCTCCATATTTCTCATTTTTTTTCTTCCTTATCTTCCATTAAGGTTCCTAATAATGTTCATGAGGCACTTGGTCATCCTGGATGGCGACAAGCCATGATTGATGAAATGCAGGCACTTGAACACAATGGCACTTGGGACCTTGTTCCTCTTCCTCTTGGTAAGAAGCAAGTTGATTGTAGATGGGTCTATGCTATTAAGGTTGGTCCTAGTGGTGCAGTTGATCGTCTCAAAGCTCGTTTGGTAGCTAAGGGATTCACTCAAGTCTATGGCCTCGACTATTGTGATACCTTTTCTCCAATGGCTAAAACCAGTACTGTTCGTATTTTGCTTGTTATGGCTGTCATTCGTCATTGGCCCCTTTACCAGTTGGACATTAAAAATTTCTTTCTTCATGGTGATCTAGAAGAAGAGATATACATGGAGCAACCTCCTGGGTTTGTTGCTCAGGGGGGAGTCTGGGTTAGGTTGTAAATTACATTGTTCCCTCTATGGTTTGAAGCAATCACCTCGAGCTTGGTTTGGTAAATTTAGTCGAGTTGTGCAGAATTTTGGATTAAAACGATGTGAGGTGGACCATTCAGTATTTTATAGTCACTCTTCTCCTGATAAATGTGTTTATCTTATGGTCTATGTTGATGATATTGTCATCACAGGAAATGACGTCATTGGAATTGCTCAATTAAAGAATCATTTATTCAACCATTTTCAAACCAAAGATTTGGGTCGGCTAAAATATTTTCTTAGTATTGAAGTGGCACAATCAAAGGAAGGTGTCATCATTTCACAAAGAAAATATGCTTTTAATATTTTGGAGGAAACAGGCCTGACAATTGATAGTCCTATGGACTCAAATCAAAAGTTAATGAAAGACCAAGGTGAAATTTCTCAGACCCAGAGAGATATAGAAGGCTTGTTGGAAAACTCATCTATCTTACCATAACAAGACCTGATTTTTTTATCCAGTGGGAGTTATGAGTCAATTTATGCAAAGTCCACATGTTGATCATTGGAATGCAGTGATTCGCATTCTCAGATATGTAAAAGGGAACCCAGGACAAAGATTGTTGTATGAGGACAAGGGAAACACTCGTGTTGAGGGATATTGTGATGCAGATTAGGTTGGTTGTCCAATTGACAGAAGATCTACCTCGGGATATTGTGTTTTACTTGGAGGGAACCTTGTATCTTGAAAAAGTAAAAAACAAAGTGTTGTTGCTCGATCTAGTGCTGAAGCTGAGTATCGACCTATGGCTCTAACCACATGTGAACTTGTGTGGATTAGACAACTCCTTCAAGAGTTAAAATTTTGTGAAAATGAACAGATGAAGTTGTACTGTGACAATCAAGTCACCCTTCACATTGCCTCCAATCCAATGTTTCATGAAAGAACAAAACACATAAAGATTGATTGTCATTTTATTAGAGAAAAGTTATTATCAAAGGATCTGGTTACTAAGTTTATTAACTCTAATGAACAACTTACAGACATTCTGACCAAATCTCTAAGGAAGCCTAGAATTCATTTTATATGTTTCAAACTTGATACATATAATCTATATGCTCCAACTTAAGTGAAAGTATTAAAGTATAATGTCTTTATTTTATTATTAATATATTTGTTAGGGTTTTGTTACGGACTTCGTGCCCTTTAGCTTTTAGAACTATTGTCTTATGTATATAAAGTAGTAAGTTGTATCAGAATTCATATAATCAAAATATAAGAGTTTTCATTTTCTCTCAACTTCAAGTGTTACCATGCTATGACTTCCTATTTTAGGATTGCTTTTACCATATGGTTGAAAAAAGGAATGTTATTTGATTACATTATGAAAAAACCTTCTAATATGATATTAACTATTGAAGAAGATTCCAATTATTAAATAAGTAACTGCGTCCTCTGTAGAAACATATAATTATAAAACCCATGTGTTGATGGTACAGCGAAAACAGTTCAGAAATATAATGGTACAATATCACATTAAAAAAACTTCAACTTCGCATTAGTAGTCATCACCCCTTGATATAACTTCTTTGCATGTTGGTCGGAGTAAGATTGTATGTTCGAATTGTGATACATAACTTCCTTTCACATCACACAGAGGAGGATACGACTGCATAAAATAACAAATAGTTACTACTTCACGAAAATAATTTCCAAGTTAGAATGAGGAAAACAACAACATACAAAATCAAAAGACATGTTGCATCAAAGAACAGACACATGTTGGTGCCGAGTATATTATCAAACATGTCCAACAAGAACATTTGTAATTGACAACACTTGCAATTGACAACACTTTTGTTAGACACGGTTCAGAGTTACCAAAATCTCCCTAAGACACCTATTACTTCTCATTGAAGCCATTAAAATATGTATTAAATTTTTTAAAAATTGCAAAAATATTTATATCTACAAAAGCATACCTGAACAATGCCAGAGTCACACAAGTTCTTTAATGCCATTAAGTATTTAGTCTCCCCCAGGCGATCTAAATACCGTCTACAAAAGGCCAAAGTAGAGAAGTTCTTGTTAATAGTTGCTAACAGTTGTTTTGCTCTAGGCAATCTCAGTGGGATATGACCAACATCAAAATTTTTCATGTAGTGGCTGCATTCCAGGTCTTCTCGTACATATCCTTTTCCTGAGCATAATAAAACATACATAACATTTAAAGACCACTTACGTCCTGTATTGTTCGAAGAAAGTACAATAATCTAACAAAGAAACCACAATACCCGTTGATGCGAAGGTTTCAATAGCAAAAAATTCACCCTCTTCCATCTTAGTCTGCTCCCCGCCTTTCACTATGGGAACAGATTTTCCAGCATGGATTTGGTAGCGACCAATGCTATGTCCATTCAAATTCCGTATACTCTTCACTGCAATAACATTCCCATTACAATATATATATATATATATATATATATATATATATCACTTTCTATACGATAACACAATACTGGTATTATTATACTATAGAAATATGGAGACAAGTATTATAAATTATATGATTGTGGGAAAAATCATCCTTTAGTCATTTTCAAAACTTTTGACCTACTAATAAATTAAGGCATCAACAGTTATGAATGAAAGTTAACAATATTGTTTCCAACACTTTAGTTAATTAATACTGACATGGACACGGATATTGTGACGCAGGATATGGAGACAGGGATATATATATATATAAATATATATATATATATATATATATATATATATATATATTAGACCATTATGAATTATATAAATTATCAACCAATATTAAATTATTCAACCAATATTACTAAGACCATCTACCAACTATGACATGGACACTGGACAGTCTAGCACAGCAAAGAGTCTAGGAACCTTAGGACAATTTTATTGAGCCATTCTTCACAAATAATAATGAAATGTTAATAGATAATGCTTCCATTTCTACAATGCGATGAGAAAGATATGATCCAAATAAAAAGACAATAAAATTTATATTACTAAGACCATCTACCAAATATGATAGAAACTACATATCAAACACTGGACAATCTAGCACAGCAAAGAGTCTAGGAACCTTAAGACAATTTTATTGAGCCATTCTTCACAAAATATAATGAAATGTTAATATATAATGCTTCCATTTCTACAATGCGATGAGAAAGATATGATCCAAATAAAAAGAAATAAAATAAGCTCAAACATCATTTCAAGCATCATACCTTGATACACCTTTCCGTTAATCTCAACCTCATAAGATTCCATGACCTCTTGTATAGCGGCACCAATGTCACAAAGGCGCACGTCGATTCCAGCTTCCTAGATGGCAACCATAGCATTCAAAGGAACCAGTAAACCACATGATACACAGAGAGCAAACAATAAAATGAATGGTAGAGGGGGTAAGGAAGAGAAGTTATTTTTCAGGTTAAGCTTACATGAAGCTTTTCCATTAAAGAGTTCTATACATAGAGAAACCGTGGAAATGACATTTGAGTATTCCTACACTGATATTCTTTCTTATTGGATTTAAGCTTGTGAAACAAGCTTCAAACCAACTTAATGTTACAATAAACTAACTTTCTATCAAAATAATAATTGGTATATAAAGGAACGTTGTAGATTATAATGGACAACAACTTGTAATAGACACTCTTACTTAAAGTGGATTATCAAAGCCAGATGTAAATTTGCCATATATAGACAGGTTGGCATTGTGACAAATGGAAGAATCTATCTATCCATCTATCTCTTTGTGTGTGTGTGTGTGTATATATATATATATATATATATATATATATATATATATATATATAAATTGATATGGGTACGCCATATGAGAAGAAAAGTCTTTTGATTAAATTGATTCAATGTAAATCAGTATAGGAAAATATATAGAGAGAGAGAGAACTCTACCCCTGGCATAATGATTACAATGATTTCTAGTATCTTACAATACAAGAGAACGTATATCAATAAACTATTAGCAATACTTACAATCCAGTTCAAGATTATAGGACCAAACACTAAGGTAGTTAAAATTGAGATTATGGTTAGGATCGTGAATGGTTCACAAAATCATAAATCATGAGATTGTAACACGGATCATGATTTCACTTTCTACAAACAAAATCAATCTCTTGATCAATATTCTGTAAGAATGAGGATAAGAGATGTAAACAGGTCACTTCTAAATTTCTTAATTGTATATTTAATTGGATTTGGGTGGAAGACATAGCTAGTGCATATTACGTGAAGCACGTCATGTGTGTTTATTGGGTTTTATCTTAATTAAAACCCATTCACCCAAGGTGAACCCGTGCAGCATTAAAAACCTAGAACAAGGTGAATTTTAATTTCCTTAATTTTTAATTCGGTTTGGGTTTTATTTTAATTGAAACCTCATCGATCCAATAAAGTGAATAGGTGATGCAGCAGAAAACACACATAATAGGGTTAATTTTTAATTGCATTAATTATTAATTGGTTTTAGGTTTTATTTTAACTGAACCCCATTCACCAAAAGATTTGAACCTGTGCAGCAGAAAATACAAAAAAATGTTGATCCACACTATGCCATGATTTTGCTTGAAAATCCACACAATTCAACTACTTGACGATCATGTGTAAGATTTCAATTGAAAATACTCAAAGCTCATAGGATTGAACGTTTTAGGATGTAGATATATATTTTAACTATACTGCCAAACAAATAAAGGTAGACCGATACTTCATTAAAGAAATATTAGATAGTGGCCTAATCACAATTTCTTATGTCCCTTCTAAGCTTCAGCGAGTAGATCTCTCTACCAAAGGTCTTCCACTAAATGATATCATGAAATGATAAATATCTATTCACTTGCTTGAGGGGGAGTGTTGATTACAAGTGTGTTATTGGAAGATTCTAGAGGTCTCTTTGTAATCATTAATTTAGGATTACAGTTCTATATATAGAGTGATGTCCTGTCTCATTGAATCCATTCAATAAAATTGCTTCTCTTGTATAGTTAATCTTTTTTAAGTATGAATATAAAACGTTGGTTCTAAGGAAATAAAATGAAAAATATTGAACTTTACGATCACAAGATGAAGAAGGCATTTAGTTTACTAGATAACAAATAGTTAAAACCACATCACCCCTGGCAGACGTAACAGGTTTAGGCTCATCTCTATGTATTGTCTTATTTATAAATGCATAACCCTATGTGTTTAATACACATTTGGGATTCAGCCTATGCCTCTCTCGCTCTTCTATTTTAACAATCCCGATGATGAACAAGAAGACTTGCAAGTAGTATGAATGCTAGAGCAATTTCTATCAAACGTCTATTTTTCACTATGATATTCCATTCTTAGACATCAATCTTCATCACTAGTTTGCGATGTTCTCTAAGCTCTCCCAATAAACCCAAAGGTTGGTATTAAATACCTTGGTATTAAAGCTTCTAACCAAGTCTTAGAGCTACAAGAGAGTGGTTCATGTGGTTATATTGACATAACTGTCTTGACAAGGGACTTTCCAAGTAGTTGATACACAACAAGCTCACATGGGCACAAAGGCTACGAAGTGTTTGCCAAATACCAATTGCAAGACACGGAACATGAATTTCACTTGAAATATAAGATTCAAGTCAAATTTATTTACAAGGGCCATGAGACAAGTTTGAGTCACACGAATATGACTAGTTAATAATTTAATTATTTCTTTAGACAAATGGAGTACATTTATCAACATGATATTACAGTGTTTGTTCTGAGCAATTCGACATTATTAATTGACCATGTTAGATATAGATCTACACAACATAATACTGCTCGTTTGACAGGGTTAAGCATCTTTTCCAGAATGTACCTTAATACCCGTATTAGTTGCTTCCCGAGAGGCTTCAAGCAATGGATCAAACATAGGGTTGAATGCCACAGTAAAAGCACAATCAACTATATATCCTATAGAAAGAATCCATAACAAGGGTTCAACAGGAGTAAAATTAAAAAATACACTAGTTACTAGTATTATCATAGCTATAGAAGAATTGATAAAAAATTTCCCATGCATTACCATCAACATGGGTGCCAAAGTCCAGTTTCATCACATCATCATACTGAAGTATAGTCTTGTCCCCTGAATTTGGGGTCCAGTGAGCAGCAACCCTGGAGGAGTAAGAGAGTTACATTTAAGAAAACAATATGATGAAAAAAACACAAACAACTGTGAAACTGTGAACATCGTATTGGAACAACAGTTTTTCAACTATCTTTGGCACTTAATTGTAAGTCAGTTACACAACTAACTATATGCAGTTAATAGAAATCGCTATAACAAATATACTGATCCAACACATACTTCAGTGTCATGGTTGTCATTGTCAAATAGCAAATCGACCTACCTGAAATGTGGATAGCAGGATAGTGCAACAACTGCTATTCTAATACTTTATATGTAAATTAAAAAATTTATATATAAGTATATATAAGTTGGAAAAAGAAGAGAAAAGACAAATTTCATACACTAATCATGATTAATAGTAAAAACTATAGTACTTGGAAAACTATATAGTATAAAGTCAAGAAAAAGCAAATATAAAACCTAATTAATAAACATATAGTATGCCAATTCTTAATAATGCTAATCAGTAACTAAATTAAAAAATCACAAAATCAATTAAAAATAAGAATTAAAGGCTGCAGAATACAACTGATCCAAAAATTCAGAAACTAAATAAGAAACTAAAAGCCACAACTGAGAGAAAAGCAACTAGAACACAATTTAATAAAAAGATCGAATAAGAACACAAACATTAATTTAAAAAAAAAAATCAGAAACCAAATACAAAATTAAAACACTAGAAAGAAAAATAAGTAGTTGTACTAAATGTATCACGCTAGGTTAGGCCATCCTAATAGTTACGTTTATAAGTGTGTTTTACACCAATTTAATTTTCTGTTTTCTAATAAAATGTATCAAATTTTTGTTGTACTAGTTGTATGAGAAAGTCACACATAGACTTCTCTCCACTTTATCAGAATATATTTACTCTTCACCTTTATAATTAGCTTAATAGGACCCTCCATATTATCTTCACTAACAATTATCACCTTCGTAAACATTGACTAGTTTTAAACAAATTTTGATCATGGTTGAACTTCAATTTAACATTAAACTCAAAAAGTTACAAACTGACAAAGGAGGATTATTGAACACAAGCAAAGACATATGGTTGAACTTGGCCCCACCCTACACAGTCATGATTATTAATCAACTTTTCTAATTGGTTCTTCCACCTTTCTTCACATTCCAGATCATCCAAGGCTCGATTTTGCCATCTTTTTTATTTGTAAGTGCCATTACTACGTTTTCTCAAGCACATTCTTTTCGAATTAATTTTTCTTTAACAATCATTCATCCAGATTGATATTCCCACATCAATAAGGCTCTTCGTGGCACTTCACTCAATATTTAGTACAAAAAGGGAGAAACCACAGCTACAGAGGAAAGTAGAAAACAAAAGTATAAAGAGTTACCAGTTTAAAGAGCATCCTGTGGGGAATGCAATGCCAGCTTGAAGGCCATCCTCTGATATTAGCTTACGAACAGTGTTCTCCAATGTTTCACATATGTCGGTCATTAACATTCCAGGCTTTAAAATGTCTTTCATATATTTGCGAACCTACTTATAGATAAAAAGAGTATACTGAGTTACAGATACAAATAATACCATCATTAATGAGAAAATAAATATAGAAAACCAAATGAAACAACAAGGTATAAAAACAAAAGGAAACCAAGACTTAATTCCCCTCATTAAAATATAACGGAGTACAAGGAATGAGGGAGCATGATTGAACATTTGAATACTATTAATAGTATATTTTGGACATATATTCTAATCACTTGGTAAGCTAGGTGATCTGTATTAAACCTACCTAATTTTCTCTAAAAGTTTTCCACAATTCTTGGAGAACTTAAAATAAGGGTCAGACGCACTTTAATTTTTCCCTCCACTTCCCATCTTCATTTCCTTCTCTATACCATATTCAAACAATAAAATGTGACAATCTTGACAAATTTTCTTTTCCAAAACTAGCCATCAAAATAAAGAGTTAAAATCTGGAAAGTAAACCAAAATTACAACCTGACGATGAACTTCTGCTGCTCGACGAACTGAATTATATATTGGTTTCTGCAGGCGCTCCAGTTCTCTCTTCTCCTCTGATGTAGTTCTCCATAGGTTACTGGCAAAAAGATTCTAACATTACAAAGAAAATTTACATAGAATATTTAAAAAAGGATGAGTCAAACTGCTGTTAGTGACAGTGTGGTTCACTCACATGTCACTTGTGTAGACAATTAACTAAACTTCCAAAAGTAGACTTCTTTCAGTCATTTGGTTTATTTCAGATTTGAGGGGAGTCCCGATAGCTTTGATAAGGATTTATGGTTGAGCAAATGAAAATTATTGTTTTGAGCTGTTTTTTCAAATCCTAGTAAAACACCATATTTGGGACCGTAATCTTAGTGTGAAATCCTATTTCCAGTCAAAGAGTCAGGTGAAATGTAGTTTGGAAAAGATATATATAAAATCAGTACGGCAGTATGGCAGGTCACTGCGGCTACTGTATTAAATACAATATCTGCATACTTTCAAAGAATGAAAACTTAACACAACCATAATTAGGGTTAGAGATGTTTTTGGCTCGTTCTATAATAACAAATTTTGGCTCCCTTTTGTTTTTATTTAAAAGTCAAATCTTTTTTTGTTTGTTACTTAACATTGACTTGTTAGGTCTGGACATTTTACATGTCAAATGTACTGCTAGCAGAAATTTCTTCGGCCAAAAACTTCTCTAGAATAAAATGACACAAGATCTCTCTATGTTTGGTTCTCTTATGGAGTACTAGGTTAGAAGCTATGTGCGGAGCTGCCTGGTTAACACAATATAACTTCATCAGTTGAATATCACAAAATCTAAACTATTGAAAAAGTATTTTAATCCATATCAATTTAAGCGTGACTGTGGCCAAAACTCTAAAGTTCCTTTCTCACTACAAAAGTAACAGCCATATTCAACCATTTTCTTCAGATTTGGATCCATAGGATTGTTAATGACCAGTGGTCAGTCATGCTTGGTTTGAAAGCGAATAAATAAATGCTATTTCAACAGGAAAATTATGGTAGCATCATTCCTTGTAATGACTACATCATTAACATAAACAACTAAGTGATCAAGTGATCTATTTCACTAAGTTTCCTCCCATAATTCAACACAATACAATTTTCCAAACCAAGTTGTTGGAGATTGTTTAAACCCAGAGAGATTAACAAAGTTTGCAAACGAGAATAGACTCTACCTAAGCAACAAACCCAAGAGATTGTTTCATGTAGATTTCTCACCAAAATCACCACGAAGAAAGACATATATCTAGGTATCCCCACAATCGACCTTACCATTTTGCCCAACTTTGATATAAAGGTCATGGAAGTTGCTTTTAGTGACTAATTTGCATTCAACATTGAAGGACTAAATTGAAAAAACATACACTTCCAAGGATAGGAAAGATCATTCAGCTCCTTTTTTAACTTCCATAGATTTAGATGACCCAAGCAATCATGAAGCAGCTACGTAGGCAATGATGCAAAACAAGACAGACATTTGTTTCAAGGATAGAGTCCTAGACATTCATGTCTTGTGCCAATCAATTAATTCATAACAAGTTCCTCTGTAATAAAATAATTCTCATCGGATGACATTGAACAATGCAATGATTTGGTTAGTTGACTAAGGAAGATTAAATTGAAAGGACAAATAGGGACAAAATGAACAAACTTCAACTTTAAGGAAGGAGAAAGACAAATTGAACCAATTCACCTGAAAACAACTTTAGAGCCATTTGCAAAGGCAATCAAATGAGGAAATTTTGGAGAAGATAATGAGGTGAGTAAGGAATAATAATAGACAAGTAATCAAAAGCACCAAAATCAATTATATGTGGACCTTGACAATCAATAGATTGAGATAAGTGGGTCGTTCCAAAGATGGTTGGGCTTTGCAATTGGATTTCAGTCAAATGTACACCTCTTCAAAAAGCTTGTGCTCGATTTTGCTTACTTGGATACATTGGCTAACCATGCAAGGAATAACACATTTCTTGAGTGTGTCTCATCACCTTACAATAAGAACACTGAGTTCAACCACTTCTCTCACCACATCCACCTCAACTTCCATGTCCTCCTCTTCCATGACTTGACACCATGGAAGAGATATCAACTTGAGTGTGTCCCATCACCTTACAATAAGAACAATGAGTTCAACCACTTCTCTTACCACATTCACCTCGACTTCCATGTCCTCCTCTTCCATGACTTGACACCATGAAAGAGAAATCAACAGATTCAACCAAATTTTCATTCCTTTTAAGAGTAGCAACACAAAGTTGAGTAATTAAGGAACATGTATCTTCTTTATTCCTTCCAATGAGTCAGTATCAAGGAACATCTTCAACTCTTCCACAGCTGGGTTGGCTTGGGCAACAAAGGAGATCATGTCAAGGTCAATTGTTATAGAGATGCCAACTTACTGGAAAAAAAAATACTATTGGCGTTCTTCCAAAAGGAACAAGTCTTAAAAGTTGTGAGTTCCAGAAATATTAGGTTCCACAGAATGCCACATCACAACACAGTTGCAAATCAAGTTTGAACCACTAAGCTGTCTTCAAATGATATTTCAGCTTCTGCAACCAACTCAACAGCTCTCATAACTGAGATGTAGCTCTAAGCTACCTGCAGATCTATATTATTAACACTAACTCTATGTTACCAAGTACACCACTGGTTCAGCCTAGCTTTAGAAAGATAGAGCGGCACAAGATGCTATTGACTCTTGTTACTAAAATAAATATATCCAACAAAAGTTCTGCTAACGCTGCTATAGTGTTGTGCATTCCTGTTTTGTTATTTGCAAGACTTTGGTAGTCAACAAAATAAGCATCTACATACCATGTTAAAGTGCTGCTTTGTCAATTTTTATGTTGCAAAGCTTAGATACTTTCTGTTTCAAATATGGTTAATTAACAACAAAAGAAAAACTTTAGCCAGACAATATGCTTCCTCTGTTTTTTTTTTCCTTTTCAAAGTAGCAACACGTCAAACAAAAAAGAAAAAAAAAATGGTAACAGAGTTCATTTTGCTCATAAATTCAAATCAAATTTGCAAGCAAAAATGTCAGATATTGCTGAAATTTATTCATCATCAACTTACTCATCTTTGTATTGCTGAATTTCACCTTCAGGGAAATCTCCAGATGGAAATAGGTCAATAACAGAAATTGATGGTGGATCAGTTTGTTCTAAGAGTTCTTTCTTTTTCCTGATCACCCAAAAAAAAAATCAGAAATTCAGAAAAATTTCACCATCAAGAGAACAAAGCATTAATGGAAGAATTCAAGTCCTCACTTGCTTCTAGCTTTCTTCTTTTTCTTCTTTGAAACTTCTGTCAGAAGAGAAAATGATTCAATGCCATAAAATATATCAGATACAATATAATCCAAAAGTAAAGCATCACCAAGCAGGTTTATGTTCCTCACAAATGAAATGATTAAGTTGGATGATACGGAATCTATGTTTTCATGTGTTGTTGATTATGAAATCATGATCTTTCAAGGCGTTAACATATTGTTTCTGTTGTAACAATATGTGTGACAGTATCAAATCCAATCAAGTTAATTCGCTTGAAAACTCATTTGTGGAAATCATGTACGCTCATGAGTTTAAAGACAAGTGCATACAAGAATGGTATTTACATAGCTTTAATAGTATATTTAGTTTACATTTCATTTAGGTATTTTTTTTCAAATTCTTTCAATCAAATTGAGTATAAGCTGTTTGAATAAAAAAAAACTAGTTTAAACATGTTTGTGAGCTTTCTTGAGGCTTATTGTTTTTTTATGACACAATATTTTAGTTGGACAAGGGAAAATAAGTTACAGTAGCATTAAAATAACTATTTTACATTTTCTTTGTGTTGAACAAGTGTACATCACAATAACAATGCGACCATTCAATAACAAAGCTTCGAATTGTAATTTGACAAAAATGGTATATTTAATAAAAAGAATTACAACCGATTAGTATATATGTGAAATAAATCCTGCTGTAGGAGACAAATGTATTCACCTCTAACATGCAAAAGAATTTTTTTATTGTTGAACTTTAAAAGAGATTTGGCATAAATAAATAAATAAACTGAGTTACTCAGAAAATAAATGAAATGTGGACTCATATCTTACAACACTCAGACTATAAACATGTAATGTGGCAATTAAATAATTTAAATTAGGTGAATTCATTTTGCATAATTACTACCTTTACTGTCATCTCCTTCTTTTGGAGACAATGGAGAAAGGTCATCAACTCTTTCTACAAGACTTTGAAGCTCTGAGGCTCCATTTTCTTCTAGCAAGTTGTTCAATTGAGAATTTCCCTCCGCCATGAAAGAAAACCTGCGGTGCCCAATAAAAATTAAAATGGTCAATTCTACAAAACAACCCAAACTTCAATAACAGAAAGAGTGGTCCATCCTGTCCAGTAAGTTCAATGTCAAAATCTAGTTTAGGATATATCAAAAGTCAACAATTCATAACTCCAAGGTACAACAAAGAGATATAAGTTACAAAGTATGGAAGGAAATGACTATATTGAATACAAGAAACCATTGTAAAATTTATTGAACTCTACCAAAGGGAAGCCACAGATGAAATTCCGCTAACGAAATGTCCCATGCTAGTGATATATTTAAATTAGAATAAATAAATTTAACCAACCATGTATAGTACATCAAATGAAACAGCAAATGATCAAATAAACCCTCAAGTTTATGGCTTTCATTGAACCTAAACGTTGAACAAAAAGGAACAAATACATCAGAGGAAATTCCAATTTCTCCAGAAATAACAATAACTGTGACCACAATGACTATGATCACCGAATACACACAGAAATTGAAGCATGTAAAACTAAGTGCATGCTAACTACCTCCAGCAACACCCAGAAGTATGACCACTACGACTACCACCAACGAATTATAAAAGAGAGTGGAACATGTAAAATGTAAAATTAAGCACACAAACATCCCAAGCAAAAGTAGATTCAAAAATTGCAGCACGGTTGATCAATGCTCAATTTCATGGACAAATAGTAGAAAGCATACACAAGGGTAAGATCGATAAACATAGTTGAGACAAAATATTACCTAAGCTGGTCAACTTCGGCAGTAGCTTTGCTGCTTTTTCTGACAAGTAACGAGAACAACGGGGAAGAGAGATTAAGCCAATAACAAACACAAAGCAGACGCAGAAGTGAATCCCTACATTAGGTGAGTTTACTTCAGTTTCTCACACCAAACGACTATGGTGGCTGCCGTTTTGTGGTTTAAAAAGTTTCTCCTACATTAGGGGTTTTAATTTCAGATTATAATTAGGAATTAATAATTATTTTTAATTCTTTAATAATTATACAACATGATTTTCAATTTTGTAGTTGAAAATTGAAATTAGAGATCAATTTAAAGTATGTTGGGAATGGATCAAATTCAATTAAGAGAAATTCAAGTACATTCTCATCTATTCTATTTAATTATTCTATTGTAATATTTTAATTTACAATTCTATTACAAAACTTCCATTCTTCTACATAAACTTTCGAGTTTGACAACCTTGTGTATATTATGTATTACCAAATAATTTAATAGTAATAATATAATGAATTCTGACTGATAAAGTAGTGGTGGTATGAGGTAAAGGTAGGTGGATGCACCTCCATCTCAACCGTCAGATGAAGAGTCCCTCATACCAACTACCAAGTATCTTTGGGGCATCAACCTTTTAATCTTAAGAGTGGAAAGTGGGTTTCTTGAGGGAAAATATAACATAACTTGCAGGGTTCTCCTCACTAGTGGCATGCTCAATTATTATTCACAAAAAATGTGTGAATTCTTGGCTTTTCAATTTTCATTTCCTTGACATAGGTATTTTCTAACAAAAAAAGAAAGGGCATAACTTTCCTATATTCAGTTTCTTGGTCAGCATAACCTTCGTCATTCATTCAGAACTTTAAAAATAAAATAAAAAAGCCATTTAAAACACTTAGGAATATTATGACTCAAAATACAAGACAAAAATTGATATGCCTTAGAATTAAGGTTATCTAAGGTGTAAACTGAAACTGCTCCTAAAAGATGAAATCCCTCAAAACGCACCACTTTTTCAAGTCAAGATCAAGACCATAGTAAAGAATTCAAACTTTTAACTAGGACAAGAAAAATTCAAAACCCTAAATGCATATTGAACGGATCCGCTGTCAAATGCGTACGGGCAATCACGAAAAATGACACGAAAAAGCCAAAAATTATGATGATAAAGAAGAAATACAGTTAAAGGGGGAATACACTTCATAGGTTTTTCAACCGAGATGCAGTTAAAAGGCACGTCACAGTCCAATACACTTCACCTAATACATACTATTCAAGAAGTCCCTGATTCTTTTGCAATGTTCATAAAAGATTTCTACGTTTAATCCTTAAGTGAAAATACCTAATTAACGGGGTGGTGATCTCCGCGAGTGAGGTGGTGAAGAGCTGACTGCGAGTGTGCAAGTTCTGCACGGAGGGTGCCCTGCGAGAAAAAAGATCGAGAGAACAGAGTGGGTATTTGAGGGAGAGATAAAACCCTATACAGAATCAACCAGAAGTCAAAAGTCTCATAACATACACCATGTTTGGGAGAAAATTGCCAAACTGGACTCTTAATTTAAAAATGGGCCTCAAACATTTTAAGTAGGCCTTTCTGTCCGCACTTGGAAAAATCAACTTACACCTCTTTCATTTAGACTTTGCACCCTACTTATACAAAATTTGTCGTATACTTCAAGCATATTGTTTTTAGAGTATTTATTATTAAATTTATAAAAGAACATAATTATATACTTCCAGCTTCTCCAACACCCTTTGAATCCAAATGCATTGACAAGCACAAGAGGTAATAGTTATATACTCTGCTTCAGTGGTGGATAATGTGACTACTGATTGTTTCTTTGAGGACCATGACACTGCTCTAGAACCAACTAAAATAACAGATCCATAAGTACTTCTTCGGTCATCTATATCCCCAGCAAAATCACTGTCGGAGTATGCTACAATCTCTGTATTTCCTCTTTTTTATAGTGGATGCCTAGCTCAGTTGTTCCCTTCAAGTACCTTAATATTCTTTTAGCTTCACACTAGTGAGATTCAGTGGGGTTAGACATAAATTTGTTGATCAAGCTTACTCCATACATTAAATTTGGCCGAGTTATGGTCAAATACATAAGACTATCAACTACTTGTTTGAACAAAGTTGCATCAACCTTGGAACCTGCATCATTTTTTTACCATCTTATTCCTGGAACAATTGGATTCTTAACTGCATTACAATTTTCCATGCCAAAATGTGACAACACTTCCTGAGCATATTTCTTCTTACATATAAAGATTCCACTTGAATTTTGTATCACTTTAATACCAAGAAAGTACCTCATTTTTCCTAAATCTGAAATATCAAATTCTATCATCATGGATCTTTTAAACGTATCACACATACTCTCATCATTTCCAATATATATCAAATCATCCACATAAAGACTTACAATTAGAATTTTACCTCCCTCCTTTGATTTTGTAAATAGTGTATGTTCACAAAGACATCTATTAAATTCATTTCAAACAAAATAAGCCTCTATCTTGTTGTACCAAGCTCTCGGTGCTTGTTTAAGGCCACAGGGTGCCTTTTTTAATTTGTACACCTTCTCTTCTTCACCTGCTTTCACAAATCCATTTGGTTGTTGTACATATATCTTTTCCTTAAGTTCACCGTGAAGAAATGCACTCTTCACATCTAGCTGAAACACATTCCAGCTATATTGGGCTGCTACAGCAAGAATTAAATGAATTGTGTCAAGTCTGGGCACAGGAGCAAATACCTCTGTGTAATCCACTCCATATTGTTGAACATACCCTTTAGCTACTAGCCTGGCTTTGAACTTGTCTAT
This sequence comes from Vigna reflexopilosa, assembly GCA_027742785.1. Lineage (NCBI taxonomy): Eukaryota > Viridiplantae > Streptophyta > Magnoliopsida > Fabales > Fabaceae > Vigna > Vigna reflexopilosa. The sequence goes on from CM050932.1 coordinate 19,736,397, forward strand.
TTCTCTAGTTTCTTTAAATTTGGTTTTAAAGATCCATTTGAGTCCAATTGGCTTTACTCCTATTGGCAGGTTAGTCAGCTCCCAAGTCATGTTTTTTTGCTATTGATTCCATCTCTTTCATCATAGCATTTCTCCAATTCTCACCCTTAATGGCTTCCTCAAAGGAGACTGGGTCATCCTTGGTGACCACCATTACATTTAGGTCATTATCATCTAAAAGACCTTCTCCTGTTTCGTAATCTTTCATCCAAATTGGTTCACTCATATTCCTTCTAGCCTTCCCTGCAACTGAAGTCTCATAATTAATAATATGAGAATTATTAGGATAAATATCAGTACCTGCATAGTTGTTCTCAGCATCTTCAGTCTGATCTTTGATTTCTTGAGCACCAGTATTTTCCACAATGTTTTCTTCAAACAGATCTTCAGAGTCACTCACATATTCTTCATTATTTCTACATTCTAGAATATCATGTTGACATTCTTCTGCATTCTACTTCAAATCCCAGCATTTTTGCTCCTAAAAAACCACATCTCTATTGATTAAAATTCTTTTGTTGACAAGATCAAACAACCGATATGCCTTGGATTCATCACTTACTCCTAATAAAACACATTTCTTGCCTTTATCATCTAATTTCATTCGATGCTGATCTGGTGTATGCACATGAGCCAAACATCCAAATACTCGAAAGTAATCAACAGTAGGCTTCACTCCACTCCATAATTCTTTTGGAGTTTTGTCTTTTACTGCTATTGTAGGACTTCTATTGAGAATATGAGCACACCACCTAGCAGCTTCAGCCCAAAATATTTTGGGAACTTGTTTTTCAATCAGCATAGATCGCACCATGTTCATAATTGTTTTGTTCCTCCTTTCAGCAACTCCATTTTGCTGAGGTGTGTAGGTTGCATTTAACTGCCTACGTATGTTGTGGCTTTTACAAAATTCACCAAATTTGTTTGAAGTGAATTCTCCTCCTCTATCTGTCCTTAAACATCCAATGCTTACAACAACTTCTTTTTCAACCAGCACCTTGAATCTTTTAAAGTGTAAAAAGGTTTCTGATTTTTCATTCAAGAAATAAAGCCAAGTTTTTCGAGAGAAATCATCTATAAAACTCAAAATATACCTCTTTTTGTTGTTTGATATTGGATTGATAGGTCCACATATATCTGAATGCACAAGTTATAGTTTTTTTATGCTCTCCATAGACTTTTCTTGGGCATAAGCTTTCGGTGTTGCTTCCCAGCCAAACAGTGCGTACAAAGCTATCTTGGAACTGTGACAGCAGGCAGTTCATTCACCATTTGTTTGGAGAAAAGTGTCTTCAGACCACTATAGCTTAAGTGACCAAACCAGTTGTGCCAAAGTTGTGTCCCTTCCTCTAATTCTATCTGGAAACATGTTGAATTTAAAGGCGGCTTGGTAGCTTTCAGAATAAACATTCTATTTTCCTTCATATCTATTTCCATAATTTGTCCTCTCTCAAGATGAGCGACTTTACACTTCCCATTCTGAATCTTTATGGACAAGCCTTTTTCTTGGAGTTTTCCTATGCTTAGTAAATTCTTCCTCAATTCTGGAACGTAGTACACATGTGAGATTACATGTATAGATCCATTAACATTCAACCGAACACTACATTTCCCCCATTACATCTATTCGTGTGTCATTGCCAAGTTTTACTCCATGTCTAAAGTTCTCATCTAATTCTAAGAACCATTCTTTGTTACCACTCATATGATTACTGCACCCAGAGTCAAGAAACCATTCCTCTATTGTTCCTTGCTTCAACACAAAATAAGTCATTAGCAGGAGTTCATCCTCCTGGACTGCATTTTCTTCCACCTCTGCATAATTTAAATTTTTCTCCAAGGTAGGACATTCGTATTGAAAATGTCCAAATTTGTGACATTTGAAACATTCAATTTCATCTTTGTTGAAGGACTGTCTACCTCTTCCTCTGCCACGAAAAAGACCTCGTCCTCTTGCTCTTCCTCTTCCTTGCCCTCTTCCTCTCTCGTCTTCATGCATAATTTGCACTGCCTGGTCTGCCTTGTCATGACCCACCATCCTTTGCTCATGAACTAAAAGGTTGCTCTGCAGTTCATCAATCGTTATAGTGTCTAAGTTATTTGATTCTTCGATCGAGCACACAACATAATTAAATTTTGGAAGCATGGACCATAAAATTTTTGCAACAATAATATTCTCCCGCATACTTTCTCCACATGCCTTCATAGTTTTTGCAATTTTTAAGGTACGGGCAAAGTATGAATTCACTGTTTCATCTTCCTTCATATGTAGATTTCAAATTTTCGACGTAATGCTTGTAATTGTGCTCTTTTGACTTTTGTAAATCCTTGAAATTTTTACTTCATAGAGTCCCAAATATCTTTGGAGGTATCATCATTAAGGATAGTGTCTAGAATTTCACGATCAATGGCTTGATATAAATAATTCTTTATTTTCAAATCCTTCAATTGTTGTTCTTCCATGACTTTGAGTTCAGCTTCTGACGTAGTTGTTTTATCTGTAACAACTGGAATTTCATGCTCTACCAACTGTCAATATTCCTTTGAATGAAGAAAATTCTCCATGAGTTTTGCCCAATGATCGTAGTGCCCATCAAATCTAGGAATTTTAGGTTGCACGTATTTGCTAGTGTTTGAATCTCCCATGTTTCTTCTTTGTATCTATATGCTGCTACTATTTTTTTTAAGACGTGCTCACACACTCGATAAAATTCTGAATTAGGCCCATATGACTGATACCAATTGTAAACACATAAAGTACTCTCTACTTTTGTGTGAAAAACACACTTATTAATTCAAATAATAGATCATAGACTTTATAGCCTTACAATAACAAAGAAAACAACAACTCTATAACAAAAGAAAACATACTCTGCACGTAATGGACAATTTCCTAAACATAAGCCACTATATCCCTAAATAATAGGTCAATAATTGACTATAATATTTAAATAAAAAATTAAAAAACTTAAACTGACATTTAATTACTAATAAAACAGAAATTAAACTTTAATTACTAATAACTAGTATAAAAAAATAAATCGAGTTAATCTATTTTGGCTTAATTACCTTTTTAGTCCCCAAGTTAGGGGCTGAATTTCCGTTTGATACCCGCTTTTAAAAGTGATTTAATTAGATTCCCAAGTTATTGATTTTGCTTTCAATAGGTCCCTTCCGTTAAATAGTTTGCAACGGCGTTAACTTTACGCTTACGTGGCAGTATTTTTCTTCTCTCTCCTCTGCTATTCCTGACACTTTTCTCTCTCTCTTCTATTTCTCTCTCTCACCACCATTATAACTACCTCTCACCTTTTTCTCTCACTTCTATTTTCTCTTTCTCATCATTAGAAAAAATCAAACTTACGTAGTTATTTTAATAAGAATAACTTATACGATTATTTTTTTTTCTGTTTCTTTTATCCTTCATGTTTTGTACTTTATTTTTCTGATGTAAGTAATTTTGAGGCATTTAATATCGATTAGTTTGAACCCAATACAGTAGGTTTTCTCTTTATCACGTGGAATTCAAAGTTGTATACCTTCGACTACATCTCTCTTTTTAATACGCACTTTTGTTAATTTTCAGTAATTTTTTATTTTCTCTTACGTCCTTCAAATAAATTCTGCTATACTTTATTTAATAATTTTTTAGTTATTTAGAAGAAATTGAGTATTAATATACCAAATCTAAAAATATATTTTACATTATTTATTTTCTAATGGTGAGAAAGAGAAAATAGAAGTGAGAGAAAAAGGTGAGAGGTAGTTATAATGGTGGTGAGAGAGAGAAATAGAAGAGAGAGAGAAAAGTGTCAGGAATAGCAGAGGAGAGAGAAGAAAAATACTGCCACGTAAGCGTAAAGTTAACGTCGTTGCAAGCTATTTAACGGAAGAGACCTATTGAAAGCAAAATCAATAACTTGGGGACTAAAAAGATAATTAAGCCATCTATTTTCATTGTAATACAATAATATATAAAATAAATTACAAAAATAAAATATTCAAGTGAATCAACTCATTAATCCATTAACGATGAGTCAAACTAAATTACAAAAATTTTAGTTTACCAAAAATTGAGTTAGGTGAAATTAACCCTTTTTTAATTCAATTCATGTTGATCAAGTTGACTTACTTTGATCCTTCCTAGCTCTTAGACACTAATATGTTTATTTATTTCATTTCATTTATTTTCAGATTCTTCTAATTAATTTATACTTTTATTATTATATTCATTTTTAATATTATAATCCATATAAAATATTTATTTAAAACTTGTCTTCGATTTTTATTTTATTTTTATTTTATTTTTAAACATTATTATTTTATAATTCAATATATATATATATATATATATATATATATAATATAAAATAAAAGTAAATATGATTTTGTTGAATAAAAAAAGTTACCTATATATTATATCGTTACCTATATTAATTTTTATCTTATTATTTTATATTCAAACGAAAAGAAAGGGAAACAATAATACATACACTTCTAGAAATATATAATCTTATTAAGTAGCAGTCATCAGAAGGTAGAATTTCTTTTATATGTATTGAACAAATGCAATCTTGTTTTGGGTGTTGTTCCCTCCACCTCCTCATTTCCACCCCCCCACCTCCCCAACACTCTGAATTTTTTTATAATTACAAAAATAACATTTTCTTTACTTTTTTAACCTTTTTACCTTTTTTAGTTTTAATGTTATTTACCAGGAAGTAACCCTTAACCGGCTTTCCTACATCATCTCACATTTTTCACCACCACATTTTCTAAAAATTTTAAAACTATCTTTTATATTTAAAAAAATCTTACACTCCTACTTCTTTTCTTCAACGGATTTTGACATTCGTTAAAAAAAATTATTCAACGGATGTCAACGTCTGTTCAAGATAATTCTTCAACGGATGTCATTTTTCAAGCACCATTATTTATAATATACATTATTTCGAATATACTATTATTTGAATACTAATTTTACGGCATATGATAATGGTGGGGCATTAACGAGGTTAATGTCCTTAGCAACCCGCTGGTCTCCCAAACACGATATTTTCTTTTCTAATGGTTAACTATTCTTCTCTCTCCACACACACTCGTAGTAGTGAAGAACAAAAGAACATCATAAGTTCATGTTGGTTCCTCTCACACAATTGTAAGTTACAGGCCACTGCATTTTTTTTTCTGCTCACAATTTTCTTGTCCAGTTCCTTTCTATTGTCGCACCAAGCTTCAAGTATTTCTCTCCCAACTCTTTCCCTTTGGCTTTTTATTCCCTGTTTAGGAGACCTTAAAATCTTGGAAGCCAAACAAGCCTCTAATTTAAACAAATGTTGTCACTTTTTTCACTGAGTTTGGTGGGGGACATAGGTCACCACTATGACAATGAATGACAGTGTCTCATATGATTTTTGCTACTCTCTCACTCTTGAAGATGTTTCATTAGAAAGCAAAGCATGAACATTTTTGTTTTTTGCAAGGCCAGAAAATGAGGGATAGGATGTTGTAGGCTTTTCTAGGTTGTATGTGTACGATGTTGCACCGTTCGAGAACTCGCTTGTTCCTTTAGCTGCTGAGAGAACACGAATAAAAGACCATCTTAATAGCTTCAACAAGTACATATATGGATGGAATATCACTGACAACCATTATTGGGCTGTAAGCTCTTCAAACCGTCACTCCTTTGTATTGTAATAATGGTTATATAGTGTGCTATTGAGAACTGTATTTCGTTAATTCCGTTGTTAGGCTCAGAATCTGTGCGTCTATTGAGGCTCCGAGATTGACATCACCTATCTTCAACTATCATTTTAGTTTATCTGCCCAAACTATGAAATATAAAATTGTTGGAAAAGTAGGTAACGAAGAATGATGTTTGTATCTGAAAGTATTTGTGTAACAATAAAAGGGAGATGCTTTTGGTGCACACATTTGTGTTGCCTATTTTATCCTTTGATTAATATAGATGCAACTTTAAGTATTACTTCAATACATATACATACATGGGATAAAATTTAAGGGTAGGATCTCTGCAGCCTCTGGTGATGTTTTCTGATCAAAAATTGATTGTTATATCAATGACCAAAGCTACTTTTTAGTGACCAACCTTAGGAGGAACTCATTGTTAAAAAAGATAAAAAGTAATGCAGTAGAAGTGTTGAGTAATATCTGGGTTTGTGTAAAATTGGAACCACTAGATGTTCGTTTTTAAAAATACATTTAAGTATTCCTTTGCATGTATTTTTAAGAAAAACCAATGTTTAACTCCATGGTTGGTCATATATGCTTTATTTAGTTTTACTGGACGAAGAAATTGAATGGTCTTGTACTATGCTTCAAATGTAATTGTTTGAATTTGATTTGGCTGGATTATATTACAGTTGGGTAATAATTTGGTGACTTCTGACTGTTTTATGTTCTATATACTTTTTCTTTTCTTTAATTTTGTCTCTTTCCATTTTCAACACTTTAATCTTACCAAGTTGTTTGGTTTGTAATGTTGAATTTAAAGAGGCAAAATCCACTAACTATTTTTTTTTATTGAATGTAGTATGTGGCATATACTGCAGTTCCTATGTACAATATTGCAGTAGTTTGGTTCTTGGGGTTTGGCTTGTGCTTATTCACTATTGGTATTTGTTACCTCTGTCTTATTATATTCCGACCCTTCCAACATCCACGCCGGTTGAACCAACTGCTCCTCCTCCAATCTCTACCGATGGCACTCTGTCGCGTGTGGCGCCGTAGGGAGCCTCTCTGACCGAGTCACTTCCCTCAATGTCACTGGTCTCGACGGCGGCCTATTGTCGCCCTCCGTCAGCGACTTGTCTGAGCTACGCGTGCTGTCTCTCATCGGGATCATGTTCTCCGACGAGATTCTTGCTACCGTTGGGAACCTTCGATTTCTCGAGCAGAGTAAAAAGTGAAGGTTTGAAGGTTACTCCTGGTAAATAACATTAAAACTAAAAAAGTAAAAAGGTTAAAAAAGTAAAGAAAAATGTTATTTTTGTAACTGTAAAAAAATTCAGAAAGTTGGGGAGGTGGAGGGAGCATACGGGGAGGTGAAGGGAGCAACACCCTCTTGCTTTCTATCTGGGCTACTATCAGTACTCATTCCCACCAGTATCCAATTCAGTTGTGGTAGAATTAAGTACTGTTTTTTTTCTCTTTTAACTTACTCAATAGTAAAAAATAATGATACTTTGACAATATTTTAACATTATTTACGTGTCATTCTGTAATTGGTTCAAAATTACTTCATAATCAATAATAATAATCATAAAACATAGACCAATAACAAAATGAGACGTAGATAATATTAAAATATTATAAAAAAAATGTTGTCAAAAAAATTATCCTCGTACAAAGGAAGGACTCAGCCAAATTATGTAACTTTCTGAGGAGAAAAAAAAATAGTAAACATTATCTTACTGACCATCTGTCATGTGTAAAAGTATAATTTACAGGGTAAAAACTATAAATTATAATTTACAGGGTAAAAACTCTGAAACATATTTTGATGATTAAAAAGAAAGGCTTAATGAAATTTAAGTCAAGCAATTAAAAAGCCATCTCAAAATGCCAATTTACAGACGTATACAAATTTTTAGAGCTGTCAAAATGGGTCACAACCCGCAAGCCAACCCGGCCCGTCACAGGTTCGGGCTGGGTTGAGTTTGAAAAAATTATATTTTTTTATGTGGGTTAGATTTCAACCCGGCTCATTTAAACCCGGCTCATGCGGATTGAACCCGTGGTGGGCCGAGTTGGCCCACCAACCCGCTTACCTAGTTTTATTTTATTAAAATTTAATTTTAATTTTATAAAAAATATTTATTTATTTTTTTTGCTTGAAAAAATTATTTAAGTTTCATATTTTCAAAATTAATTAAACATCCATGTTGGGAGTGAAATTTAGGAATGAAATTTGTTTAGATTTGAATTATAGAAAGTTTGTAATTTTTTTTATTTAAAAAAAATTATAATTAAGTGGACCAGTGAGCCAACCCATTTACCCACCAACCCATGCTGGGTCGAGCCGGGTTCGAATATTTCTGGCTCGCTAATAAATGAGCTGGGTTGGGTTGGCTCACTAAGTGACCAACCCGTGGTGAGCTGAGTCGGGTCGAGCCGAGTTACCCGTTTTGACAACTCTACAAACTTCAATGTTAAGTCATTGATATAAAAGATAAACATGTCACAAGCATAAGCAATTAAAAGGAAAGTAGTACCACTCCATTTTATTGATATTTATGAGAAAATTGAAACAAACAACACCAATCAAACGAGAATTCAAAGAAAACAAAAGGAGTTACCTTTACAAAAGGCAGTCAGGATTTCATAAACCCCAAATCGTGACAAAAAAATTCCTTCTAATTGCCAACAAAGGCAAAACCACTTTATAAACCTAACATATTCAAATACAACAAAATACTCAAATTATTTATAATATATAATAACTTAAAGAAATATAATGTGAAGAAGAATTACAGAAATTTACATGAGACAATTGAGAGGTCATGCTCAATTATCGAAATTAGAAGAAACAAACTTAAATTAAGTTACTTCATAGTTGTTGAAGACCATGTTTGTGATTAATTATAAACTTGAAGTGGTGAAGGAGGAGAATCTGACATTAATCTAAGCACAACTTAAGGAGCATAAATAATAGAAATATGAATTTGTTAGAAATATTGATGGTATTAGATAGAGATATATCGGAAGAAAAATGATCTTTAAAATAAAAAGAAAATTTATTGAATGTGACATATGTAGAAACAAAACAGTGATTAAGACGATGAAAAAAACACTTGCATCCTTTTTGTGATATGGTAAATCCTAAAAAAACACATTTTTGTACGAAGAGATAAATTATCAAGACCAAAACTAAAATTATGAAACATATAGACCTAAAAACTTGTACAACACATAAAAAAAATGTAAAGCATAATTATATTAATCCTACTTTAACTTATTTTCCTAGTTCAATTAAAATATTGTCTCACAAACTTAAGAAAACAAACAATAAGCTTTAATAAAAGCTCAATGTGTAAATTAACTTCTTTTTCTTTTTTATTCAAAATAGCTTATACTCATAATTTGATTGAAATAATTTTAAAACCAAATACCTAAACGAAATGTAAACTAAATATTTTTATAAAATAATATTTATTTCAAAAGAAACATTGAATTTGAACTTGGGCAACAATCAAAAGTGCAAACGGTGAGTTTTTTATTATTCAATATTGTTGGCAAAACGTTCTTTGATGCAACGTTCAATTTTTATTTATTTATTATTCATTATTGTGGCAATGATCTTTGACCAAGTTTATCACCTAAAGGGACTGCCTCACGCTTTATAAGTAGACCATTTTCTGCATTCCGAGACATACAACATTTTTCTCTCATTCTTCTTCCTCTTAGTTTCATCCTTTTTCCTTTTCTTTTCTAAAAATATCTTGGGTTTATTTTCTACTCTTTTTATAGTTCCTTGCTAGTTCTAATATCCTCAGAAATTTCTGAGAAGTTCTTGTTGTATCCTAGGGGCTTGCGCAATACATTGCGAATAAGTCCTTGAGGATAGTGATCCATATGCCTCGAGAATTTTTTGTTCATGATTTTGTCAGCTTTTCTAAACAATCTTAAGGACTTAAGACTTACATCAAAAACCCGATTCCGAAGAGTCAAAATAGTATTTCCAGAACGTATGGTATTTGCAAAACCACTTCCAGACGTGTCAAAAGTCAAAGTCTTCTCTGGACAGAACTTCCAGCGTTGACAAGAACGTGTGTATACCTTTTTAAGCATGTACAAAGTCACTTTTGCTCAATAAAAACCTAGTCCAAAAAGGTATGAACACAAATCTGATCACAATAGGAAAAATAATTTTCAAATTTGTTGCCATTGGTGTGGTTGCTTCTTTGCACTCACTCATCTTAAACTTCTTTAGTAGATTAGTGCAGTATTTTGATTAGTTTATGAAGATGCCATTTTCATCTTGTTTGACTCGTAGTCCAAGAAAGTAGGTTAATTCTCCCATCATAGACATTTTGAATTCATCCTAAATAGTTTTTGAAAAATCCTTGCATAGAAGTGGATTAGTAGAGCCAAATATAATGTCATCAACATATATGTACATATAATTGATCTTTTCCAGACTTTTTAGTGAAAAGAGTTTAGTCAACTTTACCCCTTAGAAAACACTTTTTGATTAGAAATTCACTCAATCTCTCATACCAGGATCTTGGTGCTTGCTTTAATCCATACAAGACTTTTCTCAACTTGAACACATCATCTGGAAATTCAAAATCATGGAAGTCAGGGGGTTGTTCAACAAACACTTCTTACTTGATGTAGCCATTTAGGAATGCATTTTTCACATCCATCTGGTATAATTTGAATTTCATCATCGATGCAATAGCTAGGAGAATTCTGATAGCTTCCAATCTAGCCACAGGAGCATAAGTTTCATCATAATCGATTCCTTCCTCCTGGCAATATCCTTTTGCTACTAATCTGGCCTTGTTCTTAATTATATCTCCAGAGTCATCCATCTTATTGTGAAAAACCCATTTAGTACCAATGACTTGTTGAGTATTTTCCCTTGGAACAAGTTCCCAAACATTGTTTCTCTTAAATTGATTCAGCTTATCTTGCATTGCCATGAACCAGTTCTCGTCTGACAGTGCATCTTCAATGTTTTTGGCCTCAATCTGGGACACACAAGCTACATTCATGCAAAACTGGTTGAGTTGTCTTCTAGTAGACACACCTCTAGAGATATCACCAATGATGTTGCTCGTTGACACGTTCCTTGAAGTCTTCCATTCCTTCACAGACTCAGTTCTGGGAGGATCTTTAGTGACTTCTGGAATTTGATTATCATGAATCTCTTCACTTTCCTGTTCTGCCCCTGTAGAGTCACCTACATTTATACACTTTCCAGAATGTATTTTGTTAGTAGCATAGTCAATATATTCATCAAATGCAACATGTACAAATTCTTCAACACATAAGGTTCTTTTATTATAAAATCTATAGGCTTTCCTAAAAAGAGAATAACCAATAAAAATAGCCTTATCGGCTTTAGAATCAAATTTACCAAGACTTTCTTTACCATTGTTGAGCACAAAGCACTTGCTGCCAAAGATTCTCATATGTGTGATGTTTGGTTTTCTCCCTTTGAACGGCTCATAAGGTGTAAGCTTCATTATTGGTCTAATGATTGTCCTGTTGAGCACATAGCAAGTAGTGTTGATAGTGTCTTCCTAGAAGTATTTCGACATATCCCTCTCATTTAGCATGGTCCGTGCAAGCTCCTCTAAGGCTTTATTTTTTCTCTCTACCACACCATTTTGCTAAGGAGTTCTAGGAGCAGAGAAGTTGTGAGATATTCCTATTTCAGCACAGTAATTGTCAAAGTCTTCATTCTAGAATTCCCTGCCATGATCACTCCTGATTGACTTGATTTTGAGATCCTTTTCATTCTGTATCAAAGTTGCAAACTTCTTAAATAACCTAAAAGTATCACTTTTGACAGCAAGAAAACAAGTCCAGGTATATCTAGAGAAGTCATCTACAATTGCCAAACCATAAAGATTTCCTTCAAGGCTTTTGATTCTAGAGGGTCCAAACAAATCCATGTGAAGCGGTAGACATTTCTCTCTTGGTTTTAAAAGATGTTTTTTGTTTTCTTTTCCTTTTGACAAGCATCACAAAGTCTATCATAAACATATTTTATGTTTGGTAGACCAACAACAAGATTCCTAGATGCAAGTTTATTTAATTGAGCCATATGAATATGAGGTAGCCTCTTATGCCACAACCAAGCATAATCATCTTTAGATAACAAGCATATAACAAATTTAAAGGATGTTTTCCTAAAATCAATCATATAGATATTGTTACACCTCTTTCCAATTAACAAAAGTTCATCTGTTGAGCCATTGCAGATAAAATAATGATTATGTTCAAAGGTAATTTTTAGCCCTTTATCATAAAATTGACTTATACTAAGAAGGTTATGCTTTAGTCCTTCAACAAGAAAAACATTTTCAATTACATATGAAGAAGGTGTTTGGATTTTACCGATCCAACAATTTTACCCTTATTGTTGTCTCCATATGTAATGTGACCGCTTGTCTTATGAGAGAGATTGATGAATCTGGTTGGATCACCTGTCATATGTCTAGAGCACCCATTGTCCAAATACCACATTGATTGCTTTTCTCCTTGTTCAGCACATGCTTCAGCAACGTTTGATTTGACCATCATACTAAGGTTAGTTCGCTGTAGATCTCGATCCTTACACAACTCTTGAACATCCTTGGAATTGATATCAATTTTCTTTTTATTCAGAAATCTGGTGAACTTTTCTACCAACAAATTTGATTCCTTATCTTCAGATTTCAGAGTGTTGGTGCTACTTTCTCCTTCTTGAAAGGATTTTCGAGATGTTCCTGTCTTAAAGAACTCATAAGAATTGTTAATGGTAGAACTGCATAAATCTTTACAAATAACATTTGAGCAATCATCATTAAATTCACTCTTACTAGTGATCATAGAAACAAACGCCATCAATCAAATTAATCGATTACACAGAAAACTTAATCAATTAGTTTTTGAGCAATTTTCGAAAAACAAGCTTGGTGCCAATTGTAAGAAATGTTATGCCTTGTTTCTCAACACCAAGAAAGAGGGGGGGGGTTAATTGGTATTTACTGAAAATGCTTTCTTTTTCTTTCTTTTTTGAAATCTTTAGAATGATCTTTAATGCACAACACAATAATGAGAATAATGCAGTAAAAGAGTTAAATGATAAAAAACAAACATAGTCTTTTAATGCACAACACAATGATTCAAGCATCGAAATACTTTATTGTACATGCATTAAATATTTTGAACGTTGATAAGTATTAAATTGTGTTGCATGTTCAAGACATTTTATCATTTGTCATGTCATTTATAAATACATTATTTGGTAAAACATGCAACATGTATAATCATCAAATGGTATAAACATTAGATGCTTCTTCAAAGGCTATAGCATTTAGTGGTCATTCATTAGACGATATATTCTTTAAGATGTTTTGCTTTAGATAACACTTGTATTGAATAAAAAATTCTTTTTAGCCTAAGTGTTATACAAGAGATAAACTTTCTTTTTCATAAAACGCTAGCTTGTTACTCATATAGTCTATTAAATGATTTCAAAATAGAGACAATTTTTTTCTTAGAAGTTGTTCGTAACTTTTGTTCACTAGGTCGTTTAGTCTAGAAGACATTGTTCAGACGTTACAAGATATTTCTTTCTTAGATGCTATTTCTTTTAAACAGTTTTTCATACACAACAATATTTTGTTTAATGCTTTTTGTTAAACTTCAAAACATGAGTTTTTTAGATAATCTATTTTCTAGACGATATTGTCTTAACACTATATGTACCGATCCATGTATACTGATCATAACAATAAGACTCGTTGCCTGAACATTGATCACAATTAAATATAGTTAAACATCTAATTAGTCTAAAAAAATTAATAATCAAATTTAAAAGGAACTCGACTATAATTAGACTAACTCTAATAAAAAAACTCAAAAAAAATATTATAAATATAAGTCAAGGTATAATTCTTGCGACTTTATAACACATCTATTATAACATTGACTATTTTATCAATTAAACTTGAGGTGACTTTAATATTGGAACACATTTTAAATATATTATCACATAAAAGAGATTTCATAAGTAAAAACAATAAAATTATTTTAAATAAACATTCAACTTTATATCACAAATTGTTAAGAAATTTGATTTAATATATAAAAAGACATAATTATTAAACTTAATATTTTAGAATATTATAAATACTTCACGTTAAATTTGATGTCAGTTCCGTCTAAAAGGTCCCATGCTTTTAAAATATACTTGAATTATATACAATTAGAATTTATATATAAACTTTATTTAGAATATTCATATAACCAACCCACATGGATAAATAAAAATGTATTTATAGATAAAAGTAAATACAAATAATTTATTATTGCTGTAAGAGATTAATATTATAAACTATTAGTAAAACCACACATGTTTATCACATGTATCCATTCTTTATTTCATTGTATCCATTCTGTTTTAATAATTGAATCATTTTATAAATAATTATTAATTATTTGTCACAAGTAATAATTAGTTGGATACATGTGAATGGATACATGTGTAAATAAACAATTAATTATTAATATTGTGACAAATAATTCTTTTTCAATAATTATAATGTTATTAAAAAATAATTATAATGTTATTTCATTGTATCCATTTTTTATAAAACTGTTAATAATTATTACTTGGATACATGTGACAAATAATTGAATCTTGCTCTTCTGTTTCTATTAATAATTTACATAAATAGTATTAATTATTTTACTCTAATAAAAAACGCATGAATTAACAATATATTAATTTTAAAAAAAAAAATTATGTAGAGACAATATTATTTTATTTTTTTTTAATTAGAAAAATTAGAAAAACATAAATACAAACTAAACTAAAATTAAGATAATAATCTTTAACACTTGTCAGATATCATACATATTTAATTAAATTTAAAAATATAAATTTTAAATGATAAAATAATTTATATAAAATGTATATATAAAAAAGTTATAAAAAATAATTATACAATTGTTAAAAAATAAATTTTCTTTTATTAATAGAAACAGAACAGCAAGATTCAATTTGAATTCTTAATTCTCTTTGAGATTTAATTAATGGGATTAATTAATCGGATAATTTTTATTTATGTTGGTCATGCTTTTTAAAATTTTTTAATTATATTCTAACTTTCAAAAAATTGTTTTAATTAGTTTTTTTTTTGGAAAAAAATATTATTAACAGTATCTGACGTATTAATATTTTAATTTTTTTTAACTTTTAACTTTTATTTTTTTTAAAAGTTTTGTTACCACGGTCTCTAATGTGATATGTAGTCCCATGATTACAACGTGTTAATGTTAAATTTTATTATCTTGATTTTCATGTAATATTTATTCATGTCTTTTTATTTAATTTAGTTCAATTTTTTTTAAAATGAATTGTCCATTTCTAATTTAAAACAATTTATTATTTATATAAATGTTATATTAACATTTGATTAAAAATGACTTTTAAACATATTATATTATTGTATATTATTAACTTATATTTTATTAATTATGACTTTAACTACTAAATTTTAATATAAATATTACTATAACATTAATTTAAATAATAAATTTATCTTAATTAGAAGAAAACAAAATTTATTATTCACATAAATAGTATTAATTATTTTACTTTCATAAAAAACGTATGAGTTAACAATCGAAATAATTAAGAATTTTAGTAAAACATTAATACAAATAATAAATTTAGTCTTAATTAAAAGAAAACAAAATTTATTATTTACATAAATAGTATTAATTATTTTACTTTTATAAAAAACGTATGAATTAACAATATATTAATTTTAAGTACTTGTATTCTTTTAAAAAATATTAATATTTAAATAATTTTAATTTTATAAAAAATATTAATAAAACATAAATTAATAATATATAATAATGTAATGTAGAGAGAATATGGACTAAATTAAATTAAAGAAATATATATATATATATATATATATATATATATATAAACTAAATTAAAATTAAAATGATAAATTTTGACACTTATCACATGTCACACAAGGAACCAAACTCATGGCAATAAATTTTTTTATAAAAAAACTAAAAAAAAGTTGAAAAACAAAATCACTTATTCACATGGATAAAGTTGTTAGTAATTTTTTTTAAAAAAAAAAAGCCAAAACTTTTTCATAAATTAAGACACAGATAAAAAATTTTAAAAACCAAAACCAATTTGCACATACCTAACAAAGTATAAACCATCCAAATAATTAAGACTTTTTAATATATTTGTTATCTAAGTAACAATGATAAATCCTAACAATATATCTCAAACTTATTTTGTGACATCCCGGCAATTTATAGGGAATGTTGACTATCTCTATACATGTTAAGTTACCGAAAAGCAAATGCATTTTGTTGATATAAGTAGCTAAATCAATTCCTTTAAGCTATCCTTCAACTGCATAGTTCCATACCTATATAGTCTCTAGATCCCTCTCATTCCGGTGTATGTTCGATTCGTCCATGTGTCCCTTCCACTGGAAGCTTGCCAAGAGCTACACTCTGTGCCTCTCGCACGCGGTCACTCCCCGCCCTCGTCAGTTTCCAGATGTCACATGCCCAGAAAAATAGGATTAAAAGGGAGACTGATAGGAGTGTTAAGTTAATGAGACCAGATTTTTACAGTTAAAAACACTACAATAGTATAAATACCAAAATTTAAAAACATGTTGGCTCATTTACTTAAGAACTCTATCTACAATCCTGTTCTTCAAAAATCCTCTGACTTCTCTCTACCTTAGTTCAAGATTGAACCGTTCTTTCGTTGATTAGGGAGTTCCTAAACAATCTTGAAGCTGGGAGCAACGATTTCCACCGATCAAATCCTGTTTTCTTCAACTAGTAAGTGTTTTCCCCTTTTTTGTGCGTTTAGAAGCTGTGATCATGCAACAGATTTGCTTGCATGTAGCTTTCATGTGTTTTTCCTCAATCTTTACCCTAACATAGGTCCTAAAAATTTATTCTTCATTCCCCATTTGATGATCTATAGGTGCTTTTAGAGTTTCCCTAAGGTGCAAGACACTGTGAATCATCCTGTGAGCTGAGCTGTTCAGTTAGAGGTAAGGGAAGCTGGGTTTGTTTCTGAATTGATGAAATTGCAGTGGGTGTGAGTTAGAATTTAATTGTGATGGCAAGATAATGCATGTGTAGAAGAGGTAGTAGATTATATTACTGTTTGAACAATAACTTGATGAATCTATGCAATAGCAAACGTGATTTAACCTGTGTGAATCTTGATACTGTGAATTTATGTTTATGGACTAGTATAAACAGAATGTGTGATGTTGAATTTGAATGTTTGGATGTTGGAAATATTGTTGTGCATGTTGCTAAATAACAAGTTAAGTTAATTATAGTGTTTAAATCAAATTAGTGGAAGTGATATAGTGATTTTGAGGTTTAGGGGTCAGGTACTTAATTAGATCTTTGGGACAGTTTAGATAAGTGTTATATGACTTGTTGAAAGTGCTAAAAATCAAGAGAAGTTGGTTCTAAGTAGAAAGTATTGAATTAGGTTTTGTGGTGTATGAAGTTAGATTAAGAGGAACTAAGGTGGTCAAATAGAGATCTAGGCATCCCAAGAGGTTCTGATCAATTTAGACAATTTAGGTGAGTCAATTGGGACCTAATTGGATCCCTTAAATGGTCAAAACCAGTTTCAAAGTGGTAGTTTAGAGTTTGGGTCTCTAGGATGAATTAAATAGAAGTTAGAGTATAAATCAATACATAAACACTTTAAAATGATGTTAGCAAGGGTTAGAATCAATTAGACAAGTTTAATTTAGCTTATAGATCGGTTTAAGAACGTTAGAAGTTCATCAAAATGGTTAGAATTGGTATGGGAGGGTAGAGTTGATTAATTAGGCAGGTTTTAGAGTGTTGTAGATTATACAGAGTCGCATAGCGCACATTTGTTGTCATGCTGTCAGGAAAATTCGCTCAGCGCACCACAGGGGGTGCGTTGTGAGAATTTTTGTTGTCATACCCATCAGGAAAATTCGCTCAGCGCACCAAGGGTGGTGTGTTGTGCGAATTTTTGCTGTCTTTCCTTTTTACCTTGTGCGCTATGTGACTTGGCTCCCTCTGTTTTGATTCTTTCTTCTTCTGCTTTACATGGATGATGATGTATAATACATTTATAGTTTGATATGATATTGTATATGACTATATGATTATAAAATGTTGAGTTGTGAATTCAAAGAGGAGTATAACTTGAAGTTGGGAATCAAAGTAAGATCTCTAGGTGAGATCATCATAGTGTTTAGAATGAATATATGAGGCTTCTTTATGGGGGGTTATCCTAACATTCTAACTTCTCACTTAGAGAGGATTGACGCGTGTGGTGAGAGTAGTAGAAGGTACTAACCTTGTGTGTGGTAGGGTGAAACCCATTGGTAATGGCTTTGCAAAGCAGTAGAGGCCACCACAAGTGCATAACCCACCTTAGATTGATATTCATTCTAAGTTCAAACGAGTCTAGTGAGTTATAACATGATAGAATGCTTTAGCTGTTTAATTGTATGAATGTGATTATATATACCTAATTGTTATACTGTAACTGGTATGCTTTTCAATCTAGCTTACCCTTGCTATTTGTCTGTGCTTTGTATGTCTGTGTTCTTCCTTTTACAATAATCATCCACTTGGATGTGAGCAGAGGTAGATGAGGTACCTCTGGAGCAAGCATTGGAGGGTGATGATGCAACTTCCTAGTTCTTAGGATCCTTCTTAACTGTCTTATCTATTTTGAAATATTCTTTTGTAAGTAAAGTTTTAAATTTATGATCAATTTTGGATGACTGTAAACTTATAACTTTATCTTCATCCTTAACCTATTCTATCATATTATCATATAATTTTGATAATTATAACTTTAATCATTCAAAATTATATTATCATATAATTTTTGGTGGGATATTACGTATTTTAGAAAAGGATAATAATATTTTGAAAATATTTTTTGATAATATTTTAACACTATCATTTATGTGTTATTTTGTGATTGTTTATGTTGGTATTTATAATTATTATTATTAATTATGAAGTAATTTTGGACTAATCATAAACACGTAAATAATGTTAAGATATTATAAAAAATATATATTCTCAAAGTATTAATGTCCTTTAGAAAATCCTGATTTATCTCCTTAAATCACTCAATGGCGTGTTATTATTATCTGTAATTAAACTACCTTAATTGTTTTAGTTAAAAGTTGTACAAAAATTAAATTAATTTGCTTAATGATGCTCTCAAATACATGAACAGAGTCACGGGGAAATGTGAAAGCAATTAATGATCGAAAATAAAAAAGTCAAATATCTTTTCTTCCAAAATTGTAATTGTTCAATTACATCTTAAGTTTCCTGGGAAAATAACAAGGAAACAAAAACCTTATCTTGATGATAGAAAAGAGGCCAATGAAAAGCCTATGTAATAACTCATGATGTTCACCATGATCACCGTCAACTTGTGATACAAGCATAGCTGCTACAGCTGCAGGTGCAGAGGCTGCTCTGAAAATATTTTGGGATGCTAAAATTTTCCTATTGGTGAAAGGGTTAAATATATAAAATATATACTGAAATTAAAGAAAATATTTTTATTTTTAAACTAATTTATATATGTAAAAAAAGAAATGGGGACCAAGCCCTCTAATATATAATAACTAAGCTGGTGTATATGTGCTATCATATTAATTTGTCATGGCCAAAGACAGGTACAGATCTTTCTTGCATGATGAACCTGATAACATACAGTGGAGACATGGTGGCCCTCCCACTTATGATGTTGTTAACAAGCTTTTTGAAGAAGGAAGAACCAAGGTGCAACAACCACCATACCCTCTTACCCTTTTTTCATCTCTCTCTAAAGATTATGTGTTCAATTTGTGTTTTCATGTTTTGCAGGAATGGCCAGAAGGATCATTGGAAGAGACAGTGCAAAATGCTATCAAGTCATATGAGATGGAGCTCTCTCACAAGACCCGTTTGCAGGATTTCAAGACAATAAACCCTGAGAAGTTCAAGCTATTTGTCAATGGTATGCACTTCATATTTCTCATATTTATTTCCTCTCCAACATTTCCACTGTTATTTTTAGTATTCTACTATTTGATTAACTGCTATTCATCACATGACAAATGGGGTGAATGAATATATCAAAATTTCCAGTAAGAATCCACAGATCTTGTGGCCTTTTCATTCCTTGTGTAAGTATTTTGTTGCAGGAGACCAGTTTTTGAAGGGATTATAATAAATGATAGTTGTACCACATAATTACATCAACCATGTTCTGGTTTTTCTGTTGTCAGAATCAGTATAATGTTTGATTTGCAGGGAGGGAGGGATTATCTGGAGAGGAAACTCTGAAGCTGGGAAGTTATAATGCTTTGTTGCAAAGTTCTCTGCCAAAAGATCTGCAAGCGTACAAAGCTGATGAAGAGACTTTTGAATCATCTCATGAATTGTTCAGATCAGCTTTTCCTAGAGGGTTTGCTTGGGAGGTGATAAAAGTTTACAGTGGACCTCCTGAAATTGCTTTCAAGTTTAGGCACTGGGGGTTCTTTGAAGGCCCTTATAAGGAACATGCCCCTACTGGGAAGATGGTCCAATTCTATGGCGTCGGAACTGTCAAGGTATTACTTCCACTATGTCTTTACATTCACAAAATGGATTCTTGAGGTCACTTTATACCACTGTGTGCTATCTCAATATAACATGTCTCTATTTTAACATCAGAAATCAAATGTTTCGAAGCAAAAGAAAAACCAGAATGTTTTTTGTGTTCAATGATTCGGTTAAGGTTCTTGTCTGACAGAAGTCCTTGGTCGGTTTAGAGAAAAATAAGTGTTTATGAGCTAGCTTTCATCATGCAAGACTTTTTGACATTTCATAAAGGCTTTAACTATTCTTCTAGAGTTAGATCAGCTTTCAGGACAAAACTTTGCAATGAAACTAATGAATATTAAAATACACAGAATTCTGATTCAACTACCTAATACAGAAGTAAATATCTGTGAGCAAAACTTGAAGTTAAAACAAGTTTCAAAATGTTCAATCATCTGTGATGAAGACGAAATTTTTTGAGAGAAACAAAATATCCCACCTAGTATTGACAGTTAGTGATGTGATTTTTCCACTGGTGGTCATAAAAAACTTTTTACTTAAGGCTCTATCACAATCATGAGTCATGAATCTATACAGGTGGATGACTCTTTGAAAGTTGAAGAGGTGGAACTTTACTATGACCCAGCTGAGATGTTCGGAGGCCTTCTGTCAGGGAAGCACCCAAGTCACCCCATAGGGGATGATGGCAACAAAGCTTCACCATCTTCACAACAATGTCCTTTCTCCACATAGTTTGCAATTATGCTTTAAGTGAATAATGTTCTGATCCAGCTATGTTTCTTGGATCAATTAATGTGGCATCTGAGATTTGAAGAAACCTAGGACTACTTGGTGTTATAATGGTCCAATGAATAAAATTGAAAAAAATAAACTAAGTTTTCCACCTTTTATGGATACTTTATGGCAAATACATGTGCTATGTTGGCAAGTAATGTGTCTGTTTGCATTACTGTTGCACTTTTGAAGAAATTTATAATGTTTTTCACTTTATTATTTTTATGTTCACGTTACAGTAAATATATATATATATATATATATATATATATATATATATACATGTGTGTCTGTGTGTAAATAACTAAGAATTAGGTAAAAAAGAAGAAGTAAAAACTCAAATGAGAAAAAAGTAATTAATATTGTCATGAATTTTAAAAATATATGATATATAAAAAAAGAACAAAGGGAGAGCTTAAGGGTTTGATTCAATCGGAAAGCAGACAACCTACTGTGTTAGCATTATTGTTGAATGAAAGCATTTGAAGTTGTTGTACAGTACAGTAGTACTGTTTACCAATTGCTTAGACAATACCTACAATTCAGAGCATAAGTTTATTTCTTTATTGCTGTCATGATTATTTTAACTCTCTTGATGACACTAGTTGATAATGTAAACATGTTAAAAAAGTAAAACATATTTTTTCTTTGTATTATAAAAAAGACATGCTTATTAATTCTGACCAAGTCCCTAGATTACATAAATTATGTTCTACAGAGAAACATAAAAAGCCCGAAAAGTCATTCCACTTTGTGGTTACAATGTAGACATTTTTCTCATAAAATGAAAACTGTTACAAACAGTGGAACAATTCATTCATGAAAGAAATATCAGAATCCGGAAAATTAGTATTCCGCAACCACCAAACTACCAATATGCAGAAAACTACATGAGAAAGGAGGCTTAGCCAAGAACACTATTTCAAATCATTGCATGGAAATGTGTACGTACTGGAGTAATCTAAAACTCTATGAAATCTATTTACTAATTCAGATAAATTAACAAAATCTAAAGATAATGTCCAGTTTCTGCAGTGATAGTGGTTCCAGAAGTGAAGGATTCTACCACAAACTGCATTCAATTGAACTCTTCATGCAAGCATAAATTATCAAGTGCAGTCCCCCAAGGTTCCCTGTCTTGCCCTCCCTAAGACTGTCTTCATTACAAAATCAGATTTATAAATCATGGTCATATATTTTGACTTTGCGTTGTTATCAACCATTCCGTTGTAGTCTAGTTGGTCAGGATATTCGGCTCTCACCCGAAAGACTCGGGTTCAAGTCCCGGCAACGGAAGTTGGAAAGTTTTTTAGCGAATTATTTTCTAAAATTGCTTTATAGCCACTAAACTATATTTACACGGTGAAATATGTGTGGTGGTCTTCATTGTTTTGGTGGTGAGTTTTCGTTGCTTTGTTTTTTCATCACTCTTATTTCATTCACATTTATCTTCATTTCTTCTCATTCAGATTTAACATTTTTGTTTAAAATTTTATATTTCTTTCACTTGATATAATTATTCTTGTCACAGCGAATTTAAAATAGTTTAGGAAACAAACCAAATTTTGAATTTCGGTATAGAAAGTTATTGAATTTTGAAATCTAGTTTAAGAAACCTAGTTTAAAAAGTCATCGAATTTTGAAATTCGATTTAGGAAGTCATCGAATTTTGAAATTCGATTTAGGAAGTCATCGAATTTTGAAATACGATTTAGAAAGTCACTGGATTTCAAAACTGATTATGTTACTAATTAGATTTTGAAATTTGGTTTAAGATATCATCAGATTTCTAAATTTGGTTATGATAGCTGTCAAATTTTGAAATTTGGTTAAGGTAGCCCCATATTTCAAATTTTGGTTAAGAAATTTACCGATTTCAAAATCCTGTCAAGGTAGTCACCGAATTTCAAAATCTGGTTAAGCCTTTAACTGGATTTCAAAATCCGATGACACATTTAGTTGGATTTCGAAATCCAATGAATTCTTTAATTTTTTTTTTGTAATTTTTTTAAATTTTTATTTTAATTTGTTTATTTTTTATTTTTGGTAATTTGTTGAGATATTATTAGTATTTTTATCAAAGAAGTGAGGTATTCAATAATGATGATGTTATGTTATAAGTGTACCACCTTATGATATAAGATAACATCGATTATAGGACACATTCATGGATCTCATTTTGTGTAGGTAAACCTATTATTCTTTTGTTCTATTATAGAATAAGTTACATTTACTAATTTTATCTTTACAGGTTCACCTATAAGAAGGTTGTCCTTTACCCATGGTAGATATCATATTGTCAACCCATTATTACCCTAAGGCGTGAGCATGGTCATCATTTATAGAATTGATGGGCGTTAATACCAAATATGTAGATAAAAGTTCAAAACAACCAAATAAATAGTAAAAGACGTTGTTACCTAAATGATGAATGTGTATCACATACATTTCAACCTCCTCTACTGTTTGATGCGTGTTCTTCAGACGTTGCATGAGCAATCTGTAGTGTCTCATTAGTACGCTCCTAAGCTACAATGCCATCGTTGACATCATGATAATCAATTATTGTCTATAAGATTATCTTGATATGCTTGATAGATCCCTACATTCATGGTGACAACAAGTTAATTGACATTTTTTAAAAGCATAAAAAAATAATCATTGTACGATTACATACCAATAAACCAGATTTTGACTTCGATCTCCTATGAATTGGAATGTCATCTGGGACATGTCGTCGAAATCGAGGTACAAGACTAGGATAGTTGTCCTCAGTAGCAAGAATAACATAGGGATGGGATACTCTTCTAAACCACTAAAGGTATCCCTCCATACATGCAAATGGAGATTCAAACGGTGGGACATTGACATACATGTGCTTGACAAAGCGCAACTAACAATCATCAATGGTTGTTATTCCAACCTCTTAAACAACGTTTGGCAATTGCGGGATCGACTGCTCATATCCAAATTATCTTAACACACGTTCAGGTAGATGCTAGTGTACAATCATATAGACTTTGATCCAGCCATAAAATATACTGATGGCTAGATATGGATGACTTATCCGATGTGATTGATATGGAATCCAGATCACCCCATCATATGTCAATCCATCTAAATGTGCCCTGACCTCAAGTAGGTTGGAAACCTAACTCCCTGTCACCCAATGTCTGACACTAGGTCTATCTTCATCATAAGTAAGCAGTAGATGCCTCATTCCCATCCCAAGGAAGTGCTCATAAATCCAACTCTACCAAAAATTAATTAAAGGTTGGTCAATATGGAAAAAAATAAAGGAAATGAAAGTGCAAGATATGTGTGTACCTATAAAACAGTCAGATATCCAAGTAATTGCTTTGTCTCATCAAAGTTGGCATCTTTGAGTTGCTCGTACAAGTGGGCCAACGCAACAACTCCTCAAGCATATCCGCCACATGATTGTGAGTCTTTGAAGAGCACCAAGTAGGATACATGGATCAAGGTGGGGCTCTTATCCATAAAAATAATTCATCCAACTAGATGCAACAAGCATGCCCGTGTAGTGCACTCACATTGTTGCTTCTCACAATAATTGTTATGTACGTCTCTCAACCAACTCAGCCTAACTTAGGGATCACAACATTGTCTCATTTCGACTGTAGCCCTTGTGCGGTTCATGCCCAAAAGGTCAATGATACAACATAGAGCTTCTTCAAAGTCTAAGGCTTCATTTAAACAATTGTCTCATTGTTTGTCTCTTTATGTCATCCCTCATGAGAGCCAATATCAAACCCTTATCGGTGTAATCATAAGAAATATCGCATAGAGATATCAAACCAAAATTCAACACAAAGTCTTGAATAGTCAAATGTCATGTTTCAAATTTATTTAATATTTTTCCTATAGGAGACCAACTTGATGTCCCCTCAGTCTTGGACAAAACAATTAGATATAAAGTTCAAACAACTCATCAGCCAACAAAATCCAAAAAAAAAATAACAATTGTACTTACGTGGTCTTGTCACAACGCATATGCAAAGTTATCTACAAACCTTATCAAGAGTGATGCATCATATGGACCTCCAAGAAGTTCACCTGTTGGCAAAAAAGAAGATGATGAAAGATGAGGGTATTTTGATAATGATAAAAGCAAGTTCAAGAATTCAAACATGCAAAGGATGTTGGAGGACTTGCAGATTAGTAATAAGTCTTTTATATTTGGGTATTAAACATAGTTTAGAAAGTTACACAACAACTTGTATAATATTACTTAGAAAAGGTTTTAAAAAATTTTAAAAATGATTTATGATAATAGATTAATTTAAGTGGTAATCGATTATCCAATTTGAATTCATATTTTTAGAAAAGTATCTATGATAATTGATTATTATTTCTGGTAATCAATTATCACATAGAGAAATAATTTTATGAAATGTCTTTTTGATAATCGATTATCACTTTTTGATGATCGATTATCACATCGAGAAAAAAGGTTTCAAAGTGTTTATCTAATAATTGATTATCACTTTAGATAATTGATTATAAACGATAGTTGTGACCAGACTCTTCAGTTTCTTGAACTAATTTTTGAAAATAAGAGTCTATATATTTTACCTAAATCTTGGTATGAAAGATTTAATAATTTTCTATTGGAAAATGATTTTACTAGAGGAAAAATTGATTCTACATTGTTTATTAAGAGAGTAGGAGAACATATTTTGGTTATTCAAGTTTATGTTGATGATATTATTTTTAGATCAACTCTTGATTTCCTTTGTAAAGGATTTGCAAGTATTATATAGGGAGAATTTGAAATGTCAATGATGGGATCCTTTTGGTAATCGATTATCACATTGAGAAAAAGGATTTTGAAATGTTTATGTGATTACTAACTGTCACTTTAGATAATCAATTATCAACGACATTTGTGACCACTCTTCAGTTTCTTGACATAATTTAAGAGTCTATATATTTTAACTAAACCTAGTTTTAAAAACAACTTTTCTTTTCAGAGGTTTAGTGTTGTGCTTCTGAAAGAAACTCTTTATGTTTTGAAAAGAGGCTTGTAAAACCTTGTGTTGGTAAAGTGAAAACTTTCATTAAGTGTGTCTTAAGTGATTGAGTGCATTTACTATGGCTAGGAAAAGTTGTTCATCATTTGTGTATTCAAAGGAGGTGTGGTTCATATCTTGTGTCTTCAAGAGAAGTGCTTTCTAATCTCAACTTTATTCTCTGTGATTGTAAGTTGTGACTGTTTGTTAATGATTGATTAATTCCTCTTTAAAGATATTAATAAACTGGACGTAGGGTTTTTTTTATTGGAACTAATATATAATTATTTGTGCAATTTTCTCTTTCTCTATTCTCTTTATTTTTTTTGAAAGGAATCAAATTTGTAAAGTCAGTTTTAAAAAGGAAAAATTGTTAAAAGATATAGTTTTATTAAGTAAACCAATTCACGAAATTCTAGAGATGCAAGGATGAAGAGCAAAGGGGTGGGGTGGGCACTAGGTTTCTAGAAATCAAAGTTGAGTAAATGTGGATCGGTGTGATTAATTATAAGAGAAAAAAAAGTGAAAAAAGTTTTTTACTTATAAAAAAAAAGATACTTTTTGACATTAATTTAAAATTTGGAGGTGGTGGAAGAAGGGCTTGGCCCAACTTCAATATCTACAAATTCTTCACCCCAATCAAAGTACTTTGTGAATTTAATATCCAAAATAAAAGCCAATAATAGAAAGGAGGTAAGCACTTTTAAAATTGGGGTTGTATGAGAAAAATATGAGGGTACATTAAGAGACATGCTCCAATATTTCCACATGTTTTTGCTAATCACCCCAAGTGGCTCTTACCCTTCGTGCTTCTTTTAAAGATTTCTTAGAATAATGTTTGTAAGATTCTT
Source organism: Vigna reflexopilosa (assembly GCA_027742785.1). Taxonomy (NCBI): domain Eukaryota; kingdom Viridiplantae; phylum Streptophyta; class Magnoliopsida; order Fabales; family Fabaceae; genus Vigna; species Vigna reflexopilosa. Next base: position 19,763,458 of record CM050932.1, read on the forward strand.
GTGAGATGTCCAAATCTCTTAATGCCAAAGTGGCGCTTTTAACTATATAATCGCGTTTCTCATTTATAATGATTTTTTTTTGGATGACAGAAAAAGAATTAATAGAAAGGAACATATATAACAATGATAAAAATAAAATATATATATATTTTAGTACATAGAAATAATAAAATAATTGAGTGAAAGAACTTGTCTTCACTCTTTTAAATGAGTAGAAAAAAGAGTAAATATAAGTGAATTACATAAAGATTACTTTGATTATATATGTTTTTCATTATACTTGTATTCTATCAATAAATTATATTATAAAACATTTCAATCTTGTATTTTATGAAAATTAGATAAATCATCGTTTTCAACTAGTATATAAAATTTATATGAAGTCCACTATACATAATATTTTACATAATTTTAACAGAGTACAAAAATTAAAAACTTTATAACGTTTTAGTCTACTACTTTGTCATAAAATTATTTATTGCTTTAAAAAGTTATATATAGTTTTTCTCCTATTTGTGTCCCTATATTTGTAGTCAAACAAAGGTGTTTGAAACTTATTTCCATGATTACATGTGTTGAAGCATAACCACATAATATAATACTACACAAAACTTTAAATGAAACAATAGCTTCAATTAATTCCAAGCTTGAACCTCTTTTTGATGTGAAAACATTTCAAAAACAATAATAATAACAGCACTAATACAACAAGACTAGCAATCAACTTTCTTCTCCAGCAGCTCCTATTGAAACACCAAACTTAGTTTTTTTAAGGTTACACAAATAGTCTAACAAGCTATGACATTAAATTTGACTTTTCTTCTAGTTCGTATTTCTCAGAATATTACACGTACAACAGAGCCGATACCAACCAATTGAACAGCTATGTTTTCCAACTTCAGAACCTCAGCTTGAGCAGCATCCAACTCTCTTCAAAGCAGAGACATCATTTTTGAGGTCAATTTTCTCCCCTTTTGCAGGCACAGATGCAGTTCCATTCTCAGCACCCTCTACTGCTTTCTTGCTAACAATGCGGTAGATTTGTGTCAGAACTTCAGCAAATGCATTCTCTACATTGGTGGCCTCCAGAGCTGAGGTTTCCATGAAGTAAAGTGATTCTTTCTCAGCATACGACTTCCCATCTTCTGTTGTAACTGCAACCAGGTGCCGAAGGTCTGATTTGTTTCCAACAAGCATCACCACAATGTTAGCATCTGTGTGGTTTCGCAGCTCTTTCAGCCATCTGTCAACATTCTCGAATGTTGCATGCCTAGTCACATCGTACACCAGAAGTGCACCCACTGCGCCGCGGTAGTATGCACTGGTGATCGCACGATACCTGCAAAGAGAAACACTGTGAATCAACAAGATGCAGGTTTGTGGGAAGTCTGGTTAACTTGATACATGTGATTAACCCAAAGAAAAAACATGGCTTGTTAAACAACCACGTAGAATCGTATTCATTAAGGTGATGGCAATAGAACAGAAACCAAGAGGACACATTTGTGACACTTGTTTCGAACTTGAATAAGACTGCAAGACCATATCCAGCACTTGAAAGTAGGATAATCCATATTAGATCATTCTTTTCCACAAAGAGGGTCAATACAAAGTCAGTGATGCATGCAGTAAAAATTCAACAATACTTTATTCTTACCAGTATAGGTGGTGCTTATAAGGGTTTTAGTTGGGAGAAAGGGGAGAAATGCAGAGTTTCTTTCAAGCAAATCTTGATGAAGAAAGAGCCACAGTTTGTTGAACTTTTGAAGGAAATAATTGACAGTAAATAGAACTATGGGCCAACACATTGAAAGTGTAAAATAAACTTTTAGGTTAAACTACTAAGTAGATCATTGAACTAATTTTAAAATTTCATATAGGTCCCCAAACTTTTGTTTTTATTGGATACCTAAACCAAAAAAGCAAGTCCCTAGGTTAGTTTATTGCAGCTTGAAACTGCTAGAAAATCACAATTTATGGCAGTTTTAAAAACCCTGGGAACTTGATTAAAAAATGGCATGGTTAAGGAACCTAATAAAGAAAAAGTTAAAGGGACTGCTTGAAAATTTCCAGAGTTAAGGGGCTTACTTAATAATTCAACCAAACTTTCACCATCATGTTGGTTGTTCAAATTTGTAATGAGTACAGCAAGGATGACGATGAGTGATTAAAATATCATTGGTGTGTCAGCCTAAAAGCTTACAGATACAATTTTCCTTTAGTATAAAACAGAACTCGTTTATTATTCTATAAGGCTCAATAACCTCACTAGAGTTTCCACAAAAATGGAATGATGCCAACAAGGAGTATGATTAATTACTCAAGTACGTAGCCCAAGAAGAAGGTCAGAAATTAACTTTTCAAGGGATCTTTCAGTCCATACAACATGTATTAAATGAAATACTCTATTTCTATTAGCATATGCTTAATCAAGGCATGCTTGATTTTATGTGCAAAACCAGGCCAAAGTTCATCTGAGATCACATATGATAAAAAATCCACACATATATACATCTTTCAAACCCTTCCCAAGCTATAAGGTAGAAATGAAAAAGCTAAAGTTCAGCATATTTACCCATAGAAGTAAGACCTAAAATGAAGAAATTTGCACAATAATTCCAAGGTCAGATCATGAAGAGAATAATTCTAAAAATAAAATCATAGAAAATTTTTAAGTTTTGCACATTGGGAATATCCACTTACAGACAAATAGAGTATAAATAGTTTAAGTTATCAGTATTGTATTTTCAATTGCAACACCTACCAGACAAAGACAATACGACATTGAACCAAATAGTGAAAAGAGAATCACTGATACACAACAGTAGATAGCCTTTTCTCAAGAAGGAGAAAACCATGCAATGATGAAGCATTAATTGTGCATGAGCCATTACAAGATCCAAATGTAGTGCAAACTACAAACTACAATCTAGTCAGATATCAATTAGTTATTAGTCATGTTCAACTGAATTCAGTGCCCCTTCCAATTCAATGCATTTCAAATTCAAGTGCTACACAAATTTCTATTTAGAGACTTTACAAATCACTAGTTTCAATCGCACACCATCATCCAATTCAATGTTGAAACCCCATTTAACAAATTTGACCATGTCAACACTTGGACACAAGATGCCAAACTCATAAAATAACACGGAACACATCATCGGGAAATAATCTATTCCCATTTCGCATCAAAGAATGACATCAACAACATCTGGTTCATTCCATTTTCTAAACACCACATCGTCACGCCGATCTCAAAAACAAAAAGTCTTACCGACTCCACAAACCAAATCTAGCACAAGACAAGCAACAAAACTCACAAACCAAATTGGCTGATTCCTCAAACACACACTTCACTTACCCTTTTTTAACACCAATTAACAACTCATTCACATTATAAAAGTTAAAGCGAGCTTCCACACTAGATCACGATCCACCCAATTACACTTCACTTCACAACAAAAACCCAGTTGTGCATGCGCAAAACTAGATCCAGCCAAGTAAACCAACCCTTGAAAAATCACTTTTTTTCCCCATAATTGTTGACCATTAAAAAGTAGAGTTTTTGAATTGAAACCGGTGTACCCATTAGTGTGTTAAGCATGATCTTGCATTGTGAGAAGAGGAAGGAGATATAGAAGGGGCAAAACCTTTCTTGGCCTGCGGTGTCCCAGATCTGGGCCTTGATGACTTTGGAATCGACGTTCAAGGTGCGAGTGGCGAACTCGACCCCAATGGTGGACTTGGACTCCAAGTTGAACTCGTTCTTGGTGAAACGAGAAAGGAGGTTGGACTTGCCGACGCCGGAGTCGCCGATGAGGACAACCTTGAAGAGGTAGTCGTAGTCGTCGTCCGCTCTGTAACCCGCCATTGGTGGTGCTGCTGCGTGTTCTGTTGTGTGCTGTGAATGGAAAATAAAAAGCGAAGCGAAGGAAAGAAGAGAGAAGTGAAAAGAAGAGAAGAAGAAAAAGCAGACTATGTGAAAAGAAAACGCTTAAAAAAGCGCCACTCACTCACTCACTCATCAAATCATTTTCTTATTTTCTTTTTTTCTTTTTGTCTTTGTTTTGATTCCCACGAACAGGTGATATTAGTCTGGTTTTTCGATTTTTGATTTTCTCTTTTTTTTAAAAAAAAATCATTAGTTAACACAATAAATAATTGAGATAAAATCATGTTGATTTCTCTTGCATACTTGATGTATCAATATTAATAGTATGTAAAGTTAAATTATCAAATTAAAAATAAATATAAACCTATAATTAAACTTATTTCTTAAGTAAGATTTTGAGTACGAATTAAACAAAAAAATGTGTTAGCAAGTGTCTTTTAAACATTGAAGGTTTAATTGAGAAACATAATAGAACCTTTTACAACTTTTATTAATAGAAATTTATCTTGGCAGAAAAAAAATTACATGCTTAGAAAAATATGCAAAAGGTTTAAAATTAAGTTTTCTTTTAAAATGATAAAATTAAAGTTGATGTGAGATTATTTAGCGTATAATAAGGAGGTTTAACTCACTTAATTGAAAGTTAACTGATGTTGGTATTCAATGAAGATGGACAAGTTTATTGGTGTCGTACTTTTGGACAATTAAATAAAAAATTATTTATGTTGTTGCTTAGCATTGTGTTAATACAAAATGTTTATAATATTCTGATTGGTAAAGAAATGTTTCAATAATAAGAAATAAACTAGTTTAATTTATAAAAATGTTATTTCTTTAGGTGTTTTTGAGTAATTTTATAACATCTAACTTATTTATTATGTCTTTCGAAATTATTTTATTGTATTAAGTGAAAAAATATTAGAAAATGCATCGTTTATCATATTTTTATAACATCACAACACTCCAATTAAGAAGTTTGGTCATTATTTTCATTTTTAATTAAGATTGTTGAAAGTGTTTTTGAAGAATTTTTATAACGACTAATTTATGTTCACAAACCATTCCACTATGTTAAGTAATATATATATATATATATATATATATATATATATTAAAAAAACATAAAGTTTATCATTATAACATTCAAAGCACTGTAATTAAGGATAAAAAGTAAATAAATGTTATTAGGTGGAACAAAATTTTAAAATAAATAATTCCAAAACTCTTTTTTATAACTTACAAAAAAAAGTTATTACAATTAAATTTTGTGCAACTAAATTTATGAAATATAATTTTACAAAATTCAACCTGAAATATAAATATTATTTCATCTTATATACATATAGTTTTTGTTTTAAAAAATTATCCTCCTAATTTATTATTAATTTCAAAAACAAAATATAATTACAAAATCAAAGAAATAAAAAGTTTAAACCTAGAAAATATTTAATCGTATACTTCTAAATTTTTCATATTCATTTTTTTTTTAAAAATTTTAAACAATTAAAAAAATATTAACACACTACTTTTAATATATTTAACATGATTTTATATTTAATTTTATTTTCCTTTTTCATTATTAATTTTTAAATGTAATTTGAAAATTAAAAAATAAAAATAAAAAATGAGATAGAAACTGAAATTGTACATCTCCCTACAACCTTTAAGTGAAGTCATTACCCCTAATTACAAAAAAAAAAAAATAACGAGTTCTCAACATGCTTTAGCATCAAATCATCAAGCTTATAGTACAATAACTTAACATATGTAGGTGTGGTAGTTGCTTCTTGAGGAAAAGCAACAAATTTTGCTCTACAACTATAAAAGAGATGTAATAGTTCTATTCTTAATGGCTCATCATATTCAGTAGATACATCCTCTAAAGGATCAAGAAGTTTATCAACCATTGTTTTTATAATACCATGATAAATGACTTCCCAACTTTAACCATTTTGAAAGGCATATGCAAAGAATAAGCATTTGCATCATAGTAACCAAATGGTCGTGACCACAGTGATGTAAAACTTCTCCAAGAATGTGTAGTTAATCCGACTGTGAAATAAGAATATGGTTAAGCTCATGTTCCTTTTGCAAGCAAGATTGGCGTTTTGTAAGATTTTTATAATTGCTAGTCCTTGAAAGTAAGCATCAGATGTTATACTTGAGGGAGGAACAAGAATCATTGTTACATCATATTTAGGAAGAAATTTAGAGAATGTGTTTGTAGAAAATAGTCTAGGTCTAACTCAACCCTATAAAATCGACTTGTAAGGTGAGGTTTGCACCTCACTTATATATATATATATATATATATATATATATATATATATTATAAATTGGCCTTATCTTTAGTCGATGTGGGACTTCCAACACACCCCCTTCACGTTGAGGTATAGACATCTCGTGCGTGATAGTAGAAATTGGGTGGTCCAATAGCGGCCCGACAACGGGTGGAAACAGAAATGCCCACTTAGAACTTGCTAGGATATGCTCTAATCATGGCTCTAATACCATATTAGAAAGTGGGTTTTTGAGGCCTAACTCAACCCTACAAAACCGACTTGTAAGGTGAGGTTTGCACCTCACTTATATATTATAAATTGGTCTTATCTCTAGTCGATGTGGGACTTCCAACATATATGAGGTGATAAAAGATCCGTACCACAGGCATAAAGTTGTGGGATTAGAGCAACACTTTTCCATAGTAGCAAAAGAGTTGTTACTTTAGGAAAAACAAAAGCTAAACAAAGGATAATTCAATGAATTCAGAGAAATAGTTAGGATATCAAAGTTTGTGAGATAGTCATGTTAGAAAAGTAGTTGGTAAGTAGATAAAAATACAAAGTTATAATACTTGGGTTCAAGAAAGAACATTCCAGAAAGTAGACCTAGTTTGGAGAAAGTTTGATAACACTCAAGACTTTAACCAGAAAGAAAGCTTACACCCAACTAGGATGAACCATATTGCATTATGGACTCCCTACATTAGAGAGCCTCCGAGATAGAAAAGCTTAGTAGAAAGATAATCACTGAGGTCACCTCAGGACAAACCCTAAGAGAAAATAAGTATGAGGACAAATGTAAGGAAATAAGTATAAGGACGAATGTCCACTAATAGAACAACTCATATTACACAAAGAGAAACATTCAAGAGATAAACAAATATTTTATTCCTAAACAGCTTGGTCAAATGGTCAATCTACTTGCAAAAGTCACAGATGACCACATACAGTTTAGCCAAAAGACAATTCCACCTACAAAGTCAAAGACGACTACAAATAGTCCGACCAAGCAACCCATCCAGTTGCAAACATAAAATTGGCTACAACTTGGCCAAAGGGCCAATAATAGTCACAACAAGCATTTCCTTTATGCTAATCAAACTTTCGAGCTTGGAGGGCTTATGTACATACTCGACCTAACAAATATATTAAGTAGCATGGTCCAACAAGGTCCATCTAACATTATTGACCTAAAAGTGGTTAAATAATATTCTAAGAGATATTTGTTAATATCATTATCATATATTAACAAAATATATGACTAAATCTCAATAGTTTGATTGTGTTATAATATCTTTTAATACCATATATCAACAAAATATATAGTTAACTAGATAAAATATTGCATTGTCGTTATTATTTTGATAATTTAACATATAAATGCCAAGTTGTTATATTTGTTGACACTATCAATTTTTATAACAAACTCAGATTCTCTATAAATACACATAGTATTTCACCATGAAATAAATACACATTCTTTTTACTATATTACTGACCTAAACATCGAATAATCTTTTGCTAGTGAATTTTCTTCCTTTAGATAATGAGATATTCGATTCCAACTATAAAATAACATTAAATCATCAACTATAAAACACCATGTTAAAATGTTTTTTTTACTAGGTGAAAAAATTACACTTTTCTCTATGGAAAAAATTGTAGAGAAAATTTTCTATGACTTTCCATTGATGCCACAAAGTACATTACCGTATATGCATTGATAAGCCATAAGATAATAAAAAGATAAGAACTATTTTAAGATTTATTTAAACAATTTTTCATCAAAAATTTGAAAAAAAAAGCATAATTAAAGTTAGTTTATGTACAAATTTAAAATTTAAAAAGTTATATAAGAATTTTCTTTACGAACTATCTTGTATATAAGTTAATTTAAATTATGGAAAAATTAAGATAGCAATTGGTCGATATTTTAAATGAACGAGTATACTGCTTCGGAATTAAAAAATATTAGAAAGAGTCTGATTTATGAGGAGACTTTTAGAGTTTACAGATATCTCTTTTATTTATAGTTATTTTCTCATTTTCAATATTCTTTGCATTATGTTAGTTAAGTTATTATTTGTTATATAGTGTGCAAAGGTGTATATTTATGCAATGGTTATGTAAAGTAAGTACATTCTTAAATGAAAAGCAATAATTACAGATCCTACTTTTAGATAAGTTCTTAACAATGCTTGATATATCAAAATAGGAAGAGAAAGGATACTTTCACAAATACAAATATTTTACATTTGATTTATATATATATATATATATATATATATTTGTTTTTTTTAAATACAAAAATTTATATTTTCATAATTATTTTATTTTTATATTATGTGTTAAACGAACGTAAAAGTATGTTATTGGTGCTCTTTTTTGCTAATAAGTAACAAATATTCTTAATAGTTTATATGAAGAGAAGTTTCAGAGACGCAATGAAGAAGAAGAGACCTTAAATATAACTTCTAAAGGAAGACCATGTTATTGTCACGATGTTTAAAAAAGGAAAAGTTCAAATGAATTTTAATAGCATAAGTATAGAGTGTTTCTAAGCCATCAACTTGGATAATTTTAGCATAAATGTTAAAAAAGATAATAATAATAAAGAAACAATGTATGGAGAAGAAGAAATGTTTTTTAAGTTCCTTATGGAATTAAAGGAGGTTAAAAGAGAAAATGATTGGTTTCTTATTTCATGTTCTTGTAATCATTTGTGCGTTGATGAAAAGTTTTAATAATATTATGTAAAATTAGTAAACAACACTAAGATTATGCGATGAAGAAAAAAAGGTATGTAAAACTATTGTTGAATAAGGTAAATATTATTAATTATACTACATTCCAAAGTTGAGAAATAACCTTCTAAGCATAAGATAACTACAAACAAAAGGTTTGATTCATTTCAATTAAATGCAAAGAGAAAGGTTCAATAATTCAAACCAATTTAAGTGTCAACAAGATGTGTTGTTACTTCTATCTCAAGCACAATATGATGAATACTTCCACACAAAAGCTAAAAAATTCTCTCATCTTTGATATAAGAAGTTCAATCATCTAGGTGACAATGCTTGAAAATGTTGTTGTATAAGTATATGGTGCAAAATCATATTTCAATTCCAAAGAAGAACAATTAGAGAGTAATAGAATATGTAAATATTCTTGTAAATATCTCTATTAATGAATAACAAATAATAAAAAATTCATAATGGGATAATGGTGATCATGTAATTGCAAATGAAAAAAATATTGATAAATAGAAATAAGCCATTGGTGGTGGAAGAATTGAAGAAGGGGGAACTTAATGGTGCACAAGCTTTACTAATGAAACTTAATGGTGGAGGATATTACAACTCAACCATCAAGCTAGTAGGAGTTTGTGATATTTATTAATATAGACCAGTAGGAGTTTGTGATATTTATTAATATAGATCAGTAGGAGTTTGTGATATTTATTAATATAGACCAGTAGGAGTTTGTGATATTTTCTCACTGGTAAGAGAGCCTTAGAGAATAGGTGGATTTTTAGGGTGAAGTAAGAGAGCAATTCTACATCTTCCAGATACAAAGCTAGATTAGTGGTGAAAGGCTTCAGACAAAGAAAGGGAGTTGACTTCAATGAGATTTTATCACCTGTGGTGAAGATGACATCCATCTAAACTGTGTTAAGTTTAACTGCTACTCTGGATTTGCAGGTTGAGCAGATGGATGTGAAGACAACTTTCCTTCATGGTGATTTGGAGGAAGAGATTTACATGAAGCAGCCTGATGGTTTTCTTGTTGAAGGCAAGGAAGACTAGGTGTGTAGGTTACGAAAAAGACTATATGGTTTGAAGCAAGCTCCAAGGCAATGATATAAGAAGTTTGAGTCTGTTATATTTGAGCAAGGCTACAAGAAGACTACTTCTGACCATTGTGTTTTTGTTAGAAAATTTTCTGAGAATGATTTCATTATACTATTGTTATATGTTGATGACATGCTTATTGTTGGGAAAGATGTATCCAAAATTGACAGGTTGAAGAAGCAACTAGCAAGTCATTTGCCATGAAAGACATAGGAACTGCTAAGAAGATTCTTGGTATAAGTATCACCCGTGATAGAAAAGAGAAGAAACTTTGGCTATCACACGAGCACTACATTTAGAAGGTGTTGCAAAGATTCCAAATGGAAAATGCTAAAGTTGCAAGTACTCCTCTTGCTACTCATTTTAAGTTGAGTGTTAAACAAAGTCCTTCAAATGAAGCTGAGAAGACAAATATGAAAAAAGTTCCTTATGCTTCTATGGTGGGTAATTTGATGTATGCAATGGTATGTACAAGGCCTGATATTGCACATGTTGTTGGTACAGTCAGTAGATTTCTGTCAAATCCAGGTAGAGAGCATTGAAATGTTGTGAAATGGATTTTGAGGTATCTTCGTGGTACTAATGGTTTGAGTCTTTGTTTTGGAGGTGATAAGCCTACTTTGGTGGGTTACTCATATTCATATATGGTTGGAGAAATTGATTCCAGAAAGTCCACTTCAGGCTATTTGATTCAGTTTGCACGGGAAGCCTTGACTTGGCAATCAAAGTTGCAAAAGTGTGTAGCGTTGCCCACTACTGAGGCAAAATTCATTTCACTTACTGAAGCATGCAAGGAGTTGTTATGAGTGAATAAATTCTTGTAGAATATTATTTTTGTGCAAGGTAAATACTTGTTGTATTGTGACAGTCAAAGTGTTATTCATCTTGGTAATAATCCAACTTTTCATTCTAAATTCAAACATATTGATGTGAGGTATCATTGGATATGTGATATTTTGGATGCTAAGTTGTTGGAATTAGCTAAAGTTCATACAAATAATAATGGTGCTGATATGATGACCAAGGCATTGCCAAGAGGAAAGTTTGAAGTTTGTTGTGAGATCGCCAGTTTGGCGGATATCTCCACATAGTCTTGAGGGGGAGATTTATGGGGTTATTGGGCTCCCTTCCTATGTGGAGAATAGGCCTAAATAATGTGGACCATTATGTATCACTGGGTTTAGTGGAGATGGGCCAGGTTAGTAGGCACATTAGATTCATTCGAAGAAAGGAAAAAGCCAAGTAAGAGAAAAAGGAAGAGAGAAAGTCTTTCCCGCATATTCCTAAACCTGCGCTGGTGTTTTCATCGTTGTGAAGTCGTTCATCGTTAAATCGGGATGAGTTTTGGATAGTGGGTTCCAGACGTATGGTTCTTCATTCTGACCGTTCGGATTGTCAATCGAAAGTCTAGTTTAAGAGAAATCAATCCCACATCAACAATCCTATTTTGGAGAATTTTCATCTTCTTTGTTCTCATTTGTAAGCATTTGTGCTTAGTTAAATTGGCTGATTGAATACACCGTTTGATGTTGTTATTGGAGACTCTTTTGTACCCTATTATTGATCATAGTGGATTTTTTTTTATTTGGATGACTCGTGGTTTTTACCCTTGTATTGAGGGCTTTTCGATGTTAAAAATTGTTGGTGTCTCTTTGTGCTTTGGATTCTATTTTTGTTCTATTTGTTTGGTGCTCCTCGCAGATTCTCGCAAGAAGGGAGATTGATAATCTACTGCGATATTACTCTTTGTTAAGTTGTTATAGTTTTTGGCCTTTTTCCGATCAAAGTGGCATCAGAGCTTTTTGGTTAAGGGACTGTTTAGTTTGTGTGAATGATGGAGGCACATACAAAATTGATTCCTTTGAATGGAGAAAATTATCACCTATGGAAGGGCAAGATGAAGGAGTTTCTATTTGTGAAAAATTTGCATCTTCCTGTTTTTGCTTCCAATAAGTCGGAATCCAAGTCAGATGAAGATTGAGATTTTGAACATCAACAGGTTTATGGATTTATAAGGTAGTTTGTTGATGATAATTTTTATAATTTTGTTGCTAATTAGACACATGCGAGAAGCCTATGAGATAAGCTTGAGTCCTTGTATGCTTTCAAGTCAAGGACTAATAAATTGTACTTGCTGAAAAATTTTATGGAGTTGAAGTACAAAGAAGGAACTCTTGTTTCAAATCACTTGAGTGAATTTCAAGGACACTATGATCAATTAGTAGGAGTAGGTATAAAATTTGTTGATATTCTATTAGGACTATTGCTATTAAACTCTTTATCGGATTCATGGGAGACATTTCGGGTTTCCATGATAAGTGTTAACCCTAATGATGACATTTCTTCGCAAATGGCAAAAAGTGATGGACTTAATGGGGAGATGAGAGAAAAGACACGGGGCACTTCATCTCATTAAGAAATGCTTATTACAGAAAATAAGGGGAGAAGCTAGAAGAAAGAACAAAATAATGGTAGAGATAAAAGCAAGAGCAAGTCCAGGTCTCGATACAATAATGTAGAGTGTCACTATTGTCACAAAATAGGGCATATAAAGAAGAACTATTTTTTATGGAAGAAAGAGAGCAAAGAATAAAAGGGTAAGCAAAAAGAAAGAGATAATAATGATGGTGATCGTGTTACTACTACTGCACGTGGTAACTTGTTTGTCTTAGTGATTATGAAACTATTAATCTTGTATCTAATGAGAGCATGTGGATAATTGATAGTGGTGCTACACTACATATTATATCCAAGAAGGAGTTCTTCACATCTTATACACCTGGTGATTTTGGAGTATTGAAGATGGGTAATGATGGGGTGTCTAAAGTTATTAGTGTTGGTGATGTTCACTTGCAAACCAACATGAGGATGCAGTTGTTGCTTAGAGGAATTAAACATGCTCTAGATGTTCGCTTTAACTTGATTTTTGTGCAGGTACTTGATGATGGTGGATATGATAACCACTTTGGTTCTGGAAAGTGGAAGCTCAGCAAAGGTAACTTGATTGTGGCTAAAGGGGAGAAAAACTTTAAGCTTTACTGGACAAAAGCTTTGGTTGCTAAAGATAAAGTGAATGTTGTGTATATGGAGTCATCTTTGTGGCACAAAAGGCTTGGGCATATCAATGAAAAGGGACTTAACTGCTTAGCTAAAAATGAGGTTCTCTTAGGATTGAAGAGTGTATAGTTGGAGACACGTTCTCACTGCATGGATGGTAAAAAAACTAGAGTATCCTTCAAGAAGCATTCTCCCTCCAGGAAGTCAGAGTTGCTTGAATTGGTGCATTCTAATGTTTGTGGCCCATTGAAGGTAAAGTCTTTTAGTGGTGCACTTTACTTTGTTCTTTTATTGATGATTGTTCCAGGAAGCTTTGGGTCTATGCAGTACAGAGAAAGGACCAAGTATTGGATAAGTTTAAAGAATTCCATGCTTTGGTTGAGAGGAAATTAGGCAAGAAGCTGAAACACATTCGTACTAACAATGGTGGTGAATATTGTAGACCATTTGATGCTTATTGTAGACAATATGTTATTGCACATGAGAAGACTCGTCCCAAAAATCCTCAGCTAAATGGTTTAATGGAGAGGATGAATAAGACATTGATTGAAAGAGTTAGGTGTATGCTTTCTGAAGCAAATGCCTAAGCATTTCTGGGGTGAGACATTTCTTATAGCAGTGCATGTTATTAATCTAAGCCTTACAGTTTCTTTGAACTCTGAGGTGCCAAAAAAGATTTGGTTTGGCAAGAATGTTGCTTATGATCATTTGTGTGTCTTCGGATGTAAAACATTTGTTCATGTTCCAAAGGATGAAAGATCCAAGTTGGATGTGAAGACAAGGCAATGCATCTTCATTGGTTTTGGTCAGGATGAATTTGGCTACAGGTTGTATGACCCCTTTGAAAAGAAATTTGTTAGAAGTCGTGATGTGCAATTCATGGAAGATCAAACCATTGAAGATATTGATAAGGTGGAGAAGTCTACACCTAAGGAAGATGGTAATGTGGCTGATGTTAATCCAATTCGGTTTTCTATTAATGATTTGGATATTGATGTTCATGATGATGAACAACATGGTGATATTGATAATCAGTAGGTTGGAGATGGCTTGAATGTTCCTATTGATAATGTTGATGAAGAGGAATATGATGTGTCACAAGATGAAAGTCTTGGTGATGAACCCGAGCTACCTCAAGATCAACCTAGAAGATCTGACAGGCTAAAACAACCTTATAAGAAGTACTCTCCCAATGAGTATGTGATGTTGACTGATGAGGGAGAACCTGCATGTTATGAGGAAGCCATTGAGTGTGAAGAAAAAATAAAGTGGTTGGATGCAATGTAGGATGAGATGGAATATCTGCATGATAATCACACTTATGACTTAGTGAAGTTGCCTTAAGGTTTGGGTAGAGAGTGTTATCAATTCCTTATATGGTTAGACTCATATCTCACTGGTGTTTGTATCTCCCTAGTGAACCTCCTCCTTGATAGACCCAATAGTGGTATTAAAGCCGATGGTTCGTGATGGCAACTCCTTTAGGGACTTCCATCCAAAGAAGTATCAACTTATACTAAGACTAAGAAAGGGAACTTGAATAAAGACTTTTAACAAAAGGTTCTTTCCTTATATAAGTCTTAGAAAGATTCATTTTGCTAAATACATTTGCATTGTTTTGTAGACCTAAAATAAAGGTTGGAAACCATAGTCAATCAATCAAAGAAGCTTGGTGAGCTAAAGGAAGCAAATGAGTCAAAAAAGAGAATGAAAGAGGTGTTTCCCAGATTGAAACTGATAGCTTCCGGATTAGGACAACAAAGCAAATTAGCTTCCGGATTGTGCAAGGCGTCCAACCAGAACCTTCCTGAGCTTAGCCATTTTTGACAGCTTTATTCTTTGTTCACATTTTTAATGTGTGCTTGGCTGAACCTTGCGCCCCAAGCTCCTTAGCTTCTCCAGCACACTTCATTTGTGATTCGTAGAAGCTTTGTAGATTAGAAGTGAAGTCCTCTTTTCACCTATAAAAGAGAGGCTCTTTTCTTCGTAAAATTCAACTTTGAAGAGAAAATGAAATGTTGTTGAGTTTACTCCAGGATTATCCTCAGAGTTCAAACCTTTTTGTGCTTATTCAACACCCTCTTGTCTTGCTTCCTTCCCTCTCGGAAGGCTTTTTGAGCTTGAGAAATCTGACACACTCACCAAACCTTCACTGATCCATTCATCAAACACTTGATGTGCACCATAGATTCCATTAATCCTTCCATCTGCTGCTTCGATTCTGATGTGTGTGGTTGCTCTAGCATGAATTTGGAGTTGCTTCGGTCATTTAGTAGTCAGATCCAACACTTCCACGCTTGTCTCTAAGAGCTAAGCCATTCTTCACTTTTCAAGCAATTCCAAGTTTACATTTGCGACAAGAATTCACCATCCAATATTGGAATAAGCTCAAAGCGGCCTTGTATAGATGACATGTTCCAACATATTATGCAAGGGAGATCATGAACAAGCTCCATAGACTCCAACAAAGAAACATGAGTGTCAAAGAGTATCGACAAAAGATGGAACTACTCATGTTATGAGCTGAAATTCAAGAGGAAGATAGATTCACCATAACTAGGTTCCAAAGTGGGCTCAACTATGAGTTCTATGATAAGGTAGAACTTTTACCTTACCTAGATCTCAATGACTTCGTCTAGCTATGTGTGAGAGTGGAAGAGCAAAATAGAAGAAAAGCTTCCACTAAGAAAACTTATCCTACCACCTCCATGTATAGGAAAGATCTTAAGAGGGAGGATAATCCATCAAGGTATGAAGAACCTCGTGACAAAGAAAAATAAAAAGAGAGAGTGAGAGGAAAAGAAAAAGAGAAAGAGAGAGAGCGAGGAAAAGATAGAGATAAATCTCACAAGGAATCTTCAAGAGAAAAAGGAGTAGGGAGACTAAATGTTTTAAATGTGGAGAAAGGGGACATTATTCTTCTGAATGTCCTCATCAAAGGTCTACTTATCTCTAAGAGCATCAAACAAAAGATGAAGATTCTTCTAGTGATTCAGATACTTCCATATCTAAGGAAGAAGTCTTACCTTGTGAATGAGAGTTATTATTAGTAAGAAGACTACTTGGAAGTCAATCTAAAGAACTAGAACAATCACAACGGAAAAACCTATTACGAACATGATGCAAAGTTTTTGAAAACACTTGTTCATTAATTGTGGATAGTGGTTCCTCTCGTAATTGTTGTAGTTCTATAGTGGTGGAAAAGTTGGCCAAACCTTCACTGATCCATTCATCAAACACTGGGCGTGCACCATAGATTCCACTCATCCTTCCATCCACTGCTTCGATTCTGATTGTGTGACTGCTATAGCATGAAGTTTGGAGTTGCTTCCATCAATTCATCTTTGTGATCAGCTCAGACAAGTACAATGGTCCCTATATCGAAATTCTTTATGGCAAAAGGTTTCAGGAAAGCATCTCCTGTTAAGATGAACGACGGTACGAAGGACTACTTGTGATTGTGGTTGGTTGGGAATGCTTCCGCTGAAGGGAATGTGTATCAATGTGGAAGGGACTCACCCTTGAGGGGGAGATTGTTGGGAATCCAAGTGAGTCAAAGTCCCACATTGGATATAAATGAGAAATTAGAACACTGTATAAAGGTGAAAGACTCATTAACCCATTGCCTTAAAGTTTTTGGTAGAGAATGATGTCAATCTCTTATGTGGTTGAACTCAAATCTTATTGATATTGTGTCTTCTCGGTAAATCTCCTCCTCAATAGATTCAACAGAAAATATTGATGAATAGACAGAAGCCATTGATGATGGAAGAATTGAAGAAGAGAATGGTGTACTAGAACAAGAAGCTTTACTGGTGAAACTTAACGGTAAAGGATATTGCAACTCAACCATCAAGCTAGTAGGAATTTGTGATATTTATTAATATAGACTATTTTCTCACGGATAATCAATTATATAAGTTAAATATAAATACTCGTTTTTACAAATAATTGATTAGGAAACATGAATAATTTGATTATGTTAACTAAATCTAGAAATGCCGGTTCTTACAAATACCGTAATATGGATAGTAAATAATCGATTATCCTCGTTTAAAATGTTTTTTAGGATACGTGAAGAAGATAATAATTAATTACTTTTAGTTGTAATTGATTATATTAGTCAATAATTCTAAAACTCTTTGAAAAAGAAACTTTCTCCTCCATTGTAATCATTCCTCATTCCATATGTTTTTGTAATCATTCCGTATGTTTTTGAAAAAGAGAGCATTGTTATTTCTTAAAGAAAATATATTTTGAGATTGTTACATATACTTATCTTGATTGAAAAATAAGTGTTGATGATTTTGCTATAGGTTTTTCAGTGTATATTTTTCACTTTTCAGTTTATATATATATTTTTTTCTATAATTTGTACTTGTAATTTTGCACCATTGAATGGTGTGTTGTAGGTAATTGAGTGTTTTCGTTACTTTTTTTTTTAAATTCCCTTGAAAGGTATTTTAGGAAATGATTTGTATATTGTTTCAATTATATATATGTTTCTGGTAATTTGACAATTTGAGATATTTAGTATAAAATCCAACTCCGATTGTTTGGGTTAATTAGATGTAAATTTGAAAATAACTAAACCAGTATAAAATTTAAGATATCTTTACGTTTCATCTTTCTTTCATTATCTTGAATTCTTTGTTGTTATTAGTATTCATTAACTCTTGCACTTAATTTCTCTTGTCATCAACAATTTTAAGACAAGTTTTCAGTAAAAATTTTAAAGGTCATTTTTAAATCAATTGATCCGTTCTTAGTTGTGTTTTTAGTAAAGTTGTCAAAATGGGTAATCCGACTCGACTCAGCTCACCACGAGTTGGTCACTTAGTGAATCAATCCAACCCGGCTCATTTATTAGCGAGCCAGAAAAATCTAAACCTGGCTCGATCCACCGGTAAATGGGTTAGCTCACTAGTCCATTTAATTACAATTTTTTTTAAATAAAAAAAATTACAAACTTAAAATAATGATGTTAAACTGAAGACAATTCAAAATAATAATAAAAAATACAATTTGGTATACACAGTGAGTGAAGAAAATATTTTATTTTTTAGAGTTTCATAAATAAAATAATAAATTAAAAAACAATTAGGTAGGTGGGTTGGCGGGCCAACCCGGCCCACCACGGGTTCAACTCGCATGAACCAGGTTTAAATGAGCCGGGTTGAAATCTGACCCGCATAAAAAAAAATTCAATTTTTTCAAACCCAACCCAGCCCAAATCCATGGTGGGCCGGGTTGACTCACGGATTATGACCCATTTTGACAGCTCTAGTTTTTAGTCACTCTTTGTTTTACATAAACCATAGTTCAATGTTAATTATAAAAATTAACCAAGGTAATTAGATATTTTCCTTCTAATATTTTTCTATTTAGAGTGCATTGCTTACAAAGCTAAAAACCAATAGAACAAGTATAATTATAGTGCTAGGTTTATGATATACTATTAGGTCTAGTATGGGAGATTACTCTCAAGCTGGTACTATATTCTACATGTAGAAAATAACTTACTTGGTCGACACATAAAAAATTAATTCAAGATATTTATAATATATATAAGTTCGTAATTGAGTAGTCATCATCAAGTTTATGTAAATGTATGTTAATGTTCTTGCAAATTGTCTTGCTAAATTAAGAAGTAAAGTTATTGATATAAATATACACTATATTGTGTTTCTTCATAGGATAAATAAGTTAATTTTCTCAACTTAGTGATATTGAGATAATTTTACATTATTGTTTATTCCTTTTTCTTACCAAAATTTTTAGTGTAGTAAAAAAATTAATAAATTAAATAAAAATAACATAATTATTACAAGAAAATAAATGATTTTCCTACTTATAATTTCTAGCAATCATATATACTTTAGTTATTCTTAGAATCATATTCACATTAAATTTTGATTTATTTAATTCTCTCATGATAAACAAGTCTTTAAGGTCATTTCTATTAGAGATTACTTTTGAGGTCCTAATATATTTTTTATAATTTTTATTACTAGGTTTTAATAATACTAAAATTTAGTTAATGTTTTATTTAGTCATTGACAGGAAGATATGATTCTAAGACAGACAAATATTTTTTTATTTCTATCACCTAGGATTTTTATTTTATTTTATTTTTTATTTATTTTTTTGAGATCCAAAATCTTAAATTTTATATCATGTCAAAATACTTTAATAAATTTTTTTTATAAGATTCAAGGCTTAAACTTATATAATATCTTAAATTTTCTCTATTACACATCCAAGTTTTAAATTTATAACCTATATAACTTTTATACTAAAGATCTGATATATAAGATAAAGAAGTTTTTATTTAATTTTTTTCTCCTCTTCTATATCTATCAAATGTTACTTGATAGTTAGATCATTCAATAGAATTTTGTATGATTTATGTGTAGGTAAATTTTGAGTCCTCTAATTTAAGGATATAATTAGACATGAAATAATATTAAAAAGTCAACCTACAAATACACATGGTATGAAATTTGCTTCCCGTTGGTAGGTAAAAAAAGCTTTCTCTTTTTTATTTTCAACCTAAAAGCTTGTCTTTTTCACATTTATCCCACTTTGTGTGAACGAAGTTGGGAAGTACATGTACCATCGTAGACACTATGACCATGTGTCACCCTTCAATCCATGGAAAACATATTTATTAGGAATTTTTTATAAAAAAGTTAAACCAAATTATTGTAATCTATATATTATTTTTCTATAGTTTTTATAGGCATGTAACCATGAATCATGTAACTTGCAACAACTTTTTCGAATTTTGGATATAAATTTGAATTAGTCAATTCAATAGATATTATTTTATCAATATTTCAAGCATTTTGGAGCTTGCTTTCTCTATCCAACCACAACAATATATGAGCTTGCCTCTTTTATGAAATTCTATTGTGTGCATTCCTAGTTATATAAACAAGATAGCTGCAATTAGTAGTAGCTTTAAAATTTTGTAAATATGTAGACCATTGTATTCATAAAAAAGATTCCTAAAATAGCTTTTCCAAAGAATTTATTTTTTCATGTAATCTATTATCATTTCATATAGTTTCATTTTGAAGACTCTACAAGTAATATTAGGACTGCCTCAAGTGAATAACCCCTTTTGCCAAAACAAAGTCATGTATTCCAGTCAATTGATATTGCATGTTATAGTTGTCAACAAATTCAAATTCAGATATCCAAATCTTTCTATTCTTAATTCCTTCTTGTAATTCAATAAGAATATTATAGAGAATTAATTTTTTATCTTCTCTTATGAAAGACAATCGTTGTGGTTCAATCATTGTATACCAATCAACCAAGAATATGAAAAAATCAACATGCATTGACAATGTTACCAAATACCACAAACCTTTCTTGGATTCTTATCTGTTTTTCACTTTGGGAATGATTAGAATTGTTTCGGTTGTGTTGTCGTCGAGTCCACCTACACAATTTCCTTCGACCGTCCGGTCACGTCTGTCCTCTTCTCCTAGTCGTTTCCTCCGGTCCCTCCTGCCTGGTCTAAGATCTCCGTCAATCACATCCGGCCGAATACCTGCTAAAGGTACTTCGACGCTTAAGTCAGCAAGTGGTTAAAGGGTAGAGATAGAGACAGAAAGTAAATACTAGGAGTAAATGTGCATTCAATGTAATCAACTACCTTTCACCTTTGAGCTGTATTTATAGATTTTGTCGTGGGCCTGTGACTAGTGATGTCTTAATCACGGCCCAATCACTGGCCCAATATTATTAATCGTGTTTTATCTTAATCTAACCATAAATATAATCAGTTGTTCTGACCGACCGGTTCCTACTGACATATCCATTTCATTCAACCGGACGTTGCACTGCTATTGGTTATCTCGGATAATTACTTTGGCGGCTCCCGTATCTTCAGCCTATGATTCCTTCCAAATCGTTGTCTACCTACCGATCGTCCCTGACCGGTCCGCCCGGCTCGTATGGTACAAGAATATTATCTTGGTAGCCATCTTCTCCATATGCAATCATTAGAGGATATTGCAATGAAATGGATGTAGTATGTGTTTCATGCAATCTTGTCAATTCGCCAGAAGATTTCTTCACAATTATATCTCTTCCTACATTCATATTACCAAAATCACCAACTTTTAATCAACTATCTCATCACATGAAGGTATGTTATAAACTCTAGGGTCTTTGTATCGACCTCTAAAAAATTTTAGTGTGAAATTTGATTTAAAATTCTCATTTGAGAAATCTCTAACTCTTATAATGATTTAGCAAGAATATTGTATTCATCAATCACTTTTATGAAATCAGGAACCAATGATTTAACTAGTATAGATTCTTTAGGATTCAACCTAAAAGATATTTAACAAAACAAATGTGAAACAATTGGAAGACTAACATATATTTTAAGAAGAACAAAATAAATTACAACTAACATGAAATGCTTCATTTTGTTTCTGATCTCATTTTTTTTATCATATATGTAAAGCTGTGTAAACTTTGGGGTTGATCTATCTTTTGACAATAAACTTCTGATGTGATGATGGTTTTGTCCATTAAGAAAAAAATTGTTGTGACCCAGAACCATTATTCATGGAAACATGAATCTTATCACCAATGCAAGTAAATGAAAACATGTTGTCGTAGATTCTAATATTTTGTAAGAAAAATTTGCTTTTATGATCTTCACCATTTAACAAATTTTGAAGGAAATGGAGTGGTTGTTATAACAAAGAGAGTTGTACCTTTCCCTTTTGGCAATATAGTGAGAATTGAACTTAGTTTGATGTTTTTTATTTTTTAGCTTTAAAGTATTAACATTGCAAACAAGGTTGTCTAAGATTCACAACATACTTAGAAATAATGTAAAGTCATTTAATTAAAAAAAATTACCTTGAAACTCAACTTTTGAATACAAATAGTTTGTAGAACTGCTTTCTGTGTGAACTTAATCAAAAGTCAAACAATTCATTAGTGTGGTATAGTTTATAGTAGAAGAAATATTGCATATAGATATTTGAATTATCCTAGTTTATTTTTGTTGTTGAAGCATTTTCTTTTTTTGTTTTCATGAATAATGATGTTTTGTTCCTAAAATATTTGGTTGTGTTGTTGAACCATCCTCATAAGGCAATGTCTGTTTAACTAATTTTACGACTTGCAAATAATGTTTAACACTCTTGTTGTTATAGAGATAGAGTAAGAGTCATTTATAATTTCAGAACTTTCACCTATACAAAATAATTTATAATAAACATTCATAATACATATAAAAGAATGATTAATCACCTATCATATATATTTTGGTAAAGAGAACTAACTTTTGCAACATTTTATGATGTTGTTATGACTAACATCTTGACATTCAAATTAATACTTTCCTAAGATTTTTCTGTGTTGTTCTCAATAACTATATTTGAGTAGAAAGATTGTTACTATTTTGATAAAAAAATCATCTTCTAAAATAAAAAAAAAATGTAAATTAAGAAAAATATCTATCAAAACAAAAACGTGAAAAATTAGAAGTTAGGTTGAAAATATACAAACAATGCTCATATTTGATGGAGTATAAATTAGGTATTAAAAAATAGTTCAAATTAAGTTCAATATAATGTGAGAATAAAATATAATAATGAACAATAAGCAATGCCATATATTCTAATAAAGAATAATAATTTGAATAAGATATTAAATGTGAGCATTCTTTGTTGACACACACTAAAGAAAAAAAAAATACACACACATTAAAGAAAAAAATACACACAATATTTATATACTAAATGTTAGTCAAATATAATAATCTAAACATATTGGCATATAATAAAAAAGTGAATCTAATCTATCTATTTAATATTCAAAAGGGAAAATACAGTGATCCAATAAAATTTGTTTCTTATTTCTATAATCATAATAGAAATTTATGTAGTTTACTGTGCTTTTTTTTATAAAATCATTATATTTATCTTTATTAAAATTATGCTGGAGTCATGATAGAGACAAAAAAAAATTGTTTTTCTAATTGGAATACGTATTAATGTATGGTACGTGTTAGACATGGAAACACGCCATTTATGAGATACGTTTGAGCTTCATAGCTCGTTGGTGTTATGTCTCTCCAATTTAATATTTAATTTGTTAAAGAGACTAAAAGAGTCGTTAATATTTAATGAGTATTTTTTATTGAAAATCTCATGTAAAAGAGACTTGAGAATTAAATGTCCAGTGCAAATTTTTCTTCTATTGTTTTTATGTTGTTCATTCATTTACTCTTCAAAATATATTAATGTTAGAATATAGAAAAACAAATTAATAAAGTAAAATTAATGTTTATTAATATATTATGAAAGTATAACAGAAAATTATACAAAATTTTAAGTAATCCAAATTTTGTAAAGTCACTATAAAATGAATAATCATTGAAGGTCATTAATAAAAGATCGAAAAGTAAATTTTTTTAATAAATAAATAAAATATTGTTTGCTATCAATGAACTGTAAAATGTTGTTTTTATCTTAACCATTCAAAGTAACATTCTAAAACATTTGTTATCTATGGTATGTAAATATCAAAGAGTTTATATTGACAAGACATTGATTGTTTAAAAATGATATTTATATTACAATCATTAAATTATTTAACATGACGTGTATCTTGCAAACTTATGATTAAAATTTTCTTAGAAATATTTGTAAGGAAAATTGAATTGGAGAAATTGTTTGTCAGGGAAATAAAATAAAATGTTACATGATGTATTTCCATTCCAGAAACCTAAAATAGGAATGACAAAAGAAACAACAATGATTTTATTCAAATTCATTAGTCTTTTTATATTGATGATTATATTCTTTATTCAATTAAATTCCTATTTTTTAGAAAGAAAAATTAATGTAACTCTTTCTATTAAAGTGTCATTTATATGTTTGAAAGATACATATTGTGAAAATTTGGATCAATTTTTATTTCAGAATTTCTTTGATATCCATCTCTTTCCAACTCTCATCACCTTTCTCCATATTTTATCACTTCACTCCACTTTCCTCCACCTCAGTCTCTAGCAAACACATTTTGTTCTTTTTGTTCTCTACAGGTTCAATTAGACAAAACTTTTGTACTTGTTAAGACTTTTATAAGAAAAACAAAGGGATAGAGATAAAAGAAGATCTAAAGAAAAGAGATTCATAACTTGTTATTCAAATAGGTTTATATAAGGTTTATATACTGCATAATAAGTTTGCAACTATATAGAGAGAGGTTATAAATCACGAAGGCAATGCTTTTGAATATGATCACGAACGAAATACAAATCAAGCTCAAAATGCTTCGTTTTAGAATGAAAAACAGTGTTGGAAGTAAGCATTACAACACTAAGACTATCTGAATAAATAACAGGAATCAAATGCAAGATGCATAACTGAAAAAGAAGTTTGCATGTCCAGAGAGTCTCAATAGTGATAACTGCAATGCTTCGATACTCTGCCTCGGTTGAACTTTGAGAGACCATTTTTTGTTTTCATTATCACCAGGATATCATATTAGAACCAAAGCAAACACAGAATCCGAATGTAGATTTATGATCATCTAGGTTCGCGCCCTAGTTAGAATCACAAAACACATGAATGAAGGAATCTGCAAAAGGGTGAATATGAAAAGGGTGCATTTAACAACACGCTAATGGTGTTCTTCAGGATTGTGCATGAACTGGAAAACTTTGTTGACCTAGTAAGAGAGTTTGGGTCGAGTAATTGTTAGGTACTAGAGAGAAGGAACATGTTGATGAAGAGGAAGAGAGTGAGAGGTGTGGAAGAGTGTAAGATGCATAACCAACATGAGTTATGTTCATACTTGATCCATTACCAAGTTGGACAACTTCAAAGCCATTGTAGGATTGCACTACTAGAGAAATTGTTGACATTATTTGTCATGTGAGTGATGAGTGGCACCAGGGTACCAAATTGCATCATTGATGAAAGTAGGATTACCAAGAATTAACGTATTATTCCTGAGAGGTAGTATAGAACAAAGATGTATTAGCATGAACGGAAGTAGTTTCTTGATCATACCTGTGCCAACAATCAATGGCAATATGGCCAAATTTGTTGCAAATTTGACATTAGAGTCTAGACGAGTTATTTCAAGAATTAGTGTTTTGACCCCAAGAACCTCTTCCAACATTGCAAGAACCAGAATTATGTTGATTTCTTGAGATTTGTACCGTATAATCGTCCAGTTAGTCACAGACTGAATGATCAACTGTTAGTCAGACTCTTCCACGAACCATCTCGTGATTGGACGACCATGGAGGCGAATTGAACGGTCAACTGATAGGGACATTAACTTTAATGTTAAATAACTTAAGGTAAAGTGTGATTACCACCAGTTGAGTCGTAATTAGATTGTTGCTAATCAAAAGTCTACTACAATCATCCGTGAACATCTACCGTTCGGCCAACAATTTAAAGGGGTTTTCGATGGATAAGTTCACTTGAGAACTTTGTATAACCTCGAGACTAGTACAAGACACAATTTGTTTGTCACAGTCACAAGGAACACTCAACAATACCACCAAACCAACTCATTTTCGTTGAAATATTAATGCAAAGAATACCCTTTAAACCTTTATTCAACTAATTTCGAAAAAATAAAATAAAAATTAAAATTAATTAATTCTTATTCATCTCTATAATAATTTCATCATCCAATAACACACCACAAATAAACACTTAACATTATAAAATATATTAATAAAATAAAATATATTTTTATATTATATGGGTCTTATACAAGATGTTTGGTAAGGGTTGGATGAGCCCCCTCTAAGGCAGTGGTCGAATGTCCTGGAGTCACCAATTGGGTGGTTGGAGGTCTATCCTTCTCTAGTTCCATGGGTAACGACAATTTTCTTAAACTGGGCCTTGTTTGGATTAAGGGAAACTATTAAATCTAAAAGAAAACAAAGAATTTAGTTAAGTTAATAGTGATCGACCAATAAGTGCAGGTAAATAAGACTTCTTACCAAACAACTCATTATAGAGGTTATCAAACTCAGGGCAATTTGACAAGATTCTGGAAAGGGAGGCAACATGGTAGCTCGTCAATTAGTTACACAACTTCCACCTCAGCCAATGACATTGTCGCCTTGTATCATGAGATTAGTTTCCTTCAACTCTCAATCCAGTATAAAGGAAACTTGGGTTGACCAACCTCATAAAAAAAGTTGGACTGATTGACATCCGTTATTCCAACTTTGAAGTTCTTGGTTTTGAACCCCTTGAAAAAGGAGGCATATAACATAAACAATCACCTCCCTTTCTCGGATATAAGGGAGACTCACCCCTTCTTGACATTGGGGCGTGTACAAAAGAAGTGCAAAAAGATGAGGGGAGTGGTAGTGATGCCGAGAGTAGTGCACAACACTACAAATGCTTGCATAAAGGTCCATCTGTTCGAATGAAGCTGAGTTGACACTAAGTTAAGCTCCCTTAGCACGCGCATTTGAAATTTGTTGAATGGAAGACGAATGAGAAGGTCTTTGAACAAACATGTGTACATAAAGAAAAATTATTTAGGGCTACCCTTCTTTCTGTGGAATACCTACTCGTTCCCTTTGCAAATAATGAGGTTGAAGCACTCAACGTCTCTAAAGGCCTTGATGAGGCAAGTCTGCACGGTGAACCATTGTAGTTGGCTCCCCATATAGAACCAGGTGACATACTCTCCACTTCATAGGATGTCTGGTCATAGCCTGTAACGACCAGAAGTGACTAAGCAGCCATATCCCCCTTATTGGCCACATTAATTTCTAATGTCACACCAGCCTCGCCAAAAACGGCTTAGTGGCCTTAATAGTATCACATTATTGACCGAGTTTGATTCTTGCTTAGTTGATTCCAAAATTAAAGAAGAAATCGCCAATGACACCGACGACAATGACACGTCATCAACATAACCTCAACCACCCCTTCCCGTGGACTCCTCAAACGATGGCAAATCAATAGTCAACATTATTACCTGGTAGAAAGAGAAGAGTAGACGATAGGCTGGCAAAGAAAAGTTGAAGGCAAAAGTGAAAATGATAGACGAGGCCTACCCCTCTTTCTAGCCAAAAGGAACCTTTCTGCCAGCCATCCTCAATTGTTGGATCAAGCCAAATCCAATGAATAACAACATTTCGATTGGCACAAGACTCAAAGTGCCACGTGTCTTTCCCTTTAACGATAGTATTTCAAAATTTTGAAAATTGTTAATCGCTCAACTGAATGATCCAGAGGCCAACAAGACGAATGGCTAGGGTCGGGACTACTACAAAAAGATCGAACGGTAGAAGCCTCACCCATTACAAACCCCTTTGCTTGTCATGACATGCTCGTGTTTAAAGGGCATGTGTACCATATGACCGTTTGGTCAGTCATAGACTGGACAGTCAGTCGTTGGTTGGACTCCTCCACAAGCCATCCTCATGATCGGACGACCAAGGAGACAGATTGAACAGTCAATTGACAGGAAGATTAACTCTAATGTTGAATGACTTAAGGTAAAGAGTGATTACTACCAATTGGGTTACAGTTTGGCCGTTGCTAATCAAACGCCCATTGAGAAATCTATAAATATAGGTTTGTAGCGTTTGGTCCTTCGAATTATTACCTAAACATTGGAGATTGACCTTAACCCTACACCCAAAACAAGATTGAAAGAACAACCACCATTAAGAAAATCCAGTAGAGTGATTCTTGGGTTGAGAAGTTTGAGAGATATTTGTTTGTAATATAGAGGGATAAGAGGTTTATGTTTCTCAAATCGTTCTCCTTGAGTTAGTAATAACGCTTCAATATCTTCTACACTATAAGGATTCAGGTGTGATGTTACAGAAATAGTGAAAAGGGTTATATTCACTAGAGAGACCACATAGGATAACATCAATGTGTTCATCCACAATTAGAGGAGGTCTGATGGTACGATCTTTCTCGGACTAACAAAGTTGGACTCTGAGTTTCTTAATTTGTGTGTGCGTATGTGAAGCATAATAGGCATTGTGTTTTTGCAACATTGTGTTAAGGCCCACCATTTTCGTCAGGATAGGAGTTGTCATAGACGATAGTAATCATGCTACAATAATTATGCATATATATAAATAGAAGATTAAACACGTAGACGATGTTCAAATATTGTACAGAAAATATTGTCTAATTATTCTACATAGAGAGGTTATAAAACGACAAAGATGCACTTACATAATAGTCTTTAAAAAGTTTAAGGACTTGGACTCTGATGAGAGAAATTTAGGAGGTTGGAATGCGAATGATGTCAAGTGAAGAGAGCTACTGCAGAATCAAAAGTGAGAGTTTGTGTGGTTTTTAGCCAATGGATTTAAAATTGTTGTACAGTGACATATCATACAGATTAGAATTTGTGGATCAATAACAGCATTGTGCAGGAATATTCAGTGAGAGTAGGTAATGTAGTGTCACTGCTAAGGAGTTGCTTTTGAGATTTTAGTTATTAGAAGAGTGTACAACACTCAACATACATAAATTACCACTTTTTCTTTATGCTTTTCTTTCTTTTCTTCTAAACTTCAAATTCATTCCCTTCCGCTAAGAATAGCCACCAACACCAAAACCAAACATTCCTCCAAATATTCACTCATCATCATTGTCTTACATATTTAAATTTTTTATAACTCAACACACTTTTTTTTAAGTTTCTTTATTCTTATGTATTTTTATTTGAATAGAAGAAACAAACCTATACCTTCAAAACATTTAAGTATGTGTATAAAACAAAATGACCAAAATTATATATAATTGTGTACTGGCCTATCAAATATTTTATGAGAGTCTTGTCCTTATAAAAAATATAAGAATATAAAATATTTGTATTTACACATTTTTTTGTTTGTCAACAATGATTTATGGTAATAGTTTTATAATTCACAACCATTCCTAGCATACTTTATGATCTTTGAAAAATTTTTAAAATTTTTTATAAGATAAATTATTTATTTATTTTTATTATAATTTAATTATTTTTATATAAAAAAAAAGTTGAGATGAAGGTAGTGAGTTTTGGGTGTAACAAGTTTGGGTTAGTATTTGGCTTACAAGTAACTTTATCGTATTTAGATTTAATTAATAATTTGGTTTATATATATATACATATATATATATATTTTGAAGTGTTTTATTTGTTTTGACCTTTATATTTGCTTTTTATATAATCGAGTTCTTATTTTTTTTTTTTAAAAGACTTAATATGGTATTTTTTATTAAATTGACGTTCAGTGTTTAGAAATGTCACATGTCAAAATTTAAGTTTACTAAATGTTAAAATCTAAGTCTTATTATGTGTAAAAATCTTGATCACCTATCTTAAAATGTCTTTAATCTTGACATGTGAAATATTTAAAATAAAATATGTTCCATATTTTGATAGTGATAAATCCAAATTGTGATGTGACACTTACAAATGAGGTTAATACTAAATTAAAAAATATGGTTACATTCAATTTTTTTATAAACCTAGAGATCAATTAGGTTTAAAAAATTATAGAAAATAAAACAAATTAAATATAAAACTAAATTATTAATTAAATCATCCTATTTACTTTTTTTTGGACATGTGAGAAGTAATGGTACAACTTCTTTAGTTCTTAGGAGAATTTGGACTTCTTCAATTTATTTATTTATTTATATAAATAAAAGTGATATTTCTTTAATTTTTATAGATTTTTTATATTTAACATTTTCAAAACTTTTATAATATATCTATTTTCAATCCTTCAATTTTTTTTTTAAAGATCCCCCGTTAGTGGACAAAGTAAAATTTGTGAACAAATATAATCTTAAAGATGCAATATATTTACCTTTTATTCACACAATCCATTGGTGAACTTTCTAACCTCACAAACACAATACAGAAAATAATAATAAGTTAAGAGACATAATATATGTGATTAAAATAAATGATAGTATAATACTCTTTTAAGGAACTCATTTGATGGTTCAAGAGCACATTTTTGTGTATGATATTAACTCATTTTTTACATAATATGAATCCAAACTTTCTTTATATAAAAAAAAATCAATAACAATTGATTACGTATCACAAGGTTAATTAGAATTAATATTTCCCAATTTTTTAATATACTTGATAACTCATTCTTTTTGCAGTGATTGAAATGTATTACATATTTATAAAAAGACATGATCCTCCATTTGTAATATATTTTGAAAACAACTCTGCTACTACGTTGTGCAAAATATAGTGGGTAATCCAATTCCACAAGATTTGGTTGACAAATGGGGAAAGAGAAAGAAACGTTCATACCCAGCCATTAAAGGTTAAGTAGCTCCAAGTTAAGAAAAATCAGTTCGAACAACATAATCAAATTTTGAAAATTTCACTCACTTTTTTACCTATCATATTTTTAAAAACCAATAGGTTATTGAAATTGTAAGGATTATAGGTTGTTGAATCACTTTCTAAACAAAGAAATTCAATAATTTTAAAACTCCAATCTGTTATTAAATTTGAAGATATTACATTGTTGAATCATTGGTTAAACTACTAGGTTAATAATTAAATCACATAAACCGATACATTAAATAGTAAAAGTTATAAAAAAAATATTGAATACATATAAATTTTTCATGTTTTATGTTATACACAACTCTTTTATAATTAGCAATTGTTACACTAGTGCAAAAACAATGTATAACATCACGTGTTCAACATTCAACCATTGAATAACTAATGTTAAAAATGACCTGTGACACTTTTGTAAATAAATGTAATTATTAAAGGTCGTTTATAATGATAATTCGACGTAAAAGGATATAAAACGTCGAATGTCCCAAAATTAGACGTTAAAAAGTTGGTGAATTCAATACAAATTTGAGCGAGAGATTAAAAATTCATCTGTGAGAACCTGAAAATTGGGATTAAAGAGGGGATAAGTGTATTATATTAATAGAACAAGATTATTTACTAAGCTTAAAATAGATTTTGATACCACCCTGGTTCATTAGCACAAACATCTCTCTCTAGAAAACCAGTTCTTCCTTCTTATGTCTTCTCTCTACCACTTCTTCTCATTGAGTTATTGCATGTCCGATCAAGTGGTACCCCAGCAACCGCAACGTAGAGAGTTCCATTTCAACCGAACATTTTCTTCATTCCGACTGGTAAGTCACTTTTCCCTTTCTTCAACTGTCTTTGAACCTAGGGCATGCAACTTTGTTGGTTGCATGTAGCTAGTACTGTTCTTCTTCGTAATTTCTGTCCATTCTAGCTCTAAGAGCTGACTCTATCACCACTTTGGTGGCTTGTAGGGTCGGGTTGAGTTCTTGTTGCGTGAGGTACTGTGAGGAAGCATTATTGTGAGTTGGGCAATTCAACTAACAGGCAAGGGGAGCTAATTGTTTTGGGTTGAGTCTGTTTTAAAATATGTATGCATGTTGATTTATAAAATGATACGTTGTTTGGACTGCATTTTTGATTTCCAGTATGTTGGATGGTATGAACTAAAAATGAGAATGATGATACTGTGATTGGTTGTTTGTGTGTTGTGTTTGATGAACTTAATTATTGTAATTAGGACTTGTAAGAAGTACTTGGGGGATGGAAATTATGTGTTAGCATTGTTAGATGAGGAATCCAGGGTTAGAGTAGTGTTTTAGGTTAGTTTAAGGGAAGTGGAGTAGTGATTTTGGGTAAATGGGGTCTAAGGAGTTTCTGGAGGGTTTGGACAGTCTAGATAGGTCCAATGTGACCTGTTAGGAACATAAGAAAGGTCTAAAACCTGCTTAAAGTAGTATAATAGAATTTGGGTCACTAGGTTGTTGAATTGGTTGTTTTAGGGGGTAGATGGAGTTTTGATCACTTTAAAATTATCATAGCAATGGTAAAAATCATCTAAAAAAGTTTAAGCAAGTTTAAATCATGAATTAGAGTCCTTAGAAGTTGAGTAAGATGGCTAGAAATGGTAAAGTGTGTGCATAATCTGCAAAAATTGCGTTCTGCAGATTATGCAAACTCGCTATGCAGATTGTTTGGCATAGCGAGTCCATGTAGGGGAGTGCTCTCTGCCTTGGGTCATTCGTTGTGTGAGCAGGTGCGCTTTGCAAATGACCAGGGAGTATTGCTCTCTGCCTATGGATTCGCACAACGAATCGTGTCGCTATGCGACTGGGGTTGGCCTGGAGCCTCTGCCAGATTTAATTCGCAAGGCGAATAGGTGTGTGCACTATGTGAAAATCGTCAGTCTCGCTATGCGAGTGTGGTGCGCCTTGCGAAAAGGGTTGCGTCTAGTTCATTTCTCTTTGGTTTGTTTGGTGTTGTATTATGTTGAATTCCTTTTGGTTGTGAAGCATGATCATGAGTGTATTGTACTATATTATGGGTGATATTTATAGCTTTAAAAACATGTGGTTACCAAGTAAAAGAAGTGTGTTTCAAGGTGTAGAATCTCTTGGTGAGATTCTTGGTTGTTTAGAATGAAAGTAGGAGCTCAGTCTTGGGGTCATCTTGAAGCTCCAATGGTCCTTCTTCTCATGTAGAGAGGATTGAACCATGTGGTAAGGAGTAACAGGAGGTCTTAGTCTTGGGAGCTTCCAGTATGCCTCAAGGCCCGGAACATACTAACCTCGTGAGTGTGGTAGGGTTGGGAACCCAGTGGCCAAAGTATCTTACGCCACCACGAGTGCAAACCCGCCATAACTCGACTATCATTCTAAAGTCCAGACGAGTCAAGTCTAGAATATAACATGTTAGGGTGTGTGTTTTATCTTGCTTGATTGAAGTTAACTCTTGTATGTACATGTTGTTTTATTGTATGCTTTTTATATAATTAACTCACCATTTCTGCTTGTTTTCTGTGCCTGCTTGTTTGTGGTGTTTTCTTTTGCAATGATCATGCTCTTGGATGTGAGCAGACGTAGAGGAGGTGCCCCTGGAGCAAGTCCTAGAGGAAGATGACGATGTTGCTTAGTTTCCTTAGGACTTCTTAATTAATTTAGTATCATTTTGAAATACTTTATTATGCTTAAAGTTTCAATTCCTAGCTTTTGAGGATGACTGTAATCCTATTACCCCAATTATTGTCTTAACTGCTTTCTAATATTATATTTGATGATGTCTTCATATTATATATCCTTGCTATATAATTGGGATGTCACATCATCCGCTTTATCTTAGCACTTGAGACCCTCTTCTATTCCCAAACTTTTCTCGAACGAAGTTTGACGACCATCACAGGTAATCTTTCTTTCATTTGATACAAATGCATGTTAATTAACTACTTTATGTATGATTTTCGTTTGTTTTGACCGATTATTTTTGTGTTCTTGTCCTTCATAGACACATTCTGTTTTCTTTCTCACGGGTGACGACACTTTATTCCGATGAACTCACCTTTTGAAGGTTAGTTTTCTTGTCCTTCATAGGCACATTCTGCTTTTCAAATCTCTCGTAGAATTGTAAAAAAGGATCATAATTAATTAAAAAAAATAAAAAAAAATTAATTAACGTTGTATATTGACAAAATTCGACATTAAGTTGTCGTATATTGACAAAATTCGACGTTAATTTAACGTCGAATTTTTTAAAATTTGACGTCAATTTAACGTTCGCGAATTCGCCGTTAAAAGTCTAAAATATTCGACGTTGTATGCAATTTTTATACTAGTGTTATAATATCATCAATGCCGGTTGGTGTTATTTTTTGAATTTTTTTATCTATATGCATTAAGGATTAGTCAGAATTTTAAAGTAAGGTTCTCTTTATTTATTTATTTATATATTGTAATTGAATATTATTTTTAGTTGAGGCAAGATTTCTAATACATTTTTTTTAGAATCTAGGACAGTAATATAAGAATCTAAAAGAGTCTAATACGATAACTTTAAATCTATATTAGGATAAACACTTAATGATTCTTATATTTATATTGAAGAATAAAATTAAATGAATTTAAGTTTAATTTATTTTTACAAAATTAATTTAGTAAAGTGAAATATATAATCTCCACCCAATATGTTATATAAACAAAAGGGGGCATTTAATTAATTTATGTATTGATTTTGTTGAAATAAAAAGGTGTTTAATTGATAAATATATCCAAAAGGTGATGTTGACTAGGTAGGGGCTAAAAAGATGAGGCATTCTATTTGGTTACTTAATGAACTAAATCTCAATTTTCACAAGTCACATTACCATTTTTGTGTGTTTTGATAGGTTAGGTACATGTACCCCATTAACAACAAGATATATGTCTCACTGTCAAGTACTTTTCTTTTTCTTAGATGCAAGTAAACTTCCACAACTTCTTCCACAATGCATGATATTACAAAAGTCTTGGTTTAAAAGTAACTAATCTACCTCATATTCATCACTTTCCACTTCCTTCTTAACTTTTTATTTTCTCTTGTCTTCTCCTTCACAATCATTCAACAAGGAATTACATGACACAAGTCACCAATAATGTTTCATTCCCACTTCAGAACTGTCGCTGACTTTACCCATCTCCCCATATATAATGTGTTCTGACCCCTACCTTGCAAGAATACACAGCCACATTCTATTCTTAGGTTTTTCATTTTGATATACTAATTTCATATAAAAGTTGTATATATAAAAGAGTAAAAACATTATGTCTAATCCAAAACTTTAAAATGATAGTTAAGTTGAGTTTTCTTTGTTATATATTACTTTTTTATGAGATTCATTTATACTCAACTTGGAACTAAACTCATAGTTAGAATCCTAAAACATAAATTAAGTCAATAATTAAGGAGTAATTTGATTTCTATATTTAAGGTTTTGATTCGTTTTGGTCTTTATGTTTGATTTTTACTTAATTAAGTCTTTACTTTTAAAAAAAAAGACTCAATATAATCTTTTTTATTAAATTAGTGTTAACATTATCTAAAAGTATCACGTATCAAAATATAAACGGGTCACATCTTAAAATCTATATCCTCTTCTACCTTTAATTTTTTTAATTTTGATATGTGACAGTTCTAAGTGACATGTTACATTTGACAAGTAACACTTCCAGATTTTAATACATGATGCTTATAGATGACGTTATTGCTAATTTAACATAAAGAATTACATTGATTAATTTTTATAAATACAGAGAATAAATTGAATCATATATATATATATATATATATATATATATTAATAAAGTCTTGAGATAATAATGTATGATTAGAAGTTTTTTGAGGAGATAATTATTGTCCAAAATCTTGAAAATGTTTGGTAAACCTAGTCTTAAGAAATTATTATCAGCATTTGACCAGAATGAAGCAGAAGAACATTTATACTAAAAGGGTGACAATAATTTTTACCAGTATGAACAGTATTTTTATATGGTGGAACTACTAATTTAGCCATCCATTGTTTGGAGTCAAAAAAAGTTGACACACATAATTCATGCACGGAATTAATGTTATTGATGTGTGCTTGAGAATAAGAGCAAAATGGAATGTCAAAGTGGCTGCCATAATATGAGGTTTTAGCCAATGAACTGTGAAAGAGTGCACTCTTATTTTAGATCAAAATCACAAGCAACTCACCAATGTGTTTGGAGCAAACAAGCAACAAAATGGATAACTCAATATCATTTTAACCTAACCCAACTTCTTCCCAAACATTTATCAATCTTTTCTTCTATTATCACATCCCCATTAATATTTAATATCATTTAACTACTATTTATTTAGTCATACAGAAATTAATTTTTGTATATTTTAGAAATCAGAAAAATGTTCGACACTCATGTCATTCTCATACTCCTGGCGTACCCCTCACGTCTCAATCATCCTCTTTTTCAAATATTTAAACCATATACAAAAATTAATTAGTAAAACCATGATATATGTTAACAATATTTTTAAAATTTTTTTATAATAAATTATATATAACTATTTTATTGGTTCGTATATTTGAAACGATTACCAACTACTATAGTTATAAAAAAATTATTAAAAAAACATTTTCCTAATTAATATAAGATAAAGCTTTTTTTTTCCTCATGTTGCTTTTCAGGTTAAAGAAATATTCAAACATGCTATGAATAAATTTTGGGTGAAGTTCCACATATTTCATATTCACTATTTTACACTTCTTTTTTGATGTGATGTCAAAGGATAATTTCACAAAACAAAAAGTTGAATGAAAGCACACAGAAATGACTACAATTGTCAAAGTTGTTTTCGTGTCTTTCCCTTCTGGCATGCACAAAAGATCATTGTAGGAAGATCCAAACCATATAAATAGCATGCACATGCCATTCTTTCAACAACAACAAAACACAAAGCTCAAAGTCACAAACACTTTGGTATAAACATTTCCTTACATATCATATCAGTGCTCCAAATGGCTCGCTTCAACCCTCTTATACTCATCACTCTACTGCTTTTGCTATCCCATTCACCACTCTTGGATGCCCGAAACATTCTCATAATTCACACACCACAACTTCTCTCTTTCAAGGGCACCCCTCCTTCAACTCAGGCCACTGCTTATGTTAAGACTGCTACAACAAAGGTAGTTCATCATTTTTCCAACGAAGAAATCGTTTCTAATCCCAGCCCTGGTGAAGGACACTAACTATGTTAGTCGAGTTTCTTACAAATTTCATCTCAACTAAAAATAAAATAAATTTATAATATATAAATAAATGTAAACTTTATTTTACAAATCAGTTTCTAAGATTGAGTTACAATTATAATTTATATATTATACATTGATTTTATCTTCAGTTAATATGAGATTTACAGTATGGTTAATACCTAGTCACTTTGCAACTTTGCAACTCTACTATTCTATCAAATAGTAAATGACAGAAAAAGGGTCTTCTTTCTTTTGTAACCATATAGTTATCATATTGCTCTTCTTCTCTCTATATATATGTTACATTTTAGGGACATTTGCATTCTCCTGTGTAATGAAAATAATATAAAAGTGTTCTCATTAATGTTGTTAATTTGCTCAGTTCATATTTCATGCTTAATATTATGCAGAAAGTTTCATCTTCTCTGCATCTCATTCAAGGTATCCTTTTTCTGTAGCAGATAAGAATATGTCTCTATTAAAGGTCACATCTCTGTTTTAATGTTGCCTGATTGCAGCATGAAACACATCAAAACAAATTCATAACTGTGTATGGTTCGATTAAAATTTGTTTTAGTGAAAAAAAAATGCTGTGATGACTAAGGTGTTTGCAAAGTTTTTGTTAAAAAAATATATTTTTCAAATTTTTTTGGTTTAGGTTATTAAAAATATAGTTAAAAAGTGAAGATATGTTTCATAAAATTCAAATATTTTTTAAGGAAAAGAGAAAAAAAGGCCAAAAGCAAAATAAACTAGCCTATGTTTTTTTTAAATATCTCTAGAATATAATCACTAAATTATTCTTTTATCAAAATATTCTTTATTAATATTTAACAAGAATACACAATAATTCAGTCAAGTAATATTCCAACTAATTAGTATAATTTTAGTCAAATTTATATAACCGTATTTATTAAACCATTTTAGTGTTTGAGTCTAACTCTTTTTTACACTTATAAGTGAATATGGTCCATTTTGTTTCGTCCAAATACATTAGTTGTCTAAAGAAAGAAAGAAAAACTTAAAATCTTCATTTATTTTATTTGTTTTAAATTTAACCATTCAATTTCAATCCAAACAGTCTAAATTAAATCAATTAAATTGATTTTAATTTTTAATTTAATTGAATTTAATAACAAAAGTGTTGTCCTTTTTTCGTTTAGATCGATGTCCATTTTCCAATAAATGTATGATTCTTTTACTATTTCAAGATAATGTTGCAACGTTTTTTTGGACATTAAGATTTCTTGAGAAATATGATGAAAGTTAATCCATGCAATCAGATTTTCTACAAAAAAGTAGGATGTGAATGCTTTGAAGTCAACTGGTTGTATCAATCTCTCTTTCCTTCAAAAGGTGCAAGGAAGATACATATATAGACAGAGTTATCTATTTATTTTTTTATTGATATTTTGTCTTCTATGTCATATTGTAGATCATTAGCAATATGGTATTACTCGAGTACAGAAACAAATATAAGTATTAATAACAAGTTTAGTATATACTATTTGTATGCACTAGCTTGAGGAAAGTGTTAGATATATTATTTTTATTTTATATTTATCTTTTATTTTTAGTTTGTTTGTTATTATTTCTTATTTGAATTTTGGATTTATTCCATATTTCTTCTATTATAAATATAAGACTCTATGTATATATTTAAGACAAGAAAAAACAATCTCATATAGTTTTTCATTATATTCAACCATTGTTAAAGAAGTTATATTGATTTAATGTTATGTCAAGAATATTTAATATGTTTAAGTTATAAGATGATCAAATATGAGAAGAAAGAGCATAAGAAGACACTCACAATGATTATAAAGATTTTCAAACAAATTCCATATAAAGAAAATTCATGTAAATAAGGAAGGTTGAAGAAATCCTTACAACAAAAACGTGCACAAATTTTTTGTTTTTTTAAGCAATTTCTAGTCTTATAAGTATGAGAAAGAACTATGTTTATATTTATATATATCAAAAGTATCTTTTATTTTGTATTTATCACATGTTACTCTTTTTCTAGTGAGGAGTCATGTGACGTTATGTATCATTTTCTTTGTTAATTTTTCAGTCTTAATCAAAGTGGTTGTTATATAAATAATACTCTATTTTAATCAAGAGAATTTAAACAATGTTTCTAAAGAATTAAAAATAAACAAGTTTGATACTTCATGAAAAAGAAAAAAACATAAAAATGTGATATTAAATAGTGGATTTTACAATAATGCTTCTTCATATCTCAAAATTATTGTCTTTTTTATGGTTGTCCTACTATTGATGATGGACTTAAATATAAAATTTGCAAAAAATTCACATATTAGGAAAAAAACAATGTAAAAGAGAAGATTAAATGCAATTTTAAAAATATTAAGAAAAGTACAACTTCTAAATTTTTTCTCGTTCAAAATTTAATAACGTTGTAAAATTATTTTTAATAATTGGTATTAAATGAATTTCCGTTTCTCATGAAAATGACGTCATTACATAATTAAACATTGAAACTTGACACTTTTCTAATTCTAATTATTTTATTTGACTTTTCACGGTTTATATTTTTGTAATATTTATGAACTCATTTATATATAATTGTCAAAACTTACTAAATATAATTATTTAATACTGTGAACTTATTTCTGTTATTATTTTTCTTACATATTATTGAATATTTACATTAGTATGCTATTTGTATAAAAAAGAAATTATGATATGTGGTAAACTCTTATTACGAAACTTGGACAAGTTTATTAAACTCTTGAATTTGATAATCTTGTATGTTTTTTTTTTATCAAAATAAGATTTGATAAAGTGTTTTTTTTTTTTTCATTGCATTTGTCAA
This sequence comes from Vigna reflexopilosa, assembly GCA_027742785.1. Classification (NCBI taxonomy): domain Eukaryota; kingdom Viridiplantae; phylum Streptophyta; class Magnoliopsida; order Fabales; family Fabaceae; genus Vigna; species Vigna reflexopilosa. The sequence goes on from CM050932.1 coordinate 19,802,993, forward strand.
ACTTGAAGTTACATTTGACATTCTTCAACAGACACCACTTTTAAGAAAGATTGTTTGTTAAATATAAACTTAGTTTGTGAACACCTCTCAGAGAAAGCTTTAAGAAAATTTGCTAAAATATTTAATAAAAAATTATAGTAAATAATAATAAATAATTTACATATAAATTATTAATATATAGTAAAAAAAAATTAAATAATAAATGAATCCAAGAAACAAGTTCATCAAATATAAATCTACCATAACAAAATATTTAAAACGAATTCAAAATTTAAAATATACTACATTTTATTAAAAAGTATATAAATAAAAATATTATAATTTAATCATTTAATTTAATAAAATAGAATACTTATCTTAAAATTTAATTAAATCATAAAAAAATTATATTTTAAAAAGTAGCTTCCTACAATTAATACTCTCATAATGTTTAAGTGGTCCAGATTAAAAGTCCACTGGGCCTATCTGTTAGGGCCCATTAATATTTATATTATCAAAACCACCATTCATTTTCACCCTCATCATATTTTCTTTACCGTATGTTGTATTTCCAAAATAATGCTATTGTATATTAGTATTTCCAAATTTTAAAACAACATTAATAGCGATCTTTCTCAGTTATAATTTTACAACAATTATAAATAAATATAATTTTGATTATTTTAAAAGAGTACAAAAGAGAGTGAGTAAGGTTCCTCTAACTCTGTAGCCTTTTTAAGGAAAGCCCATACCGTATTTCAGAAAGCCCCAAGGCCCATAATCAATATGGAACTCATTGTTCCCCTCATCAATAATTCTCTCAATTCTTCAACTATATATATATATATATATATATATATATATATATATATATATATATGAAAAAGTGTAGCAATATTCCACTATCATTATATCTGCCAAACTTTTTATTTTGTCAGAGTGTTGGTTTTCTTCTAAGTTTTCAAAATATATTAACAAGGTTTTAATATATTTTAAAATATTAAATTTAATATTTATTAATGTATTTTAAAAGTACATTAAAGAGATAATATAAGAAATTTACAAAAAATCCAAATTTTATATTCTACTTTTCAAATAGGAGAAAATAAAAGACCCTAACATGTAGAAAAAGTAATTCAAATTACCAAAACAGAATGTAACTCTTTTTCTTCAATAGATCAACAAATCAGTGCTGAAAACTACAGAAATAAAAACAACAATCTTAAGCTTACAAAGAAACATACATGGTATTTCTTTTTCAGTTATGTCGAAAATATAACTGACCTAATGACCTAGCCTTCTACCCTTGCCACCTGTACCAAACATCATTAAATTATCAGAGGAGAAAAAGTTTGACCCTCAATTATTCTGGTGTAAAAGATGAGACCTTTGGATGATTTTGAAGACATGAATAGCCCTTAAAGGTCCATATGGTCCTTACCCACTTTCCACTTCTGCTACAGCATGTGAATCATAGCCCAATATACACACAACCACCTGCATCAGCATGGCATGCATAGATATTTGTAACAGTTGGGAAACATGACATGAAGATGCATGCATACAAACCCATCAACAAAATCACATCTCAAATCTCCTTTATTGAGACATAGAAAGGTTTGCAAATATTGTCTTCACATGCCCCTTCAACACCGACTTAGTTCAATAAAGTTGGCATCTTGGGCCCCCCCATTAGCCTTTAATACATTTACACACCCAATATGCATTTGTACAAGAGCAGTCACCATAGAATTAGTTAATCATGCTTGCAAGGGGCAAAATTGCCATTCTGCCATTTGTTTATTTGTTTCTGTTCATGTTTAACCAGCATTTGGTAGGAGGAATGAAGAATAATTAAAGGTAAGTTGACAACACAGAGATTTTGGAGGCATGTAGAGCCACACCAAGTGGCATTAGAAAATAAAGTTAAGAGGGTCAAAAATAGGGGAATTGAGCAGAGAAGATTAATAATGAAAGGAAATGAGGAGGATTATAAAATTCCCACCTATATATCATTATGTACATATTATATAATGCAATGTCTAAAAAAGATGCATAACAGCTAGACATCCCTGTCATTGGGCTGATAAGAAAATTTGGGAGGATGTCTTTGATAAATCTGGCATAAATTAAAAAAGATTCTAAAGAAAGGGTTGTTCCCAATGCAACGGTCCAATGGCTTTTCTTTTCAAAATGGCCAAAATACAAATGGACAAAGATGCCCCAGTGAGTGATCCTAGCCAGAGCTCAGTCCCCACAACTCCTTCATTTCCCTCCAAAAAGTTCACTCAGAAAATAAAAAGAATGCCTTCCAGTTCAATAACCTGTGTTGTGGGGTCCCCTAGTGCCTGCTGCTGCTGCTGCTGCTACCTTTGCTTTGTGGAAGTGATTTTTTTTACCTTGCTTTGGTGCTGTGAGAGGTACACTTGACACTGTATAACAGTTTTACCAATCCTAAACCCCGGAACTACTGTGAAAGCAACTTGTGGATCTGATTCCACTTCTGAATACAGGAAGATTTCATCATTCACACTTTCCATGTATACATCAGAGAATCTACACCCCTTCCCCACTTGAAAGATTGAAGCTTGGGGCTCCAAAGAGAAGGCCAAGCAGTGTAGAAGCCACACCCTCTTGGCCATCTCAGCAAATGATGTGAAGAATGCAGTGTCTGGAAACTCTCCAGCATTCACAAGGTTCCTTTGACTCATGTTACCAAAAAATGATGACTCCATCTTGGGATGAACCAGTTTCAAGTACTTCACCCTGCAAAACTTTGCAAATGATGATCTTGGCTTCTCAGCAAGGAAGTCCTTTGCCTTCATGGATTTCATCTCATTGAACCTCCCATAGAACCACTGCTGTCTCCTGCTTCTATCAGGGAGAGACTCTTTTGACACAGAAAAGTTGGGGAAGTGGAAAGCATCAAACATCTCTCTGCAAACAAATGCCTCAATTGCAAAACACTTGTGATCTTCTGCCAAATAAACCACATTCTGCTCAATGGCATTCACTGCAGCATCAACATCCCAATCTGCAGATCTCATCTCATCCACAATCACCCTCACGAAGTTGCGAATGGACCTAACCGCATGGCGAAGAACTGTGATAAAATGGCTAGGACTTAACCCTGATATGTGAACATTATCAAGCACAGCTAGTTGGCCACTTTGATTTAATCTCTTCTCAATTCCCTTGTTACGCTTATTAGCTTCCTCTAACTTTTCCCTAAGAAAAATAACCTCAGAATCCTTGAGCCGCACCTGTGACTCTAGCTTCTTCCCCATGATCTCATATGTTTTGATCACACCCTGCAGCTCCTTGGATTCAGCCTCAAGAATAGCTGTCTCGGGCGAAGGATCAAACTGTTTCTTCAAGAAACATTGTTTCAGCTCAGACAAGTTCTTCAACTCAGACACTAGCAACTGATCAGCAGCTTCGATTCCATCAGGGTCAAAAGGTGACTGAGAATATTGCAACTCAGCATATGCACCTTTAACAATTGAAATGCTAGCAAAAAGCTTTGCCAGAAGAGCTTCATTGGCCTTTCTCTCCTGAAGCTCTTCATCATCATCTTCAACGAAAGACTCAGACCAATTCAGTGAACTCTTATTACTCTTTCCCATGTTCCCTTCCTCCTTGAGATTTGCATCAGATATAACATTCTTCAACCCATCAACAGAGGCAATCCCAATCAGTGCTTTCACATGAAGAACCTTAGCAAAACTGCGTGCCAGCTTCTTCCTCGGGGTCACAGCCAATGGCTTCACCGATTCCATCTGCAGAAGCAGTCACCAAAAATCACAAACGCAGATCAGAACTGTGATTAGTGAAATCTATGCAGCAAGGATCAGCAATATCTTTAAAGGGTCTCACGAGGGCAATAAAATAAAGTCTTATATTATAACACGACGGTGATGATGATGACCATGTTCAAGCAAAAGCTTTTGACAAAACATAAAGAAATAGTGCAATGCTTTAACACATAGACCGAGGACCTTTACTAGAGGAGGGAATTTTTCTTTTTGTACTACTCCATCTACTACTAAAATTTCATTGTATGCACAATGTAAACAGTGTCAAAAAGCAGTTTCTAACACACCGATTCAAGAGAGTAGAAACCAACCGAAGGACAAGATCTAAAGTTACATTAAAAAGGTCAAAATTGTAGTTTATCCACGTAATACTAGGCATCTTGTCCATCATGGCAAACTGCAGCCGGATTCTTAACATAAAACCAAGATCTTACGTAACAAGATCCAGTGATTAATAATTAATAATAACTAAAAATAAAGAAAGAAAACAACATGCTTTTTTATACCATGAAAAGGAAAAAACTTTAAGCCCTGATTTAACACCACCATCTCCCACCAAGAAAACAAGCTCATCATTTCTACAAACACTTTATAGTTTATCCCAACTTCCCTTCAAGGAGCGTTAGAGCAATAGGCCCATCACTCAATTAAGCACACCCCCTTTATTAGTTTCTTTAGCATGAATTATTTATAAACACATATTTCATTCACTTCCTATGTTTTACAAAGAAATGGTAAAATCAATTTACAAAATTCAGCTAAATTACAGCTTTTGTAGGGTAATCATTGGACATAGGTAGATCACGGTTGAATTGTGACTCCCAATGTAACCCAGCCTATAAAAAAACTGACAAATATTTTTTCTATTAAAATGTGTGTTGGCCTGATTCATAATCCTTAGGATTCCCTGTGTTATGCATATCAAACACCTTTATTTAGCCCTGTAGGAAGATAGTACTTGGCCAACAGTGCTAACAGCAGAACCCATATGAAAGTGAACATGTCTGATATGGTAAATCTAACTTAAACGTCATGACAAATGAAAAATGTTTGCTTACAAAAGGGTGTCACAGGGAAAAATTAAAATTACATATTTCCCTTAAAAATAAAACACCAAGAATTGGTGATGGAAAGTAACATCTTGTAGGTAAATTCAGACACTAAATGTTTCAACTTATAGTTACTTCTCAAAAACTGGGTCCATGTAAAATAACATACCTAACCTAAATAACATACCAACACATGGTAGATAAGACATTTATATCCCTCTGCAGAACGCGTGTTTCGTGGGCTGGCAAAAGTTTAGGATAAAAAGAAACTGAAAAGAAACCATGAAAATGGAATGTGTTCACATAATACCATTTCTTCATTTTCTTTTACCCAAATGAGGAAAAGATTCAACTAATCTTTTGCTTTCATATTCAAAGTATTATTGCACATATATATTATAATACAGAAAAAGACAATGTGATGATGATTGTACGTAATAGTTAAGAGAGATAATTTACATTTCCCGTGACTAAAATCACGGTCTCTGGGAACTTGCACTGAGTACAAGTGTACCATAAGGGCAAAAATTTAAGATCTGTTGAACAGCATTAGCACCACTTAATTGCTCTTTTATAACATGAAATAAATAATCCGTAACGTTTCTCAGACAAAAGAAGGTATTATAATTGAAAAGCAAAAAGAGAGAGATAAAGGTGAACCAAAATAGTGGAGTTGAGAAGAAAAAATGATGAGGAAAATATTTTTGGGACAGAGAAGTTACTGTGACACACACTGATATCTTTCCAAAGTTAATGTCATTTCAACATCCATTATGTCAGAAGTTCACATGCCTATCATTAAAAAAGGTCAAAATATTACAACATGAGATTCTTAGTGCTCTAAAAAATCCATATTTTGCCTTCCAAACAAAAAAAAAAAAAACACAAAACAACAATTGGTGACTCAAATTTTGAAATTGAACTTCACAAGTACCAAACTCCTCCATACCCATTTGAACACCCCAAAAGTCATAATAAACGCTGCCAGAAATCATGCTATAACTTCAGAGCAATCAAAGGTTCATCACAGACAAGAAACAACTAATAAGAATGCATAAATGAAGCATATTTTTACAACCTTGCTTTTCATTAGTCAAGGCTATTTCTTCACTCATGCTTACACATTTTCACCAACTTTTTTTAGTGTTTTCCTTCAATATAATAAAAAAAGTTCACTCAACAAAAAGCTGTTTTAGAGTAATATATAAAAGCATGGAACAGATAGATGGTGTAAAAAGGTAGAAACCAGTGAGAAATTAAACGTACCTTCAGAAATAACGGGAGAAAATAAGGGTGAACGAAGGTGTCAACCTCTCGTCATTGCGAAACGTAAATCTCAAGAAAACAGAGAGAACAATTAAACATGTTATTATTATGTATTATTATTATTATTATTATTATTATTATTTATCTTTTATTATTATTTGGTGTTGTTCTGTATCTCCAAGCGCGACCCTGAGAGAAACACCTGTAACCAGAAACCATCAAAAATCAAAAGCAAATACAACAAAAATCAAAGGGACTTTTCTCCAAACTCGAAAAGCAACAACACACCCGAATGAGGAAAAACAATGAGCACCACTGACAACCAACACAACCCAACAAAAAATAAAACAGATCATAAAAAACGTGTCATCAGCACACCAACAAGAAAAAAAAACGTTCAAAGATGAAAACTTTCACCCCGTAAAACAATAAAAACACCCTTTTTGGACAACCCCAGAAATCACTGGTTCAGTTTCAATGGTAAAAGTGCATATAAAGAAAGACAAAAACAAAAGGGGTACGTTATTTCAACGTTTACCTTAATATAAAGAAACAGTTCCTCCAATGAGCGGAAAAAATGGAGTTGGGTTTGAAATTGGAAGAAAAGTGAAGCGTCTTTTACTAGACCCTGGGACGAGTAGTAGTGGGGCTTTGAGAAGGGACAGAAAAACCACAGCTAAAGGACAGAAAATTCTAGAGAGAGAATTTAATGAGAGAGAGAAAGAAAGAGAAGATAATGAAAGTGAAGAAACAGAGGAAGAAGAAAAACAGAGCACAGAAGGAAGAGAGAGAAGATATAAGGAGTGACAGAATAATGAAATAAAAGATACACTGTTTCAGGTCTCAACCTGACTTTTGCGAATTTAGAACGCCACACTTTTACACTTTTTTAATCATTTTTTATGTAATAATATATACCATTTTTTAAATTTAATTACAGCATATTTATTTATTATATTAATTCGAAATTAGTTATAGTCAAAATAACATCATTCAAAATATTCGAAACACATAAATGAATATTTTAAAAATATGATTTATTTCATATTTATATATATATATTTAAAATTATTTTGTAGAGACTAAGAAATGCAATAAAAAATCGTTTTTAATAAAATAGTTGTACTCATTTTTATTTTACCGAATTTTTAGTAAATTATTACAAGGACTAAGGATATAGCACGAAAACTAATAAATATATTACTAAAATTCTGAAAATAGATAAAGATATAATATAATTTTGAAATTTTAAATAAATAAAAAGAAACAAATAAAATATCAAAAGGCCAAAATTGAAAATCAAGCATCACTAAAAAAGTAAAAGTAATTATTATGATGTCTGTTAATATTTGTAATTACTGTGTTTTTTAATGGCCTGAAATTAGTCTTATTAAATTTGAGAATAAGGATATTTGGTTTATCAGTTTGCTTCTAACGTTTGAAGCTAAGCTTGGCCAGAATTACATCTGACAAGGAAATTAATGTGAATGCATTATTTCATTAGTTTTCCTATTTTTTATTTATACTGCAATTAAAAATATTTTTTACACAATAAATTTTCTGGACTGTCAAAATAATCTTTCATTGAAACTATTTCAATTTAAAATGAAGAGCTGCTCGAATTAATGAAATTATTAATATATATATATATATATATATATATATGGCTTAATCCTTTCATTGGTCTTCATATTTGTGTGTAAATCTCAGTTTGGTCCTCAAGTTTTAAACTGTCTCAATTGGGTCATAATTTTTGTAAAAATGGACACATTTTACCCCAACCGTTAAGTGCTACCAGACGGCGTTAAGTGTAGCTGAGTTGTAATTTATGTTTTTACCACATGGCATTGTGCACTACAATTAAATGCCTTTGGTGGTTTATCCGCATGGACAACCAAGCCCTAAGATTTAAGGGCATCCCCTCTCATCCAAACCTAATTTTCGAGTTGGGGAAGAAGAAGTCTTTCTTTCGTCTTGGGGAAGAAGAGTTGTCGCCAAGCAGTATGGTCTTGAGGTGCTGGTAAGGATATGTCTCGTTCATCAGCCTCTTGTAAATGTTTGGGTTCTGCCATGCAACATAGTAGTGGGAGTGTGAAGAGGTTGGGTGCAAAACCAACATGCTTCTGTGGTCAGAATGCAGTGTTTCGTATTGCCAGAACCCCTAAGAACAAGGGGAAAAAATTTTGGGGTTGCCCTAACTTCAAGGTGAGTTTTCCATAACCATAAATATTTGTCTATTTATTTGGGTTTTCATGAAGGACTTTGTGTTGTTCTTGAACAGGGTGGGAGTGAGGAATTGGTTGGGTGCAACTTCTTTGAGTGGTGCATTGAAGAAGGAAATCAAGGAGTGGTAGAAGAAAGGAGTGGTACTGTACGAGGTGAAGAAGTGGGTGTGATGAGCATGGAACACAGTGTGCTGCAGATGGAAGAAAGTTATAATGAAAAGATGAGAATGACTGCTATAGAGAAAACCTTACTTAAGTTGGAAAAGTGGTTCAAATTCTTAGTGGGGATCTTGTTTGTGATCTTTATTTTGAATGTAATTTTATTGTCAATGTTGCTGAAAGTTGGTTGAAACTTGTATTAGTGGGGATGTTTTTTGTGATCTTTTTTTTCATTTCAGTTATGAAACTTGGTTGTTCATCAAATTAATGTTTTGATTTCAGTAATGTAATTGTAATGTGCCTTTTATTTATGAAGGTTGTTAATTACAGTGATGTTGTGTCTGATTTAATTTTTGTTAATTATTTTGGTACTTAATTAAGTGGAAAACAAACATCACAAATGAATGACCAATAAAGATGACGACTGATAAGGAAGTGATATCCAAAAGACATCCAAAATGATATCCAAAACACATGAAGATTCATATCAAAAATGATATCCAATATACATCAAATGATTACATCATAAGCAAGTTATATCCAAAAGACATCAAAAGACATCAACATTCATATCCAAGACTGTCATGAATATTACATCATAAGAAAGTGGGTTCAAATGATTACATCTAAAATGATATCCAAAGATGATTACATCCAAAATGATAGAGTACAAAATATAATTAAGTTCAGCAGTAACATATCATTCATCATTCATCACAAACGATCACATCATTCATCACATATAAACATCATTCATGGTTGTTGAGGTGGGTAGGTTCTGGTTGTTGAGGAACTATGTCAGTACGAAGCACAGTGTGTTCTGGTTGTTGAGGAGGACGTTTAGTACCAAGCAGAGTGGATTATGTTTGTTGAGGACCACCTTCAGTACCAAGCACAGTGGATTCTTGAGTTATTGGAACATCTGTTGGTGGAGCTTGGGTGACTTGTGTTTGTTCAGAAGCAGATTGGGCAGTAGGTCTTTGTGGACAACCTTTTTTGTTGTGTCCAAGTTCTTTGCAGATGGCACATCTTTTTCTTTGCCCACCCTTTCTTAATTTACTATCATTCTTCTTCAACTCCCACTCCTCCAATCTTCGTTTCTTCTTGGGCCTTCCTGGCATTGTCTTCTTCTTTGGTGGTAATATATCTGAATAGGGTGTAACCTCCCAGATATGTTGACCATTGATGGGGTTAATTATGGTGTTGTAAGTCTCTTCATAGTTGGACCTTCTAAACTAGTGGCTAATGTAATCTTCTGCATTGATGTTTAGAAATTTCATTGTAGTTATGGCATGCGTACAAGGAATGCCAGTAATTTCCCATTTTCTACATGTGCATTCCATGGTCTCCACATTGACAACAAATTGTGGCCAAATTGTGAAATATGTATAACTTCAAATAATTTCTCTCTTGACCACCTGTATTTAACACAAAATTTAGAACACATTTAGGTGGATCAAGATAAATGCCTAAAATGAATTGTCACAGAGTTTATAAAACTTACCTTGGTAACCAATATCTACCTAACCAAGACTCCTTCTGAAATCTGTTCCAAACCTTAGGGCAGATTGAAGCTTGATATTGTGTCATGTTTGTATTGTTGGCAGCCCATCTATTCATAATGTAAACCCTAATGTCTTCTAACATGCTAATAATAGGCTTAGACCTACTATGAACTAGCACACTATTAAAGGCCTCACACATGTTGTTCACAAGAGTGTCACATTATGATCTAGAGGTGAATCTAGATCTTGACCAAAACCAGGCATAAGTAAATATAAGTTGTGAAGTATTTAAATATGAACTATGAGTATATGAAATAAAAATAAGAACTAAGATACATACCTAGGTGGAATGACAAGCAAGTATTTAAAAGCGTCTACATTTATGGCTTTAATATTCCTTATTTCAGCTTCCCATTCTTGTGGATGTGTGGCTATTGCTGCCCTCCACATGAGACGTTTAAGGTTTTTTCCAGGAAATGTTTTTATGAAATTTGAATATAAATGCCTAACACAAAATCTTTGTTCTACCCAAGGTAGAAGATCTTGAAAAGCTGCCAAAAGACCCTGACATGTTCAACATATTGAGTTACATATACAATATATTGTGTACTGAAGATATTAAGTTATATGTAGAAGAAATTGATCATTCACTGACCTTTTGTTGGTCTGAAATAAATGTGATTCCTTCACAGACATCTTTCCCACCAAGGTCCTCAATTAGAAGCTCCAAGAACCAAGTCTAGGTCTCTTTGTTTTCTACCTCAACAACAACATATGCTATGGGCAACATTTGCTCGTTTCCATCTCTTCCCACTTGTTAGTAACTCCCCTCCATACTTGCCTTTCAAAAAGCATCCATCCAACCCAATAATAGGTCTACAACAAACAAAGCTATCCTTGCATGCCTTCAAGCATGCATAAAATCTTTGGAATATGACCTCACCATTAATGTTATCAACTTTAATTTGAACTGTTGTACCTGGACTTGTTTTCAAGAGCTCATGACCATAATCATAAAGACTTCTATATTGTTCTTTGAATGATCCTTCAATATTATCTTTTGTCATGGCTCTTGCCCTAAAAGCCATATTTCTTGATATCCCTACATTCCATTTCCTAGTGACTTTATCCCTAATGTCCATCACCTTCATAGTTGGGTTTTCTCTCACAGATTTCTCCATCCTTTGACCCAACCACTTAGAAGTCATCAACTTTACATTGAAATCCCTACTACAACTGTGAGTATCAAACACTTTTCTTAGTTGCCATGCATTGACATCACTCCTAAAGGCCCAATAGGCATACCATTTACATTTTCCTTTTCCACCCAAGCACTTGACAAAAATCCTTTTGTTGTCATTCTTAATAAATTTTAGATTTCTTCCATTACTTAGTGCATAAGTCCTAATGGCATATGTGAATTCCTTTTTCTTAGCGAAAAAGGTTCCTACCTCCCATTTATAAGCCTCCAAACTTCTAGGCATATTAAAAGTGGGAAACCTTATCTTACTGGACCCATCATCGTCCTCACTTTCTGATCACTGATCAGCTCCTCTGACAGCCACTCATTGTCAGACAACCCACGAACATCATGCATATTCTTCTCATTGTCTGTTGATTGAGAAGACTCAAGTAGTGGACTGGAATGTTCTTCTCTAACATTTCCTTTAGAAGTCCCAATGTCACACTGGACGGTGACATCAATTAGACTTTCTTCACTCACATCAACTTCTTCATCATGTAGATCTTCCTCCTCACTCTCTGCCTCATGTACGTCCTCACCCTCACTGTCCTCTACATCATCATCCTCTCCTAAATCCTCTACCTCAAAATCATCTACCTCATGTACCTCAGGTTCCTCTACATGATGGACCTTACCATCCTCAACCTCATGGACCTCAGCATCCATACCATGACCGTCTTGGGCATCACCTTCAATATGCACCTTCATCATCAGCTTGACCACCAACCCAATCAACCATTTTTATTATTTGTGGTTCCACCATATTATGAACCACATACAAATGGACTTCATCATTTAACCTAGCAATGTTCAACATATGCATGGCACCCTTATCATCAGTTAATAACTCTAACCTATCTGGGTGCACAGACTGACCTCCTAAATTGTACCATAATTCTTTGATGTCCATATGACCTAATTCTTTGACTGAGGCTACTATGCCAAAATAGTTCAACAAGTCTGCATCACAACACCATTCTGCTATCTCTCGATCAAATTTTAAGTCACCATTATCATCATTCACAAAATGTCCACTATGGTGGACCACAATTTTAATTCGTTCCTCATCCATATCAACAACTTTCTTTTATAACATGTACATTATGGGGGAGACAAATATTATTTCTATTTCAGTGCTACCACTAAGTGGGACACTCACACCGACACGGACAGGGGGACATGGAACAAACTTACAACCCCACTAACCCAACACTCACAAACAGGGGACCACTACAGCTTATAAACAATTCAACAAAGCATATTCGGGACCACAAAGTCTAAAGTAAAATCTAACCAGTCAACATGCAAAATGGGACCACAAATCATTATCAATACTTACACACACAAAAAAACTCAAATATCGAACACGCACATGGTCATAAAAGGAAAAACACATTTATACGTTACAACAATGAAAACGACATACCTTACCTCTGTTCGCGTCAACAATCGCCTGGATTCTCTTCGTGTTCTCCAACAATGAAGTGGGTGATCGTCTTTCGCTTCGTCTCGCAACGAGTTTAAGAAATCCCCAATTTCAATTTGAAATCCCTAAATCCCTATTTCTAATCTCTGATCTCATTTATCCCAAATCCAATTACAAATGCCACATCACCACTACTTCTTTTAATGAAAACAGTCCATGTAAAAAAAACACACACATCACCACATTCTCTCTACAACACGTGGACTTCACTTAACGCCGTCTAGTAGCACTTAACGGTTAGGGTAAAATATGTCCATTTTCACAAAAATTATGACCCAATTGAGACAGTTCAAAACTTGAGGACCAAACTGAGATTTACACACAAATATGAGGTCCAATGGAGGGATTAAGTCTATATATATATATATATATATATATATATATATGTGTTTTGTCACATCTATCTCAGATAATGAAGAAAAATAATTTATTTTAAATATTATGGTATTAAAAAATAATTATCATAATGTTAATAAGTAAAATAATTTAATAATATATGTATCATAATTATAAAAAGTGTGTTGTATTTATTAATAATTATAGCCTATAAACATATCTTACACAAACTTTATATCAAAAGAGAATAAATGTAATCGAGTTTAAATTTCGTAAGAAGAAACAAAATTATAACTATTAACATTTATTACTTAACAACCAAAATAATTAAGAATATTATGTTAAAAATCAGACAGAAAATTAGAAAGATTGAAAAAAAATATTTTTAAAAGTGAAGTAATTTATAATAGTGAAATTTGATTTTTAATATAAATAGTTTTGTTATAAACGAATTTTGTAATTTTAAAATATATTATCTTTTTAAAAGTTATTCTTAAATTTTTTTTTACTTCTTTCTAGGAGTTCTCATTCTTTGTTCGTTTAATTGAAGAATTGAAACCATAAGATTAATTTTGATGATGAACTCTCTAATTTGGACCAATCAATTTTTCAAATAGAGTAACTTTGTTTTCTGCTCTTCTTTTTGGTCTATTTTGTCTTTCTTTGTATGCAAGTTTGTTGTGGATGCATGTGACATTTGAGTCTTTTATAAGACTATATGTTGATCAATAGTTCTAACGGTATACATTGATCATGTTTCTATGTTTCGTAGTAGCATATAGGATTTTCTATGTTTATGGAGTTATTTTATGTTTTCTTTAGCGGTTTGGTCTTTTATAAGGTAAGGGAAGATATCATTTTTTTATGTTGGTGATGCTTTGATAAACTGTGTTGCATGTTTAATTGAGTTTGAAATTGTTAAATTGGTATGTGGAGTTGCTAAGGTGAATTTTATTGAATGTATGCTTGTTTTGGTTTAGAATTGTGGTATAATAGGTGACATTTTGCAGTGATTTCTTTTTTAATGAACTTGGTGTTAGGGGTCTGAAATCATGAATTTTGGGATCTGGTTAGTTAAGTGTGTTGTTGAATTCTGGTCACTTTGGTATGCTAAATTTCTATTTAGACTTTGGTTGAAATTGGTTTGATTTGATGGATTGGGTCGCTGGCGAAATTCCGCAAATTGGTATTAAATATGATGTTTAAACATGTTATCGAATCAATCACATTATTAAAAATACCAATTTGGTCAATTTGGATAGCTATTGAGTGCAATACGATCTTATTACTTTGATTTTAAGTTATTGGCAAATCATAATAGTTGATTATAGGCTTGTATGATAATTATTTTGTGAAATTTAGTTGTCGGATGAATTTTGTCCTATTTAGTTGAATTAGTAGTATTGAATCATTTTTAATGATTTTATGTTGGAATGATAATATGATGCATGATTTGAAATTTCATTTAGGTGAATTAAGTCATTGAATTATGTATAATCTGATTATTGGTTGATTTTGAGCATCTATGGTTAGTGTTAAACTATTTTGTAAGAGTTGGAATAACACAAATCTACGAAATTCTATTATGCGGAATTTTGCCGGATGAATTCAAAGTCAAAGAGCTATTAACTTGGTGGTCGCTCGGCAAGAAAAATCTCATTATGCAAAACTAAAGTCAGAGAATTCACTAACTTGACAGTCGTTGGGCGAAAATATACTTGTTAGGCGACTTTTGGGAAATTTTAAATCTATAAGTCCTAGTGGTTTTCTCGATAAGTGAGCAGATTGGTCATTGGGCGAGTGTGTTGTCATGCCTTTCTAGCTAAGTGAGTATATATGTTGACTGAAAGAGGCTTTCGTTGAGCAAGCTTATCTGGTGGTTGAGCAAAAATATCATAATTGTAACTAAGTTTTCATATACTGCTTATGATATCTGCAATATTTGAATGATAAAACAATGGTTGATTTATTATAAGATTTATAATGGGATTTATGATGTTCAAATGAAATGTGGAGTATGAATTGAGATGTTTTGAGAGAATTTCAAGGAGAAATTTTGTAATGTGAACAATTAATGTATGCTTGACTTGTAGGAGTTTAGAAAGGAGGTATCCTTGATTTATTATAAGATTTATAATGGGATTTATGATGTTCAAATGAAATGTGGAGTATGAATTGAGATGTTTTGAGAGAATTTCAAAGAGAAATTTTGTAATGTGTACAATTAATGTATGTTTGACTTGTAGGAGTTTAGAAAGGAGGTATCCTATAGTCTAATAATTTTTCACACTCAAATCAAGTAGAATAGTTATGTGGTTAAAGTGACAAGAGGTTCTAGTCTATAGACACTAGTTTGGTCCTGAGCATGAAAGGGATTAACCTTGTAGGTGGTAGGGTGATAACCCCTTGTTTATGACTCTATAGAGTATAAATACCACTTCAAGTGCACGCCTACAGCGATGCCTTATGTCAAAAGCATGTATATGAATAATGAAGTTATGGTCAACTATTGTTTGAAAGTATGAATATGTGGAATGTTTGGCATGCATGATTTATAAACTTGAAGTGTCTGTTTGTTGTTTCTTCTTTCTTTTGCAATGATTACCTAAATAGTGTGAGTAGAGAAAGATGTCTATGTAGAGTAGGTGTTGGATGTTGATGGGTAGCAGTGTAGAGTAATATGTTGATCTTTTGTTTATTTATTTTTGAAAAACTCTACTACATCTGTGGGTTTAGTGTGATGTCATTTCTCAGTAAATGTATATACTTTGTTTTTATAGTCATTTTTGGATATATATATATATATATATATATATATATATATATATATTCTTTATGTTAACTAATTCTTTCATAATGAATATGTGATGATTTTCTTTAATAGTTTAAACTATCTAATTGTATGTTACAAAAATGTTCAAAAAAAAAAATACTTACTAAAAATTATAGAAAATTTTGAAACAACGACTTAAGCCTGGATTTAGAGAGAATTATAGATTTTCTTCCTTACTTTCTAAATATATTTTAGATTATTCAATTATATATAATTAAAATCAATTAATGACTCGATAATAATTTTTTGTTATCATTGTTCATAGTATAATCTCAAAAGTTCTATTGAATTTTATTTTTAATTCTTTTTTTATTTTTAATATGAAGATATAATAAATCATACATAACAAAATATTTTTTTTTAAATATAATTATTATAATAAGTATATTTTGGAATGATAAATTGAAAAATAGACAAACTCTAGGAGGTTTAAATAAAGTTTTAAAACTTTTTTCGCAAAAAAGTGTTAGACGTTATTGCAGGAGTTAAAGTATTGTTGAACACTATGAAGTATTTCAAAAGTGCTTTGAAAGCCTTTTAAAAGAAAAGCAAGGATGAGACAAATTTTTATATTGGTTCACTCCAAAATGAGTTACGCTCAGTTTTCCCTTAAGCATCCTTAAGGGGTTACACTAATCTTTCAAAGATTACACACAAGTTTGACCACTTTTGGTTTTACAAACTAACTCACTTTGTTAGACGAGTTTCACCACTCCTAATATAATACTAGTTCAACTGACTAGATTGTTTAACTCCACTAAGTGAAACTAACAAGTGTTTTGATTCACTTATGAATCTATAAAACAATAAGGTGTTTTTGAAACAAAAGAACAAATGTTTACTCTATTCAAAACCATATAAATTCAGTATAAATAATATTCGAAAACTTGTAAAAAAAACTTTTCTTTTTCAAAGAGGAAGTCTAAACAATGTAAGCGTGAGAGAGAAAACAACAACGTAACTGTAAGCAATAATATTTCTTGTTCCTTTTCTTCTCTTCATGTAATCCTCTTTTTGTAGACATCTTTGAAAAAGATATGTTACTCAGAACATTGAATTTTGTATATGGATGCAGTTTTTTAGTATGAGGTCAGATGCTATGTTGTATCTTGCAAATGGAATTGTGTTGCTTGTATCAAAGAGACAAACAAAAGGCATAAAGGAAACATTTCCAAGATATCTTCCTATCTTTTAACGTTCTTTTGATTTGATGCAAAAATTTTGAATAAGACTTTGTAGTCATTGATCTGCATAGAAAAAGAGCACAACACAACAAACACTGGAATTATTTCATACATGCATTAAAAGCATACATTATTTTGTAAACTATTTTTGTTAAACTTCAAAATAATGTTTGCTCAAAAATTGTCTTAACATAAATAAGCATACAAAACGTATTATCTAAATTCATTTTAATTTTAATAAAAAATAGTGACACAATCTCACATGGTTAATAAAAATTATTTACAAAAAAGAAATATATATTTTTTTTAAAACTATGAATTGACATGTGACATGTCTTTAACACCACTTGTAATTTGTTTTAGGAAAGAACCTAATTGAGTTAATTTTTCAAAGATTGTGACGTAATTAAAACCAAAAACTATGTGAGGACCAACTTGAAACTTTTTAATCAAACTTAGGACAGAGCGAGTAATTAAGGCAAGATAATATTGGATGCACAAATAAGTGGATCTTGTTTCTAATTATAGTCACTACTGTTGATAGGAGGAGCACTGTGTTAGCTGAACCCAATCCCTGTATGTTGTTTTTGATGATGACAACACATTAATAGCAACAACACATGAATGTTGTTATGTCACAACATAATTGTGTTTCTGTATTGTGTTATACATGTGTTGAATGTGTACATGTTTACTGTGTAATATGCACATATTGTGATACATGCATATGTTAAACATACTGTTGATTGATGCATACTATTGTGTTTATCAAGTGATTAAATATGTATATGCACAATGTATGTTTCTGTGATATGAAAACCACATGTACAAAAGCATATCTGCATGACTTAATCGATTACACTGTATTGATAATCAATTAAGGTCATCAAATAACTTATGTTTTGAACTGTGGCAAAACAACTAGTTTTGAATCGATTGCATTAGTTGGTGAATCGATTAAAACTCGTGTGTTTGCATATATCTTTTTTAAATGTGCTATGATGAGTTTTTAGAAAGGAAAGTTTTTAAAATTCTTCTAAGTGTTAAAGCTTAATTGATTACATGTTCTGTGTATTCAATTAAGTCTGTTATGTTTGAAAACTGATTGGATGCTAGTCATAACTGTTATAACGGTCATATTTTTAAACGTTTTTTACTAACATTTAATGCTAATCGATTACATTAATTGATCATTGAATTAATAAGCTGAGTTAGTTGTAATATTGTTACAAAAATTTTATGTAATCGATTACACTACTAACCTAATCGATTACTTTGCGTTTAATTTGACAGTAACTATAAATTGTCGTGTTGTTTGTATTCTTGTAACTTTTGATCATTTCTAACATTGTCATATCTGATTGTTATTGAGTTTAGAAAGTTTATAGATTACTCAAAAGCTCTAAGAATCAAGAACGTGGGAGTTTGAAGGATCTTGAAGAATTCTTGTGAAACAGTTTACTAGACTACATTGATTGACCGCTTTAGCACATCTGAAGGTGCATCTTGATTGATCAGGAGAGAAGACTTGCAATCTTGGATTTGTTGTTTCCCTGCACGTGAGCGTCAGGAAGAAGAGTGATGTGCTCTTGACTTTGAGAGGGGATATCTCAAAGGGTTGCTACAATAGGGACGAGTTCTTCTGTGTTGGCAGGTGTTGTTCTATATTTGATTGAGAGTTTGTGAGGTGTTTACATTTGAGAGTTTCTCTGTAAATCCTTAGCTGTAATACTTTGATCATTATAGTGAATTACTCTTGTATCTAAGGTTGATTGGGAGGGTGACTTGATGTAGGCATTGAGGCCGAACTAGTGTAAAAATTGTGTTTGATTTCTCTCCTTTATCTCTTTACATTCTTCAATTGTCATTACACGTACTGTTTTATTGCACACATTTGATTGCTGCAAAAGAAAGATGTAAAAAACATTATGGTTTGCGAAAAAGATTTAAAAAGTGCAAGTTTTTATAAAACACCAATTCACCCCCGCTCTTGGTGTTGAGAAACAAAGTCCATCAATTCTAACAACTACCATTATTGTAGATTACATTGACGGTCCATTATTATCCAACATGTTTCCATTGAAAATAATAAAAGTTGTTTGTCGTTCAACTTTAACCATGTTATCATTTTATATTAACCATAAAATCACACAATTCTTAACATATAGAGAGAAGTAATCAACATGACAGTGACAAGTTAACAATCTCGTCATCCAATTAAAAAAAATTAAATGACAGTGACTTAATTGTAAAATATAATTTTTTTAGTACCAATAAATAAAGAATTCAAACGAAAATATTCAAATCTATAAAATAAATAGATTAATATGGAGTTTGTTAGATATATTATCTTTATTTTATATTTATCTTTATCTTTTATCTTTTAGTTAGTTTGTTATTATTTCTTATTTGTATTTTGGGCTTAGCCCATATTTCTTCTATTATAAATAGAGAACCTTATGTATGTATTTAACACAAGGGAGATTAATCCCAAATATAGTTTTTCACTATATTCAACATGGTATCTAGAGCATAAGGTTTTTTTTTTCGTTGATCCTGCCCACTACAACCGCCGTCACTATTAGTCATTGTCTTCATCGCCGACCACCTTCATTGGGCTCACCATGACCTGGCTGTGTTGATTGGGCCTCTTTCGAGTTCTAGGTTTTGTACTCTCTTTCTTGTTCATGGCTTCTAACCCGTCCATATATGCTAACTATGTCAATGCGCATTTATCTATTGATAAGTTAGATGGTACTAATTATGCAACTTGGGCATCAAACGTTAAACTTTGGCTTAAGAGTCAAGGGTATCTTGATCATATTACTCAGAATGTGACAACTATTGATTCCGCTGCAGTTACCCATTGGTTGAAAGTTGATGCTCAGTTATGCATTGTTCTCAAGGATACCCTCCATTCCTCTTTAAAACAAATTTTTCGTTCTTACGAAACATGTTTCGAAATCTGGGAACACGCTAAATTATTATACACCAATAATACTCAACGTCTCTATGGTGTTTGTCATGATCTTCTCAATGTTCTTGCTCCTCGGCGTCAGGACTCCATGACTGATTATATGGGTAAAATTCATGCTCTTTTTCATGAGTTTAATGAATTATTGCCTCCTGCTTCTACTCCTGCTAAAGAAATAGAGCAACGGTCAAAGTTCCTCATGCTGCTAGCATTGCATGGCCTTGCTGATGAGTATTCTCATGTTCGTGATCAGATTTTGGGTTCACCTATTGTTTCCACTTTGACTTCTACTTGTTCCACTCTTTTGCATGTATCTAGTAGACCCATCAATGATACATATGTTTCCTCTACGTTGGCATCTCAATGTCATGACCGCAATCACTCTCACAAACCAGGAAAAGGACATCTCAAGTGTAACCATTGTGTCAAGGTAGGCCACACGATTGACAGGTGTTATGCATTACATGGTCACCCTCCTAGATCTGCTGCAATTGTTCAAACTACTTCTTCGTCACAATCACCTACTGAGGATCCTCCTTCATCTGATATCAGTGATGACTCTGTTAGTTTCAGTAAATTTCTCAAATGGTATAAGGATCAACAACCTTCCAGTTCTATTGCATCTGTAGCACACACAGGTACATCTTTTATTGGTCTGAGTCCATCTTCTTCTTTTGACTCTTGGGTTCTTGACTCGGGAGCCACAAATCACATTACTGGTAACAAATCTTTGTTTTCCTCTTTGTCCTCTCTGAATCCTTTACCCTCTGTTACAATGACTGATGGATCTAGAGTTTTAACTCATGGTGTTGGGACTGTTAAAATTTTTCCTTTTTTATCTATTGATAATGTTCTGTATGTCCCTGGGTCTCCTTTTAACCTATTATCTGTCAGTCGTCTAACTCGTTCTCTTGATTGTGATATTTCTTTTCATAAAGATTCTGTTTGTTTACAGGACCGGAGTTCGAGACAGGTGATTGACACCAGATGTGAGTCTCATTGTCTTTATCATCTTTGCCCCACTACACATATTGGTGCATTTATGGAGTCTTCATCTCTTCTTCATGCTCAGTTAGGTCATCTTAGTCTTACCAAACTACAACAACTTGTTCCTAGCTTATCCAAGTTGTCCAATTTGGTCTGTGAGTCGTGTCAATTAGGAAAACATATTCGTAGTTCCTTTCCTCGTAGTGTCTCACAACGTGCTTCGTCTCCTTTTGCCTTAGTTCATTCTGACATTTGGGGACCTAGTCGTGTTAAGTCTAATTTAGGTTTTCAATACTTCGTTACCTTTATTGATGATTATTCTAGATGTACTTGGTTGTTTTTAATGAAAAATTGTTCTGAGTTATTGTATCATTTTCAAACTTTTATAATGAAATTAAAACTCAGTTTGGTGTTTCTATTCAAATTTTGCATAGTGATAATGGTCGTGAATATTTTTCCCATTCTTTTCAACAATTTATGGCTTCTCATGGTATTCTTCACCAAACTTCATGTGCTTATACACCTCAACAAAATGGGGTGGCTGAGCGTAAAAATAGACATCTTATTGAAACAACTCGTACTCTTTTAATTCATGGTAACATTCCTCAATATTTTTGGGGTGATGATGTTCTTACTGCATGTTATCTCATTAATTGCATGCCCTCTTCTATTTTAGAAAATAAAATACCTCATTCTATTTTATTTCCTCATGAACCTCTTCACCCATTACCTCTAAAAGGTTTTGGGTCTACACGTTTTGTTCATAATTTTGGTCCTGGTCTTGATAAGTTAGTTCCTCGATCACACAAATGTGTTTTTTTAGGCTTTACAAAATCAAAGAAAGGATACAAGTGTTTTTCTCCTTCTCTTGATCGTTATTTTATATCTGTAGATGTCACCTTCAATGAGTCTTCCTTTTATTTTAATGATCATTCTTCTTTTGATATGTCTCCTTCTAATATTATCAATATTCCTATTATTTGTGATCCTCCAATTGTGCCTAGTTCTCCAGCGGTTTCTCAACAACCACCAAGTGACTCAATTGAAGTGTCAACTACCTTGTCTACTTCGACTCCGACAACTGAGTCTACCCTTCCAATTGCCCTTCGAAAAGGTATACGTTCTACCCGTAATCCCTCTCCATATTATCTTGCTTTAAGTTATCATAGACTGTCTTCACATTTTTATACTTGTCTTTCTTCTATTTCTTCTGTGACAATCCCAAAATCTATTAATGATGCCTTAGCCCATCCTGGTTGGCGTCAGGCCATGTTAGATGAACTAAGTGCTCTTCAGCATAGTGGAACTTGGGAGCTTGTTCCATTACCATCTGGGAAATCTGTTGTTGGTTGCAGGTGGGTTTTTGCTATCAAAGTTGGTCTTGATGGAACTATTGATTGCCTCAAAGCTCGTCTTGTGGCCAAAGGTTACACTCAAATTTTTAATTTGGATTATGGTGATACTTTTTCTCCAGTGGCAAAGATGACATCTATTCGTTTATTTATAGCCATGGCAGCTCTTCAACAATGGCCTCTTTATCAATTGGATGTCAAAAATGCATTCCTTAACGGAGATTTGCAAGAAGAGATTTATATGGAGCAACCTCCAGGATTTGGTGCTCAGGGGGAGTCTTCTGGGTTGGTATGTCGTCCTCGCAAATCTTTATATGGCCTAAAACAATCTCCTAGGGCCTGGTTTGGAAAGTTTAGTGATGTTGTTCAACAATTTGGTATGACTCGGTGTGAGACAGATCATTCAGTCTTTTACCGTCACTCAAGTGTTGGATCTGTATACTTGATAGTATATGTTGATGACATTGTTTTTACAGGCAGTGATAGTCATGGCAACTCTCAGATGAAACAACATCTTTGCAACCATTTTCAGACCAAAGATCTTGGCAAACTTAGATATTTCTTGGGTATTGAGGTGGCACAATCCAATGATGGTATTGTTATATCTCAAAGGAAATATGCACTAGATATTTTGAAGGAAACTGGGTTGATGAATTCAAAATCTGTGGACACACCCATGGATCCTAATACTAAACTTCTACCAAAACAGGGGGAGCCTATGTCAGATCCCGAGAAATATAGAAGACTAGTTGGAGAATTGAATTATCTTACAGTTACTCGTCCTGATATTTCCTTTGCAGTTAGTGTGGTAAGCCAATTCCTTATTTCCCCATGTGTAGATCATTGGAATGCAGTTATTCGTATATTAAAGTACATCAAAGGATCTCCAGAAAAAAGGTTGTTATATGGTTCTAGTAACCATACAAGAGTGGTTTGTTATTCTGATGCTGATTGGGCAAGATCTCCTTCTGATAGGAGATCTACATCCGGATATTGTGTCTCCATTGGTGGTAACTTGATCTCTTGGAAAAGCAAGAAACAGAGTGTTGTGGCAAGATCTAGTGCAGAAGCAGAATATAGAGTTATGGCTTCAGCCACTTCTGAACTTGTTTGGCTTAAGCAATTGCTTAGAGAGTTACAATTCGGAGATGTCACGCAAATGAGGCTTATATGTGACAATCAGGCTGCTCTTCATATTAGTTCTAATCTTGTCTTTCATGAGAGGACCAAACACATTGAAATTGATTGTCATTTCATTCGAGGGAAGATTGTATCTGGAGATATCAAGACTGAATTCGTAAATTCAAATGATCAATTAGCCGATATTTTCACTAAGTCTTTACGGGGACCGAGAATTGATTATATTTATAACAAGCTTGGTACATACGATTTGTATGCACCAGCTTGAGGGGGAGTGTTAGATATATTATCTTTATTTTATATTTATCTTTATCTTTTAGTTAGTTTGTTATTATTTCTTATTTGTATTTTGGGCTTAGCCCATATTTCTTCTATTATAAATAGAGAATCCTATGTGTGTATTTAACACAAGGGAGATTAATCCCAAATATAGTTTTTCACTATATTCAACAGAGTTAATTGAAATTATTCAAATCTATAAAAGATTTGAAACTTAATTAAACTATTATTTTATTAATATATTTTAAAATAAATTAATTATCACGTCTATAAATAGAAGTTAGCTTCTTATTTGTCAATTAACTATAAAATATCTTTTTGTATAAAATATCTTTTGTATAGAAAAATATTTTTTATGTGGAATGGGAAGAGGATGAAAAATGAAGGAAAAAAGGGGAAAAATGTAGAAAGTGAAATTATTTGGATGTAGGAAAAATGAGTTAAAATAAGAAAAAAATATTGTAGATAATCTGATTAATATGAACTAAAAAGGAATTAGTTTTTAAATTTAATAATTTACTAAAGTAGCTTTGGATTTATTTTGTAAAGGTTAAATGATGAAATGTGTGTATATTTGAATGCATATGTTTGAATAATGGAACTGAAGAAGAAAGTTCTAAATTTTTTATCAAAGTTACAATTTAATTTTTAAAATTTGTTGTACCAAAAGAAAGTTGAATACATTTGTTTTAGTTGAGTATGTGTCTTGCAAAGATTTCTAAGGATATTCGAAACACTTTCAACCTTTAAACTTCAAGATATTGTTCTCCTTAATTTAAGAAGGGGTTGTGCATATAGAAGACACTTTGATGTTCAAGTAAGCCTAGTAAGTCAGTAAGTAATAAATGCAGTAATTAATGAACATATTTAACATATCTCATAAGATGTGATATTTATACTACTATTTGTGGGCTTCACCATAAACCATTGTGATTAGGTGACTTGTGTGATGTCATGTTGACTGAGTAGGGATACTCGGTCATATACAATACTCCAGCCTTCTAGGCTTTACATGTTAGATATTAAAGGCTTGCAAAGAGATTCGATGTGTAAACACATCCCATAAAAGACTAATAATTGATAGGCTTAATACCCCTGATGGTCCCTATTTTCGTCAAGTGTGTTCGAAATGGTCCTAGTTTTTTTTTTTGTTCAACGTTGTTCTAAAGAATGTAATTTATGTTCAATTTATTCCTTTTTGCAGACGACGTTTAAATTGTTAACGACCAACTGTCCAGCTGTGCAATAAGTGACACATCACCCTTGACAGGTCATCATCATCTCCTACCTCCAGAAACCCTAATTTTCCCCTAACCCTAACCGCCGCCACCACGCTTACGGCCAGCCACCATCTTCGCACCTCCATCATCAAACATTTCGAACCCTAACCAGATTGTCGCACCGCCATCACCGTTGTTCATCTTCTCCATCCAGTAACCACCTAGAAACACCAAATGACCATCTTCCCCTTCCTCCACATCAACATCTTTTCGTGACAACCATGACTGCCGCAACGAGACAGCGAGTCATGCGCGAGCTCATCTTCTCCGTCAAGTCTTCAACCTGCAAAACAAAAAACCAATTGGAGCATAATCACTACAGCAAAAGCACCATTCTCCATAAATCTT
Organism: Vigna reflexopilosa; assembly: GCA_027742785.1. Lineage (NCBI taxonomy): Eukaryota > Viridiplantae > Streptophyta > Magnoliopsida > Fabales > Fabaceae > Vigna > Vigna reflexopilosa. The sequence goes on from CM050932.1 coordinate 19,828,433, forward strand.
CATCTCTCCAGTCATTGCGAAGCTGTTCTTCAAACCTGCAAGTAGAAAGAAACCAAAGAAACCAAATCGTAGACAAGCAACGACGAGCCAAATTCGCATCACGACACTCCTGCATTTCGAAACCCATTCAATTTTCCTCTCGTAGCAGCGTAGGCGTAAGGAAGTTTTTCCCCTTACATTCAGAAACCCTAATTTTTTGGGTGGGGAAGGGACTACCACGCGGCAGTCTCTCATTGGCTGCGTCATGTTTCAGTCAAGCCAGGTCAGCACTGATATGCACAGCTGGATAGTTGGTCGTTAACGATTTAAACACCGTCTGCAAAAATAACTAAATTGAACAAAAATGACCCCCCGGTATGAAATTCTACTTTACACTTCTCAATTTTAAAGTTTACATGTTATTGATGTCAAAACTTATCTTATTTTTCCATGTAACAACAGACGCAACCACAGGAGAAGATTCCTCTATCTGAGGATGACCCTCTTGGTTCATTGCAGCTACTTACTGACATCCTTGAAGAAAAGCCTTTGGAGGTTGAATATGATGCTAATGTATTTGGGAGAGCCTCTGAGGTCTCATTATACCTTCATAGCTCAAATGTCAAAGAGCTTGCGTCGGGAACACAAGAGTTGAATATTACAATTATTCAGCTATGGATGATGTAAGTCTATGAGCAATTATTTATATATAAAATTGATTTATATATCAAGTATCCTTATATCAAAGTTAATTTTTGATTTCAGGTATATGTGTGGGATCAGTAACAACTTGGGGCGCTCTGATGATTATGGATTCATTGATCCACAATCCATTCACGAATCAAATGATTTTGATCAGATCAACACAAATCTCATAAGAAGTTTTGCAAGCGGCAAGAAAATATATTTTTTGCCTTATATATCTGGGTAAGTGAATTTTGTTAACATAATAAAGTTCCATATGTGATTTTAAAATATAATAGTTAAGTTATTATGAATTTCAGGCGCCATTGACAGCTTCTTGTTATTTCTATACATGAGAGTTATGCTTTGTGGTTCTACTCATTGCACAGGCCTCCTCCCACACATCTCAGACAATTAGTTGATTGGTAAGAACCTCAATGTTTGGACTTTCTTTTTTATATAAATGAATGCTAAAACTCTTTTTTTTATATATAGTTCTATTCCAGCAAGTATGATGATGATTGAGAGATCAATTGCTAACAGTAGAAAGCTTGCATGGATTTCTCTCAAGGTTTGACATATGCTAAAGCCATACTTTCTTATAGTTGTTTTGTTTTAATGTTTTTCACTAACTATTTACAATTGTGATGATATATTGCAGTGTAACAAACATAATGGGTCATATGAGTGCAGATACTATGTACTGTATTGGATGACCCATATTATTCGTTCTCATATCACATGAGGCTGGAAAACGGTAGTATTTAAATCTAACAAATTTTGATTTTCTCCAAAATTTGAAATTCATATACACTTATTAATATAAATTGTTTTGTGCAGAAATTCAAGACTACTACACCAGTTCCTGAGAAGCCAATTTCATTCACGAGGAAAACTGCTGCAAAATATTTAGTTAGATTATATAATAGGTCATAGTTATTAGATTTAAACATTGTATTTTATTAGATTGTATTTTATTAGACTTTGTACTTTATGTGATGTTAAAATACATTTGAACATGTGTTTGATCTGTTGAAATTGAATTTGAACATGTGTTTGATATGCATGTCTATTTTTGTGGTAGTGGATATCACAAAAACAGACCTGCTATTTAAAAAAACTGCAGGAGAATATGCCGCGGTTGTTACCACAATCACGGTAGAAAGTGTGTCGTTTTTTTATTTTTTTATTTTTACCACAACCGCGGTCTATTCCTGGTCTTTTACCGCGGTTCGAACCGCGGCCTATAGTGGAACAATTGTTTTTTTAAAAAAAAGGGGTTTTGGCTGCGGTTCCTACTGCAACCGTGGTCTATTCGCAGACCTTTTGACCGCGGTTCTAACCGCGGCCTATAGTCACAAACTTTTTACCGCGCCTGAATATGCCGCGGTTCGTAAACCGCGACGTATAGGGAAAAACAACCGCAGTCATTTCCCTTCGCTGCACTAGTGAACATTGAACAGAAAAAAAAACTAGGACCAAATCGAACACATTTGACGAAATTAAGGACCATCAAAGGTATTAAGCCTAATTGATACATCCAAAAGTCCACCTAGGTTCCACTATTAGGGCGGCACAAAGCATTTGCTATTGTGAGCCAAATGTATTTATACTTAACAAGCTTAATGTAAGCCTAATTCACATTCTTACATCCTCAATTCTTTTTCTACATGATTAGATAATAGTAAAATCAAGATATCTCTCTTAAGTGACAATCATGTTTATCATCACATCCAAGGTATCCCTACACCATCAATCACTAACACAAAAATAGTCATTTATGTTACCTAAGTTTCATCTAACAGTGAAATAATCAATGTAAAAATAACGTTGTGGATTTTTGTAAATAAGTGCAAGCATTTTATGTTAGACCCCTTATTGGCTGACATAAATGAGATGATTTATGTTGGGCTTTATAGCATCTGATGTAAATTATTTATTTTACGTCAGACACGGCAGGACCCCACTTATTTTTCTTTTTAAATATCATATCCAACTTCTTCTGCTTATTTCTTATTATGCAAAAATACACCAAAAATGCTCTTGAAAGTTAGAGTTTGTTCTTTGGTGACAAATAATGTTGTTATGGGGATTCATTTCTAGCCAATGATTCTTCTTTCATGATGGGCTCTCATGGGGAAACCTTCTGTCCGATTTATTTCAAGGTTTGTTTTCTAAAATTTACATTTTCATTTGTGCCCATGACTATTTTTGGAGGACTTGGTCATAGTTTTAATGAATATCCTTTTTTTATATCATGTTTGTCATTGTAAGAATATATTAGAATGATAAAAAAAAGCTTGTTTCTTTTGAACTTTCGTGACATTTAAAATAAAAGTCGAACCTATGTTCTCACCTTGGTTCTTTTTTACAATTAATTAAAAAAGTTACAATGAAATAAGTATTTCTGAACTTGTTTTAATTTTGTGTGTTACGTATCAAATGAAAGAATTTTAATAAAGTTGAAGAAATGTTAGTGAGTAGAGAAGTCAAATTTAGGACAAAGGTTGGACCATCTAGAGAAAAGATTGAGTTGTATAGGTTTAAGGGTATTTAAGGGAGGATTAATTGAAAATTGGAGATTTCAGTCTTTCTTTAGCTTTAACACCTATAAGTTCAATTTTCTTTCTATGTGGGTCAACCTCTGTCCCAAGTTTGGCTTCTCTAATAACCAATTTTTATTCAACTGTATCAAAATCCTTCATTTGATATACAACACACACAACTGAAACAAGCTAAAAAAATACTCATTTCATTATAACTTTTTTTTATTAGACGCAAACTTTTTATGTTGGACCTAGTAAGTCTAATGGAAATTTATCCTTTTACATTGGACTAGATATAGCCTGATATAAATTTATGTCCTGTGTTTTTCATGCGATCTAAATTTGCGTTTCTTGATTAACATCAAACATAAAACATAGGTAAAAAAACTCAAACTAACATATGTAAAAGGCCTTTGTTGTGTTAGTGAATGAAGGACCATGCACTACCCATTTTGGTCCAAACCTTAGATACACATATACCACAACCATGTATATGCATAGAAGTGATCTATTTTGGATCTATCACCTATAAGGGGTACAAATTATTCATCCAACATATCATGCATCTCAATGTCAATTATTTATCTATCCAAACCATATAAAATTCAATCTTACCTCTTAGGCCTCATACCATCAACATAACACTATAAAAGTGTTAAGCAACATCACAATAACATAACATCACTATCTCAATATATTTTTGCTTAAGTGCCCTTCTCTCACTTGAGAGACCTCATTATCATATACAAGATAAAACTCATTTCGCTTCAGCGATACACCGATCGATTAAGTGAAATGTAACCGAAAGAAATAACTTCATTGCTCTCTCCTTGCTTCACTAAGCACCTTGTCACTTGAGCATTACAACTAACCTTGAATTACATCCACTTATTAGAAACAAATTTAATAAGCTTTAGAGAGTTCTTCCATTTCCTTTTAACATTTGAACTGCCTCCACAATAAGAATACCCAAGTCAAGTTGGATTGTCCCGAAGGTTAAGTTGAGTCGATCCGAGTTAAAAATCAAGTCGAGTTGGCCTAAGTTGTAGATTGACGAATGTTTGCTTGTACCAAAGGTCCAAATAAGTCAGTTTAGGCCTTACCTGAGTCACAAGTTAGCTTAATTGCCCTAAGTCGAGATGGAGTTAGGTTGGCAATGTATGAAGGTCCAGCAGAATTGACTTAGGACAAAAGTCTAGCAAAGTTGACTTTGGTTAAAGGTCGAGTCGAGTTAGCCTGAACTAAAGGTAAACTCGAGTGAGCCCAAGCTAAAGGTTGTGCAATCCAAAGGCCTAACTGAGTGGGTTTTGATTTGAGGTCAAACCTAGTTGGTCGTGACCAATGGTTGAGTTTGGTTGTACCAAGATTAAGGCCAACCTAGTCAGCCTAGGCTAGAGGTCGAGACGAGTTAGTCTTGGCTAGATCTAGAGATCATGACGAGCCACTTTGGGATGAAGGTTGAGATGAGTCAGGCCTAGATAGAGGTTGAGACAAGTTGACCTCGCTGAAGGTCGAGACGAGTTAGTGCAAAAGGAAGGTTGAAGTAACTTGGCATAAGCTTTGGGTAAGGTAAGTTAATCAAGGCCCATGTTGATCCAAGGCAACTCTGGGTGATGTTCAGGTGGGGTGGCGCAAACCTAGCCTATGTTTAGGTCGAGCTAAGTCGGCTTGACCCATGTCTAATTGACCTAATAACAAGGTATATTAGATCAATTTATTGTATTTAATCTAATTGACAAAATGAATTTGATCTAGATTTAATACAATAAAAAATGGATTAGAAAGGAATCCAAATTTAATTGATCTAATTAAAATCGATCTAGATTATAGATTTAATCTATTTTATTATATCTAGACAGTATTTCAAAAAATTTAGTCATTATTTTAATCTAATTGACAAAGTGAATTCAATCTAGATTTAATCCAATTAAAATTGAATTAAAAAAGAAATATCCAAATTTAATGGATTTAATTAAAATGGATCTATATTATAAATCCAATCTATGTTATTAGATCTGTACTTCTTACTCTTAATTATACTTCATGTGTACCTAAATCATCAATTGCATAATACAAAATGAATATAAATTTCGTATTTCTCACAAACTTCAAACATCGTAAATTTAAAAGTAAAATGTCATCATATACAAAGTAAGCTTTATCATATAAGATTCCATCATCCTAATGCATGCATTTTCAATTTATAGCAAAATGCACATCAATCTCCAACATATATCATAAATGTAAGAACCCATTAATATATTTCTAATTTCTTATTCCTTTACTTTTATACTTCTAAAAAATAATTCAAAGAGTTAAACAGAGTTAGGAAAGTATAAACTTACTCCCAAAAATAGTCATTAGAAAATCAAATAATTCACTAAACACGTAGATAAATAAAAATGAATATATTTAAGTTAAATGCAAGAAAAAAAAACTTCACGAATGCAAACATCTATAGAACAAATTGAAATATGAAGGAAAAGAAAACATTCTAAAACAACAACAAAAATTGATGATTGGATATCCTTAATTCTGTTAAGTAAAAGATGAGAGGAGATTTTAGAATTTTAAAAAGGTATAAATAATATTAAAGAAGGAAATTTAGAGACATAATGAGATTTATAAAATAAATTAATAAGTAGTTAAAGTCATAATTTTTTTATTAAATATAACTTAAAATTTTAATATTTATTTTTCTTAAAACCATCCCTACTAAACATAAATTGGATTTTACATGACTAATATAGAGCATAAAAATATATTAAATAAAATTCACATCAAACTTATTTATAAATTATTGAATTATATTTTTGAATTTACACTGAATAATATAAATTATTAGATAGGATTATTTTTAACTATTCAAGCATATCTAAAATTACTTATCACAAATTTTAAACATAGATGGTGTAACCTAGAACTGTCAAAACAGGTAACTCGGCTCGATCTGGTCCGATTCATCACGGGTTGGTCCCTTAGTGAGCCAACCCAACCCAACTCATTTATTAGCGAGTCAGAAAAATCTGAACACGGCTCGACCCACCACAGGTTGTGGGTAAACGGGTTGACTCACTAGCCCATTTAATTACAATTTTTTTTAAATAAGAAAATTACAAACTTTCTATATTCAAATTTAAACAAATTTCCCTCCCAAAAAATGATGTTAAATTGAAAACAATTCAAAATAATAATAAAAAGTACAATATAATCCAAATGTCATCCAAAAACAAACACAAAAAACATACAAATAAGTTTCTTATATTCATCATTTTTGTGTTCCTTATCCATTTACAATATTAGAATCTTGAATAGATAAATCTACAATATTTTCTCTTGAATGACAGCACCGTAAATGAGAGCAAGTTCCGTGAGAGTGATTTGTGAGAGCAGAGGTTACTTTTTTTATATACGTGGAGAGAGTATTTTATTTGTTAAGGTTTTATAAATAAAATAATAAATTAAAAAAATAAAATTAGGTAGGCAGGTTGACGGCCAATCTGACCCACCACGGGTTCAACTCGCGTGAGCCGGGTTTAAATGAGCCAGGTTGAAATTTGACCCGCATAAGAGAAATTTAATTTTTTCAAATCCAACCCGACCCAAATCCGTGGTGAGCCGGATTAACTTGCGGATTGTGATCCATTTTTACGACTATAGTGTAAACGAGAAATGAAGAATTTTTTTATTTTACATTTTCTATTCTTTTACTGATTATAAAAATAACGCAAAAAATACAGTTTCAAAAAATAAACCATAAAATAAAATAAAAATGGACGAGACTTCAATATAAAAAATTGTAATTTATAATAAATTTTAAAAAAATTGTCAAAAATTAATAAGTCGTAAATTCAAATAAAGTTTCCGTAAATTCTAACGGATATATAGTAGATGAAAAACACAATTCACATAGTACCACGTTAATTTTGTTGTTAGGTGGGACCATTTCAGGTATAATTGTGCACACCTAACATAACATGTGGCCCTAACTTCCTTACCACAAAATGTTTTGACTAGACGTTGTTGACTATTAGTCCTATTTCTTTTCATTCCATTTTTAATTTTATTAAAAAGAAAATATCTTAAAATTATGTTATTTGATTGATTTGATTTAAAATAAAATATAGAAAAGATAAAATATAATGCGTAACTTTTTTTTTATAATTCAACTAAAATTTAGTATTCTTTAAAAAGTTCTGTAAGTCAGTAAACCTCTAAATATATATATATATATATATATATATATATATATATATATAAATATTCAGTTTTTAAGTTCGTTTTTGATACAAAATGTTCAAGGATGTTTTAAATAAATATAATGATGCTAATATTTTCATTTAATTAATTAATTATGATATTTAATTATAAATAATATTACTTGATTTTAAAGTAATTTTATAAATTTATTGAATGTTGAAGCATGTAGTTTTTGGGAAGCAAATTATTGTAAAACAAATAATAAAGATTAAAGATTTTGAGTGAATTTATGTAAATTTTATTTTATTAAATTGACTTTAATTACATATTTCGATATGTAAAAATGACTTGATGGTTGTTGGCTTGAACTTCCTACTATATTTGCTTGTTTTGAACTTCCAAGATGGTAAATACATTTGTTATTAAAATGATCTAAATTTCTTTACATGAAACATTATCTTGGTTGTCCATCTTTTGTCATATTCGCTGCAATGTATATTTGGGATTATTTCAATACAGCGTTTGTTGTTATTAATTTTTGTAACTAGATAATATTTGTGGTTCACATAATTTAGTCAATAAGATTCTTTGCATCTTCCAACCATTGTAAGGATTTAGTTAAGAATGTTTTGATGATTAATTTAACACTTTGCAATTGAAGTTACAAAAATATGTTGTTTATTTTAAAAACCTATGTAATAAATCATTTATAATTGTATACATACTAAGAAAAAAACCTTTTAAAAATATTATAAAATAATTGAGTATCACAAGCGATAATTGATTATTCTAGTTAATTTTAAAATTGACAAAAAAATCTCAAGAATAATCAATTCTCACAAGTGAAAATTGATTATCATAAAGAGAATGATTTTTGAAAAAATCTCTAGAATAATCGATTATCATTTATGACCATCAATTATCAATTGCAGTTGTGAAATGACTTTTAGTTTTCTGACCAACTTTCAAATTTAGGTCTATAAATGCTTTGGCTCCACACATTTTCAAACTATTCATTCTTTTAGAGAAGTTTAGTGCTTTTGTTGAGAAACTCTCTATGCTTTAAGAAAAGAGCTTGTAATACCTAGTGTTGGTATAAGGAAGTACTTTAATTAAGTCTATCTAAGTGAGTGTGCAGATCTTTTGTGGCTATGATAAGTTGTCCATCCTTTTATTTGTTAAAGGAAGTGGTATTCATCTATTGTATCTTCAAGAGAGGTGTTTTCTAACCTTTAATCTACTCTTTACAGTTGTAAGTTCTGGTTATTTTTAGTTATTTACTCTTTAGAGAGGTTAACAACCGAACGTATGATCTTTTTATCTAAATCGGTATAAAATTGCCTATGCAAGCTTCTCTTTCCCTACACTCTTTAACTTTATTACTTTTCTTATGAAATCAGTTTATAAAAAGAGAAAATTTTTAAAAGGCTCAGTTTTTAATAAGTAAACCAATTCACCACCCCTTTTGGTATCAGAGCTTGCTTTGATAGTTTTTCAAATATTTCAAAAATGGTGGGACAAAACCAAACCTTTGTTAAGCTATTATTTTCGACCATGTAGTGTAGGTTTGTTTAAGGCTTGCATTAAAGTTTAATTAGTATAAGGTTTTTTCTTAAGCTAGACATCCAAACTATGTGGAAAGTATGTGTCATGTGTCATGATTCCATTGGAGAGGATTTAGCTTTAGTAGTGGCCATATGACACTTTAGGAATGAGAGGATTATGCTTTATGAGTGGTCACATGTCCTCCCCTCATTGGAGAGGGACGCTTGTTCACTCCTTAGAGGGCCTCTTTTTTTGGCCAATGAGTGCATGGGTAAGAGAGCATGCTTTTAGGATTTTTAGGAGACACTCTTGGCTATATATAGAGGTGTCTCCTCTCTTGTAATCATCTTGGAAGTTTATTAATCTTATGTTGCACTAATTTGGCCATATATTTCCTAGATCAAGACTAGAGAAACCCTAGAGGCCCCTCTAGTCGCCTTCCTTCTTGAGTTGGCCTCACCTCTCTTGGAGCCACCAAACACTACACCACCACCACCACCATATCTCCTAGAGGCTGTGAGCTTCTACACTATCCATACCTTAGCTCATCATCCTTGGACCATTTACCACCATATTTTCACACCATCCATCCAAGGAAATACCTCTTTATGCAACCTCCTAGCTTTGGCCCAACCTAACATAAGGAGATTGTTATCAATAAATGTTAGACTAGATGAGCTTTGTTTCTCAACACCAAGAGAGGAGGGGAGGGGGGTGAATTGATGTTTTATAAAAATAATCGCTTTTGAAATCGTTTTCACAAATAATATGAATCTTTAAACCTTTCTTGAAGAACAAGCAATATGTATGCAATGTAACAGTATGCGTATTCGAATGATAACAATATGTAATCGATTAATGCAAAGAGATAGGGAGAAGAAAAATCAAACTCTGAGTTTTATACTAGTTCGGCCTCAACTGCCTACATCTAGTGTCCTTTCAATCAACCCGAGATTGAAAGCCAATTGCACTATAGAGATATGATTTTTACAACAAGGGCTTTACAACGAACAATCTGTCATAATGTAAATCACCTCTCTAACTCACTATTCTAATATAGCCAAATACAAAAGACTTGCAACAAGAACAATCCTCTCCTACAGTCACCCCTTTGAGAACCCTCTCAAAGTACAAGAACTCCTCATTCTTCTTCTTGGCAACACGCAGAGGGAACAACAACACAACATTTGTGAATCTTCTCCTGATCACACAGCAAACACCTCAGTTGTGTAGAAAGATCAGACTCTTCAAATCAATCAAGCTTGTCTCTCAAGAAATCTTCAAGACTAGTACACCACGTCAAGTTCTTGTTTCTTGGAGCATTTAATCACCTCTGTAAAAATTCTCTACTCAATCTAAATCAGATATGAAAATGTTAATCTCAATTGTCTTACAGAAATTCAATCAATGCGTCTATATATAGATTTAGTCAATTCAGACGCAATTAAATCGATTACTCCATTAATCTAATTGGTTACATTAAACACTTGTAACAGATTAACAACAATCAAAGCAATTAATTGAATGTTCAATTAATGTAATCGATTTTCATTAAATGCTTAGTCAACATATTTAAAAATATGACCGTTGAAACAATTATCACAAGCATGAAACAATTTTCAAATCTTCAAGAAACTTAATTGAATACATAATCCATGTAATCGATTAAGCTTCAAAACTTAGCATATTTTTGAAAACTTTTCTTTCCAAAATATATCACAGCACATTTGAAAAACATATGTGAAACACATGAGTTTTAATCAATTTACCAACTAATGTAATTAATTCAAAACTAGTTGTTTTGCCACAGTTTAAAGACTCGAGCTGTCTGATGATCTTAATTGATTATCACAACTCTGTAATCGATTAAGTCATACATATATGCTTTTGTGCATGTGGTTTTTCTATGTCCAAAATATATATTAGGCATACAAAGATATGATCACTTTTATAAACACAATCATATGTATCAATCAACATAATATGTCAAATGTGACAATCACAATATGCATGTGCAAATTTCACAGTAAGCATAAGCACATACAACACAATACATAGTATACACACATGTGTTTTTATTAGCAATGTGTTGTCATCATCAAAAACAAACATCAGGAGTGGGTTTATCTAACATTGTGCTCCCCCTATCAGCAATAAACAAAGCCCTTAAATGAGGAACCAAGTTACTTAACAATAACATAATCAAAACCCTCAAACGAGGCACCAAATTATCTAGATGATAACATAAATGAAAGCCTTCAAACGAGGCACTAAGTTATCTAGATTGTAATATAAACGAAAGACCTCAAACGAGACACCGAGTTATCTAGATGATAACATAAAAGAAAGCCCTCAAACGAGGCATTGAGTTATCTAGAAGATAACATAAATGAAAGCCCTCAAACGAGGCATCGAGTTATCTATATGGTAAATTAAACAGAAACCCTCAAATGAGACACTAAGTTACTTAGACAATAACAATAGCAAAGCCCTTAGATGAGACACCAAGTTACTTAAATCGTAACATAAGAAAAGTTCTTAAACGAGGCACTGAATTAATTAGACAGTAATATAACCTATAAACGTGGCACTCAAGTTATTTAGACGGTAACACAACTTAAGCCTGCTTAGATGGCACCTTAGCCTACCTAGACGGTAGCATCAAATTAAGGTTGCTCAGGCGACACACAAGCCTGCATAAGTTGGCAACACACATAAAGCTTGGCTAAATCAATAACAGAAAACTTGATCATATAAGCGACATCAGATCCTACCCAAGTTAGTAATTCAAAGAGCTCAAGACAACATCCATGTTCAAAGACGACCACCTATAACTCGACCAAACAACCAATCCACCTTGCAATGTCAAAGACAATCACACACAGTCTAACTGAACGGCCAATCCACATGCAAACCTAAATTCGACTACAACTCGGCCAACGAGTCAGTTACAGTCGCAACAAGTATTCCCTATGCGCTAAATAAAATTTCGAGCTTGGAGAGACTTATGCACTTACCTGACCCAATAAATATGCTAGGTGATGTTACCCAACAAGGCTCATTCAACATTATTGACCTAAAGTGATTACATAATATTCTAAGATATATTTGTTGACATAAATATTCATATATTAATAAAGCATATGACTAAATATCGGTATTTTGATTATGTTATGATATACCATATATCTACATAATATTTGGTTAATCAAGTAAGGTATCACATTATTATGATTATTCTTCTGATTATCATATATATGGTAAGCTATTATTTATATTGATGTTATTTAATATCTTCTTGATATTATCTTTTTTATCACATAAGTCATAGGATCTAGAAACTCTATAAATACACATGGTATTTCACTACACACACTCACTCATTCTCACTCTCTCTTTTACTCAAAAGATCTAAACTCTCTTACTGTCTTGAGTGTATGAGAATCTTTTGTAAGTGGGTCTTCCCCTATATTCTAGTCCTCAAGAGTATACATTAGAATTCTACAATCCTCTCAGATCTTAACCTATTTAAAGGTCTACACTCAAAATCTCGATAAGAACACTAATCTTCTTTTTCTTCCCAATATTTACTCTTAATAATATCCTTTCATGGTAACATATGTTTTTCTAGGTCAGAAGGTGTGAGAAAATGATGGAAGAGAGCTCCGAGAAGATGATCGTAGGCACGACGCGTACGCATTTAAGGTTCTCGAAACTTCCTCCAGTGAGAAATGACGCAGCAGAATTGATGATATTGAGAGAGAACGAAAAACAGAGAGTGAACAAACCAAATTTATGAACATATTCAAGAAAACCTTAAGATCTATGGTTTGTTCGGTGGAAAATCCCTAAAATCGAAGAAGAACGCAAAAAACCCTATTTTGGACCGTTGGAACCCTAGGAATGGAGAGAAGCTCGAAACTGACCAATTAATCGGAGGAATGGTGTTTTAAACGGTGAAAATGGAGGATTCAAGGGAGGAGAAGTGTTTAATCAGTCAAAAATCCAAATCAATTAGTGAAAATGAAGAAATGATGAAAAGGATGTGGAATCTGTGAAGAGAATAATGCTTACAGATGATGAAGAGGTGAATTTGTGAAAAATAATGGTAGATCTATGAAGAGGAATGTAACTTACAATGAGGAGCGAGAGAGAGAGAGAAAGAGAGAGATAGAAACGCTCTCGAGGAAGACGTAGATGAAGTGTGAAAATGAGATGCGCGAGTGGATAAGTGATTAAAGATGCACTGACATGTGAAAGAGGACGCGTGGCTACGGAAGGCGTAGCTGACGCCACTGGTTTGAAGCGGATTTGAGCAATGGTGATGCAGTGAAATGAGAGAGAAGCATTGTGGAAATGAAAAATGGAAGTGAGAGAGTGTACTTGGAAGGTGGCTAGAGGGAGTCTCTAGACTCTCTAACCTATGAATTTCAAGAGAGAATAGTTTCTGATGTAGAAAACTCTATTCTCATTTATCTCAAAAGTGTCCAGTACAAGAGAGGAGCTGGATATTTATAATACCCATGCTCCTTGCAAACTAAGCTACGAATACAATAAAATGTAAACATACAAAAAAAGAACACTAAAAAAGGTACGACAGGCAGGATTCCATCATAAACCCATCCTTTTCAAAATTATAAAATTCAAATACATAATTATTTTAACATGTTCAAATATGCAAACGAAGTGCATAATTATTGTTAAATTATAGAATTTTTTTTATGAAACTGATTTTAAAACAATATATTTCATTGTAAGTTTCACATCAAAGTGTGTGTTATGTACAATATATAAAATTAATTGTAAGTAATAATGACAAAGGCATGGACATTGTTTGAAATCACATTCACATGCATAATGGAAAATTTGGAATTAAAATTAGTTTGACTAATTGATTTTGTATGAATTCGAATTAATTATCATTGCATTCGCTGTGTTTAAGATTTTCAAATTTAGGCTAAACTATTTATATATCCACCATTTAACCCTTTTTATTTTTACTTTTAAGCTTTCAAAGTTGTGTTTTTTTTTTATTTCAGTGGGTATTTTCTCTTCTCGTGCCTTGCTTCTATCGAAATTCATTCAATGTCAAGGCAGAACTACCTTCGGGGACCTCTCAAAAATTTAAAGCTTTAATTTTAGGTGCTTTGATAGGTCCCTTCTGCATTTGTTAGAACTAGGACGTTGGAACAACACTATCAATTCAACGAAGGAACTAGTACACATATATGGATCAAGCTGGAAATCCAAATCCATTTCTAAATCTATTTCTAATTAAACTAAAACCTTTTTATAAATCTAATTTTAAAAATAAGATAACTATTTCATCTAATACATAAATGTATATATAAAAAATTAAATATATATAAAATAATATTGTACTATACCATATCAGACGAACCAAGTTAAACCAACCGACCAAGGAAATAACAAGCGTTAGGATTATACCGGTCAACATTTATGGGTAGTTCAGATAATCATTAATGGCTAATTAATATATTTAATGACTCTATCAAAAACAAATATAGGGCACTTATTGGTGATTAGCAAATTATATGGCACAAAGAGATATCGTATTAATGTGGGTTAAACAATGGTAAGGCCTATAAATACAGGTTTAAATGTCAGGTAAAAGGGATCTTATTCTAATTAACTCTGAGAGTACACTAAAAAGAAAACTTAAGCTTCAGAGTGTTTCTTGCAAAATCACTGCCAACTGGGAGAACTACGAATCAAGAGACCGATCAGACGAAGAGGCAAGGTAAAACAAAGTCAAAAGAGACCATCTCTCGGACCTACATTACCAAAACAAATATAAATTACCAAAACAAATATAAAGAAATAATATTATAATTTAATAATCTTAAAGAGTAAAGATAATATTATTATATAAAATCTTAACATTAAAAAGCAAAATCAATTCAATGGCATGTTTCAACTTATCTTAATTTTTAGTTTGGATTTACATGTCTCAACAACATTTGGTCTAGATTAATCCCTTTAATCTATATCATTTTACTTTGATTCTCCACTCAAAATAACTCTTAAAATTTATATTAAAATTCAAATTTAATAATATATATTTTAAATAGATTGGATATTTAATAAAATAAACTTAAATAAATTAGATCATAGCAAAAGTAAATTTGTTTGGGGGTATAAATGGAACTTTTCGCACTCCTAGTATTATATTAATTAGGTAATGTATTCATATAATTGTCAAATACATAACGAAATGTAAGATTAATATATAATTAATACGGCGCGATTAGTTATTTAATTATATAAACAACTATATAATAGTAAGTTTGTTTATTTTTCCTTATTTTTTACAGCATATTGACTTTTATTAATTGTTTTATAAATTATATAAGCAATAATGCGTTAATGACAATAATTTCTTTTGGTCCGTCAGATTTATAATAAAATTAAGATCGGTATATAAACAACTTTGAAAATAATTTTTGTTCATATAATCCTAGTTATTTTATGACTTTTGTTTTGCCAACTTTTTTATTTTTCTGATAGAAAAGGAACTTTTAGATTTTAAAGGTTGCATAAAATATAAATATTGAGAGACAGAAAAAGCTTAGTCTTAAATTTTCTATTGAAAATATTAAATTGGTTCTTGAAAATTTGAAACATAAAAATTGTTTATATCTATATTTTATAAATACGTTACTTTCAACTTTTTTTATTAAAAATCTTTTTTCCATTAGGATTTTATTTCTGTAAATTGAGAAAAGAAGAGTCTAAAAAATACAGTATTTAATATGCCCGTTAGAAGTTATATAGCTATCAGAATAACTTAAAAATGTAAAGGATACGAACCAGTTATATTAAAAATAACTTTTAAATACATATAATTTATAACTATCTATTCTTAATGTATTAAATAATATAAGTATTTTTTAAACTTTTAGAAAAGTTAAATCCTTACAATAATAGGAAAATGATTACTTTTAAAATTTTCTAGGAGGAGATAAATTTGATGAAATTAAAAGTATAAAATAAATAATAAATGGGTTTAATACCTATTTTTGTCCCTTTTGGGAGGGTTTGTTCAAAGTGGTCCTCTCTTTTTCAAAAAGTTCACTAAAGTCCTACCTTTTGCAAAAACTGTGCAAGTAGGTCCTTTTTGGTTACGACGTTAACTTTGCTAACGGCAGAGCTGCCCAGCTGGCTAATATCTGATGAGATGTAACGTTTTCCCTTTGCTGGCACTGTTATGTGTTTAAAAAAAATAATAAATTCTGACGTAGAATTTAATATAGTTAAGGTTAAATTAGAAATTCAATTTGGGGTAATTTTGGGTGGGTAATCTATAACACCAAATCGGGAATCCACCTCGCGATAGCTGTTTTGTTCCACCATTGAACCCTAATTCTCAAAGTCCAAATTGCAAATTTGCAAAAATCGCAGTCATGGAAACCTTGCAACAACAGTTTTGTTCCACAAATTCTAATTCGAAAATCTCAAATCATGGATCTGCAAAAATTGCACAACCATTCATGGAAACCTCGTGACAGCGGTTTTGTTCCATCATTGAATCCTAATTTGCAAAGTCCAAATTGCAGATATGCCAAAATCGCACAGCCATGAAAACCTTCCCACAACAATTTTGTTCCATCGTTGAACCCTAACCTTCATTGCACCATATATCAACCAAGGTATAATAGTTTCATTCCACCACCGTCGCCCATTGACGCTAGCAACCACCTTCACCACGAACTTGCAACCCAAAACGCGAAATCCCTGCACCTGCAACAAAACATTACCAGCACCAAATTACCCCAAATTGAATTGTAATTTAACCCTAACTATATTAAATTTCATGTCAGAATTTATTATTATTTTTAAACACATAACAATGCCAGCAAAGGGAAAACGTTACACCTCATCATATATTAGCCAGTTGGGCAGCTCTGCCGTTAGCAAAGTTAACGCCGTAACAAAAAAGGACCTACTTGCACAGTTTTTGCAAAAGGTAAGACTTTAGTGAACTTTTTAAAAAAGGAGGACCACTTTGAACAAACCCTCCCAAAAGAGGGACCAAAATAGGTATTAAACCTAATAAATGTTATCATATATGAAAAGAAAAGGGAGTGAAGTTAGGAAACAAGGGGTGCCACTAGAAATCTTTGAGTGATGTTCCTTGTGGAAACGGGGGACGTAAAAACTTCTCTTACTCTTCCTCTTCCTCTCACCATTCCTCTCCTTAATATATTTTCTTCCTCTTCTTTGGTGAAATAAGTGTCTAAACTATTAAAGGGGTATTGTAGAATATCTATAAATGTTCTTTGCTATTGTTTCAGGTGTAGGATCAAGTGACTTCCACGAACACACTTTCACATTTTCACTCCTGATTGTTCGGGTGACCATACTTGTCCTTCGTCCAACTTCCCTTTCGTCTTTACTTCTTCATCCTTACTCCAAGTTGATCTGAGATATCTGTCAAAGGTACTCTGTTACTTAAGTTAGTAAATAGTTCGTAAGGTCAAAGATAAGAGGTATGTGATGTATTTATTGTGAATTTAAGATTTTGCTACTGAGATCGGTCATCTAGCATCTGCTAATGCTTAGTCGGGCGGGTCTTGGGTTTGTTTCGCTTCATCTTGGATGTCTAACACTTTGGGTTGTCTGCTCCTTCTTATCATTTAAGGCCGAACAGTTATACGGTACAATCATACGGTACAACTATTTTGTTTTTCATTTTTTCTGTTTCTTCATTTTAACTTGCATCCATTGGAAGCTTGAAAAAAAAGGTTGTGGATTGAAACTTTAATTTGTGAAATATTTGATTTATATAAAAGAAGCTAATATTTAGGTTGAAAAGATAATGTGAGACATATGTATGAATATTTTCATGTGAAAGTTGTTGAGAATCTATTGTAGTGTAAATATGTGAAACGGTTTGATTTTGAGATGTATTGTTGACGCTTGAAATTGTGTATGAAAGATAGTGTTAAAGGATGTAGGAATTAAATGGAACTACTGAATGAACTAAGGATCTTAGAATTTAGACCAAACTAGTGATTTAATTTGAATTAACACTTTAGATGTTGACTTTAAACACACTATATTAAGTTGGTTAAATATAATGCTTTTTTATCATTAGAAATTTATATTAAATTTATTGAAATTTTAGAAATGGTGTGAATTTCAAGTAAGTTGGTAGAGGTTAGATGAAATGATAAGTATTTGATGAATAATGTGAAATTTAAGACTTTTATATGGAGGTTTTTTGTTTAAACAATAATACCAAATATCAGTTAATAAAAATGATAATGTGAAATGGAATTGTTATTGCTGAGTTGCTACAAGAAAATAAATGAATATACGAGAGTAAAATTGTAACATCCAAAAATTTTATACGAAAGAATATACAATGTATAATAATTACATTATTATTGCAAGAAATAAATATAGAATAAAAAAAATCATTAATTGATTATTTAAAAATAGTTATTATTTATAAAAATAATAATAACAGTAATAAAATTAATAATAGTGATAATAATATCATGTTAAAAATAAAATAACAGAATGATAATAAAAAATATTAGCTATAATATTTAGAAATAGTTTTTCAATACAACTTAGTTATAATATTTGTGAAATACTTTCTACTGTCTCATTTATAATTCTGCATCATCTCCTCTTTATTTGTGTTGTTATGATTGATTCTTTCTTATTTTTGAATTCATAATCTTTTTGTATTTTTTTTTAAAATAAAAATTAATAATGAATACTAAGTTATATATGAACACATTTCTTTATCAGATAATCAGCAATTGCGATTCACTTTCCTGACAAAGACAGATAATGAGATAAAGAATTTTTGAAATACTTATTTAAAGAAAAAATTGATTAGATGAGTTTTGATTCAATAACTCACCAACTCAGAATTGACCTTGTTTTCAGCTTCCTGGATTTTTCTAGCTATGGAAATTCCAATCCTGGCAGTTACAGCTTTATGATTATATATTGATATATATGTATATATTTTATGATACATATATATAATTATAAGATTTGTAAAAGGAAAATCTTTATTACATGTTTTCTTTTGTATTATAAATTTATCCTCTTTAAAACAATTATTATCTATACTTCTTTATAAAAATACTTTGTTTATAGGTTTAGAAGTGAATTAAAAATTTGTTTGGACTATTTTAAATTAGGAGAGATAATATTGGTTTTTAAACAATGGTTAAATTTGTTTGTAATTCTTTTAAAAATTAGTTCAATTTTAAGAAAGAACTAAACGTAACTTAGTTTGAAGTAAATAAGTATATAAATAAATCTTTTTCCTTGTTATCTTTTTAAAGGCTTTCTAAATGCTTCTAAGAATCTTTAACCCCATCCCAACTCCGCTCGCTCCCCCATCCCCCCAAGGGAGAAAAGTTATACTACTAGAAACAAAGAATAATTACATTCTATAAGTCCCATTGCATACTCCTTGATGAAGAGGGTGGGGACCCTCACAAGAAACAAATGATTAAATGAACAAAGAGAGAGGTATCTCCTAAACTCAAAAGCTAGGAATTCTCTTATATGTGTTCTTTTTGAAGAGGAGTACAAGAAAGTTCACACCTACAAAGGTGTAAAGGAAATGTGGGATGTGAGGTCCGAAAAAATTAGGAATAATTATAAATTATTTTATGTCTAAAAATGTAGGGTAGATGCATTTAATAAAGTATAGGTGCTTATATTATTATATGGAGCTAGCACCAAAATTAAATAGGTTGTATATAAAGTATAGGTGCATGCAATATATTTAAATGATGGTTTTGAAAAGAGAAAAAACGAAAATATGGTAACAAAGGAGAGATAAAAACAAATTTTCAAAATTCTATCACTGAGGATTTTTTTGGTAGAATGAGTATATTTTAAGGGTTATATTAAAGGGAGTGGAGAGAAAAAAAAAGGAGAGGAGTCGTGAAAGGGTTCCTTGAAAGAAGAGGTTTAGAGATTGGTTGCACCAGGGGCTCAAAGTGGACATGTACGAGGTGATTGGGAGAAAAGCTTTGGTAGTTGGGATAATTGTTAATGATATCGGAAGTGTACCGAATCGTATCAAGTAATAATAGTTTGGTAAGACCAAATATTGTTTCCCAAGAGACTCACGACACTAAATAGTCATGTAATATCTTGATTAATTAAGACTTAAGAACAAACTCATTTGTTTTAGAATGCGAATAAAAGTAAACATGAAGGCAATTTTGATCAATTGAAGAGAGACACAAAAGTGAATGAATGATTGGTAGAATATGAAATGAATATGTTGTTGGGGTTTAGATTTCACCTATCCACTCTCATGCATATAAGAATTCTTCTTCTTCATTAATGTTAGTGCCACTTTCTAATTTACTTAAAACTCGATGTCTAGGTGAAGAAAGTCTATCCTCAATTATTAGGTCATAATGTCTTGCATCCCTAATAATTGATTCTGCATTACATACGGATAGAAGCTTAAGGCAATAGTTCCCTTGGGAGAGATTCTCTAGATCTAGATTTCCCTGTATGTGTCCATATCAACGAAATCAATAATCATGCTGTGAATGAGTTAAACACGAGAATGCATAGAGTATAGAGGAAAAACCATAACAATTAATGAAAGAAGCATCTATAAATATGAATAAATTCAAATACATGAGAGTTTCAAAGGATTACATCTTCCCCCAACAACAAATAGAATTTAGTTCCCCATTAACATGGAGAAGCTAGATGTACAATGGAAATAATGAGATAGAAAAACCCTAGAAACTGAAGAAGGAAGCTCTCGCATCCAATTATGCCTCAAGAGGGTGAAAAAGTGTGTTTCTGCGCCTCTTCTGTCAAAAGATACAAACCCTAGGACATCCAAGTCCTTAAATAGAGCAGATAAAAAGTCCAACCCACATCGTCGGCGCTCAGCGCCCCAACTTTGGGCGCCCAGGCGTGAATCCGAAGATATTGGCGCTCAGTGCCCCTGAAAGAGCGCCCAGGCGTGAAACAGTACTCGAGAACTGGCACTCAACGCCCCAAGAAGGGTGCCCAAGCGTGAGCCAGTGGCCTTCAACGCTGAGGGCCTAAGAAAGGGCAGTCAGGCGTGAACCAGTGGCTTCTAGCGCCGAGGTCCCCAAAAAAGGGCGCTCAAGCGTCCCACGATCCTCCTTTCTGATGCTTTTTCAGTTCTTTCCGAGTTCCAACTCCGTGGTACTTCAACTCCTCTTCCAAATCATCCAAATTTCCTACAAAATCAAGGGAATCTAGTGATAAAATCAATAAATTCATCTTTCACTCTCTTATTCACACAACTAAAGCAAAATCATGATTTCAAGCAAGTTTCTAAGTCAAAAAGAGTGTATTTAGTATCAAAATTAAGTCACAGATAACAGTAAATTCAATCATTATCAATAGTCTTGAATGCTTTGATAAATTTGTTAAGATGGTTGGTGTTTTGTTTTGAATTCACATGATTTGTATCATTTCATGAATTTGGTTTGTTAAGTTTGGCATGGGATTATTAAACCAAGATGTTTATATAGTAAATCCTTCTGTCATGCATCATGTCTTGGCTTTACTTGGTGTTTTGGGTGCAACTTCTTGGAAGGGTATTTGTTGGCTTCTTTTCACTCAAACGTATGTGAACCTTTACCTGTGGATGATTTGCTATAAGTCATTCATGAATGTAGTTGGTGTTAGTAATAGGGTGTCGTTGTTGGGTCTTTTCTCGTGGTTGCTATGTATACTAAGTAACATGCACTTTCGTTAAGGCAATGGTTCTCTTTTTGTGTATGAAGTGTGGGATGGTTTCCAACTTGATGTTAGATGTAGGCATTGAACTTGACGGGTGTAATGAGTGGTTTTAAGGAAAAGTGTTGGTAGTTTATAAGTAGTTTAGGATTATGTGTAGTGGGTATAGAGGAACGAGTTTCATGATCCTCTTGTAGGGGTACATAGGTTTCAGTTTTCAGATAGGGTGGATTATCTTTGAGATAGGTTTTGAGTGTCATAGGTAGTATTCGAATGGGCATAGGCGTGGGTAGAGTTGCATGTTTGTGTATGTATACACATACAATATGATTAAGGACAAGGCTCTTGTGTTTCCTACTTTCTTTTCTTGATTTTTATGATGAAGCATGCATGGGTGGTGATACCTACGTAAACAGGGTTATATGCTTGGTCTATGTAGTTGTGGTTACCTATGATTACATTCCATTATGTCCATGAAAGCATGCGAGGGTATAAGTATGTTGTATAGGTGTAGAAATTATGGTTGGGCCTTTATGGGTGCATGCAAAGTGCTTGGGTTTCTGTGGAGTACATGGGCTCTCCAATTCTATGGTTTGGGGTTCATTGGATGCTTTATACATGCATTGTAGGGAAGTTCTTGGGGGGCACGGGACAGGTTGTTGTTAAGATGAACATGCAAAGTAGAGTTGATTCTATAATGAATATCTTGTGATAAGGTTACGTGTTCTATATGTATTGATACCTATGTATGGTGGGAGTGATGCATGGTGCATGAGGCTTTTGTTCATAAATGTACTTGATATGTATGTGTACTGTGTTACGGTAGGATTGTGGTAGGTTCATGATCTTAACATATGAATAAATGGTTGGACTGTGCATGTGTAGCAATAGGTTTCTTGTTTTCTTTCTTACGATGTCTTAGGTTGACATTATTTTGAAGAATGTTGTTAGGTTTTCTGGTATTTTTTTCACGTAACTATTGAAACAAGATTCTCTAGAGAGAGACTGGATCATCTAGAGAATCTTTGATTTTGAAGTTTAACAAAAAGTATTAAACAAAATAGTGAGTAATAAAATGTCTAAGAAAAAGAAAGAACATAGATACATCATGCAAAGAACAAAATAGTAAAATCCAACACTCTAATGATCACAAGAGAAAGTGCGTTTGAACATTAGAAAATGAACATCACAGAATCATATAGGCCCAAAACATCTAGATGTCCGCTTAGCTTGAAAAAGAAATCAGAAAGAAAAACATTTAAAGATTATAAGCATCTAATCATCAAGCCAAATTAGGGTAAAAGTCAAGGTTATGTCTAAAATTACATGAGATGTTAAACAACGAAAAAGATAAGCTAAAACGATATAAAAGTGTATGATCAATAGAAGAAGTCTACATACAGTGTGCCCAAAAATATACAATCATAAAGTAATAAGCATAAGAAATATCCAAGTAAATTAGTGAAGTATTGAGCGTAAGAATCAATCAAGTAACACATACCTTACAATGGGTATTGCCTAAAAGAACATAAGCGTAAAATAAAAAAATACATCTTTAGTCTAGAAGATAACACTTCACTCTCGACAAGATATATAATACAAAACACTAGTACTACAAGAAGAAAGAAAGCTTATTAAGATAAAGATCAATATCGCATAACATCTTCACATGGTCAAAGACTAACAAGCGATGAGCAAGGTAGATGATTAACAAAACATTTCCTTTGTGAAACCTGTATCGTTAAACAAAAAGGCCTCGTATGAAAGACAAGCGTTTTATGGCAAAGTTGTATCTAAATGCTTTGAGAAAAGCTTTATTAAACACTCTAATATATGAGTAAACGCACTACTAAATGATTTCCTCATACAATGCGTCAATATAAAAAATGAGAGTCTTGTTAAATGCACTTGTGTTAATGCTATGCTAAACAATGCTAGAAGAGCTCTCACTATAAGGTATAAAATTATGTTTTTGGTAATGTGTGCTAAAGGTACAAACACTATTCAAAAAACATATATTGAAAGATATCTTATTAAACGCGCTCTTGAACCAAATGAATAATTACTAAACTTTAGGAAAAGTCTCGCAAAGGCTAAACGATACCTTGTGTTGAACGATGCTTTCATCCAATTATGAAACTTTCATGAACTGCTTGGTATCTCTACAAGAATACTTAAATGATCAAATCTTGCTTGAACAGTAGAAGATTTAAAAAGCTTATAGTTGTTCTGAACGTACATTAAATGATATTAAATGCACAACGTTTGAAAATAACAATAGTGATAAAAAAGGACATATTTTCCTATATGCATATCTACTTTACTCTGTACTAATTATTTATGTCAAGCATCCACCTGGTCTTATATATAAGTCAAAAGTGGACGTTAGAGATAAAGAAGACATTCACAGAGTGCTCTCTTTATAAAATGTTGCACCAAAGAGATCATACTACCTAATTTTGATAAAGTAATGAAAAAACATATATGCTCTGACAAGTAAACTTCAAACTATCATGGCTACCTGAGAAAAAGTCTATGAACAGTTGAAATATCAAAGAGGATGTACTAAAAAAAGAATGTAAAGAAAAATTATCCTTGAGGAACAAAATTTTCTAGGGAATAGAGCATTATAAAGTAAGAAGCTTACATTTGTAAGATAAGAGAAAATTCAAAGAGTCTGTTAGATTGAGTTATATTGTAAACATATCCTCTTTAAGAGAGTAATCCTCTAAAGACTTGTAAGCAATCTGTTTGATTGCATATTCTGAAGAGAATACAAACACTTAATGCTTAACTTAGTGGGGTTAAACGTTAACTAGACGAGTTTGTCTAATGGAAACCAGGAGTGGGTGAAACTCAACTAGATAGTGTATCAGGAAAATACCGAGAATGTCTAGGGATATCATGAGTGGTGAAGAATATTCCACAACCAAGAGTGAGTGAAACTCGGTTATAGTCACAGTGACAGGGTTCACTAGGTTGACTAAGACAACCAAAAGTGGGTAAAACTCAACTAAACAATGTATCAAGAAGATATCAGGTGTGTTTAGGGATACCAAGAGTGGTGAAGAATATTGCACAACCAAGAGCGGGTGAAACTCGGTTATAGTTATAGTGACAGGGTCACTACGTTGACTAGGACAACCAAGAATGGGTAAAACTCAACTAGACATTGTATTGAGAAAATACTGGGAGTGTTTATACTAGGAGTGATGAAGAATACTGCATAACCAGGAGTGGGTGATACTAGGCTCTAGTCACAGTAACGGGGGTTACTGGGTTTGACTAATGTAACCAAGAGTGGTGCGAACGCAAATGTACTTTAATGAAAATCTAGTGAAACCCTCTAAGAAGTCTTGGAGGGGAACTAGACATAGCTCAGTTGAGTGAACTAGTATCAAATGCTAAACATTATACATTATACATGTGTAAACGCTATCCTAAATGCTAAATATTACTCTATACATAATATGCATAAATGCTAGTATAAGTACCATACCTAAACATTTATGAACGCCTCACGTATTGAATACATGTACGTATAATACGTACTCTCTTGTCTGTTATTTTGTTTTCTCTTTATATGCATAGATCATAAAATGACAAAGCTTTATTAAAAAGTTCTGCATCGGTTTAGAAGAACATTAAGAGATAGAAAAATATTATGGGAATGTTTTCTCAATGTCTTCCGTTTGATGAATCTGTACAAGCAACACAGTTGCCTCTAAGAAAACAACATAGCATCTTACCTCGTACCAAAAGGATACACACATATGTAAAAGTCAATGCTTTGAGTAACAAATCTTTTTCGAAAATACTTATATAAAGAGGATCACATGAAAAGAAAATAACAACAAGAATTATTTTTGCATACTCTTACTCTGCCAATTTTCTCTTAAGCGTGCAATCTCTAGTAGTCTTTGAAAAAGAAAAATGTTTGTTACAAGATTTTAGATATACTTTGTATTGCAAACTTATACTCTCTAAAAGAGTCATTATTTGTACTTGTTTTACGAAAATACTTTGATATTTTATATATTTAGAAGTGAATTAAAATATTTGTTTGTTTAACTCAGTGAAGTTAAACGATATAGTCAGTTGGATTATTTCAAATCAGAAATGGTAATACTTGTTTATAAACCAAGAATGGTTAAATTATATGTAATATTTTTAAACATTAGTGAAATCTCTTAAAATTACTTAAAAAAAAAAGACATAACACAATTTAGAATGAACTAATATAAAAATAATTTTTCTCTCTTATTATCTTTTTAAAGATTTTTTAAACACTTTTAAAAAATCTTAAATATTCAGCACTGTCTACGTATACTCTAATCCTGCAAATAAAGTTTAGTATTATTAAATTAAAAAAAATACTTAAACTCTATTTCAACATTTCCTTTTTAAAATTTACCTCTGTTTCAAACTCATAAAAGTGTTCTAATATTAATATTACTGAACGAATAAATCAACTCATCGTATCTGTGTCAACTTTGTTAAAAGTTTCAAATTTGAATTATGAATTTACTTATTATACATGAAATATTCAGAAGATAAACTATCGTTTGGGTTTATTTTATTCAATTCGTGTAGAATTATTTTCTGTCATAAATACTTATAATATGAAATAAAAAAAAAAAAAACTAAATAAAGTGAACTACTCTGAGCATGGCAATTCTTAACATGCATTGATTAGAGATATTAAACTCAGTCTATAATTTAATTCTGTAAGTCAATTGAACTCATAACGGTAAAGTTAGGTTTAAGAAAATCCAATTATTTCTTTTAAATGTGATTAAAAAAATTTGACTTACAAAATAAACGGATTCAAACTTAATTAAAAGTAAATTGACTTATAACCTATCAATAATAATAATTTATTATTTTTTTATCATTTTCATAAGTTTTTCATTATATAATTATTTTTAAATATTAAAATGTTTTTCAATAATATTTAAATAATTTGAATATATAATTTATTTATTTATTAAATAAATTAACTCTTTAATTTTTAATTATTATTTTTATTATAATATTTGATTAAATAAGTGTGGATATTTTTTATTTTCCTTTCATACAAAAGGTGAGTTGAGTCAATCATCAAACCCAAATTACAAAATTTTTTATATCAGTGATAAATAAATCAATTGAAACTCAATATTTTTTAACTCAATGGTTGACTAGTTTTAGTGCCATTAACATTGATATACTAATACTATGGCAGAAAACGACAAAAAAGATAATAGAACACCATAATTCATCCAATCAAAAGTAATTAAAGAAGCATTTTATGTTGATAAGCACAAATATGTGGTGAATTATGAGATTAATTAGAGATTCTTAAGATACTAGTCTATTAGGTTGTTCACGTTACGTTGTTTTTTTGTTTATTGGATTATTTTTCATCTTTCATTCATTCTGGTTTGTGGAGTGAAAGTGTGGTTAACATGGAAAACTTGTAATGAGTGGACAATGGAGAATATGTTTGGTGGAGAAGTACACATGAAATGAAATAAAAAGGGGTTGGCATAAGATAAAACTTTCCTATTGAATGCATTTAATAAAGGGTGATAACTTAAATATTTAAAGCAATGGAGCAAATTGTACAATAATAAATGAGGTACCAATAAGATTTGACTGAAACAACATGTGAGAATGTGGAGGTTGGTTGTAATAATAATTATTTTCCTCATATTTTTCTTTTTAGGTTCAGAGGTTTTATTAGGGACCTTCTCTGTTAGAGAACTACTTTGATTATTGGAAAATTCAGATTTTGATCTACTTTTTTTCTATTAACTATTTTTAATATATATATATATATATATATAATTTTTATTAATTCTTAATTTAACTATTACTAATTTAAGTAATATTTCAAACTTATTATTATTAATTTAAAAAATGCAGTTTTTTAGTCTCTTGTGTTACGTTGTAGTGAACTGGTATTCATATTACTTAATACAATTATATCATTTATGGGTTTGTAATATTTTAAGGTAAAGATATAAATAATGTTAAAAAAACGAGAAAATCAAGAAAAGTTACTCATGTAGATTGCTTGGTCTTTTTAGTATTTAGGTAAAATACTTTTTTGTTCCACTTTTGGTTCGTAATATTCGAAATGGTCCCATTTTATTTTTCTGTTCAATGTAGTCCTAAAGAATATAATTTGTGTTCAATTTAATCATTTTTACAAACTCCGTTTAAATCGTTAATGACGAGATGTCCAACTGTGCAGTTAGAGAATGAAATGTCATTTATTGGCTGATGTGGAACCTTAAGACGTAATGAGGTGGATTTATTAATTTTGAAATTCTTTTTCTGATATTAGGCTTATTATTTTCAAAATTAAATTAAGGGTATTGATGTCTAAAGGGTTGATCATGGTTTGGAAGGGAGATCTACAAGATTGGGAAGAACATCAGTGAATCGCCCTAACAACACCCCATAGTCCAACGTTGTCGGAGATATCGCGGCATCCACTCGCCGTACCCATAAGCTCCTCCATTGTCGCAAACTTGTGCCACCACCATCCATTAGAATTCAAAAACGCAAGAACCAAGACCCCTAACTCCAAATTTCAAAAAAAAAAAAGAGAACAGAAGTACATGAAATCCACAAAATCCAATTTGAAAACAAAGATTCCAACTCCTCCAATCGCAACATCAGAAAAACCAAGAACAGAAACCCCAAAGAAAAATTCCCAAATTCAGAAACCCTAAAACCAAACCCCCAAATTACAAGATCAAAACCCTCAACCTATAGTTGCCAACCTGCAGAGAAGAAATAGAAACACAAGAACAACCCTAAATCACAAGTCAAGAATGAGCATAGACTGCAACGCATCCTCCCCGTGAGCCCTGGCGCTGCGAAAAAGGAGTTTCCGCCCTAGCCACCTGAACTCGCATCCCCAACGTGCAAAAACCGCCAACCAGAACAAAGAAAGATAAGAGAAAGGAAGCCTTCACTCCTTGTGACGCGAACCAGAACAAGAACAAAAAGGAAAAGAGATCAGTGTCTCCCTCCTACGAAACGAAGCAGAAACCGAGTGAAGAGAAGATGAAGGTGAGTACTCTTGCTCCCTTAATCTACTTCTCGTGAGACGAAGAGTCCCAAGATTGGGTTTTGTCCGACAGAAAAAATGATCAAAACAAAAGAGAAGAACCCAAAACTGGATTTGGCTGTGAAGGAAGACAACCCAAAATAGGGAAAAAGAGGTTGTGATTAAGGTCCTCTGAAACTTCCAAGGGGATTAACTAAAACTTAGAGAAGATAATTTTGATTTAGAATTTAATTAGGGTTCAACTTATTATAAATTTAATTTTTAATAATTCTTAATTATAATTAAAAGAGAATCCTAAATTTCTAATTAATCATATTTAAAAGGAAACCGTAATTATTTTCAATCTCACTTTCAACTTTACTAGGATTACACGTCAGTCAATAAATAACATTTCATTCTCTGACTGCACAGTTGGACAGTTGACCGTTAACGATTTAAACGGCGTTTGTAAAAAGGACTAAATTAAACACAAATTACGTTATTTAGGACTACATTGAACAAAAAAATAAAATGGGGACCATTTCAAATATTACCAACCAAAATTGGGACCAAAAAAGGTATTTTACCTAGTATTTATTTCTAAGGTAATTTTGTTACACCATAATCCTAATATTTGATATAGTAGATATAAGGGTTAAATATGTTTTTAGTCCCTCTTTCAAAGTAAGGTACATTTTAGTCATCCTTTTTAAGGAAATTTTGATTTTAGTCCTCAAAAACTAGCACCGTTAAAAATCAGCTGATGTGTCTAACGTCTCTGTCCACGTCTGTTCACAGCTTTGCTTCCTCTCTCTTGCCACATGTTCACAACTTTACTGGAATGGACTTAGGATTCTTTATTAGAAATTTAGGGATTTTTATTCGCAAATGAAATTGGAGTTCTTACACTTAAAATTAGTAACAACTATCTTCGAAATACTTAGGATTCGTGTTCGTATTCATTCTCTGAAAGAAAGGCGATTTTGTGTTGTGGTTCCATTGCGTGTGCATTTTGTGTGAAAGAAAGGCGATTCATTGAAGGTAATTATCTAGTTTTAGTTTAATGTGGCTTGTTTGTTGTGCATTCTCTATGTAATGAGGCTAGTTTTCATTTTACCATGTAGGAAAAATGGTTTTTGATGTTTCTCTACATCTAATGGGGAAGTTCACGAAGAACAAGGGACTAGAATATGTGGGAGGAGAGATACATGTTATTAAAGGAATTGATCCCGACATGTGGTCATACTTTGAAGCAGTGGGATTTGTTAGAGAATTTAAGTTTGATGGAGAGTTCAAGCTATGGTGCAAGGAATCGAAACAAAAGGCAATGAACAACCTCAAACCACTCACAGATGACAGTGAAGCAATGTTGTTGGCTAACTATGCAGAGGCAAATAAGGAGGAAGTTGAAATCTATATTCAACATCTCCAACCCAGTCAACCAGTTGAAATTAATTTTCTTACATTTGGTGAAGAGGTAGATGAAATACAAGTATAGGAGATGGAGGAGAAGATGGAGGAAGAGGTTATTATGGATGAAGAACATGGTTATGTTGTTGAAGAAGGTGAAGCAGTGGATGAAGAAGATTTTGGTGGGGTGGAGGGAAATGTGGAAGTAGAAGAATTCCTACTGGATGATGAAGAGGAAGAGGGGAATGTTGAGGGAGAAATGGTGGAAGAGGAAGAGGAAGAGCAAGAGGAAAAGGAGCAAGAGGAAGAGGAGGAAGGGGGCAATGTCGTCGAGGGCGAAGGGGTGGAAAATGTTGATGATAGTGAAGAGGAGAGAATGGCAAATGATGATGATGGGTTTGGGATGGACAATGAGACAATGGAAGAAGAGAGAAGAAATATTAATCATGTTTTGGATAGGTGGAAGGGAATGAAAAAGAAAAATAAAAGTGTTAGGAGCATAATCGAAGATAGTGAGGGGGCATTTGTGATTAATAAAGAGGTTCGAGAGCATGATTTAAATGAAGATTACAATACAGATGAGTTGTCTTCAAATGTAGATAGTGATGAGGATGTGAGGGAGAATAAGGTGTAGTTTCCAAAGTATAGACCAGAAGATATGACGAAGGGCTTCAAATTTAGATTGGAATGGAGTTTAAGTCTTTGAAAGATTTTAAGAGTACGCTACAGGAGCATAGTGTTTTGAATGGAAAAGAAGTGAAGAATGATTTGAAAAGAGTGAGGGCAGTTTGTAAGAAGGGATGTGGTTTTCTTATTATGGCTAGCAAGGTAGGAGGTAGCCAAACCTTCAGAGTGAAAACTCTAGTTGAGCACAAGTGTGGAAGGGTTTTTGGTAGCAAAAGTGCAAGTGTACATTGGATTGCACAGGTTTTGGTTGACATATTTGTGAATGTAGGAGGCATGAAAGTGATCTAAATCATAGATGAAATAAAAAAGTCATATAGTGTTGGAATAACTCATTGGAAGGCTGGAAGAGCTAAGAAAATTGCAATGGATTCTTTAGTGGGTGATGGAGAACGACAATATGGTCTTCTTTATGATTATGTGGCTGAGTTGTTAAGAGTGAAGGCTGGAAACTTCAAGATTAAGGTCAATCAACCCCAACCCACCTTGCCACCAAGGTTTGGGGTGTTTAGATGGTTGTAAGGATGGGTTTTTAGGTAGTTGCAGACCATTTATTGGGGTAGATGATTGTCACTTGAAGACAACATATGGAGGTCAGTTGTTAGTTGTAGTAGAAAGAGACCCTAATGACCAGTATTTCCCACTAGCGTTTGCTATGGTAGAAAATGAATGCAAAGACACATGGAGGTGGTTTTTGACACTGCTGCTTGATGATATTGGAGGCATAGATTGTCAAAGGTGGATCTTTATTTCGGATCAGCAAAAGGTACATTCAAATTTTACTTTAGTTTAAAATTTCATTTGATTATGTAATAATGGATGATGTAATATGCTTGTAGGGATTAATGTCAGATTTTGATGATATCTTGAATGGAGTGGAGCACAGGCTGTGTTTATGCCATTTGTACAACAATTACAAGAAGAAATTTGGTGGAGGCCTGCTCATTAGAGACCTTATGATGGGGCTGCCAAGGCAACATACTTTAAGGAATGGAAAAAAAAATGGGTGAGTTAAAGAATGTGAATCTTGATGCTTTCACAGGACACAAGAGGTGCATCTGCAACAACAACTGCATCAGCTGGAAAAGGAACATCTACATCAACTGCAAGGGGAGCATCTACATCAACTACAAGGGGAGCATCTGCAAGAAGAACTACATCAGTTGGAAGGGGGGCATCTGCATCAGTTGGAAGGGGGGCATCTGCATCAGGTGGAAGGGGGGCATTTGCAGCAGCTGGAATGGGAGCAGGCAGAGATGCATGGGCTGCATCAACATCACAACCTGGAGGGGTTGCAAGTATGCGTGAAGGGGGAAGAAGAACATCCTCAAGACTGGCTGGACAAATTCTAGGGTCTCAAGCAAGTTGCAATTGATTTTCTAGTGTAGGAATATGACTTTTTGTACTCAATGTGACCCACTTAAGAAGACCATTAGTAGTGGGCACAGTATTTTGGACCATTTCTTTGTCCTGTTGTAGCACATGCAGTGTTATTTAAAGTATGCTAGGACCACCTTTTGTACTACTTTTTATTATCGAATGCAATGTTCAGTTTTATTGTACTACTTTTTATTATTTAAAGTATGTTAGGACCACTACAATGACCAGTTTCAAATCTGTTTCAGCTGTTTCATTGCATAAATTGGTATAACAAAGGTGATTTTTAGAAATCTGTTGTTTCTGTGCTGTTTAAGAGTTTGAGCAAGTTTAAAGTGATGATTTAAAGTTGCTAGAACCGTTCATTTGGTCAAAACTTAGCCTATATGCATATTTTCATTTTATACCATCACTTTTTGGGTTAAATTGGAAGTGAACCAATGATTTTTAGTTGGAATCAGTTTCTGAGTTGTTTAACAGTTTGAACATGTTTAAAATCATCAAGCAAAGTTGTTTAGTCATTCACTTGAGCTGTTGAATCACTCCCATTTGCTTTTGGGTCCAAAACCACCATTTCAGTCCACTCTTTTAGGTGTAGAATTCTATTTTTCTGGTGTAGATTTCTGTTT
This sequence comes from Vigna reflexopilosa, assembly GCA_027742785.1. Classification (NCBI taxonomy): domain Eukaryota; kingdom Viridiplantae; phylum Streptophyta; class Magnoliopsida; order Fabales; family Fabaceae; genus Vigna; species Vigna reflexopilosa. The sequence continues at coordinate 19,861,270 of CM050932.1, forward strand.
TTCAGCTTTTGAGTCCAAAACCACCATTTGCTTTTTGAGATATTGTGATTCTATCACAAAAAGCATTGCAAACAAGTTTATTTTCATGATTTAAACATGTTAAGATAAAGAGAATTTGATTTTTAATCATCCTCTGCATTTTGACTACCTAGACCACCAATTTTAAGGCTATTTTTTTTCCTGAAAAAGCTGTTGAATCATTGTTTTTATGTCTTGATTCTAGTTTGGTGCATTCTTTGTACAGTGTGTTTGAGCTACTGTGACATCTGTTTTGGTGCATCCACAACCACAAAGTAATAAGCTTCATACAAATTAACATAACAACATGACGAATCTAATTAGACTCATTCATTTCAAATCACAGCAATAAGCTTCTACAAATTAACATAACACAAACATAATGGCATAACTCAACTTCAAAGTTATGCTACATCACAACATTACGAATCTAATTACAATTTAACTTGAACACAAACATAATACATAACATCACTGTCAATGCCCATGACAATAGAAAGAACACCAACATCATTTTGAAATTTTTCCTCTCTTGCTCTAATTTCCTCTTCGACTTATCCTTCTTCTTCCTTAGATCTAATACAACATTTTCCATACAAACTTCAACTTTTTCACTCTTCCTTTGTAAGCTTCCTTCAACTTCATTATGTCCTTCATCAACCCATTCAAAGTAGTTACAGCTTGCATTACTCTGCAAAAGAAATTAAAAATCAGTAATACAAACTTCATCACAATAAGTAAACCATTTTTTCTCACTTACTGCCCAATTTCTACATCTATAAAATAGTCTCCCTCTGTTCTTCAATATAGTTGCCTTCAACACCAACAATCTTTCCCCACAACCACACATTTTTGAAGCTAAGTGAGAGGAGGATCGATGTGTTTGGGACATTCCTGAACCAATGCTCCTTCGCGAGCAACAAATTCCTCCACTGTCACCTTTCATTTTCCTTCGAAAGTAAATAAAGAAAGAACCCTTTAGTCCCAACCAAAAACCTAATTCGAAAAATCTATCCATTTATTCACATGAAAGAGAAATATGAACTTACTATACCAATGTTCAACAAGATCTAATATAACCTTTTGCTCTTGAACCTCCTTTCCACCTTAAATGATGATCTCATCTTGATCTCGTGTTTGCTCTTCACCCTTTCACAATACACTTTCAAGCAAACTTTACCAATCAACCTCGTTTCTCACTTTGCATTGAAAAATACCAACGTGGCAAGAGAGAGGAAGCAAAGCTGTGAACACACGTGGACACGTGGCAAGAGAGTAAAATCAAAGTTTTCTTAAGAAGAAGGACTAAATGTACCTTACTTTGAAAGAGGGACTAAAACCAAACTGCTTGAAAGTATATGGACTAAAAACATATTTAACCTAGATATAAATATAAATATTTATTAAAAAAAGTAAAATAAAATTTGTATTGTTATTTCTACACATATTTTTCGTTTTTTGAAATTTATATATCAAATCCTTCCATCTAAATATTCAAATGATTTTTTTTTTCATTTTTAATTTCAATAAAAAATATCTAATTTAAACTTATAATTTTTTAAAATATTAAAAATGTAAATCAAAGTGACACTTGTAATTTTTGAATAACTTAATAAAGATGTGAAATATATTAAGTAAAAATTACATGTTTCATTTTACAATTACATTTTTAATATTTTAAAAATAATTATAAGTTAAAATAGGTATTTTTTTAATTTAAATTGAAAAAATTGAATTAAAAAATAAAATCAATTTGAATAATTAGGTGGATTGATTTAATATATAGATTTTAAAAAATATATATATATTTTTTAACATGTATATACAAATTGTAATTTAATTACTAATTTGGTCTCATTTTCAAGAAAGACAACATTATTTTAAAAAAAAAGATTAGAACTCGATTGAATTTAAAATTCAAATAAAGAGACTACTAAATTGAATAGAAAAACTATCATGTAATATGTGACATTGATATATGATAGATATGACACTTTCATTACCATAATAGTGACTTGATATGTGAAAAAAAAAAATATAAACACAACATTAATTCCAATCTAATGGAAATGACCGAATTGGTCTATTTTTAATATTTAAAGAAAGTAATTAAATAAGAATAAGTGGTCTAATTGATTTTTTTTTTCAAACTATTAGAGAGAAAACATGATTATAGTCTAAAAATGATTCAAATATACTTTTTATAGGATGAATTCCAAACCCCATAACTTAAAAATTGACCCCATTCAGCGTTGGTTATGCTTAAAAAGTTGGTGGTAGTTTTATAATAAGTATGAGTAGATATTACATATCACCACACCACACATTGTGAGAAGATTGCAGGCCCATCACACTCCTTGATGTGATTTCTTATTGTCACCATTGTATTCCAGTGTATGTTGTTCTCAGACGCCACCATTCTCCACCACAAAATTATTGCTACAACAAGAACTTAGTTATATTGAATTATTTATATAATTTAAAAAAAATTATGTGTACATAATTAAAGTAGGTTAATTTTAACTAAATGTTTATTAAAATTAGAAAGAAAAATAGATTAAATTTATTATTTATTAATATTTATTTCATTTCATTGAAAGTATAGATTTCTTTAATTAAATTTAGCTTGAAGTATATATATATATATATATATATATATATATATATATATATATATATATATATATTGTTTGTATTAGTGTGTGACGTTAATTTTTTATATTTTTTTATCAATAAAATAAATAAATAAATAAAAAATAAAATAATTTCCAATAATAAAAGAAATATAAATAAAATAGAAAATAATAATATCAAATAATTAAAAAATCAATTTATAAGACACTTATGAATAAAATAAGATAAATATTAAAATAAATTTCAATTAAAAAGTTATACTATTTAGTTTAAAAATTAGTACAATTCAGTTTAAAATTAGTATAGTTAGTAGTTCAGTTCAGTTTATATTGTAGTTTAGTACAGTTCAGTTTGATAAAACAAAAAACAGTTCAGTTTAGTTTGTTTGAATTGTTTTACAGTTCAGTTCAGTTTAAACAAACTAGTTTTTAGTTCAGTACAGTTTTTAGTGCAGTTTTATTTGTCCACCCATATATATATATATATATATATATATATATATATATATATATATATATCTTTTTTGTTGAAATTTAATATTTATGTTTATGATATGTTGATTATTGTTGTGTGGTTTTGTATATAAAGTCAAGTGCAAATTTGAAAATTGTAATACCAGGATATGTTTTAACTATGAAACAGTATGTTTTTTTTTTCTATTTAATATATTATATATTACCAATGACTTTTCCTTTTAATTATATTAATTTATGCAATTTTTAAGATGGTAAATTCACTTTATCTTCACATAATGTGTGTCTGGGATTTATTCTAAGGTATTAATTTATCTATGAAACAATTATAAGCATTATTTTTTCATAAATTAGCTAAATTTCACATATTAGTGGAATAGAAAACATGGAATCTTTGAAGATGATTATTTGTTCATGCATAGGATGTGGACCATAAAATCTGGGTCAGTATTTTTTTTTATTCTTTGAAACAAGTAATAAATTACTTCAAATTTTATGAAAAAACTCATATTTGGTATTCATTAATGTTATTATAAAAGAAACTAATATTTATTTTTCGTTGTAACTTATTTTTTATGACTGAAGTAAATATACTATATAAGAGATTTGTCATAAATGAGTACTAGATTTTTTATATGTAAGATATGTTTGAAATATTGTATAATTTAGGTAATATGTTTTGAACTAGTTAATTTATTTTTAATTAATAAATATGATTAGTTTATATAGATACATATGTATGACAACTTTGAAATACTTGACTACAACTTTGATGTATTTAAATAACCATTGATGATTAAGTAAAATTTTAGTTGAGTAGATTAATATTAGATTTTATTTTTTTTATTATTTATTTGTAATTTATGAAATGAAATATGTTCTCTACCAAACATTTAATTTATTTGTTGGAACAAATATTAATCAATTTTGTTAGTAACAAATGTAACATATTTTAACTTTTCATTGATTTAGTAATTAGTGTAAAAATTTTGCATTGATCAATTTATATTAATAACATTTAAATTAGATCTAAAGCTATGTAAATATTCATAAATAGTCTATGTATTTTTCTTTAGTAATAAAATCTTAAGTAAGAAATTAATTAATTTATGTAATCAGTTATATATTTATAATAAATTATATTTTATTCAAATTGTATTAATGAATGCAATAGATGTCAACGTTAGCTCAAAACAAATATGGTGATAGAAACTTTGAAATACATTTAATAAATGCACGTTTGATGCACACATTGCACTTTATGCATGGGCATAATATAATATAATAAATAAACAAAACAACAAAAATAACATTACATTCCAAATGCAATTAACAAATTTCTTGTTTCAGTTAAAGATAACTTTGAAATACTTGAGTGCAACTTTGATATAAATATTGATATTTTAGTAAAATTTCAGTAACTTTGAGTAGGCTAATATTAGATTTTAATTTTGAGTAGGACAATCAATGAAACCAACTAGTTTCAATTAAACAATATATGTTTTCTTGTTTTTTATTTTTCTAGAAATTTAAGGGCTCAACAATGGTTGGTTCTAAATATACTTTTTCTTTGTAGATTAAATAATCTCCTAATATTTAGGAAGCTAAATAAATTTGTCGGGTCATTTTGAAATATTGAACTTTTAATTTGAATATTTAATAAAGATACCTTGAGAGTTGAGATCAATGTAGCTAGTTCTATTTTAAATTCAAATCTCCCTAGGTATCATATGATGTCTAACATCCCAATAAATATAGATTTAAAACTATACATATGTCAAGGAGTTATCAGTAATAATATGATAGAACAATGGAATAAACCTAAATACCGAGTAAGAATATATAAATTATACAAGTATTTAAAACTGTACAAGCACCGATCGGTATTATATACATATACCGAACGGTATTATATACATCAATACACCGAACGACTTCTATTCAGAATAACACTCTACCTAAAAGTCAGACGGCTCTAGGCTAACTTTAGATTCGACGTTTCCAAGCACTTCCTCCAGTGAATCAGTATCGCCTTCTGCTCACATCCATTAGATGATCATTGCAATGAAGAGAAAGACCGAACGGTAAAACATGACAAAGAAAAAAAACATAGTAAGGTAAGCTTATGTAATTTAATTTATCCAATTAACATATCAATTAAACAGAAGTGAAAATAGGTAGACATAGACATCTCCATTTATACAATCATCATTCATTATACATAATATCTAAACACACAAAATATAAAAGAACCGACCACTGTACATTGACTGTCCGGATGGTATGAATTATGTAGTTACGACGTTTGTGCATCCGGGTGGAACCTAGCTGGGATACACTCAACAACTGCCACCCGAGGTTAGTCCAGTGAAGCTTACCTCGGTACACCAATACCCTGAGGCTAAAGGACCTTCTACCATTCTCACACATGATTTATTCTTCTCTACATGAGAATGAATAATCACAGAATATCAGGATAAACGCTAGCTTAACTTAGTCATATTCATACGTTACCATTCAAACCAATCATGAGACATCCCTCCTTGGAATTCTCTTTCATAATGATATAATAACATACATCTCAAGTATTCAACATATATAATCACCTTTAATCAATATTTCATTCAATGAATAATTCAAAAGACAATATGGAAAACAAAGGTAAGAATATTCTTAACTCATTAACACAACCAAATTGCCATATAACCAGCTGAATCCAGTGCGAGTCAATTACCATCTAAAATATAACCCTAATAACTTGAATTTGAAGACTAAAGACTTAGACATAATGTTTACACCATAGGCCGAAGGTTTTAAGCTTAGGCCGAACATTTTAACTATAGAATGGATTTTTCTTCAAGGAATCGAGCGTCAGTAAGGAACCGGACGCTACTAGAATCAAGTACTAGTCTAAGACCGAGCACTATTAAGACCGAGGGCCAATCTAAGTCAAACGCCGAGCGTTAATCCATAACCTAGCTCTGTAGAATCCAACACTTTAGTTTATTATCGAGCGCCACTTAGACCGAGTGATAGTTTATGACCAATCATTGAAGACGAAGTCGAGCGTTTAAAACTTAACACTCTTAAAGGCCGAATGTCAATATATGACCGAACGCTAAATTTATTTTTGTAATAGACTGGACCGACTCTTACGTCAAAATAGGAACCTGTATTGAATCGAACGTTTATTTTTAACATCATGATAGAGAACCGATGAATTAAGACACTCTACAGGTTTAGAATCCAACCTAAAACCGAACGTACAATTGTCAAACCGAGCGACTCTCTGTATCAGATACCATATTCTACAGAATGCCATAGAGTTAAGACTCAAACATATTCTTACCTAGTTTTTATGCCATATATCAAACATTGTTACATACAATCAACATATAGTATTTCAACAATCAATCTAAAGCATTAAATATACATATTCCAAAACATTCACCGATTTCAAACAGTTTATCATAACTAAATTATATAAGTTTTCCTTACCTCGTAACCGAACGGCTATTCACTTAGCGGTAGAATAATTTTTTCCTCGAACTCCTTTCTTCCTAGAATTCCTACTTTCCATTACCCAAAGAAGAGACCAAAACATGATCAGGATTCTTGTTACGAAGAGATAGATGAACACATGAAACTAAAATTTAGCTTGCATGTGCTCGAAGACAGTTTTCTCAAGAAAGATAGGAACTTACCAACTCAAAAATCAAAATCTGATCGGTGTAGATGGAAGGGCTTGATAGCAGGAGTGCTTAGGTGCTGCCTGAAAGATGATCGGAACAGTGAAAAGGGTGAGAATTTTAGAGAGAAGTTGTATAAGTTTTCAAAGAGAAGGAGGATAAAATGAAGTTCTGAAGGTAGAAGAAGAAGGTTGTGTGCAGAAGAAGTGATACTGAAATTTGAAATCTCAACTTAAATACTACCGCCACAATCGAACGATCCACTCCTTTGCAGCCACCTGTTTTCCACTTTCTGAATTCGTCATTCCCTCTTGTTACCACATGGAACCCACTAACTAAAAAATTAAATGGGTGTGACAAAAAACATTCTTTCAATAATATCACTTTTGAAAAGAATAGGAAAAAAATATTAATTTTTCATTAGTTTAAAACCTTTATGCTTTTAATATAATTATCATTCTATAAAAAATGATGGTAAAATTGTAAATAAGCGAGTTATTTGTACAAGGAATCTTATATAGTAGAATTCATGTAGAATATATTATATGTGATTTATGTACAATGAGCTCTTTATTTAAGTCACTTACATATGATAAATAATGTGGGATTTATGCACAATTATCTCTTTATTAAGTGTGATTTATGTAGAATATAATGATTGATTTTGTAACTCTTCCTCTCACTTTTTCAACATAAATGATGATATTTGCATCAATTTCAAATTGATGTAAAATATACAAAGTAACTTACATAAAATGTCAATAATAATTTATATAAAAGTCTCTATTTAAATAATACTTATATATAGTGAACTTATTGAATGTGTAATATTTTTAAAATAAAATATACAAAAATATAAATAAGACTCAGCAGAACAATAAAAAATAAAAGAGATAAGATTATATTCATTATTCATTTAATATTTATATGGCAGAATATAATATGTGTGATACTTAATATAATGGTAAAAGCTTGTCATTTAGGTTAAAGAGAAGTATATATTTTATCAAATAAAACTCACTTGTAAATCAACTTTTTTTTTTATCAAATCATAAAAAAAATAAATCATTATTAGATTGTTTCAATTATAAAGAATGAAACAAGTATATAGTTTATTTATTTTCAAGTGGTCTATTATTAGTGAAGTTCTTTTGTAAAACTTAGTTAATCACCATAAGTGCAAGATTGAATTATCTGTTAAATAGCAATTAAACTCTAGCAATGCTTCAAAGTTGGACATATTAGGATAGGATATAGCAAGATCGGATTTTTCATCCTGCACCCCATTATGACTAAATGCACCCTCATATTAACAGAAAAAGATTAAAATAAAATAGTCTTTCATTTCAGCACAACAAGGGAAGAAGAAGAAGAGAGAGAAATCTTGTTTCTGAACACATTTTATGAATTTAAGAAAGCTTCTTCCAAAAAGTTGATTCTAAAAAATTCATTTTGGAAAATATCATATGTGTTCTATAAAACTTGTGCCAAAAAATTTATTTGTAATGTACCTTTTGTGTTCTAGAAAGCTATTGTCTAAATGTTATGTCAAATGTTCAGTTCTGAAAATTTTGAAACACTTGTTTTAAAATATTTAAGAAACAGATAATTCAAAAAGGTAAAGTGATCATTTTTGAAAAATATAAGGGTGCAGGAAGAAAAGGCCTTCAAGATATTATACAGTCCAAGATACACAGTTTTTTCCTTAAAAGATAAGCCATGGAATAATTTGGGAGATTTCTTCCTACATTTCCTACTTTCTTTCTGCACCCCTATAGTTTTAATGAAACTACTTAGTATCTCTTATTAAAAAAATTGTACCTACTGTTTTCTATTAAATTTGTATTATGTATTGTATAATAAAAAATATAAATTTTTCTTATAAATTATATAATCTGAAATATAACTTGTATTTAAAAATATCTTTAAGATTTTCATATAATCCTAAATATAAATTTGTATTAAAAATGCAAATTTACATTACAAAGTATCTACCGATTAGATAATACGAAACTACAATTAAACAGAAACTTACTTCCACTATCATTTTTTTTATTAATTTTAACAGGGGAATAATAATGGGGATGTTGGCAGAAATTTCCTATTAATTATACAAAATAAGAAGAAAGACCCTTGAAGAATACAAAATTGTCATTGTAATATTAAACTCAATCAGAGCTTTTTATTTTTTATTTTTTTTATATATATGTAATTATCTTAAAATTATAATTAACAACAGTTTGTACGGGTTAAGTTTGCTAATGAAAATGAACCTTCATGGAAGGGAATATTCTTAACATTTTCCAACATCTAAATAATGGGGTGAAAGTTTAAACTGTTTAGTTAAGAAGAAATAGGAAATAAACGAAGGGTTAAATATGTTTTTAGTCCTATACTTTTGGGCGAGTTTGGTTTTAGTCCATTTTCAAACTAAGGTACAATTTAGTCTTCAACTTTAGAAAACCCTGGTTTTAGTCCTGGTAAACTGTTTAGTTAACCAGAGTTTTCTAAAGTTGAAAGACTAAATTGTACCTTAATTTGAAAATGGACTAAAACCAAAATCGTCCAAAAGTATAGGGACTAAAAACATATTTAACCCATAAATGAAAAGAGAAGTACTTATGAAATAAACATAAACGAGTGAAAAATAATTCAATGATTTCAGTATTTTAAATTTTTTTATATTCTTTTTCTGTTATATCATACAATACAAATTAAATTTGGGTGTAATGATGATTTTAATCCTTAAAATTTTAAATAAATTTAGTTTTAACATTTCAAATTTAAAAAATAACATTTTCGTTTCTCAAATTTTGTGTTAATATTAGCGTCTCTTAACATTAAATTTGAAGGACGAAAATAATTTTTAATTTTTTGAAATTTAGTATTCAGGGACTAGAATTATATTTAAAACAAGAATTACAATCAAATATTTCAATTATTGATGCACGGAAAAGATAATGAAGAAATCAACTTATAAACATATAAGTTACACAATTTTTCCTATATCCTATTTATAGTTACACAAACTTTTACATCTCTTAATACACTTCAAAAGTTTGAGTAACATTTTCACATAAGCATTCACACTATAGAAATAAACTTATAAGTTTTATTTTTTATATTACGTACAATTATTGTTATTAGTTATAAGAATTGTTTGGCTTGATTAATTTATTTATTCTATCTTTTTTTTAACATTTGAAGAGAGAAAGTTTACTTTATATTTTATTATTCCTTTTTTCAAAAATAATATTACATAATATGTCTATAATGGATATGATTAAGTCACTCTCTTAAGTTAGTCTAAAAATTTTACGAGTGAAGATTTTTTTTTTTGACAACAACAAATGAAATTTTTACTCATTAAAATAGGTTGTTTTTTTTTCTAATCTTTAAAGCTATTGATTCTTCTATAACATTAAGTTATGGTTAAAAATAGAGAAAAGAGATTAAAAAAAAAAAGAATACATCTTATCTGAAGGAAAGAGAAGAGAAGAGAAAAAGGAAAAGAGATACTCTCGAGCTTAAGCGTCAAATTTCTTATTATTGTAAGAGAGTAGAGAGAAACACCTGCAAGTATTTAGACTACATTGTATTATAATCAAATCCTCTTGTAAAAAGATTTAGTTTGAATTGCTTGTAAGCAATCATTGATTGCAATTTTGAAGAGAATTAAAATACTTACAACTGGACTATTTTGAGTTTAGGAATCTAGGCGTGATACTCTAGTACCAGTAGTGGTTCGAATACTAAAAGGAAATCTTGGCAGAGAGCTGAGTACAAGGAGTGGTGCGAATATTCAAGGAAATCTCGGCAGGGAACTGAGTACCAGGAGTAGTGCGAATACTCAAGGAAATCTCGACAGGGTAATGAGTACCGGTGCGAATACTCAAGGGAAATCTCGGCGAGGTAACTAAGTACCAACAATAGTGTTAATACTCATTTATAATTATGTGAAGATTATAGTGGAACCCTCTGCGGAGGAGACTGAACATAGCTCAGTTGGAACGAACCAGTATAAAATATCTTTTGTTATTCTCTCTTCTCTTTACTAAACGATCCTCTCTGAAAACCTGCAATTGAGTTTTATATTTTAAAATATAAGAATTTCCAAGTTAAATTATCCTTTATTTTTAAAGGAAGTTCTTACAAACACTACATTAGAAACATTTTGAATAACACGACGATCTTATCAACGCATATATTTCAAGTCGAGTGTCTAAGCATTATAAAGAATATTTCACACGCTCGACAACGTGCTATATCAAAAGGGTTGCAAAAACCATTTTCTAGAAACACTATTCAACCTTCTTCTAATGTTTTTTAGGTAGTTCAATCATCCCTCCCAAGCGTGTGGTTCTTTAACTCTTCTCATCTCTGTCCCCTCTTTGGATTAAAAAAATGTCCTCTTCATCATTATGAGAATAATGGTGTAAATCATCGTGTCTCCTTTTCCTTCTCTCCATTCCCTCCAATCTCACACTCACATCTTCATTAGACTTTTTGAGTCTTTCAAACTACAGTTGAGTGTGTTGTTACATTTGAGCCATTTGTAAGTTTAGTTTCTCTAGTGCAACCATAATTGTCGCAATCTTAAGTGATGGAGATCATTATTTTTGGAAGAAACCATGTCTTACAAGAAAATGTTAGTATAATAATATAAATATATTTAGGACCTCACCACTTTTCTAAGTGTCTCACTCAAAATTCCAGTCATATACCACACTTATAGGATTTTTTTAAGTACTATCTTGCTTTTTTTCCACTCAAATTCTCTTTAGTGCTTGGCAGATAACTCCAATAGCTTAAGCAAAGAGTGAACAAACAATGTGAAAAACATTACGAGATCTAAATCTTGATTCAAGAGGTTAAAGAAAATATAAAACTCTAGACAAACTTCTAGGAATATTTAAAAGAAAAAATAAAATTACGAAATTATAGGACTACTAAAAAGAGTCAAAGGAGAGAATGTGGAGGCTCTATAACAACACTGGATATAATTTAATAGATTAATAATCATAAGCAATAAAGCAACATAATAATTTTTGTTGAGCTCTACAATTTCTTTTATACTCTTGGATCCTAACTTTCTCTTCCTTTTTTTCAATAAATATTTTTTTCTTTTTGACTTGGATCCATTATTATTATTTATTTAATTTGGAAATTCAACACAAAAACAAAGAAAACTAAACTGATTGTTCTTCAAACAACAAAACTCATGCAAGAAATGTTAGAGTGGTGCAACAAAATGGTTAGCGTGTACATCAAACCTAAAGGGAGGTGAATTAGTTTCTTATCACAAATAATATCTTTAATAATTTTATCGTAAAATATAAATTCCTTAATAACAGTTTAAACAAATAAAAGAGTAAGGAAGAGAGAAAATTGCGTAGGTGATTTTTATACTGGTTTTGATCACACAGATCCTACGTCCAATTGTTAATCTCAAACGAGAGAATTAACGTTTCATTATCACAAACCAACAAACTGTTACAATCACAAAGATAATAACACAGTTTAATGTTAGAACACCTCTCTTGTTACCGCAAGAGATGAAACTCACTTCCCCTGAAACCCACAATGAATGAACACCTCCTCCGAATGATTCACGAAGGATAAGCAACTCCTTTGAATCTTCACAAAGGATGATAAGCTTTAACTCAACAACAACAACAACACTCAGTCACAACTCTCGTGAAAGTTCTCTCTCTATGTCAACACCAAGTTCTCAAATCAACAAGCATATGGGTTACACAAACCCTAGATCACTTATATCAACACAAAGTAGATAAGAATTTCAAATACAATGTATTTCGTATTTTAAAATAAGAGTCCAAATTTAATTTATAGAGATCTCACTCAAGGATACATCCAAAAATTCGTTGTCAGCTAATTAACATGTGATAATCGATTATCCACTTATGGTAATCGATTATGCATTTAATGAATGTACAACGGTAAAAAACTTGCTTAAAAATTTTCATAATTGCTCGTGATAATCGGTTATGACAAGTCATAATGGATTATTGATAATCAATTATTATAAGTTGATAATATGTTATCTTGAGTATAAAATGAAGTTTTCTGATTCAAAACGAATTTTAATGCAATCTAAGGCAAATAATACATAGAATCAAAAATAAACCACAACCTATATATAAATCTACTAAATTACAAAAGCTTTAACACAAAGCAAGTATTCATGAAAATCTTCTTGCAACAAGAGCACTTGAGACTTGACTTTGAGACATCGTCAAAAAATTTTCTCTTCAGTTTTATGTTAACAAGAAAGAGGAAAACAATTAATTAAGACTATAGTTAACAGAAAAACACAAAAAAAAAACAGATAATATTTCACGAATCAAATGTAAAAAAAATAATTTAAATGAAGAACATAACAAACACGAAAAATTAAAATGTTAGAAATCTTTAGAAAATTTTAATTTTCTAAACTATTATATAATTATACTTCAAGCCATAATCTTCATGTCTCTTAAATTTCAATCTTCATGGACTACCATCAACCTCAAAGAAATTTTTTCTTCTAAATATTTACTTCTTGATATTGTTATAGGTTCTTTGAATTAAAATAACTCTTTCCTCGAGTTCTTCTATAAAATCAAAGATACCTCTATCATTATATAATTATATTATAATTGAAGTTGTCATAACCAACTTGATTAAGGTTGATCTAAAAGTCCACAAAATAAGTGAAATTAAAAAAAAAAGAATTGTGACGTAAAACTAAACAATTTTTAATTCAATTTGTTTAAGAAAATAAATATAAGACCCGAGAAAAATAATAAATAAAATAAATTAAGTTTTGTGTGATTATATTTTGGTGAATAAGTAATTTGATTGATAGTTTGATTTATTTATTGTTGCAATTAATGATATACAAATTTAATATATGTTTGTTTACATAAATGTGTTTAAGTATTTTAAATAAAAGATAAAATGGAATGTTATTTATATTTAAAGGATAACTTATCTATTTTAATAATAGTTATATATATATATATATATATATATATATATATATATAATATAATTGTATAAATAAAATTGTTACGTGACACCTTTGTTTTGTGATTTCATGATATATTAAAATAATTGTTTTATTTAAAATTGTGAAATTATGGTTTTAATATGTTTTGGGTTGGTTAGAGTTTTATTTTATTTTATATATATATATATATATATATATATATATATATATATATATATATATAATGTAATATAAATGTAGTAGATAATATATAAATAAATAATTATTGTCAGGATTGTTGTAATATTTAGATATTACTCTTAGATGATAATAATAATAATAATAATAATAATAATAATAATAATAATAATAATAATAATATATTATAAGGGGTTGATGTTTGAAATTGGGTATGTTACAGTATGTAAAATAATTGAATGGGAGAGAAAACAAAGTTTTAATTGGAATAGAATGACACGTGAATACCACTTTAATTTAAGTAGGAAGTAGATTTTATTATGTGAGCTTACGGGAAGATGATGAAGAAAAAAAAAAGAGGTGAATAAAAAAAAAAGACTATAATATGATAACAACTTCTTTTAATAATTTTTTTATAATAGATTATATGTTATTATTTTATATTTTTTAATAATTTTTAGATAATAAATTATATGTTATTATTTTATTAATTTGGTGATTTAAAACAGATCAATTAAAAATTATTACGTAATTTAGAGAAAAATAAAGAAACAAAGTAGGAGAGAGAAATTAGTGATTTTAGTGTTGCCTTTTACGTTAATCTATTATAATTATATTGTTACTGTAATTTTGAGAGGGGAGAGAATATGTTGAGTTTAATATGTTTTAATTATGTTTTAATTGTGTTTAATATGTTTTAATATGTTGAGTATTATTAGTTTTATTGGTACAGGAGAGAAGAGAGAAACGTAATCTCTAAAGGTTATTTTTCATGAAACAGAGGGGAATTGCTTAGTTTAATTTTTTGGGTCTTAAGTTTTAAAGAAATAAGTAAATGAATAATTAAATAGGAAACAGAAAGATAGAGATATTTAAGTGAGTGTAGGTAAAAGCCTGGAGCCCGAAGACAGGAAAAAGTAACCCTAAAATTCATTATCCACCAAAAAGCAATTGTGATGGAAAAGTAGAAGAAGGGGGTTGTGTTAAAAAGGTTTTGGGCAGAGGAGTAATTAAAGTACAAGGCGTGATATTTGCATGAGATTGAAAAGGAAGAATTGGGTGTGTAGGATTACGTAAATGAGGATGGTTGGAGAGAATGGAGACAAAGGAGAGCAATGAAGCATAGAGGAAAGTGTTTGCTTTTAATGTTAAAGATGGGTTATCATGATAATCATTCGAGGATTTGTTGGATTATATGATTTGAGTATGGATGACTTTTTTGGTTGTGTGATGTGAGAAAGAAATACTCTTCGGTCATGTGATGTGAGAAGAAGATGGTTTGGTGATGATTCTTGAGCCGTGTGATGCGGAAAATGATTTGGTAGTGATGACTCTTCGATCGTGTGATGCGAGAAGATGATGATTTGGTAGTGATTCTCTTCAATCGTGTGATGCGGAAGATGATAGTTTGGTAGTGTTGACTCTTTGGCCGTGTGATACGGGAAAAAGATGATTTAATAGTAGTGAATCTTCGGTCGTGTGATGCGGAATAAGGATGATTTAGTAGTAATGACTCTTAGTCCAGGTGATGCGGAAAAAAAGTTCTATTTGGCCGTGTGATACGGAAATAGGATGTTGGGTGACTCGTAATGAATTGGTTAGGGTGATTAGGTGGTGTGATAGTGTAGAGGAATTAAACGATTGAGTTGTGATGTTATTGTTGTAATGTTAATATTGTGATGATATATGTTTATGATTTAGTTATTATGTGATTAATATGATTATTGTATATTGTGTGATAAGATAATTTTGGTTACTCGTTCTAAAATGTTGTGGATGGAGATATTTTAAGATTTTTAAACAAATATTTATGGTTATGTTTAGCTTCTGTATTTTTAATCGAATAAAATTTATTATCTTTTATAAATATTTTATAAAAATATTGTGCTTCGAAGAAATTCATCCTGTCATCTCAAAAAATTGGAATGTTACAGTAAACTTATAAGTTAATCTATTTTATAAAGTAATTATTATATTTTTTTAAATAAAAATAATATAATGAAAATATAAACGTTATATATGTTTTTTTATAATATAATCTGTTTATCATATCTTTGTATCTAAAATTAAATATAAACAATTATTTACTTTTGTAAGCAAACCAAAACAAATGGTTAAAGTCGTACAAATGCTAAGTTGCTTGTCAAACATCTATTTTCCCACCTTTAATTTTCACAACGTTGTGATTAAAACTATATTTTAAATGTTCAAATATATAACAACCAGAATCAAAATCAAATAAAATCATATATATAAATGTTCAAATCCTAGTTGTAAAATATTAAATGCGTATTTCCCAAATGTCACACTAAAAAAATATATATTAAAAATTTGTTTTAATACGTAAGTTGATCTTTAATTTTAGGATTTTTTTTCAAAGTAAAGTTTAATAAGATTTTATATTTTGTTAAAGTTGTCTTTTAGTCTACGGCGTTAAAAAATATAACTAGGTATTAAATTGGAAGGTGAGAAATGTGTAAGACTTTACTTAATACTGAGCTTCTTTAGATTGTAAGCACGATGAACATTTAATTTGAGATTTGGATGGGTGTGGAAGATGATGATGGCGTGGCACCAAAAAGCCACTCTCATTATCATTCCTAAGCGCACTATCATTTACTACAAAAAGATTTCAAGGATTTCGGATTTAGAGGACAGGGTAGCCGTGATTTCAGAATTTTTAAAAAGAAAATTTAAAAAGATATTTTTAAAATTTTTTGAACTTTTTACATGAACTTTTCTCTAGGGCAATTTAAACTTTTCTTCAATAAAGATGAATGCAGTAAGTAAAAACCTATTAATATCAGCTTCGGCATATAATATATTACTAGGCGATTTCCACTTTCAATATCGAAGGTACTACTACCTTGGAGTCAGACTTCAACATAAATTCAATGATAAACACAAGTATATTTCAAGGAAGTGCAAAATTGTTAACAGGAGAAAAATACATAAAAAAAAAACAAAAAATAATAATAAACTAGTCTATGTCCTCCCTTGCAGGTTAACCGTCCTAAGAAGTATATGAACCCTCGAACAAGGGTGTGTGGGAAAACTCAGAAGTCACCAACATAATTCCCTTAGCAGAACTCAGAAACCAAAGAAGCCAAGCTCACTTGCTCTCTCCTTCTCAAATGTCTCAAAGTACTGATAGATGATCGTTACTGCAAGCAATATTCCAGTTCCTGAACCAATGGCGCCCATAAAATCTGCCAACACTGTCAAGGCACCGATACACATGCCTCCAAATGCTGCAGCAGTGGGAATGTATCGATTCAGTTCTTTCTGCAAGTTTGACTCACGGTGTCCAGGCATCACCATTTGTTGTTCCTGCAAATTCAAACATATATTATGACACCAGAAATTGTTGCCAAAGTAACACGTACGTATGTCTGATATCTAAATACAGATGAATTTCCATGAATACGCATTTTTCCTCCCAACAAACTTGGATTCCGAACTCAAGTCAAAGTAAAAGCACAAACCAATTGTGCCTGCTTCCTTACTTGGGAGTAATTCCAGGAGATTGGGGCATTCCACAACCACTATTTTTACCAATTAGAGATTAATATAATGACCACCTAAAAGTTCCAGGATACAAAAACCAGCAAAAATTTACAATCTGCAATTAGTCATGACTCTCCATGTCGATTGGCCCCAACCTTGAATTTAAAGTTAAATTAAAAATTTATGCTAGTTTAAAACCTCACAGAAAGAGCTGGGTTCAGGCTCAAAATAATATTTACTTGTTTCAAAACATTATTGCTTTTAAAGGTAGCTAAAACCCAAGACTGGCTAATATTTTGCTGCTTAAGATAGATATCCAGTCAACGGGAAATGATATGAAAAATGAATGCTAGTCAATACCTTCAGCTGCTTGGCAACATCTCTAGCAGATGAACCAGAGACTTCGATCCATGTTTTAGAGAACAAGGCGCAGGCTGAAAGCATAAACACGAGATAGAACAGGGCATGGAAGGGATTGGCCGCCATATCAGCTAAGCTGCGAGAGATATAAGGCAAAGATACTAGTTAGGTTATCGAATAACAGATATATGCAGTACATAACTGTCTGACAATTTATCTTATATAAGTATATATACCATACATAGCACTTAACTTGAATTTGTTACTAATTCTCTTACCTGGAAGGTGCAGTGATATAGTACGCAATTCCCCCAACAGGTACAGACTGACCACCTCCATATTCAGATTCCTTCCATTTTCCCAATAGATCTACAAAGAAGTTGCCACTGTACTTACGATGGAGCAGCTGAACAAGTTGAACAATAGATTGTTAAAACAGTAAATCCAAGAACATTAACTCCAATCTATCATACAAAAACAGTTACCTGGGAGATGAAGTAGAGATTGGAAACGAGAGCAGACTGAAGAATGATGGGCATGTTGGAGGTATAAAACAATTTGATTGGATATGAGCCCTGCTGTCCACGAGCATTCTTTGACCTTACAGGCAAGACTACACGGAAACCTTGGAAATATATTACAATTAGGAAGATCAAGACAGTAGCAAGCAAATTTGTCACATTCGGAAGATTCTGGCGGTAAAATGCCTCACGAAGAGCCCGGACCTTGTCTGTTCTAGTTATCAACAAATGGAACAGAGCAATAACAGCACCTTCAAATTCAGCTCCACGTCCACTATTAATGGTGGTGGGGCTAAATGCCTTCCATATAATGTTTTCACTGAAAAATGACAACAGAATTCTTTTAATTATTTGATAAAATGTTAAATATCCGGTTAGCAGTTGATAGAACACAACAAAAACACTATAGAATAAAAGTTGGAAATATCACATTGAGGAAGTGTAAAAATTTACCAGATATTAGTTGCTATGAATAGGGAAATTCCAGACCCCAGACCATATCCTTTTTGGAGAAGCTCATCTAGACAAATCACAATTATACCCGCAAAACAGAGCTGGATGATGATGAGGATAGCATTGCCTACTCCAAGTTGTCCCACACTACCATACATCCCTGAAAGAACATAGGCAACAGCCTCACCAACAGCTATCAAAATACCAAGAAGCTTCTGCGCTCCGTTTCTGAGAAAGAAAAGGAAGTTAACTAAATATAAAGTATATAAGAAAATATGCCAAACTAGAGTCGTGCCAACGATGAGAAATATTGGAACACAATAAATATTAAATTTTTATTAGAAACAGTTAAATGAAGGAATTCATCCGAAGCTACAAAAGCTAAAATCAGATAAAATTACACAGGGATGAAAACAAATAACATGATCAACAAGAGGGATGTAAGTACAAACAAAGAGACTTACAATAGTGCTCGATCCTCCCGTACGTTGTTGTCGACTTCAATAATTTTCGACCCAGCCAGAAGTTGCATCACCAGCCCAGAAGTCACAATGGGAGTGATTCCAAGCTCCATGACAGTTCCACGGTTTGAAGCGAGAATAACACGCATCCAATAGAATGGATCCGCACCTGTTGTTGAGTGAATCCCATATAGAGGAAGTTGACTACAAACCAGGAAAATGAAGAGAGAGATCACAGTATATATGACCTTTTCTCTAAATGGAACTTTCCTATCAGCAGTTTGAACCTCGGGAAGAAACGATAGAAACGGCCTAACTAAGTGAAGCACCCTAAATCCACCTCCCATCGTACCACACTACACCAGTTTAGCCTGCACAAAATATTCAAAAAGCATCTGTAAGAGGATAACCGGCAAGGGCCCAAAAAGTTTTGCACTTCTAAATGTCTCAGCGTCATAGTGCAATTCATCAAATAAAAAGTCCATATGAACAAAAAATAATAAATTAAAAACACTTTTCATTCACACAAGCAAGCCAACATTAACACCTTTTCAATCTATGCTAACTAAAATCACCAGTTTACTCAAAAACATTCTAGAACAACCAACCCAATTTGCACTGGCTCAACTTTCCGATCCTAAAAGGACATAGCTACATGCATCAAACAGTACCACATAAACAAAACCTCATTTGAATAAATAAAAAAACAAAACAACAATGCATCAATTACAAGGCTGCGGAGAATTATGCATCACCCACATTTAACCTAAAAACAAACAAAAGATTAGCGAGCTACGCAATATGAATGCATGCTATATATCTAGATCTGATCTCATGAAACGGAAACCCTAATGTGCTCGTTCAAAAAGCGAGAAGCAAACCGGGGTGAGAAACCGGGGTGGAGGAATATGCAGATCTAGGAATGTACAAAAACATGAAAAGGAGATCGAAGAGATTGAAGGGGAATACCTCGGGTGAAAGGTGCTATCGTAGATCTACGATTTGGGGAAGAAAATTTGCAATTGAGAAGTGCAGGGTGTGTTTGGATGTATATTTATATAGAGGACAAGAATTACGATATTTTTTGGAACCGGAGATAGAAAATAAAAATATATAAAAAAATAAAAAATAAAAAAATGTCTTTGTCGCTATCTTCCTGCACACTGGATTCAGAGGATTTTCTTTTATTGAGTAAAAAACTTCCCAATCTAACTCCCACGTTTTCTTTAATATACTCCTTTTTTTTTTCTTTTTTTTCAGATAACCTATTTCCAAATTATTTACGAAAAATTCTAATTTTTTTTGCAGGATGAACGGATTTTTAGCTGTATTTCTTTGAACAATTATAGGATGAAAATTTGATATTGTTTTTCAATTATATCATTTTATTTTTTTATTTTATTCATTTTCAAAATATTTTATTTTAAAGTAAAATCTACAAAATATAGATATTTCAGTATTTTATATTAATTTAAGTATTTAATTTTTCTACAATATATAACAAATATTTTAAATTTTATAGCAATTTTAATTTTATTTAAGAAGTATAGTTATTTTACTGTTTTTTATTAATATTCTTTATTTTATTTTTTATAAAAAATAAAATAATGATTATTTAATTTTTAAATAATTTAGATTTAATTTAGATTTTAAGCATTGATATGTTATATTTTTAATTAATTTAAGTTTTTTTTCTTCAATAAATATAAATATTATAATATTTTTAATTAATTATTTAATTTTTATTTAATAAATATAGATATTTTAGTATTTTTAAGTTAATTTATGTATTTAGTTCTTATTCAATAAATACAAATATTTTAATAATTTGATTATTTAGTTTCGGTTTAGGTTTTTTATTTGAAATAATAAAAGTAAAATAGTAAAGCTTTAAATATAATTAAATGACATTAAAAAATCAATTATTGAATTATTATTGAACTTACTATAGTATGAATTTTTTTAATTATCTAAAATCAGCTAAAATAATGCTAAGATTTTATTTGAATATAGAATATATTAATAATATATTATTTTAAGAAATAATTAATAAATATATTAATATATATTAATATAATGTACTTATAATATGTATTATTAAATATTTTTTTATTTTATTTCAATTATATTAAACATTAATAATAATATAATGAAATGTAATCGTTAGTTTTATAAAAAAAATATATTAATGATTTATTTGAAAAAAAAAATTGTTTTGAAATATTGGTATCACATTTAAATTGTACCAGTCAAAACACATTGTTATGTGCATGTGTGTTATTTTTTTTATGATAACAAAAAATAATAAATTTATTGTCATTATAGTAATAAAAAAAGATTTTGAAAAATTATAATAATTAGAAAATATATATTTAAATAGTTTATTATTTTTTATCTAAAAAACTACAATTTACTAATTATTTAAGACATTTATTTTATTTAAAAGAAATTGATTGTATATACTAACCGGTACCGTAATAATATATCAGTCACGATTAGAACCAGCTAAATATTTAATTAATCTAAACATGTTAGTAATAAGCTTTAAAGGGGATTGGACTGTAATTAGGGTTACCGTAATCAAAAGTCCATAGAGAAAACTATAAATACAAGTTAAAGATATGGTTGTTTGGACTTTTATTATGAATGTATTACAACATTAATTGTTTTACCGATCAAACTTGAGTTAACTTTAGTATTGGAGCACCTTTAGTAGGTACCACCAATCGGTTGGAGAATAACTTACTCAAGCAACAATATGATAACATTACAACACACGACAAGAAAATTGTTTCAAGTGAACGTTTGACCCTACACTCGAAGCATTTTGGCGCCCATCGTAGGGCAAAATGACAACTTCTAGAACCCATATGGTAACCACCAGGAACGTGGCAAGCAACATTGTGTTGAAGGAAGTTGTAGACAATTAGATGGATTTGAGGGAAATGATACGAGGATATAGAGGAATATGGACAAAATGTAAGGGAAGTATGAGGAAGAGATAAAAGTGTTACGAGCCAAGAACATGATCACCCAGCAAGAAAGGAGTGGCAAAGATCCCGTGCCATCAATCCCGACTCTGTAGGGACCAGCTAAACAACATTGGGATGAGCTTGGCCGAACAGTCTAGGCAAATAACTTCAGAGCAAGTAAATGAACTAAATGGCATTGTACACAATGAGTATGAAAAATCTACCAACCTAAACGAGCACATTCGGATCTCCATGAACTAAATGGCATTGTACACAATGAGTGATGTTATATGGTGTAGAGATTTCCCTACCTATTTATAGAAAATCTAGGGGACATGTTGCACCCCCATGAGCATCAGATCCAGCACCATCCAACGACAGAGGGCATGCGAATTTACGCATTCGATTTCAACACTAACAACACAATTTACGAGGCATCGGCACAAGTCACGAGATGACAAACCCATTCATTGTCAACAAGTCATATCTCCAAAGGGAAACTGAATGATAATAAATCATTTCGCTTGTGGTCTTTACTCAAGCGTAAGGCTTGGGGGCCTATGTACTATATGTACCACCAATACATACCGACCGTAATAACACACCCGATTGTCCGAACATGGAGGAAACCGATCGATCACGATTAGAATCATCTAAACATTTAATTAATCTAAACAAGTTAGTAATTAGGTTTAAAAGAGATTGGGCCGCAATTAGGTCGACCCTAAACAAAAGCCCATGAAGAAAACTATAAATACAAGTCAAATGTATGGTTGTTGGGACTTTTATTACGTATTTATTGCAGCATTAACTACTTTACCAATCAAACTTGAGTTGACTTTAGCATCAAAGCATCTTTAGTAGGCATCCCTCAATTAGTTGGAGAACAACTTGAAGTACACAGGAAAACACTAAAGGGGGTGAATAGTGTTTTCAAAATATTTTCGCAAAGCAGCATTTAATGGTTAATATAAGTGTATTCAGAAGTAAACTGTGTTTAAACATTGAGTAAGTAAGACAAGTGAATAAATATTCTTTCAAATGCTGACATAGGAAATTTAACAGTAGTTTTAAAAGAATGAAACAATAAGACACAATGTTTATACCGGTTCACTCAAAATTGAGCTACGTCCAGTTCTCCCTTAAGAACTCTTAGGTTTCCATTAATCTTGTCAAGATTGCATGAGTTTAACCCACTCATGGTTGAGTATTCTTACATCACTCCTAATCCTAAGTATAACCCACTCTTGGTTGAGTATTATCAACCACTCCTAGCACTCTTAGACAACACGTCTAGTCCGAGTATTCTTACACCACTCTTGGTTTCGAGCTTAACCCACTCTTAGTTGAGTATTATTTGCCACTCCTAGCACCCATAGACAACACATCTAGTCTAAGTTTAGCCTCTTCAGAATCTATCCCTAGACAACTATCTAGATTGAGTTTACCCACTCCTGGTTGAGTATTATTCGCCACTCCTGACATCAAAGTATTGTCAATCACTCCTAGCCTCCTAGTCTAACCTTACTAGTACATAACTATAGCTCAAAGTTACAAACACACTTAGTGTTTATTTACAAATACAGATTGACTAAACTCTCATAGAGAGGATTACAACAATATGAATCAATTTGTAACCTCGTGAGATTTCTACTCTTAAGTTGAATAACGTTAGACAATATGAGCTCATGAAGTACTTTTTCTCTCTTCTTCTTCTATTTCCTCTCATCCTCTATTCTCTTCTTCTTTCTCATCTTCTTTCTCCTCCTTTCATTTTTGAAGCATTAGACGTTGTAGACTTGAAGATAAGATGAGGAACTAGATTGAATGATAGATTTCTCTTCATATTTTATCTAGTTTGAGCTTGTTCAAAACATCTTGTCATACGTCTTGCCAGTAATTAATACATCGTTCAATTCAAGAAAGGTTGGACGATGTATAACCTTTTTTACAGTAGATGACATAAGGCATTAGACTCTTATGAAAAGTTGTTTTAGATGTATATTTTAGTGTTCTTTTCATTATACGATATTCTTTAGGGAATATTTTCGCTTACAACATTGCTTTTTGATGTATTATATTTAGGCTTCAATGTTATTATGATTCTCAATAAAGGATATTTTAATTTGAGAGCTTGAGAGCATATATATCCTACTATTTTGCACATATTTTTAAGACTTCTCCTTCATGACATATTTTTCTTTTTGTCTCTACATAAGTACAAATCCTTAGGTATGTTATCTCTAAAGCTTTCATGTAGGCTTTTCTTATTCATCATACGCTTCCTTAAACAATGTGTTAGGCGATATAGAGTTCAGAGAAACATTGTTGTGTATGTTCTTATTTTAAAAAGACTGTGTATTAGCATTTGGACAATTTGCATATCTTTTCGTATAAAGCCTTAGGTTTTCATTTAACTTGAGCAAGTGCTTAGATGTTATAAATCAAGTAGGCACTTCTATTCCTGAAAATATATTTCATTTAATGTTTATTGTTGAACTTCAAAAGTTGGGTTGTTAGATGGTCTAGTCTCTTTAAACAATCTTGTCTTAACATAACTTACCTGAACAAGAGATAACATTAGAACAAGCTACAAGGAAATTATTTTAAATGGACATTCGACCCTACACCTAAAATAGAAATATAAAGTGGTTATTATAATATAAGTTTCATGAAAGTTATATAAAGTAGTTATTATAATATAAGCAATTTATATGTGATGGTTATTTCTTAAACAGATTTATTAAAAAGATATAAGATTTAAAATGCGTGTAATTTTTGTTACATACAAGAGATTTAAAGAGATTTTCTAAGAAATAAAAACATAAAGGTAGGAAAAGATATATCTAATATTTTATGCTTATTAGAAGGATTAACTAAAATCTCTTAAAAGTATCTATGGGTTTAAGGGTGATAGTGAAACCCATAAATATACATTTTAAACGAGTGAGTGAGTGTTACACTTGGGTGAGAAAGAATGCGTCTGAGTAGATTTGGAGGAAAAGTAAGAGTAAGAATTTAACAATAGAATAAAGGGAGAAGCTTTTAAAGGTTGAGTTTCGAAGAGGATGAAGGAAGAAGTAAAAAGAAAGAGGTATGGGGAGCTCACATTCTTTTTCTTATTTTCTTGTATGCATGTGTTTTGAATTTAAGAACAATGACGATTTGAAGTTTGATAAGTATATTCATTCTTTAAAGTTAAAAGAATTAGATTTTATGAAATTGCATAAGTATTTGGATTATGGGTTCAAAAAGTGGTTTTATGAAGGTGAGCATGGTTATTTATTTGGGAATGTGTGTTTGTGAATTTGTTCCACCATAGTCGGGGAGGCTGCTCTGAAGAGCGATGTGTTCCGTTAGTTGGGGAGGCTGCTAAAAATAGCGATGCATTCCATTAGTCAAGTAGGTTGTTCGAAAGAACGATGTGTTCCATTAGTCGAAAAGGTTGCTCGGAAGAGCGATGTGTTCCATTAGTCGGGGAGGTTGCTCGGAAAGGTGTTTTGTTCCATCATAATTGGGGAGGCTGCCCATTTGTTGAATCTTTTGGCAAGCGTACCAATAGTCAACTGTAGTATAATGATTTTTAGGTAAGAGTGTCGATCCCACGAGGAACAACTTCAATTAAATAGAAAAATTTATCTCAAACAACATATATACATGGGTATTCAATCTGATTCATAATGGATTTTGATAATTTATATTACGTTGTGTAAAAGATAAAATAGTAACAACAGATAAGTTAAAGAAAGTTTATTATGAGAAGTTGGGATTGAATTCATCTATTTCACTCCTCTGCAATCTGAATGAATATAAACATGTAGCAACTAAAATTACCAATATTGATGCAACACACATAAGTTATTTATACCAATTCCTCGTGTATAAAATTCATAAGATCAGTTCTTTGAATATTGATTCCTCACATATCCAACAAACTGTCCAGCATTATATTCAGGTGTTATAAGCAATTGATAACCTGAAATCTATCCCTCGCATCACAGGATATCAAGTATTCTTGTTCAGATCAAATTTTAGAAATACTTTTCAGTCAAATCTAAAATCCACATTCATGAAACTATTGATTAGATAGAATCAAACACTAAGAGCAGAACAAAAATACCAATATTGAATAAACACATAAATGCTATAAAGAAATATCACCAGACTACATCTGAATTCGAATCGATTACATTCAATCCAAAAAGAAAGGATTAGCTACTCATAGTAGCCATTAACATTCTAAGAGATGAAGAAGAAGTTCTGTCAACTAAAGTTGAAGAATGACTCTTTTAATAACTCTCTGATCTGATTCCTAGCCGCCTCCCCCCTTTCTTCCTTAATCATCAATATATATACTTCCCGAATTCTCGCTTAAGCTAAATTATTCTCGCTTAAGCGAGAATGAATCTTAAATTAATGGCTTTCTAATCTCGCTCAAGCAAGATAATTTTCGCTTAAGCGAGAGTAGCTTGTTGAAGATATTTCTCTGATTAGCTCTCGCTTAGGTGGGATTATTCTAGCTTGGGTGAATTGTTGTAGGATTTGCTCTTCTCTCTTAATTTACCTGAAACATATACAAAATAAGGATCAAATGATTTTCTTTTAATCCAAAGCTCGAAAACATATGATTACATTTCATCTTTCTTAGATTGGGAAAAATTGATACAAATGTACACAATCTAAAACAGAAGTGCTAAAATTTCATATGAAAATTTACTGCTTTTTTTGCACTTATCAACTCCCCCCAACCTAGCATCTTGCTTGTCCTCAAGCAAAGTAATAAGAACCCGACAACTTTTCAAAACTCAAACTTTGAAATTAGTTATTTGAGAAATCAATTTCACAATCCTTACAAGACAACCTTTGCATTCCAAACTATAGATTCAAAATCATAAGCAAATGGTGAATCCAATTATCAAATAAAAGCATGATAAGAGTGCAGCAAATTTTTTAAGACAATCAATTGTAAGAACCATTGATTCTAACCAAGGAAATTCTCTCTTAAATCTTATAAGGATGTGTTTCTCTCATTTTCCACTGAAATTGAACAAATTAAAATTGCTAGTCATTTTCAATCAAACCACACACAATCAACATGGATCTTAAGGTCTTTTAAGGGTTGTAATGAGGCTGGGCTTCCAAGAATTATGGTTTTTCAGGATAACAAAAGCACAACTTTTAGAAAAGAGAGCATAACTACACTTTAAACCCACTTCCATTTCTACTCTCAATTCATTAGATCTCATACCTCGAAACCCAATACTTCTTTTTCATTCATTATTCACTCCTTCTTTTTCTTCTTTCCTTTTCTTGTTTTTATTTTTGAATAAAAACATTTCTATACAATAACAAGGAATGAATTATAGTACAAAAATACTCAACCCCTTTCTTTTTTAAGTACAATTCCACCAACCAATTCCTATTTTAAAGTTGAATAAAATGTACCTATGCTTTCTATCCCAAAAGTGTGCAAAGGGAAAGGATACTAATTAAAGTTAAGGTTAAGGTGCATAATTCAAAGCAATTAGACTCAAATGGGCTATCACAAAAGGATGAATATTCCTAGGTTGGATGTTCGACACTGGGTTATTTAAATTCAAAAAACCTACCTTGATCATTTCCATGCTTTTAAGTGTGATGTTATCCGAATGAAAACTCAAGCCATATGAACTTGACAACAAACAGTGGAAACTATCAAACTGTTTAAGGATTCACACACTCACTGGGTTTTGTTTTTTGTTTCTTTCCTTGGTATATCACTTGTTGTTACAATTGATTATCTTAACCAATTATTCAGCACTAATATCCTAATCCCATTTAACTACGGATTCAACCAAAATTTTCCTTCCTTTTTCTTTTCAGTTATACTATCTTAGGACACTTATTGAAACTTGATTTCTCTTTAACCAATTTCCTCAAGGAAGATTTTCTAATAATTCCCAAACAATTAAATTTTGAGCTGTGGATGTGTTTTGTGCATGATATTAAGCAAAAAGTAAAGTAAACATTGTCTTATCCTTTTCATATAGCCTAATCTGTTATAATTGTCAAATGAATCAAGAATAGACTTAACTGTTTAGATAATCGATTACATGCATAGGATAATTTGTTAAAACCGAGAGCAAATCGTAACATATTACATAAATATTATAATCGATTATATTGCGACAAGATTTGAAAATCCTATATATATGTGACTTAAAACCTGTTTCAAATACGTTATCATTTTCAAATACTAACATTCTCATTGAGTTTTGATTACAGGTTCTTTCAAGAAGCGTTCTTGGAGAATCTACACTTCATTGGTTGATTACCCATAAAGATACATGCCATACTTTGTGCTAAATTGGTTCTGATTCAATATGCATTAGAGGAGTGTGTCTTAAGATCAAGTTCTTCATAAACAATTTGTGATTGTGTACCTGTGTGGGTTTTCCAGGGGTTAAGAGATGTGATTGTTCTCGGTTGTTGTAAGAGAGTGAGGTTGTTCATATCTTGTATTGATATATTGATTTTGAGTGGCGAGAGGAGTACATTGAGAGGGTTGTCTTTGTATTTCTGTATACTCAATCAATTATAGTGGATTCCCTTCAACTAAGGTTGTTGAAGGAGGACTAGATGTAGGCTTGTGATAGCCAAACTAATATAGATTGTTTGTGTTGACTTTTTCTCTCTTGTTGATTTATTACCTTTTGTTTATTGATTCAAGAAAGGAAAGAACTCATAAAGATTTTGAAAAGATCATTACAAAGGGTTAATCCAATTCACCTCCCTCTTGGCTTGAAATATAAGGCCTTTCTTTTCTTACAACATATATAAAGACATTCAAGAAGAAGATGAAAGAGAAAGATGACACGCATATACCCAAAACGTTACAAAATTTTCTAGCAAACAAAAACTTTAAGGAACAAGAAAAGCTAAAAGGGAGAGTGCTTAAATCCTACACAAGTCATTAGATGATTGTCTTCGTCATAAGGCTAAATGCATTATCTATTATCGCAAAATACCCAACCTCTACATTTCGGTTAGGAGTAGTTGTTTGATAAAGAATACATAGTTATTAGCCAAAAGTGATCAACTAATTGAATTTCTTATATCATTATTTAAGAGATTGTTTCATCATTTATTTTTTTAGTGGTTCTCAAGTTATCAATTAATCTTAATTCTATATCTTTTCTATTTTTATAACTTTTAATTAGTTTTGTGATAAAAATGTGAGAAACCATCTATTAATCCTAACTCAAGGTGAAAAAGAAATGGAATCGAGGTTTAATTATGAATTCATGAGTCTACACCAAGATTATAACTTAGACTTGACAATTTAATTTAGGCTGTAGGGTTTGGCCTTGACCTATGTGGATCTAGGCCAAAAAAGGACCATGGGCTAAAAAACCCACACAAGAAAAATTCCATAACGCATAAAAGTTAAGTAAAACCCCATGGGTTAGGGTCAATCCATGAGCCATTGTTAAAAGTAAAAAACTTATCTGCAAATGAAAATGTAAAAAGATTACTTAAAAAAATTATACACATGAAACACGTTTACTCAATCCAAATCCACACCAAGTATGAGTAAAGTTGGGTCGAGCTTAAGCCAAGTTAGGTTTGACTGGCATTAACTAGTCAAGATGGATCGAGTCTAACTCAAACCGAATTAGACTTGACCTAAGTTGAACCGAGTCGGGAGGAGCATGGTTAAAAAGAAGTTAGGTCAAACTGAGTCCAATTCAAACCGAGTTAGAAAATATCAAGTTTGTTTGAGTCAATCCCAAATCAATGTGGCTAGGGTTGAGTTGGGCCCTATTAAAGTAGGTTGAGTCACAATTGTCCAAGGGTCAAGCTAAGTTTAAGTCTAGCTAAGGATAATTAGGTCTAAATCATGTTGAGTTAAGTTAAGCCTATGTTGGATTGAACTGAGTCAAGTCTACGTCAAGCCAAGTCAAGTCAAGTTATCCCCACCTTAAACTAAGTCAAGAATGACCCACATTAACTAGAATCGAGTTGAATCAACATCAAGTTAATACTTCTAGGCACACGTTAAATCAAGTTGAGTTAGGTCCACATTATAACAATTCAAGTTGGACCCATCTTAGGCTAAGTGGAGTAGGGTTCCCCTCTGGATAAGTCAAGGGGCCACATCAAGCTGGGTGGAGTAAGGCAATGTCAAGTCGAGTTGCATTTGGCCTACTACAGTCTAAGTTGAGTGAGGCTGATGTTGGATCAAGTTCATATGAGGCTACATTAGTTTATAATGAGATAGACTTGTCGAGGTCAAACCCATGTCAAATAATATAAGTTAGGTCGAACCAAAGATAGGTTGGTTGGACAAGATGGATTGGGTCTTACCCTTTCAATTAAATTACAAATAATAAAAATTAATTAAAGACCAATTTATAATTAATATAAAATATTTAGAGATCAATTTATAAATTAAAATATTTTAAAGATTTATATAATTCTCAAAATTATTTATGGATTAATTGAATACTTCATATGAATTAAACCCATTTTAATTAAGATCCTAATTCACTTTACACACTGGGTTGAAGTTTTTTCAAATCTCTTAATAATAACTATTAAAAAAAATTATTTTAAAGAAGGTTTGCTCGTAGATTAAATTGAGTGTTCTAATTACAATAGGTCTTGAAAGAACTTATGATTTGATTGTTTTCAAAAGAAATATAATAAAAGAGTATATTAATAATTAGATGAGGTAATATGAAGTGGTTGTTAATGTAACATATCCATTATAATTTAAATATTTTTCATTGGTCAAAATAATAAGACATCATGTATTGTCATTTTGACAAGATAAAAGCTCTTTCTTTTCAACATCAGTCAAATTGAAAGATAGGGATGACAAAAAGTGTCAAGCCTAACATGTCCGCTCGCCCGCCATTAAAAAAGGTGATTCAAAACAATATTTTTAGTTTGGGAGTCGCACCAACTTAACCTGCCAATCCGATAGTCTAGCCGAGGTTTGATACATATAACTCGGGTAAGATCTGAAACAGCCTGAATGACAACCTTTTCAACTCAGAATCAACCTAATAGTATGTCATCAACTCATTTTCCTATAAAATAAAAAAATTCAGTTTTTTATCCATGTGGAATTACATTTTCGATGACAGAAAAAAAAACAAAAATAGATAGGCCAGTCCGATAGGTTGACAGGTTGGGTTGTAAAAGTTAATCCATTCTTTGATAATCCAAATTCGAACCAAGCTTAAATAAGCCAATTTGACTCGTTTTACCATCTATTGAAAATGACGTAATCTTCATTTTCAATATATTTTTGACATCCGTTTTATTTCATTTGGAATCATTTCATAATGTCAAATGAGACTTCTCAAAAGTTCTCATTTTATTGACTTTTATTTGTATTTAAAATTTTATTTATAAATATAAATTTTATCTTTTACAAATAGAAGAGAAATATTATAGTCACTAAAAATTTATAAAGTAATTCGTTATAATCAGAGTAAATATAAATT
Source organism: Vigna reflexopilosa (assembly GCA_027742785.1). NCBI lineage: Eukaryota > Viridiplantae > Streptophyta > Magnoliopsida > Fabales > Fabaceae > Vigna > Vigna reflexopilosa. The sequence continues at coordinate 19,893,041 of CM050932.1, forward strand.
ATAGAGATTTTGCTTAATAAATATAGTAATAAAATATGTTTAAATTATAAAATATATTATTGTATTTATCAAATCCATGCATATAGATATTCTGGGATGCTGTAATGAAAATTTGTATTTCGTATTCTGAAATAGAAAATCGTATTTAAAATTATACAATCAATGACATGGCTAATTACAATTAGTGAAGTTTTACCTTGTAACCATATCTTGTTTTCGTGTGTACAAGATATATGAACTCCATATCTTATCTAAAGAATTTAAACTCAATTATTCTGGAACCTATATCATGTTAGTAAAAATTTTCTTCATAAAATATATGTGTAAAGACAGAAATAAAAGAAATGTACATTTTATTTTTATTTAGTGTTGGATTGAAAATGGCGTATGTAAAGGGTGCTTGACTGGAATAACAATAAGCGTAGTGCCGGAGTGAAAATCGGGCTTCACTAGACTAGCAATAACCGGTCTTTTGCGTTGCTTGACTTGACTTGCCACCACTAATGACTTGCACAGTGGTAATGAACTTTCCATATGGATGGTAAGTTACTTAATAAAAAAAAACACACACAACACAAATATAAAAATGAAAAAAAAAATTGTATTATAACAAAGTTTTTTATAAAACACATATACTTCTCAATTTACATAATTAAGAAAATTGAACGATAAAATTGGACCGACTTAGCTTGACTTTGGGTTCGTGATGAGTAAGTTCTATCTTTCGATCCATGTCAATTTATTTTGAATTTCAACTTGATTAGACTCGATTCAATCTTTAGTCCGAATTAACTTATTTTGACCTTCGATCCAAATTTACTCAATTTGATTCTTTGATCTAAGTCGACTTGGCTTAACTTTTAATTTGAGTCAATTTTATTTTACCTTGGATCTAGATTTTTTTGACTTGAGACTTGAACCTTAACCACCTTAGCTCGACTTAGACGCATGTTAATTTTGGATTTTAAAAATTCAAAAAATGATTAATTTAAATACGGTTCAAATCCAATTAAATATAAAATCCAAAATTATAAATTTAAATTTAGGATAAATTCATTTAAATATACTTAAAGTAATATGGATTTAAATTATTATAAATTGGATTTCATAATTTTGAATATTTTTCCCATCATTCCAATAATATAAATAGTAGATGATAATCTAGCAAATGATTCTGTGTGCTTTTAACCTACAGTCATAGTTTAATCCAATACACTACAATGGTAATAAAATCAAAGTGTGGAAGAACACATTTTGACTTGTTCTTTGATCCAGTGCAATTGGTATGTTATGAAACTCTATATAAACCTATCTAAGAATAGAAGTATATCATCATACAGATGCAGCCTCCATTACTTGTCCACATGAATAATTTTTCTGTAATGTTACTTAAATTTTGGCTTATATATATCCCCCTCATTTCTTTCTTGACATTGAACCCGCAGTACTTTACCCCAACATCAATGTCTTTGCCTTAGGAGACGAGACTGATCATCTGTCATTGCTCAAATTCAAGGAATCCATATCCACTGATCCATATGGAATGTTGCTATCTTGGAATACTTCTACTCACTTTTGTAATTGGCATGGAATCAGATGCAATCTCACGCTTCAAAGAGTTACAGGCTTGAACTTGAAAGGATACAAGTTGAAGGGATCCATATCACCTTATGTAGGCAATCTCTCTCATTTGAGAATATTTGACCTTGGAAACAACAGCTTCCATGGGAAAATCCCACCAGAACTGGGACGCTTGTCACAACTGCAGCTACTATCTGTTGGAAATAACTCATTGGAAGGGAAAATTCCTACAAACTTGACGGGTTGCACTAGCCTCAGAGGCTTAAGGTTGCATGGGAACAATCTCATTGGTAAAATACCAATTCAAATCGCCTCACTTCAGAAGCTTCAATATTTGCTGCTCTATAGCAACTGGTTAATTGGGGGAATCCCATCATTCATAGGTAATCTTTCATCCCTAACTGTTCTCTCTGTGGGTACTAACAACTTAGGGGGAGATATTCCACAAGAACTATGTCATCTCAAAAACTTGTCATTTTTATCACTTCCTGTAAGCAAACTCACTGGAACATTTCCTTCTTGTCTTTATAATATTTCATCTCTTGTTGCAATCTCAGCTACAAAAAACCAGCTTAATGGTTCTCTTCCACCTAACATGTTTCACACCCTCCCCAATCTCCAAGTACTAGAACTTAGTGAAAATAAATTCTCAGGACTAATCCCACCCTCCATCACAAACTCATCTTTACTTTTTATACTTGATATGAGTTTTAACCGTTTTGTGGGACAAGTTCCAAGTCTGGGAAAGCTACAAGATCTTCTCCTTTTATCATTTTCTTCAAACAATCTTGGCAACAATTCAACTTATGATTTGGAATTTCTAAAATCATTGACAAATTGTAGTAAGTTGCACATATTAGGTATATCCGAAAATAACTTTGGAGGTCATTTACCTGATACCTTGGGAAACTTATCCACTCAGCTCAGTCAACTAATTCTCGGGGGTAATCAAATATCAGGAAAAATCCCTGCAGCAATAGGAAATCTTGTTGACTTAACTGTCTTGACTATGTATGATAGCCGCATGGAAGGGATTATCCCAACAACTTTTGGGAAGTTTCGAAAGATGGAAGTGTTAGGCTTAATGGGAAACGAATTATCGGGAGAGATAGGAGCCTTCATAGGCAACCTTAGTCATCTGTTCTATTTGGAAATGGGAGCAAACATGTTAGAAGGGACTATTCCTCCAAGCATAGGAAATTGCCAGAAGTTACAATACTTAAGCCTTGCACAAAACAACCTTAAAGGAACAATACCTTTGGAGGTTTTTAATCTTTCCTCTCTGATAAACTTACTGGATTTGTCAGAAAATTCATTGAGTGGCTACATACCTAAAGAAGTGGGAAACCTTAAAAATATTGATATTCTAGTTTTGTCTAGGAATCATTTGTCTGGTAACATTCCTGGAACTATTGCGGAATGCATAATGTTGGAGTACCTGATTTTGCAAGGTAATTCTTTGGATGGAATCATACCATTCTCTTTGGCATCACTCAAAGGTCTTCGGGGTCTAGACTTGTCACAAAATCTCTTATCTGGGTCAATTCCATATGTTCTGCAAAACATTTCTTTCTTGGAATATTTCAATGTATCGTATAACATGTTAGAAGGTGAGGTACCAACTGAAGGTGTCTTTCGGAATGCAAGTGAGGTAGTGGTGACTGGAAATAGTAAGCTTTGTGGAGGCATATCAGAATTGCATCTTCCACCATGCCCTGTCAAAGTTAAGAAACTTGTAAAACACCACAAGTTTAGGCTGATACCAGTGTTAGTTAGCGTGATCGTTTTTCTTCTCATACTGTCAATTATTCTAACTTTCTACTGGATCAGGAAAAGGAGTAAGAAATCATCTTTGGATTCACCAACAATTGCCCAATTGGCTAAAGTTTCATACCAGAGCTTACACAATGCAACCGATGGTTTCTCAACTACAAACTTGATAGGGTCTGGAAATTTTAGCTCTGTCTATAAAGGAAATCTTGAGTTAGAAGACAAAGTTGTTGCCATAAAGGTCCTAAACCTTCAAAGGAAAGGAGCTCACAAGAGTTTCTCTGCTGAATGCAATGCACTTAAAAATGTTAAACATCGAAATCTGGTTCCAATTTTAACATGTTGTTCCAGCACAGATTACAAAGGCCAAGAATTTAAGGCTCTAATTTTTGAGTACATGAAAAATGGGAGTTTAGAGCAATGGTTGCATCCGAGGACACTAGTTACAGATAATCCAAGAACATTGAAGCTCGACCAAAGATTAAATATCATGATTGATGTTGCTTCAGCATTGCATTATCTTCATCATGAATGTAAGCAATCTATCATTCATTGTGATTTAAAGCCAAACAATGTCCTTTTTGATGATGACATGATCGCTCATGTGAGTGATTTTGGCATAGCAAGACTTCTGTCAACCATCAACAATACCACTTCTAAGAAATCAAGTACACTAGGCATAAAAGGGACCATTGGCTATGCTCCTCCAGGCATGTTCTAAACTCTTGAATTAGTATTTCTTTAAATTCACCTATCTTTGAGCAAAACTATTACAAATTCTCGAATTAAAAATTATTAACAAATTTTATTATTTATTTTAGAGTATGGAATGGGTTCTGAGGTGTCTATGAATGGAGATGTGTATAGCTTTGGGATACTTATGCTGGAAATGCTTACTGGAAGAAGGCCTACTGATGAAATCTTTCAAGATGGTCAAAATTTGCATAACTTTGTAGCAAATTCATTTCCTGAAAATCTCTTACAAATATTGGATCCATTGCTTGTAGTTAAAGAAGCAGAAATAAGCACAAAAGAAGAAATTCAGAATCTTACTCCAACTACAGAAGTGTGCTTAGTTTCACTGTTCCATATTGGACTTGCTTGTGTAAAGGAATCACCAAAAGAAAGGATCAGTATGGTGGATGTTACTAGAGAGCTGAGTAAAATCAAAAGAGCCTTTATTTATGGTAAGGTAAATAGAAAATGAATTAATTCTCTACATATTACTACAGGGCAAAAGAAAATGTTCCATACTGCTGCTTTTTGCCAGATTTTAGTTGCAGTTTCCTTTACAATGATAGTATTTTTGGCTCTTTTTCTTACCTTATAATTTGATGTATAGTTATAGTTTCATTATCTTCCATTTTGTTATTTGTTATAAAATTACAACATTTCAAAGGTAAATGTGGTTCTTCTTGAATTTTAGGTGTTGATGCTTGATAATCAAGGTTAAGGTCAAAAGGCATGCTTCATAACTACCTCAAGAACAGATGCGTCTCTAGTATGATGTAGTGTTTAATTTTATTTTTCCCCAGTTACCTGCTTATGAAACCATCAATCCGTTCTTCAAGTAACATTTATCATATATGTGACATCCCAATAATATACGACATGCATATATAATCTAGACGTCACCCATTATAATAAAGAAAAGTAGTTAGAGAAGTATTTGAAATATTAGGATTACAGTCATCCTTGAAAACAACTGAAAATTTGAAAACTAGTGTATTAGAGTTTCTCCCTGGAAATTACAGAGAATTTAACACTTTAAATGCACTAAAGTTCTTCAAAATAATATGAGTTCATGGAAATAAAAGCTAGCAAATCTAAATTGCAGCACTGTCGTCCCCATCAAGAGCTGTTTCCAAAGAATCCTCCTCGCCATCTGCTCCCACCCAAGTGGATGATCATCGCAAAAGGAAACACATACAACATGGCATAAACACAAGCAAGAAAGGGTGAACTAATTATATAAAAAGCATGCATCATGTTAAGCATAGAATCTACAAGAGTTATTCTCAAATCAAAATAGATTAAGACAGGTATCCTAACATGTTGAACACAGACTTGACTCGTCCGGACTTTAGAATGAGAGTCGAGCTATGGCGGGTCATGCACCCGTGGTGGCTTATGAAACTTGGGTTCCACACTCTGCCACACTCACGAGGTTAGTCCGTTCTGCGCCTTGGAGCATACTGGAAGCCTCCGAGACTAAGACCTCCTGCTACTCCTCACCACATGGTCCAATCCTCTTTATGTGAGAAGAAAGGCCATTGGAGCGTCAGGAAAACCCCCAAGACTGAGCTCCTACTTTCATTCTAAAACACTAAGAATCTCACTAAGAGATTCTACACAGATGAAACTTGGTTTACCACTTGGATCGTACTTTCATCACTTTGTAATCATATACTTTTTGCCACAATCAATATATACATAATCTCAACAATACACATTTCTTATCGGTCACAAAATATATAACACAAATCTTATTACTTTTCATAATTATCATTACCGAAATATATACATAAAATCACCCATTTCAAAACCTTCAAATAACAATAAAATTATTCAGTTTAATAATTTAAACTCCAAAACATCTAGAATATACTAACCTCCTGTAGCTTACCACCCATATTATATATATAATATTAACTTACCAAACTACCAACCTCTTATATATATATTTATAAAAATATAATACGTAACTCCCTCCTTTTTCAATGTATAAATATATACCTATATCTATATTATATTAATATAATATATTATCATACCTTCTTTATAAAATACGTATTATATTAATATAATATATAAACCCTTTAACATTAATTTCCTAACACCAACTACTTCCATATACTAAACCACCCCTGCATCACATTCCACAATTTCTTACTTTATTTTTCTTTATTCCCTCCACATTACTCGTTGCTTTACGGATATAGCTCATTCCTCCTTCCTACCTATATTTTTATTTTATTTTATTTTTTTTCTTTCTTCTCTCTATGGGACCCATGTGGGTCCTCAAAAGCTATCAATATTCATTCTCTCACTTAAATCACTTCCCCAGGACATAGCTCTCTCATGCATAAAAAAAAAATTCCTCCTATCACCCATTATTTCAATCACGATAACCCCCCATACATACATATATCTCTTGCATGCTCTTTATAAAAATTTCCTATATCCAAAACAACTCTCTCTCACTTTCTATTCTTTTATATATACTTCTATTATATATATCACTTTCTATTCTTTTATATCTACTTCTATTATATATATATATATATATATATATATATATCAGTAACATTCATTTTTCACTCACAGACTCACGGTCGGTGTATCAACGTTCTCTCTCACTTAAACTCTTCAGTCAACTCCTTCACAAAACCCACACCAACCTTCTCTGCATCCAGGGCCAACACGTTCTCTCCCTAATTACTTGCATAGAGTGCGTTGTGAGACCACACAATCCCAAAGATTCACAAGAAGATTTCTCACTGTCCATTCCAAGCTTCTTTACGTAATCCTTTTTTTTTCCTATGTAAAGATCTAACTGCATGGTTCACTCCACATCAAGGCTTAGCAACTTCATTAATAAAGAACCATCCTAGCAAAACCCGAGACTAACCTATCTTCATTCTTCCACCATTGTATTTATCTTCCTCTTTCATTATTCCCTTTTTTGTACAACCTATCACTCTCCCTTCCACTTCTCCCAAAAGACCAAACTTATCTACTTTTTATTTGACCATGACGCTTCAATCTTGTGCCCAACAATAGGTTTTTCTTTGATCTTTCCATAAACCTAAATACACATTACACTTCTACCCTTCTTCTTTTCTATGATTCACTATCATATTCCAAGGTACCCAAGTAAAACAGAGGCAACTCCCCTCGTTGTATGAATCCCACATTGCAGCACCTACCTCTTCCTAGTTTACATCCTTCAAGAGACCCAATCTTTCTCACAAAACCATTCAAAATAAAGTCCAAAACAGTACAACAATACAAAATACAACATGCATACATTTTCAAATCAGATTCAAGTAATAAATTTAAAGAAAAATAACTAGCTCCCCTTACCGTGCAAGTTTCTCAACGCAGCTTAGAATACAGTTTCTAAAATGCCCTCCCCGGAGGAGAACGTACCCAGCGCCCAGTCGGAATAAAGGAAACGTTCGGTAGAAATGGAACTCTCTACGCGGTGAACGCTTGAGCACCTTCAGAATAAAGATTAAACGGTTCAGTGAGGGATATTTTAGAGAAAAGGCAGAGGAAATTTTAAGGAAAAAAATAAGGGTTTCTAGAGAGAGAATGGGAAGTTGGCAAATGAATTCAGATTTCTGAAAAGCCCTTTCCAAGGTCAGGTTGTCCTTAGCTTCATGGGCCTGACTGCCTCCAACTAGGGCCCAATAGCCCTTTTTATTTATTCAGGCTCTTACAATATACAATAATATATGTAATAATCCATCTAGGTAACAAACTTAATATACATCCTTTTGTTTTTGTTTTCCATGATTTTTCTGTCGATCAACTTTCATTGTAGAGACACTATGGCATCTTCAGCCAAAGCTTCATATTCTTGAAAGCTACAAAATTGATTGAGTCATGTTTGTTATAAATGTAAAGTATTCACGTCTAAATTATAAGTTCTACATTGAGTAACAATGAATGCTTAGCTTATTTGTGAGTTTAGAAATTAGGAACTATCAAACCTGACTTTATATTCCATTATGAACCTTTAACAAGTAATTGTGCTTGGTTAATACAATTTAAAAAAGGATTCGAAGAAGTTTGAATAGATTGAAATGTAAATTCATTGAAGTTTATGCAATAGAAGCCAAGAACATCGAGTTCAATAAGTGGAAATGACTAGCATCCATGGATTCATGATTTGTGTGGTTTGCTTTATGGGATAAGAATGTAAAAAAAGAGCAAATCAGGAACATGAAAATACAAAAGAGGAAAAAGATGAAGAACATGCTCTTCTTTTAGAGAAAGATATGTTCACAATTGATTTTGGAAAACTTAATATAAGATTCATGAAAAGAGATGCATACCTTTGAAGAACTCTCAACAATTGAGTGAGAGCATACACTAGTTATGGAATAGGAAGAGTCTGCGAGTTGTTTGGTTCATACACATACCTTTTCAAACAAGGCTCTTATTGTTAAGAATCATCCTTACATCCAAACATTTTTAAAAAGGACTAACAAGTGTATTAAAACTTTAGTTGAAAGAAATAAAAATCATCTTCCACATGTTTACTTATAAATAGATTTGAGAACATGTTAAAGAGAAATTTTGTAATATTATTTGATAATCTTTTATCCATTCCTCTTACGAGTCTTCCTCCATAGTATTAAAACTTTAATTGAAAGAAATGTAAAACATCTTCCACATTTTTACTTACAAATAGAATTGAGGACATGTTAGAGATAAATTTTGTAATATTCTTTGATAATCTTTTATTTATTCCTTTTACGAGTCTTCCTCCATAGTATTAAAACTTTAATTGAAAGAAATAAAAAATATTTTAAAACATTTTTACTTACAAATAGATTTAAGGACATGAGAGAAATTTTGTAATATTCTTTGATAATCTTTTATTCATTCCTCTTATGAATCTTCCTTCATAGTATTGATATTATCTTTTAAGTTTTCTTTCTTTATTTATCCTCACTTTTTCTCTTGTAGTAACTTCATCCTCTTATAAGATAGGTTTTCCTTGATCTAAAATTTCATCACATAGAAATGAGCAAGATGAGAACATGTTAAGACAAGATCATCTAAGAAAACCTTATTTTGAAGTTTAGTAAAAGCATCTATCAAATAAACCCTCTAGGATAAATATGCTAAACGTTATATGTATAGACAATATCTTAAACGTTGAACGTTACTCAAACAGACTACATCTAAATGCTTATACACGTATAATGCCTAAACGTTTAAGAAAGTCTAACGTTTTTAATGCATGTACGAAATAATACTCTATTGCATGTTGTGTTATTCTTTTTTTTGTGCATATCAATATAGTACAAAGCTTTATTCAAAAGTTCTACATCTGATCAGAAGAACGTTAAGGGATGGGAAGATATTCTAGGAATGTTTCATTTATGCCTTATGTCTGTCTCATCCGTACAAGTACCATAATTACCTCTGCAAGAAACAACATAACATCTAATCTCGTATCAAAAGGCTATATCCCTACGCGAAAGGAAATGCTTTGAGTAACAATTTTTTTTCAAAGAGACCTATATAAAGAGGACAACATGAAGAGAAGAAAACAACAAGATTTATTATTGGTCACTCTTACATTGTCGTTTTTCTCTCAAATTTACATCATCTAAACTTTCTCTTTGAAAAAAAAAATTTTCTTTACAAGTTTTCAGAAATTTATTGTATTGAAATGTATCCTCTCTATAAGAGTAAACATTTGTACTTGTACTTAAAAAAAACACTTTGTTATTTTGTATATTCAAAAAGTGAGTTAAAACACTTATTGGTTTAACTTAGCGGAGTTAAACGATCTAGTCAATTGAACTAGTGTTATACTAGGAGTGGCGAAACTCATCTAACCAGTTGGGTTAGTTTAAAAAACCAGGAGTGATCAAACTTGTTTGTAATATTTGAAAGATTAGTGAAATCCTTTAAGAGTGCTTAAGGGAGAACTCGACGCAGCTCAGTTTGAAGTGAACCAGTGTAAAAATAAGTTTTCCTTCTTACTTTCATTTTAAAACGCTTTTTGAACACTTATGAAAATACTTAAGTGTTAGACACTATTTCTAAATTTTCTAACACCTACAAAAGCGTCTAACACTTATTTGCAAAAAAAGTTTTAAACTCTATTCACAACCCCCTTTATAGAAGTTTACCTATGTTTCAGAGCAATATATGATGCCTTGGTCTTTTATATCATTTTGTTCATGACTCAATGTTACCAAATCTTCCCTCGAAGAACTCAATCCAACAAGTGGCATCAAAGCTCTTTCGTTAAGGGAGTTTTTTTTTTTATTTTTCTTGCTTGAATTCCTACATTTAGTTATAAATTTATTATTCATGAGACAAATGAAAGAGCTTATTAGAAACCTATATGCCTTTAAATCAAGGAGTAACAAATTGTACTTATTGAAAAATATTGAAAATCTCTTTAGTCAAGGAACACTTTAATGAAGTGTCATCATATTAAACTTGATGATGATGATGTGTTGGGATTATTGTTATTGTTAGCTTACCCGTTCTTTGAAAATATTTCAGGTTTTCATGATTAGATTTGTCTCTTGTGGTGATATTTCTTTTGAAAATGCGAAGTCTGACTAAGATGAACGCATTATATGATATGATCATTATATTGACTAAACAATATCTTTTACTTATTAGACGATGGAAGATAAAGTTTTTCCTTAATTTTTTTTTACTTTTGAATTAATTTTTAAGCTTTTATAAATAATGTATGAAGTATCCAAACTTTGGAAATGTTACATGTTTTATACTTAACTTTTTTTTTAATACTTAATTAAAATAATAAGATATTAGACTTTTTCTCTGAGAATAATATATTTGAATAATATAAGATCATAAAAGCTTATATACACAAAGAAGGAAATTATTTTTTTAAGTCAATTTCATACTTAATTTACATATCTAATGCACTTAATAGTGAGATTGAGAAGGTTTGTTCCCATCTAAAACCACTAGACTTTCAATTAGTGAAAAAATGATAACAAATATGAATGAAATTTATTAAATGTTTTACATGTTAGTATTATATGCTATGAACTATCTAACATGTGTTCTACAATGTTTTAGCATCATCATATCTTCTAATGGTTATTTAATACATGCAAATATGATTTATCTGTGTGTTCAAGTTTGTATGATCTTGTTAATAAATATTCATATTAAAAAGTTAAAAATACAAGGTACTTTCTCTTTATTTATTTATTTATATATATATATATATATATATATATATATATATATATACGTATTGCAATTTGCTTAAAAATAACAGGTAACTTCCAACTCAATACATTTTTCCTGTAAGGAAATATCTTCAATGTTTAGTAATTATATTTAAAATGAATTAATCCATCATAAACGAAAGTTATATTTGAATATTATATTATATATACATAAGAAATGTTTCTTTATTTATCCAAAGGAAGTGAAACCTTCTATACATGCTGCTAATTGTCAATCTCAAACAAAATCAAAATCTCAAACAAAATCAAGTTATGAAACACAAAAAGTCATCCTTCAATATTACACCAATAAATATTTAAAAGGAAAAGACAGAAAGGAAAGAAAGAGAGGATATTGGAATGAATTCGGTTATCAATTGATGAAAGAAATGTACATCATATATATTGCTACAGTAGGTGGATAAGAATGAATAAAGGAATCAGAAAATAATACAAGAAAATAACTACTATACAACTCATCATCTTTTAGACAAATGCTAGCTATTTACAACTATTATTCATCTATTTTTGTAATGCAAAAATATCAGGTATTAGAGTGTGCATTGTGGCCCATTTCTACTGCTGCACAATGTTGTTTTTGGGATGGATTGGGTTCTTTATTTTGTTAGCCCCCCACAAGTTAGAGGTAGTAAGATGTTGATTAACTCTAACTTGGATAAGTTTAAGTTGAACAACTTTGGAGGGAGAGCTTCTGTGAAGATGTCTGCTAGCTGGTTCGAGGATGACACAAGAATTAATAGCATCAAGTTAGCTTGTAGTTTCTCACGAACGAGGTGACAATCAATGTCCATATGTTTTCTCCACTCATGGAAAACGGGATTTGTTGTGATATGCAGTGCACTTTGATTGTCACAGTACAAGATAACTTGTTTGGAACAAGGGTTTTCTAGATCTCTAAGCAGAAAATTCAGCCATTGTAACTCACAAGTGGCTGAAGCAAGGGCTCAATATTCAGCTTCGGATGATGAGTGAGATACAATGTTTTGCTTCTTTGTCTTCCAAGAAATTAAGGAATTTCCTAGAAAGAAATAATACCCTGTAACAAACATTCTTGAATCAACACAGGTTGCCCAATCCGCATCACTAAAACCAATAATTTGGATCGAAGAATCGCGCTTGAACATTAGACCTTTCCCAGGGCTGCTCTTGAGATAATGAAGGACCCTCATGGCTGCTTGAAGATGCATCTAAGTAGGATTGCCCATGAATTGACTTAGTTGTTGTGTGACGAAAGTGATATCGGGACGTGTGCTTGTAAGATACAATAGACAACCAACAAGTCTTCGGTACGAAAGTGGACCAACAAGAGGTTTAGTGGAATCTTGATGCAAAAAAGGTGCATTGTCCATGGGTGTGGAACAGGGTTTGGATCTTGTCATACTAGAATCCTTGAGGAGATCTAAACAATATTTCTATTGACACAAGGAGATTCTTACATCTAAATGAGCAACTTCTATACCTAGAAAATATTTCAAAAGACCAAGATCTTTTATATGAAAATGTGAATGTAATATTTGCTTAATATGGGCAATCTCATGCAGATAATTCCCAGTGAAAACAATGTCATCCATGTATATGATCAAAGCACTAAAATCAGACGTATCAGATTTAATGAAAAGGCTATGATCAGCATGAACTTGTTTATATCCACAAGATAAGAGTAAGAGAGACAACTTTCAATACCAGTTCCTGCTCGCTTGTTTTAGACAGTAGAGAGATTTCTTTAATTTGCAACATTGTGAACTGCAGTGACCTATGACACCAGGAGGAACAGCCATGTAGACATCTTCAGAAAGTTCACCGTGTAGGAACGCATTACTGACATCAAGCTGTTGAAGATGCCATCTATTGACAGAAGCCAAAGCAAGAACAAGTTGTATGGTTGTCATCTTTACAACAGGAAAGAAAGTTTCGAAATAATTGATACCTTCAATCTGTGTGAATCCCTTTTCTACAAGTCGGTTTTGTAGCGTTCCACAGTCCCATCTAGTCGTCGTTTGATTTTGTACACCCACTTGCACCTAATCGGTTTGACATTCAGAGGAGTTTCAACAATATCCCAAGTCTTATTTAGTACTAGGGCCTCTATTTCACTTTTCATAGCCTCCTTCCAACAAGGTTGCTTTATGGCTTCCAGATAATTAATGGGTTCTTGCTCAGAAGACAATGACATGAGGTAGTGACAGTGAGAAGGAGACACAGAGGTGTAGCTAAGAACATATTCCAATGGATGTAAACACTTTGTGGATGATTGTGTTGGCGTAAAATTGCAGACGTAATCAGCAAGGTAAGGTGGTGTGTTATGTGGGCGAGTTGAGCGACAAAGAAGGGGTGTTGTTTGGTCTGGTTCGCTGTGTTGCGGCATGGTTGCATTTGGGGAGGATGAATCAGATGGAAATGAGAACGACAAATTGGGCTAGGACATGGATGGATTGGGGGACTTGATCATGAGAGGTGAATTGGGTGAGTTGGGCTCGATCATGAGAAGAGAATTTGGGGCTGAAACACTTTTTTGTAGAGGAATGTGGGCTGCACAATGTTGGTTTTGACTCTTGGGTGATAATGGTTGAGTAGGAATCAGTGTCTAATGAAGACCAAGTTGGGCTAGGATGAGACAAGGATGGATTGGGTGGATTGGGGCTAGGACGAGACAAGGATGAATTGGGCTCTTTATCTGGAGCAAAAGGAAAAATTATTTCATGAAAAAACACATTTCTAGAAATAAAAATTTCTTTTGTATCTAAATCCAAAATAGCATAACCTTTTGTGCCATTTTGAAAACCTAAGAACACACCACGTCTGGAACGCAGGTCAAATTTCTTACAATGTGTGTGTGTGGACGCATAACATAAACAACCGAAAATTTTTATCATGAAAAAATCTGGTTGTTGTTTGTGTAATGACTCATAAGGAGTTTTATTTTGAATTACAGGAGAAGGAACATCATTTATGAGATAGACAACATGTTTGATGGCATAGGACCAAAAATGAACTGGAACATGTGATTGAAAAATGAGTGCTCTGGCAACATTGAAAATGTGTTGGTGTTTTCTTTCAACTCTTGCATTTTGTTGTGGAGTGGCAACACAACTTGTTTGGTGCAAAATTTCTTTTCGTGAAAAAAAATCTTTTAAGAAAAATTCTAGACCAATGTCTGATCTAATACATTTAACCTTTGTTTCAAATTGATTTTCAATGAGAGCAACAAAATTTTGAACATTTGAATGGACTTCCGCTTTTGATTTTAGTAAAACAACCCAAGTGTATCTACTATAATCATTAACAATAGTTAGAAAATATTTGTGACCATGAATGGAAGCTTTAGAAAAGGGTCCCCAAATGTCCATGTGAATTAAATCAAATATTTTGGAAGCTCTACTATTATTAGAAGAATAAGACAACTTTCTTTGTTTAGCCAAATGACAAACATCACAAGTTTCATTGAAATTTTTAGAAATAAAAGGAAATTGTTCATGTAAAATATAAAGACGTTTCCCAAATTAATGTCCTAATCTAAAATGCCAAATGTTGTTCATGGTGATAAGACTAGTGGTGGAGGTCTTGACAAAGGATGGAACAGTGGGTAAGGTGGAATGTTCCTTGTTGATTACTAAGTGGTAGAGACCTTGTTGCAGTTTAGCCAAACCAATCATCCTCAAGGAGTTCACATTATGTACTAGGCAATAATCATGAGAAAAAGTGAGTTTATAACAACAACTAGAAAGCAATTTAGAAATAGACAAAAGGTTGAAATTAAATTATGGGACCTAAAGAACATTATGTATGACAAAGGAAGGAGAAAAATGTATGGTGCCAAAAAAAATTTGCTCTAATAGAGACACCATTGGGTAAATTAATTTTAATGGGTCTGATTTTGGTATAGACTTGAAATAAAACAGGAGAAGATGTAGTATGGTCTAGAGTGGGAAGAAAAAGATATTGCATGTGTGTGAGAAAAAACGTGTGTGGTGGCGCAAAAAATAAAAGGGATACCCAAATTGGAACCAGGTGAAGGGATTGAGTTCTTTAAAGAGAGACTAACATTTTTGGGCTGGTTGTTGTCTACTGAGCTCGAACTACTAGAAGGAGGAGTATGTTTTAGAAGACTAAGTAAATGCTAAAATTGGGCCCTAGTGAGATTAAGCCTAGAATCTTGAGTGAAGCTCTCATTGGTCTCCTTCTCCTCAACATAAGAAGCGTCACTAACGGCGCTGTGAGCTGAAGAACCAGTGCGAGGATTAAATTTTATCCTTTTGGGATAACAAGGATGACCCGGTGGATAACCATGCTTGCTATAACAAAAGTCCATTGTGTGGTCGAGATGATGATAATACCACACTTTATGGAGGAGTTGGCTACTTCAAGCTCTGTCCATGGCAGCATTGGCAAATGAGTTAGGCTTATTAGTGGAAAAAATGACATCAGGTTGTTGACGTTCGTGTTGAATGTCCATGGAAAAAATCTGATTCACGGACAATAGGAGGTCCATAAGGAGCACTTGAGACTGAACCATTGAAAAATGATCATCAAGACCTTTAAGGAACCTGATGATGAAGTCTGTGTATGATACGTTTTGGCAGAATAACAGCAAACAGTCATAGGGCAAAAATTATCCAGTTCTTCCCACATGGATTTTAAGCTAGTGAAGTAATCAATGTCATTTTGAGTGCCATGTTTGAAGGCATAAACTTCTTCTTGAAGTTCTGTGATTCAGATTAAATCGCTTTGGGCAAAAAGTTCACGAAGATCAGTCCAGATGTCGATAGCTCTGTCAAGGTAGATCACACTTTGAGCTATGGAAGGTGATAAAGAGTTCAATAACTAGGACATGATGAGTGTGTTGCATCGTTCCCATTAAGGGAATAACGAGTTTGTGGCGGTAGGGGTGGAATGGAACCACTAAGGAACCCCGTTTTGTTTTTGGAGACAAGGGCCATGTGAAATGACCGAGATCATGAATGATAATTGTTGCCAACGAGGGCTGGAGCAACGATGACGGATGAGGGACTTCCACTAGGGTGGATGTGATATGGACTAGAAGGATTTTGGGTGGGGTTTGGTGGGGGATTTGAAGAATTTTCATCGGACCATGGATCAGACGTATTAGAAGCTGAGCTTGACATGTCAGAGAAAAGCTCTTGATATCATAAAAGGGACAGACCGAAAGGAAAGAAAGAGAGGATATTGGAATGAATTCGGTTATCAATTGATGAAAGAAATGTACATCATATATACTGTTACAATATGTGGATAAGAATGTATAAAGGAATTAGAAAATAGTACAAGAGAATAACCATTATACAACTCATCATATTCTAGAAGAATGCTAACTATTATTCAGCTATTTCTGTAATGCCAAAATATGAGGTAGCAGAGTGTGCATTGTGGCCCATTTCTATTGCTACACAATGTTGTTTTTGGGATGGATTGGGTTCTTTATCTGTTAATAATCAAATTTGTGAAGTATATAAGAATCTCAAAACCATTCACTAAAAAACATATGAAGAAAGCATACGTAGAGTTTTACACTTGAGAGTGAATTTCTTAAGTGGAAAGTGTATAAGTATAAAACCTTTGAATTCTTTATTTAGTTGAGGTACCAATTTGTGAAAATTCTTACTACATCATCTATATAGAGTTAACTTTGTTATTTGCTTATATGTGTTCTTATAAGTTTGTAGTAAAAACTAAAAATACTAAATTCTTAGTCTTATATATAAAGAAATTTAGAAGGAATAAGCAAGAATAATGAATATACTTACTTTGTAATTAAGTGTTTGTCTAGTGGTGGAACATTTAATCAATTTCTCAAACATAACTCAATGTTATCCAAGAATTTTATAAATTATTATGTTGCTAATTAGACAATCTATTTGATTGTGGAAAACAATCTTATACTCTATTCTACCTCTTCTAGAATTAGTTCATAATTTGATTCACTAATTCTAACATCATATTATTATTTATAAAAATAATAGATAAATCTCCATTTTGGTGTTATGATAAAAAATAGGAAAAAAAAAATTTTAACAACTTTTTTTTGACAACTTTTTTACAGCGCATACATGGTAGCTTGTGATTGGTCTTTTTCAGATATTTTTTTGAAAATAAATTCAAGTAGACCAATAAAGTAGTGACACGTGTCCTATTGTAAAAAAAGTTGTTAAAAAAAGTTATTAACATATTAGGATCCTAAAAATATTAGAAAATATCACATTGAAAAGTTTCTTATAAGGAAAATTTAATTTTTGTAATAATTAGAACAAAACTATAAGTTATTGCTATCAAAATAGGTTAGAACCCATGGGTCAACCCGACCTACTACGGATTCGGGCTAGGTTGGGTTTGAAAAAAATGAAATTTTTTATACTGGTCAATTTTCAACACGACTCACTTAGAATCCAGCTCACTCGGGTTGAACCCTTGGTGAGTCGGGTTAGCTCACCAACCCACCTAGTTTAATTTAATTATTTATTATTTTATGTTTCAATATTCTTAGTTAACATTTTTTTATTGTATTTTAAATAGGAATAAAGAAAAAGATGTTTCAAGAGAGCAAAATATTATAAAGGTTTAATTGATTCGAAGGTCCCTATTTGTACAGTTTTGCGTCAAGTAGGTCCTTGTATTTTGAAGTAGCTCAATTTAATCCCTAATTATGAAAAATTGAAGCAATAAAGTCCATGCCGTTAAATTCTGTGAACGACGTCAAAATTGTTACCTGATGGCTAGGTGAGGTGGCATTTGAAAACACGTGGTACATAAAGAGTTTAATAAGTGGACTTAAATTGACGATAATGCGCTACCACGTGTCAGTACTCTTATCTCCCAATTAGGGTTTCAGATTGGGGGAATACTCCTGCTCTAGCATCTATTCTCTCTTCGCGAAAGGGTTTCGCCTCTTCTCCTCCGCAGCGTTGCAAACAATCTGATGGTGTTTCAGGCGAATTGAACTCGTCCTAGTTCTTGGTTTGATTCTTGCAGGTTTCTGAATTTCGATGTGGAGGCATGAGAGGAAAACGCGAGAGAAGACGAACTGATGAAATTGATTTGGTGTTCCTCTTTGCAGGTGCGATGCAGAAACAAATGGGTTTCATGGATGAAGGTGTTGTTGTTCGATGCTGGTGCGAGCTGGTGGTGGTTCGCTAATGGCGGAGTGGTGCGATGAAGGTGGGTGCTGCAATGGCTTCGAGTTCTTGCACGAGAAGTAATGCGATTCTGGATTTTTGGTTTGGCTTTGCAGGTCTGAAAGTGATGTCGACACTAACACGTCTTGTTTCGTGGTGGAAGAGAAGAGTTGTGATTCTGTTCCTTTGGTTTCCAGGTGGAGAAGATGAAGATGGTGGCGGCGACGCATGTGCTAGCGGCGATGACCTGCACTGTAGAGATGGTTGGCTACTGGCGAGAATGGCACGCGAGGAATATGATAGTGTTCGTGGAAGAAGGTCACGAGAAGCATGGTGTCCTGAGGTTTCTCATGGTGTTGGCGCTTGTGGTGACCAGTTCTGTGGTGGCATTGATGGTCGTGAATGGTGATGACGACGAGATTGTGGTGGTGGCAACCAGGTTGTCTTCTTTGCACGACTACTTTCGCTCCGATGAGGATGATGACTATGATGGAGGTACGGCGGAAAGCATGGTGACAACTATGGATGGTGCGACGACTAGGGTTGATGGTAAGGAGGCTAGGGTTTAAGTAAAGAAATAATTTAACTCCACCTATTAAAACTCTTCATGTGCCACGTGTTTTCAAATACCACCTCACCAAGCCACCAGGCAACAATTTTGACGCCGTTCACAGAATTTAATGACACAGACTTTATTGTTTCAATTTTTCATAATTAGGACCAAATTGAGATACATCAAAATAGAGGGACCTACTTGACACAAAACTACACAAATAGGGACCTCCGAATCAATTAAACCTATTATAAATTTACCCATTCAAGACTGTAATCCTATAAATGGATAAGTGACATAAAAATTATCAATATTATAAAATTATTTATTCGCTTATTAGGTTTGCTTTTGGATTCCATTTGAGTTGTATGTTAATTTTTATTTTATTTTGATTTGTCTTTGAAGTTTAACATCATTTTAGAGTGAAATTATTTAAATTTGAAATATAAAAAAATTGTATTTTTTTCAATTTAAAATTTTTTTAAATTAAGTGAGTTAGTGAGTCAACCCATTTAACCCACCAACCCGTGGTGGGCCGGATCGAGTTCAAATTTTTTCGACTCGCTAATAAATGAGTCGAATTGAGTTGACTTACTAAGTGACCAATCCGTGATAAACCGGACATGATCGAATCAAATGACCATTTTGACAACATTACTGTAAACTAATAACATGTATAAATAATCACGTTGTTGATTTAAATAATATTGAATTTTATTATCATAAACGAGATATTGAAAATGACTGTTGTAACAATAGTTTATATTCAACTAAATTTATTTTATATACATTATTTAAAATAATTATTATGACAACTAAAATGTTTATCATCTATAATTATATCACATGTAAAACAAAACCATACGTTCTAACTAAATTTAAATTTTTTATCTAAAATATGTAGGTGAGAAACTGGAGACAAATTAACTTTCGGAGACAAAGGTTCAATAAATTGCCACATTGGCATAATAATAATAATATTCAAAACTTAATCAAATGAATAAAACTTTTTAAAGAAAATATAGAAATATTAAAATAATAAATTTGTACTCAATAAAATAGAGAAATCCAATTGATCAAGAGAAAAAGGGAAAGAAAGGTGATTTTGATTGGAAGGATAAAAAATATAAATGAAGATAGAATTAAAACACGGAGTTTGATTAGGGGGGAAATGATTTTAGAAATATAGATTTCGATATTAATTTATGTTTACATATTTTTACTTAAAATAGTAAAAAAAAAACACTATACTTGTACTCAAATAAATCAAAATTCCATTTCATTATTATTTTTTATTTATTTCTACTATGTCAACATTTTCATCATATTTTTTATTTATTTCCATTTTATGGAACAAAGAAATGAGAGGGAACGAAAGGAGTTAGGTGGGCATAAAGCTTCCCCTTCCGTCACCGCACCATCCGTGCTCCCCTCGAAAATCTCACTTTCCGCGTAAATGCAAAAACGAAAGTTAAATATTTACCGAAAGAACTTTACTGCGTAAGAGAGAGAGAGAGAGAGAGAGAGAGTGTGCGTGTCCCCAACAAGATGAAGCAGTGGTAGTAGCAGAAGAAGAATAACCCATTTCCTTGCTACTACTACTTTTTTTCTTCTTCTTCTATTGCTGCTGTTTCTCAAACTAACAGCACAACCTGATTCATGTTGTTCGTTCTGTTCCTAGCTCCACCTCAGTTCTTTCCCAAAGTAGCTATGAAAAATCACATTCTCTTCCTGTTCCTTCTAATTGCACTTGCCCCCACTTTCTCTCACCGCTTTCAACCTCACGCTGCTCCTGCAGGTAAACAAAATTGTTGCCCCACTTCGTCCACAGCGTCAATTTGCCATAATTTTAAATGGGTTTGCTAAATTTTTTATCTTTTTTCTTTATGGTATTGAATACCTAACTGGGTGCCTTTTTAGTCGTTCTTTCTTTTTTCTTTTTGGTTACTTTGATCAAACAATGCTAGCTTCTTTTGTTACTTTAATTTAACAATGTTAATGAATCAGGGCCCTTGATTAAGCATCTGTGTTCAATCATCAAATGGACAAGGTCTACCTCCAAGACGCCACACTCAGGTTGGTGCTATTTCTCTACTGAGATTGAGCACTTTCAAAGGTCACGTGTTTTAGGTGTAACATGCTTATTGTTAAGGTGTTTGTGTGTGTGAATATGAGTAAATGTTATTTGTTGCTTCTTTCTTTTGTAGATGGGAATGTTCTTCAATTTGAAAATGGTTACGTGGTTGAGACTGTGGTCGAAGGGAACGAGATTGGGGTCATCCCTCATAGGATCCGTGTCTCTGAAGAGGATGGTGAACTCTTTGCAGTTGATGCAATTAATAGCAACATTGTTCGGATAACTCCGCCGTTGTCCCAATGTATGGCTGTTTCTCTTCTTGAGTTTATGTAACTGTTGTGAGTAAATTTGATTTATTGGGATATGGCACTTTTGGCATTCATTCCTGGATGTGTCTATTTCTATAATTCTTTTCAATTGGTTCTGGATGTTGCCGGTAAGAATGATGATAAAAAGATTGAAAGAGAAAAGGAACACGAGTTTGGTCACTTTCCTGGTTCAAGTTAGCAGAAAATTGATAGTTGGGGTGGGGGAGGAATCTAAGTCTTAGCTTTATATGGTCTATTGTCCAGGGGTTTCACTAAACAGTTTTGGTAAGTGAATTTCATATGACAAGTTAATCACAATTTGGGATTGATTGTAAATTTAAATGAATTGATCTTTCTGGATTGGGCTTACTTCTAGGGATCCTAATTCCTTCTGCTATCTATTTGTGCTACCTGGCTGCAGATAGTAGAGGAAGATTGGTGGCAGGGTCATTTCAGGGATACACTGGTCATGTGGATGGAAAACCAAGTGATGCTCGTTTCAATCATCCCAGAGGCATAACCGTGGATGATAAAGGGAATGTTTATGTTGCTGATACTCAGAATCTTGCTATCAGAAAGATTGGAGATTCTGGTATGTGATAATGAGTTGCAGCTTACAATAGTTCAAGATCTGTTTATTAGTCATTACTAACATGATGTTTTGGTAACATACGATATTAGAATGTAATTTGAACATAAAATGTGTCAATAGAAATGCTACTAGTACACTAAGATGCAATTGTGGAATTCTTTTTACTAGAACCTACTAAAACTGTTTGACATAAGAATTCCCCAGCCTAGTATCATGACATAATGCTAATTCCTTCATTCAAACACTGCTGCCAGTGGTGATGGGATCATAATGTATTGGGAGAATTGTCATTTAGAATGGTGAAAAAGGATATGATTACTTTGTTGTCGATCTTTGTGAGTAATTTTTAGGTGTGACGACCATTGCTGGAGGAAAATCAAATGTCGCAGGGTACAGAGATGGGCCTAGTGAGGATGCTAAGTTCTCAAATGATTTTGATGTAGTATATGTTCGACCCACCTGTTCCTTGTTGGTCATTGATAGAGGAAATGCTGCTCTTCGGCAAATCTCTCTTGACCAGGAAGACTGTGATTATCAATCTAATTCAATTTCCAGTACAGGTTTATATTCTTACCCTGTTGTTTATTCAGACTCTGTAAATATCCTTGTATTTTTTACTAGATAATCTAGTTTCCTCAAATAGCATATTCTTTCATCCAGTGATTCTAATCCCTAAACTTTGGGGATTGCTTCTGTTTGTCTTGTATACAAATATACCACTGTACAACTTATTCATGTAAATCAATCAATAACATACAACATATTCAAATTCAAGTTGGTGTTAAAGCTCTCTGATTCAACATTAGTCTCTTTGTTGAATAGTGCCTCCACCATCGGCCCAGAAATATTGTAGGTTTATGTTTGATATGTATTATAGTTGAATACAATAATTTCTGCTGATATAAGATGCAAACACTGCTGCTTTTTCCTTTACCCTCAAGCATGCAGTGATAAGACATGAAAGTTTTGAATGCTTTATGCTTCACTGAAGAACCAAAACTTCTAGTCGCTGCAACATGTGATTTAGATGTTAAAGTTGTGTTTTTGAATATGAATATCACCTGCGAACTGGGGAAAAAAGGAAATCAGGACTAAAGGCATCAAATATGAGTTGAGATGAAAGAAAAGAGAAAAAATTATATGTTGGCTGCATCAGTATTTGTCACTATGGTGAATACTGCGAACATTATTGGCTCTACAGTTTCAGCTAAGACTGTTTAATCGCATATCTCCCATGGCATATTTAGTTAAGCTGGGAATTGGGAGGGTAGCTTTGGATGCATCTTGATTTGAAATGTTAGCCTTGTCTTGTACAATTCCATTTTCAAATTTAAGGGAACATGTTAGGTTTCCGGGAAACATCTCATACCCTCATGAACTAGATTTGTGAGGCAGACACATGAAATGATGTCACTTCATGTGGATTTAGTTCATCCAACTGATGTATTTGTCCAGATCTGGTCTTAAATCCCTTGGCTATGGTCCATAAATGCAACGGAAAAGGCCAGTTGGACAAGATTTTTTGGCAGTTCTGGTTTATGGTTTATCAGAAGATTGTTCTTTAATGTGTTGGTGTTACTGGAAAATCTGAATTAGCTGTATTTAGCATGGAAGTGAAGCAATGAGGAAATCTGTCTGATGACTTGATTGCATTCCTTATACTCTATATCTCCATTTAACTTCTGATTTTAGTCTATGTTGTGGGTTTTCCTGCAGATATCCTTACAGTTGTTGGTGCTGTTATAGTAGGATATGCTACATGTATGCTTCAGCAGGGATTCGGATCCTCTTTCTTCTCAAAAACAGTATGTTCTCGTAATAGAATTTGTTAAAACAGAAATTTCAGAATTGTGACATTTTGCCTGTTGTAGCTGCCCAAAATTTTGTCTTTTGGACCATGTTATGCCTTGTGAGTTGCAAAAGGGAGGACTTTTCCTTTGTACCAAAAATATTTGAACAGGAAACAATTCAGACAACAAATAAAATGTTGTCTCTATTGCTTCTGGTATAACTCTTTAAAATAGAAAATAAAGTGAAATCAAGGTAACATTTTTGTAATTATTTGAAAAAAGGGGAAATAAAAATTGAAAATATTTTCTCCAATCAAGGAGACCCTAAATTCTGTCTTTTTGCTAGAAAATGCTAATTTTCCTTGGGCTTTAGTATGCATATTTTAAATGTTATGTGGTACTGTTTATTCTAAGAAAATATTTCACGTTCACCCTTGCTAATTGGCTAATTAATTACACTGCACAAATGCTGCAGAGACCGTCAGAAAGAGAGTTTAAAGGACCAGCAAGCAATGAGAAACACATGCCAATCCTGGAGAGCAGTAAAGAGGAGCCGGGATGGCCGTCGTTCGGACAGCTCATTGTTGATCTTTCTAAGCTTTCCCTTGAAGCATTAGCTGGTGCATTCACTCAATTCATACCTTCACATTTCAGACCTGGCATCTCCAAGAGAGGCTTAACACCGCTGAAAGATCGTCTTGTAATGCCTGAAGACGAAGCACAGCCTCCATTGATCAACAGGCAAAATGCTCAAGGGCATACACCTCTTACCAAAAATCAGTTGCCATCACAGCTCCACACTCCTCTTAGTGATAGTCGGATGGCATCACATGTTCATACTTCTCTTATCGATAATCGACTGGCACCAAATGTCCATACTCCAAGCACAGCAGAGAAATATTCAGAAATGAAGCCCCCCAAGATAAAATCAAGCAGTTTCAAGGACCCTTCTCTGTCAAGCAAGAACAGATCATCAAAACGACCTGATTATGCCGAGTTCTATGGATCTACTGAGATTCCTCCATATACCAAATCTAAGAGCCAGAAAGAAAGGCCAAGACATAGGCAACGAGAAAAGAGTGGAGAATTTGTTATGGGGGCAGTTGGAACTGAGGCTAAAGCTGTTGAAACAAGGGCTGTTGATCATAATAATCCAAAGTTTGACCATTACAGTATGAGGACTAAGTATGCTTCTGAGGAGACCTTCCGATTCAACTCCAAGTAAAAAAGTTTTGTATGATTTATTTTCACTAGTATTCTGTTCTCCATTGGACCATTATATTGAATATCTGCACCTCCATCTGTTTTAAGTTTGTCTATACTTGAAGCTGTATTATAAGAAAACACTATTTGCTTAGTAAATCATGCGGGTGGGAGGATTAATTTTGACCCATTTGCTGAACAATTTGTGAAAAAATTAGCATCCCCACAAAGTTGTTCAGTTTCAAGGAGATTGCTCCCTTTTAACATTGTAGATGATCAAATTACAGTGTGTTTGGTATTTTCTGCAGTCAATTTCATACACAGGCTTAGACAGCGATTCATCTCATTGGGAACTCAATCAACCAATTCATCTGCATTTCTACTAACAATGCGGGTATGCTGTCTTCAGATAAATGAGCTTCGCTAAGAAAAGGTGCCAAAACATTCTGTTGCTTATGAAGTTAAATCCTAAATAAATCTTCAAAAGCATACAGAGTTGTGAAATTTTAGTTCTGTCGAAGGTTAAAATAGTATAAAAATATGCAGATGAATTATTTTGACTAAGTTACATTATTATGTTTTCAAAATATCTTATCATATATAAATCTTATAATTTAGTGAAATATCATAAACTTTAAAAAATTAATATTGTGTAAAAGTATAAACATCTAGTTTGTAGAATACTGTTACTGAGCAATGCTAACATGAAACATCAAGCATATGAAGTTAGCAGAAAATATTAAACAAGCAATTTCTTGTCTGCAGTTTAATGAGAAAACGGATTGGTGACAAAGAAAAAGGTAAGCTTTCCACCAAAGTAAACAAAATTGTTTAGAGATAACAAAGAACAAAACCTTACTGTTGTGCTTCATATGCAAGGAATTTGTAATTAATTTACTCTCTTATGTTTAATTTGAACTCTAATGTTTTATAGTTTTTTTTTTTTTAGTTTTAAATTGGCAAAAAAATAATAATAATTTAGAAACATTGTAATTAATGTAGTAAATTGAAAATAAGTTGTTAGTGTTGAGTTGTTCAACAAGCATAAATATTTTCTTTTAATAAAGGAGACATTTTCTTTTAAAGCATTTCATCTTTCATATATTCTGTACCATGAGTATTGTTAGTTTTTTGTCGATTGAATATTTATTTGAGACAAATAATACTTGAAAATAAAAATGTTATAAAAATCTATGCAAAGCTTTATATTTTTATAAATAAAGATTCGAAATAGCGTTTATTTCAGACAGATGATATAGAAACATCCTGCAAGTATATGTTTCTAAATTAAAGATAAAAAAGTATGAATAGTAGTAAAATAAAGAGATAAACAGTATTAAAATAAAAAAAAATCATAAAATATAAAAGGAATAAATTTTTGAAGTAAAAGATTCAAAATGTAATCATTAAAAATATTGTAAAAATTTAAAACTTATGATTTGTTAGAACTTTTTTAAGAAAAGTGTTTCAAATTTTAAATTATATTACAAAATATATGACAATTTCAGCCCTTCATAATTTTCTAATAATTTTTACTTTCAATCTCATCCGTGTATATATATATATATATATATATATATATATATATATATATATATATATATATATATATATAAATTAATGTTCATCAAATTTTTCTATAAAGATGAATATAAAAATAAATAATTGTTTGTAGTTGTTACCACAATTCAATAGATTTTGAGTCTGAGAGTAATTTTGACTAATTTGTTGGAATTTTTATATTTAGACAAAAACTAATAAATCCAAAAAAAGGTGAATTGATTTTTCTTATATATATTAATGTTTATCAAATTTTATATAAAGAGAAATTTTCTTTAAAAATCAGAGTTTAATTAAGAAAGGGTTTTGTTTATTTTAATAATCACAATAAAATAAGGAGAGTACGGAAGGAGAAAATTATATAAGTTATTTTATATTGATTCAGATTAAAAAGTTCTACATCTAATCACTGTTAAAATGGAGATTAACTAAACACTAAAAATAAATTAAAATTTATAATCATAGTTAAATCAATTTAGGATAGAAAACTATCTATAAGATAAAGTCTACCTAAAATCAATTTATAATCATAGTTAAATCAATTTAGGATCGCCACTTGATTTACTCAGATAAGGTCTGTCTAAAATGGACTAAGAGACAGAAAACTATCTCTAAGAGGAATGCAAAATTGCAATTCAACTCAAGAATTTAATTCATTCAAAGGTGTGTACAAGGAGAACTCCTAGGCTTACTTATATAGCTTTTGGAAGGAGTTTGGTGAAAAGTTTCAAGCGGTGTGGGAATTGGAAGACTCCAAGTTCTGTCCAGCAGCAGCTGCAACGTCCCTAGGTGCATGGGAGTCCCACATTGCTTAATTCTCTCATTCCAAAAGGGTTTATAAGCTTCCTAGCTCTCCTAGAGTTCAAAAACTAACACTAGCTATGCTTCCTTGCGTTACAAGCTAAGACGCCTACTTACTCTTCTTTTCTTTTAAGACCAAGCCATGGAAAGTCCCACATTGCTTGTGCTAAAAGGTAAAGAAGGGTTTATAAGCATTTATTCGACTAGAACTAACGAAAAGAAACAAAGAGGCAAATACAAGCCCATGAAACCTATTATACTCTTTTTATGCTCTTTTGTCACTCTGAAAACTCTTCATTGTTGCCCTATCTATGATCATATCACAAAACCCTTCACGTTTTAGGTTTAAATAGAACAAAAGTGCAACAAACCCTAACCGCTAGCACTTAGTGCCCTTGGAGGGGTAACCAGGCGTGTTGCGGTACATGTGGCTGGCGCTAAACGCCCTGAAAGGGGCAAGCAGGCGAGACTGCGCGAAGAATGGCGCTCAACGCCCCTAGAGAAGGCACCAGGCAGGAAACATCAGTCGCACCTGGTGCTCAGCGCCCCTGAAAGGGCCCTCAGCGCGGGCGCTCAGGGCCCCTGACCCAGGGCCCTTAGCCTGATTTTTCTGTACTGCGTCTTTTTCTCTTTTTCTGTAAATCTGCGTGGTTCTTGTGGTTGGTTTAGCTCTGTACATTGTTGGAGATTCTTTCAAGCACATTATTAGCTACAAAATAAAGGGATTATAGATGAAATTACATCAAAGTAGCCCAAAACACAATTATTCATAAAACTAAGATAAAAGAGAGGATTAAGCAAGTTACAAGCTAGAAAAGAGTTTATTTTGCTACTAAATTGATGCTTAAATAATGATAAGAATTAGAATTTGTTGAGATTGTTGATAGGGGGAGCATTGGTTTAGCTGAACCCACAATCTCAGTAATATCTGAGTTTTTGATGATGACAACACATAATTAATAACACATGTGTATTATGTGTTACATGTTCTATGCTTACATGTTATATGCTTATATGAGAACATGATTGTGTTGTTGTTGTGTTGTTCATTGCATTTCATTGTACTATATATGTGATTTTATACATGAATGCATGACACATGTTTTTGGAAAAGAAAAACCACATGCACTAATGCTGAATTTTAATTGTGTGGCAAAACTACAATTTTAAGACGACTTCATTATGGGGTGAGTTGATTAAAACTCGTGTCTTTGCACAAACCTTTTTCAAAGTATGCTGTGAGATTTTTCAAAGAGAAAGTTTTTCAAAACTATGATTTACATTGTTACATAGTCAATTATATGCGTGTTGCATTCGACTAAGTCTGTTGTTATTTTGAAATTCAGTTAATGCTTGATATAACTATTTAACGGTCATATTTTTAAATATGTTGACCAAGCATTAAATGTCATTCGACTGCATTAATTGCGAATTCAATTAATTGCTTTGACTGCGACTAACTACTATAACTGATTTGTTATATTCGACTGCATTAGTAGCCTAGTCGACTAAAATGCATCAGAGTTGTGCTATTCTATAAATTGATGCAAAATTAATCTCTGTAAGAACTTTTTTGAATCTAATAGTTTTTGTGATATCTTTTCATAATAGTGGTATCTTACAGGAAGAGGAAAAAGCTCCAAGAATCAAGAAGTGACTGTAGTGATCATCTCCTTGAGATTTCTTGAAGAGCAAGGTTATTGTGCATTCAATGTCTGATCTATCTACACATTTGGGTGTCTACTGCAAGATCAGGTTCTACAATCTGTTGAAGATTGGGTTGTGTTCCCTGTTATGACTACAGGAAGAAGAACGTGTAGTGTTCTTAACTTTGAGAGGTTTCTTAAAGGGTTTAGACAACAGAATAGGGGATTCTTTTTGCTGGTCTAGTTGTTGTACTGCCTATATTTTGATTAGAGGGTTAGAAATGTGTTTTATATTTTTGACGCGAAGTCTCTATAAAAGTCTTGTTGTAAAAACTTTGATCATTATAGTGCATTTGCTTCACGTGGTTGGAAGGACACTTGATGTAGGCAGGTTGGCCGAACCAGTATTAAAAGCAGTGTTTGAATTTTCTAATCCCTATTCTTTTATGTTTAATCAAATTTACATTGTACTTATTCGACTTAGTTTCGCTACATTAGAAAGTATTTTTCCCTGCGTTTCAAGAAAGCTTTAAAGGCATCTCCTTTTGCAAATTTTTTTTAAAAGACTTTGATTTTACACTTCACCAATTCCCCCCCCCCCCCGCCCCCCTTCCCCACCCACTCCCTTTCTTGGTGTGAGAAATTGAGCCATTCTATTTTAACAACATTATCGAATCCCCCAAACTTACAACTTTGCTTGTCCTCAAGCAAAGGTACCTTTCCTAGAAATCAATTCAATCACAATGGTTTAGCAACTCAAGCACGATGTCAATCAAATAAACAAAATCAATCATGCTTACTCAACTTGGGAATTACATTCAAGAGATAATATGGTTTCAACAAGCTAAACTCTAATCATGGTGCTCAGTTCAAAATCACAAGATAGATGCAAATGATAGATCAACAGACATGGCAAGTTGTTTTCATTAAATGCATGGAACCAGTCCTCACCAAAGAAAGTGTTTCAGTCAAGCACACTAGTGTATAAGGATGTGTGTCTAACTCTCAACTATCACAGTGTTACACAAATCAACTTTACCCTTTGTTTCAACAATATCAAACACATTCACAAGCAAGTTAACATCACAAGGACTTTTTGAGGCTTGTAATGTGGCTAGGCTAAGAAGAAAAATTGGTTTTTCTGAACAACAAAGCACCTTGAGCTAAGAGAGAAAACAATTCAATTCATGATATAGCATTAGTCTCTCTTTCGTTTCACAATTGGATAAACCACTTCTCAACTTATATCCCAAATTTTGTTCATTGAATGCATTTTTGTTTTTCTTCTTTTTCTTTCTTCTTTTTCTCATATTGTTATTTTCTCAATGCTCCCTTTTTATAATAAGAACTCCCATAAACTTAAACCATTCTCCTCATCCTAACATATATGTTCATCTCAACTCAAGGTAAGGAGGTTAAGGATTTTTCAATAAGCTTAAGGTTCCAGGAATGAAAAAATTTTTCTGTAAGGTTCAAAGGTTATGCATTGGCTTTTAGGCCAAAAAATGTAGAAGAGGTTGAAGAACAAGATGGACTTAATCATTTGTAACACGCAAGCAAATAGTTCAAATAAAGAAACTCAGGAAAAATCAACTGTGATTCCAAAGTAATAGCATTAAACAATAAACTCTGGAGAACAACATCTCACAAGTTAACTCAAAGTTCCAAAATTTGATAAACATCATGCCAAAAATATTGATCACAATTGAAACCAAGCATCTATCTAAACAGATACAAGCAACCACAATCTCTGTTCAACAAGCTTAACCACATCATCTCAATCATATTTTCAAAATAATTCACATGGATAAAGAGAAAGCACAAGAGATTTGTATTCAATTTAAGCACAACAAATGATTCACTCAAATCACCAAACCAATTGCACAAGAACAATCCACTAGGCAAGTAAAAAAAAAAGAAATCAAAATACTAAAACTGAACGCAAATAAAAACTTGAAATTAAAATTGAAAAACCGATCAAAATAGACTATTTGCAGCTCCAACAGTGTAGGAAACTAGCTGCACTTTTCATCTGAAACATCTTCCTCCTCCGAGTAGCTTTTACTCTGCAACTGCTCCACCTCCCCCATCAATAGGGGCCTGGCCCTCAGGCCATGCTACATGAGCTACAAAATCTTTAAGTAATAGGTTGCTAAGCTCACACATGCCTCAAAGGTTGACCAATGATGATTTTGAACTTGTTAATTCCTAAGGAAGATCTTATCCCAGATGCACAGGCAGCACAATCAAATTCAAAAACAAAGTCATTCTGGACCGTTCGACCTCTCTCTGTTAAACCATTCGGCCTAGTTTCTCATCTATTATACCGTTCGGCCTGTCTCCTACCACCTTACCATTTGGCTTCTCCTCTCTCAAACCGTTCGGCCTATCTTTTTTTTTTCTCAAATTGTTCATACTTCCTTCTTTTTCTCTCAAACCATTCGGTCTTTCTTTTTTTTTTCTCTCAAACCGTTCGGTCAAGGCTTTCCTATCTCACACCACATGAGACTAAGACCTCATGCTACTCTCACCACATGTATTTCTCTACTTGGAAATGAATGATCATTAGAGTTTCAGGATAACCTGCAAAACTGAGATCCCTACATTCATACCAACAACACTTTGATACAACACTTAAGAATCCTCTTTAGGACTCTTATACA
Organism: Vigna reflexopilosa; assembly: GCA_027742785.1. Classification (NCBI taxonomy): domain Eukaryota; kingdom Viridiplantae; phylum Streptophyta; class Magnoliopsida; order Fabales; family Fabaceae; genus Vigna; species Vigna reflexopilosa. The sequence continues at coordinate 19,924,700 of CM050932.1, forward strand.
TCGCATTTCATTCAAACATTAGTTATAAACATTTCCACAGATCATACAACAAACCAATATATCTTTTAAAACCATACATAGAAGTAAAAGGATTTAAAAACACTTAAGAACACATACCCATTTGCCTAGCTAACAGACTCTGCTCGCCCAGCTAGAGGAAAAACAACAACCCTGCCAAGCTAAGCGAGCTAGCTCGGTCAACCTCTGTAACTCTATGCCAAAAACCTGAAATACTCGCCAAGCGAGCCCCTCCACTCACCGAATGAGAGCCAAAATAACAAGATCCCCAAGGTAAGCGAGCTAGCTCGTCCAGCCTCTAGAGTTCACTGCTAGAACTCCCCTACACTCGCCCAACTAGCCAATTATGCTTGTCTAGCCGGACTGCATAATGGTATAGCACTATAACTGCAAAATTAACATTTCTAAGCCATCCATGACCTCTTCTAACCACTTCTAGATTGAATTATAAACTATTTTAGACCTAAACAAAAACGTATAGCCTATATTAAACTAATAATCCACTGTTTACAATAATGCATTCACTAAAAAACAACTAAATTCTCAACTTAAAGATCAAAATTGAAATCTACATGTCCTAGCTCATTTTTAAGTAGCTTAGGGACTCTAACAAGTCATAAATGACTTACCAATGACCTCTAAACTGACAAATTTTGCCCATAACCTATAACTCAAAATCTCACCACTCCAAACCCCTAAAAATGCTCTTAAAACCAAATAAATCTCCCCCAAAGTATTACTACCTCTTTTCTAAAACAGATTTCAACCACTTTTCTAACAACCCTCAATTCACATCTAAACAGATTCTGAGACTTCATCTTCTCCTTCTAGTCCTTAACTCAAGAACTCACACACCAAAACTACAAAATTGATCAATAACAATTACAACTCAACCTAGTTCAATTCCCTTCCACATTAAATCAAATTCAACATCATCAAACACCTCAACCACAAAATTTATTATACAATTAGAGTTTCACACAAAATCATTCAACATCAACAATCATCATGTGATCAAATTCACTTACACAACAACAACAATTCACTTTAATAACATTTTTATCATAAATATCCAATATTTACAACTACACATCCTAAACACTATCAATTCATACTTTATAAATTTTACATAGAATAAGACTATTTCCCTTACCTTACATTGAAACTACCAAGCTCTAGAACACACACCCTTTACATCTAGCACAAGTAACTCTAGAAACACATACAAATCACCAAATTGTGATAGGAGAGAGTCCTCAGGACCACATATTAACAAAGAACCAAGAAAGGAACACTAATGATACATGCAATAGGGGTTTCCTAAGCATGATCATAGACTGATGATTAAAGGAAAAAGGGATAGAAAGTTAGTTGCTCTAAACCAAACATTAATTAGATAAGAATGAAGATATTCATGTGAACTTGGAATGTTCTATTCTTTGAAATCTTAGAATATGAAAATCTTAGATAAGAAGTTCAAATGGCCAAATCTTAGATGTCAAGTCCAGCTTTCATCCTCCTTCACAACAGACACGCACTCCAAGTTTTCTACAACATTCATGTTAACTTGGAATATTCTATTCTTTGAAATCTTGCACCTCAAGATCAAGTCTTTGTTACCATCATACAATTCCATCCTCTCAAGGTTTCCCATCACAACTGTGAAGCCTTTCTCCACTAATTGTCCAACACTCAACAGGTTGCATTTCATTTTTGGAATAAACAACACATTGGCAATTCTGGCCTGTGAACCATTTTTCCTCCTGATAACTGCATATCCAATTCCCTCTACTTTCAAGATGTTATCATCAACAACCTTCACCTTACTCTTCTTGGATTCATCAAGATTCACCAGTCATTCTTTGTGGTAAGTAATGTGATTCGAACATCCCGAATCTAAATACCACATCATGTCTTAAGACTCAGAATTAGTTGCAGACATGGTTACCATTAAGGTGAGGGGTTCTGAGTCTGAGTCTTCTTGAGCTAGATAAGCCTCCTTGCTCTGGTGCTTCTTCTGCTTTCCTTTGTTGGCATAACACTCATACGCATAGTGTCCAAATTTGTGGCAGTTGTAACACTCTATGCTCTTCTTATCTTTCTTCTTTTGATGCTTCTCCATACTGCCTTTATCCTCCACTGCATCTGATTCATCATTTTGATCATCATTTGATCTATTGGGCTTCCAATTCCCCTTCTTTCCTTTCCATTTCTTCTATTTTTTTCTTTGCATCACTCTTGCCATGATGAACCTTCAAGGCTTGTTCATCAATCTTGACAGGATTTCTGTCAAACATCCTCATCTCATGCGCTCCCGGAGAGCTTTGCAATTCTTCTATTTTCATCTTTTACAGTTCTCTTGACTCTTCTATGGCCACGACTATGTAATCAAATTTTTTAGGTAAAGACCTCATGATCTTTTCAATCACCATTAGATCCATGATGACTTCTCCACATCCCTTCATTTGATTGATGATGGCAAGCACTTTATCAAAATACTCTCTGACTCTGTCACCCTCCAACATCTGCATCAATTCATACTGCATTCTTAACGCCTGTAGCATGACCTTCTTGATTTTCTCTCCTCCAGTATGACATCTCACAAGAATGCTCCACACCTCTCTCGCCGTCTTTGCATGTTGGATTTTTTTTGAAATGTGCATAATCTACGCATTGGTGGATGATAAACAATGCTTTATTATCCTTCTTTCTCTCCTTATCCTTTCTTTCATCTGGTGCACCCGTAGGCAGTTCTTGATAATCCCCTTCGACCACCTCATTCATGTCTTGGTATTTCAATAATACCCTCTTCTGAGTACTCCATCTACTTCAATTTTTCTCTGTGAGAATTGATAGATTAACTGATGAGATGTCACTGCTAGCCATTACATCCTCAATCTTTTACCAAGAAACACAGTCTTGATCTTCTTCACACTTCAACCACCTTTCCGCCAAACTTGATGATTTCTAAAGCTTCCAAGTGTTGAACCTTGAGTTTTCGATACCAGTTTTGTTGGACTAACAAAAAGGAACGTGCACCGAATGACAGAGAAAGAGATAGAGGAAGAGAACCCAAAAAAACTGTAAGCACTTAATGTTCTTAATGTATTAAAATTATAAGTATATGTGTGACTTATATACAGAAACCATGCAACAAATGTATTGTTGTAATAACAACCGCTGTCAACAAAAAAAAAACTGACTTATGTTTTCTAATAAAAACTATCATATTATTTATATAAATAATATCTATATTGAGTTCTTATATAAAAGAATAATTTAATATATTAGTATGCACATGTAAATACATTTTATTAATGCACTGTATAAATATCCTGAGACTATAACAAAATTAAATTTGATGTAAAATATAATTTTTTTTTTTTGAAACGTGCAGAATGCATAAAGAGTTAGCAGAAAGTTGTACAGATAAAGACGGTAGTTGTTGCGGTTATTTGTTTGCTAGTAAAATGTATTTGTCACAATGCATTTGTCTTTTGTTCAATCATTATCAACTTCTCTCCTTTTAAATGTTAGGTCTAACTATCCACCACGAGCACCTTGCCAAAATTGGCAAACCTTTTCCTTTCTCTTACTCAAAACAAAAAAAAAAAAAAAAGGAAAAACTTACATGATAAATTCATAACTGTTATCATCCTTTTGCTTTATAACTTACAAGATAAAAATAAGATAAAAATAATAATTAGTTTATGCTATCTTAAGTAATTTTTATAATTATAATTGTAACTTTCACCTAGAATAGATATATGCATTGTTTGTTATCTCTATAATATTTAAGTTATTAATATTTTTAATTTAAGTTATCTCTATAATGTTAAGTAATTTAAGTTATTAATATTTTTAATAGTTTTTATTATAATAAAACATTATAATTGATTTTTGAATTATAGCCTTAATTATTGTTAACATTAACTACTAAAGTTTTAATTATCAAGTAACTATTATCTAAATTAATCTCTAATTCACAAACAATTATAATGTTTTATTCGTAATAAAAACTATACTTGTAGAGTCGAAGATGTATCTTGTAAAGACTTCAACTCCACGAACTTTTTCAACTTTCACTTCCCAAGCTACTCATCATTCTCCTTCTTGATACTTGTTCTCTACAATGCGAATGGGTGTTGTTCCTGGAGACAACCTTAAATGTTAGCGAAATATTAAATTAATTTGAACGTAAAAACAAGATACCCCAATTACTGTTATATTTATAGCATAATTTAATATTTGTTGGCCCTTACTTATATGGGCCTAGGCTTGGGTCCAATGGACAAATAACTCATTTATTTGATTGAGATAATGCTTAACCAGATTTTGTTAAGTTTCAAAATAAGCGGTACACCATTAGATTAAGTAGATCTACATGTATTCAACTTGGTCGCTTAGGTGGTTCACTGTTAGCTCTTGAAGGTGACACATGGTTTTGGTAGGCAGTACTTAGCTATTAATAGACGACACATAACTATGGTAGACAGCACATAGCCCTCAGCAAAGTGGCATATGATTCTCAGCAAATGGGACATAGCTCTTGGTAGACAACATATAGACATATAACTCTTGATAGGGAGTATATAGTCCTTGGCATACAACATATAACTAATGATAACCAACATATGATATGTTTTGTAATAAACTATCCTATGACCAGATTTGAAAAGACCAAAAAATAATTGACCTTCTACATTACAATTATTATAGAAATTAATAAATTTTAATTTATAAATTATTATATAAATTAATTATTATGATGAATAATTAATTTTTTTATTTCTAAAGTTTATTATTATTTAACAACCTTCTTAACTTGGGTTAATTAAAAAAAATCCTTTGAAAGTGAAGAAAATTGACATTAGTCTAATTTTTTTTTTCAATTGCAATATCTGAATGTTAAGAAAATTGATACCGTATATAATATATTGCATGAATTAATCATAAATGATTTTGGAATTTTTATGATAAGTATTTTAAATTATATTTAAAATGATTTCTATTTAGTTTTCTATGAATAATTTTTAATTAATTATAATGCATTTTATGGATAATATGTATGAAATTAAAATCACAGAGCATTTGAAACATGAATTCTCTTCTTTTTTTTAAAAAAAAAATTAAGCATAAATTTTTAACAAATTTTTCATTGGAGTAACTGATTTTTTATATATAAAATTAAAGTTTGCTATCACCTTGCTTAGCAATACATGGTTAGGTTATGTTTTAAGTTGGATATAAATAAGGAACATTGATTAAACAAGTTGATACGATTAAACAATATTTTTTAATCACAAAAATTTGTCGTGCCTTAAGTTATATACTAATTTTATCATTAAAATATTTTTTTTTAGTTTTTAAATCTGCATGGCATTATATGATTCACAAATTTGAAATAAACATTTTTTTTAAGTAATATAAAATTATTGATTTTTTTAATTAGTACGCTTAATATTTTAGCCAAGTAAATAAAATTTTAAAAACATATTATTTTTATATTAAATACGAAATTTTAACACATATTCCTTAGAATAGAAAATATTAAATGTATAATAATAAATCACATTTGTAAGATATAATATTAATGATATAATGTTGATCTTTAAAATATTTCCAAATTTCATCTATTGAAAATATTACGAAAACAATAAATAATGTGACATATATATATATATATATATATATATATATATATATATATATATATATATATATTGAGGTAAAGAGCAAGAAAATAGTTAAATAATAAAAGTAATTTTTATAAATAATATTTGATTCTTTTAATATTAAGAGATTGACTATAAATATATAAATTAGTTAATCAAGTTTCAATTTGTAAAATTTATCTTTTCTCTATACACTATAATCTATATGTTTTATATTTTTTTTCTAAATTTTTAATTACATAATTTATCTCTTTAACCGACAAAGACTATCATATGAAATATTTGCTTGGAGCACAATAAATCTATCCAATAAAATTTTTATATTTTTGCTTCTAGTACTCTTTAATTATATAATTTTTCTTTTGTATAACAGTGAAAGTTGTTAGTCTCTAAGTAAGTTATTCATTCGCTATGCGAGCAAACTTCCAAGGATGATTCTACTTGAAAATAATGAGGTGGCTGAGCGAGAGTAGATTAATATACATGTAAAAACGTATTTTATATTTTAAAATAAAATGGTGGATTCTTGGAGTAGAACTTAGGTATTTATGCTAAAAATATATGGGAGTGTTAATTGTAAAATGATGTGTATGTTTTGATATGAATGAATATTTCCAGATACTAAGTGGTTTGAGAATGTGTATTAAATGAAGATTTTGTATATGAGAAGATTATCATACCTCTACTAATATTGAAATTACATAATGCAATATATTGTTAAGACTAGACAAAATAAAATCCTACTAAATGAAGTGATTTTGATATAATAACAAAGCATAAATCACTGTAGGGAGGTTCATCACTCACACATACACATAAGTCTCCACATTTAATAAGATATTGTTCGCTTTGGGCTAAGTCCTCACGGATTTGCTTTTAGTACCACTCCAAAAGGTCTCTTGTCAATGAAGGTATCTTATGTGTATATAAACCCATGTTCATCTCTTATTTTGTTTGTACCCAACATCCTCCCCTCAAACAAAGGACTATCTCCACCTCTCCTACAGCGGAAGTCTTTTCTTATCCTTTAGCATCTCTTGCTCTCCAACTCTCATGATTCACTTCCATGCTATTTGTCACTGGCCCACTTTCCAGGGCTTCACTCGATCATGGAGGGATATACTCATCTGAGCCCGGTCACCAGACATGAACCATGGGCTCTGATATCATTTGTAGAGAGGTTCAACACTCACACATACACATAAATCTCCACATTTGATAAGATATTGTCCACTTTGGACCAAACCCTCATGGATTTACTTTTGGTACCACTCCAAAAGGTCTCTTATCAATAAATGTATCTTATCTGTATATAAACCCATGTACATCTCTTATTTTGTTTATACCCAACATAACGATATATGATATAATGTCTAAGTACACTAACCATACGATACAAGTAAGGACTACTATTAAGTATTACGAAATGCTTTAACGTATATTGTTCTGTAGTTGAAACTTAGTAATTTTTTATCAGACTAGTAAAAATTAAATTTACCAAACGATACAATTCTGGAAGTCATATTAACACTAAAGATACAATTGAATTATTCAAGCTCATCAGACATTACATAAACTAGATGAATCCAAGTCTCTTTATCATATCATTGATAAATTGTTTCTCTCTCTCATATTATAAAATTGCTCTTTCAAGCCTTAAATGTTCAAAGTTATTTTTTAATAATTTAATGTTAATTATCAAAGAGGAATATTATATTTCATAATCAAAATGATCTTAAATGATTAACGAACATTTTATTTGCATATATAGAAATATCCTATGTGATTAAGAATTAAGTTCATTATATTTGATTACTCTACTAATTAGAAATTACAAATATGTTGCATAAAGTTTCGTTTAGTAGAAATTTCTGAATGTTGGAGAGAAAATAAAATCAAAGTATGCTAAAGCAAGCTCTTTGTGACTCAAAGAAGAAAGAAAGGCTTAAAGCTCATACGAAAGTATTTCAAAGACTTGAGGACCAAATTAAAGAAATTATCTAGTCAGATTCAAATGATCAGAAAATGATGGAGAATGTTAATCAATTAGATTCAAATTCATCAATGAATATCATCTCAACGAGAATAAAATGGATGTTAAGCTGATAAAGAAAAACAGAAAATTGCAATATACGTTCAAGTGAAAAAGAACTATCAAGAAAAATTCAAGCTGAAAGTACTGAGCGTATAGAGTTCAATATAGAGAAAAAATCTTATGTAAATATATATAGTTAGGTTGTTAGCATAGCCATTGTAATATTCTTCATATTTTGAAGTTTCCGATAAATGTTTTTCAAAATGTTTTTCTCATTTTGTTTGAAAAGTTTTTAATCTTAGATAAAGATTAAGAAGATACTTAAAAGAGACTAAACTTATGTCTTAAGAGATTTTACTCATGTAATTTGGAGAGGTTAATACTCGTGGTGTATGGAGAGACTCTACTCGTTATAATCAATTGAATTGATTAGTAGTACCTTTTAAGAAATGTACATGAGAGAAAATTAGATGGAATTTAAGAGTTTGGGATGAATTAGTATAAAAATTCTTCTTTAGGCTTAGTTGTTTTCTTTTATTTATTTCATGTTACTTAGCGTGAAAAATAGTACAGGCTCTACTCAATCCCCCCTTTCTAAAGCCATCAATACCAACATATATCAGGTGGTGAGAGTTAATGGACATTCCTATGTTTTGGAGAGATGGTACAAAAAATGACCATGTCTTGCAAATGGTATAGGAGTTTACCCTATCATATATGTAGGACTTGGTTCCTAGTATTTGACTCCATAGAGTGGGATTTTGTTTGACACGTGCAAAACCTCTTAATTTAATTCAATACACCAAGTCTTCTGGAAATAGATTTAAGTGTCTAGTATATTTGAACTATAAATGTATTGTGATGTGAGCATGAGCCAAGTTGGCTGATAGATTTATATAATTGGATTTGATTGGTTGTGTTGTATGATGCTCATACATGTATATAAAGATAACATGTTTCATAAAATCAACTAGCTTACCTTATTTTGTTTCTATGATTATGATATTAATATACTATGATTATGTATTACACAAGAATAGGGGATAGTAGAGGTAAGAATGTGCAAGAGTAAGTGAAATATAAGAAAACACTAGAAATGGAGGTTTGAATAGTATTTTTAAAGCTTTTTCACGAATAGTGATTAAGTTACTTGGCAGTGGCTAGACAGTCTACGCAGTAGTTTAAACACTTAGTTAAATAGAGCATTTGAATGAAAAGTGTTGTTGAAAACAAATGCTATAAATCATACTTTAGTTTTATACTGGTTCACTCAACTTGAGTTACGTCCGATTCTCCCTTAACAACTTGTTAAGAGGTTCCACTAATATTTTATAAAGATTACAATGAGTACAAACCACTCCTAGTAAGTATTATCAACCACTTCTGGTTCCAACCCTAGTCAACCTGACTAGAACAAGTTTAACCACTCTTGGTATCCACACTAGAGACAACTTGTCTAAAATGTTTAACTCCACTAAGTTAAACAATACAAGTGTTTGAATTCACTATGAATATAAACACAACAAGTGTTTTTAGTTTCTTACAAGAAAAAAGACAACTCTGGATATGTGAATAATACAATGTTCTTCTAAACACTTGTAAAATATCTTTTCACAAATGAGTTACAAAGAAATTAGCTTAGAGAAAGTCAATGAGCGTATAATGATCTTGATAGAAAAAGTCCTCTTTCTTTTCTTAAGTGTTTCTCTTTATATAGGCATCTTCGAAAAAGATTCGTTACTTGAAGCTTTGACTTTCTTCTAGATGTGTAGCCTTTATTATAGAGTCAGAAGCTATGTTGCTTCCTTGCAGAGCAATTATGTTGTGTATGAATGAGACAAACAAAAGGTATATATGAAACATTCTTTGAATATCCTCATGTCTATAAACATTCTTTTGATTCTGAGCAGGCTTTTGAATAAAGTTGATAATCTACATAGAAAAAAAAAGCACAACACAACAGATAAAATGTACTTAAACATTCATGCATTCAAACCATTAGACGACCTAGCCATTTGATGTGATAGACGACTTAAGCGCTTAGGCGTGATGGTTAGTAAGATCATTTGATGTTGGTTTATTTGAGTAACTTTGTAAAGATTTTTAGTTTCACAAGAACTTGTGTTCAGACACTATGGCGATTTAGACGCTCTGTTGGGAGATCTACAACATTTAGTGCATTTTATGTATATGTTTAGCTTTTTTCTATACTCCGTCTAATGTGTGTGTGTGTGTGTGTGTGTGAATATATATATATATATATATATATATATAATGTCTAGTTCTTGCTTGATGTATAATCCTAGGAAGAGCTTGAGTTCACCCATCATGCTCATTTTGAATTCTTCTTGCATTATCTTAGAGAATTCTTGACAAAGGGATTCATCAATAGCACCGAAAATAATATCATCAATGTTGTCGACGTATTTGTGAAACAATGTAGTGTCTACTTTTCCCCTTGAAAAATCGTTTTAAACTAAAAATTAACTTAAACATTCCTCTCAAGCTCTAAGAGCTTGTTTTAAGCAATATAAACCTTTGTTTAATTTGAAAACATGTTTCGGGTTTGCAGAACACTCAAAAGGGAGGTTGTTCCACATACACTTCTTTTTTGATTTAACCATTTTTAAATGCACTAATGACATCCATTTGAAATAATTTAATCTTAGTGAAGGCAGTAAATGATTAGATAATTCTTATAGCCTTTAACCTTGCAACAAGAGCATAAGTTTCAATGTAGTTTATGCCTTCTTGTTGTAAATAACCTTTTCCTATAAGTCTTGCTTTGTACCTAACGACTTTACCATATTCGTCAAGCTTATTTTTGAAAACTCATTTGGCCTCAACAACATACTTTCCCGAAGGTAGTTCAACCAGCTTCTAGGCGTCGTTCTTTTGGAACTGATCTAACTCCTCTTGCACGAATTTTATCCATGAATCATCTTTCAATGCTTCATTAACATGACGGTTCCATATGGGATATGAGAGCTATAGATCCTTGTTTGTAAAACGATCTTGTTTTAACCTTTTCTTTAGGATCACCAATGATTTTTTCGATTGGGTGATTCTCTTTTATTAGATGATATAACCCGCTAGGTTCTCTTAACTCTTCAGGAGACTCGTTTACTTGTTTTTACAATCTAGGAGCAGACAATTCTTTGAAGGGCCTAAATGCTTCTGGATCAGAAGATTCTTCTCTAGACGCTTCTTTTGTTTCTCCTTTGCATATTTGCATATCTACAAATGCTTCATCTAGCTTTGACATTTTATAGTCAGACTTTTTTTTGTTAAATTTAACATGACTGGTTTCTTCTACCTTAGAAGTTATAAAGTTATACACTCTATATGCTTTTGAGGTTTCTGAGTAGCCAAGCATGACACCCTCATCACTTTTTGAGTCAAATTGCTAGAGTTGAAAAATTGTGATTTATGCTAGAGTTTTCGCAAAAATTTTGAAATTGTTCATTTTCAAATTCTCTTCCATGATCACTTTGATTTATACAATCTTACAGCTCTTTTCATTTTATATCTTCTCACAAAGCATATAAAATGCTTCAAAAGCGTCATCCTTATAGGTCAAGAACTTTACCCAAGTTCATCTAGTAAAGTTGTCAACGACAACTAGTACATAATGTTTACCACTAATAGACATGGTTCTTGTAGGACCAAATAAATCTATATGCAACAGTTCAAGAAGTCTTTCAGTTGAAATAATATTTTTAATCTTAAAACATTCTTTGACCTATTTACCTTTCACATAAGTATTACAAAATATTGTGTCCTTGAATAACACTTTAGGCAACCCTATGTCCTTGAATGACAAAAGACTTTGTCCTTGAACATTAGACGACTTAAGCGCTTAGGTGTGATGCTTGGTATAATTGTTTGAAGTTGGTTTGTTTTGTAAAGATGTTTAGTTTTAGCAGAACTTATGCTCAGACACTATGGCAATTTAGACACTCTCCCTAGGATTTGAATCCACAATTATTCAATCCTAAACAACATCTCTACCAATAAGCCAACACATCATACTAGTAATCACACACATCATAAATTCAATAATCATATAATGTTGCACTTATTAAGAAAAAATCAATAAATAACATAAAATTCATTTTCTAAGTTCTACATTTTTCTCAGATCTTACAACTTACCTTTTTAGTAATTTATATACTTCATTGACCATTCTTTTAGAATTTAATCATACATTAAGTATATTATATATACACATAGTAGTAGTAATATTGGAGCATTCATTAATCTTTTGTTTTCAATGTGGTTATTTGAAGTAGTCATGCCTATGAATGTCTGTTTTGTATTAAATTTTTTACAAGCTTAAGGTTTTAGTACATAAGCATGTTCACAGATATAACAATCAATTTTTATAAGAACATGTAATAACAACAATCAGCATATGCATGTTATTAAGCAATGTGTTGTCATCATAAAAACTAGTTTGATATAGAAATTGTGTTGTCAACAATCTCAACATTATCCACTACATTACATAGTAATCACCCTCATATGAGCCCGTTTATATATTACACTCTAATATATCATCATAATTACAAATAATTGAGGGTAATCACTAGAATGAAACAATTATAAGTATATAGACCAAAATACCAAATCTTGAGGGCCAATCATGCAAGCTTTTTAGCCTTAGCAGTTGGTTTCCTTGACAACATCATATGTCCTACAATTAAACTATCAAAAATGGAATGTTTTAGGACACATTTATATAACAAAGAAAATTCATAACATTGATATAATATTGAGGTTCTTACCAATCTATTACTTGTCTGAGATGGTTGTGAGGAGACTTGTGTAAGAAACAAAACCACACAACAAGGTTGTCCATTAGGGAAACCATAGAAAGTTTCCAATGGCGCCTGAATTGATAATAACTTAATTATTATATCTTAAAATACAATGATAATGAATTACAAGTCAATAAACTATACTTTCACAGGAATATAAAGGGAAAAAAATACATTTTCTTCCCCTGTGCAAAGTAGTTGGTGATGTATGCTTGGATGTCATTAAATTTATTGCCTTCATAAGTGAGTTGAGAGTCTATAAACCCATATACGTCATTCACTCCCATATTGTTACTTACATTAAACATGTATCTGAAAACAAAACATTTATTTTAAATAAGTAACTAGATAAATCAATTTTATATAAAGAATGATTTAGAGGCTTACATTATCCATAACTAAATAAGGGTAATATTTCTAAGACATCTTACTTATACAAGTACAATGGAATGTCAACGTTTATCCCAAATACATTAGAATCTCATGGAACCGGCATTGATTGATCGATTATTATGTTAGCAAGCTGGTGTAATACACCAAGAGGATCATCCTCAAATAAATGAATTTTCTTGTGTATAGGACATTCATCTCGACATGCTTGTTGTTACACGCAAAATTATTTAAGTTTGAACATAAATAACACGTAAGCTTAAAAATTGAGAAGTGTATGGTGGGTTGGAGAGTCCATACCAAGGGGTCAAAAATAGAACCAACCAAATCTCTAGGTCAAGCAAGAAAAGATCGAAATGCGTGTGCCATAGTAAATATCTCATCTGTTGACACAGGAACTAAAGCATCTAGTATGAAAATTTCCTTTATCGTGACCTTAATCTCATTCTCTGATAGCTCCATACCATGAAGAACTGTGGTTGCCTTAAATATTATTCCACTAGTCATACATTAGTCGCCTTCAAATTTATGAGCCTTAATATTGTTGACAATTGTGTGAACCTAGTTGAACTCACACACAAAGGAGTCTCTGTATCAATGAACATCGTCTCACACACATGCACTTAGGCAAAAGCTTCTGCACTAACAATGCAGATCATGTCCTCTAATTTGTCTTCTTTCGGTCAATCTTCCATAGTGGAATCAATAACATGTTCAATTTGGGAGACAATTGGAAAATATATTAATTTGTTGTGCCATATCCATGTTGTATAACTTTGAAGGAAAGCATCACATATAAGGTGTTTCCTAATTTTGGTTGTGTTCAACTTTCTTCCATTCAAACAGTTGACATAAGGACATTTTAACTTTATTTCATCATCACTTTTACCCTCATTATGTTGCACAAATTGTATAACTTCTTCTACTCCTCTCTCATACTCAGCACTGATGCATGGTGAATTAATGCAATCTCAATCCATATGTATATATATTGAAATTGTGAACAATTTCAGTAATCTTTAAATGAATGATCACTTTGATTGCTTTTGTATTGAAGGTTTGAACCTATCTCATTCAAAAAGACTCATTTTCTTTAGTTTATTGTATATATCAATTTTAAACAACATATCTTAAATTTCATGAAATTTTGACAGCATTTCGCATTGGTCTTGAAGTTACACGAAATGAAAATGATGATAAACCACAATAAAATATGCACCCAAAGATCAATACAAAACACAATATACAAATATTCATGAATTTTAAGACATGTATATTAAAAATTATATGTACTAATAAATTATGGAAAAATGATTAATCTTCTTAAACTTTCCAACCGGATAATTCAAGATTCAATATTTATAAATTATTAGCATTGCCTCCTCTTATATTAATTTTTTTTTTAAAAAAAATAGATTTCTTCAAAAAGCTTGGAGATAACAAATAATCTTTGTATTGAATCTCAAACAGGAAACTAAGGCTAACTCAATACAACAATATATTTAAGCATATAATTTTTAACATATCCAACATACCAAAAAATAAACAACATAATAGAAATTATAGGCTCATATTAAAAATAAATTTTTAAGATGATAATAGGAACCTAAGAGCATGAAAGACGAGCAACAATGAAGAAAGATGCATTAGTACCCGCATTTTGGAGAGTTACACAATCTTACAACAATGTTACAGTACCTGGACACAAATATTAACAACATATTAACCTGAGGAACGAACGTAAGTACAAAAAAAAAACAAAAAGATGACTATCGCACTCACCACGATATGAAGGCGAACATAGGATGACGACGATAGAAAGGAATGGATGTAGTGCGACAACAATGGTGAGGTGCGAAGTACTGACGACGGCGAAGCAGTGACGACGGCGGAGCAGTGATGGTGGCTTTTGCGTTTAGAGACAAAGTGAGTCGAGCAATGGACGACAACACTAGTTCGCAGAGGAAGGAAAAAGAAAACTGTGAGGTGGTAACCTTTATTTCTTTCGTAAATTTAACCCTAAGAAGACATATGACAGCGATTATTCGAATAACTGAGGCAATATGTATTTTATGGGATTGTTTAATCTTAAAATCGAAGCGTAAAGGCTATTAATAAAATAAAAAATTATAAATTTTAGTGACAATTTTTAAATTTTCATCAACCTTTTGGCCTCGGTTGCTAAGAAAACCAAAGCAGAAGGAATATATGTCGTTGATTGTTCAAATAACCGATGTCATATATCTTATTTAGAAAAAAAGAATAAATAAAAAAAAAGTGGCCATTTTGATATTTTAATCAAACTTTTGGTCTTAGTTCTCTAGGAAATTGAAACAAAAAGCAGATATGACATCAATTGGAAAAATAGCCAAAGTCATATGTCCTACTCAGGGAAAGCAAATAAAAAAATAACAGTAACCGACCTTGACCAAGTTGTATCGACCTTGGCTAAGTTGTATCCTATCTTGGTCAACTTGTATATGATATAGGCTGAGTTGTACCAAACCCATCTTGGTCGAGCTAAAATTTGAATTACCTTTCGGCTTCGATTATTTGTAGAATTGAGGTAGAAATGGTGTACGACTTCAGTTCTGTTAAACCTGAGGCCATATGTCCTCTTCAAAATAAATAAATAAATAGTGGGGTTTTTGAAAAATTTTGAAAATTTTAGCAAATCTTTCGACCTCGGTTCTTTACCAACCAATGTCAAAAGGGATATGTGGCTTCATATTTTTTTTTGCAATCGTAGCCATATGTCAATAAATAAATACATATGTGATTTTTGAAAAAAAATTTAAAATTTTGGCGCACCTTTAGGCTTCGGTTCTCAATTAACTGATGCTAAAAGTGGTATATGCTTCAATTACTTTACAATTGAGATCTATAAGTTCGCAAAATTTTCAAAAATGTTACCACATCGTTATATGCTTCAATTTCTTCAAAATTGAAGTATATATTATGTAAGGGCCTGAAAATTATTTTTAAAGCTATTGGGCCTATTGTTAAGGCAACTCAGCCCATAAACTAAGGACAACATGGTCTTGGGGGGAGACTTCTCAGAAGTCTGATTCACTTCTGCTCAAACCCTTCTCTCTCTAAAAAGAATTTTTTTTCTTCCTAAATATTGCTCTGCCTTCTCTCTAAGAGATCCAAATACTGAACCATTTAAATTTTAATTTGAAGGTGCCTAAGCATTCACAGGGGCAAGGGCTTCACTTTGAATTGAACAGTTTCTTGTTCCGACCGGTAAGTCACTTTCTCCTTTTTCTTCAACTATCTTGAACCTAGGGCATGCAACTTTGCTAGTTTCATGTTCCTCATGTGTTTTTCCTCCCATTCTCTGCCTATTCGAGCTCTAAGAGCTGTGTTCTATCACCAATTCGGTGATTTGTAGGTTCTGTAAGTTCAATGCTGAGTGGATTCCTATTAGGGCGTCTTCAATTAGCTTGTTTTGAGAAACCCAGGTAAGGGGAGCTGATTATATATTTAAATGGTTTGTTTGAAGTGTGTAGGTTAATTTCTGAAACAGTATGTTTGTTCGTCTTAAATGTCATATTTTGTGCTTGAGTGGTATGTGTTATGATACTGTAATTATACATGTAAATTATGGGAATGGGTAGATGTGTAAGGGGAGTAATCTAAGAATGTTGTAATTTATTGTGAGTTATTGTGATTTGTATCAGGTGAATGTTTGAGTTTTAAATAAGAACTTTCATGATGATATGCCTATGTTGCGAAATTGAATTCACTCTCATGTTATCTGGTGAAATTTTATTAATGCGTGTATGTACTCTGTGAGTCGATGGCATTCCTTCACGAAGGTTTGGGCATGTTGTTCTTCATGTGCTTCCTTCGTTTTGGTTTGACTAGTGTAGTAATGTTTCTTTCATGATGCATTGAATTGGTGGGAAAAAGAGTGCAGGATGAGAGAGTTGATCTTATAGGTTTTGGTGCAGGGAAGAAGAAACATACGTGAGAATCATGAGAGAAAGTGAGTTTTTTCTTGTTATGGATTCTGTGTGGGACCCACTTCGGAAAGAAGAAAAGACAGCCTTTAGGCTTATAGGGAGCGGGAGAAACTATAGTGCAAAGGAAGGGTCTTTTCCCTTAATCTTGTTTTGTTTTTTTTGGAGAAATTGGAGGGGATGGTTTAGTAGATGGGAGCAGTGTTGGTATTAGGAAATTGGAGAAATTGGAGGGAGTGGTTTAGTAGATTGGAGCAGTGTTGGTATTATTAGGAAATTGATGGTAAGGAATATATATTATATTAATATAATATAGATATACGAGGAAAGTATGTTAATGTTATATTAATATATTATAGGTATACGTAATATATGTATATAGATATATAAAACAGGGAAGGAGTTACTTATTAATATATATAAAAGACGTTGGGACTTTCGTAAGTTAATAGTAATATAATATAAATTATAATTTTGTATAATAAAGTTGGGTTTATGTGTTTGGAACTCTAATGTAAGGATTTTTTTTATTGATGTGTGTCCCAGGAGGTATAAAAAAAATAAATATTGATGGAAAAAGCTATTTTATTGATTGTAAGTGTGATATAGAGAGGGGCTTGGTTTAGGAGTGCAGATCTAATAGAATCTGTAATTTTGTGATGTGTGGGTTGGTTTAATATAAATATTATAATATTATTATGATTTAATATAATTATTATAATAGAGTTAAAGGAAGAAACTTTTCATATCTTCAAATCTACAGATATTTAGGCATTTGGAAATAAATTATAAAAATTCTGGTATTGATAAATTTAGATTAAATTTTATGGAGCGATTACTTTTATAAGTTTTATAAATGAGTTAATGTCTATTATTAATACTATGTTTGAAAAGTATATGATTACAAAGGGATGAAAGTACGATCCAAGTCGTAAACCAAGTTTCATCTGTGTAAAATCTCTTGGTGAGATTCTTAGTGTTTTAGAATGAAAGTAGGAGCTCAGTATTGGGGGTCATCTTGAAACTCCAATGGTCCTTCTTCTCACGTAGAGAGGATTGAACCATGTGGTGAGGAGTAGTAGGAGGTCTTAGTCTTGGGGGCTTCCAGTATGCCTCAAGGCGCGGAACAAGCTAACCTCGTGAGTGTGGCGGGGTGAGGAACCCAAGTTTCATAAGTCACCACGAGTGTAAGACCCGCCATTGCTCGACTATCATTCTAAAGTCCGAACGAGTCAGGTCTAGTATTCAACATGTTAGGATGTATGCCTTGATCTGTTTTGATTAAAGTTAACCCTTGTATAGTCTATGCTTGACATGTTGTATGCTTTTTTATATAATTAGCTCACCCTTGCATTTGCTTGTGTTTGTGTCATGTTGTGTGTGTTTTCCTGTTGCAATGATCATCCGCTTGGATGTGAGCAGAGGAAGGAGAGGTTTCCCTGAAGCATGTCTTGGAAGAAAATGAATATGCTACAGCTTAGTTCACCAGGGCCACTTGCTTTTCCTTGTTCCTTAGGACTTATTGGCTCTTTTGTGTTCTTTTGAAACACTTTCAGCTTAGTCTATTTTGAGATACTTTCTAGCACTTTAAGTTTTTAATTTCCAGTACTATTTTTAAGGATGCATGTACTCCTTTATACCTTAAGTTACACCTCTAACTGCTTTCCAGTATTATATGTGATGACGTCTTATTATTATATGTCTGTCGTATATTTTGGGATGTCACATATTACATGAGTTAATGCGTCAAATATGCATTAGTGTTAATAATCACTCGTACTATATTCATAAAGATTATAAACTCTCTTATTGATGTGAGCATCAGTGAGTCTTTTCCAGATGAATCTCCTTCCTCTGAATAACAAGGGATTCAATTTTGACCAACAAAAACTTTTAAGCCACCGCTAGGATCTTACCACTTGTCCTGAAATCCAAGTGCAAGATCCCATAAGATCATAAGGAAAAATAAAATTTTTACATTTTAGATAAAATAATTTAAATAGTTTATTTTATATTATATACAAACATTATAATTTTTGAAATGATAAAATATTTATTCTCCATAGAATTTAAACATCTAATTTTAATAGTCTTTAAAAATTAAAATTTATTACCCGCCCACGGAACTAGTCTTATCTTTTACTCTATAACTTCCAACTATCTAATACTTATTTTGACATCATCTAATATAATACTTAAAAAGAACATAGAAAAAGATTGCTTTAAGAATCATAGCATTATTAGTTGTTAGAATGTCATGGTAGCACGTAGCATGGAACACTGACAGAGCCAACAACCACTTTATCTATTTCTCTGTCCTTCCTTCTACTTTTTCTACTTTTTTTTTCTCCCTAATGCTATGCATATTATTAACTTTGTGATTCCCTCTTCCTTCCAATATATTATCCACACCAAAACTTATTAGCGTGTGGGGATCAATTTCTGTATAATAGTTGAGTTTAAATTTAAATATGATTAATATATATGCTGAAAAAGTTTAATCGTTAATTGTAATTTTATGAGAAAAGTTATTATGTGTTGACATTGTAAAATAATTTGTATTGTTATCTAAGTAGAAATCCGTCCAATCTTAACATTTTATAGGTACAAGATAAAATAACAAATAAGAATTCTTCTATATAAGTGTTTTAATATTAAAAGATTTTCTCTTTTATAAATACATAAATACAATATATAACAGGTAAAAAGTGGCCAAGTCGGTTTTTTATATTTTTATTTTATTTTTTATAAATTAAACAAGTTTGAAAGAGACTAAAAAGGGAAAATTAAAATATAATTGTAGATTATAATGGGTTTATACAAGAGTAAAATAGAATTATTGAAGATATTATGTTAATAAAAAACTAGTGTTCATATTGTTGGAAAGTAATAGATTGATGGTGGCTGATGGAGAATTAAGAAGTTTCACGGCGATCTTGCTCAAAGGCGCGAGGAACTCGCGATTCGTAATATGTTTGGAACGACTGGAACAGCGGCGCGACCAGTGCGTGATATGTTTGAGAAAGGTTTCTGGTTAGGGTTTCAAAATCTCTAATGATGAAGGTGTGAAGATGGTTGCTGGTAGTGAGCGTGGCGGCGTGGCACGATTCATTGCGATTGAGATTGCTTCTTTGAAATTCTCCTTGCAGGTTGGCATGGAGAAGGTTGGGTGAGATACTGGTGTTTCTGTGATGGCGTGTGGAACTTGCGAGGCAGTAGAGGATGTTCTGGTGGTCGTGATGACGCAAAAGTGGTGGTGGTCTGGTGGCTAGGGTTTCTGTGTAAGGGGAAATTAAGGTTTCTGTAGGTAGGAGATAATGATGACTGTCAAGGGTGATGTGTCAAAGCTGATTCTCAATTATGTGTGTAAGTGTCCACGTCAATCAATAATTGTCATGTAATTCACTGATTGGTGTTGTGGACATTTGTCGTTAACGATTTAAACGTCATTAGTCAAAAGGATCAAATTGAACATAAATTACGATATAAAAAAATACATTGAACATTCGAAAAAAATAAGTGTTACATTGACAAAAATAGGAACCTAGGTATTAAACTTAATTTTTAGTTTTGTGTACGAAATATAGATATGTTGGAGATTTAATATTAAAGATATAGAGTATCTTATTGAAAAAGTGAAAATGATAAAAGATGTCTAATATCTTTGACCACAATCAATTATGTCACAAATTATTATATATAATAAATTTATCAGATTTTTTAATAATCATATTAATATCAATTTTTGATTACATAAGAAAGTATGTTGTCAATAAGCCTAATCCTCATTTGTTCGAACAATATTGTTTTTAGGGAAAAATGTCTCGTGTTCTGTACACAAAAATATATTAAGAAAAGAAAAGAAAAAGCAGCAGAAAAGTTCAGCTTATTTAAGTCTTGATGATTCCTTCTTATCTTTTTTTTATTGAATTTTTAGAAAACCTACTTTTTCTGAATACCCAATTGATATATGCCATATTTACACTCAACCTTCACACCCAAATTTCACTACTTTCCTTAAATTTAAGTCACACTCTTTTGAAACAATTGAAAAGGACTCAATGTTTTCTTATTGAATCATAGCATAACTTTTTAAGTTGTAAGGTCAGATAAGCATAATTAATTTTCCATTGAACTTTTACTTCAATTAAGATTAACAAATTTAAAAGAGAGTCACTCCTACTTTATTCATTTTATTAAAAAGACATATATAAACTAATAATCAACAAGTTGAGAGTTGAAGTGATTCCACACTGAAGAAAAAAGTTCAGAAAAAGGAAAAAAAAATGGAGAATGAAGAATAAGAAGAAAATGTTTGTTCTTTATGGCATATTTAAAGGGAAACATAAAATAAATGTAGTGCAGCACCGTGAAAATGAAGGGAGAGGGATCTCTAGATCTTATTTATGATGCTATCAGAGAGGAAAATGTTGAAAAGATATAATCAAATTTAATTTATAATTCATTTCCACTTTGAAATATTTTATTTCCATTTATAAATATTTTCTACTTTCTATTTCAAATGCAAAGTTTCAAATAATTATTATAAAACTGAATAATGCTTATTTTTTTTAAAAATATAAATAAAAATATAACAATAACAGTTTTTTTTATTTATCCATTTTACAGTTTTTTAAAATTATATGATAATTTTATATAAAACACGATATAAAATATGTGAAGTTTTTTAAAAAAAAAGTTTTATAAATAATAGTCGTATATTTTATTTTTAAAAGGTCAAAATTATAAATGAATTTTCATTTAAACAGTTTTAATCTTATAAAAATCTTCGTTCAAAATCTTTTTTACTAAACTTTTCTAGCTTCTTTTTGAAATTTTAACTTCTCCTCTCATCTCTTTGAAGATCCAAGCACATTTTAGCATTCTTAGTGTGAAGAGCAACAAATCTATTTAATCATATTTTTCTATAGAATAAGTTTTACTTTTGTTCTTTTCTTAAGTCAATTCTAAATTTTGTTATATGTGTTTTTAAAGGGTCTTCATGTGGTCTCTTAGATAGTTTTATTTTATTCTTTACTTTTTTGTGATCATAAGGGTGTGCTCAGATAATATTAATCTAAGATTTTATGTGTAGTTAAAGTTACATGAGAATTTCTGTTCTATGTAGAGTCTCCCCGAGTTAGGGCTCTTCAAGAGAATAGGAATGATTAAAATATTGATGTATGTGGGTATCTGTGAATAAAATCCGTTATGGGTAGTAAGCGAATACTTCAAATGGATATCCATGGGAAATGAGTAATGGATAATTTAAAACTTGCTTATAAACGAGTCAGGAGTGGGTATCATACTACCTGTAGCCACGAGTATTCATTACTCATAAAAAACTTAAAATTGAAATTTAATTTACATTTCATTAGGTTAAATTTAATTATAATTTAAATTTAATTTATTTTTTATTAGGTTAAATTTAATTAAAATTAAAATGTAATTTCTATTTAGTTTAATTTAAATTATATTTTTTATAATTTTATTTAGATTTCATTTTAAAAATGTATAAATTATTATGTTTTAAATATTCGCAAATATATATGGGTTAACAAATAAGATGGATTAGAAAAACCTTAAACAAGGTAATATTATTTCATATTCATTATAGCATTTATGATTGTCTTACACATATACTTGATTTGAGCGTTGAAGTGTCTTTACAAACATTGCAGAGATCTTAACTGAATACATCTCAGATTTTATTAATGAATGGAAAAACATATCAGAGATTTTCTTGTGCAAATTAGTTGTGGAGGTATTTCGCCCCTACAAGAACATTTGGTGCCTAACCCATGAGGCCAAGGTATATTTCAAAAAAGGAAATCGGTGTCCAACAGAAACAAGATGAAAACCGATAAGAAATACTAGAAAAGGCTGAGTAGGGCGAGCCGACCCACATAAACACTGCATCTTGTCCTCGAGTCATTCTTGAAATAGTGAAGGAGAGTGATCGTAGCCCAAACCAACCAACACCCTCCCAAATCTTTTAGGATTTGTAGGTAGGATCATGAAGGCCCCTTTTACCTAGAAATTGGAAATCCTTAACAATAGACTGATATGTGAGACAACATTGATCTGGACCTACATATTAACATCTATGTCGCTTAGGTCACCTTGTACACCATAGACGATAATATCATGTGCAATGTGTTCCCTACCTCACTAAAGGGTGCAACCTTAAGTTGGTTCACCAAACTTCCCCTTTTCTCTATATATTGTTTAAACATGTTGGTAACACATTTCAACCGCTACAAGTCAACCTCATCACCTCACCTCTATAGTGTTCATCGACTGGAGTTGTTAAAACAGACCACCCGACCCGGCCTATCACGAGTTGGCCACTTAGTGAGTCAACTCAACACGACTCACTTATTAGTGAGCTCAAGAAATTTAAGCATGGACGACCCACTATGGACCGGTGGGTTAAACGCATTGGCTCACTTAATTAAAAAAATACAACTTTTTTTTTAATATGCAACCAAAACCCAAAAAGTCAAACCTATTGTAATTTTTTTTCTCATTTTAGACAATAAAACCATTCATCCCAAAAACTAAATCATAATTCTAAATAATCTCAAAAGTCAATCCCACATATTCATCTTAAAACTTAAACTTTAGAATCCTTATATTATACCTTACTAATTGAGGAAAAGAAAATGACTAATGAGAGATAAAGGTAGAGAGTGAATGAAGTGTCGTGGGCGTGGGCCTTTCTCCTCCAAAATTAAAAAAAAAAAAGGTTTTCTTGTGTTTTTTGCTTAAGTTAAAATTGAAATGATGTTGTTTTCTTTTATATTTGGGTTGGTAAGCCAACACGACTCAACATGTGTTCAACTCGGGTTAACTAAGTTCTTAGTAAGCTCAATCCATTTTTCGTTCGTACTGAAATTTGCAATTTTTTTAAACCTGACTCGAACCCGTGGTGGTTCCAGTTAGCTCACTAGTTTTAATCCATTTTGATAGCTCTATCGTCAACATATGACAAGAGAAGGGGAGTTGTTACAAGTGTTTATGGAATGATTCGACAAGATAGCTCTTAATTTTCACAACCTAGATCCAGAAGTGGCATTGCATCACATGGTGACAACCTTGCAGTTAGGACCATTTGCCAACAGCCTATGCAAAAAGGTTAATTGCCAATCTAGATGAGTTGTAACAGAGGGCTTTAATTGCCAATCGAAGAGTTGAAAGACTTTAGGAAAAATATTACAGCGAAATGAGGATCGGTTTAGAAGAGGTTATATGACCAAGAGATACATAAAAAGGGTGGACCTTAGATGCAAGATCAAAGAAGTAACAAGTTTGCATGGTATACACCACTGGATGTTGCAAGATCATGTGTGGGGAAGAGGCCCTCGACATAGACCTTTTAGGAACTCCCATAAAGTTGCAGACCCTACCTAATGCGAACCTTAGCTGTTAATGTTGATATCACCACAACTTTGGACATACCATCGATTAGTGCCTAAGTCTCAAGGACAAGATTGAGGAGTTAAACACTTTTTTCGAAGGGAGGAAGCTGCGAGCTTTAGGAATGAGTCGAAAAGGTACAACACCCGAAGAGAAAGTTGCAAAGATCGTGATCAAGTTGATCCCATGAGGGAGGCCCAAGCAGGATAGGAAGAGAGATGAATTAAGCCTAAGCCCTTGCTCAAGGGCGTTATAAATATCATATCTTAAGGGGGGCCCTCATTGGCAGCACCAAAAAGGCACTTACGTATGGTATAATCGGTAAATATAATGATAATACATACTACTAAGGAGGAGAATTCCTCCCATAACCTTCATCGACGTCAACTTTCAAGCCATAGATTCTAAGTAATATGACCTGATGGTCATAACTGTGGAAATTAAAAATTTCACGGTTAAGAAAACACTAGTAAGGCAGCTCCGTAAACATTTTATACTGGAAAACCTTTAAAGAATTAGAACTTCTTGCAAAGAATGGGTTTTCAACAACTGAACTAACTAAATCAAACCAAATAAAACCAGTTGTCGAGGATGAAACTATGCATTCGACCTCATTGTTCTAGCTCTTAATGCAATTGTTGAGCTTAACTTATGTCAAGGAATTGAGTAAGTTGTTCAAGACTTAGATAGACATATCATGAGGAATCTAAGTGTTCTTGACCTTAAAGAACAGGAAAAGGAATCTAAGTGTTTTTAATATATAAATTTATTTATAATATATTTTGTAACATCTCATTTAATAGTATAAACTATACATCTGATCATGCCCAACAAATAGATAAGAAACAGAAAACATTGATATAGTTATCCAGAGTAATAACTATACCAATAAAATACATGTACAAGGTCTCAAAAAACTAATAAGTCTCTCAAAAGATAAAAACTACTATACAATATCTAGTTAAACATAATATATCACTCGACAACATGATCGGTCTCCATCAACGGCATATCAACACCTAACTCATCCTCTACTCATACCAACGATGATTATTGCAAAAGAGAAAACATCATAAATAGAAAAGAAGGTAAGATCAACTAGTATCAAAAGTAAATATCATAAACAACTTCATATATTGGTTCAATAATCATAACATTATATAACTCAAATGTACATATAAGTAGTTGACTCTAGACTCAATCTATCTCAATACATGTTTTAACATAGGGTTTCACTGTAGATGTGCACCTATAATAATATTTATACTCTACAGAGTCATAAACATAGGGATTATCACCTTACTACTCACGAGGTTAATTTTTCACACCTAAGACTAACAATCTAAGGCAAAGACTTCCTGTCATTCTCTCCTTTATCCCATTCTTCTCTTTATGAGTTGAATGGTTGGTAGTATATCACGATATCTACTTTCTGAACTCTCATATGTCTAAACATACACACTAAAAATCCACAACCAATTCCTCCTTGCATTGATCACAATCATTCTCAAATACCTTTACAAACCAAATATCACATTAACATTCACAAAACATCATTTAATCATCATAAACTACCAAACCACACATATAAATTAAGTGTTTGATTCTGTGAATCTTGCCCAGCGAGAGTATCTACTCGCTCATCAAATAAAGATTCGCTCAACGACTAGATAACTCGCCTAGCGAGATCATCACTGGATGGCACATGCTTAAAAGGTCAAGAAATTTGTCCAGCAAAAAAAGTATCATTCATCCACTGTCAAGTTATTGAGTCTAAGATTTTAGTTTCGCCTAGTGAATACTAAGTCAATGGCTCTCTGACTTTGAGCTCGCTTAGTGACCATATTTTCACTTTATTGAAAACCAAGTCAACGAGTCCCTTGACTTTGATTTTGTTCAGTGAGAATATACTTGCCTAACAAGTCTATAATTTTGTATAACACAAATTTTGCAGATTTATGTCTCTCAAGCCTCCACCATCGAGCCTAACATTAACCACATATGTTAAAACAACAAATCTTCTTATAATACACAATCCCACCGCACAATTTACTTCCAATACAATTTTAATCATTCAACATAGTAGAATTTAAATCATATTATCTCTGAAGACATATTCATTCCCCAATCTTAACTCAACATGTCAAATTGCAGCAGATAACTCAATTACACATTCCCACAACCATACAAGCATACAAGCATCAATCAAAACTTTCTTGTCAACTAAAAAACAAAAGTGTTTCCCTTACTTGTCAGATGATCAAACGACTCTAAAGACCCTAAAATAGCTCCAACAACTTCAGAAACCCTATCTGCTCCTACAAACCATGTAAATTTGATCAGAGCATACTATTAAGACCATTGATCAAGAAGGAGTCTTATAAAAGACTTATATAACACATGCGGCTAGAATAGTTCATGTGCATGGAAAAACACAATTTGAGAAAAAAAAAACATAAATCAATTTACTGTTTTGCAGAAATTGATGAGATAAACTCGAAGATCTCACCTCAAGGATCGCTTAAACAGTTTCTGATCTCCAAATAGATCAACAAAAAGTTAGAAAACTTAAAGAAAGGATAAAAGGTTCTTAAAAAGAATGTTAGATAAAATAATGTGTTTTTAAATAATAAAACTCATTACTAAAAATTCTATTTATACTTTAAACTTTTAATGATTAAAATAACCAAATCTCATTATTTAAAACACTTACACAATTTTCTAAATTCTTATATATTTCAATATATAAAGTTATGTATAATATATTTTAATTTATTAGACAGTGTAGTTGGATTTAATTACTAATTTTTAATTTAATTTCTCAAAAAAATATAAAAAAATCTATAAAAATTATTTTAATTCGTTTGCTTTAAAACCAGCTTTTTCAGTAAATTTTTTTAGCTTTATTCAATTTTAACACCCTAAATTTTACCATCACATATACATATTTCAAATTATTTTATTTGATCACTACTTTAATTAAAAAATATGTTTTTTTAATTCATGTTTAATTTATCTTACCAAAACAATTATATATATGATTTTATTATATAGTCATTTATCGAAATATTTATCTAATGATAGGCTAAAAATATGCATATTTTAAACTTTCTAACAAGAAATTAAAAACTAACCTTGTTGAGATATTGGAATTTATTTATCTAATAATAGAATAAATTACTTGTTATGATAAGATTAAAAATTAGACAATTTCTTTTAATAATGACTATAATTAATACCTATTAATGCTAAATTTCATCTATAAATGGTATCTTGTAAGTTTTGTCATGCTACTCTGAAAAACGATTTTGGGATGCCTTTTAACTTTAAAAATATGGTTGCCTTTTAACTTTAAAAATATATAAAATCAATTTATAATTCCGAAGTTTTAGTTTTCTGTATTTCAATTGTACAAATTGATTCCAATCACAATTAAGCGGTTTGGTTCTTTCGTCACTTAAATTTTTAATAAAATTTAAATATAACAATACAATTAAATAACAACCAATTGTAGAAATTGGAAATAATTAGTCAACTAAAAATTATTTGTATAGTTTAATTTTAATTTTAATTTACAAATTAATTATATTTTTTTATTAATAGTAGATATTATTTTAGATTCAAATAATTTTTAATTTGTAAATTAGTATCTAAATTAATTATTATTATAATTAATTATTTTTAATCTCTAAAGTTGATTATTATTTAACAATTTTTTTGTAGTGTATTAACACAGATGATTACTTAAAAAGTCTTGTACAATTGAAATGTCTAATAAATTTAAAAGAATATAATTAAACAATATTAACTAAAGCATGCCACATTATCATTTTAATTATTTATAATTTTATTTTAAAATATTAAAATTCAAGTTAAATATAAAGATATTGAAAATGATAGATTGAAAGTGATAAGAGTTTAAACAAATTCCCTAATGTTGGTTTTGTGAAAAGATTAATCGATATATATATATATATGAAATTTTATAATTTTATTTATTAAATAAATATTTTTTAAATTAAAATAATTACTTTATCAATTTTAATTTTTAAGTGGTTGTTTATTTTTATTTTTAAAGTTCTGATGTAAAAATGATATATATTTGTATGTTTTTAATGTCAATGAAAAAATTTGAAAAACTATAATTTAATATAAAATAGAATTTTAAATAAGAATATATATTATTTTTATTCAAATACGTCTATAACATGTATATGTAATACGAAACCAATTAATATCAATAAGACAAATGTTCTTCGAAGTAATTTTCTTATTTAGTTATATTATATTTATACTTATCAGAAAAAAAGGACAAACACAATGTGTGTGTTTATATTTGTAAAAATTAAAAGAAAATCAAACCATTATTAAATATTATAATAAAAATATATGTAAAAGGTGGAAGCAATTATTTTAAAAATGTTTTCATTTATTTTCTCTTTACTTTATATTTGAGATATTAATATCTTAACCCAAATTTTAATATTTTTAAAATAATTAATAATTAAAATGTAATATATATTATTTATCCTAATTTAATATAATTTACTTAGTATATTAGAGTCACTGAAATCGTAGTTTTTATTGGAAGGTAAGGTAGTAGAGTGTAGCCATTACCGTTACCCACTGCAGTGGTTATCGTGACAAAGCGACGTCATTGACTTCTCATCTCACTCACAAGCAATCCCCTTCTTTTTCTTTCACCTCTTTTTCTCTCTCTCTCTCTCCCTCTCTCTCTCTCTCTCCTTCTGCAATGGGTTGTGCTGGATCTTCACAATCCAAGCCTGATGGTGAGCCACCCATTCCTTTGATTCCTCCAAAACCTCATTTTTGCATTCTCTTTTAGTTAAATATTTGGGAATTTGATCCTGGGTTGGTGTCAAAATCGGTTCTTTCTGGTTGTTGTTTATTGGGGTGCTGATATTTGCTAACGATCGTATCTGGGGGACTCTGTAAAATTGTAATTTCGAAGAGGATGGAAACCAAGAGAGGTGCATGGGGTGAATGAATTACAAATCTGTTTTTTGGGTTTTGGATATTTTGCGACATTTTGTATTGAATAATGAAAATCCTACCTATTGAAACTGTTTCGAGCATTTCTTGTTTCATCCTTGATTTTCCAAGCGATTTTTGGCTAGGTTATTATGCTTTTTAATCTGTTGGATGACTTGGGAGTAAGAGTTAGGAATGGTGTGCCAAACTTATTAACACCCCATGGTGCCTTGATTTTGTTTTTAATTTCAAGTCTTTTGTTCGGTACGAGTTTGGGCGAGTATTGGCAAAATTTATTCTGAGTGAAATTGATTCTGAAGTGATGTGGTTCATGCTTGGCTGCTTTTTGTTCTAAAATCTAGGTAGTTGTAAAATTCGGTGTAAACTATTTTTGATTCAACTCAAATTGCTAAAGTTGCTTTAACTCACTCAATTTTCAACCTGGAATCAGTGGGTTTCTGATTTAGCATCACATCAAAGGTGATGTACGTCCATGGTCACTTCAAAGAAGAAGCGGCTCTGTGTAGCTTCTGTTTTTCTGAGTGTGAGAACATACTCTCAATTTCTCAGTGTGGAAATCACATTACTTGTTTTTGTCAGCATGATTCTGGATAAGTCAACATGAAACCAAGAACACTTGGTATCCTTCTCTCATTTGTAGTTTCAGAAACATTAGTCTCTAATGAGGTCAGTCCGTGTGAGTTTTTTTTTTTTTTTTTTTTTTCTTTTATTGAATTGAGTTTGAAATAGTTGGTTTTGAAATGGATCCTACTGCTGTTGGGTTTAGTTTAGATCATTGAGGTTTTGACTAAATTTCAGTAGTTTGGTGTAAACATGTGAAAGTTCTCGAGTGAAGCGAGTTTATAAGCTTGTTGCTGTACGAATTTTAGAAAACAAAGAAAATTAAATTTATGACAGAATACTGATGGATTTATTTTCTAGAATTATGTGTGATTTTATTGGTGATGCCAGCTGAGTATCCTGGTTTTTAGTAAGGCCTATTCCCTCATTACCCACTTTCACCTGACCCCAATGGTGAGTTGTGTGGTCTAAACTTTCTGATAGTCTTACCTCAAATTTGTTCTGTATTGGTAGTGCTGATCTGATATCATGAAGGGGGAAATATCCTTTGTAAAGATGGCTTAAATTTTAACCACAAAACGAATGCATAGAATAAGGTGCTGCAGCACATTACTATCTTCTATTTTGCTTCATCTCATAGTATAAGTGTTCTTGTTGTGTTGCTAATCTGAATTCTTGATATTCATTATTTCAAATGCATCTGGTTAGATTTTTCATTTCTTACATCCTCCACAGTGTTAAACTATCCTTGTAATGGCCTGTTCCTGATGACACTGATTAGATTTTAAGTTTATTACACCAATATAACAGGTGCAGTAAAAAAGATCCGGAAGCCTAAGCCATGGAAGCATCCTCAGCCAATAACGAAGACTCAGCTAACGCAATTACGTGATGAGTTTTGGGACACAGCTCCTCACTATGGTGGCCGGAAAGGTATTATTACAAAACGATAAATGACCATATTTAGAATGTTTAAAGGCCTACTGCAGATTAAATTGGCTTTAGAGGAATAGTAGTTTAAGTGGAAGTGATTTCTTTAAAATGAATCAGCTCACCTCCCATAGTTTGCTGCTGTTTGCCAATTTCTTTATTTTTATTAGTGTTTTGAGTGGTTAAAATTAGTTATTTATTGCTTTGCAATTTTTCCTTATTCTCCTCTAACACGGTTATCTTCTAAGAAACTATCATTATAGCCAGGATGTTGAACAACAAGTTTTGTAATTATTGAAGATGTAAATTGACAATAACCAAAGTTTGTTATTTGTAATCCCAAACTAAACTGGTTCTTCCATTAGTTCATATTGAAATTTTTGAAAATGTTGTTTGCGGAGAGTCTGTATTATTGTTTGTTCACATGTGGATGCAATAACATGCAATGAGATTGAAGTGTTTATCAGGAAAAAGTTGGACATGGAAACTTTAACATGAAGGGAGTTGATGGCTGGCCTGAGGCAGTAGAGATTGAACATCGTAGGTTGATAAATATGCAATACTTCATGTTGGGTTAGAACAGCTTTCCAATAATTTCTTTATGGCTGTTTTTCTCTTTAAGGGAACCATTATTCTCTTGGCAATTTGTGGAGAGGGAGGGAGAGAGAGAGAGAGAGAGAGAGAGAGAGAGAGAGAGAGAGAGAGAGGATTGGATGATCATCCTTTGAACTTTGTATTCTTGTTATCTTATTGCATATCATAAGCAAATGGTTTTTATCCATTCTTACATCTATTAAATATGATGCCTCGATATAGATTTTTTTTTTCTAAGTTGTACTTTGATTCTCAATGTAGCTGTAGGCTTAGGTTTCCAAAGCATATGGGTAATGATGATATTCTCCATGTAAAGACAGAAAGTGGATTTTTAATTTTGTCTTGCTATTACATTATTGGTTAATGCTAATTTTGGAAAGAAGGATGATATGGTTACAATTTACATTAAGGAAGAAATGGAAAATGTCGTGCTTTTATAAGAATCATGTTTGGTTGTTGGTGCTTATCTGTGATATTTAAAACTGCTTTCTGTCGTGCTTTATATATAGAAAACTGGACAGACAAGAAACATGTGAATGAAAGCATATTAATTACAATTGGTTTAGATGATTGGTTGACTTGATGTTTGAGTATTATTGCCAAAGGAATCCATTGCATTCCGTTGTATAAAACCAATTTCTGAAAAAATGGTAGTGTCATAAGTTATTATGTTTAACAAATGCCACTAAAATATAATACTTATCCTTATTATAAGATCAGATTCTATAGGTTTACACAACATTTTATAATCACTCTTTATTTCCTTTTTGCCATAATTACATTCTTAATTGAAGTGCATATATATTTTTCTGCTTGCTACTAGAGATTTGGGATGCTCTTCGAGCTGCTGCTGAGGCTGATCTAACTTTAGCACAAGCAATTGTGGATAGTGCTGGGGTAATTGTCCAAAGTTCTGATTTGACAGTATGTTATGATGAAAGAGGTAATAATTGTTTCATGTTGCATTCCATTATCTACAAATAGAAAGGAACATTAAAATTATGGAAGATACAATGTTTTTTTGGTTTCCGTAATCTGAATCAGTCTTGAAAACTCAGTATCTTTTGTTTAATTTTGAAATCATTATATGGCTAATGAAATCAGAAATGAAGTTGAAAAGCATCTAAAGAACTTTTATCCATGAACTAGTGGGCTTCTTGCAGCACTGTCACACTTTTTCCCTTAATTATCCAACTGTGGTCCTCATTTAGTTGAATCATGTGACACCCACCTTTATTTTGGATTATGGTGGAAAGCTCTCTAAACCCCACCATGTCTTTTCTCAACTCAACTACCCTATTACATAAATAAGTACTATCACTCTTACAACAAAAACCTTTATGATGATATGTTTTATTTCATTATTCATCTATCACCTCAGAAAACACAGTTGGTGTCGGTAAGATCTATTTGCAGACTTCAAGCATGTGTTTGAAGGATATGTACAAGGAAATTCAGTACAGAAAGTTAAAAATAGCTTAGCTTGAGACACCATGATGATGAAAACAAAATTCTTGAAAATGTTTAGCAGACTTTGTCCATGAAAATCAAACCAGAATTTGAGCAGTTTCACATTGTGTTTGTTATTATGGGGCTAGAATATCATATTCATCTTGATCTGATCCTTTGCATTGAACACATTTTTTGCAGGAGCAAAGTATGAGCTGCCCAAGTACGTATTGAGTGAGCCAACTAACCTGATTCGGGACAGTTAATAACAGAGTATAAATAGAAAGATTTATGGGAAAGAGATTGTAAATCTTGGTGTATATGGTTATCTCATTGATTTGGTAACTTGCATAGGGTAGCAACTCTTTTTCCTTTCTGTTATGTTTCCTCAATCAATTAAACAAAAAAAAAATGTTTGTTCTGTATCAGATGATCGAATCCCTCTTCTTTGGTAAATACAAACTCCTATTTCCGAAATATCTCATTCAACACGTCCATATATTTTTCTAAATTTTACATTTCTTTCAATTTTATATTTGTTTGAAACTATGATAACAAATTTGAAAATTAAAGACTTGCTTGATATGTCTATGGTTATTGAAAGGAATGATGGGAAGACTAGAAAGATATTCGTGTGATAAACTAGTTTAGCAAGTCAATTTTTTGAAGTGTGCATACAAGGACAATGATTTTGCATATTGCTGTAAAAATTATTATACAAATGATATATATATATATATATATATATATATATATATATATATATTCTAAAATGTTTGTTTTATATCTGTAATAAAATTTTAAATTGAAATTTTCTCTGGAGCCACAAGTTGAGACGTTTATAAACCAACTATACTCTTGAAAAATAATAAAAGGAAATCCTTTAACATTACATTATGCAATTTTCTTTCTTACTGCCATCAAGTGTTTGTTATTAAAATTGTAATCACTATATACATATTTATTTTTTAGCAGGTTAAATATATTTAGTTTTTAATAAAAAATTATAATTCATTCATAAACTCAATTACATTAGATTTTTCGTTTTACATGTTAAATACATTTCATGTTACATACGTCAAAAAAATTTAATATAAATTAAAAAAAATTATATCTGTTATTTTTTAAAATTTAAAAATCAAAATGTATGAAAAATTCAAACAAAGGCCGAATCTCAATTCTATATATCAGTAAAATCATATTTAATCCTTAACTAAATGTTATTTTACTAAATTCATGAATCAGCTATTTTAATAAATTCATGAGATAGATTACCTGTTCATGTGCAACTTAACTAAATGAAAAAATAAGTCATAATCCGGCTTTCCTAATTACTATCATTGTGGCTTTACATTCATTCGCATTCCAATCTTCAAATTCTATTGTTATTGTACTGAGTTAAAAACAACATTAATTAGATTTCAGAACATTTCCTGCCTCCAGTAAACGAAAGTAGTTAAATAAAATGATGTTGTGATTAATCGTATTTTACAGTTTCATTTAACCTAAGTTTAGAACCTCAAGCAACCCAAACCATTAGTTACCAAAAACAGTCCCATTCAGTGTCCGGACCTGAACGTTAACTACATATTCTCAGGGAACAATAGTGCTTTTCTAACAAATGCGTGCGCCAGGAGAACAATAACACGTCAAGCTTACAGTGAAATCATTCCTGCATCGAAATTACAAACCAGAACTACGTATGATGCAATATCCTCACATCATAAAGGAACTGCATGATGAATGATCCTTTCAGAAGATCATCTCTTCTGAACATTGTAACTCTGTCAAGTTCTTAAACTTTCTTGAAAAAAGAAAGTAGATTGCCCTGTTTGGGATCCTTGTTTCCTGCTTTCTTGTTTCCTCCTTTTCCATTATTAGCATGTGAATTGGCTGGCGGTTTCTTAGTTACTGGAGCACTGGAATTGCAAAGAATAAAGTTAGTCATGATCATCAAGTTTAACCTCATTGAAATGTTATTGCTGGTCAGAGAGAACAACCATTTGGTAAGCATGCGCAGTGAATTCCAAGTAAAAAATTATACTGCCCATTTGATTCCTGTAAACGAGTCAGTATTTTTTTTTTCTATTGTTTGTTTTAAAAGGATATTGGGTGGAATATGATATGTCTATCTTCTAAGGATCAACGTCCAACAAACAAGCATAAATCTTTGCTTACAGGTCACAATAGATTTTTGTGGGACAGTCCTGGTAATATTTTGCGTTAGCCTTAAAAGAACAAGCTAAGTATAAATCAAGATTTTTTCTGTAAAAAGGTGATGAAGCAGTTGAAAATTACTTAGCTAGTCGCAAAGTAAACATAATGGGGGTATCCCTTTATGCTTCATTGGACACGACAACAGGTGTCATTTTAGCCAACGAAATATAGGCGGATTCCAGTTATTCATTTCAAATGCGTGAAGCATAAGGAAGATTAGCACAAACCTGTTGGCAGAATTGGTTTTACTATCAGTATTCTTTGTTGTAACCTTGTCAGGTTTCTTCACTTCTGTCTCCTCCCCTTCCCAGACAACTTCAACTACTGAAGAGATGAAAACAACATTAACAACAGAAAAATACGAACATGCAGCAGAAAAGAAATTTATGGTCAATGAAATTCACCAAGCGTGTTGATATGAATCACCCTCAAATCATGCCAGTACAGAAAAAGTTGAAGTTCGAAACAGAAGTTTCAAAGTAATCTATTATAGTTGTCATACATAAGCTTGTATGGTATATGGAAATAAAGACGGCACTGAGTAAAAAAATAGATTTCCAAATGGGAGTACCTTCTCTCCCTCGTTCATCAATCCTGGTTTTCATCACTTTTCTCCTCTTAGGAGAACAAGGAGCGGCATTGTTTACACTATCCTTATTTACACGAGCTTCTGGAGCACAACTCTGCAACTTCTCAGAAGATGGTTTCCCTTTATTTGTGCACTTGCTGATAGCTGATACATTATCTCCCAATGGCAGGTGAGCCTTTTGGTCCGTTTCTCTCTCTTCCTTAACGCTTGATTTATTTTCTTCCTGTGAGTCAAAATTCAAAGTGGTTTTCTCTGATGTGTTTTTGTCATCTTGTCTAGAATCTTGAGATGATTGTTTATTTGGGAAATCAGGTGAAGCTAAATTGACAACATCATCTTCATCTTCATCTGAGAAATCAAAGACAACCCTTCTTTTTCTGTTGGATGACCTTCTCACGGAGACTCTTTGATTATCATCAATACCACTGTCACACTCTTCCTCACAAGCAGTTTGTGCATTTTCAGTAGATACTGAAAGAGGCAATAAATATATTAGAAAACATTGTTAGGTTAATTTGCATTAACCAGGAGAAAAATGAAATTCTAAAACAAAGCATATGGAATAAACTGCATTAGAAACCAACCAGCAGGATTTGAAACTGTGTTATTATTTTCTACTGATGGCGTGCAAGGCTTGGGTTTTGCTGATGCACCGCCCCAAAAGCTTGCTAATGAACCTCTAGCAACAGAACCACTTTTATCAGCTGGTACTTTCTTTTTGCCTGTGGGCAAGGGAAAGGCCTTTTCTTTCTCTGCTATAGGTTTGTTGATGTTATCAAGAGCTACAGTATTCCCTATACCATTGCTTTCACTCTTGACTTCTTTAATCACATTCTGCGGTTTGGCATCAACTTTGTCAATAGAATCATGTGCTATACTTTTAGGAGATTTCTGAACTGTGTTACTCTTTGTTGGTCCCTCACCTACTGCAGATTTTGATTGTGGTGCTGAAGAAACTACTGTTGAGCCGTCTACCTTCCGTGTTACAAAAGAATTGGAGATCCCACAGAACCTGCAAAGTAAACTAGTTAGCCACAAAAAAAACCCACAAACATAATCTCTATCCAGTAATAAAAACATTACATTTTATTCATACTAGTATAGTGATGCATGCAGGTCTCATATGTAGGTATAACTATTTCCATTGACTACATTAGTGACCATTGAAAAGATTAAATATTGCAGTTAACTTAAAAGTATTATAACACTAAAAAAGGACCTGCCTGCAGGTTGAGATATTGGAACAGGCTAGCTTATTTCACATCAACGTAAAAGAATTGAAGATGGCAAAATCAAATCACCCCCTTTTACCTAATAAAGTCACCATATTTTAATGCCAAAGACTCTCAAATTTGAAAACCAAATTGGAACCACTTGAAACAAAAACCTTTACGCCAAATTTCAAAGCAACTTTTTCCCCACTTTTAATGAGATAACAAAATCCAAGACATAGAGAAAAAAAGAACAAGGAAAGGGCAGGGAGTCTTCTTATCAACCAGAA
The DNA here is from genome assembly GCA_027742785.1 of Vigna reflexopilosa. Classification (NCBI taxonomy): domain Eukaryota; kingdom Viridiplantae; phylum Streptophyta; class Magnoliopsida; order Fabales; family Fabaceae; genus Vigna; species Vigna reflexopilosa. The sequence goes on from CM050932.1 coordinate 19,961,876, forward strand.
CATTCAAATAATCAATGGAAAGACTTCCTATCTCTCTTTATAAGCCTAAACTTTTATAGTAGTTCCTGAAAAGGTTTTTTCTTGATAATGTATATATAATATATAATATCAAGGATGCTGACTTGCTGAGTACTTTCTATCAAGATTTTAATAAAAAACTTTTATAAAACAGTTTCTAGTCTCAAATCAGGTGAACAGATACAGAAATATGAGTGGCACCAAATCTCTTGTACAATTTTCATGTAGAAACAGACTAATTAACTTGCTTGTTTGAATTTTTTTCCAAGGAGTGTCTAAACCTCCATTTTGCTGCCCTTTCTGTTTCAGTAACAAAAAATGTATTTCTTAACAGATCTTATATTGTACCTTTACTGACCCATTAATCTGAGAATAACGACTTATCATTTAAAAGATGATAATTTGTTAGACCTCTTATATGTAAGCACTGTATGAGGAGAAACCAGTTTTAATGTTCTGCAGGGTCTGGAGAAAGTAGGACAGATATTATAATCATTATTGTTAGTCTTTTTTAATTAGGTTGACAGTTTTAAAGTTGGTTCGAGGGCAAACATAACTGTTTTTTAGGAAGTTATGTGGACCTATAGGGAAAAGGGGGAAGGAAAAAGGCTATCAAGAACTAGAAAGGAATCAGGGAAGGGAGAGAACCAAGCTCTCGGAAACTTGGTATGTGTGTGTATTGTGAAAGTGTGTTTTGTGTTGTTCTGGGTGTTATGTAATTCTGGTATTATACCTATTCCAGTGAATTAAATTCAGTACTTTACTTCTATACCAGTTGGTTTCTATCATAATTTTGATCCATTAACATACCTATTTGATGTTTTAAACACTATTACTATACAGCATACACAATTTGTTCAAATTGACCCAGAAATAACTCCAAAAGAACACATCTTCATGTCACAATGCACATAAACATATGTAGAAGATTAAAGGAACTGAAATAAATAACTAACTCCAGACAGTTTAAAACTTTCACAATGTACACTTTCCATCACTCGACAAATTACATAGATATTCGGAAGTAATGGAAACTACCTATAATCCCTCAAACAATTGTCAACAGAGGAAGGCTGCTTAAAGAGCTCCTCTGCTTGAACAAATTCAGTATTCCGAAGCATAGCTGGGTCCTTTGGAATGCTAGCTTGCACACTATATACCTGAACTGAGCAATCCCCATCAAATTCTTGTTGTGCTTCTGCATAAAAAGTAGGAAGCAGTTTCATGCTACCCCTATTATTTCTGTATGTAAGCAACTTCATATCAAAAGAACTACTGGCAAAAATTTTGGAAACCCATTGAATAACAATTTTTCTCAAAATCTAAAACTGAAATGCACACATCATTCAGAAAGTGAAACTTCCTGGTTAGACAGTCTTCCAACATAGACAAACTGTTCATACATGATAGCTGAGTAAGCAAAACACATATTTGAGCATGTCCAAGTTTCAGACAAGATAATTACAAAACACGATTGAATACAGGTTTTGTAAAATGAGATACTAAATGAGAACTGCGACTTCACTTGAAAAATAGTCACCTTCTATTTCTTTGTTCTAAACTTAGCAATGAATGCTGGATACTGATTCTGTTAGACAGGAGAGTGAACTGCCCAATAGACTTTACAACTAAATATTAGAAGAAAGAACGAGATTACTGGGAAATCCAATGTGAAAGGAGCGTGCTCCTTTGGGTACACTTGTGTAAATTCTTTTGCTTGCTCTATACACTTTTTTCTCATAATTTGTTCTTGGGAATAATTATTTCCTTTTCTGAATATAGATCCTAGTAACAGTTTCCTTTAAATTGAATAAATAAGCACAAACCAAACAGTGACAGAACTACGAACAAAAACTAGACTTTTTCTGGGTTTCCCACAGTTATGTATTTTGGAGGAAACTTTGTTCCGAGCAAGAGCAAATACTACTCTAGATCGCCCAATTTCTAATTATTAGTATTATTTTCACCCAAAACAAACCCCCAAAGTACCTGCAAGCTTTGGCCCAGTAACAAGCCTTATGCCGTAATTAGGATCCTTGCTCTTTAACCAACCAGACAAAGCATACACCACCTCCAACCCACCCTCATGCTTTTGTACAAACTCCTGAAGGACCCTATACATACAACAAAGTTTGCAACAATTCAAAAACCATAACATAAAACAGAAAACTAAACAGCAATTCCTAAAGCTTTTCACCAATTTCTTTTTCAACAAAACGCTACCTCTTCGCTTCATTGGCCGATACCATATAATTGCGACTCAACCACTGGTACGAAACCTAAAGAGAAAACAACGACGTACGAGAGCAATTATTTGGCATGGAAAGACAGAAGTTTGGGGGAATTCGACCAAAAATGTCCTAAATTCATGTGCAGAGAGAACACAAAAAGACTGCAGTCCAAAATAAAAGTAACAAAAAACAGACTCGTTTGTAGAATGTTACTAAAGAGAGAGAGAAAGAGATATATATATATATATAGAGAGAGAGAGAGAAGTATACCACTTGAAGTTTATCGGAGACGAGAGATTCGATCTCGTGAATGAAGGTTGGGGTTTTGGTCTGCGCCATTGGAAGTGAAAATGAGAAAATCAGAGTTAGGGGTTTTCGTTTTTATTTCCCCCGTTTTGTTTTCCCGCCAATGTATGCATATCATCCACTGTTCCTTTTTCTCCTCTCTCAGAGAGATCTCACAAATCACCAAATCTGTGAGAGTTATTATTTAAAACACAGGCTTAAATTTAGTAACAAAATAATTAATTTATTTTCAAAAATTATATAATAACCTTAAGTTAGTTCTTAAATTTAATAAGTTAAAATTCCTAAAAGTAATGTTTTACTTTTTTTTATCCGTCCTTCATCGTAGATAATATTACATTTTATTTTAAAATATAATTTAATTTTTGTTCTATAAGAAGAAGGTAAGAAGTAAATTGCATTTTATCGATAAGATAAAAGGGAATATATATTTAATATATTTAATTCAACAAATATGTTAAATAATACTGTCCAACAATACTTATTCAATATTATTAATAGTTAAATAATATTTTAATATATTTTTTATTGATATAAAATATTCATATATTAATGAAAATTAAATCTTAATTGTTAAATTATGTTATAATATTCTTTAATTCTTTAATACTATATAAATAAAATATTACATTATTATTATTATTATATTAATTTGACATATAAACAATAAATGATTATATTTATTAATATTATTTTATATCATCTTATTATTATTTAACGTTTATTGTATAAATATAAGTTCCAAAATTCTTATAAATACATATTATTTTATTAGAAATACACACAATTTTTTTTACTCTTTTTTTAACTCAAAAATTCAAACTCTATGGCTGAATTGAGTATCAAAATCCTTAAAAACTTTTATCAGCAGTTATCAAAGCCATTAAAATCTTATCACCTATTCAAAAACCCATTCAAAATCCTCATTAACACACATAAATAGAAATTAATTTAATTATTCTAATTTATCAATTTTAAAAGCTAATTTAAATCACCAGGACCAGATCCTCTCTAAGTTTATCCGTTTTCAGGATCATTTATCCGTATGTTCCAAAATCCAAAATGTTAAATGCTTTGTGCAGACGCAAGCACCCTTTATGGTCCAAATGCCAAATCATTCTGCAATGCAACTTCATACTTTTGGCCTTAGAAAATAATCCTGTATTAGAAAGTGAGTTTATGCCTAACTCAACCTCACAAAACCGGCTTGTAAGGTTGAGTTTATGCCTAACTCAACCTCATAAAACCGACTTGTAAAGTGAGATTTGCACCTCACTTATATATTATAATTTGGTCTTATCTCTAGTCGATGTGGGACTTCCAACATCCTGAAAGCTATACAAGTCATCTTCAACAGAAAATAGTCTTAAAGTTACAAATTTTCTCTACAACCATCTTCATTACTCTCATTATTATGCATCACAATAATGATTTTTCTTGTGCTAAGAACACAAAAATATCCATAATTTAAAAAAAAAAAACATAAATAGAATTTTAGAACAATTCCTAAGTCAGTTTTCAGAAAACACTTTCTCTTTCTAAAGGCTAAAATCCTCTTCTCTGTGCTCTGTCTTCTCTCTTAAATCCTACCTCACTGAACCATCTTCTCAACAATCAAGAAGCACGTAAGGATTCCTGGCGTTGAGAGCTCGAAATCCCACCGATCAATTTAGTGTTTTACCTCTAGTAAGTGTTTTTCCTCTTTTCAGATCATTTTAGGGCTTTGATCATGCAATAAATCTTATTGCATGTAACCCATTGTGCATCCTTTCAATTTTAGTTTCGATTAGGTTCTAAGAAATTGTCTTCCATCATCAAATGATGATTTTTAGGTATTTCTAAGTTTCTCACGGTGCAAGGGGGCTAGTTGAATCATCCCGTCAGCTTAGCTGTGCGTGTAGAGGTAAGGGAAGCTTAGGTTTTTCCTTCCTTTCTGATTTTGCGGATTTTCCTTGGGATCTGTGTATATGAAGCTATTTTAGTGCAATTACGAATATGTGAACTATGAATTGAAAATTTTGCATGTTGAGTTAAATATGTTTTGTATGTCAGCTTTGAATTGATGTAATTTGAACTATCATGTTTGTGATATAGTAATGAATCTGAGTTACTGGATTATGAGAAAACTGTTAAGTAGGTCATTAGACATAGGTTATGTGTTAACTTGCTGTTGAAGTCATTTTGAAAGAAAGTAAGGGAGTGATTTCGGGGATTTGCGGTTTGGGGCTGCGCTAGAGTATTTAGGCATCTTAGATAAGTCAATTATGACTTATTAGAAGTGACAAAAATGGTAAAAAGAGTTTATAAGTGGTAGATTTAGAATTTGGTATCCTAGTTGATAAAGATGGAGTTTTAGAGTATAATTTTGTGCCTAATCACTAGGTAACGAGGTTACGAAGTGTTTGAATTGATTAGGCAAGTTTATTTCATCATATAGATCAAGTTAGAAGTGTTAGAAATTCAGCAAAAAGCCTAGAACGAAATTGTCCAAGTTGAGATTTGAAGTGTATCTATGAGAGGTTAGTTTCTGCTCTACACAATTCCACTACCCATGGAAAAAGCCATAACTTAGTTGTTGAACTTACTAGTGCTCAATTTGTTTCTCTCGTGACAATTCCACAGGTTGTGGAAATGTTCACAACTATGTCGTGGACCTCTCTGGTCTCAAGGTTTAGATCACCCTAGTTACTTTCATTGCTTATGTTTTAATTGAATTGTGACGCATTGTGGGATTGTTTATTGTACTTTGACGTATGATCGTTGGAATGTTAGTAAACTGAAAATTTAGATCTCTAGGTGAGATCATCTTAGTGTTTAGAATGAATATATGAGGCTTCTTCATGAGGGGTTATCCCAACACTCTAATGGTCTTTCATTCTCACTTAAAGAGGATTGACACATGTGGTGAGAGTAGTGGGAGGTCCTAGTGTAGGCGCTTCTTGGAAGCCTATTGCGCGGTAACGGACTAACACTTGTGTGTGGTAGGGTGAAACCCGTTGACAATGGCTTTGCAAAGCAGTAGAGGCCACCACAAGTGCACAACCCACCCCAGATCGATATTCATTCTAAGTCTGGACGAGTCTAGAGAGTCATAACATGATAGGATGCTTTATTCTATTACTTGTATGAAATATAATTTATAGATTGTGTTATATGATGACTTGTATGCTTTTGAAACCTAGCTTACCCTTACACTTGTGTGTATTGTATGTGTTGTGCCTTTTCTCTTGCGATGATCATCCACTTGGATGTGAGCAGAGGGGGATGAGGCTTCTCTGGAGCAGACGTTGGAGGAGACCGATGCTGCTACTCCTAGTTCTTAGGACTTTTACTAGCCATTTCCTTTATTTTGAAAGACTCTTAAACTTGTAAAATTTTAAATTCTACCTATATTTTGGATGACTGTATATTGGATACTATCATCTACCAACTCCTAACTACTCTCTATATTATACTTGTTAAATTCTACATATATATATGCTTTGCTATATATTTTGGGATGTCACACATTTTCCACCATTAGACTTGAGCAAATGAATAAACTTCATCAAATCCTTCCCTACAAGAAGCATAAACACATTATCATCAGTAACTTCACATGTACAACAATTTGATGTCAAAGTTTTAAAGACATTGTGAGCATACCCAGCCTTCCCACTATAAGTAGGATTGTAATTGTAAATAAGATTTTCCAGCAATTCTTGAGTAACTGGTCTGTTTAAGGATTTCCTAGCTTCACTTGTGCCAAACATGTGAAAGTAGAAAAATGTTAGCCAGCAGAGAGTTTCAGTTAACAGTTAGTTAAAGGGATTAGGGAAGTATAAATAGAGAGTTAGTTGTTAGGGGAGGCTGTTCAGTAATTGCAGCTGCCTACAATTGCTAAAATAACCTGGTGTTTCATGTTTCACAGTTAAAGACAACTGTGGGGGCACAGTGGAAGGGGAGTTGCTAGTGGAATTGTAGGTGGAATGTCCACTGTACAGACCTTTAAGAGTTTTACAAAGGAGGAACACAAACCAACAAGGAGAGGAGATATCTCAGATTTAGGTTCAGTGGCAAGAGGGAGGAATGGAAGGGGCTACCTGGAAAGATGAGATGCGCATCATGTAGCAATTTCCTGATTTCATCCTTGAGGACAAGGTTGTTGAAGAGAAAGGGGTATTGATAGAAGACTAAAAGTATACATGATAAAGAATAAAGGCAAGAACCAAAGAGTTTCAGTTAGAAATTAGTTAGAGGGATTGGGGAAGTATAATAGAGAGTTAGTTGTTAGGGAGGTTGTCCAGTAATTTTTCCTGTTAAGTTTAACTGGAACTTTGTCCAGTGGAAGGAGGTTAGGCTTCCTTTAGTGTAATCTGTACATTGTATTCATTCAATTCATTGAATAACGAGGGCTATTGTTCTTTCAGAACCAGAAGCTTTTATTGACTTCTTGATTAAAGAAGTCCATCAAGATTGGTCCGACCTTTCGGATCCCAATCGAAGGAAAGAAGCGCGATGAAGAGCAAGGTGAGCGCCTTGGAAGGGAGGTTTTGTGTCATTCAAGCGACAATGGAGGAGTTTCGAGACTAGATGCAAGGGATGGCTCAAAACATAAGTCGCATCCTTGGGCGAAAAGGAGAGAACCAGGATAGAAGTTCTAAAGGCAGTCACGATTCTGTTAACAGAGGTCGGGAGAGACGGGGCAGGGAAGGTTCCGATGAGGATTCGGAGGAAGAACGGGGAGAAATTCAAAGAAGTTGGATGAAGAGAGTGCAATTACCCACCTTTGAAGGCACCGACCCCATGGATTGGATTGCAAGGATTGAGAAGTTCTTTGAACTTAAGGACGTGACGGAAAGAAAGAAAATGAAACCAGTGTTATTTGTATGGAAGGGGGAGCTAGCTACTAGTTTCGCTTTTGGTGGAAGAAGGTTATGAACCCTTCGTGGGAGGCTCTGATAGAGGCGATGGTGCAAAGGTTCGGCAGTAGGTACAGGGGAACAATTTTCAAAAATTTGACAGCGGTGAGACAAAAAGGCTGCGTGGAGGAGTATGTGTAGGAGTTCGAAATCCTTGTGGCATAGGCGGGGGAGTGACGGAAGAACAACTGCTTGGGTATTTCTTTGCGGGATTACATGAAGGACTCAAGGATCTCACCAGACCTCATGATCCACGCAAATTGTTAACGGCGATGGAGAGGGCTCGAGATGCGGTGCAAGCGGGGCTCGTGTCGAAGATGACTGGTGGCGGAGCAACACCTAAGGGAGGATCGACGTGGGCGACCTTACAGCCAGGGCACCGATGCGCTGAAAGAAGTTTGAAGGTGATGATCATGGGAGTGAAAGATGCAGAAGAGGAGGTCGTGGCGAAAGAGGAGGCGAAGTAGTGATGCATGGAACTGTCAGTATACTCAGTTAGGGGGGAAACTTAATCCAACAACATGAAGATGCAAGGTTGGATTCGAGATCGGAGGATAGTAGTGCTGATAGACAGTGGGGCGAGCCACAAGTTTATCTCGACGAGCTTGGTCGAGGAGATAGGTTTAGAGAAGGAGGAGACGCTGCCTTATCGAGTGTGCTTGGGGGATGGTCAGAGAAAGGAGCCGCAGGGGTGTTGCAGGGGAATTTCTTTAAGCTTGGAGGGAGTTGAGATCAAAGAGAATTTGTATCTCTTCGAATTGGGGGCAGTGGATGTCATATTGGGAGTAGAGTGGCTGACACAATTGGGAGAGATCGGGGTGGATTGGAAGAAAATGACAATGAAGTATGGGCCAATAGATGCAGAGGTGGTGATAAAGGGTGATCACAAACTGATGAGAAAAATGGTCACTTCTGAGGCACTCTTGAAGGAGACAGAGATTGAGACCATGGTTGTGGTGTGGAGTCTTAGCCAGGCAGAAGTAGCTGGGGAAAACTCAGGAGAAGGAGGGTTAACCCCCATGCAGGAGGCGAATTTGGAGCAAATATTGGGAGAGTTTGGGGAAGTGTTTCAGGAGCCTCAGGAGCTCCCTCCTGTTAGAAGAGTCGACCACTAAATACCCATTAAGGAAGACACGAAACCAGTCAATGTAAGGCCCTATAGATACCTCCACTTGATGAAGACGGAAATAGAGAAGCAAGTTTAGGAGATGTTAGGCCTGGGTATCATTAGGCCCAGTAACAACCCATATTCCAGTCTAGTAATCCTGGTTAAAAAGAAAGATGGGATTTGGCGCTTTTGTGTTGATTATCGAACTTTAAACAAGGTCACAGTCCCCAACAAATACCCCATCCCCGTGATTGAAGAACTTCTGGATGAATTATAGGGGGCAACTTATTTCTCCAAGGTGGATCTCAAATCGGGATACCGCCAGATAAGAATGAAAGAAGATGATATTCCCAAGAGTGCGTTTAGGACCCATTTAGCACATTACGAGTTCCTAGTAATGCCTTTTGGCCTCACAAATGCTCTCACCACCTTTAAGGACGTGATGAATTCACTGATGAGGTCGTTTCTAAGAGAGAACGTGTTGGTCTTCTTTGATGATATCTTGGTGTACAGCAAGTCATGGGGAGATCATGAGCAACACCTTAGGCAGGTGTTAGAAGTGCTGGGCCAACATAAGTTGTTTGCTAACAGGAAGAAGTGTGAGTTTGGCAAGAGGCAAATCCGGTATTTAGGGCATATGATATCAGAACGAAGGGTGGAGATGGATGGAGATAAAGTGTTCGCAATGACAGAGTGGCCGACACCGAGTTGCATTAAAGAGATGAGGGGTTTTTTGGGACTGACAAGCTATTATAGGAGGTTCGTAAGAGATTATGGAAAGATAGCGAGACCCCTCACGGATCTCTTGAAGAAGGGGAAGTTTGAATGGACAGCAGCAGGAGAGGAGGCCATGCAGACCCTCAAGAAGGCAATGACCACTACCCTTGTTCTGGCTTTGCCAGATTTTTCACAACCCTTTCAAGTTGAATGTGATACATCGGAGAAGGGAATAGGGGCTATTTTTTCGCAAAATAGGAGACTCATTGCTTATTACAGCAAGGCGTTATCGGAAAGTTCATTGGGTAAGTTGGTTTACGAGAAAGAGCTGATGGCACTGGTGCTGGCCATTCAACATTGGCGTCCTTATCTGCAGGGAAAATGATTCAGTGTTTATACAGACTAGAAGAGCCTAAAGTATTTGCTGGAGCAACGTATAACGACCCAAAATCAGCAAAACGTATTGGCAAAACTCATGGGGTATGAATTCGATATATATTACAAGACGGGAGCTTCGAACAGAGTGGCTGACAGGTTATCAAGGAAAGGAGAAGAAGGGGTGGAAGGGGACAAAGCTTTAGAATTGATAACAAGGCCCTATTGGCCCGATTTCTAGGAAATAATAGAGGAAGTGGAGAAAGATGATGGGTTGAAAAAGATAATGGAAGTAGAGAAGGACCCCAACTCGCACCCTGCTTATACTTTGGAGAATGGGAGGCAACGTTATAAAGGGAGGTTGGTGCTTTCAACAAAGCCAGAGTGGATACTGAGGATTCTGGCATAATTCCATGATACTTCTATAGGGGGTCATTCAGGGATGTATAGAACTTATAGAATACTCGCCTAGGCCTTTCACTGGATTAGCATGAAGTAGAGGGTGACAGATTACGTAGCTGCCTGCTTGGTCTATCAACAACATAAGTACCTGGAATCATCTCCACAGGGACCCTTGCAGCCATTGCCTATTCCCAAGGCAATCTAGGAAGAAGTAAGTATGAATTTTGTGGTCAAGTTGCCAAAATCTCAGGGTTTGAAATGATAATGGTGGTGGTGGATAGGTTGAGTAAGTATGGGCATTTCATACCCATAAAACATCCTTGTACAACTAGGATAATTGCATAAGTTTTCGTGAAAGAGGTGGTGCGTTTGCATGGGATACTGGTGTCAATCGTTAGTAATAGGGATCCCACCTTCATTAGTATGTTTTGGAAGGAACTTTTTAGAATGTAGGGTACCCAACTAAGAATGAGTACATCCTACCACCTAGAGATAAATGGCTAGACAGAGGTTTTAAATAGGATACTCGAGACCTATTTGAGGTGTTTTTGTTCAGAACAGCCCAAGGCTTGGAGCACTGTGTTACCATGGGCTGAATATTAGTGTAATACCAGTTATTAAGGGGATTCTAAGTGCACTCCTTTTGAAACGATTTATCGAAGGTTGCCGCCCACACTAACAGGGTTTATACCAGGACAAACGGTGGTGGAAGCAGTAGCCTAGAATTTGTAGACGCGAGGTGAGGCTCTAAAGCAGCTACAACATCATTTAACTAGAGCCTAGGATCAGATGCCGCAGTATGCAAACAGGAAAAGGAAGGAATCTAGCATAAAAGAAGGGGATTGGATTTTTCTTAAGATTAGACCCCATAGGCAAGTGTCTATGCCAGCCAGGTTGCATCCAAACTGTCTCCTCGATATTACGGCCCTTTCGTGGTTGAAAAACAAGTGAGGCCAATGGCTTTCAAATTGCAGCTGCCTACAATGGCTAGAATACATCTGGTGTTTCATGTTTCACAGTTAAAGATAGCTGTGGGGACACATACAACGGAATTGTAGGTGGAAGGTCCACTGTATAGACCTTTAAGAGTTTTACAAAGGAGGAATAGAAACCAGCAAGTCATCGGGCACCGATTTCCTGATTTCAACCTTGAGGACAAGGTTGTTGAGGAAGAAGGGAGTATTGATAGAAGACTAAAAGTATATGTGGGAAAGAATAAGGGCGAGTTTAGTTAGCAGTTAGTTAGAGGGATTGGGAAAGTATAAACAAAGAGTTAGTTGTTAGGGGGAGGCTGTCCAGTAATTTTCTGTTGAGTTTAATTGGAACTTTGTCCATTTGAGGGAGGTTAGGCTTCTTTAGTGTATGTCCAGTACTCGAACTTTGTCCAGTACATTGTATTCATTCAATTCATTGAATAACACGAGGGCTATTCATTGAGTTTGGTCTGTTCTTTGTTCTTTGAGAACCAGAAGCTTTTATTGACTTCTTGATTAAAGAAGTCCATCATGAGTTCACAAAGACAGAAAAAAGCTCAATCATTTCATTATTGGCAGGTAGCAACTAATAAGAGCGTTCTTAAAAATTATTTTCTAGACTGTAATTTAAGCAGCAAATTGGTGAGGATACTATAAGGGTAATCATAAAAACATTCACTCCACTAAAATGGGTTAGATAGTAGATACGTAGTGCATACTACATAATATTTCACACCAATATAAGCAGTAAGCAAATATTGCTTCATTCTGTTTTTTCACTGCTCTAGAGAACTCATTTAACCTTTTAGATAGCCAGTTTTCGAAGAATCATCTACAAGTGTTGCTGTATTAGGAGGGAATAACGAGCAATAATATTTTCACATTGAGTACTAATCTGACCAAAAAATTTGCAGCATGCTGAGTTATCTGAATGGCATCTTCAGTGTGTGGATTTCTTGGTGAACCCCATTCAAAGGTATTTTTCTGCAGCATCATTTATGAATGACATTAAGTAGCTAAAATAATAAGAGTTTCGCATAATATTTAGGATATCAAATGAAATTCACAATGCTGCAACATAAAATTTATCAATCACCTCTGGATGCCGTTGGAAGCCAGTTACAGGATAATTTCGTGAACTTATAGTGGAAACATAAACCTAGAGAAATTAAAGAGGCTATTAGATTGCTTTTATGAGGGAAGCCAAATATATGCCATGATTATGCCAAAAGATGGATTTGTACCAACATCATTTCTAAAGATAGGATAACATTGAGTACCTTATAAAAATCATCCGTTCTAGTTGTTAAGATCTCGAAAAATCTAGATAACTTTCGATTACCCAGAAACTTCCTAGGAGAAATGCCTTACTACACACATGAAATCAGATAAAAATTACATTACCGAATTTCAAACATCTAGGTTTAGCCTTTTTCAAATCAATTTTATCTGAAATCCAGACCAACCCATTCATTTTGCCTAGGGTCAAGTTGGTTAGAGTAAAATACTCTAATTGAAGACAATTAAATTTTTGTTCGATCGCAAAAATTAGTACTTGCTGAAGAATAATTTATTGAAGAATAATTTATTGACTATATAAACTCAATCAATGGTTTTGCATGACAAGACAATTTGTAGTCATCTTCCTTAACAACTCTGGAGGAAATCTACAGGAAAGAGAAAGTGATATGGTGATTATTGTATACTGAACCTATAAATTAACACTTTAAGATACACCACCATCATTGTGTGGAATTGATAAGTATTAAAAAATACATGTTTTCAGATTTATAAATTAGTTCAAATTTGTATTTATTCATGAAATAATGTGTTTTCCTCATTGAAAAGTTGTAATTAGAAGTAGGAAAGTTGTATAGTAAATTGTACAGGAATTTATACATCAAAGTGAAGTGTTGTCAGATGTTTCTCGCTAAGCGCTAGCTAAAATTCGCGGAGTCAGCAAGAAGAAATTTGCACAGCGCACCATCACCTATGCGTTAACCGAATAACACCAGTTAAAGAAACAACATTTAAAGAAAATTCGCACAGCGCATGATAGGATTGCGCTAAGCAAATTAATTAAATCAGAATTGACTTTTAAGTTCGAGATAGACAAAAAGAAAGAACCCCTAACAGAAGTTGCAGACAAAGGAAAGAAACGAAAACATCTCGGGAACTTCTGGAGACTACTTCAAGTTATCAAGACACCATTTTTGCAAAGGATTGCTTCAAATGTGTACGTTATAGATGACTAGAAGTAGTTAAATTTCTCTTTCGTCAGGATTTGATGTAATGAACTTACTGTGATGTAATTTTCCTGTTTAATATATCGTTGTTCGTTCTTATACTCTCTTTCTTGAATTTATTATCATTATATGGAAATATAATGTTATTTGAATATCTCTAATTACTGAAGTAATTTTAAACATAAACCTAGATCGAGCACCTAAGTTATTTTCGAAATGAATTAAAGTATGGTTTTTATGCCGATGTGTGTGCTATAATAACATTGTGAATCATTTGGTTTCATGGGAGGTTTGCTTTCGAGTCCACGCTGTTAGTTTATTGCTTGGTTTACTTTTCTTTTAGATGATAGGTGGGGTCGCTGGGACCCACCACGGTTAAAGGAAGAAGGGAGGAATAAAGAGAGAGAAAAACTTTATCTTTCTCCCGTTCTCTTAAAATAAAGAGAGAGAAAATAAAAGGTGTTGGGCTTGGAAACAAGAAGATAAAGTAACTATGAGAGAGAAATTGGAAACCAACTTCACCTTTAAATTTCCTTTTGACCTTTACTTCTACATTAGAGTGAGAGAGTTTTGGTGGTTAAGCATGGCTATACAAGCATTCTTGACACCTGAAGCAGGAGGGGACCTTTACGACAGTAGTGTGAAGAAGAGTAGGCTGCAGTCTCGAGAGAAAGAAGGTGAATAACCTTTGAACCAGGTAAGGGGAGTAATTAGAATATATCTTGTGGTTGTAGGTAGGGTTGGGAATGTTGGATGTGTGTGTAGGAGGCATTGGATGTGGTGGTTAGTGATTTTTGTTTACTGGATGTGTGGATGATATATGAAACGTTGTGGTTGAGTGCTTTATTCGAGTTTTTTTATGAGACTTAATGTCAAAGAAATCTTGTTTTTCTGTTGTGGCTTGAAGAATGAAGTAAATATCAAAGGTATATCTTGGTGGAAATTTGGTTAATAATTTGGAGCTAGACCGGAGAATTGTATTTAAAATTCGAAGTAAACCTCACTAGTATGATTTGGGTTAGATCGGATGAATGGATAATGTTAAATAAATAAAATAAATAAAATGAATAATTATAGTTTTAGTTGAAACTTTATGGATATTTAACTTAATTTGAATTTACATTTTAATATTTATAAATTTTTAAATATATTTTAGATTTTAGATTTTATATTTAATATAATATTATTTTTTTTAAAATTTAGTAATAAGTTATATAAAATTATACATATTTTTTATTTAAAAATTCACTGTATTTATATAATTTATTCTAAACAAAAATTAATTTTTCATTATATTTTTTAATTTGATATAAATCTATAATCTTTGAAACCTAACTGAATTAACACACGATCCAAACAATCTAAATATGATTAACTCGATAAATTAAATGGTTGGATATGAACTTTAAAATATTAAATTCAGGTTACATTGAATTGGTCATGTTGAATATGAATCCTATCCAATCCAACTAATGTTCATCCGTACTTGAAGCAAAGTAAGGGTGACTTGTCGATAAGAGGTGGATAGATCCTCTTGTTAAAGAATATTTTTGAAGTATTAGTGGTTGTTTGTTTTGTGCATTTTTGCCTATTTCATCTATATGATAGAAAAAAGTCGTGTGATTATATGATTGATATTTGAAGGTTCAAGGAGTCTGCATCGTGCCTATCGGTCAATTTCCTTGGAGCCTTCGTCCATCATTCATTCAAACTAAACTACGTCTTGTTCTCCTTTGAGAACTCTTAAGGAGTTTTAATAATCTTTATGCAAATTACACAAGTTTTACCTCTCCAGGTTTACAACAAGTGTTCTCACCACTCCTAATTCACCTAGTCAACATGACTAGTCCAAGTTTAATTACTCCTAGTATACAAGTATTCTAACCATTTATGATATCAATCTTAAAAAATTGTCTAGATTATTTAACTCAACTAAGCTAAACACCAAGTGTTTTAATTCTCTTCAGAATGTACAACAAAATCAGTGTTATGATCATATATAGATTGGTGACTCTTAAAGAGAGGATAAAACAATACAATGAAATTTGAAATATTGCTAAGGTTCCTTTGTCTAGAAAATACAACTTTAGACGATACATGAGTAGAGTAACAACAAGCTTGTTTTAGCTTTCAAATGATCTCTATATTATCCTTCTTTTCTTCTTTTCAAGCTTTCGTCCATATATAGCTTTTTCTTATAAATGACCATTAGAGAGAGAGGTTGACTTCAAGTAGAGTTGGTAGCCTTTTTAGGTGAGAGGTTGACTTCAAGTCTACTTTGTAGAGGTACAATGCTTTGTCATAGCCTTTATCAAAACATAGCTTGTACGATGTGTTAAAGCAGAAGTCTTCAAGGGAAATATTCCTAAATGTTCTTCATATCTCTCAACGTCTTTTTCTTGGGTGCAATAATTCTGATCAAATCTTTCTGCTTTTGCGATCTGCACAAATATCAAGAACAAGGTATACACAAGCATCAAAACACTTTATCGTACATGCATTAAATATTTTGAACATTGATAAGCATTAGGTTGTATTGTGTGTTCAAAACACTTTATCATTTGTCAACTCATTAATGTATGCATCGTTTTAGTAAAGCATTCAACATATAAATTATCAGACGGTGTAAAACATAAGATGCTTTTTCAAAACCTATTTGAGATATGCACATTTAGTGGGCTTTTGTTAGACGACACATTTTGTAAGATGTTTGCTTGAATAAACACTATTTGAGTAGAAAATATTTTAAGCTTGAATAAACGCTTTCTTGTGAGACATTGTTCATTTACATATTTAGACGTTGTTTGTAAAATGTTGTTTGTTACACATATTGTTTATTAGATGATTATTTACTAAAGACAATTTCTTTCAATGGATGTTGTTTATAAAACTTTGTTCATCATACAATATAGTTTAGAAAACATTATTATAAGCTTGTTTTCATCTATAAAAGATGCTCCAAAATATTTTTCTCTTAGACGCTTTTTCTTTAAAACAATCTTTTATTCAAAGAAATATTTCATTTAAAGTTTTTTGTTAAACTTCAAAACCTAATTTGCTAGACAATTTAGTCTTTAGACGATCTTGTCTTAACAAAGATAAAGATCGACTGGAGTGGTTAAACTAGAAATGTAAAGTGAAAGAATATAAATTGCAAAAAAACTAATTTACTAGCATAAAATAGAATAGACAAAATCTACAAAAGTGATGACCTAAATTGAAACAATCATTACTGGATTTTCCATTTTTACTGTTTGTAATGTTCTCAAATTGTTTGAATTATAACCACAATTTGTCACCCTTTTTTATCCATTAATAGCCTAGTTATATTTCCCCTTTTTGTAATAATTAAGAGAAAACAAAATAAAAGAAAATTACATAAATGGTTATAACTAGCTTAAAACTAACCACGTTGTATCAGTTATGCTTACTAAGCCTATAGTTTTGTACCAATTATCAAATGCTAACTACCTTTTCGATCTCACATTGTCTATCTTTAGCAAACATATTTCTCTCAAATTATCATATGCACTTCTTGAATTCGAAACATTGTCTACTTTCCTCCTATGTTGAATTTATTTTGATTTCCCTTCTACTTCGATTAACTCTTTTGAATCCTTGTGTAATGATCTTTTTCTTAGTCTTGTACTTGATACCTTCTTTTTCTGATGTGTTTATCTTAGTCCCTTTTTCAATCTTTCGATTTCAATACCTACAATAATAGTATAATTTTCAAATCCTTTTCACAACTTCTCATGAAAAGAAAACACCTTATGTCTTTTACATTTTTATAGTATTAGTCCAAGTAAGAGTGTTGAATTACTATTGTTAGTCCCGTAGTTGGATAAGATGTCTACGACCACTTCCACCTCGTCTTATAAAATTGTTAAAGGTGATTTTTTTTTTCAAGGTTCTAGAAGAGTTGGTTGATTATCAATATTTTTTTACAATGAAAAAAAAACAAGATCTTGTTTTATTTGTCATAAAATCATATTACATATTGTATGAGGTTGAGGTCATCAATGGTGAATGAGGATTTGGAGACATTTTCAATATTGGTTTTGTTGAGATTGTTGATAAGGGAAGCACTGGTTTAGCTATACCTTAATCTCACAGTGTTCTATTCACTCTGGTTTTTGATGATGACAACACATTATTAATAACACAGGTATTATTGATGTGTTACATGTTCTATTGCTTATTGATTAATATCTTATTGAACATGTTTTGTGTTGATCTTGATATATGAATGCATCATAGCTCATATGGTGTGCAGCCACTGATCATATAATCCAGAATCTCAGAAAAACTCAAAAACAGCTTCAACACATAATTTATGACATATTAAGCAATTAAACATGACTGTAAACATGATTGTAAAAATGACAAGATATGATTTAGAAAATAAAATGACTCAAAACAAGAAATATACCGAATAAAAGGAAAATAAGACTCATATCAATGACGCAAACACAGAATCAGAACCAAATGAACAGAAATTGGAAACCTAACACAGGAAAGCAAACTTCACCGAATAAGATGCACAATACTTCAACATCAAACCAGAACAAACATATTGAATTGATTCAATGATGAACAAAACCAGATCACAAGACAGTAAAACGCATGTATTGAACAATGAGGAAAAAAAGAACAATAAATGCGAAACAGAAACGCGACTCCAACAACGAAGACAACACATACCAAATCAGATTCAAGAGAAAACAACTCAAAAAACAAAAAAAAAACATGAAGAATAGAGACGAGAATCAAACTGAAACAAGAATCGAAATACTTATCTCTTGTAGTGTGCTCGACCTTGCTCTGAATACCAAATGATGGAAGAACGCTCCAACTGATTCTGGTGGTAGAAGCAATCAACCAGATCGTCTTCTTGGATGTATGAATGCAGCAGAATGAGATGGCTTATGATGATGACCGGAGGAAATAGAAACGTGTGAAAGCCACTATCAAGAGGTGTTCGGTGGCTGGATTGAAGCGAAATAGATGACTCGGTGATGAAGATAGGGTTGAGGCAAAGGAGGATTGAATCAAACCGTGATTCGGTGAAAACAATTGATGAAACAGTGATGGAGAAAATGGAATGAGGGAAGTGGTTTAAATGTTGTACTGTGATGCGGATGATGTAGAGTAATGCTAGGAATGGAGCCTAGCTAGGGAGAGAGGCTAGAGGAAACTTTCAAGCTCTCTCTCTCTCGGTGACCTTTAATAAGAAGAAAGTTCTAGACAGAATCAACAGAAAACAATTTGTCATTCAAATCAAAGGCTTGTAAAAGTCCTTCCTCACTTCCCTTTCTAAGCCTTAACATAAGTTGATACTCCTTTGAATGGAATGCCCTAAATGGGTTTCCATCAGTTTGACTTGACTGCTACTTGACTTAACTGTTATAACTGTCAGGGGACAGTCGACTCTATTAGTAGCTTAGTTGACTACAAGAGCGTCTGATTTATGGAAATCTATAAATAGACGAGACCTGAGTTGTTCAAAGAATTTTTGGAAGAATTAAAATTTTCATATTTTGTTTCAGATTTTTTCTCTGTGATTTAGTGCTCCAAGAACTCATCAAGAAGACCGTGGAAATCATTCTTTGAAGAGGTTCTGAAGGAGAACTTTGTTGTGCTCACTGCTTGATCATTATATGCACAATTGAGGTGTTCTTTGGTTGATCAAGGCTTGTGTTACCATTCATTGGTTGCTGTTGTACCTGTTGTGATTACAGGGGCTAGACTCGTGGAGTCTGGACACTTTGAGAATTTTTCAAAGTGGGTTGAAGATTGCACAAGAGGGCATATCTTGCTGCAGATCTTCTTGTGTGTTTCTGCCTATATTTTGGTTAGAGGGTTAGAGAGGTGTTTTATATTTTTGATGTGGAGGTCTCTATAAAAACCTTGTTGTAAAAACCTTGACCATTATAGTGCATTTGCTTATTGGGATTGGAAGGACACTGGATGTTGGCATTGAGGTCGAACCAGTATAAAACCCTGCGTTTTAATTATCTATCCTTACACTTTTACATTCAATCGACTTTACTGTTTTCGTAGTCTACTTAGTAATTCCGCTACACTTAAATTTTTCATTACTTGCGATTCAAGGAATTGTGCAAAGGTTTCTACTTTGTGAAAAATATTTTAAAAAGACTCTGATTTTGAAACCTCACCAATTCACCCCCCCCCCTCTTGGTGTTGAAACTGAGCCAACCTGTTTTCCAACAATTGATATCAAAGCTAGTTTTCATAAGATATTTGAAAAACTAGTCGACTTCTGTTTTTCTTGAATCAACTATATACCTGGAGATGGCTTCCAGGTTTCAAACTTTTGGTGAAGGTGCATCTACAAACAAACCATCTCTGTTTGCTGGTGAAAATTATCCATTTTGGAAAATCAAAATGCAAATATTTCTTTAACCCGTGGATAGAGGAATTTGGGATGCAACTTTGAATGGTCCTTTTGAGCCTACTCATACTATTGATGGAAACACTGTTTTGAAAAAATTTTCTGAGTGGTCTCAAGATGAATATAGAAAAGCATAGTATGATGTCAAAGCTAGAAATATCATTGCCTCTGCACTAACTGTTGGTAAGGGAAGCACCGATTTAGCTATACCTTAATCTCACAGTGCTCTATTCACTATGGTTTTTAATGATGACAACACATTATTAATAACACATGTATTGTTGATGTGTTACATGTTCTGTTGCTTATTGATTAATATCTTATTGAACATGTTTTGTGTTGATCTCGATATATGAATGCATATTCACTGTTCTGATATATGTTACATCTGTGTGATTGCATTGCATATGTTTTCGAAAAGGAAAACCACAAGCACTTTGATGAACTTATATTGTGTGGCAAATCTGCAAGTCCTAAGTCAACTTCATCATTAATTGAATCGACTAAGACTAAAGACCTTGCACAGATTTTCAAATACAGCGCTATGTGAGATTTTACATTGAAAAGAATTTCAAAATGTGCAGATGTGTCAAAGTCGACTGTGTGCGCTTTACATTCGACTTTGTTAGTTGCTTGATTTGAAATTATGTTATGTTTGTGAATAGTAACGGCTATATTTTTAAAAGTTAGTTAAGCATTGAATGAGGTCAAATGTATTGAATGTGGAATTAATTTGTTTGACTTGACTGCTACTAGTTTGCTTAACTGTTATAACTATCAGGGGACATTCGACTCTATTAGTAGCTTAGTCGACTACAGGAGCGTCTGATTTATGAAAATCTATAAATAGACGAGACCTAAGTTATTCAGAGAACTTTTGGAAGAACTAACATTTTCATATTCTGTTTCAGATTGTTTCTTTGTGATTTAGTGCTCCAAGAACTCATCAAGAAGACCGTGGAGATCATTCTTTGAAGAGATTCTGAAGGAGAATTCTGTTGTGCTCACTGCTTGATCATTATCTGCACAATTGAGGTGTTCTTTGGTTGATCAAGGCTCGTGTTACCATTCATTGGTTGTTGTTGTACCTATTGTGATTACAGGGGGTAGACTCGTGGAGTCTGGACACTTTGAGGATTGTTCACAGTGGGTTGAAGATTGCAGAAGAGGGGATATCTTGCTGCAGATCTTTTTGTGCGTTTCTGCCTATATTTTGGTTAGAGGGTTAGAGATGTGTTTTACATTTTTGACGTGGAGGTCTCTATAAAAACCTTGTTATAAAAACCTTGACCATTATAGTGCATTTGTTTCCTGGGATTGGAAGGACACTGGATGTAGGCATTGAGGCCGAACCAATATAAAAACCTGCGTTTGAATTCTCTATCCTTACACTTTTACATTCAGTCGACTTTACTGTTTTCGTAGTCTACTTAGTAATTCCGCTGCACTTAAATTTTTCATTACTTACGATTCAAGAAACTGTGCAAAGGTTTCTACTCTGTGAAAAAGATTTTAAAAAGACTCTGATTTTGAAACCTCACTAATTCACCCCCCTCTTGGTGTTGAAACTGAGCCAACATGTTTTCCAACAGGTTTAACTTCTATAAAAACTTCTCAATGTTTATTTGTTTAGGAGTTTTGAAAATTTTAGAGTGCAAGAGTCAACAATTTAATGTAGTAGTTATTATACAATAATATATAATAATTTTGTCTTAATTGTAGAGTTTTAATGGCTTGAAGATGAAAGGCCAGAATGTAAATCTACAAATTATAACGAAATAAGTAACGCTAGAAGCAAATTCAGATTATTCTAAAGTGAATGTCTTTTTCCTAACAAATTGGCCTCAGAGTAGAGAGCTAGAGTGTCCCAAAGAAAAGAAGAGTGTTTAAAAAAGAAAGAGTGAGAGATGGCCAGCCTTGCAAACAGCATGTCCCTGCCCCAATTGATAAAGAAAGTCAACTTTGATATCTGGAGTGTGTAGATGAAAGCTCTTCTTGGATTGTAAGATGTGTAGGATGTAGTTTAGAATGGATACGAAGAGCCAACAGAAAATAAAGAGAAAACAGTTTCCTAGGTTGTTGTGTTGAGAAATATGCGAGTGAAGGACAAATAAGTGATAACGATTGGAAAACCGTTATTTTTATACTTAAATTTGACATTAAAAATACCCTTTATGACATAGAAACTAACTTGAAATCATGCATTTGGCTTAAGTTAGAGAATAAGAAAGGCAAAGGTGGTTTTCTTGGTTTTATGCCTATTTTTCCTTGTTTTGGCACGAATTAACATGAATTGAATGAAGGAAGCTGAATTGGTAAGGAGTTGGACTCAAGAGAAGGAAAAGTGCTTAAAAGAAGAATCGTAGGTACTGCTGAGCGCCAGCCTCGTGGAGGAGTTCTCTGGCCAACGCCTAAGCACCAACGCTTAGGGGAAAATCAAGTGTTGCAGCCCCGCTCAACGCCAATTTCACCGCTGAGCGGTGGTCTTGACGATGAATCCACTGGACAATGCCTGGGCGTCAACGCCGAGCGACATCTATGAGTACCGCGCCTACCGCTGAGCGGTAATCCAATGTTAAGCACCAGTCTCTTGGTCCTGGGCCAATTTCTGCTGATTTTTACGAACTATATATTGATTTGCACGAGCCAGAGAGGGTATCTTTTGGCAGAAGGAGACGCAAAACCACTTTTTTCACCCCTTGGAGGCGGACTTTGGATGTGGAAGCTCCAATCTACAAATTCTAGGGTTTTATCTTTCATACTTTCCATTATTTTCATCTAGTTTCACCATGTCTATGGTGAACTAAACCTCCATTGTTGTTGGGAAAACGATGTAATCCTTTGAAACTCTCATATATTGAATTGATTCTTAATCTATATGCTTTACTTCATTAATTGTTAGAGTTTTTCCTCTTTACTCTATGCATGCTTTGTTTAACTCATTCAATAGTGTGATCTTTGATTTTGTCGATATGGACATATATGGGGAAATCTAGACATGAGGGAATTCTCTCGTAGGGATAGGTGAACCGATTTCCTGTAAGCTTCTGTGCGAATGTAATGCATGATCAATTGCTAGGGAGACAAGACATTGTAAACTAGTAATTAGGAGTAGGCTCTCTTCACCGAGACATCGGGTTTAGGGTAAATTAGAAAGTGACATTGACATTAATGAAGGAGTAGAATTCATAAATATATGAGAGTTGATAGGAGAAAGTCGGAAACCCCAACAACAGAATTCCTTTGTATTATTCACCTACGTATTTTCTTGGTCAATTGATCAACCTTTGCATTCATGTTTAATTTCTGTTGTGCATTCTAAAACCTAAATTTCGTTTGTCAAGTCTTAAATAATCAACAAATCACATGACTGTCTAGGCCAATGAGTCTCTAGGGAAACAATACTCGGTCCTACCATTTATATTACTTGATACGATTCGGTACACTTGCCGGAGTCTTAACAATAAGCTTTATACATATTGTACTGGGTTGTGGACGAATCTGAATTTGAAATGATAGTAAACGTTAAATCTTCAAGAGAAGCGTAGGAGATCCTAGAGAAGGTATACAAAGGAGACAACTGAGTTAAGAAAGTTCAATTTCAAACTCTTAGATGCAGTTTGAAAGCTTGAGAATGGAAGAGAGACAACGAGTAGCCGAGTATATAACTCAGGTAGAGGCCATGGAAAATCAACTCAGTAGAAATAGAGAAGAGTTTCCTGCTAGCTAGGTTGTTGAAGAGATCCTAAGATCGTTGACTAAGGACTTTGAGAATATAGTTTGCGTCATCATGGAATCCAAAGAATGTCGAAAAGATCAGGTGTCAGGCTCAAGGACAATTTGGCAACATGGCTGAGTAGAAAGGAGAACTCGACAAGTTTGCCTAATGGCAAGAACTTGGAAAAAATGCGGAGAAGCAAAGAGAACTTGGATAAATAGCCAAATAGTGCGGTGAACTAGGACAAACAACTGTGTAGCATTTGGAACTCAACAAGGAAGTTGAGTGATATGGAATAAAATGCTTAGAAAGAAATAAGCCTAAGACTAAGCAAGACAATTAAGCAATGGAATCAAAAGGATTAAAAATGGAAGAGAGAAAGGATAGGAAAACTTAGGAATTCGAAGACACGCCACTTAAAATGATCCAAGATAAGTGCCAAGGAGGATCGAGACTTGCTCTTCACAAGATAAGACTCCAAAAGAAGACTAAGAGACAAAATTCTATCTCAAGGAAGATAAGCAAATCAATGCAAATCACTCTTATTTCATTCAATGAAAGGTGTGTACAAAAGGAGACCTTTAGGTGGCTTATATAACCTTAAGAGATGTGCAATGCTTTGTGCAGATGCACCCTTTATGGTCCATATGCCAAATCATTCTGCAATGCAACTTTATACTTTTGGCCTCAAAATAATCCTGAAAACTATACAAGTCATCTTCAACAGAAAATATTCTTAAAGTTACCAATTTTCTCTACAAGCCATCTTCATTACTCTCATTATTCTGCATCACAATAATGATTTTTGCTCGTGCATACAACCTTTTTCATTACAATTATGTGCATGCCCTACATTTTCCACCATTAGACTTGAGCAAATAAATAAACTTCATCATATCCTTTCCTACAAGAAGCATAAACACATTATCATCAGTAACTTCACATGTAGAATAATTTGATGTCAAAGTTTTAAAGACATTATGAGCATACCCAGCCTTCCCACCATAAGTGGGACTGTAATTGTAAATGAGATTGTCTAGCAATTCTTGAGTAACCGGTCTGTTTAAGGATTTCCTAGCCTCACTGGCGCCAGACATGTGAAAGTAGAAAAATGTTAGCCACTGGTGAGTTCACAAAGACAGAAAAAAGCTCAATCATTTCATTATTCGCAGGTAGCACCTAGCAAGAGCGTTCTTAGAAATTACTTTCTAGACTGTAATTTAGTTGGGATTTGCAGCAAATTGGGTGAGGAGACTATAAGGGTAATCATAAAAACATTAACTCCACTAAAATGGGTTAGATAATAGATACGTAGTGCATATTGCATAATATTTCACACCAATATAAGTAGTAAGCAAATATTGCTTCATTCTGTTTTTTCACTACTCTGGCAACTACTCTGGAGAACTCATTTAACCTTTTAGATAGCCAGTTTTCGAAGAATCATCTACAAGTGTTGCTGCATTATGAGGGAATAACGAGCGACAATGTTATCACATTGAGTACTAACCTGACCAAAAAATTTGCAGCATGCTGAGTTATCTGAATGGCATCTTCAGTGTGTGGAATTCTTGGTGAACCCCATTCAAAGGCATTTTTCTGCAGCATCATTTATGAAGGACATTAAATTGCTGAAATAATAAGAGTTTCGCCTAATATTTAGGATATCAAATGAAATTCACAATACTGCAACATAAAATTTATCAATCACCTCTGGATGCCATTGGAAGCCAGTTACAGGATAGTTTCGTGAACTTACAGTGGAAACATAAACCTAGAAGAATTAAACAGGCTATTAGATTGCTTTTATGAGGGAAGCCAAATATTTGCCATGCTTATGCCAAAAGATGGATTTGTACCAACATCATTTCTATAAGATAGGATAACATTGAGTACCTTATCATCTTCATCCGTGCAAGTTGTCAAGATCTCGAAAAAACTAGATAACTTCCGATTACCCAGAAGCTTTCCAGGAGAAATGCCATACTAAACACATGAAATCAGATAAAAATTATATTATCGAATTTCAAACATCTAGGTTTAGCATTTTTTAAATCAATTTTATCTGAAAATCCAGACCAACCCCATTCATTTTGCCTAGGGTCAAGTTGGTTAGAGTAAAATACTCTAATTGAAGACAATTAAATTTTTGTCAGATCGTAAAAATCGGTAAAAGCTTCATGCTGGAGAATAATTTATTGACTATATAAACTCACATGATGGTTTTGCATGACAAGACAATCTGTAGTCATCTTCCTTAACAACTCTGGAGGAAATCTACAGGAAAGAGAAAGTGATAAAGTGATTATTGCATACTGAACCTATAAATTTAACACTTTAAGATACACCACCATCATTGAGTGGAATAAGAAAAAATCATTAATGGACAGAGACTAAACAAGTCTGGAGGAATTCTGCAGGAACGAGAGAATTTCCTAAATCATGTCACTACTCATCTTCTGGCTTCTCTTCCTGTCTCTCTTGCTCCCTCCTCTCAGTTTTAGTTATCCCTCAGTACTCTACATATTCTTTCCTTTCGTCTATATTTTTTTAGATAGACAAACAAGTACTATACATTTACTTTGTCACTGTCATCTTCTCATGTTCCATTGCTTGTGAAAGAAAAGACCAAAAACTTTCAGGAATTCAGTGATGCTTTATAAGGCAAGAACTGATTACGCTTTTAGCTAATGCAAATGAACTTTAGAATTTTCACAGCATAAAAACATCTAGCTACATTAGCATCCGCCTTTGCCTTAATGGATTTTGCATTTGACTACACAAATGTGCTCTCCAAGAGACAGTAGTCTTACAAATTGAACAAATTTGACAGGGTACAAAGCAATGAGTGAGGTAAGTAGTGTTCTTATGCATTCAAGTATGAGTTAGAAGTCAAATTAGATAAAGTAGACAAGATGAATGAGAAAAGGTCAGAAATTTTGTCTTAATGTTTTGTATTAGAAGTGTATTTTGATATCATAAATGGGTTTGTTGATCTATCCATTGATGCCTATTAGGTCCGTGTTAATAAAAGAAAATTTCCCTCACACCTGGAAGTCGGTTTGGTAGATTCCCACCATAAAAGAGATATAACAAAGATATGGAAATAACAATTTTACTTTTACATAACAAAACTCATTTACGGTGAAGAAAAGTATAAGAAATTTGAAAGACAGATATTCTCTGTAGCAAAAAATTGCTAAATTAGAAACAACGTTGGTTAAGATCAAATATCAACGAAACAAATTGTGTAATCCTCCACATATACGTTAAATGGATGCCTTATAAAGGATTTTAAGGTGAATTTTGGCCCAATTTTGAGCCTCTCTTTTCCTTTAACAGTAGAAGGTCAACCAGTTTAGCTTCTGTGAAGGCTCTGTA
The DNA here is from genome assembly GCA_027742785.1 of Vigna reflexopilosa. Classification (NCBI taxonomy): domain Eukaryota; kingdom Viridiplantae; phylum Streptophyta; class Magnoliopsida; order Fabales; family Fabaceae; genus Vigna; species Vigna reflexopilosa. Next base: position 19,988,668 of record CM050932.1, read on the forward strand.
TCTTGTCTTTCCTTCACTAACATAATGCTAGTTTTAGTTTTTTGAGCTTTTCCAAAATTTTGTTCGGCCAAACTTTTAAAGAGAATAGATGTATTGGAATTTTGTGACTCAAACATCATTTGGTTGAAAGAGTCAAAATTGTTAAATAAAAATATTCATATTCTATTTCTTAGGAGAATTTTAGGTATTATTTAAATTAATTAGTTTAGCATATATTTTTTGAAAGTCAGTTACAAATTATGTATTATAAATATTTCTTGCTTATGCTCAATAAAAGATATCAGTTTCCCTTTTATTCTTTTGTCTCTTATACGTTAAAAACCAACAATTGGTATCAGAGCAAAAAGGATCTTACGGGATCTGTGATATAACCCATAAACACCTACAACCACAAAATAGCCACCATACCTAAAATGGAATCTCAAACCTCGTTTACTACTGTTTCTATACCTGTATTTGATGGACAAAACTATCAAATGTGGGCTGTCAAAATGGAAGCATATTTAGATGCTAACGATGTATGGGAAGCGGTAGAACAAGACTACGAAGTGGCTCCCTTGCCAGATAATCCTACGATTGCTCAAATGAAAAATCACAAAGAAAGCAGACTTCGAAAATCCAAAGCCAAATCAATTTTGTTCACAGCTGTATCTCCAGTCATTTTCAACCGAATAATGACGTTGAAAACGGCACATGAAATCTGGAAGTTTTTGAAGGAAGAGTATGAAGGCAATGAGAGAGTCAAAGGAATGCAAGCTTTGAATCTGGTTCGAGAACTTGAGATGCAGAGGATGAAAGATTCAGAGACAATCAAAGATTATGCGGACAAACTTCTCGGCATTGCAAACAAAATACGTCTTCTAGGTACTGAGATTCCTGATTCTCGAATTGTTCAAAAAATACTTGTAACAATTCCAGAAAGATATGAAGCCACATTGACTTCGTTGGAGAACTCAAAAGATCTTTCTACTATTACCTTGACAGAACTTTTGACTGCACTTGAAGCTCCAGAACAAAGAAGACTCATGAGAGAAGAAGGTCATATTGAAGGGGCTTTAGCAGCTAAATTGCTGAAAAAAAGGTCAGGAAGTTTCAATCACAAAAATAATAACAAATCCTCTCATGTTTTTCCATCATGTCCTTTTTGTAAGAAAAATAATCATCCACATACAAAGTGTTGGTGGAGGCCAGATGTGAAATGCCATAAATGTGGACAATTAGGGCATGTGGAGAAAATATGCAAGTCATCAGAAAAACAAGAGAATGTACAAGCTGCGGTTGAAGACGGAGAAGAAGATGAACTTTTTGTTGTTTCTTGTTTTGCCACTACAAGATCAACAGAAAGTTGGCTAATTGATAGTGGTTGCACGAACCACATGACTTACAATCAAGAATTATTCAAAGATCTTGATGCAACCTACAACACAAATGTCAGGATTGGAAACGGGAAAAAAATAGCAGTGAAGGGTAAAGGAACCATCGCGATCAAAGGTTGCACAGGTTTGAAATTAATTACTGATGTTTTATATGTTCCTGAAATTGACCAAAACTTGTTGAGTGTTGGCCAACTTCTAGAGAAAGGCTATAAAGTTTTATTTGAAGATAAAAGCTGCATGATTAAAGATTCAAATAATAAAGAATTATTCAGAGTTCAAATGAAAGGCAAGAGCTTTGCTTTGAATTTGATTGATGAAGAGCAATTTGTTGTGCACAAGGTTGAAGACAATATGCAGGAACAAAGGTTGCCTGAAATTGAAGAGAAATTACCCGTATGCGCAACTTTGAAATATGGAAAACAAACAAAGTTTCCTTTTCCAAAAGACAAATCTTGGAGAACAACAAACAAGCTGCAGTTAGTACATACAAATGTTGGAGGACATAAAAGAACCCCATCTCTAAATGGAAAGAAAGCAAAGCTAGTATGTGTTAAAGTTGGTGAAAGTCAAATTAAACCAATAAAATTAGAGGAAGAAAAGCATTCTAAGACAACTTTTCCCGAAGCAAAAGCTGAAAATACGGAGCAACAAGACAATACTGAAAAGGTGAAAGACACTGACAACTCAGAGTTAGGCGCAGTTCTTGAAAAGATAAAGAAACCAGAAGTGATCAAGAATTCCAAAAGTGGAGGAACTTTAGATGATGCGGTCAAGGATGAAAAAACTTAGAGCATGCTGACTTTGAGTCAAGGAAGAGTATTGGAATTTTGTGACTCAAACAACATTTGGTTGAAAGAGTCAAAGTTGTTAAATAAAAATATTCATATTCTATTTCTTAGGAGAATTTTAGGTATTATTTAAATTAATTAGTTTAGCATATATTTTTTGAAAGTCAGTTACAAATTATGTATTATAAATATTTCTTGCTTATGCTCAATAAAAGATATCAGTTTTCCTTTTATTGTTTTGTCTCTTATACGTTAAAAACCAACAAGATGCCTAAAAATATTGGCCAAATGCTACCTAAGTTCAAAGCTCAGATCCCAAATTCATTACAAGTCCATTTATAGATCAACGTGCAACTTCAGAGAAACACTATTAGCATAAATTATTCACCTTTGAAAAACAGTTTCTTCGATTTTTGCACTCTCCACAAATTGAATAGTACTTGCTTGATCTGATGCAGAAAACTCTTCAAGAATATTATTGTCCTATTATAAGGGATAAAATGAAATAAGTATAACTTGAAAAGAAACAAAAAAAGAGAATAGAACTAGAATAATAATACATTGTAAAAAAGTTCTCAACTCATCCAACGTCTCAACAACTCGTGAATATTGTTAAAAATGTTTAACTTAGAATAAACAAATAAAATTACCCAAATTGATATAACAGCAAAATTTCAACTGTAAGTGTAGTGAATTTGAAATCCAAGAGAAATCATTAATGACAATGTTCCCAGTACAATGCAACATAGTAAGATAACATAAATAATGTATTTGTTCACTTGAAGCAAATAACGCAGAAAATTATACTACGGTGCCTAAAATTCATTCAACATAAAAAATACTAACAAGTAACAAGTACCTGATTTATCTGCAGACATTTCCTCTTGGGAAAAGAAGCTTACCTGACTTACGATCATCGTTATGAGTTCAAAACCTAAGCAAACTGCATATAATGGGAAATGATCTCCAGCATCATTTTTCTCTAAAATTTTCTGCACAGAAAAAGATAACTTGATGCATAAGGTTCTAAAATTGAAAAAGTACATGTATCAACAAAGCATTCCTCAGCATCACGAAACAAATTTATCTAACAAAAGCACAAATAAAATAAATGCTAACAAGTAGCTAAGAAACGAGCTATCCATTCCTCAGTAATAATCTTACACCGATTATTCACATTCCAGATTCTAGAAGTCTCAATTTTACTCATATTCAAAGAGAATTTCCACCAAATGCATATTTGTTAATTAAAAAAGAAACAAGTCACTCTGACATCTGCATCCATATCAGCCACTTAATGAGCATTAGAAAAAGATAAATAGATACCTTAAATATTTTCGTAACAGTTTCAAAATATAAACCACTTTTAGCCCATCCACCAGTGAAGAGAACTCCATTCACCAATTCGAGCTTCTGCAAATGAGAGCAAAACATCACAAACATTTCTACATCTTTAGTGAAAGAAACAGGGGTAATGTTGCATACATCTACAACAATTTTCCTTTCTTTCCCATGCATGCAATTTCATACTTAAAAATAGGAGGTCAATGTAAATTATAATTTGGCATGGTTTTTTCTTGCCACAAAGAGAAAAGAAACGAAAGAAAATGGACACATAAAAGGACCCAAAAGATAAGTTAGTAACATTTTATTTCCTTTGTAGCCTACTTTCTTTTTCTTTTTAATCCCCAAAATATCTTTCAATTCTTATTCTGATTTTTATCGTCATGTTACTAATCCAATTATGACATCGACATAATATAGTTCATTTGATCGAGAAGTGTCTAAACTTCTTATTGTGTTCAATTATTATAAATAGGAAAATGCATTCGAGACACTTTAATTCCAAATCATTAATTAATTATGAAATAGGTAAAAAAGTTTTAGCCCTGTATAAGCATAGCATTTACCCAATGATAAAAAAATTGATACAAACACATTCGTTTAAATATATTCTTTTTCATTTTAAATACTAAAAATTAAAAAAAAAACAGCTCTATTTATTAATAAAGAAACTATACTTATCATCTTTATACTTTTAAATAAATTTTAATCAATACAAAAAGTGAATTAAAAGCAGTTGTTAAATATAGTATATTTCTGACGGTCCTCGACCTTGATTATTTACAATATAGTAAGAAGTGTTAATAACATTTTTTTTCATACATTCCTTCAACTAAGCTTTTTATTATTTTTTAAAATTTATTAGAAATTACAAACTTATAAGTGTGATTTATTAAATACAAAATATACACTAAAATATGGGCAACTTTCAATAAATTTCATCAAATACAAAAAATGTTTTGTGTTACTCACAATATTCATATATTATTATTAATATCATATTCCAATCCTTTTCTTTTTTTCCTAATTATATGAAACAAAGACTCACTTGCAAATGTTCTTTTCATTCTTTAATATCAACAGAAAGAAAGGAAAAAATTAGCTCATATTAATTAAAAAAAGTTGGTTAAGGTCATATAATTGTACCCATCTTATTTGAAAATAGACATTTTCATTAAGAAATCTTTGTTTGAAACATAATATCAAGAATAAAAGGAAGTTGTAGGAAACAAAGCATCAATTGAATTAAACGTATTTTGTGAACAGTCTTATTAATTTGCCCATTTTTTTACAGCTGTAATTAATGTGAAATCTATCAACAATGTATCCACTCATTTAATGTTATTATTTTAAAAATATTTCATCTTTAAATTTAAACATCATCTAATAATAATTAAGAAAAAAGATATATGTATAAACTTAACTACTATTCGGAAAGTTCGGAATAGTTATAAAAAAGAGTGAATGAATTTGTTACTTAGGATTTACAGCGGTAACAATAACAGAGTCACGGTAAGCCTTTACCTTCAGAAGCTTCTCCGGCGGCTCGGTGTAGATGAGGGGAACAACTCGGGCGCCAGCGGCTTCCACGAACTTCACGTAGGAGGCAGCGATGTAGGAGACGTCGGTGGCGTTGCTGAGGCGTCCGGAGGCGCCGTCGCCAGGATGGCTGACGATTCCGATGACCGGCTGGTAATAGAGGTTGGGATCAGGAGCGCGGCAACTGGACGGCGAGCCAAGGCCGAGTTGACTCGGGAGGACGATCGACGAGCGGGTCCCGGCGGAGGGAAGAGGGCAGACGGAGAAGGCAATGAGGAAGAGGACCCAAACGGCGTGGCTTGACATGTTGGCGAAGCGAGTGTGTGAAGTGAGAAAAATGAAAATGTATCTATAACGGAACACTTGCCATTAAACTATAATTTAATTGATTATTCATTAAATTGAATCAAAGGACCAGATTCGTGCGATTTTTTAACATTTGAGGATGATGATGTTCCAGATCGGATGATGTAGCGTTTGCAAAGGGGAGAAGATGGTGAATTGGTGGGGTCCACTTTGCAGTCTTCATGCCCAATGGGAATGATTATAGGTCTCTGCTCCCCCATTAAAAGAAAGGTATGATAAGGTGTATTTCTTCCCAATGGTTCGGAGTTTTTTTCTTTTTATTTTGATAATATTTAATATATATGATTTTAATTTATACTTATACAATAATAATTATATATTTATCATACTTTTAAAAAATTGTATATTTTTTAATAATGTATATATCACATATTATATTCTAAAAAACAAATATAACCCTGGTTAAATGTGTCTCGTATACACTCTAGTATTCGTGCATTAGTAAATAATATGTATTTAATTTCGTGTAATTAATATGTATCTTGTGTGATGACTTTTTTGTTACATCATGGGTTATGTCGGACTAAAGGTGGATTGTTTGCTTCTTATTTTTTATATAAAATGTAATTAAGTGAATTCAAATAATTATAAATTTAATTTAGTAGAGTTAGACGGTCTAGTTAGTTGGATTAGTTTATATCAAGAGTGGTGATATTGATTTTAACTAGTTGGGTTAGTTATAATACTAGAAGTGATTAAACTCGTGTTGTAATCTTTTGAAATTAATGAAACCTCTTAATAGTGTTTAAGGGAAGCTCAATTTGGAACGAACTAGTATAAAAATATGTTTGTCTTATTACTTTTGTTTCTAAAAGTTTTCCTAAATGCTATTTAAAATACTTAAGTGTTTAACACTTATTACAGACTGTCTAATCCCTGTAAAAGAGCTTAAACACTTATTTGCGAAAAGTTTTAAAAACTTTATTCAACGCCCTTCCCCCCCCACTTTCTAAAGTTTTTTCTATGTTACAATCTGATGGACCTTCTAATGCTTATGAAAAACTTCAAAGATCAAATCAATGCAATGGGCAACACATGGAATCCAGTAAAAGTGATTTCATTTTTGCATCAATACTTCTCCAGCTACCTTGATTTAAAACATTATCAGTAACTAGTTGCACCACATTTTACTCTCTAACAAATTCCACAACATCTTCCAGCATCTTAAACAATTATTTGTAGTTTTTGAGATATGAGGTATCAATGAATAAACAAACATAACCTTTTACGACTATTCATTGAAAAATTACAAATTGAATGCCTTTTTTTTTTATTTAACCACCCATCATACATAATTCTGAAGTTTTTTCTCTTCCATTCCTCCTTATACTCTTCAATGATTAAATAAATTTTTTGCAATGCTTGTTTTAAACGATTTTTCTCTAATATCATGATATGATGAAAGTTTGTAGTCAACTTCATATCTCCCAATCATCTCACACATTTTTAAAAAATTGGATTCTAATAGCATTGAATGGAATGAAACTTGTGTTGAAAAATTTAGTAGCTTAAGCATTAACTTTCTGTCCATCCCTTTTTTTTATACAATTGCTTTAAAGTATCTTGTAAACCTTCAGTGAATTTGTTCCTTTATTTTTGAACATCATACTACTACTTTGAGTGGTATCCACCTATTCAACATGTTCATCATCAAATTCGTCAATATTATTCAATTTTTTTTCCTCTCTAATCCTCTTTAGTATTTGCCACAACTTTATTCATTACAATTTTCACTTCTAATGGCATTAAGTCATAGGGTTCAAAATCATATCTAGTATCAACAAGGTGATGCTTGAATCTAAAAATTCTTCCATTGAATATCTTTGCGCAATAATTACATTTAACTTTTTTTCCATTGCCCAAAACCTTTATTATGTGTTTCCATCCAATATCTTTGAGCAATATCTATTTTTGTTTCACCATGATAATCTTTAGTCGTTGTGACATAACCTTAAGGAAGACCATACAAGTAAAAGGGTTATGATAGGGGTTCTTGTTGTTGTAAGAGATGAGTTTAATATGCATTAATGTCCCTCATTTGGAAGCATCTATACAAAGAAACCAAAATGGATAAGCGAGAAGCTTTTAGGAGGTTGCAATACATGCAAGTCAATATTAAGGACATAGAGAAACAGATGAATGATGTGGTTGCAACATGTTCGATAGAGATAAACCAAAAATGTTGGCAATCGATAGAGGTTGAAGAGAAACTCTAAATTATGAAAACTTAAATGAAGAATTACATCGCTGATTAGGAAAGTATTGTGCAACATTAAAGGAAAAGTTTATTGGAACTAACTGCTTTGGCCAACGAGGAAATTGCTTATGTTTAATCGATTATTTCAACTAGAAATGAGATTATTAATTTGTTTTACAAATCATTCATTCATCAATAATGGATTTACATATCAAGCACAAACATAATCAAGATAAAACAATTGTTATGCCATTTGTTGTGCAAGAAACCATAAAACCATTATATTGTTCACCATTAAAAACAAAGATAAAGAGGTAGGTTTAGCTCCCCCTATCAACAGAAGGGACTGAGATTTAAGTGTTGTCTTTCCTCTTTCGAGGGGGTAGAAAGGTAGTCACCTTTCCTTTTGCACGGGTAGAAAGGTGGATCTCTTTGTCTTTAAAGGATGGTGCAAGAGATGGGTATCTACGTCCATGATGGGCGGTGGAAGGGACTGCAATTTGAGTGCTTCTCTTTCCTCTTGTGAGGGGGTAAAAAGGGATGAATGTCTCGTTTATTTATAGTCATGGCAAAGATGACATCTATTCATTTATTTATAGCCATGACGACTCTTCAACAATGACCTCTTTATCAATTGGATGTCAAAAATGCATTCCTTAACAGAGATTTGCAAGAAGAGATTTATATGGAGCAACCTCCAGGATTTGTTGCTCATGGGGGAGTCTTCTGAGTTGATATGTCGTCTTCGCAAATCCTTATATGGCCTAAAACAATCTCCTAGGGCCTAGTTTGGAAAATTTAGTAATGTTGTTCAACAATTTGGTATGACTCGGTGTGAGGCAGATCATTCAGTCTTTTACCGTCACTCAAGTGTTGGATCTGTCTACTTGATAATATATGTTGATGACATTGTTCTTACAAGCAGTGATAGTCATGGCATCTCTCAGATGAAACAACATCTTTGCAACCATTTTCAGACCAAAGATCTTGACAAACTTAGATATTTCTTGGGTATTGAGGTGGCACAATCTAATGATGGTATTGTTATATCTCAAAGGAAATATGCACTATATTTTGGAGGAAACTGGGTTGATGAATTCAAAACCTGTGGACACACCCATGGATCCTAATACTAATCTTTTACCAAAACAGGGGGAGCCTATGTCAGATCCCAAGAAATATAGACGACTAGTTGAAAAATTGAATTATCTTACAGTTACTCGTCCTGATATTTCCTTTGCAGTTAGTGTGGTAAGCCAATTCCTTAATTCCCCATGTGAAGATCATTGGAATGAAGTTATTCGCATATTAAAGTACATTAAAGGATCTCCCTCCTAGAAAAGGGTTGTTATATGGTCCTAGTAACCATACAAGAGTGGTTTGTTATTCTGATGCTGATTGGGCAGGTTCTCCTTCTGATAAAAGATCTACATCCGGATATTGTGTCTCCATTGGTGATAACTTGATCTCTTGGAAAAGCAAGAAATAGAGTGTTGTGGCAAGATCTAGTGCAAAAGCAGAATATAGAGCTATGGCTTCAGCCACTTGTGAACTTGTTTGGCTTAAGCAATTGCCTAGAGAGTTACAATTTGGAGATGTCACACAAATGACGCTTATATGTGACAATCAGGCTGCTCTTCATATTAGTTCTAATCCTGTTTTTCATGATAGGACCAAACACATTGAAATTGATTGTCATTTCATTCGAGAGAAGATTGTATCTGGAGATATCAAGACTGAATTTCTCAATTCAAGTGATCAATTAGTAGATATTTTCACTAAGTCTTTACAGGACCAAGAATTGATTATATTTGTAACAAGCTTGGTACATAGATTTGTATGCACCAGCTTGAGGGGGAGTGTTAGATATATTATATCTTTATATTTATCTTTTATCTTTATTTTTTATCTTTTAGTTAGTTTGTTATTATTTCTTATTTATATTTTAGGTTTAGCCCATATTTCTTTTATTATAAATAGAGAACCTTATGTGTGTATTTAACACAAGGGAGATTAATCCCATATATAATTTTCACTATATTCAACAGGAATAATCGATTATCTGGGATGATAATCGATTATCCCTTCCTATGTGGGTAGATTTCATTAAGATAGTCAATTATCTTAAGTGATAATCGATTATCACATTGCATTTTGGTGAAAAATGGCGAATTTGATGAAGAATGGACGTGAACCAAGCTTGAGGAACTGTGGAACATGATGATAATAAGAGATTGAGGTTAGTGGTTATGTCTAGGATCAATTTGACTTGTGGTTGAGAATGGAGCATAAATGAGTGTTGGGATGTACTTGAGTATGTGATTGATGAGCATAAGAGTGGAGGATAAGTCCACTTGTCATACCTCGTAAGTCCTGGTTCTATCTGCGGATAGGTGCTTCGTTTTGTCTTGTGTGCATTGGAAGGAGATGATTTGTAGGGGAGGCTATAAATGTCCTATAAGAGAGGTTACAGGTGGGCTGCAGGAGTGACTACAGTCAGTGAGGTAGGGTACAGAAGTGAGATGAACTCTTTGCATTGTGGTATTATGGTACGGTATGCTCATGGTGTTGTTCATGACTGGGATAGTCATGATGGTGTATCTCTGATGATGATCATGGTACTTGAGATGCTCCAGATTATGTTATGTTGATAATGGTGCTATTATAATGATTATAATAATTATTTAGCATGGGTGCTAATAAGTGGATAGACCATGGGTCTATGTGTGCGATGCTAGTGATGACATCAAATGGTTAGAGATCAAGGATCAATGATCAAAGTTCAAAGATCGGGAATCGAGGATCGAGTAATTCAGTATGATTGAATTCTTTATGTTAGAGGATTAGGAATCATATTATTATTACTACTATATATGGGGTGTTTGATTATGGTTGATATAATCAGAAGGTATTTATCTTGTTTTATGTTTGATTATGGTTGGTATAATCAAAAGATATGTATCTTGTTGTGTGTTTGATTATGGTTGATATAATCAATATGTATGTATCTTGTTGTTATGATTGTTTTACCATACATGTTTGTGTTTGTATGTTTGTGAATGAAATTATCGACAATGATCGTATAATGTATTATACGTGAGCAACAAATAATGTTATAGATGTTCCAGAGACATGATTAACTCGAGAGAGGATGGGGAGTAACTTTGAGATTCAATTAAAAGTTATTTTATTTTAAAAGTCAAGACAATATAATTAGAATATTTCTTTCGTTATTTTATTACTCGAAATAATGTAATTGGATAAGGATTTATTTAAGTACTTTTCCGCGTTATAATAAATTTTAAATTTTACCGATTTTTAATTAGAAATCGGGTGTTACATAAACTAAACTTTTACTTAATATTAATAATTAGGATAATGATATGTTAATACATATTTTTTTTATAATATCTTAATATAATATAAATGTATTTTTTCATTAGATTTAGAATATATTTAAGCATAATAATATATGTGCTCTGTTAAAATATTTTCAAAAAAATCTATATCAAAATATCTTTTTTTAAAAGATAAAATTACTTTCAAATGAATCCTCTTCTTCTATTTTTCCTATATTTTCTCCTCTTTTATAGTCTTTCTCTTCGTTTGTCTCTATTCTTGCGGACTTCTTCTCATTCAATTTTCTTCACATAAAAAAGGACATAAAGAACACAGAAAACACACATAAAAAAAAAAGGACATAAAGGAAAGGAGTGTGTAGCAATTTAGTAAGAAAAGGGAAGGAAATGATATTGAAGAGTAAGGTATCTTTTTCCCTTCATCTAGTTTAGTTATCATGACTCTTTGCATATCAGAAGTTATGTATCTCATTCATCTTTTAATAAACGCTGACTCTTTTATATTTTCAACCCTGTAGTAACATTGTGACATATATACAAACATAAGTTTAGATTGCATGGTATTGGTAGAATCACACCGACAGAACAACACACTAAGGTTTGGGGGCAAAAACACGATAATATCTCATTGATAAACAGAGCATTGCCCTGATATTAAGCATATTACAAACATCACATAGCACAAATTTTTATTCCTGGAAATCCATCGTTCATAATTTATTGTGAACAAGATCACTCTCAATGAAACTCCCTACACCTAGAGTCACTCAAAGAGATAAACCTGATCATATCCTTTCCTGCAATTTGCAAAAAGAAACCATGTAAATGTAGGGAGGGGTTCCACACACTCACACATAAGTCTCTATATTGATAAAATATTGTCCGTTTTGGACCAAGTCCTCACGAATTTGCTTTTGGTACCACTCTAAAAGGCCTATTATCAATGGAGGTATCTTATGTGTATAAACTCATGTTCATCTCTTATTTTTTCTGATGTGGAACTTTGTTTGTACCCAACAATAAAAACTATCATATGCTAACCAATGAATAACAGTGACAAAGATAAACTTACCCAGCAACTCCACCATAACTGGCCTTGTAGTTGTAGATCAGATTGTCTCGCACTGCCTGTTGATCAGGTCTGTTTGAGGATCTCCTAGCTTCACTGCAAATTCATCAAAGTGGTACAAATGTTAACCATTCACAAATACATACTAAAACACAATCACCACAACCAAAAATCCAAAAAATAAAAAATAAAAAAAATCTCGACTTTAAACCTAAATCATGCTATAAAATCATTTTATCCTTTTGTTGACATGGATAAATATCTTTCTCACTTTTATATATATATATATATATATATATATATATATTTAATTTTTTTTGTTAATACGAGTCTGTTCTTCTCACGGGTTCATTCGCTTTTTTTTTTCCTTTAGTTATTTTAAAGTAAGATTTGCACACACTTATATTATAAATTAATCTTATTTTTAGTTAATGTAAAACATCTAATACATTCTCTTACGAAATGAATTTTAAATCTAACTCAATTACTAAAATGATTTATATTATAAATTGAATTTAACTTTTATATAAATTGAATTTATCTTTATTTTAGGACTTTCAATAAATAAAAATATATTAATAAATGATTAATAACGTATGACACCATAAATTTAATATAATAAATTTTATTAAAATAAACTTTAATTCATAATTTTAATAACATATTTAAAATTAAATTTTAAATTTAACTTAATTTTAAACGGAAAAATTAAAGTACGTGTTCTGACCTCATCAAGTAGTTTGCAGATGACTGAGTAACCCGAATTGCATCCTCTGTGTGAGGTGCTTTCAAAGATGTGGCCCATTCAAAAGCATTTTTCTGCAACATTTTTTCAGCAAAAAGGTGCAATAATATAGTTAAAAGAAATTAAATTATGAAATTGAGAGTTACTAATAAAAAGAAAAAAGTGTTTATCTTTTAAAGCAAATTTATAAATTACCTCTGGGTTCCATAGGTTAACAGTGAAAGGATAGTTCCGAGCACGTGCTGTGGAGACAAAAACCTAAAATCATAATTAATGATAATGTTAGAAATTTTAACCATAAGGTGGTGACAAGTTAGAATATGAAGAAAAATAGGTTAAGATGAAGAGAAAACAAATTATCAAAACATTAAATAAATTAATACCTTGCCATCTCTGTCTTCGGCTGTTGCCAAAATGTCAAAAAAGCTGGCTAAATTTCTATTATAGTGAAGCTTGTATGGACTTATGGCATACTGTCATGTAAATTAAGGAATTGTCAAGTGTGTGTAGAAAATAATTTCAGATTTTTTTGTTATCAAACCTTTAAAAATACATTGATATATTAATATATATATATAAAAAAAACTTAATAAAAATTCAACAAGAAAAAAAATTAATTTATCAATATATTTTAAATAATGAATAGAGAGAGAACACCATAAACTCGCCTCAAACTATATAACAAGGTAATTGATAACACAAACTCACTATATGATTGTGCAGGACAAGACACTCTGACATTAGCAGTCGAAGCAAATCTGAAGGAAATCTATAGAAGAAAAAGAAAAGGTTAAACTTAATCTTTCATTCTAACAAAATGAAATAACAGATTAATGAATTTGTTGAAAAGAATACTTGTAAATTATGAACTGAAGAAATTTTATAGAAGTTCATGTTCTGCTCTTTCAATGCTTCTTTCTGATATTGAAAATTTATAAAACTTACCTCTCATATAGACTTCCTACAGCAAGTGCATTACTCTCCAATTGAAGAGAACTTGGCAAACTCGATGCATTGAATGGTTCAAGAACATCATCTTCCTGTTTCCAAGGAAAACCAGAAACATTAATACAACACACCACAAAAATATAGCAAAAATCAAGAGAGAATATTAACTTGTGTGAGTACTTTTACAATAATTTAAGAAATAGAAAAAAAAATAGACAAAATTAATGATAATGAATAGTTTAAGAAAATAATTAAATATATTTTTCATCTTTAAACTATCTTTTAATATGTGTTTTAGTATCTAAACAATATATGTTTCCGTTCATACATTTTATGAAAATAATATAAAATATTCTTTTCAAATATGTTTTCCATGTGAATAAAGTTTACATTATATCAGTGATAAAACTGAAAGGTTTATATATAAATATATATAAATATATTATTTTCAATTTTACTATATTTTGTATATTTAACACTCTCAAAATTTCAATACATTTTTATGTTAACATTTCAAAATACTTTATGAAGATAAGTCACTAGAACAAATTATAATATAAGTTTTATGTGTTGAGAAATATATTTTATATAACTTTAATAAGATATAAAAGCAATAATATATAATTTAATTTAAGGACTAAATACAATTTTTGAGAATAAATTAAAAAAACATATTTAACATAAAAAATATACATTTTTACAACCCCTCATGTAAAATGATTATAACTTACACCAGCTACTGTCTTTATTAGAAGGTTTCCACCTAAGTTGAGGCCAAGAACTGGGAAGTGGTCACCACCATAATTATTTCTGTCTACAGCAAGCTGCACACATAAATAAAATTCCATAAATTAATTTTAAATTATGCAAACTATGTTCATTCGTAAACAAATTATTTTTTTTCATATTCTATGGAGCAAACATGTATTGGGAGAGAGAAATGTGTACAATGAATGTGAAAATTCAGAGTATGAAAATAAATAAAATATCAATAATGTACAGATTAACAATTATTATAATAATTTTTAGTTATAAGAATATAATATTGCCTTGCCTCGTGTTTGTAAGGGGTGTAAATATAATAATTAATCAATATTTAAGAAGCATTATCAACAAATAATCAACACATCATAAATATTGTAAACAAATAATAGGAAAATAATTGCAGTAATAGAAAACGTAATTGCTAAAAGAAAAAAAAAATGATGAATAGGAGTAAAAGAGGTTTTGTTTGTATAGATCTATTTAGCTTAATTTATAGAAAATATTAGTTTCGTTCCTGTTTATTCATATGGGAAGATTATGTTTGCAGTTATTTTAATTTCTTTTTTAAATATTCTCACGATAAGAATCCCTTAACTTGCTATCTCATTAGCTTTGAGGAACAGATTAAAAAAAAAAATTAAATAGTTAAAAAAAAACTAAACTTTAGCATATAATTAATTATACAGAAAATAATTTTTACATAATTTCTTAGTCATTTTAAAAATAATTAAAATATACATATTAGTCTGTTTTAGTTACCAATATGCAAAATAGTAGAATAACAATTGAAAAAAAAAATAAAAACATTAGTTTTTATTGAAAAAAATATATAAAAAATAGTTATAACTCTTTTTCTGAAAAATAAATTTCGATTTACATCTATATCTTTCCTCACATCACAAGTTAGATCTTGCAAAAAATATGGATATAATTTTGTTAGCAAATATCAATGCTGATTAAGGCTACAAAATCAAAAGATGATATATATGTTTTCGTTTGAAAATCAATTTCCACTAGTCCCTACTAATTAAAAGGATTTTAACCATGAATCTGAATATTAAAATATAAAATTATGGATCAAAAGTTAATCAATGTATCTTGAAAATTTTTATAAAAAAAATAATAATTATTTACCTCAAAAAGAAATTGAACAGCTTCGAGATATGGACCTGATGCAGTCGACCCACCAGTAAGGAGCAGTCCATTTGTCAAAGACAGTTTCTGCAACAAACAAAACCAATAATGGAAGATCTAAACTCTATTCTTCACTTTCAAATACATATATTAAAATGTACTATTTCAACTCTTAAAAGATAATAAATTTATAAATTTTTCTCTTATACATTTATTATCTAATGTAAAAATTTCTACTCAGACTAATATTTTCTTAATTTTTTTGTTTTAATATACACTTAAAAATTTGTGTTTTTTCTTCTTCACTAAAAAAAAACTAATTAATGTAGAAAAATACTTAAAAAGTACAAATCTTATTTTTCATTTAAAAACTTATGTTGTAATTTTGTAATTTTTTAATTTATAATGGATGTCTATATTCACAAGTCTCCTCTTATTTACGAAATTAAACTCTTTAAACATACTTTATTATCCCAAATATGTAATATTTGGCAGCCAAAATATAATGATTTAAAGAGAAAAATAACAATTATTAGTGATATACTATACATTTTTTTTCACGGATAAAATTGTAAATTAGTTCGTAATTACGTTGGATGTGCCACCTCGATTGGATATAAAGTCAATTCAGTATATAATTGAACGTAAACCTCGTCTTACAAACCAGATCTGTAAAATTTAGTTAGATTTAAACGTCTCTTGGTCATGAAGTGCACTTTTATTATTAACTAATTTTTGTATGGATTTTAGTTTTTAATTGATAGTCCCTGTGGATTCTTTTCCTATATAATCTAATTTGAAAAGAATAACATCACATTAATTAATTTTGTATTAACTTGGTATTAATTATCCCTTGTGTATTTTGTAATAATATATTTTTGGCATGATTTACCTTATAAAGGCTCTCCTGTGACTCGTTGTAGAGAAGAGGAATAACTCTAGCACCACCGGACTCCACGAACTTCACGTAGGAGGCCGCGATGTGTGAAACGCCGCTGCTGTTGCTGAGGCGGCCGGAGGATCCGTCGCCGGGGTTCGACAGGATTCCGATCACCGGCCGCTGGTAAAGGTTTGGGTCGGGTGCCTTGCATGTGGAGGACGAACTCAGTGAGTTGTCCTGGTGGAGGTGACTCGGCAATAGAATGTGGTGATTGTTGACAACGGCAGCGGCAAGGCATGTGAAGAGAGTAACGAAAAAGAAGAGACTGAAAACAGTGTTGTTTTCCATTGTGCAGAAAGGGACTGATGTTTGAGCTTGAAGGAAAATGGGGAAGATGTTTGCTTATTTATGGTTGTAATTGTCACGTGCCAACTGTTTGGTGGGAGACATGTAATATCTCTTAAGGATAAGGTAATTTTGTAGGACTTTACTTAATATCTCTTTTGGTCTTTTAAAAAAAGAAATGTTCAAATACGTCTTATGTTTTTTAAAAAGTTAAAGTGATCTTAACTTGTAAAAAAAATTTGTAATTAAATTTTTTTTGGTCACGGCGTTAATTTTTTAACGCTGACAACGTGGACAAAACATAATTAAGTGTTAAATTATCTGTGTTAAATTATCTGAATACACGTGGCTATGTGAGGATGAAATGAGGTGTAAAAAAAATTGGAGAAAAATATTAGGGTTTTAGAGAAATGTCACCACAGAGACCAAAAGAACTGCAGACACTTCCTGAGATTTCTTCTCTTTGACCTCATTCTGCAATTTATCAGCTTTCTTCAATGGCTTTTTTTTCTTCTTCAATTCACCACTCACCTACGCCACCCAACCTGTACCCCTTCCCTCTTCATATCCTACCCCTTCTTAATTTAATATTATACCTACTTTTTTCTCTCTCCACTTTACCCAACCACACGCCTTATATTACGTAAAAACCCCTTTAGATGGCCAGAAACTCCATTCTTCCTTCACTCACTTCTTCATCCTTCAACCACTCATACATAATACAAAATTCTCCAAGCTCTCTCTCTTTTTCCTTTTTTTTAAACGTGAAAGACACCAAAAGACATAATAGAAATAAAAAAGACATAAGCATTTGAAACTTTCACCAAACACCAGGCATACAGTAACAATGATTTCTAAACAGATATCAGAATTTCACCCCAAATATACACTGAACTGGATATCACTTAAATCACATCCAAAACCCGCAATTTGACAGACATTGAAACACGAAACGGCTTTCCTCTCTGAACAGATTTCGAAATCACCTCAAAACCCAGGAAGGTTGGAGTCGGTGACGGAAGCTGCAAACACAATGGGATTAAGGTGTTGACCCTTGTGAGCAAAGCTAGGGTTTAATCCCAATTCGCGATTTCTCTCGAACTCTAATTTTTTTTCTCCAATTTTTTTTACATTTCATTTCACCTTCACACAGCCACACACTCAAATATTTTAACACGTCATTATGTTTTGTCTATGTTATCAGCTGCATCGTTAAAAAATTAATGCCGTAATAAAAAAGGATTTAATTGCAATTTTTTTCATAAGTTGAGACCACATTTAACTTTTTAAAAAACGTAGGACGCACTTGAACATTCCTATCCTTTCGAGGAACAAAAAGAGGTATTAAGCCTTCACTTTATAATTGAGTTTTATAAACTTAAATCAACTTTAAAGTATATTTTTTAAAGATGATATTCTCTCACGTGTTCTATTCATCATAATAATAAATTTGTTTCTCATCATATGAAAATGTATAAGAGTAATAATATCATGATACACTTTTACATTCATTTAACACAGTATATAAAAATAAAATAATCTAAAAAATATAAAGTTTTGTAGTTTTTCAAGAAAAAAGAAAATAAAAATTAAGTAATGATAATATTAAATGAATATAAAATATTTAAGTGTGTCAAATAATATTTTTCAATGTAAAAAAAAACCACAGCGTGAAATAACAATATTGGTAATAAAAGGAAACGGTATTATAAAAGAAGAATTAATTTCTCACAATAAATTATAAAAGAAGAATTAATTTCTCACAATAAATTATAAAAGAAGAATTAATTTCTCACAATAAATAAAGAATTCTTCCTGTGTATAAATAATTTTTTATTTTACTATTAATAATGTTTAAAAATTACAATTCAAAATTTATATTTAATACTACTTGTGAGAGACAAAGTAGTAGAAAAAAAAAACTACAATCTCTAGTACGATTCCAAATTTTCGAAGTACCACATTTTTTATAGATACCAGTGTCATATGGATCTGTACGCATGCGTCCAAATGATATAAAAAAAAATAATATTATAATCATTAAAATAAAATAAAAAGTACTCGTGAGAGAGAAAGTAATAGAAAAAAACTACAATCTCTGTTAGGATTCCAAATTTTCGAATGTGTCCAATGATATAATTTTATTTATTATAATCATTAAAATAAAAAAATATTATTAGATTTAAAAACATATATTCATAAACATTAGTTACAAAATAAATAACTTTATAATTTTATTATTATAACATCCTATTTTAATAATAAAATACAATTAAAATAAAATATTACATATATAATATTTGAATCATTATTAAAAAATCAAACTTATTAAATACAGAATCATCTGTTTTTTCAATTGTTCACCTTTATTCTTTATTGAACAATTGAAAAGACTATTTCTCTAAGCTCACACCATTAAGGTGATCATGACAAAGAGAAAACAAAACACAATAGATAACACAAAAGCAAGGGTAAGTTAGTAGTAAAACAATTCATAATAAATAGGGTTAAATATGTTTTTGGTCCTTTAACTTTCAGTGAAAATTGGAATTAGTCTCTCTTCAAAACTTTGGCCTAATTTAGTCCCTCAACTTTAGAAATGTGTGAATTTAGTCCTTTTAACGAAACTTTGTTAGGTTTATTTGATGTTTCAAGCACGTTTCATGATAACATTTGGGTTGTTTACACTGCTTGACACATTTTTGTTTCAATGTTAACTAAGAAACGCATTTGAAACATCAAATAAAGTTAACAAAATTTGGTTAAAAGGACTAAATTCATACATTTCTAAAGTTGGGGGACTAAATTAGGCCAAAGTTTTGAAGAGGGACTAATTCCAATTTTCACTGAAAGTTAAGGGACCAAAAACATATTTAGCCCTAATAAATACAATAAAAATTCAATCATGCATTATATATATTACACACATAATAAATCATACATCCTAAATCATATCACAACTTTAGATTTGACTCATTCAGATATAGTATGAATGTCGAACTAGGGTAGTTTATTCACTTGTAATGGTAATACAACTGGCCCATTCCAAGCTACCATACAAGGTTAGTCCGTAAATGTCTTTAGCCAAGGTAAAGCCTCTAGACTAGACCTCCTGCTACTCTTCATGACATTACCAACCACCTCTACTTGAGTTGGAGTTATTGAGAGCGTCAGGATAAACTCCCAGTACAAAGTTCCATACATTCATAAAACAACAACACAGGACACCACCATATAACCTCTCCACAAGGGTCATGGAATTACGTCCATCAACACCATTCATAAAATCAACTACATATTCATCATCAACATATCCCCCATAATCATATACATATACATATACTTCACACAAACATTGCATATTATCACATGAAACCGCTGATTGTACATTAAACAACTAGAAACACCTTTCCAAGTCATCAAAAGTCACATAATAACACAATTTTTTTATAGCATCTTGATACCCACATTAGGTAAGGAAAACAACTTGGAAACCTTCACCAACAACTTCAGAAGAGTCCAAAACCCCCCCAAAACAACCTAAAGAAAGTCCAAAATTGATATCCAGAACCCTGAAAACCCCCAAAACTGGTGCAGTGGTGATTAAGAGGTGCCCAGGGGTGCTCGGGTGCCCAGGGCCTGGTGCTCAGCGCCCTGGCCACTGGGAACGGGAGCTCAGACGCTGTTAGAAAAACTTTACACTTTTTGGATCCCTTCACACACTTACCCCACAACTTTGAATGGTTCCTAGGACCTTCTAAACATTGAAAAAGCTCTAGAAACACCACTCCAACTCAAATTGAACACTTGAAACCAAATCACTCCTCTAAATTATCCAAACTTCATTCTACTTCTTCCAGCACCTATTTCAGCATACTATCATCAAGGAAAAGTAATAATACACTAAAGAATACACCTTAACACCTTAGTTTTCTCCCAACTTTACTACCTTCATTTTCCAATAGTTGAAACCCCCAAAAGTACAAAAAGTAACTAAGAAATCACCATCTTCTAGAACTAACACTTCCACACTAGATTTTATTGATTTAGATGCCTAGACAAGTCACAATTAATCTATTAACATACCTCAAAATTCTCAATACAGTTTATACCCCTCATATTAAATTCTCACTACTCAAAACCCTTAATTTTACACTAAAAACCTCCTAAAACTTTCACATAGCACTACCCCTTTGTACCACAACAAATTTCAATCCACCAACACCTCTAACAAGTCTCAAATCTCTTCATAACAGTCTCATGAAAATGGTTTTCTCTTATGTTAGACGCTTTTGTGATATTAGACGTTCTCATATTGTAAATACCTAGAAAATGGTATTTTAGAAGTGGTAGTAGTTTAAAAATAGTGAGACTCGATTATATTAATATTAAATGGTTTTAATATAAACAGTTTCGCTATAAACGAGTTTTATTATTTTAAAACACATAATTTCTCTAGAAATAACTTTTTTAGACTTTTCTGACTTCTCTCTAGGAGTTCTTCTCCCGTGTTCATCTATTTGAAGATCGGAGATAACCTGAGTGATCACAACGACGATAATGAATGAGGTTGAGGTCATCGATAATGAATGAGGATTTGGAGACATTGATAATATTGGTTTAACTTCTCTAAAAACTTCTCAATGTTTATTTGTTTAGGAGTTTTGTCAATTTTAGAGTGCAAAGTCAACAATTTAATTAGAGGTTATTAGAAAATAATATATAATAATTGTGTCTTAATTGTAGAGTTTTAATGGCTTGGAGATGAAAGGCCAAGATGTAAATCTATAAATATTAAGTGTCTAGTTGACACACAATGTAGCCAAATAAGTAACACTACAAGCAAATTCTGGTTATTCTAGATTGAGTGTCATTTTCTTAACAAATTGGCAATCAGAGTTGAGAGCTAGAGTGTCCAAGTGAAAAAAGAGTGTTTGAAAAAGAAAGAGTGAGAGATGGCTAGCCTTCCAAACAGTGTGTCCCCCCCTCAATTGATAAAGAAAGTCAACTTTGATAAGTAGAGTGTGTAGGTGAGAGCTCTTCTTGGATCATAAGATGTGTGGGTTGTAGTTCAGAATAGATATAAAGAGCTAGCAGAAAATGAAGAGCAAACAGTTTCTCAGGTTGTTGCATTGAGAATAACGTGATTGAAGGACAAATAAGATCTATACATATTGTACTGAGTTGTGGGCGAATCTGAATTTGAGAAGATAGTAAATGATAACTCTTTAAGAGAAGCATGAGAGGTCCTAAAGAAGGTATACAAAGAGGACAACCGAGTTAAGCAAGTTCAATTTCAAACTCTCAGATGCAAGTTTGAAAGTTTGAGAATGGAGAAGAGAGAATGAGTAGCTGAGTATATAACTCAGAAAATCAACTCGGTAGAAATGGAGAAGAGTTGTCTGTCAGCCAGGTTTTTAAGGAGATCCTAAGGTCGTTGACTAAGGACTTTAAGAATATAGTTTGCGCCATCAAGGAATCCAGTGATTTTTCCACGCTCTCGGTTGAAAAGTTACCTGGGTTCCTAAAGGTGCACGAGCAACAAAGAATGATGAATTATGAAAAAGGGAAAGAGAGAGCACTTATTGAATACTTGAAAAATCAAGAAAGGGAAAGGATGAAACATCATTCATCAACTCCTCCAAGTCCCACTCTCCCATGGTTAACTCTTGCTGAAATAAATTCTCCACTCCAGCCCTATTTTTAATCCATGATCTAGCATAGGCAACCTGTCAATAATGGAATTGAGAACTATGCCATGCATGGATGGTGATTTACTGTTGGGATCAATCAAACCTAATAATTATCGTGAGAAGTAGAAGGAAGGAGAATCATGAATCAAATTCGATTGAAGAAAAAATCTTTCATGTTTGCAACCTTTCTCCTCTTTATATGCCACCGGGCTTGGTGATTCCGGTTCCCGGAAAACCTACCGAATAGTCTTCATTTCTCTATGTCACCAACTCCTCGTCTTCCGAAGAGAGAATTAACATGCGCCCAAGTACCATTTCGCCATTCAAATCCCGAAACTCACTTGTTTTGCCTCTATTCAATTAGGAGCAAATTTCTTAGTTTGATTAGGAATAAATTTTGTCACGTCAAAAATTCTTAATTTTAAAAACAATTCCACATGTAATAAAACACTTTTACATCAGCGTAGACCACGTCACCATATGTCAACGCTGTCTATGAAAACTTAATGCACAAAGCTTGATTGAATTTTACAAGTATATAGACTCAATTGGGATCGTTGAAAAAATGAGGACCCACTTGAGATTCCCAATAAATATGAGGACGATCGGAGGGTTTACATCTATATTATTTTAAAATTTTCTATATATCATATTTAAGAAAAGTAATAAACATATAATAAACTATTAAATTTAAAAATAATTATAAAAGAGAATTATTTGATTTAAAGGCAGACCCACCTGTATTAGTAAAAAATAATTAAAAACCCATTTAGGCTTCTAAAATATACATTTTCGTGATTGCAATATTTTGGTTTTTGTACGGATATGGGCAAATTCCATTCCCTAATTACGGAAATAGGCAAATTTCAAAAAAATTACTGAAATAGAGAAGTCCTGGGGGGCTAGACGACTTCTAAAGAAGAAGTCGTGCCCCCCTGCATGACTTCGCACTGTTCACATGAACAGTGACAAAGTCGTGCACCCCAGAAAGCGATATCTGGGCTTGGTAATCGATTACAAAGAGCTGTAATCGATTACAACGTTGTAAAATCGTGTCCCCCCTGCACGACTTCACCTTTGTAGGAAAAAATGGGGTTGGTAATCGATTACACCAGGTATGTAATTGATTACCAGCAAGTTGAATGCACTATCAATCCCTGGTAATCGCTTACCAGTGTGTGTAATAGGCAAAAAGTGCCTGGTAATAGATTACAGGGCAGTGGTAATCGATTACCAGAGTACTTTGAGTGTTTAACAACATTTTTATGAGGTGTTTTAGAAACTTTTGTTATGTTTTTTGTGTTAGACAAAGAAGATATCGTCCTTACAATAATTTTAATAATAAAAGAAGGAAATTAAGATGTAGAAGACAATTTGATATGAAATATTAAAAGTAATTAATTTATAATGGATTGGATTACAAAATGGTAAGAATAATAAAAAACTATTGACGAAATGGACAATTTCCCCTATGATGACCTTCGTTGCGGTAGTAAGAACATTTTTTGGGCTGATCTGGAGTGGATTGATCCATCTCATTAGGAATCCTTTTTGTAGACGGTTTTTCGGATGCCTTACGTCGCATATGAGGATCTGGTATGGAGTTTGGACCTGTATACGCAGACCAATAATCTGCATTTTGGATTGGGTGAAATTGTACTTCGTATGCCTTGTAAATGTTATTAAGAGTGTACACTGGATCGATTACTTGGGTTAGCGGTATATGGAAATTTGCACAAATGGCAATAACATGATGACATGGGAGACGAGTAGCTTGGAAGTGACCACAATCACACGACCATTCATTTAGCCTGACCTTATAGGAAATTGGATGTGGGCGATATTGGAGAGGTGTTGAAATTTCTTGAACATCAAATTCTGAATTTTCACGGTTGTACCGATGAACATGACAAAATGATGATTGTTGTTTATTTTTCCTAATAATGTCGGCGATTTCTTTAGGAAATTGGTGGCCTGCTTGTAGCATGTATTGTGCTTTTAGTCTTCGTTCAAGAAACCATGATTGTGTCCTCTCAAATGTTGTTCTGATGAGTGCACAAATTGGTAATGAACGTGCTCCCTTTAAAACGGAGTTCATGCACTCAGCAAGATTAGTGGTCATATGTCCATATCTTCTCCTTCCATCAAAAGCTTGAGACCATTTATTTAATGGAATTTTATCTATCCAAGCAACTTGTTGTGGGTAATGGTGTCTTAGTGCAGTAAGTTTTGTCGTCACAGTAGGTTGCTTGACCTCGTAAGCTGTAAGGATGTAATAAATTTGTACAGTTATGTTAACTGAATATAAACAGTAAATTTGTAGAAAAAAATTGTATTAGTACCTAAATTGATGAATTTCTTTTTGAGGTCGTGATTTTTGAATTTGTTGTTGAAGTTGGAGGCTAGATGACGTATGCAATAAATAGAGTTCAAACCATCTTCTTCCCAACCAACTTCTTCTGATCTTAAGGCGGATAAGATACCCTTTCCTCTTTCAGTGATGATACAAATATTTTGTTGAGTGCAAACATGTTCTCGAAGTAGTTGAAAGAACCATATCATGGCCTCCTTTGTCTCACCTTCTACAATTGCAAATGCCATTGGAAAAAGATTTCTATTGTCATCCTGACCCATGGCGATGAGCAAAGTTCCATGATATTTTCCCGTTAGAAATGTCCCATTGACTTGGAGAATGGGTTTACAATATATTGAATCCTTCTATGCAAGGACCGAAAGACCAAAAAACTCTTTCCATAATGTAGCAATTATTGTCTGTTTGTCCATCAATCTCCACTGGAGAACCAGTGCACTGTAATGTTGTACCAGGGTTTGCTTCCTTCACCGCATGCAACCACCTCGGGAGATGGTTATAAGACTCTTCCCAATCACCAAACTCCATAACAAGAGCCTTTTGCTTTGCGATCCAAGCTTTTCTGTATGACACGGAATATCCGAATCGAGCTTTAATATCTGCAATCAAACTTTTGATGGGAATGGAGGGGTTTGTGCGGACAAAATTTGATACAATTGTGGCAATGTGAGTACTATAAAGATTTGTATGATCTTGAGATAGTATGTTTGAGAAACAAGTATGTTGGCCCTTACTTTCACCACCACCATCACCGACTGAATCACAGCAAATTCATCAATTTTCAAACCCTGCACTGGCTGAAAGGTATTTCACACTTTTCAGTGACCGTGAGGTCATTGAACCAAAATGGCTTGACAAAGAATATTTCGAAAGACAAAATCTGGATTTTTTCCACATGCTGACAAATCTGAGCTTGATTGATTTTGTTTCTGATGGTCCAAATTACTATCCTGATTTGGTACGAATTTTTTATAGTAATCTCAAAATTTCTGATAATGGAACCATTAAGATTGAGGTTAAGAATGCTAAAATCATTATCAAACCCAGTCTATTGGCTTCCATAGCCAACCTACCCTCTGTTGGATTGAATTTTGAAGGAAAAATACTAGATCAATGGGTGGATGAATACAGTTTGAACGTGGCAAAACAAATAATAATTTTTCCATACAAACCTCAAGTTGGTAGAATTCTAGCCGAATCCATGACAATTGATGTAGAATATTACATTATATTATCACTCGTATTTTTTTGCCACGTGTTTCTAACATTGCCCAGGCTACCGAGGAAGATGTTATCTTATTGTGGATTATAATGATGGCGAAGCAGATAAACTGGACCCATCTCATCCGATATAGGATGAAGAAGGCTTTGAAGCCAAATGCTCCTTTACCATATGCATTTTTGATCACCCGTATCTTGGAACATTTTGAAATTCCATTGGATGATGAAATTCCTGGCCCACGGACGAGGCAAATCAAGATAGGGCAAACATCACTAGAATCCTTTGGATTTAAGCTAAATGATAACGACAATGGGTTCACAGAACTTCTCCTCCTCCTCCTCCTCAACGCCACAATGAACCACGTCCTGCACAACAACCACCACCGGCTATTCTTCACCACCAAACTACTTCATATGATGACTTGATGAGGGGGATCAATGATCTCAGAACATTTGTGGGGGACAGCTTCAACACTATGAATGAAACATGAATGCAAGACTTGAACAGCTCGAGCTCAACATGGGAGACCGCTTCGATAAATTGGAAACTCGAGTTGATCATTTAGAGCATGAGGTTCTGCGTCGTCATTTTGGTCCACATGGTGGACCTTCTTTCTAGATAGTTAGCAGTATTATTGTGCTTATTTTTAGTTTTTATCATTATGTAATGCATTTTGAATTCAATAAAATACTTCAAATTTAATTTCTGAGTTTGTCTTCTCCTTTCCATTTGTAATTTCATTCAAAAAATTACTCTACCGAAACATAACAATACATCACAATGTCATAACTAACCATGTGCTTAAAAAAATTAAATACATACACATATATAACTTATATATAACCTCTAATGATACTCTACCACACAAATAAAATGACTCAAAACCTTTCGTAATCGATTACCACTGCCCTGTAATCGATTACCAGGGACTTCTTGCCTATTACTCACACTGGTAAGCGATTACCAGGGAATGTTACTGCATTCAACCTGCTGGTAATCGATTACCACTGTCCTGTAATCGATTACCAGACACTTTTTGCCCACTACACACACTGGTAAGCAATTACCAGGGATTGATAGTGCATTCAACCTGCTGGTAATCGATTACATACCTGGTGTAATCGATTACCAGACCCATTTTTTCCTACAAAGGTGAAGTTGTGCAGGGGGGCACAATTTTACAACGTTGTAATCGATTACAACTCCTTGTAATCGATTACCAAGCCCATAAGTCGTTTTTGGGGTGTACAATTTTGTCACTGTTCATGTGAACAATGCGAAGTCATTAAGGGGGCACGACTTTTTCTTTAGAAGTCGTTTGAACCCCCCACGACTTCCCTTTGACTTTGATTTTGCCTATTTTGGTAATATAGTAGGCAAATTTGCTTACCTGGGTGCAAAAACCCAATATTTTATATTATATTGTAAATTTAGATAACTAGATAGATATTACATTTTGGAAGGTAAATCAGTAAAATAATACCTTTATTTATTTTATTTCAGTACATTTTAGATAGAACCAATAATTTAACCTTCCTTCTTTTCTTCCTTAGAAGTATCTTCTCTTCCTTATGCACTCAGACTGCCACCTCTCTGGTCCTTTTCTTCACCTATTGTCACAACCCATTCAATTACCATCAACACCATAGATTTTGTGTTTCAAATTCTACAATTTACTTTTTCATATATAAAAAAATTAAAATATTTAAAACATTTTAAATATAAAAATAAGGTTTAATATCATTATTGGTCCCAATTTTGGTTGGGTATGTTCGAAATGGTCCAGGTTTTTTTTTTTCTGTTTAATGTAGTTCTAAAGATCGTAATTTATGTTCAATTTAGTCCTTTTTATAAACATCGTTTAAATCGTTAATGACCAAATGTCTAGATATGTAATCAGTGAATAAGATGTGATTTTTTGGCTGATGTGGACAATTTAAGATATAGGGAGATGGATTTGTGTTTTTTTGAAAATGTACTTCTGATATTAGGGTTTTTCAACGCCACTGCCAAGGTTTCGATACCTTTTCCAAACCGTCGCTACCAAGGTTTTTCATCTTCCACGCTCACCACGTTCGTCGATGTTCGACTCGAAGTCCGCCATCAGCTCCACCAGCACCTTCATGATCCCCACCTTCATCGTCCTAAGCTTGTTCTCCTTCACCGTGCACAGCGAGTACAGCGTCGTCGACTAGTCCTTCTTCGCACGGAACCCACCACTCGGCAGAAGGCTCACCAGCGGTGGAATCGCGTCGGACTGCCCAATCGTCGCCTTGTTCTCCTCCACTTGCGACAGCCGCAACAGCACGCACACTGCATTTTCCTTTGATGTCACAGTTCCTGTGCTCAGGCTCGAACCAGCGGCTTGTTTCTGATCTTCGAGTGAGGTGGAGTGGAGATCGGCGACGAGTTGACGGATCAAAACGTCGAAGTTTTCGGTGACGAATTTGCTAGATTTGTCACTGTTGTAGTCGTTGAAGGATAAGTGTAACTCTCGGTTCTCAGGATAGGGATTAGGATCCGAAGCGGAGGTTCGTTTTGGGGTTTGGATGTGAGGTTCGGGGCAGGATTAATTTGAAGGTGAGAAAGGGGGTTGGTGAGGGAGTTGCGAAAAGCGAAGATTTACGAATGGGCAATGCGAGTGAGAGAGATAGAGATACACAGAGAGGAAGAAAAAGGCCAAGCGTTGTGGTAGATATGGATTCTTCTTTGACTTGTCTTGTTTTCGACTGAAACAAGCACCATTTTTTCACCTGTAATTGATTTTTTTTACCCTTTCTCTCGCCTCCCCTCATGGAATGTAAATTTTAATGTCTTATGATATCTTCATTCAGATCATATTTGTTTTTATTATGGAAAAAAAATAAAAATTTCGCCTTTGGAGTTCCTGCAATGGAGGAGTTTGGCGGTGGAGGAATTTTTGGGAATGAAAGTGTGGATTTTGGTGGGTCAATGTTTGGAAAGAGACGATGGGAGCAAATATAGCGGGAGTGTAGGGAACCAGACAAGGTTACTTCCTGTGTCGAGAACGAAGTGGGAGGTTTCGGGTAGGGGGCCCGAGTTAGAGAAGTTGAAGCGGCGAGTTTGAGAAAGTGGAAGAGACCGAAAGATTCAGGTTTGGTGAGTATTGGAGAGAAAGAGAGAAAGATGAGTTTCATTCAATATCAAAAATACATTTTTAAAAAATATAAATTCACTTTATTATGTCTTAAAATATCTATGTCAACCAATAAATCACGTCTCATTCACTAATTAAACAAATGTCTTTTAAAAAAAAAATTAAATTAAACACAAATTATAATATTTAAAACTACAGAACAAAAATTGAAATCATTTTAAACATAATTCAACAATAATAATATTAAGCCTAAAAGTAATAACGGATACAGTGTTTAATACACTCTGTCTTAAAATCAAATATGCATAAACACGTGTCTTAGAAAACGACGTCAAATTGTTATGTGTACGTGTGTCCCACAATTGTTGCTGTTATGCATTTAAAACCAAGTGACATGATATGACATGATATCTTCTACCTACAGATTCTCTATAGCAACGTGTACCTTTTATCTGGTAATGAAATTTTTACCGAAAAAATGTATAAAAAAATATATTTATTATTATTATTATTATTATTATTATTATTATTATATTTCTTCATCTTTTATCAAAGTCTCTTTTTCTCATATTGGAGATAACATTTAATAGTCCATGGATGACTTGAAATTTAGGTTAGGTTGGGCTGCATTTTTAAATGATTGGATTTAATAAAATAGAAAAGTACTTTGTTTCGGCTTTGTATTAATAAATTTGTTAATAATAATAGTAAAAAGATGGGTCACTACGGTTAGGAGAACTGAATCTACCTTAAACTAATAAAGTAATTTATAATGTTTCTTACTGCACTACAATGATCTTTACATGCACTCCACCAAAGGTTCAGAAAAAACTAGTTCACACTATCTTCTTTTCTTTTTAAATTAAACCAACATTAAAAAAATACCTAACTAGCACTATCACCAATTTAGTTACCAAAATCAACTTAATTGAAGGATTAATGTGATTCATAATTAAAGAATATGTATTTGTTTTATATGTTTATTTACCTGAAAGATAGTAAGAAACAGAAATTCAAGCAAGAACATATAAAAAATGAATTCTAATAATTTAAGATAAATATATATATATATATACAAAAGTTCACGTTTAGACTATTTCTAATAATATAATTTACTTAGTTTTACTAATTTAAATGTTATAACTTACATTGAAATAGGTATAAAACTATTTACAGAACATTTAGGTACAATATCTAATTGCACGTGCTCATAATTTTATAGCACAATATTTGTTTTTTCATGCTAATTATATTAATTATTCACTATTTTTAAATTTTTAGCATGGTTTTCCTGTACTTTATTTTTATCTCTTCATAACTTTGTAGCGTATTATTTTTAATAATTTAATTAGTTATTCATTGATTTTAAATATTTTTAGCATCTCCTTTTTATATTTAATATGGTAATACTAGCTTAACTGACATTTTCCAACCTTTAGAATTAACTTACCTTTTGTAACTTATAACTTTTAACCTAATTCAAATAGGTACACAAATATTAAAAAACTATTTTGCTTAGATACAAAATTATATTTAATTTTATGTATTCATATTTTTATCTAATAATTTCATTGATTATTTATTATTTTTAAACATACTTTACATCTTTTCTCTCACACACATACACATACATGAACTCATGCACCTCTCCCCACCCCACCCCCTCCCCTCCCCTCCCCTCCCCCCTCACACAAACACATGTTTTCTTTTTTAAATTTAACTGTTTGATCTAATGTTATCATATTTTTTAAATCTTATTCATTTTCTAAAACTAAAATAACTTTTCTTAACTAATATAAGAAAGAGATACGATAATAATTATTTTTGACAATTGGTATCGCATGCACGCACACAAATACAAAAACATATTTTTTTTTAAATTTCATTATTTGGTCTAATGTCACCATTTTTTATAAATATATTCATTTTCTAAAACTAAAACAACTTTTTATGATAAAAAATTGTCTACACTAGTGTAAAAAAAAGGATACGACAACAATTATTTTCGACAATTAATACTAGTTCTACAATTGAAACATATTAAAACGAAGTAAAGAAAATGAGGATTTTTAACCTCAATTATAAATCCAAACAAAAAGTTTCATATTTTTCTTTAGTTAAAAAAAACACCAAAATAGTAAACCAAAAATAAAAAATAAAGATAAATAAAATTGGGTTTTTGGCCTTGGTTCCACTAATTCAGATTTTAAAAAAATTATATTTAGTTTTAAGAACATTAGGGTTTGGTTGTGACAAGAATCAGTGTAATACACCTTAAAAATTAAATAATTATTTGAAATTAGATATGGTCTATGGCCTTAATTGTTAGCAAAACCATGACCCAAAGTGTTTTTTTTCTTCAGTTGCCATATAGGGTTTTCTGCTTTGATTTTCTCAATTACCATAACCGAAAGTGTTTTTTTTTTAATTTTTTTCTAAATTGATATATAGCTTTGATTATGGTCTGAACGGAAACTAAATATCCCTTTCTCATTCGATTTTTATTACAATCATAGTCTCATATATGTATTTTGTTTAAATATTTTTATTATTTCTGTTTCATCCTACCTATATAACCTACATATCAAATCCAGCACAAAAACACAAATATAATATAATTTTCAAACAAAAAAGAATTATAAGTCAATATTTATGCAATTATACAAATTATGCTATCCTAACAATTACATACTATTATACATTTTTATTACGTATTTTAAGCAGACTTTCCTTTTGTAATGAATGAACTTATCAAGAATTGAAAGATGACTCTTGAATTTTTACAAAAAGAAAATGATTTTAATTAGTGTATATGATTTCCAAATAATAGAGAAAAAAATTTGATTCAATGAAAATATTACCGTAGTTACTTGTAATACAAACATGAATAATGGTAGCCAACCAATGCATTACATAGTAACTGCATTCATGTGAGCTGGTTTGTAAGACATATCTGCCAGTGTGCATTTCTACTCTACTTTGCGTAGATGCTTATTACAAGTTTCTACCTGCTCCATCATGAATAATTCAGAAGTGGACATTAGAAACAAAGAAGACATTCATGAAATGTTCTTTTCATCAAAAGTCATGTTAAGGAAATCGTACAACCTACTTTGGACAAAGTACTACAAAAGCATGTTTGTTCTGACATGTTGACTTCAACCTATGACTACTACCTACAAAAAGGCTATGAAGATCTGAAGTTTAAAGACAATAATTGTCTAACAGATCTTTTTCATGAAACCTATAAATAGAAGAATCCTTGAAAATAGTACTAATACAGAAGTTTAGGTGCTACATCTAATACTAACACAAGGAGATTCAACAATTCATGGTGATTCTAATCCTAAGAACCCTTATAACCCCTTCATGCTCCTATTCTAAGAGATATTACAAGTGAAATGCTAGAGAGAGACTCTAAAGACAAGTCTAAGAACTTGAATATGAAAAACTAGATTGTAAAATAATGGGTCTGCTTCTTAATTTATAAAGTTTTAGATCTTGGTTACAACACTAAACATGGTGGCCAACTTGTGAGTTTTTCTTCCATGAAGGGTTTCCTTAAAGCTCAGTCCCTCTTCATGGTGTTCAATGCAGAAGGTTTCCTTCATTGATGGGTTTCCTCCATGGTTAAGCTCCAAATTTTGATGTTTCATATTAGTTCAGAGTAAAGTTCTCCTCTTGTAGCTTAAGTATCAACTTTGTTGTTTGAGTTGTGAAGACAATATTTGAATCTTAGTTGAATTGTCCTATTCAGTGCTAAAGTTGTGTCTTTGGGGCTTCATCTACTTAACTATTTTTTTTTTAAATCATTGAAACTTACACAAAAATTACATTAATTCGTCGCACATGATTATATCCAAGTGCTTTTAGCCAATTATAAGTAAAAATGAGTAAAATAACAATTTTTATAACATAATGAAACAAAAATAAGTTTTAAAATATACGTAACGTATAAATAAAATAAGCACTTATCACATATGCAATAGACAAATCCTCGTCGAATAATGCAAATGGAGAAAAGATAAGAGTATTTGAGAAGTTCTATGTTTTACTGAGAAAATTTATTATATTCCATAATAAGTTGGGGATAGAGTGCAAGGAAAGAAATATAAAATTTGTTAAGAAAAAGCATACTTTCATCGTTTGAAATAATTTGATTCATAAAAGTATTAAAATAAAATCACCCATAGCATATGCATCTATGCTCATGATACCTATTTTCTAGAAAATATATATATTTAAGAGCAACAAGGATAAAATTAGATTGGCCAGCAAATGATTTTAAAAATACTTTCCATTGTTATACCTACTCCCCAGACGATATGACAACCATGTTTCTTAAGGACAAAAATTTCAATGTTGCACCGTATCTGCAAAGCTTACCCAAGGAAGTTAGTGGATATTATAAAAGAACTATGCAACAACAGGTTCCACAAGAAGAATGGCCTGAATAGACAGACAAATCAACTTTGGAGAGGAGCATTACGTGCTTCAAATTGAGTATCATCAACTCAAGTGCAAGCTTCAGAGAGTCAAATTCCCTCTTCAAGAGGACGTTAAAACTCTTGTTGACGCTGCTGTTACAGAGAAAATGAATGAAATGAAAGAAGAGTGGTTGAATGAAATATTGTTTGCAGTAACTGTAGAACAAGTGAAGACCACTCTATTTAAAATCTTGAAAAATCTGAATGATTCATCTTCGTCTAATCCTCTTAGTCCACCTCTCAATACTGATTGTAATTTCTCATTGTATTCTCCACCAATGTAATTATCTTCTATCAATCACAAAATCCATCGCCTTAAGCTTTTGGGTAGAGAGTGATGTCAATCCTTTATATGGTTGGGCTTATATCTTATTGGTGTTTGTATCTCCCTGGTGAACCAGCCGATGGTTAGTCTTGGTAACCGGCTCAGACGAGTATAATGATCCCTATATCAAAAGTCTTCCTGAAAAAGGGTTCCAGGTAAGTGTGTCCCGTTAAATGAACGGCGGTATGAAGAACTACTCGTGGTTGTGGTTAGATGGAAATGCTTCCGCTAGAGGGGAAATGTACCAATGTAGAAGGGACTCACCCTTGAGAAAGAGATTGTTGGGAAATACAAGTGCGAGTCCAAGTCCCACCCAACCATTCTATCCTTACTCATTACCTTTTTTTATGATTGACAAAAAGGAGAGAAGTAGAAATGAAACAAAACTGGAAGAAGGAGAACTTGAAGAAATATAAAACATGGGGAGAAGTAGAAAGAAAAAATTAAAGATAAAAGAGACATATAAATCAGGGGTTATAAACGCTTAAGAAAGGCGAAGTATGTAAAAAAAAGGATTTAACAAAACAATGTCTTAACATATTCAACAAGTGGTAATCAACATAGGATATACATGAATATATTTTTCAACAAAATGTTGAATAACCAATGTTGTATGACTTATCTATTTATCTACTCTAGTTGCTTATTCCGTGATAAATTATCGCCTTCATCAACTTTGATAAATATTGATACATACTTTGTTAAAATGTAACGCACGCACAAAGAACATGAATACTGTATGTATTTTTCTATTGAACATGAACAGGCTATTAAAATAGTCTTGGATCAATTACAAATGGAATAACAACTGCAATAAAAACTGAAAACAGAATTTGATCGAATCAAAACAAAAAACACATCCCTACTAAATAGAAACTAAATGCGGTACGTACCAACAACCCGCAACTCTAGAAATAAAATAAAAAACTTAAAGAAAATTACAAAGATACCCTTTATTAATTTAAGTTTATTTAATAAAATTCTTATATAATTTTTTTTCTTTCATTCCGATCACCTCATGAATTTTTAGATCAATTTGACAACTGCTTTAGAATTCTTTAAATTTATATCTTTTGTACGTGCCAACAGAGATACTACATGAACATCATAAATAGAGTTATAAATTTCATTAAAACTCTGAAATCCAGGCCTTATAAATTGGTCTTCATCTTTAGCATATTCTTTCACCCCATTTAAGATCCTTGAGCATCTAGTATTGCCATCAATGTTTCTGATAACCATTTTTGTGTTCTCTTTCCCAAAAATCATGCTTTCTGAAGATTTTTTCTTCAAGTCAGTCTAATTCCATTTACTATTTTCATCTATCTAGATATCCTGGCTTACAGAAGTTTTTTGCTTGAAATTGGGTTGTACAGCTTGTAGGCTTTTGCTTGTTCATCATAGCCAATTAAAATGTATTGATTTTGTTGTCAAGTTTCGTTCTGAGTTGGCCTGAGACATATCCATAAGCCAGTCTTCCAAAGACATTAAAATGCTTGACACTCGGCTTTCTTCATCTACATGCTTCGTATGGTGTCGTTTCCTCCAACTTCGAACGTGGACTCTTGTTTTGTACATATATAGCACATGCACAGCTTCCACCCAGAACTCCTATGGCATATCTTCCCTTTAAGCATAGCTCGAACCTTACCAAGGATGGTTCTATTCTTTATTTTACCATGCCATTCTGTTGTGGTGAATATAGAGTTGTAAGAAAACACATTATCCCTTACTCTTCATAATACTCCTTAAACTTAACTGATGTGAACTCACCTTTCCTATCAAACCCTAATGCTTTAATTTGCTTGTCAGTTTCCTTTTCTAACATTAATATGAATATCTTAAATGCTTCCAATGCTTTCGACTTCTCTTGTAAAAATATACACAGGCTTTTCTAGAGAAATCATCTATGAAAGAGATGAAATACCTCTTACTACTAAATGAGCTAGGAGTAATAGCTCCACATAGGTCAATGTGTACCAGTTCGAGTTGCTCTTTTGCCTTATACATGGTCGAGTTTGAAAACTTTGTTCTTGACTGTTTTTCAAGCATGCATTCTTTACAAAATTTCTTCTCAAATTTTATATCGAATAGTCCGAATAAAAGTTCTCTCCTTTACAGCTCAACCAAACTTCCAAATTTAAGGTGTCCAAATCGGAAATGTCATATCAATGCTTCATCTTTCATGTCTAGCTTCAAACACTTTTCCTGCAAGACCTCTAACTCTAATTTATACATCTAGTTTTTCTTCATTCTTACTAGGGCGGTAAGACGACCATTCTTATCCTTCAAATATAGTACCTGTTCCTTTATTAAAACTAAGTTACCTTTTTCCAACAACTAACTCATGCTTAAAATATTTCTCTTCATCTCTCGAACATAGTAAACCTCCTTAATTTCTCCAACTTGTGCTTTCTTCTGTATGTGTCTGATTGTTCTACGCCCTTTTATAGCAACTATGGAATCATTTTCGAAAGACACGAAACTAACCTCTACCTTTGGTGAGTTCAACAAAAAAATTCTCATCTCCATACATATGGTTGTTAGCTCCAATATCTAGATACCAAATCGAGTTAGTAGCAATCTTCTTAGCATCTAATTTCAATGACACTATATTTGAGTTTACCACTTTCCTTTCTGAGTTCTCCTCCTTCATTTTCAAGCACTTCATTAACATTGTCAAGTTCTTTGACAACTCAACGCTCAACAACATTTTCGTATGTTATTACCTACGGATGTTTTCCTATGTAATTACCTACAAATTTTTCTGTAAGCACTACAAAAATAATATATTTTAAGAGGGGTTATTTTTTGGCGGTTTTTGAAACCCCGGGTAATTCCGACAGTTTATAAGCAAAAACCGTCCCTAACATTTATTTATTTTTTTAAAATAATTTTTCAAGCTAATCACTATAAACCCCAGCTCCTCTTAGTTTAGTTTGTAACTTTACTTTTCCTTTTTATCTTCTCCTAAACCCTCCAAATCCTATAAAGCCCTTTTCAGTTCCAAACTCCTCCTTCACCCTCCGCAAAACCCTAGATTCCACCGATCCTAACTTCCCAGGCTCTGCAACGCATTCGCGCCCGACCCATGGGTCCAGATCTTCCTCGTTCTCCTCCACGCGACTGACGCTGTCCACCAGCACCGCTCGCGCCTTCAGCGAAACGACGCACCGCTCGTCGTCACTGTAGAAGCGCAAGCACAACACAACGCAGTGCTTAGAGAGATCGGACACAGCGCTGTCGAAGAAGAGGTTTTTCTAGCGGTGGGTGATGACGTGGAAGGGGGAGAACAAGCTGGTGACACGACGGTGGGCGTTGGCGTCTGCGAGGCGCAACTTCACTTCGACCTCTATTGGGGAAGAAAGGTGAGAGACTGAGGCTAGGGTTGTACGAGGAGAGGCCGATACGATGCGCCTTGGAAGCAGGATCTTCACCGTCGCGATCCAGTTGACGGAGGAAAGAAGTGGTGTTAGTAGGGGCGACAGTGGTGGCAGTGGTGACGGAAGGTTGCATCGGCGAGCTTCCTCGAGTTCTTCTCCGTAGTAAAAAATTGAGTTTTTACAGCGCACATTATGCCACAGTTCACCAGAAACCGCAGCATAATACTGCGCGGTGGCATTTTTGAAAATAAATCGAACTTATAGGCCGCGGTTCAGAGGGGAACCGCGACCTATTCCCCAGTCAACTTTCTGCTTTTCTAGCCATGTCAGCCCCTGCAGTAAATTGGCATTTTGATTTATTTTTTTCAGGAGAATAGGCCGCGGTTAAGTGTACAACCGCGACATATTCTCCTATTTTACCACGGTTAAGTTTTGAACCGCGGTAGATTCTCTTGTAGGTTAATAAAATAAAACACAACGTGAACAATATCGTCTTCTACTTCGCGCAAACACAGTTTCAGAGTTTCCATTCTCCGTCGACTACGCTTCCTCCATTTTCAATCGTTTGGACCGTTTAAACTCAAATATGTTCGGTGCTTTGCCATTTTCAACGTTGGGGAAGAGTTTTAGCCTATCAAAATCGTTGGAAACGCCTTTGCCATTCCTCTCCGCTGCCATTCCTCTATGTTGCGCCCGCCGCGCCCATTCTTCTTCGACGCACCCATTCCAGGTATTACGTTCTATGCCCTTTTGCTTTCTTAACTTGATTTCTTCGTTAGTTTTTGCATGATAACAATTGCTATAGTTTTGGTAATGTAGACATAGAAAATATGTAGACATATGAAATTTAGAATTATTAGAATTTGCATAATAAATTGTTTTTGCATAATAACAAATATTTAGTATTATTAGAATTTAATCCTTAATAGAATTCCTAAACCTTATAATATTTAAATAATCACTGGATGAAATTAATGTTTGACATATGGTATGTATGAATATTGCAAGTTTGATTTTTAGTACCTTATCTTTTTATGTAATATTTAGGAATAGATCGAAATTGGATTAATTTACCACGCATTAGTGCTGAGTACGAGAGAGGGGTAGAGAAATTTATACAATTTGCACAACGTAATGAGGGTACAAGTGATGATGAAGTGAAGTTTAGATGTCCTTGTGTGAACTGTTTGAATGGGAGAAAGTTGAACGCAACCCAAATTAAAGAACATCTTATATGTGATGGTTTCCTAAGATGCTACACAACATGGATATGGCACGACGAAGAAATGCACTTTCCGACTGACTCCCAAACTGAAAATGTTATTGATTCCACTATGGAAGAAGATTGACCGGATGAAGACAAATTAGAGGACATGATCCGAGATGTTGGCGTAGAAAATTTTGCTAAAGCTCATGTGTGTGAGACAATGTCGACTGATGCGGAAACACCTTTGTATGTCGGTTCAACTAAGTTCACACGTTTGTCAACGGTGTTAAGGCTCATGAATTTAAAGGTGAGCAATGGATGGACTGATAAGAGTTTTACAGAATTGTTGACGTTGTTGAATGAAATGTTGCCAGATTGAAATACACTACCCACTCGTAATTATGATGCAAAGAAAATTCTTTGTCCAGTGGGTATGGAGTATAAAAGGATACATGCTTGTCCCAATGACTGCATTTTATATAGGAAAGAGTTTGAATTTTTGACAAAGTGTCCAAAATGTGGCTTATCACGATACAAGTTAAAAAAATTAGTGAAGATAATGGTTAGATAGAAAAAATGGATCTGCTTTGAAAGTAGTTTGGTACTTTCCAATAGTGCCCAGACTTAAGCGTTTGTTTGCGAATCCTAAAGATGCTAAAAACCTTAGATGGCATGCAGATGAGAGAAAAATTGACGGGCTGCTTCGTCATCTAGCTGATTCAAATCAATGGAAAAATATTGATCAACAATTCCCCTAATTTGGTAAAGAGTGTAGAAATCTTAAGCTTGGTTTAGCCACTGATGGAATGAACCCATTTGGTAATCTGAGTACCAATCACAGTTGTTGGCCAGTTATATTGATAATTTACAACTTATCTCCTGCATTGTGCATGAAGAGGAAGTACATGATGTTGTCTATGATGATATCTGGTCCAAAGAAGCCTTAAAATGACATAGATGTTTATTTAAGCCCACTAGTTGAAGAGTTGAAGTTTTTGTGGGTTGATGGGGTTGAAATATTTGATGCATTCTCTTATGAAACTTTTGTGATGCGTGCAATGTTATTTTGCACCATTAATGACTTTCCAGCTTATGGTAATTTGTCAGGATACATGTCAAGGGTCATAAAGCATGTCCTATCTGTGAAGAAAACACTGCAGCTCATCAATTGAAACACGGAAGAAAGATAATGTATCTGCGTCATCGAAGATTTCTAAAACGTAATCATCCATATCGAAGGTTAAAAAAAGCATTCAAT
Organism: Vigna reflexopilosa; assembly: GCA_027742785.1. Lineage (NCBI taxonomy): Eukaryota > Viridiplantae > Streptophyta > Magnoliopsida > Fabales > Fabaceae > Vigna > Vigna reflexopilosa. The sequence goes on from CM050932.1 coordinate 20,028,587, forward strand.
GGATATCAAGAGAGGGACGAAGCACCAAATCCACTTACTAGCCTTCAAATTCTTGAAAAAGTTAATAAAATACATCATGTATTTGGGAAAACATCCAAGAAGTCATCTGTAACGACCCCTTGGAAGAAGAAATCAATATTCTTTGATCTTTCATACTAGTCAAAGTTAGATGTTAGACATTGCATAGATGTGATGCATGTAGAGAAGAATGTGTGTGATAGCTTGATTGGTACACTACTCAACATTCAGGGAAAGACAAAGATGGAGTGAATGCTCGTTTGGATTTGGTTGACATGAATATCCGAGAAGAGTTGACACCCAAGGAGATTGGTAAACGTACTTATTTGCCCCCTACATGTTACACAATGTCTAGACAAGAGAAGATAAGATTTTGCCTTTGTTTAAAGAGTATCAAAGTACCCCAAGGATACTCTTCAAATATGAAGAGTTTAATGTCGATGTGGGACTTAAAGCTTGTTGGCATGAAGTCTCATTATTGCCACGTCTTAATGCAACAATTGTTACCAGTGGCTATTCGTGAAATTTTGCCCAAAAATGTTAGGCAGACTATAAACAAGTTGTGTTCATTTTTCTCGTCAATATGTAGTAAAGTCATCGATCCTACAAAGTTAGATGAACTTCAAGGCGATATTGTTATCATCTTGTGTCAACTAGAGATGTTTTTCCGTCCATCTTTTTTTTGACATCATGGTACATTTACTTGTTCATTTGGTTAGAGAAATCAAGTTATGTGGACCGGTATACTTAAGATGGATGTATCCTATTGAGCGTTATATGAAGATTTTGAAAGGGTACGTTAAAAATCCATATCGTCCTGAAGGTTCAATGATGGAAAGGTATATTGCTGAAGAAAGTATCGAGTTTTGTTCAGATTACATGACATCAACGAATCCAATAGGAGTTCCTCACACATCATGGTTGAATAAATTTTCTACAAGTAAAAGCATCCGAGGTGTGAATGTGGTGACAAAAGATCGCGAAGAATTGTTGCAAGCGCATCTTTATATATTGAAAAACACAGATGAGGTGATCCCTCTTTTGGAAGCACACAAAGCCATTGTTAAAAAAAAATCCAATACAATCAGAGAAATGGCAGTTGATGGAGCATAACAAAACATTTATATCTTGGTTCAAATCTGAAATTGACAAAGAGCCACATTCTTCTCAAACTTTATTGTGGCTTGCAAATGGTTTAAAGTTTGATGTCGTATGTTGTATAGGTTATGAAGTCAATAATTGCACATTCTATACGAAGACTTTGGATGATAAAAGCACAGTACAAAATAGTAGAGTCAGTTTAGAAGCTGAGTCGCTTCAATTTTCCACATCAAAAGATCAATTTCCTATACTTGGATCAATGAGATATTATGGTATAATAGAAGAGATATGGGAGGTTGATTACACCAAGTTTTTTGTTCCATTGTTCAAATGTAAGTGGTTTGACAATAAGAGTGGTGTGAAAATAGATGAATCAGGTATGACACTAGTTGATTTTCGAAAGGTGGGTTATCAAGACGAATCGTTTATCATGGTACATCAAGCATCTCAGGTTTTTTATGTCAAAGATCCCGCGTCTAACCATTGGTATGTCACTCTTCAAGGCAAAAAACAAATTGAAGTTAACGAAGACAATTTGATTAATATTCATATTGCTGACAACCATTCATTTCAAACTACAACAAATTTGGATGAACAATCTCTAGTTGACGATGATGTACATGCAATTCAGTCAGATCATGATGAGGGAATATACATATGATGAATCCATATCTTTATGTATGAATTTCCAATTTCTGTATAATTATTTCCTATGATTACTATTACATGTTTTGTTAAATTATATGATATTACATAAGTCTTTTATTAATATTTCATGTTGTTATTTATGTTGACAGATATATGGTTGATCATCCACATTCTTCAGGGGATGAGGCTCCCCCTTCCAGATCCACTAGAGGACCCACTAGGATGAAACATCTTTTGATAAGAAAGAATAGTGGTGAAAGAACACCGGTGAATGTTAACGTGATCACGGGTGTGGAAACTGGCCCCTATGCAGATGACTTCCGATCATACCTTGGAGTAGTGACACGTGACAAGATTAGTATTCTTACTCCATCTTTTGACCATGTGTTCGAGGTTTATCGGAACATTATATGGAACGATATATTGGTAAGTTAGTTAATATCATTTCAATTAGAGTTTGTTTATTTTGATAATTTTGTACTGATACAACTTTATTATGTTTTTTTCAGCTGACATTGACATTCCAAATGTCGCAACACTTAGAAATAAGTGTTTATCAACTGTTGCTGAAAAATTCAGAAATTTTAAAAGTAAGTTGACCTCAAGATATATTTTTGGAAGCGATAAAAATAAGTCTCCATGTACTACATATAAGTCCATTGATGAGGAGACTTGTCGACTTTTTGTACAGAGTCGGACATCAGAGGAATGATAGGTTAGTATAGTTGATATTATTCAATTCCTCATTAACAAATATATATCATATGAACTAATTAATTAAATATATGTGACATGCAATTAGAAGCAAAGCACAAGAAACAAGTGTTCAAAACAAAAACCCCCACCTATTATCTTGTGGTGGGTATAGGAAGCTTGAGGAGAAAATCCTCAAGCAAAAGGCAGATGCTAGACCACCATCTCAGGGTGGTAGCCCCCCTCAGCCTCCTTCTCCACCTTTTCAGCATGAGAAATGGAAGTTGGTTCGTATGAAACCATCGGGTACCTACGCTTCTGGCACTGCACGAGAAATTTCTAAAAGAATTGTAAGTTATCACTGTTCCTAAAATAATAATAATTTCATTATACATACTACATTAAACTTTTTAAAGAATAATGGTGTTTTGTAATGTTACAGGACTCCTTAGTTGAGTAGAGCTCCCAAGGTCAATTCACTCCAGAGGGTCGCCATGATATTCTTACCGCTGCAATTGGACGACCTGAGCACCCTGGACGTGTACGTGCTGCTGGACCTAGATTAGGCATTTGAGATTATTTTGGGAGCTCTTCTCATCAGACTTCATATGCTTACAGCGAAGCACAACAACAAAAGCTGACACAAGAGATCACAAAAAAGCTTCGAGCGGACCTTAGGGAGGAGTTTAGGACAGAGCTCAAGACAGAGCTTAGGAATGAATTGTATAATGAGGTCTACGCCATGTTCTAGCAGTAGTTTGAGAGCTATGGCATGCGCCCGATGCCATTTCCTAGGCCTGTACAGGAACAGGAACATGTTGTGCCTCCCATAGGTAAAATTAATAAACATTTATGTGCAATTATTTCTATCTTTTGTATAATCTAACATTTACTCTAACAGGGAGAAGCGGGAAAGGAAGTTGTTCAGCACCAGCCGTCCCAGGGGATGACATGGACAATGCTAGTCCATGTCTGCTATACATTTTAGACGATACTGAGACAGTGCTGGTAGCTTGTGGAACAATGTTTAAGGCAGCAATTGTTGTTCATGGTATGAAGCTATCAGAGGATGAGGTGAAGGTCTCAATAGACGAAATTATCATACCAGATGCCTCAGTTCCTCTACCCACAGATGAGATTTTCACTGTGGCACATGCATTCCAGTCTTTTATCGCTTGACCTAAACAATTGGTTGGTTCAGTTTCTGACCCCCCGGTATGAAATTCTACTTTAAACTTCTCAATTTTAAAGTTTACATGTTATTGATGTCAAAACTTATCTTATTTTTCCATGTAACAACAGATGCAAGCACAGGAGAAGATTCCTCTATATGAGGATGATCCTCTTGGTTCATTGCAGCTACTTGCTGACATCCTTGAAAATAAGCCTTTGGAGGTTGAATATGATGCTAATGTATTTGGGAAAGGCTTTGAGGTCCCATTATACCTCCATGGCCAAGATGTCAGAGAGCTTGCGACGGGAACAAAAGAGTTGAATATTAGTTCAGCTATGAATGATGTAAGTCTATGAGCAATTATTTATATAAAATTGATTTATATATCAAGTATACTTATATCAATGTTAATTTTTGATTTCAGGTATATGTATGGGATCAGTAACAACTTGGGATACTCTGATGATTATGGGTTCATTGATCCCCAATCCATTCACGAAATAGGAGATTTTGATGAGATCACAACACATCTCACAAGAAGATTTGCAAGCGGCAAGAAAATATATTTTTTACCTTATATATCTGAGTAAGTGAACTTTGTTAATATAATAAAGTTCCATATGTGATTTTAATATCTAATAATTAAGTTATTATGAATTTCAGGCGCCATTGGCAGCTTCTGGTTATTTCTATACAGGAGAGTTATGCTTTGTGCTTCTGCTCATTGCACAAGTCTCCTCCCACACATCTCAGACAAGCAATTGATTGGTAAGAACCTCAATGTTTGGATTTTCTTTGTTATATAAATGAATGCTAAAACTTTTTTTATTATCTATAGTTCTATTCCAACAAGTATGATGATGGTTGGGAGATCAATTGCTAATAGTAGAAAACTTGCATGGATTTCTCTCAAGGTTTGACATATGCAAAAGCCATACTTTCTGATAGTTGTTTTGTTTTAATGTTTTTCAATAACTATTTACAACTGTGATGATATATTGTAGTGTAAGAAACAGAAGGGGTCATATGAGTGCGGATACTATATGTAATGTATTGGATGACCCACATTGTTCGTTCCTATTTCACAAGAGGCTGAGAAACGGTAATATTTAAATTTAAAAAAAATTGATTTTCTCTAACATTTGGAATTCATATACACTAATTAATATCAATTGTCTTGTGCAGAGATTCAAGACTACTACAGCAATTCCTGAGAAGCCACTATCATTCATGAGGAAAGCTGTTGCAAAATATATAGTTAGATTATATAATAGTTCTTAGTTACTAGATTTAAAATATATTTGAACATGCTAAAATGTTCTTAGTTCTTAATTATTAGACTTTGTATTTATGTGATGTTGAAATACATTTGAACATGTGTTTGATCTGTTGAAATTGAATTTGTGTACATGTTTTGATATGTAGGTCTGTTTTTGTGGTAGTGGATATCACAAAAACATACCTGCTATTTAAAAATATTGCTGGAGAATATGTCGCGGTTGTGCAACCGCGGTAGAAAGTGTGACGTTTTTTAATTTTTTTTTTAAAAAGACTTTTGGCCGCGGTTGTGGCACGAACCGCGGTTTTTTCCTAGCTTTCTACCATGGTTCCAATCGCGGCCTATAGTGTAACGATTTTTTTTTAAAAAAAAAGAGGTTTTGGCCGCGGTTCCTACTACAACTGCGGTCTATTCCCCCACTTTTTACCGCGGTTGGAACCGCCGCCTAAAGTCCCAAACTTTTTACCGCGACTGAATATGCCACGGTTCATAAACCGCGACGTATAGTAAAAAACAACCGCGGTCGTTTCCCTTCGCTGCACTAGTGTCTTTGTTTTAGATCTTGACTTAGATTTTTGTTGGCTTTCTTTTCAGCATTTTCTAAGTTGCAAACCGCTCTTCCACATATTATTTATGCGCCGTTCAGTTCACCCTATTCTTAATCGTCGACAAAATATAAAACATATTGTTACAACCCTCAATAAACTGGTTTATCCAAAAGTATTTATTGTTTTATCTATCAACACAGTTTAGAAAACATGATATGACCTTGTCTGATTATAAGTGGCTGCTATATTTAGAAAATCCTTAAGGCTAACTAATGATGGTCGAAAGAAGTGCACATCTGGGAAGCTTATGAATATGATAACAACAGATACCAATGATTTGGAGGCCATTTTTTTCGTGTAGGTAAACTAAATTGTCTTTGCTTGGAACTAAAATTTTCATCCATGAATTACTGGTTCTTTATTTTCTCCTTTGATTTTCTCTTATATTTGTTATACTGTGCTAGCTGATGACAGTGATATGCTGGCTAGTCTTCGGATTATATTTCTTACTGGAAAAGTATAGCCAAATTCTTTCTTTGTTGTGTTTATTTTCTAGTTATATCAATATTTTCCTGCTATAAAAAAGTTTAGTGGGGATGAAGGTTGAGTTTAATACCTAAATGACTAATCCTATTAGGTTTTCTCAAGATACCTGCATAGTTCTTAAGAACTTCGAAGAAAATCTCTACAACGCCACCCTGAGCTCTGCTCTCCCTTGTGCTAAGTTGCTCACAACAAAATCATTTCTGCATAAAATTGGTGCAGGGATCTCCCAAATAGTATATGAGGTAACCTTTACATAGTCTCAAACATGAATTTCTTTTTGAGAATTGCTAGCAACAAATACTCTCTATCCTTTTGAGACACATTATCATTGGTTAAAATTTATTAAAAACTATAAAATAAGAAGAGTCTCCAAGTAAACACTGTGATCTAAAAAGAATTTGTAAGTTTCATATCTCGTGTTATAAGTTGAAAATGATTTAATGTTACTCTTAGGCTAAACGCTAGGTGAATACAAAGCCGGGGTCTTTGCTTCCAAAAGGTGTTATTATATGCAATCCTTTCTCAGCACCACCTGAATATTTGTATCAGCCAGAAATGTGCCAACCTAATACTGTTAAAATTGGAGATATACCTAAAGTATGATACAAATAAGGGAATCACTGACACTAAGTCTCTTCCATAAATTTTATAGTTATTCTACTTTTGGTATCTGTGATCACTATAACTTCCCCCAATGTTGTTTTGTAGGTTTTGAAGCATTATACTTGTGTTAGTGATAATAAAAAAAATGTAGGAGCAGTAAAGATTCCATGAATGTTGGTGAATATAGTTTACTTGTCATATAAACAAAACATCTCATAAGTACAAATAAAAATAATGTATTCTTCTTTTAAGATATAAGAACCTGTCTAATCAATAGAATTGTCTAATCAACAGACTGTAACGAAGAATCTTTGATTTATATGAGTACAACTTTTTAAAAGAATAATATAAAGTAAAGTACTTAAAATTTTTATAACATGATAAAAATTTTCATTATCAAAATTCGTGAAATAAATGTGCAGATCATAACATTTTTTTTTCACAGATTTCCAATGGTGAAAATCCGTAAATAATATATATTAGAAGGAAATGTTTCCAAGAAATTTCTTTCGTGGGTGATTTCCAATGAATTTAGTTTGCTCTCTATTATTTTAATATTGTATGTATCTGTTTTTCTATTAGTTTGTTTGCCATTTTGTTGTTTTTTTTTTGGCATGTATTGTTGTGTTTGTCATTATTACTCTGTGTTTTGGAAGTATAGAATTGATAATTATGACATTGCAAAATTTTGAAAATAATACATTAGGTGTATTAGAAAGTATGTTTTTAAGCCTAACTCAACTTCACAAAACCAACTTTCTAATATGGTATTTAGAGCTTAGGTTTTCTTCCAGCCAGTTCCACAATTTCCAGTACCCATCGCTACAGTCGCTGCCGTCTTTGCTGCCGGAGTTCCAGAATCGACCGGCGACCACTCCATTCGAATCGTCTTGGTCGGGCGACCACCGTGGTGCAAAGATCGCGGTGATCGGACCACCCACGCGCCGCCTCAAAAGTCGTAGATTCGCCGCTTCCCACCGCGCGTGCCGGGGCGTCGTCGGAGATTTTCGCCGCTGACCAGAGCCGCCGTGATCGCCTCCTCGCCCTCTTTCTGGATCTGTTGTCGTTGCGTCAATCGGAGCACTTTGGATTTTTAGGGTTTTTCCCTCTCCCTCGCCAGCCAGGTAAAGGATGTCCAAAATGTGACCACTGTGGCAAGCTAGGCCACAAAATTGATAGATGTTATGCGCTTCATGGATGTCCTCCTCGACCTATAGCAATGGATAATTCTGATCCACCTCCCCGATCACCGTCTACAGACCATCCTACTTCATCAAATACCATAAACAACCCTGCACTCTTTCAAGAATTTCTCGGATGGTATGAGGACCGTCAACACTCTAGTTCCACTACATTTGCCTCTGTTACACGCACAAGTACTCCTTTTGTTGGTCTGACTTACTCTCTCAGATCTTGGGTCCTTGACTCAGGCGCCACCGATCATATCATTGGTAACAAGTCCTTGTTTTCTTCCTTATCATGTTCGGATAATTTACCCTCGGTAACAATGGCTGATGGGTCTAGAGTCTCATCTCGTGGTATTGGTACTGTTCATATTTTTCCGTCCATATCCATTGATCATGTACTTTATATCCCTAGGTCTCCTTTTAACTTATTTTCCGTAAGTCGTCTAACTCGTTCAGTCTGATATTTGGGGACCTAGTCGTGTTAAGTCAACTTTAGGATTTCAGTATTTTGTTACCTTTATTGATGACTATTCCAGATGTACTTGGTTGTTTCTAATGAAGAATCGTTTTGAGTTGTTTTCTATTTTCCAATCATTTTTCAATGAAATAAAAACTCAGTTTGGGGTTTCTATTCGCATTTTACGCAGTGTTAATGGCCGTGAATATCTTTCTCAATCGTTTAAACATTTTTTGGCTTCTCATGGCATTCTTCACCAGACCTCATGTGCCTATACCCCTCAACAAAATGGGGTGGCTGAGCGCAAGAATAGACACCTTATTGAAACAACTCATACAAATCCATGGTCAAGTACCCTCACGTTTTTGGGGTGATGCAGTTCTCACTGCATGTTATCTCATAAATCGCATGCCGTCTTCTGTCCTAGATAACAAAATCCCTCATTCTATCTTATTTCCTCAAGACCCTTTACATCCATTACCTCTTAGAGTTTTTGGGTCTACATGTTTTGTTCATGATTTTAGTCCTGGTCTTGATAAGTTATCTCCTAGATCTCACAAATGTGTCTTCTTAGGATTTCCACAGTCACAAAAGGGCTATAAGTGTTTTTTCCCTTCCCTCAATCGTCATTTCATCTCTGTTGATGTCACTTTTGATGAATCTTCGTTTTACTTTTCACATTTATTTTCTAGATCTGTACCTCCACCTGCTACTGTTGATATTCTTTTTTTCTGTGATCTTTCTCCTTCTTTAGACTCTCATTCCCCACATGATCGTCCTTCAACTCCACCCCTTCACGTTTATAGTCGCCGCAATCGTCTCCCTCATGACTCACTTCCAATGCCGCCTCCTGTGTCTCCTTCGGCTCCAGCAAATGAGTCTGACCTACCCATTGCCCTCCATAAAGGTATACGCTCCACTCGTAACCCTTCCCCATTATACTGTTCTTAGATACCACAGATTATCTCCATCTTTTTACACATGTCACTCATCCATTTCTTCTGTGTCAATCCCCAAGTATGTGGGTGATGCCTTAACTCATCCTGGCTGGCGTCAAGCCATGTTGGATGAATTAAGTGCTTTACAGAAAAGTGGAACTTGGGAGCTTGTCCAATTACCATCTGGAAAGTCTGTTGTTGGTTGCAGGTGGGTGTATGCTATCAAAGTTGACCCTGATGGTACAATTGATCGTTTGAAGGCTCGACTGGTTGCCAAAGCTACACATAGATTTTTGGTTTGGATTATGGTGATACTTTTTCTCCAGTGGCAAAAATGACCTCTGTTTGTCTATTCATTGCCATGGCCGCTCTTCGACAATGGCCTCTTTACCAACTTGATGTCAAAAATGCTTTCCTTAATGGTGATTTGCATGAAGAAATTTATATGGAGCAACCGCCCGACTTTGTTGCTCAGGAGGAGTCACCTGGATTGATATGTCGTCTTCGTAAATCCCTATATGGCCTAAAACAGTCTCATTGGGCCTGGTTTGGTAAATTCAGTTGTGTTGTTCAACAATTTGTCATATGGTCCTAACAACGATACAAAAATCGTTTGCTATTCAGATGCTGATTAGGCTGGTTCCCCTTCTGATATGAGGTCTACTTCTGGATATTGTTTCTCTATTGGTGGCAACCTGATATCTTGGAAAAGTAAGAAGCAAAGTGTTGTGGCAAGGTCCAGTGTAGAAGCAGAATATAGAGCTATGGCATCTGCTACTTGCGAGCTTGTGTGGCTTAAACAATTACTTAGTGAATTGAAATTTGGAGATGTCACTCACATGACACTTATATGTGATAATCAAACTGCTCTTCATATTAGCTCTAACCCTGTCTTCCATGAGAGAACCAAACACATTGAATTTGATTGTCATTTTATCAGAGAAAAAATCATATCCGGAGATATCAAGGCTGAGTTCGTTAAATCAAGCAACCAGTTGGCAGATATATTCACCAAGTCCTTACGAGGACCTAGAATTGACTATCTTTGTAACAAGTTTGGAACATATGATTTATATCCTCCAGCTTGAGGGGGAGTGTTAGATGTTAAGTTGTGTGTTTATGTTAATTGGGCTCAACCCATTTTGTATTTAGGGTTTAGCCCTTATCTTACATTATAAATAAACTATCCTATGTGTATACTAAACACAAGGGAGATTAATCCCGAATATAGTTTTTCATTATATTCAACAAGGTGCAATGATAATAATCGATATGTTCCATTGGTGACAAAACATTTTGTCTCCAACCCCTCAAACTCAAATCCTCCCTGGTATGTTCATCTCATCTCTTCAATTTTCATGTTTTAGTAGTGATTCTATTTTTGGTCATAACAGCCTTGTCCCTTCCATGCTAAAAATATTTTTGATAGGTTCTATCAGAGCAATCTGCAACTGTGACATATCTGCACTACATTCATCAGATGGTAAAATTTCCTCTTCTTTTTTTCACTCTACAATTCTGATATCTAAAACAATCACCATAGTGATCTAATGGAGCATAAGACACATTAACACGTTCTACCCTTAATAACTCACTTGTGAAGAATTTATGAATACAAACCTCTTATTCAACTTTCACATTGAGGCTATAATTCCCATAAACAGGTCAAACATGATAAAAGAAACAAAATTAAAAGCAGAAAAGAGCCATAATGCAGAGGCTTTCCTAGATTAACCATGTACTATAATATCACCATCAATATTTCTAGTAAAAGCCTTGATAAAGGGTCAATGTGCTCTATTACCATGATATTAAGCACTGATAAACTGATTTTATTATCTGAATATCTGCATCAGAAATATCTGCATGATTTGATTGCTTTTGTCTATTTTTCTTTGAAAAAAGGCATGTATTTTCATTATTCGTTCTGCTAAATTTTTATTTATTGGATGCAACTACTTGTGGCAGAATTGCGGACTGCTATATTTTCTAAGGTTGCAGTGCAAAAATTTAGATTAGAATCAAGGAAGGTATGCATTCTTCTTCTTGGTTTCAATACATGAAATAAGGATATAAGTATTTTTAGTATATCTATTCTTATTTATTTAGGATTTGATTTTTCTAAAATGAGTAAACGAGAAAATAACAGTTCATCCCTGTTTGTTTTAGAGAGGTTAGTTTTTGTGAGGTACATTCATTTAAATCATGGGTGATACACCCATCACACTTGTTCACTTTAGGGGAGGCAAATCCAAAGGTTTTAGAGTTAACTCCTCTTTCAAACATCTTCAGCCTCCTGTCTTTGTCAAGATAACCCCTGGAAAAATTATGTATTTTTGTAGTGATAATGAGTAAACAGGGTAGACCTAGATAAGTTGATATGTTATTTTTTCAATGAATGATTAACTCTAAAATGGGAGTACCGCCATCAGGCCCTTGGGAAACAAAATAGATCATTTTATTTGGTAGGTTGAGTTCAGGTGGTGGGAGTTTCAAATTTATTTATTATTGGAAGAATTGTTATGATTTTTGTTTAAGGGTGAAGAATCTTCTTTTAAGAATTCTCACAAAGGAACTCCGTCTCACAAGAAACTCCATCTCACAAAGGAACAATCTCGCTCCTTGAAGAAAGTTTCAGCCAAAACCACACCATAAACCCAGTAAGTAACCCTCCAAACTTTCTCTCGTTTATTAATGTCATTTAGATAATTAAACACTAGGTTGTACATAACGAAGCTTCTTGATTACATATTGTTCAACTCAGTAATAAGTATATTCGTTTTTTATTTCTTGGCTTTGTAGAAGCAGAAAATGTCTTTGGCAATGCAACTGAAGTTGCGACCAATTCAAGTGGAGGTTGGTTTCAGAATCATAGGGCCAGGTAAGCTAATTTATGTGAAATCTCCTTTTGGACATGTTGATGATTGGGCAATTGAATTCTTAAAACTGACTGAGGATGATGTCTTTGTCAGTTTAATGCAGGTACTTTTCTTCATTTGTCAAAACCATTTTAGATTTCAGCAAGCTGTTAGCAACTAGGTGTTATCGTAATCAAACCCAAACAACATAAAGAAAGAAAACAAAGTTGGAAGAAACAAAAACTATGCATTGATATCTATAAAATTTCATTAATTTCCAATTTCATTATTTATTGGTTTAAACCCTCGTTTGGTCCTCGTATTTGTGTGTCAATCTCAAGTGGGTCATCGTTTTTTTTTTCCGGTCTCAATCGAGTCCAAAAACTTGTAAAAATGAGCCAATTAAGCCCTCTCTGTTAAGTTTTCATTAATGTCGTCTGCTTGTAATGACATTGTGCACACTGATGTAAAAATATTTTATTACGTAGAATTTTTTTTAAATTAAGAGTTTTTGCAACCTCCATGCGAAACCAGTTTGCACACCGCCACCATCTTCGCGCATCATCTCCTTCATCGCAACACCTCGTCTTATCCTCACAACTTTTTACTTTCAATATGACCAATCACAATCACTCTATTCTAGATTTCGATATTCAAATCGAAGACAACAACCAATACTTCATTCTTACGCCTTTAGGATTACCTCGCCAAAACAAACATTGGCTTGGAAAATGAGGAAGCAGGAACAAAAATTAGGTTTTGAGATTGCAAGATATAAAAAAGGTTTTCGCCGCCAACACCATAAAACCTCAATAATCCTCGTCGCCCTTCCTCTTTCAAGTACTGCAATTTCTCTATATCTTTGCCTCTGTCGCCATGTCTTCTATCTCTATCCCTGATTTTGTGTCATATGACACCTTCAAAAGTAAATCCCTAACTAAACAACAACCCATCACTGGCGACAAAAGTGCTTCCTATCTAAATCCCTCACACCAAGGTGGGAGTTTGGGGAAGCAGAATAAGCGGAAGAGAAACCAGCCCTACCACTGTTATGCTTATCTACATTTCTACATTGGCAGATAAATGAAACTTATCTCCACGAAATTGCTAAATTGCAAAAGCCAGTAACAAACTTGAATGACTTTCATTTATAAATTACTTTTGCGTATGTACTGTAACTAATTAACTGTAAAAGTATGCAACTAATCAAAGAGTATTAAAAAAAGCCTAGAGATAAAGGAGTTTGGGAATTTTTCAACCATGGAGGAAAATGCAAAAAGGTAATTAGAGCTTTGGTGGTGCCGCACACCGAATTAGAGCCCAATAGAGACCTTCAAAAAAGGGTGTTGCTTTATTTCAGTAGCACCTTTTACAGAACCTAATCGATTTTTAGGATCCTTTATCAGCAATCCTCTAATCAAGTATCTGGCATGAAAATGACTATTGGAGCACCAGGAAACTTTAGGCGTCTCGGCCGGTGCAAATCGTCGTCATTGAGAACACTGAATCGAACCTCCAGCGTAGGTTGTCGTTGTTCTTCGGAATCTCTATGGCCGGTGCCGGCGACAAGGTCCATTAGCCGAGTGAAGTGATTGGTGGAGGAGTCTGACGTGGATGAGTCTCTTAGATATAAATTTTGCCACGTAACTCTTAATTTAAAAAAAAAAATTCCACATAATACAATATTACAATATTTTTATATCAGTGTGCACCACATCAGCAACTGTAAACAGCGTCAATGAAAACTTAACAGAAAGGACTTAATTGACTCATTTTTACAAGTTTTTGGACCTGATTGAAACCGAAAAAAAAAACACACAAATATGAAAACTAAACGAGGGTTTAAACCTTATTTATTTATGGCCTAAATAAATATCTGATTGATTATTTTTAGAAATAATGTAGCAGACATGTTTTTCTTAAGCATATTATATACTAAAGTTACGAACGTACACTATAATTTCATAAGCAGATCACAAAATGTCCTTTTTCCTTCCTGTAGCAAAACTTATTTTAGAATGTGTGTGTGATTCTTTTTAATTAATTACTGTTTTCTTATTTTCAGGTGAGCTAGACCCAGAACTAAAAGAAGTATCTTATAGGTAGATATTTCCATTCATACCACATAATTATAGAGAAAGAAATATCCGCTAATGTTTTTGTTTGTACAATATGTAATTTTATTCTTGTTACTTAAACTTGTATGTAAGAGAATGAAAGAGAATATTATTCTGAATATTTTTGTTGTTAATTTTTAGGATTGAACTTGTTATTTATAATAATATTTAATTTTATTTTAAATTATTCTTTCTAGTTATTATTAAACATATTTTATAATAATAAAATCATTTGAATTAAAATAAATAAATTATTTTTATTATCGGCGGTTTTGAAAACCCCACCAACATCAACTCAGTAATTCTTGACGGTTTTGGGAAACCCTCACATTTACCGACAGTTTTGAAGTGTCCAGGAAATACCTGCGGTTTTATAAAAAAACCTTGCAAATAGTGGTGGTTTTTGAAAAACTTTCGCAAAATTTTGGAAAAATTTTGCGACCGTAGTTTTCACAGATAATGCAAAAGAAAACCCCTGATAAAATTTGCTATTTTTGTAGTCAAATAATTACCTAAGAATAAATTAATAGGTAATATTTCCTATGACTATTTTACCTATAGTTTTTTTTCGTGGGTAATCCATAATTAACACTACATTACCCATGGATTTGTGGACTTATTTACGAATTTTAGTTATAGAAAATAGAATTTTTTTCTTATAGTGACTAAGATAGGAAATACTTTCATACACTATATTTCAAAATCTAGTGTAAAAGTTACTAGATTTGGAAAATAATATTAAATTTTGAAATTCGATATTGATTTCAAAATTCAATACTCTTTTAACAAATTTTTGAAATTTGATATATTTTTAATCAGATTTAAAAATTAGGTATTCAACCATTAATTTCCAAATTTGTAATTCTAAATCCTAAAATTCCTTTTCTATCTACATTCAATTATGGATCTCGGTTAAAACATTTAAAAATTTAGAAGAAAATGAATGTGTACCTTGTTTGGTTTTCATAGCACGACTTACTTTGAAGGTGGACTTTGGGATGCACTGTGGGAAGAGGAATGTATGTTGTGTAGTTCCTAGGAAATGAGTTGAGAAAGAGGAAGAATACTTGTTTTTGAGTGGATTGTGCAATACTGTAATTAGGAGAAAGTGTGAGTAAGAAAAAGTGGGTGGATAGGAGAGAGAAATTTTTTTTACTCTAGTCAGAAGGTCAATTTAGAAAGTTAGAAATGTTCGAAGGAATAGGAAGAAAGCTCCTCAATGAACATATTTATAATTTTCTTACAAGATAAAATTTTACATGTTATTTTAAGTAAATGATGGATTTAGTGCATCATATTGTCTAAGAACTTGTGCTTTTTAGAATTTCTTTCCTTATCTTATCTTGTCACTCTCTTCTCTTCTTCTTTCTTGTTTCAAAACCCCTAGGACTAGAGTAAATTGTGAGCTTGAGAAAGAGAGCGACAGGGGGAGACTTCTTTTCCTCTCCGTAGTTGGGATTTGTTGCATGCATGGCAGGGAGGCGTCTTTGACTGTAGGCGCGACTTCGTTCCCATGGTGCAATGACTTTCGTTCAAGGGTGTGGCAAAAACTACGCTTTCTTAGTGACGGTGGAGTTTCAACATCTTCACGATGAGTTTTCGATGGCTCAGACACAACGTTTTTGCGATTGTTTTAAGATTCGATTTTGGGGTTCCTTTCCTTTTTCTGATTCTTGTGTTTTGGGGGTTAGAGTTTCAAAGCGGGACAGGGGTTTCTTCCGACGTCTCGCGATCTTGGGTGTGGTCATGGAGGAAAAGAGATTTCAAGTAAGAGAAGTTAAACTTTTCTATAGATAATGTTGTGTAAATTTTAGTTTCTGCATGAATTATAGAAATGAATTATATGGATTTGTTGTAATTGTTCTATAATAATTGTTGTGTGTAGGTGGTGACTTTTGATATTATGATGCTTGAATATTTACTATGGTGTTATTTGATGTTTTTGCTGTAATGTTTGTGTGAAATGAAATTATAATGTTGTTTGGAGTTGGTTGCAAGGGTAAAAAATAGAGAGATATCAAACAAATTAGATTTTAGGTCAAAAATGGAGGTTAGAGAGGTGATTATTGAAGTTTTGGTCTAAAGTGAGAATTTATAGAGTATCACAGTTGTTTGGGTCTTTAGTAACTTATTTAGCATGAGTTAGCTACTATGTGGTGTAGAATGAAATGATACTCATTATAGTGTGTTTATAATGTTGTTTCAAATGTATTTTAAGAGTTTTGGTAGGTGAAAATCTAAAGGAAGTGAGTCTGGTATGTAATTGAGTTTTGATGTTTGTCTGAGTAATTTAAAATTGTTTTGAACCTTGAGAAATGTATAAATCCGATGCAAGAGTATTTGGTAGTTGATGGTTAGAGTTTAGCTTGATTTAGAGTAGTTTTAGGAGTTTGGGATTGTGAGATTTCAAATTAGGAGGTCTAGGACATAGAGGATGATTTGGAGTCTGTCATAAAGTCATTTATGACTTGTTAGGACTCTTAGTTTACATAAATTTGAGTTAAAAGGTGTTGTTTTGAGCTTTAGGTCTTTTGGAGTTGTCAAATGATTGAGTGCACCTAGTTTTGAGTCTAATGACCAATGGAGTACTTTGCTTAAGTTCTAAATATGATTTTCCATTAATTATAAGGTGTAAGAAACTCATTTGATCATTAGAACAAAGCTCAAGTGCATCAAACACTAGTTTAGAAGTGTGTAGTTTGTTGTCATGGGGCTCGAGTGCTCCCTGGGCCCCCCCTAAGCACACCTGTTCCAGGGGTCTGGTGCCCGGGCGACCCTTTTGGGGGGCTGAGCGCCCCTCAGCCAACTTTTGTTTATTTTTTTCAATTTCAGGATCTCAAATTCGGGGTTTCGAATATTAGTTTTGGACATTTTTTAGGTCGTTTTGGAGGTTTTAGACCCTTCGAGAGCTATTGATGAGAGTTTCAAAGTTGTTTTCCTTGTTTAGTGTAAGTATCAAGTTGCTATGAAAAAAATTGTGTTATTATGTGATTTTTGATAAGGGTGCTTTTATATATATATATATATATATATATATATATATATATATATATATATATTAAAAAGAATTAATATTAAATACATTACTGGATTAGTTTACTCAATTGATGAGATGATTAACAAGTGTGTTGAGTGTGAATAACGTAATGCGTAAATATTACATAATTTATTTCTTAGTTACGCTACGTATTAAATTATGTAAGAAGAACTTTTGTTTTTTAAATTTATATTTTAGTCTTGTACGTACATACGAGAAATACTTAGTTTATATCATTAAAGATAATAAATAATATTTCAAGCATAGATCTAATTTTAGATTTATAATAAAGAAAATACATTGCAAGTGAATTTAGAGATGAAAAAGAGAGCAAATAGAAAAAGATTAACTATTAATAAAAGCTAAATTATTTAACGAGTTAAGATTTAATGTAGATAACAAAAATGCAAAGGACAAAGTTAAAAGGCAAATTGATTGAGCATTTGTGTTAGGAATTGTTTCAGTTTCAAGTTCATAAGCCTGGTTAAAACTACAACATACCAAGTACACGAGTCTCAAGATTTTATTTCTAGAATTTGTATCAGTGAATTAAGAGCTAAAAATATATAAATTATACTTGAAAATTCAATTTAAACTTTTTTTTGTGTGTAAAAATATAATTCACATTGAATGAAGCTAAAATAATTAATTTAAACACATTATATTTTTTTCCAGCAAAAACAAATATAATTAAATGAGACAATTGGATAGTCTCAATTCATATAAAAAAATTAAGAACAAAATAAAAATTCTATTGATACAGAACATGTGAAATTCAAGCAACACAGAAACTTTGAATTGAGAAAAAACACTTATCAGTAAAACAATATTTGAGCATAGAAATTCTGAAAACAATAAACATTATAATATTAATAATGTTATAGATTTGAGATCAAGATACTGGTTTTTTTTTTTGTCTGCATAGACATCAAAATGTTGGTGCTAAAAGGATTTAAATTACATGAAGATAGATAACTCCTTAAACTTAATTGGGAGATTAATGTTCTAATATCAACATAGTGTCACATTTTTTATGATCAATTGAACTTAAAATAATTTATAAATACTCTCATTTTATTTTAATCTCATTACACATCTCCTATCTCAGTGAAATACATTTTAAAAAAGGAAGTTCAAACTGTTGATATTAATCTGAATTACACAACTGTAATAACTATATTTGACAGTTAGTTTCGTATAAGTTTTTTTCCTTTTCAGTTTATATACACTGATTGTATTCATTCTTCATTAATGAGAAAACTGTCTCACTTTCTCATGCTCTCTCCCTCTCTCCCTCTCTGCATTATCCTCTGAATATTCCTATTTCTGCATAATTGTATTAACACAAACAAGGATAAAAGTACATAATATCGTAAATCAGATGATCCTTTCAATGTGCACCAGATCAATGCAGATACTCACAGCATAAACAGTATGTATACATATTCCTATATGCAATTTTCTTTAATCTCCAAATGGAAATTCACTTTATTCACGATAAAGAGTACCAGAAGAGCTGTGTTCAATTCTGTCCCAAACTTTGAGACTGAGGTAATCTTTCAAAATAAATTTCTGATTTTTAGGAACTAATGTAGATATCCATGAATCACAGTAAAACATTCTTAATTAGGGTAACTAAAATAGTGTAGTAACTGTAAGCAATTCTTTAATTTTTCAATTGAATGAAAATTAACTCAACAGGATTTTGAATTTTCATGATACTCACAATTCCCATATACACAGTAAAGAAGAACTAACCTGGATCCATTGTGCACTTCTTCCTGTCAAAAGTTCTCTCTCCTCTTACTCCTCCTTAATGCTTTCTTGATGATATAGAAGTTCCAAGGATAGTTTCTCTGTCAAAATTACGCTTTCTATATTGTCTTTTCTAAGAACGTTCGTTCTCTCTTTTCCACTTTTCAGAAACGTAACTCTCTATCTTGTTGTAAAAATTTTTCCTCTTTTATGGTATTTTAATTAATCTTAATAAAATACCAAAATGCCCTTTTGGAGTGAGAAGAGAGGTATTAATTTTAATAACTCTAAAATAATCCCAATAACTTTAATACTTTATATTCTAATAATCATCACATTAGAATCATTACATCAAAGTTATACTTTACATTACATGAACCAATGTTAATTATTAATATAATTTAACATTCTCCCACTTGGTTCATGTGATGACTTGAAGATCTAAAAATAAACTTGAAGTGCGCACCATTCATTAGAATTATCAAGTCATCATCCTTATATGAATTGAAATGATCGGATCATGGCGGGCAAAAGTCACGATCGACAAGATTTCTTCCATGTACCACATAATCAAAACAACTCAACTTATCTTTAATCAATCTTATAACTTTCATATCTCTAAAAGAGATCTATCATGTCACCAAAATCAATAATACATGTATATAACTTAATGTGGATAACAAATATAATAAAGAGAAACATAACTTTAATTGAATTCACAAGTGTCATGACAGTACAAGCATATAACTATACATAACCATACAGATAAATAGCATCATCATGTTAATATTGACTTATCCATAATGCCCATACTTTCAACATGGCCAATAAAAGTTTTGGGCGGTAGTCCTTTAGTTAACGGATCTGCTATCATCAAATCCGTACCAATATGCTCAATCAACACTCTATGTTTCTGCACTTCTTCTTTGACCGACAAGTATTTCAAATCCATGTGTTTAGCACCCTTTGAGTACTTGTCATTTTTAGAGAAGAAGACGGCTGCGGAATTATCACAATAAATCCTTATCGGCCTAGCTATACTGTCAATAATGCCAAGCCTCGATACAAAGTTTCGCAACCACAAAGCATGAACCGTGGCCTCAAAGCATGCCACGAATTCAGCCTCCATGGTGGAAGTAGCAATGACTGATTGTTTTGCACTTTTCCAAGAAATTGCTCCTCCAGCCAAAAGATAGACATACCCAAATGTGGATTTTCTTGAATCCACACACCCAGCATAGTCTGAATCCGAATAGCCAATCATTTCGAGATGATCTGACTTTCTATAAGTGAGCATGTAATCTTTGGTACCTTGTAAGTACCTAAGAACTTTCTTCGCAGCTTTCCAGTGATCCATTCCGGGATTACTTTGATATCGGCCTAACATTCCAACAGCAAAACTGATATCTGGCCGAGTACAGGTTTGAGCATACATCAAACTCCCAACCACTGACGCATAAGGAATGGACTCCATGGCCTTTCGTTCCAAATCATTCTTGGGACATTGCATTTGACTAAACTTGTCCCCTTTTTGAATTGGAACTATTCCAGGAGAACATTTTTCCATTCTGAATCTCTCTAACACTTTGTTAATATATCCTTTTTGAGACAAACTTAACAATCCTTGTGATCTATCACGGAATATTTCTATTCCTATCACATAAGATGCCTCATTCATATCTTTCATTTCAAAGTTGTTAGAGAGAAACTTCTTTACATCATGTAACATACCAATATCATTAGCAGCAAGAAGAATATCATCAACATATAGGACCAAAATAACAAACTTACTCCCACTGACCTTTATGTATATACACCGATCAACAGTGTTCTCTACAAAACCATACGAAGTTATGGTATCATTAAATTTTAGATACCATTGTCGGGAAGCTTGTTTTAGTCCATATATTGATTTCTTTAATTTACACACCAGATTTTCTTTTCCTGTTATGGTGAAACCTTCTGGTTGGTCCATATAAACTTCCTCTTCTAAGTCACCATTCAGAAAGGCAGTTTTTACATCCATTTGGTGAAGCTCTAAATCATAATGAGCCACCAAAGCCAAAACAATTCTCAAAGAGTCCTTCTTAGAAACAGGAGAGAAGGTCTCTTTGTAGTCAATGCCATCCTTTTGAGTGAAACCTTTGGCGACTAATCTAGCTTTATACCTTTCAATATTGCCTTTTGAGTCATGTTTAGTCTTAAAGACCCATTTACACCGACTCTTTTTGAACCTTTAGGCAATTCAACTAGATCCCATACTTTATTGTCGTCCATTGATTTCAATTCTTCTTTCATAGCATTCAACCAATTCTCTGAATTGTTACTTTCCATGGCTTGTCTGAAAGAGACTGGATCCTCATCAATGCTTAAGTCACATTCATGTTCAACAGAGTAAACCACATAATCATTCGAAATAGCAGGTCTTTTCTGCCTTACAGACCTTCTTAATGTTGCTTCTTGTGGTTCCTCTATCAATTGCTCATTTATGAGTTGCTCATTTGTGACTTGCTCATTGTCAACTGACTCAACATTTATATGTTCATTTTGTGGGATTGGAACATTAACTTGTTGTCTCTGCTTGTTGTGTGACTGTGATACAACAAGAGGGATAACAACTTCAGAAGAGACATTAAGTGTAGAAACACTATTAGTATGCTCTTGAATGTCCACTATTCGTGATTCCTCACTCCCACTAAATTGACCATTTTCAATGAACTGAGCATTTCCAGACTCAACTATTCTTGTACTATGGTTAGGGCAATAAAATCTATATCCCTTTGACTTTTCAGGATAACCGATGAAATAACCACTAATGGTTCTTGCATCAAGCTTCTTTTCATGTGGATTATATAACCTTACTTCTGTTGGACATCCCCAAACATGAAGATGTCTTAAACTGGGTTTCCTTCCAGTTCATAGTTCATAAGGAGTTTTAGAAACTGCTTTGCTAGGAACCCTGTTAACCAGATATACAGCAGTCTTTAATGAATACATCCACAAAGATAAAGGGATATTACTATGACTTAACATACTTCTAACCATATCCATAAGAGTACGATTCCGCCTTTCTGCTACACCATTTTGTTGTGGTGTACCGGGCATTGTATACTGTGCACAAATACCCCGACTTTCAAGATACTTTGCAAATGGACCTGGACATTGTCCACTCTCATCAGTTTTTCCATAATATTCACCACCTCTATCAGATGTCACCACTTTTACTTTTCTATCTAATTGCCTTTCCACCTCATTTATGAACACCTCAAGAGCGTTCACTGATTGAGATTTTTCATGCAATAAATATATATAACAATAACGTGAGAAATCATCAATAAAGGAGATAAAATATTTTTCACCATTCCAAGATTTAGTGTCAAAAGGACCACAAATATCAGTGTGTATTAACTCAAGAAGTTGACTGCTTCTTGTGGCGGGATGCTTTGATATGTGTTTTGTTTGTTTACCCTTAATACAATAAATACATACATCCCAGTCATCAAAATCCAATTGAGGTAAAATTTCATTTTTCACTAACCTCAACATCCTTTCTTTGGATATGTGACCCAATCTTTTATGCCATAAGAAAGCAGAACATTCGTTTCCTGCACTAGAATTTCTATCAACAACATGTTCAACATTAAACAGGGATTCAGAAAAATTAACATCAAGATTTAAACGGTATAAACCATCCAATAATGTACCAGAACCATAATAGTACGAAAGTTTATACAAATGAAAAATACCATTTTCAATCCTAAAGTTAAAACCTAAACAATCCAACTTTGCAACAGAAATCAAATTCCTAGCACAACCAGGAACATAGAGACACTTTTCAAGATTCAGACAATAGCCAGTGTCAAGAATCAATCTGTAAGTCCCAATTCCTTCTATTCGTGCCTTCATTCTGTTCCCCATATATAAATACTTTTCAGTTCCTTTTATGGGCTGGATTGAAAGGAATCCCTGCATAATATTAGAAACATGAGTGGTAGCTCCAGAATCCAACCACCAGGTATTATTAGGTACTTCAATAATATTTGCTTCAAAACTTACAGAAACATAAAAAGTACCTTTCCTTTCGAACCAAGATTTTCTTTTCGGACAATCTTTCTTGAAGTGACCTACTTTCTTGCAAAAGAAACATTTCTGGTCCTTCTGAATACCGCCCTTATTCACTTTCATTGGGGCTTTGTCCTTCTTGTTCTTCTTTCCTGATTTACCTTTACTGAAGCTAGTACCTTCATGAGTTGTGAGATGGACAGAATGATCTCTCATTTTCTTTAATCTCCCTTCCTCTTGAACCAACATGGCTTTAATTTCTTGAAAGTTCCACTTATCCTTAATAGTGTTGTAATTCACTTGGAACTGGCCAAACTCAAGAGGAAGAGAGTTCATGATGAACTGTACTAGAAAGGACTCATTCACCTCCATTCCCATTGACTTCAATCTAGCTGCTATATTAACCATTCCTGTTACATGTTCATGTATGGGCTGTGACCAGTCAAACTTTTTGGTAGTAAGCTCACTCATAAGGGTTCCCACAATAGACTTGTTAGTTATGTGTGATTGTGAGTACTCCTTGATCATTTTCATAAATTCCTTTGCGTTTTCCGTTCTGGGCATGGAAGGCTTTACGTTCTCTGCCATAGACATGCGCATCAAGTTTAATGACAGCCTGTTAGACCTATGCCAAGCCTCATAAAGAGACTTCTCATCATTTGTACTAGTCTCTGTAATGGCCGCGGGCATTTCATCCATCATAATAGCCATGTCCAAGTCTAAAACACCCAGTTGGAACTGGATTTGTTCTGACCAATCGGCATAATTTAGCTCATTAAACTTGATGACGTTGTTGCTCAAACCTGCTAAATTCATGTAAGCTGGAAATAATACACAAGCTCATACATTAATGCTTTGATTAAAATTTAAGGATTCAAACAAATTACTACATCAATCATACATTCAAGTTCACCTTTGGGTGACACTTAAACTGATAGGTAGTCAATAAAGTCATTCATTTAAGTTCATCTTTGGGTGATTCTTAAACTGACAAATTGCATATATACTTTAATAACAATCAATCATACTTAAGTCTATATGTATGCTATCTTTGGATATACAAACATATATTAAGTACATGAAATGTCTCACTTTAATGTCATCAATTATAAACCATGGTTTACCTTTGGGTAATCCATAACATCCTTACATCAATGACTAATTACTTTCCAAAATTCAACTTAATTGAATTTCCTTCTTTCAAATACATATAATTCATAAAACAAAATTATATCAGGCAATAAATACACTTTACAAATTAAAAGCTTTCAAAATTATGAAACTTTTAATTCATATAATAATTTCCATTAAATGCACACTATAATAGTACACCTTTATTATATAATATGCAACAGCAATGAAGTTACACATTGTTTCCTTTTCAAATGCACATTACAATGCTGGAACATTAATCAAAATAAAACCGAAAAAATTATTTCCCTTTGAATTCCCGTTACAGGAATTGTACAACATTAAATTCATGTAGCAATTTCAATCACGTAACATCAAGAATTAAAGTTGCTATGAAAGAAAAAAAAAAAAAACTAAAACCCGCAACAGTGCAACATTTACGTTGATGCGACACTAAAGGCAAAGCTTCCATAATGAACGAAATTCCCATTCCAAGGAATTTAATTTTCTTTCATGCCAACAAATTTAAAATTCCTAAATTTTATAATTCAAAAATTAGGGTTTCAAAATTGGGAATATTACCATTCATGGAGAATCATAAAATTCAGAACCTGACTCTGATACCACTTGTAAGCAATTCTTTAATTTTTCAATTGAATGAAAATTAACTCAACAGGATCTTGAATTTTCATGATACTCACAATTCCCATATACACAGTAAAGAAGAACAAACCTGGATCCATTGTGCACTTCTTCCTGTCAAAAGTTTTCTCTCCTCTTACTCCTCCTTAATGCTTTCTTGATGATATAGAAGTTCCAAGGATAGTTTCTCTATCAAAATTACGCTTTCTATATTGTCTTTTCTAAGAACGTTCGTTCTCTCTTTTCCACTTTTCAGAAACGTAACTCTCTATCTTGTCGTAAAACTTTTTCCTCTTTTATGGTATTTTAATTAATCTTAATAAAATACCAAAATTCCCTTTTGGAGTGAGAAGAGAGGGATTAATTTTAATAACTCTAAAATAATCCCAATAACTTTAATACCTTATATTCTAATAATCATCACATTAGAATCATTACATCAAAGTTATACTTTACATTACATGAACCAATGTTAATTATTAATATAAGTTAACAGTAACATGCCTCATGTAATTGAAATCATAGTCCATAGTCACACAACAGGAGGTAATCTGATAAGGCTAATGGGCTGTGATGAGCAAGAAGTTCATCTTGAATCACTTCCACTGGCTCCTGTTTGGTGGATGAAGAAAGTGAACAGGACTTTAATTGGTATTGTTCTTTGGTTGGCAAGGTGTTACTGAAGCTAAAGAACACAGAAGAGCCAAAAGGAGTAGATGATTCCATCACTATATCTGAACTTGAAGAGCTTTTGCACTTGTGATGACCATAATATGTTGTCTGGTACAATGGAGGATCTTCTTGAATTCTCTGAACCTGTTTGATTGCTGAACAACCCTTGTCATGTTTGTGAGTGCATCTATAGTAGCTTCTGCAATGCACATTTTTGTTCACATTAATTTTATGTTGGATACATATATTAAGAAAAAAAGAGTCTCAGAATACAAAGGATATATATATATATATATATATATAGATATATATATAGACACACATTGGTTGGTTAATTATAACTTGTATAAAACAGAAGGATATATATATATATATATATATACCTGAGGTATTTTGCATTCGTTGTTATCTTTTGTCCATACTTTCTCCACACATAGCCATCTTCCATCAGAATTGAACTGTTGGTCACCCATGTTGGTGCACTTGATCTTATGAAAAAGAAAGTTTCAAATTATGTATGTATCATTTCATCATTAGCTCAACTAGTTAATAATCCAGTAATCTACTTAAATAATGAAATCAATTGCAGTATATATAACAAATAATTCACTGATTGTACAATCATGGTTATGTGGTGTTAAAACCACAGTTGACTTATTCAAAGTGTTTGGTTTGATGAAAACTGTATAAATGATCCCTCTTTGATTGGGAAAATTTCATCTTTACGGTTAAACTCTCAAGTTCAGCATGGTAATAAACAGCATTCTACACTAAAATTCTTACTTTCTCTTGTAGGACCCTCTTGGTTTTTTAGTTTGGAAGAAACCCTTGCAAACCTCATCAGTATGCTGAGGGTTTGGACATTTGCAAAATGAAGGGACATCTTTGACAGTCATAGGAATAGCAACCTCATTAGAGACATCATTATCAGTGTTCAAAAGCAAAAGGGTGTTTGTGAATGAACACAGCACCTTGCGCACAAGATCTTCAATAAAGGGAAGCATTGACCCTTGTACATCTTCATGATGATGTTGATAAGTGTTGGATCTGTGAACACACACTTCAAGTAACTGGTTTCCTATGTCACGCCCTTTGATTAGTTCTTCCATTTCCCTTCTTTCTGTTGAAGGCTGATTCACCATTGCTAGCTGTTTTGGAAGTTCCAACAGATTATTGAAAGACTTGATGAGAAATGAATAGACAATGCCTTTTTATTCAAATAGATCTGTTCAATAAGCAATTTAAAAATTCCTTGTTCTTTGTTAGTATATTGAGGTTGTGAAAGGAATAGTTGATGAGGTAGAGAAAATGTAGAGAAAATGTGGAGATAGTAGAATGTAGAAGTAGTAGTTGGAAAAAGTGTTGGAGTGGTCTTAGTTGTTGTAGATGTTGGCTTCTTGTCTACATACATCAAATGGTAGAGTACATGGGTATTTATAGACCCATGGATTATTCTAGAATATGCTAGCCACAACTTATGTGGAATATTCTAGACTTTTACCTATGTAGAATATTCTTGATTTTTCTTCCTATCTTAGACTTTTCTATAATATTCTAGAACTTGTATTACATTTGAATTCTTCTATCTAAGGTGCTTCTACATTCTTCTAGAATTTGCATTACACTTTAATACTCCTCCTTAATGCAAATTCGGTAACTCCAAGCATAATGCGTAGTAGTTGAAATCTTGGTCGTGGTAATGCCTTCGTAAAGATATCTGCAATTTGGTTTTCTGTTGGGCAGTACTCGAGTCGAATTTGTTTAGTTGTCTCTTCATCTCGAATGAAGTGATATTTAATGGCTATATGTTTTGTTCTTTGATGATGGACTGGATTTTTTGCTATTGCTATTGCCGATTTGTTGTCGCAATAGATAGTAGTCGGCCCATCTTGTGGTTCAACCATTTCTTCAAGTAATCTTCGTAGCCATATTGCTTGACTCATGGTTTCAGCAGCTGCTACATACTCTGCTTCTGCTGTTGATTGTGCCACGGTTGCTTGCTTCTTCGATGCCCAAGATAAAACACCATATCTTAGTGAGAAAGCGTATCCTGACGTACTCTTCATATCGTCCATTGATCCTGCCCAATCACTATCTGTGTAACCAATCATCCTTGAGTTAGTCATAGTTTTGTACCATATGCCAAACTCCTTTGTGCCTTGTAGATATCTTAAAATTCTTTTTCCTACTCCATAATGAATTTGACTTGGCTTTTGCAGGAATCTTGATAGAAGACTTGTAGCATACATAATGTCTGGTCGTGTGGCTGTGAGATAGAGGAGACTTCCAATTAAACTTTTGTATCGTGATGCATCTGCTTCTTGTGCTCCATCATCTTTTTGTAGCTTCTCGTTTACCACCAACGGAGTAGCGACAGGTTTACAACCATTCATCTTGAACTTCTTTAGTAGAGCTTCAATATATTTCTTTTGAGAGATAAATATGCCTTCTTTTTGTTGTTTCACCTCTATACCGAGAAAATAGTTCATCAAGCCAAGGTCGGTCATTTCAAATGTCTTCATCATGTCTTCTTTAAATTCTTTCATCATCTCTATATTGTTTCCTGTATAGACAAGATCATCAACATATAAAGAGACAATGAGATGGTACTGACCTTGTGCCTTAATATATAGTGTTGGCTCACTCTTACTCCTCCCGAATCCTTGATCGATGAAGTATTTATCAATCTTGCTATACCATGCTCGAGGAGCTTGCTTCAGGCCATATAATGCTTTTTTAAGTCTTAGTACTTTGCCTTCATTTCCTTTGTTGATGAAGCCTTGTGGTTGTTCAACATAAATTTCTTCTTCGAGCACTCCATTTAGAAAGGCTGATTTGACATCTAGTTGATAGATGTTCCATCCTTTTTGTGCTGCAAGAGCTATTAAGACTCTAATTGTATCTAAGCGAGCAACTGGAACAAATGTCTCATTGTAGTCTATTCCTGGTTGTTATGAGTAGCCTTTAGCAACTAATCTTGCCTTGTGCTTTTGTATAGTTCCATCAGGATTAAGCTTTGTTTTATATATCCATTTCACTCCTATGACATCTTTTCCATGAGGGCAATTTACGAGTTCCCAAGTGTTATTCTTCTCAATCATTTTAATCTCTTCTTTCATAGCCTTGACCCATACTTCTTGCTTTGATGCTTCTTCATAACAGTTAGGTTCAATCATGGCCATATTGCAAGTTTCATATATGTCTACCAAAGATCTTACTCTTCTTGGACTAGATTCAGGTGAAGAATCTTGTTGTTGTGGAGGTGTCTTCTAGAATAGTGAATCCTTCTTCTATGATGTCCCATAAATCTTGAGAGCGGAATAATGTCTTCATTTTGACACTCCAGAAATCATAATTTTCTCCTGTAAAAGTAGGTACTGAAATTGATGATGTTTGATTGGTAGTTGCCATGAGTTGAGAAAATATTTTTGAGGTAGTACAAAATGGAGTTATAGTTTTGTTTAAGGTAGTTGAAAATTTTATCTACACCTAATAGATGACCGAACGTAGCTCTGATACCACTGTTAGTATATTGAGGTTGTGAAAGGAATAGTTGATGAGGTAGATAAAATATAGAGAAAATGTGGAAATAGTAGTGCTTCTACATTCTTCTAGAATTTGCATTACACTTTAATATTTAATATTCTTCGTAGAAAGACAAATCTTAAAAGGTTGATCAAACACAGCCAAAGAGTTTATTAGTTGAATAGCAATACCAATAAAGAATGTTTTATTTATTTTTGTCCTTTTGACTGGTCCAACAGAGCTGCTAGGGATTATTTCAAGCTGTAAACTTTCACGTTGCATATTATTAGGACAACCTAGATTAGTCAAACAGAATATGTTTTCCATAACATTTTTTTTTTTGGATACATAAGCATCCTTCAAAATTTATAAATGTTTATTAAAAATTTATAGAATGTCAGACATACTACTGCATTTAGTTTACCTTTAAATTACTATATATAAATCTTTAAGATAGAATATTTGTTATTATCATGCTCAATTTAATTAATCAAATATTAGGTATTTGAACGTTGATGCGATTTAGAAAAATAACATTAAACTTATTCATTACAAAATAAATTTAAGTTTTATTCATTATTAATCGAAATCATTTTATATTATTATTCAATTAAAATGATTTTAAATATTTTATATTAAGATAATTATCACAAAAAACAACACTTTTTATCGTGTGTAAGTGTTCTGATATTTCATCTTTGTATGATTATCACCACATTTAAAGTGTGTTTAAGGGAAGAATAATTTATAATGAAATATCATTTATATGAAAGTCTTTACACTCTTGGTATATTTTGATTAAGTTCTTAGAAAGTATCATTTTTTTTCTCCTTTTTTTTTTTGTTTTTTATAATGGTTGGGCAACCTTATTACCTCTCTTTAATTATATTTGTTATTTCTGTTAAAAAAAAACACAAACAAATAGTTGAATAAATGACCATAGTAGCAGGGCAATTCCCTAATTCCATTATCGATATTAGTTGCCAAATGGTGACACTTCCTAATTCCATTATTATTTTAGATACATGGTTGTTAGCCCTTCTGGATGTCTTTTGAAGTTTGATGACCTAGTGCTTTCCTTGAAAAAAAAGAAGAAGCTATTTTTCTTATAATTAGTGGAACATGTAGGGAGTTTTAGTTTCTTTTATAATCACTGATACGAATTACATATTTTTTAATCAAATTCTAAAGTCCAAATAGAAAATTTTTACTTAGAAAAGTGATTTTTTGGAATAGCATATTTTATGTTATTATTCTTAAAAGAAAGACAACTCCTCTTTGTAAATGTATAGGGATTTGCTTTAATTTTATCTATTTATGAATATTAATTCAGTTCATAATTCATATTGTATTTAAGTTCTTTTTTTATGTTTCCATTTATAGAATCTTCAAAATATATTAATCTTGATATATTAAAAAGTTTTTATTGTATTTTAAAATATTAAAATTCGTGTCCATCAATATACTTAGGCATAACCCCACAAAATCCAAAATCAATAAAAACATCCCGAACTTATGTAACTTTCCAAATAATTATTATAAAAAATAATAGTTTTAATGTACATAACAATTTGGATGATGGTTTAATTTGGTAATATTATTGGTACTTTTTAATCAAAATTTCCATTTAACAAAATTACTAGTACAAAAAAGGGTTTTAACATCTGTATTTTTTGGTCTTTAAAGTCTAAAAAAGTATCCACGTCATATTTGAAGACGTTAAATTGATGTTGAACTTATAAAATTTGACGTTAATTGATGTCGGACATAGAGAATATTCAAAGTCGGACATAGAGCAAATTGACGTTGGACCGATGTTGGATATTTTTTATGTTCGACGTCAATTAATATCGAATTTTGCCCGTGTCCGACAATAATAAATTTTTTTGTTTTTTTTAATTAATTATGATTCATTTTTACAACTCTACAAGACTTGGAAAACAGAAAAACAACAAATGCAATCAAGTTTACATCATGAAATATGAAATATGAACTATAAGCAAAACCACAAAAGTTATGACAATAGTAGTATTAACTTGTGATTTTTGATTTTCATAGCTATGATTATTGGTTTTTGTTGGATTTTTTGTTCCATTCCTTAGAACCCCTAGTTCAGCAAAAAAACAACAGGAAACTCTTACTTTGTGTCCTGTGAAGTATAAATATTATTTGGAAAGTGAACTGCCATAGATCTTTAAACGACCATAACATTTGTTTCGGTTGTCTGATTTGTTATTATATATGTATTTGGGTAGAAGAAAATTTTCAATCACGTAGCAGTCCGCGTAGCCAACTGTTCCTTCTAGATTTTGAAAAAAAATGAAATCTTTTCTATTTTTCATCAATTTTTTTTTTGTTTTTTCCAAACTTTGCAAAAATATTTCACATACCTGCTAGACTTAGAATTTTGATATAAAATTTTTTGTGGGGGCTTCTCATGATGATATTTTGGTGCTTTGAACAAATTTTTAATCACTTGAAAGTATAACGTGTAGTGTAGTATGAACAACAAACAAGGGGTATAAATAACAAGTTCAACAATATAACAAACAAGTTCTTGAAAGCAGAACAAGAAGAACACCAAAACAATTGGTCAAAACAAACGGAAATGATACCTAAAGTAGTTAATCAACATACATTTATATAAAATGAAAGAAAGATTACATGTGTGGGTCGCTAAACTTAGTTCCAAAAAAGTGTCCAACAAAGAAGCTAAAATAAAGTAAATGGATTTTTAACCTCCCACTCAAATTTTTTAATTTTTATTGAATTCACTAACATAAGTCTTTGGCTACTTTTAAGTATAATCAGAATTTTATACGTTATCAATAACACAATTATTTATTAGTTAGTTAACTAATTTTTAAATTAATTTGTTAAATTTGCGTATTATTTTTTGAAGTTATACATTTTATTATAGCAAATATATAAGCTTTTAAAGTATTATCGCTATATATGACAAATAATTGTATAATTTACAATGTATTTGGTAATTTTAAAATTTTAAAATTCTAGGCCATTATATGTTAGATGCCTTCCGAAGGTAATTTGTAAAAAGATGGAAACAAATTAATTATAATTTTTTAATATAAATTTCCACTTTTAAGTCTGAATTTTAAGAGATGGTTATATAATATGAAAAAAAGAATAAATATGTGCCACATGGGAGGATTAAGTGAAGACTTATGTAGTTATAAAACAAATAACAATCAAGTTAACAAATAAATAAATTCTGACTTATCGACACTATTTCTAAAAAATTTAGTATTATAAGATAGAAGTAGGTTGGAGAGTGATAAAAAAAAAACTTGTCTTATGTAAATAAATACCCATGTTTGTAAGCACACTTTGTTTCTCTTCTTAAATAAATTGTCAATAAATAATTGTAAAGTGTATTATTTAAAATATATGTGACTTTATTGACAGATGTCACTAATCCTAATGTTCTAGTAAAATAAATTAAAAATTAAAATTGAAGGAGACCTAGAATTCCAGTACACACATGTTGTAGTAGGATGTTGTTGGTCCAAATAAGATTAGAACAAAGAGCCCTGGATATGTTGATTAAGAAACTTATTTTCTACCTTAACAATAACAATATCATCCTCTTCCTTGGTCCAAATAGGATTCATAATATGCAAACTTGTAAGCCACTTCTTAGATCAAGTGTTTACCATTAGGTCAAAAGTTGTAGTTGATAATCAAGACATAATTCTTTTTACTTAAGAGCGTAGCAACAAAATCATCACGATTTTATTGTGACTCAGCCTACTTGGCCTCCATCACAAGATAATTGATGTCGTAAGTAATTATTCCACTACAACATTGTGACTTGGTCCATCTAATCGCATAATTATCTAAGTCCTCTTGGTCAGGGTGGAAAGAAGCTCAATAAAGAGAGAATGAAGTATACAGGTAAAGACATTCCATATGTCATCTTTATTAATTTATTCATTATTGTTGATAAAAAGAGAGAGAATGGTGTGTGTTACCAAACCTACGTATGAAATACAACCTTTGTAAAGTATGTTGTAATGAAAGATTTTGTTAGATATCTCTTGTTTTTGTTTTCTGAGGTGTGAGTGAAAAGTAAGAAAGCTTGGTAAACAATTGTGAAACTGACAAAGCTAGTTGTAACTTAGGTAAACGAGTGGTATAACATTATTAAGTATGACAAGTCATAAGGGGTTAGTGTAAAGAATATTTTGAAATGAAAGGAGATAAAATGGTGGGGTATGAGACGACACTATGTATCGAATTTTGCATGACTAAATAAAAAAGAAGCCAAAATAAGGAGTCAAATTCTTCATTTTCTTCCAAAAGCAATAGTTGATGCTAATTAATAAGTCAAAGGCAACACTAACTAGCTAACAAAATTTGATTTTATTTATGTCTAAAACCATGGATAATGAGTCCTTAGTATCAATTTTTGATAATCAATTTTATGTAACATAGGTTAAATTAACTCAAATTTATACCTAAATTTTAAATAAAAACAATTTAGCATTGTTCAAGCCGATGTTAATGTGTATTATTATTTTAAAAAATCGTTGTTAAATAAATATGTTTTTAGTATTAATTTAATTTTTAGTTTGGTTGAAGCTATAATTACAGTAGTTTAAAACAAAAATTTCTCGTACAACGTTTTTATGTTTAACAAAATAAAATATAAAGAAAAAATAGAAAAAAAAGTTCTATTAAATATAAGATATGTACAGATAAAAGAGATGCACGAATAAAGAAAAACATTTAATTTTTTTAAACTTAATCTTTAAATGAGATGTTTGAAAAGGACAATGGTAAATTTCAAATAATTTATTTTGATCATTGAGAACTCCCTTAGTACTTAACTCTTTTGGGTACTGGATTTTAGATTTAAAATGCAGCCCATACAAACCTAAACATAAGACAAATCATATAGTATATTGAATAACACAATTTTATTTTAATTCAATAATTTAATCCAATATTTTATTACTATTATTTCGTATCTTGTCGTAACCTTTGTCCATATATATGTCACGTTCATGGCAGAAACCAGAGGCATTAGAAATATATTAGGGTTAGGTTAAGGCAAGATCTGCAGCAAAGTGTGATGTTGGTGGCAGTACTCTTCTTCATCTGCACTTGTTTTACCAATAAGTTGGTTTGGAAAAAATCGCGTTTTGAGATAAATGCTTCTGCGGCCATTCTGTGATAGAAAGGTGTTTTGATCTCCATGGCAAAGCTGACCAGTTCCGAGGTTAGGTATTTTTGGTCATGGTTTTCCTTAACCTAGGTGAAATCTATTATTAGTATAATTAATAAAGAATTAGGAGTGTGGAGGAGACAAGTGCAAGAGCTAAAGCCAACTTTTGCTGTGTTTAGTATAATTAATAAAATGTTGTGTTCACAAAAGGACAATTTTAATTTCAACGTAAAAAGAACCAAGAAATCGTTTAGGAATAATATGACTTTGATTTTGTTAATAAATGTGCTAATAAGCTGAAGTCTTGAAGGGAGGATACAATTTTCATTTTTTTTAAGAAGTCATACATTGAATGCATAAGTTTCGTGGAAATATAATACACTGAAGTAACATATGGTTATAACGACTTTTGTCTATTACAAATGCATTGAAGTTTCACCATTGCACCATTTAATATATTATTTATCTAAAATGAAAATGTGAAATGAAATTTGAATAAAAAGATTTATATTAATTTTTAGTAGTTATGGAATAAAATTTTCTATCTCATTGAATCAGACAACTTACTCATTAGGTAAATAACTCAATGTCCACCCAAGTTTATATAAATAAGAGTTTACAAACTTATAATTTATACTCATCGAGATACATGTTCATTTTTATAACATTAATTTATATGATATATCTTACTAACTTAGGTGTTGAATTGTCTTTTGCAATCACATCATCTATCCATGGAGAATGAATATCAAAGAGAAGATAGAAGAAAACTCACTTGATATGTAAAAGATTGAGGAAAACCATGAAGATCATCTTCACAAGATGCATGCAGTTCCGTAAGTATAAAATATATTGAAAAGGGTTAATAGAATTGTCCAAATCTTGTACATATACAAAGAGAACTATAAAAGAAAAAATAGATTATCACCTCATGGTGACCTCCACCTACAAGACCAACTTAAACATGTACTACTCTCAAGAGTTAGATCTCAAGAAGGTGATAAAAGCATATACTTATCAAACCCTCAAAGATTTTTTGATAGTTACATAACAACATAATGAAAGCAGTAGAGTTTGTTGAGAAGAAATGACTAATTATGAGTTAGGATTGAGATTCTCGGAGTTCCTTTTCTCCTCCAAAATTCAGCCTTTACTGTTGTATTTTCACCCACACTCTTTTTTCAAAAAAAGTGATGGACAAATAACTTCACTTGGTTTCTAACTTAATATTTAATTATTACTTAAATAAATTATATATAATTACAAATATATACATTTGAATTATAAAATGGAGCAATGAAATTGATTAAAATTTGTGTGTAATTGATTATCATTATTAAAAGTCTCACATCGACTAGAGATAAGATCAATTTAAAGTATATAAATGTGATATAAACTTCACCTTGCAAACCGGTTTTGTGGAGTTAAATTAAGCTTAAAACAGTTAAATTTGAATTACTTTTGGTAATTGACTACATTACTCCTATAATCGATTATCAAACTTAGGAAAACATTAAAGCGAATTGAAAGTCGTTTACTCCAACATTCCTAATTGAAATCGTGCATCTTAAATTAGACATCGTGTGGCCTGTGGTACTTTTTATGTTTTTTATTCTTTATAGATGGATTTAGAAAACATGATTGTCTTATATGAATACATTTATTGTTGTTGACTAAAAGAATACACTTAATCAACTATTAATCATATTTCTTTTCAATTACATATTCTATAAGAATGCAAATAATTATGTTCTTATAAGACCGAACGTATCTTGTAAAAATGTCTTATCTTCAAGACTTTTTCACATTATCCAGTATCCATCCTTTTAACCTCCTGCTCATGTTACCAAGACGGATATGCTTGCAGAAAATTTTCCAACGATCAAGTTAACACTTGGTCACATAGTCTAGATCAAATTTTGGATAAATGCAAAAATGAAAGTTAAATCATCAATAATGTACTATTTATAGAATTACCTCGTTAACCATAAGTTTTACTTGAATGAAAGCTACTTGTGTCGGTGAAACAAATGCTAAAAGACGAAATAAAAAATAAAGTAATTTTGAATTAAGTCCAATGTTAGCATTTAATAAATTTTAAATAAAAAAATTAGTTAAAATGAGTAGGTCGATCTTAAAAACACTAGTAGAGAAATAGCGTATAACGTCTTACCATAGAAAATCCAACGTTAAAAATGACCGGTAAAAGTTTCATAAATAAAAATCCACTTTAGACGTCAATTCTGGGGAGAGGGAGGGAGTGAGGGCAATGTCTAAATCGGTACACACATCGGTCCCCCTCATTGGACACCAAAATTGTGTGAGAAAGTAAAAAAAAACAATTTTTTATTACACTTAGACGTCTTCCCTACGAAAGTAACCCAAAAGTAACTTTCCCCATGCATTTAGATGTCCAACCCCACCCCCAACGTCTATAGTCCATTTAGACGTCGACTACTCTCTACCCCGGACGCTATATGGTCTGCAGAAAAGTAATCCAAAAGGAACTGTTTCATTGCCCTTAGATGTTCGACCTCACAACTCTGATGTCTATAATCCATTTAGACGTTGGCCCCCCACCCCAGACGCCAAATGGGCGTAACTGCCTTATTTCCAACGGCAAAATTAATTTCTTAAAGGCCTTAGATGAGGGCTAGGAGGGGGGCCAATGTGTAAAGCCAATTAGACGTAGGCTAGACGACGTCTAAAGTCCTACTTTTTCACCCACCCGCGAGCATGACCAATAGTTACACGAAACCACTGTTCATCTTCTTCTTCACGATTCTCTCCTCCGTCGTTGGTATTAAGGTATGGTTTTCTTCCCATTTGCATTGTTTAAAATCATTTTTACTCCGATTACATTACGTTTTGATGAATTATCTTTTATTTGAACTGATTAAAATGCATTTTCATTGGCTTTTGGTGTAGTTCTTGGTGCATTCTTGGGCGGCGATTTTAATACGTTATTGTGCGCATTTTTTAACGGTGGTGCAGCCTGCAAAATGCTTTCCCACTCCTCCATTTCCTTCCATTTCATTTTAACCCGTTAAGAAGGTTAGGTTTTTGGTTGTTATTTTGTGTGTATGCATGTGATTGGGTTTTGGGTATGCTTGTGATTGGGTTGTTAGTTATCGCATATATGAATTTTAGTTTTTAAATATTATTAGTTATCTGGAGATATGATTATTTGATATGTGATTTTGTATGATTAATTAAGTTTCTTCTGTTATTATGATTGTCATGTTAGGTAAATTTTTTAGATTGAATTTTTGAAATATATTATTGATTTAATTTTGAATATATTATAAGTATGAAATCATTGAGTGAAACTTAGTTCCCGTTTGAAATTTAACACAAACGATTAATCTTTTAATCGTTTGTATTAAATTTCAAATTGTCTGATCGAACAGTATTTTTCATAAGTTTTTACAACTTGTACGTTGGAGTTTATGCATAAGTTTGATAAAATTTCGGTTCAGATTATTTGTGTTGTTCTCCTGATGCATATTCGATTGTGGTCATCACTTACCACTCTCATTTCGTGTATTTCAGAGACCAATGCAAAATGCTGCCGAAATCTTATCAAATTTATCATATTAGACATCTTTGCATTTGTCTTAGCAAATTAGGAAAAATAATTTTTCTGAATGGGTAAGGCCTAACCTTGTGAGAGTTAAAAAATTGAGACTGATGAAGTTTGTTAGGAACATAGTATGGATCAAAACATCGCATCAGTCAAGAATATGAAAAAGGGGTTTTAGAGTTCTTACAATATGTTGAACAAAACGTAAACTCTTTGAATGGGACATATTTTTGTCCTTGTGTTCGTTGTCTTAATCAAATACTCCAAGACTTAGGCAATATGCGTGACCATCTATTTATGTTCAGTATAATGAGAACTTATACCACTTGGACTTGGCATGGAGAAGTACTAGACCAACCTACAGCGCCACGTGGAACGAATTATGTGGAAGAATGGTTGAGTGATCATTTAGAGGACATGATATGTGATGTTGGTGAAGACAATTTTGGAAGAGCTAATTTGTATTGTTCTCTTAGAAATGACTCAAAGCAAGAATTGTTTAGTTTAAAAGCAAGAAATGGATGGATCGACAAAAGTTTCACAGAGTTGTTGGAGTTGTTGAAGGACATGCTTCCAAAAAATAACACTTTACCTACGAGGCAAAGAAAATTTTATGTCCAATGGGTTTGGAATATCAAAAGATACATGTTTGTCCTAATGATTGTGTTTTGTACATAAATGAGTTTGCTTAATTAAAGTTTTGTCCAACATATGGTTTGTCACGATTTAAAAAGAAAATTGACAAAAACACTGGTGATGAAGGTAATGATGGTGCACCTGCTAAGTTGATGTGGTATTTGCCTATAATAGACGTCGGTTAGTGCCCTGTCCGACGTCTCTCAGTGCACTGTCCGACATCAACTTCCTTCTAGTGGCATTCTAGTATTTTCTTGCTCAGTGCGAGACAGTGGGCGCTGCGCACACATAGATGTCGAATATGGGGAGATCCGACATCTATTTACGTCTAATGAGTGATCCAACGTCCAATTGATGTCAACTAATATGACGTCGAGGAGAGATAAGACGTCAAAAAACCAAAATAAGATGCGTTAAAAGCCTTTTTTGCAGTGAAAGTTATTCTTTTAATTAAAAATAAGAAATAACTCGAGTTAGGCTAATACGTAAAATTTTGCCAATTTAGTTTAATGAGTCATACACAACCGTTTGACCAAGAAACTACATATAGTCGTTAACAAAAATATATAGCACAAGATAAAACTGTCATGCTCGTAGATAGGTCTAAAAACAAGATAAAACAAATTATATATTCCTGAATTATCCAATCTATAATATTGTTCATCTATTAAATTGGAGTCGTTAATGGATAATTAATTTAACTAATTTGATTTCAATAAAAAAATAGGATTTGAATAATTAATTTAATTAATTTGATTTAAAAAAGAAATATGTGGGTTGGTTAGCCAACTCGGCCCACCATGGGTTCAACTTGTGTGAGCCGGGTCAAAATTAGCTCGAATCAAAATTTTCGTATTTTTTTCCAACCCAACCTGGCTCAAACCCGTGGTGAGCCGGGTTGGCTCACGGGTTTCAACCCATTTTTGACGACACTAGGTCTAGGGATGACATCGGGTCGGGCACGTATAGTGCCTACCCGCAACCCGACCTGTTGGATAAAATGATACCCGTTATCTGTTCCGCTACCCGCTGAATACCCACATAAAAAAACCTGTGAATTTTTTTCAACCTGCGAGTACTTGTTGGATCCCGTTTTCAACCAGCAAATATTTTTAGTTATTATTTTATAAGTTTTTAAATGAAATCCAAATTAAATTGCAAAAAAAAAAAAGTTAAAACTTAAATTTAAATTAATACAAACTAATAGTAAAACATATATCCAAATAAAAGTAATTTTAAAAATAATTGTTCTAAAAATAACACTCCAAGATTTATGTTTCTTCTCTCACATCTTCATTTTGACCACTTAATTCCTAAAACAAATAAATACAAATAAAGTCATTAATCAATGACAAAGTGACACTATTAATAAAATTATATTAAAATATTATAACCAAAACTACTAACATCATCATCAATTATCTTCTCTAGTATTGTATTAAGCTTCATGTTATCCACTTTCAATTTTGAAGAACCTGAAAAAGGAAAATAAATTCATTTGTAATAGCCAATCATTTGAATGAATATAAATATGTAATTTAGTTTGTTTATTTAATTACCTTGTATGTCACTCCATAGCAAATCTTGAACACACATTAATGCCTTTAAAGTGTTTGGGTATAATCTACTCCGATGTGGAGTAAGAAATCGACCATCAGTACTAAAAGAAGACTCAGAAGCAACTCTTGAGATAGGAATGACTAGAAAATCTCTTGCAATCATTTGTAAGATTGGATATTTTAATTCATTAGTCTTCCACCAAATTAAAATGTCAAATTCTTCATCTGAATATGGTAGTGTCGGTTCCTCCAAGTAAAAATCAAGTTCTAACTTATAATTTGATGGTTCATTTTTCTTTATAATGTGCTGTTTTGCAAAATCTTTCCTCCAAGCATCTTTTCTTCCATCAACAATTTGGCCTACATTTATGTTCGGATTTTGACATGAAGAAAGTGACTTCTTACCTTTCATGTACATTTCATACTCGCTTACCAAGTCCTTAAAAAGAATCTTCACCTTTTCAATTTCACAATCAGATTCATTGCCATATAGTTGAGGGAAAAAAATAATCCAACAGATTTTGTACCTGAGATCTAAGACAATACTTATAACCATCACTCCACTGATCACACTCTAATACTTGTTAAACTTTAAAACCATAGATGGAGCCATTTGGTGAATAATAGAATTGGGAGACTTAAGTCATTCCATCAAAGCCAACATAATTTCACATACTTTTGGAAAGAAAATGTTGGCAGTTCAATAAGAGGTACCAGAAAACAAGAGTGTCACATCATAAAATATTTCCAACTTTTGGCAAATTTCATTTGCCATTTGCCAATCATGTGCGCTAGGCAAAACTTTATATTGACTCTTTCGTTGTGATAAACGATCAAATACATCTTTATATTGTATGGCTACTTGAAGCATTAAAAATGTAGAATTCCACCTATTTCTACAATCAACAACTAATTTTCTTCTGAATGGAATACTCAATTAAGCACATGTCTCTATAAATTTCTCTTCTCTTTTAGGTGCAACTATCTAAAAATTGGCACTTTCTCTAACCTTTTCAATGGCAATAACAATTATGGACAAACCATCGTTCATAATCAAATTCAATATATGTGCACAACATCGCATGTGAAACAATTGGCCACCCAAAATAAGAGACCTATTGTCTAAAATGCGATCAATCAGCATCCACATTACATCCTCACTCAACTGCAAATATACAATACCACCATTGTTCTTGTTCTGGTTACTCTGGTTCTTGTCCCTATTGTATTACATAATCATCGTCTATTTCTAAATCACTATTAACACCTTTTTCTTCATCTTCTATATTTTATTTTTCTTCCTCTTCCTCACAAGCTTTTTTAATAATCAAATCACTATTATTTTTTTTCAAAAAACTAAACAATAGTGTCGACTAGGCCAATAATATCATTTATATATCTTTTAATAAATATAAAGTGAGCATAGACTATACCAACATTATCTCTAATATAAATTGACATCATAGGAAAATATTAGAGAGAGGTGAACAATGTTTTAAATTTTTTTCGCAAAGTAGCGTCTAATGGATTCTCAAATGATAGATGATTTAAATAGGATGTTTAGACTCTGGTTTCTATGAAAGGGAAAAACTTTTAAGAAGCAAAGCAATAAAGTATAAATTTTATACTAGTTCACTCAACTTTAGCTAAGTCCAATTCTCCCTTAAAAACTCTTAAGGGATTCCACCAATCTTCAAGAAAAGTACACAAGTTTTACCTCTTTAAGTTTACAATGAGTATTAGCACCACTCCTGTTTCACCTACTTAACACGACTAGTCAGATTTTAACCTATTATACTGGTTCTTTCAACATGAGCTACGTGTAATTCTTCCTTAAGAACTCTTAGGGGGTTCCACTGATCTTCAAGAAGATTACACGAGCTTTACCTCTTTAGGTTTATAATAAGTATTAACACCACTCTTGGATCACTTAGTCAATACGACGACTCTTGGTATATAAGTATTCTAACCATTTTTGGTATACAAGTATTCTAATCACTTTGGTCTCAACCCTAGACAATTGTCTAGACTGTTTACCTCAACTAAGCTAAACACCAAGTGTTTTAATTCTCTTCAGAATATATAACACAATAAGTGTTATGAGCAAATGCAGATGGATAACTGTTAAAGAGAGGATAAAAGAATACAAGTTTCTAAGGTTCTTTCTCTTGGAAAACTTTGCTTTAGACGGTATATGAATAAAGTAACATCAAGCTTGTGTGAGTGTTCAAAAGTTCTCTATATTATCCTTCTTGTCTTCTCTTCAGGATTCTGTGTATTTATAGCTTTTATTGAGAAGTTTCTGTTAGATAGAGAGGTTGACTTCGTGTAGAGACGATAGCCTTTAATTGAGAAGTCAAACTCAGGTCTACTTTGGAGAGATATAGTGCTTTGTCATAGCTTTTATCAAAACATAGCTTGTACGATGTGTCAAAGCAGAACTCTTCAAGGGCAACATTCCCAGAATGTTCTTCATATCTCTCAACATCTTTTTCTTTGGGTGGAGTGATTCTCATCAAGTCTTTGTACTTTTGTGATCCTAAATAAATGCCACGAACAAGGTATACAAGTATCGAAACACTTTATTGTATATACATTAAATATTTTGAATATTGATAAGCCTTAGACTGTATTGCGTGTTCAAAACATTTAATCATTTGTCAACTTATTAATAAATACATCATTTGACAAAACAATAAACATATGATTATCAGACTGTGTAAAACATGAGATGCTTTTGTAAAAGTTGTTTGGGATATGCAACATTTAACGAACTTTTGTTAGATGATTCATTTTGTAAGATGCTTACTTGAGTTAACATTGTTGAAGTAAAACATATTTTAAACTTCAGAGAGAAACACTTCTTTTTGTAAGATGCTTGGTTGTCAAATGTTGTCCGTTTAGTCGTTTAGATGTTGTTTATATAATATTGTTTGTAACACGTATAGTCTATTAGATGATTCTTTAAGAAAAAAAACACTTCCTTCTAATAGATGATGTTTGTAAAGATTTGTCTATCAGATAATATAGTCTAAAAAAACGTTATTATAAACTTATTTTGGTCTAGAAAAGATGCTCCAAAATATTTTTTTTCTTAAATGCTTATCTTTAAAACAATATTTCACTCAAAGCAATATTTTGTTTAATACTTTTTATTAAGCTTCAAAACC
The DNA here is from genome assembly GCA_027742785.1 of Vigna reflexopilosa. Taxonomy (NCBI): domain Eukaryota; kingdom Viridiplantae; phylum Streptophyta; class Magnoliopsida; order Fabales; family Fabaceae; genus Vigna; species Vigna reflexopilosa. The sequence goes on from CM050932.1 coordinate 20,071,714, forward strand.
TAAATTACTAAATGGTTTAGTTTCTAAACCATCTTGTCTTAACGTAAATTTTAAAAATTAAATACATAATGTCAACTAAATTAACACTAAGATTAATATTATTTTAATATAAAAATTGTGATAACTCCCATAATAACACAAATAAATATGGTCTCTCGAATCGACAAAAGATGTCATAACTTCTACAATGTTAGTGTCAACTTTTGTTTATTTGAGTGAGTTTTTTAGGGTCACTAGTATAAGTTTTTCATGTAATGGTTATATTAATACTAGAAATTATTATATATATATATATATATATATATATATATTATATTCTTAAACACTTGTTTTCAAAGTATAGTGATATACTAATTTCTTAACTACTAAAACCGGTCAATAAAACAAGGAGATTTAATTCAAAAACACTTAATATAAAAAACTTTTGAAAATAAAATTCATGTCTAATTCTATATTAGTTTATATAGTAAGATTTATATTTTGTTTTTTACATAATTTACCTATATATTTAGAATGAGATTTTCCCGAAAAGAAGAATATTCAAAAAGTTCAAAAATCTAATTATCAATCCTAACAAAGAAGACTTAAGTAAATTTAAGGTATAATCAATAAAGTAAAACATGTTATGTAATATAAACTTTATTAATTTGACGATTGTAGAAAGGAATATCGAAACAAGCTAGGCATCAAAATGCAAATTGTTCCCATTAACTAATGGAACCGATTCTGCAGATGATAGCATAGTACCATGTCTCGAATAATTGAAATCAGACTCATACTCACATAACAGGTGGTAATCTGATGAGTGTAACTGCTTGTGGACAACATGATCATCATCTGGAATCACTTCCAGAGGCTCCTGTTTCGCTGATGAAAAAACTGAAGATGAATGTAATTGGTATTGTTCCTTGGTTTGGAAAGGGTTACTGAAGCTAAAAAACATGGGAGACTCAGAAGAAGAAGCTGTTTCAAACATTATCTCTGTACTTAAAGAACCTTTGCAATTGTGTTGGCCGTAATATGTTGTCCTGTACAATGGTGGTTCCTCTTGAATTCTCTGAACCTGTTTGATTGCTGGACAACCCTCATCATATTTGTGAGTGCATCTATAGTAGTTCCTGCATACGGAAATATCCATTTGAATTGTTTGAATCACATTAAATACACCATTATAAGGAAAAAAAAAATTTACTTATAATTTGAATGAAATAAAAAAAATACATACCTTAGGTATTTTGCATTCATTGTTATCTTTTGTCCATACTTTCTCCACTCATAGCCATCTTCCATAAGAATTGAGTTGTTTGTCTCCCATGTTGGTGCACTTGATCTAATGAAGATGAAAAATTCAAAATTATACAACTTATTCAATTGTTTTTGCTCAACTAATTGGTTAAACTAGTAAATTACTTATGAAATTAAATCAATGAAAATATATCACAGTTAATCCAGTGACTGAAATCATGTTGTTCAATCTGGCTGTGCTAGTAAACAAACTGTTAAAGCTGCAGCAAAATTAAGTGACTAATTTGCGTCTGTTGATTAATCATAGGGGGTTTAATAGAACAAGTCTTTGCCTATAAGTATCAAGAGAATATTTTCAGTTAAGAACAATATATATATATGCTGCTATAAATAACACATATTTTAAAGGGATCGGAAAAGCTTTTGGAATTTATTTGCAAAATTAACCCACGTGCAGACGACCAGATTAGAATAATTGAAAGCTTAGAGACAAAGATATCTCTATAAAAAATAAAGCGACAAAATGAATGAAACTAATAAAAAAATGGAACAATAATAAAAAATATCCATAATTATGGGATGACAATGAAGTATGATCTATCATTTCAGAGGGGGAAATACACATCACTGTGTTTCTGCGTCATGGATTGAAATTAGGGGAAAATACACATCACTGTCTTTCTGCATCATGGATTGAAATTAGGCTAGTATTATTTTCACACTCAACAATTTTTTTCTCACACTTTACATTCACTATTTTACTCTTGAATCTTTTATTCTTTATAAATATAAAAGTTAATTTGTTTAAGGACTAAAATACTTCTAAAAATAGGTTGTCAACTGGTGCATTTTCCTTGGAATTAATATTGTCAAATAACCAAAGGATTGAGATATGATAATCAAGAAGAAGTTCACAAATAATAATCTGATATTTAGCAGGCAAAGGAAAGACTTATAATTCTTACTTTCTCTTGTAGCACCCTCTTCGTTTTCTGGGATGGAAGAAGCTCTTGCAAGGCTCATCCTTGATGTGGTCAGGGTTTTGGAACTGGGCATCTTTGGTAAGGATAGGAATAACAGCGTGGTTGGAGGAATAACAATGATCGGTGTTCAAAAGCAAGAGGGTGTTTGTGAAAGAACACAGCACCTTGCGCACGAGATCTTCAGCAAATGGAAGCATTGACCTTTCAAGATCTGCATGATGACGAGTGTTGGATTTATGAACAAGTACTTCAAGTAGCTGATTTGCTATGTCACGCCCCTTGATCAGTTCTTCTTCTATTGCCTTTCTTCCATTTGAGGGAAGATTCTCCATTTCTGTGATGGAAGGGTGAAGAGATTGCAGACCTGATGAAAATAGAAGAGAAATGGTGTCGTTTATTCAAATAGATCTGACCCAAATAAGTAGCAATTTTAAAAGTCCGTGTTCTTAAGAGTAGAGACAATGATTTCTTAATGGAAAATGTTGGCTCACTATTCAAAGAGTTAATTACTACCGTAGAATATTAATTTTCCAGGCTGGGCAGGTTTCATTTTTATTTATTTATTAATGGGTGAAGGAGTAGTTAGGGTTTACTTCAAGCTGTAAACTTGGCCATTGCAAATTAATAGATTAGAAAGGTAATTAGGAAACTGCCACAATTGCAGATTAGTCAACTGTAGCGCTTTATATACAACCTATGATCCAAGCTTTTAAGAATTTGAGACAAGCAGACTGCAACAGAGTACAAAAATTTCCAACGAAACCTTGGACGGAACAAACTGCTTGTGAAAATCTGAGCAACAAGGAAATGCTCGACTTAATAAGAAAACATCATTTACTCAACGAAACCAAGTTTACTGCTACAGTTCAGCTGGTTGGAACTGTTCACGCTAAGTCCTCATTCAAAATTTTCAAAATTTTAAAGGCTTTTTAATGTTATGACTAAAAATGACAACAACATCATCAACCATGTTAACTAAAAATGAGTAAGGGCTTTCTAATGTTATAACTCAAAATCAAAATTCTAGATAAGTAAAGTAAAAACACAGGACATAACATAAATTGTGATTAGTATGTTTTAAAATAATTTATGAATTTATAAATAACTATGTACTCTACCATTTGATGAAAGATAACATCTATCACAATTAAGAAAATTACAAAATACATTTCTTTCAACAACTACCTTAACATTCTATTATCTCTAATTTTTTCTATTCCATCAACTATTTCCTCTAACAGAAAAACATTTTTCTTTTATCACATAATTATATTAAGTAGAGAGTATTTGGGATACTCAAACCCATCTACAAATAGATATATACAAAACACAACAAAAAGGGGATTCTATGTCTAATACTCCTCAAACTTGAATCTGCTTCCATCTTAAGCCTTCTCTGTTCATTAAACACAGCCTGCACATTTTATCATTTGATCTATAGATACATGAGTATACTGAACCAGTTACAAGATTTTAAGAACAGATACCTGTAATACCAGACACAAAATCCAGTACACCAATTGATATCAATCTTAATGTCTTCATAAACCTGCTACGGTTAGAATGTGACACAAAAACATTTAACTTTCTAATAAAAGTTTAGAATACTAGACCTATAAACAATGTGATGCTTATGTGAGAACAAGTGATCTAACGAGACTATCTGAAAAACGTTAAAATACATTATTGATACAATCTTATAAATTAGATCAGGTCTATAACTAAATATTATAAAATTGATTTATATATAAGTTCCAAACTTTCTATTTATAAACTATTTTCTAATTATTACAACTAATTTAAATTGTTTAGAATATTCTCTTATGAATACTTATTGAAGGAAAAATAAATAAATGTAAAAGCTAAAATTAGCTTATGCAAATTAAAAGTGAAAATTTAAAAAAAGTTATATAAATTTGTTTCCACGATTAGTTTTAGTTGTTTAGATGTTTTTTTTTTCTTATTTTTCTCCTCACATTTTTTTTTAAATATTTATGAACATGTACTTACGTAGTGGACATCCCCACATCATGTTGCAATGGGATTTCTACTCCATAATCTGACTTATCAGCATAAACTTCCCCCATATAACTGTGACATACCAAATCATGTGTGCTAACTTCTCACGTTCAATACCACACCAATCAGTGGCAGAAGCTGCATTTGAATTCAAGGTGTTAAGATAAAAAAGTGTCCCACTACAAGAAATTTTAAAAGAAGTTAATTACAGATTTTGGAGGTGATAATAATAATTAACCAATGTCCAAATATCTCAACTTAGCACCCTGGCAATACCCTAGTTCCATTTGGTGGCACTTGTGGAAGCTGAATAACTTCTTTTCTCTATATAATTTAGTAATTAATTCGCTGTTTTATTATATACCTAGTTGGTAGTCAGCCTTTCTGGAATATGGCCAACCAATTGCCTTCTGATTGGTCAATTTGTTGAATATTAATGCTCCATTGGAAAATAATGGTGATTATCTTTTATAAGTGGACCATGTAGGCAAGTTTTATTTAAAAATAGGAATTAAGTCGTCCCCACTATATACAATTAAGTTATTATTTTAAATATAAGATAAAAGATACCTTTAAGTAGAAAGATTATTTTTATTGTCTAACAATTAAAAATGACTTTTTATTTAATTTTAAAATGATTAATTTAATTTTTATTCACTAATATAATTTCAAATTTAATGTAGTTAACCAACCAAGGCATGAATGAGTACCGTCCATTTTGGTTGGAAATATATAAGAGACTTGTTAAGATTCTATTAAAAAGGTAGATGAGGGTACTTTCAAAGTTATTGAGCAAACAAAATCCACTTGGTATGTGGATAGTGTATGAAAATGGAATAGATGGGTTAGAGGATGTGAACTACTCTACACATGTGTAAGCTCTTTTCATAAAGAACATGGAGCAAGAAACATATATCAAATCTAGTATCCGTACACATGTTCCAAAATCGTGATAAGATATGGCATGTTCACGTACTCTGTCCCTCCTTGAAGCTATTTGAAGCCTATGGTTGTTTGGTATGACTCGTCCAATTCCATGCCTTTATCTACACAAATGTGAAAACCTACTCTGCAACTACCCTATGCTTCTTGAAAATAATATATTCTTTTGAATCCTTATGTCCCAGTTTACTACAATTCATATTCATCTCCAAATCTTGTTATAGTTGTTATTAAGATTCTATAACTCAAATTGATAAAGCTCAATTCACTAATCCAGTAAAGAGAAAAGACACCAGTTGATTTTGCTTATATGTATCGATTGATTTTGCTTATATGTATCGATTCTGTAATCGAGACATATACAGACGAGGTAAAAAGAGGGAGACTTTATGCCTCGGTTACGAACCGATTTAAAACAAAAAGAATTATGCCTCGGTTTTTAAATAACCGAGGCAGTGGCGTGTTTTTTTTTTTCAGACTTTAGTTCGTACTGATTTTTGTCATTTTCATTTGACCCCTCAGTGTTTTCTTCTTCCGGCAAAGGCACCCTCCAAACAGGCTATGCAGAAGTTGTGACCATCCTCGTCCTTGCTGGGAAATCCAATCTCCACCGTTGACGAAAAGGTGAAAACGGCGCTCGAAGGCAGCGTTGCGGTAGAGATGTACTCGCTGGACCCCTACGCGAATTTCCGACGCTCCATGGAGGAGACGGTGACGGTGAGTCCTGAGTTGATCAACGTGGCGGTTAATTGGAAAGAGCTTGTTTTCTGCTACCTCGTGCTCAACCCGAAGAGCACGCACAAGTTCATCCTCTGCGCTTTTTTTGATCTTCTTTTAAACCCCATCTTCTTTTCTGCTACCATAAAGTTCCCATCTTTACTAAAGACTTAAAACTTAAAACTTAAAACTTGACCCAAATATTAACCGGTGGCAAACCCAACAAAAAAGATTCACTTACCAAGCCAAGGAGGACCCCGACAGACGACGAAAACTAGAACGGCGAGGCTGCAGCGGGGACGTAGCTAAGGTTGTTTGATGGCAGGGACATTGGTTGGATGGCAACAGTGGCGACTGGAGATCTTGTGTGAGAAAAGGAACGACGAAGGCAATGGCGGAGTGCGACCCTGTAGCGGCAGTGACGACGAACCGGCAACCTTGCAGCGGAGGAGATGACGGAGCACTTGTATGCAGGGAAGGAGCGTTTTCGCTTGCAAGAGAGAAGAATAGTGCACGAGAGAGAAGAACACTGCAGAGTAGGTAAGTTCCTTCGCTGGGTAAAAGTGGACAACACTTATTGCCTTGGGTCTACTAATGGTAACCGAATTATAAAAGTAGTCAAATCAACTTCAGCAGTCTGACTGTCAGTTTTTGACATTACGTACTGCCTCGCCGACTTCAACAGTCTACATGCACCGATGTTGAAGGCAATCTAATGCATCGAGTCTGCTAGTAACCGATGTTGTATAGTAGTTTAAAAAAGTATAGACAGTTTTAGGGGGGAAATCGCCAAAGATTAAGTCTCGACTTGGAATATAACAGATGTAATAGTGAGTTTAAGCTTCATTTTTGGGGCAACCGAGGCGTATAAGTTAGTTAAAATTGCAAAAATGTCACCGCATTTGTATATACTTCGCTTTTATGGGAACCGAGACATATGACCCGCGTTCTTATCCCTATTTTCCACTAGTGATTGTAATAGTATTTTTGTTTATTTACTAATGTAATCTCATTGGGGAGAATTGGAGCAAACACCAACTTTGGAATGTGTGATACAAAATATACATCTTAGGACTATCATTGTAACATGTTATCTACTTCTTCTGTCACTCAGTCATTCACAGGTACCTCATATCATATCTCTCATATGATGCATTATCATCTCTTCGTAAATCATATGTCCTTAATCTTTCACAAGTTAGTGAACCTAAAACCTATAACCAAGCCATCAAACATGATTGTTGGAGAAATGCCATGGATCAAGAAATTGTAGCTTTAGAAAATACCAAAACTTGGGTTTTGACTAATCTACCTTAAGGAAAGCAACTTATCGGATGTAAATGGGTATACAAAATAAAGAGGCATCTTGATGGGCGTAACGATACAAGGCAAGGTTAGTAGCCAAAGACTATACACAACAACAAGGCTTAAATTACTTTGAGACTTTTTCACCTCTTGTCAAACTCACAACAGTAAGATTGGTTTTGGCTTTAGCAGCTTCCAAACATTGGTATTTACATCAACTAGATGTAAATAATGCCTTTTTACATGGGGATCTAGATTAAGAAGTACAAATGTTTCTTCCTCTTGGCTATAAAACAGAAAAACCAAGGCAAGTTTGCAAGTTGTTGAAGTCTTTATATGGACTCAAACATGCCTTTAAACAATGGAATTACAATTTGACAACTACTTTACTTTCTTTAGGATACATACAATCAAAATCAGATTATTCACTTTTTTTCAAAAGTAATTCTACTCATATCACCATCTTACTTGTTTATGTAGATGATATAGTCTTGGCAGGTGATGACATCCAGGAAATCCAAACTATGAAGGCTCTATTGAATGCAAAGTTCAAGATTAAAGACCTAGGCCAACTCAAGTATTTTTTGGACTTATAAATTGCAAGATCTCAATAGGGCATTAATTTGTCACAAAGGAAGTATGCTCTAGAGTTACTAGAAGATGTAAGATTGTTGGGATGTCAACCTGTTGTGCATGCCTATAGAAGACTTCTTGGCAGGTTACTATATCTAACCAACATAAGTCCAGATTTATGTTTCGCTATTAGTACTCTCAGTCAATTTCTTTCCAATCCTTTGGAAGATCACTATGCAGCAGAAAAATAAGGATCCTGAGATATATCAAGAACAATCCAAGACAAGGATTATTCTTTCCCTCTAACATAGAACATGCTCTCAAGGATTTTAGTGATTCTGATTGGGCTATTTGGCCTGACACTAGAAGGTCTGTGACTGGTTTTAATGTGTTCTATGGTGCATCATTAATCAGCTGGAAATCCAAGAAGCAAGGTACTATATCTAGATCATCAACTGAAGCAGAATATAGAGCCTTAGCTTCCACAACATTATCTCTAGTCGATGTGGGACTTCCAACACACCCCTTTCACGCCAAGGTATAGACATCTCGTGCATGAGTAGAAATAGGTGGTCCGATAGCAGCCCGATAACGGGTAGAATAGAAATGCGCAAGAAAGAAATATCGCTAGGATAGGCTCTAACCTAACTCTGATACCATATTAATAAGTGGGCTTTAAGCCTAACTCAACCCCACAAAACTGACTCATAAGGTGAGGTTTGCACCCACTTATATATTATAAATTGGCCTTATCTCTAGTCGATGTGGGACTTCCAACAGTTTTGTCCAAATGGAAGGGTAAACACTTATAATATATAGACATATCTCCTAAAGCTTATTTTTAATGTGTTCCCTCTCTTGGGAACATGGGTTAAATGTGTATGGGAGATAGTTCAGCAGAAACATATTCTTCAACTATTAAATCATCTAAGTTTTAGAAAATGATGTTGAAATACTTGAATATAGAAGGAAGACGAGAATGGTGTATTCTCGATTAATTCTGTCTATAGCATGTTGCAAGGAAACATTGGAAGGGAAGAAGACAATGTATTTAAAATATTATGGAACATTAAGGTAATCTTGAAGACACATTTGTTAGGATGAGGATATTCTTGTATAAGTTGTCAACAAAGGTTAAATTACTTTTAAGGGGGTTCAACGACAAACTATTTTATGCTATATGTGCTTAGCTTACAAGGAGAGTGCATAACACCTCTTCTTTTCATGTAATGTATCTAAAATAGCATGTAACATGTGTGATAGATGGTCAGGAGTGAGTTCAATGCACCATAATCAAGTTAGGAACAATTTTCAACACTTTTATCTTTTTAATCTTAACAGTAAGCATAATATTATAGGGTTTAAATATATATCTTTAGATTAAAAACAATCTAAATGGGTATATAAGGTCAAACACAAAGTTGACGATACTATTCAAAGATACAAGAAATGAGTTGTAGCAAAAGAGTACACACAATTAGAAGGAATATCTTTTTTAGCCATGTTTTCTCCTGTTGATAAGCTCAACACCGTCAAACATCTTTTGTGTCTTGTCACTACCAAACATTGGCTTTTACATAAATTATTTATGTGCAATACCTTTTTACACAATGATTTGATAAATGTTCTTTTATGTTAAATTTATTAAGTATGATATTAACTTATTTTATTCCTTTTAAGAAGTTTAGGACGTTTTTACAATAAAAGAAAAAAAGTAATAACTATATTTCTTTTATTAATGCATCTAAGATTTTAAAACTCTTTTGTATGATTTAGTAAAGAAGAAAAGGTTAGGAGAACAAAGCCAACATAGTCCCTTACTTAGCTCAAATGCTTCCTTCCTTAGCCAGAAATTATTTCACACTAATCCAATCTTTTCTTTACTCAGCTAAACCATAAACCAGAGAGAAACATATCTTGAACATCAAGTATCTTCCAACAAGATTTTTAGGTAGGCAACATGAGAACACATCTTAGCAACATTGTCTAACAAAACCAAGTTTTAACTCAATGAGTCACTTATGGAATACTTTATTTTTTGCTAGAAATATCATATATGAAGGGGGAAGTGATGGAATCCGTTTTGGGAACTAAATGGAGATCCATGAAGGGAGCATCAACTTAAGCTAAGGCTAAGAGATTGGAAGAAGAAGAAGGACTTTCAAGCTTATTCTTGCTTTCCCTTAAGTCTTAGAACACATTTGACCTCTCATAAAAAGCCATGGTAAAAGAAGATGGAAGAAGAAGATGGAGCTTGAAGGATTTTACTCTTGTGGAGAATCACTTACTAGTCTTCTTCTTTTATCTTTGTAAATATGTAAAAATTTCTTTTAGCTTTGTTTTAGAAGCTTATTAGCTTTTAGAGTAAAGTAGTGCACCATAAACCTTGATGTAGGTGAATATGTGCTTAAAATGGGTCATAGGAAGCATTTTGCAGCCTTTGGAACATGCAACATCAAGGAAGGCTCCTAAACATTGAACTTGGATGGTAGTTTGGGGGAAGGCTCCCATTCCTCCCCCCTTGCCATAGGAAGCTTCTAGTTTCTTTCTAGTGCATTAAATACTAGCCTACTCCTTAACCTATAAAAGGAGAGGCAACCTTGTATAATTTTTTAGAACTATTTTAAATGTAAAGTCCTTTTGCCAAAATTACAAGACTTCTCTTCCTTAGTTCTCACTCTAAGAAATGTTTTTCTCTAGACTTCTTCTTACCTTTCTCCTTCATGGTTGGCCTCACCTCCTAGAAGGACATCTACCAAGACCAATCAACACCAACATCTTCATCTCTTCATCTCTATTTGCTTCCGCTACTTTCATTGATCATCATGGAGTCCACCCCTTTGAAGAAGCTTACTCAACTCATCATGGAGATCATCTTATGTTGAAGGAGCCTTCTCAAAGCAACCTCCATCATTTGGTATCAGACCTATGGTCACTATCTTGGAAGTCTTCAAGAGATAAGTGTCTCAAAGTTCTTACCCATTTTTCCTATCCATTTGTGTTCTTGTGAATTCCTTGTTGTTTCATCTTTTCCAAAATGTCTAATATGTTGTTTGAGTCATGAGTATGTGTTGTATGTCTTGAAATATTGATTCAAATTAATTGTTCTTCTTGAATCATCCATGTTGTGTGCCTAGGATTTCCATTTTTTCTATTTGTATGTGTGTAGAGTTTATGGGTTTGTGTCATGGGTTTGGGTCATTTTTTGATTCATTTTCTTTGATTTTATGATCCTATTGTTTTGTACTAAGTCTTGTATATCCATATTTGTCATCACATCTTTGTTGAACTTGAAAGAAAAATTGAAAACATTGAAAACTTCAAACCTACCCATTTTCTGAAATCTGGTGCAAAGAGCTGTCTGGACTCAATTTTAAAAAACTAACTGCAACCAGACCAGAGGTCCAAATGTTACGTTTTATATGTCAAATGAAATATATTGGAGTCTATTTTCTAGGAAAAAAATCCTCATCTCATTTAGAGTTATGTAGAAAACGTTATGGGTAAAACATTGAGCAAAGGTCAGAGTTGTCCAGTTCCAGCGTGAAATTTTGGATTTTTGTGTTTTGGGTTTTTCTGGGTTTTCTTTGAGCTTTGTGAGTGTATTCATACTTGTTTTTAGTTCCTAAACAAGTTCTTAGTATTAGGTTTCCATTGAATCATTTTTTTAGTTGTCAAAAGATCATTTGATTCCTTAGGATTTCCTTCATACACATTTGAATTAGCGTTGTTTTTTAATATGAGTTATGCAAAGATTATGATGTTTGTTGTGTTCTGGAAAATTAAGTTATAAAAACAAAAGATCCCTCAATCAAAAACAAAAGAAAAGAAGAAAAAATAAGGGACAAAAGAAGTGAAAAAAAAATTGCCAAAAAGAAAAGGACACAATAACAACAAGAAAATCAATTTTGGACTTGAATTTTAAGTGTTGTTTGCATTTTTCCAGCAAGTGTTTTGCCTTGGCTAATCTGGTTATTCTTGTATTCTTAGTTTTATTTTGGTATTATTCATCTATTCTAGCACCTTTCTTTAGGAATTCCATTTGAGTGCCTTCCTATTTGACTTGCCTTAATTTTTTTGCTTGTCATTCTTGGCTTTCCTTGAAGTATTGTCTCCTTTTACTCCCTTTGAGTTTATATTTTCAAATTGTGCTTTTATTGCTTTTATTTTTGGCCTCTTTGGTGTTGGAAAAACAGATTTGGTTGGTGGTTCTTTTTGGAGATTGACTAACCTTGAAGGTAGAATTTTTGAAGGCTAAAAGGAAGGCTAAAAGAAGCATTTCTCCTTGGACTTTGGAGGGAGATAACTACATTGTTCTGGAGTGAATCAAGAGAGGACAAACACTTGAAAGAAGCAAGGAATTAGGGGCTGTTTTTGCACTTTTATTGGCTATTAATTTTGTATCACGGAACCTTTGTGTTCTTGTAATTTTTTTAGTTGATTTCATTTTCTATTTGCTTGGTGTCTTGGGAAAATGTCTTTGGTACAATCCCATCTCCATTGCTAAAATTGTATAATAGTTTAGTTTCCACTCTTAGAAGTGAAGGTGTGTCAAGTGGCTCTTAAGTGTCATTTGCATCTTCACATATGACCGTTAGTTTACTTGTTTACGAAACATTCAATTCTTTCTACTTTCCTTTTATACATTGTCTTGTTTATCTTTTAAGTCTCTGTGGTACTTAGATTGTTTGAAAGCATCTTATATAAACCTTTCTTTGGTTTTAGGAGCATTCTTTGCATTTGCATTTAAAAAAAAAGTTTTGGAAGATTTCTTCTTAGAAGCATAGGTAAGGCTAACTCAAGGACACTCTATCTAGGAAAGACTTGATTTCTAAGCTTGTCCATTGTGACTCACCTCTATTTCCTGGGAGCTACTTGAAAGATCCTTACTCTATTGTTTCTCTTTTGAAAACATTCATCAAACACAAAAACTTTAATTGTGAAAACCTTTCTCTCTCATAGTTGTAAAGTGTTTTGAAAACCTTTGTGAAAATATTTTTAACTTTACAACATGAGTGATCATTCTCATTCAAGTGTTCATGGGAGTGTTAGAGATAGTCAAGAGGGCATACATTGGAGGAATGAACTTACACAAAAGGTGAGCAAGTTAGAAAGTATGTTTACTGAGTTTATGATGGAAAAAAAGAGAGAAAAGAAACAAGTTGAGTCATCCAATAGAAGAAGGTACACTATAGAAACATTCACCTCTCATGGTAGAAATGAGCTTCAAAATAGTAACCACAATGAAAACTTCTACCATTCTAGTTTGGATGATAGGTTTTGGGATCATGACCATTTCTATTATAAGTATACTAAGAATGAGTTGCGTTTAAGAGCTGAGAATGACATTCCACATTTTGGTAGAGAAGTTGATCCGATGTCATACTTAGCTTGGGAAGAAAAGATTGAAAAACTTCAACCATTCATCATTAAGTGTAGTAAGTTTCACATAGTTTCGTTGTGTTCTTCTAGATTTGAGAAGCATGCATATGATTGGTGGTATCAAAGGCAAAACGATGTTAAAAGTGGTATCAAATCACCAATTAGAGATTGGACTGATCTAAAAGCTTGTATGAGAAGAAAATTTGTTCCACCTTCTTTCAAGAGAAATCAAGAGCTTAAACATGAAAAGAGAGAACTCATGGAGAAAGATAGAGAATCTATTAGAGGTGAAAAAGAGTTCTTTCTTAAAGAGAAGGAGATTCAAGGGAAACAAGAGAAGCTCTTAAGGGATAAGGAAAGAAGAGAAAGGAAGGAGAGGGAAAAGAAAGAAAAAGAAGAAAATGAGAGAAGAGAAAGGGAGGAAAGAGAAAAGAAAGAGAAAGAAGAAAATGAGAGAAGAAAAAGGGAAGAGAAACAAAAGAAAGAGAAAGAAGAGATTGAGAGGAGAGAAAAAGTGAAGGAAGAAATCCTGCTCAAAGAAGAGCTCCTACTCAAAGATGAAGTATTACTCAAGGCAACTCCTACACTCCCAATCATAATTGATTCAAGAGTTCTAAAGGGAGTTTTCCAAACTTTGAATTCTTATCCTTTCATTAATGATTCTCCTTTCTTGATTTCAACCTTTGCTTTTGAAAGCTTTTACCTCTACTTTCACTCCCCATTATTTTTAACTCCTCAATAACCTTTGAAAATCACTGTTTGAGTTGTTGTTACCTCACAACTTACAAATAACTCAAGGTGAGAAAAAAGATTTTTGTAAATTAGGTCTTGTAACTTTTCAAGAAACTAAAACAAGAGATGTCCAATACTTTAAGTGTTTTGAGAGAAGGTACATTTCTTTTGAATGTCCTCCCAAAAGAACATTACTTTTAAGAAATCAACACACTAGAACTTGGATAATTCTCATTCTTCACCTAGTGCAGAAAAAGTTTTAGATTCTGTAGAAAATATAAATTTTCCTCAAGAAAATCTTTTCAAAAATAAAAGGCCTTATTTCTTTCTTCTTTTGTATATGCTTTTATCACTACAACAACTTTTTGAAATAAAGGCCAACAACCTTCTTAACACAAACTTTTCCAAAAAGAGAACACTTTCTTTCTTTGTTCTTTTGTTTAGGTTTATCCTTTTAATAATACTCTTATTTCTTATTTGTTGTAGGTACACTTTTTTATCCAGGAGGAGATCATTAAACCAAAAGTTGTGCTTCCTCAAATATCTTTCTGATCTGAGGACAGATCGTTTTCAAGAGGGAGGATATGATAGAATCCGTTTTGGGAACTAAATGGATATCCATGAAGGGAGCATCAACTTAAGCTAAGGCTAGGAGATTGGAAGAAGAAGAAGGACTTTCAAGCTTATTATTGCTTTCCCTTAAGCCTTAGAAGACATTTGACCTCTCATAACAAGCCATGGTAAAAGAAGATGGAAGAAGAAGATGGAGATTGAAGAATTTTACTCTTGTGGAGAATCACTTACTAGTCTTCTTCTTTTATCTTTGTAAATATGTAAAAATTTCTTTTAGCTTTGTTTTAGAAGCTTATTAGCTTTTATAGTAAAGTAGTGCACCATAAATCTTGTTGTAGGTGAATATGTGCTTAAAATGGGTCATAGGAAGCCTTTGGAACATGTCAACATCAAGGAAGGCTCCTAAACATTGAAATTGGATGGTAGTTAGGGGGGAAGGCTCTGATTCCTCCCCTCTTGCCCTAGGAAGCTTCTAGTTTCTTTATAGTGCATTAAATGCTAGCCTACTCCTTAACCTATAAAAGGAGAGGCAACCTTGTATAATTTTTTAAAACTATTTTGAATGTAAAGTCCTTTTGCCAAAATTGCAAGACTTTTCTTCCTTAGTTCTCACTCTAAGAAAATTCTTTCTCTAAACTTCTTCTTACCTTTCTCCTTCATGGTTGGTCTCACCTCCTAGAAGGACATCTACCAAGACCAATCAACACTAACATGTTCATCTCTTCATCTCTATTTTCTTCCACTACTTTCATTGATCATCATGGAATCCACCTCTTTGAAGAAGCTTCCTCAACTCATCATGGAGATCATCTTATGTTGAAGGAGCCTCCTCAAAGCAACCTCCATCAGGAAGACAGGAAAAAGGGGAATGAAGTAGACACGAGAAGGCTACATTACTTTTCCACTAGAGACACTAATGACTTCCACCTCCATTTCCCCTTCATCCTTTTGTATAGATTTCATGTTATTCAATTCTAGGAGTAGTTAAATCTTCTTTTGTCTGGGTTAGATGTAGTCACAAAACTTTCTTGTACATTTTGATCTTATTTATATACAATGCTATATTACTCTTCTTATTTGGTGTTTAATGTTATGATCATTGTATATTGTGAGACTTGATCAACCATTAATTAGTTTAAGTTGTAAGAAGTTCGTAAATCCTTTTAAGTTTTTGACCTAAGATAACACAAACAATAAATCATTTGTCTGGAAACAGAGAATGAATTACTAATCATCTTTAAATCCTTGAACTTAATATAAGTTTTATGAATTGAGTTGACAAGGAATTATAATTCAATATATTATACTTAGGGTTTGCTCTAGGAGATTGGAGTATAACTTTTCATGGTAAGGATCGATGGCAATGAAGAATAGGAAAAATTGTATTCATCAGCTTAATTAAACAATAAAGTAAGGTAATGAAGTCTAATCCCAACATATTCATATCATATATTTCTATTTGACGAAATTTCTCATTTCAAAAGTGTCAAAAATATTATAGTGTTTAATTTTAACTTCTTCCAAGTTTTTGTTATTTAATATTACTTTATATTTTATGATTTATTTTATACCTAATAGTATAAAGTGAAAGTAGTCTTTAGTATTACAACAAGTTCTTTTCGATGTGATACTCTTACTTACTTTTAAACTATAGATGACAATGGTGTGCTTGTCAGAAATTCAACAAGTTTTATGCCAAAGAATGAAAATAAATAAGATCATAGATGTTACAAGTGATCTAACAAAACCAGAAAACCACTAGAATACTTGAAGGATTATCATAATCAAGTCAACAATTCTTTAAATACCGAGAAAAATTTGTTTCAAAACAAAAAAAAAAGGCTTATACAGAGGTTTCTTCTATTTTATCATAGAAATCCTTATGCAAAACTAGAATGGATTAATTCTATAGAAAAAGGATATTAAACCCTACAAGATAGCAAAACCTAGTATTTTCCTTCTCTAGAGGATGTCACTCCCATTATCAATAGTTTGTAGGGTATAAAATTACTAGATTCACCTCATAGTAGTTTTAAGACAATTCCTAATTATTTTACATTTATGGAAGCTCATTTTGCTAAGGAATTGAAATTAACTTGCTAAATTGGCTAATATGATTGATGAGATGGAAAATTCAAATAATAAAGGGAATCATGAGCTGGTTCAAACTATAAGCAAACCCAATAATAGTGACCGAGGAAAATTAATCCTAAACCTTTCGAAGCAAAGACTTTCAAATAACACTAATGAGTTTTAGAGGCCTTTTTTGGAATGTGATAGGTTTGACTTATGATAAATCTCTTAATATGTTGTTTATTCTTGGCATATGGAATTTAAAGCTTGGAACGTTTTTCGTGAAGGAAATCACAAGGAATAATATAAGTGGTTTTCATCCATTTATTTATTAAGTTTTTTTTTTCATAATAGGTATTATTTATCTATGGGTGCAATGTAATTTTATCACGAGTTTGGTTTGGTCATCCCATGTTTTTATTTTCTTTATTTTGACATTTACTTTTATGTTTTATTTTTTATTTTTTATTTTGTTAATAAAATCTTCATATAATGATAGTGATGTTGAACATGATCTTTTTTGGAGTAATGTTATTTGTATGGGTTTTAGTTGTTGGATTAATGATGTTTGAAGGTTCCTTGTAATTGTTACTAGGTAAGAAAACATGACTTGTTTTGATAAGTCTCTTAATATGTTGTTAGTTCTTGGCATATGGATATTAAAGTTTGGAATGTTTTTCGTGAAGTAGCTAAAACCTCAGTAGTTAATGTTAGAACTGATATGTCATATATAGTAGTAGGAACTCCTCAAAAGAATGGTTTAGCAAAGAGATTGAATAAGACCATTCTATAATGAATGGGAGGTATGTTGTTGAGCACCTGAGTTCCAAAGTTGTTTTAGGTTGAAGTTGCTCCTAATGTTGCCTAGTTAATCAACAAATGTCCCTTTACAACATTGGAGATGAAGACTTCGAGGAAATCTGGTTTGGTTAGCTCTCAAACCTTAATCATTTGAGAATCTTTGTTGTATTGCTTATGATCACATAAGTCAAGGAAAACTGGATGAACATGTAGTTAAGTACATGTTCTTTGGCTATCCAAAAGTTGTTAAAGGATCTAGTGTATTGTGTCTTAAGCTAGGATTAAGAAGTGTATCAGACATAGGCACTATCTTGAAGGAGAAGAAAATGGCTTATTAGCCAAAAATCTCAAAACGTTAGCCTATGAGTAGTTGTGGTGGTGATAAGGCAAAGATTAAGGTGGATTTGACACTATAGAAGTGTATGTTGACATTGTGTTGAAGATAAATGAGCTTATGGTTACTTACTTGCTAGAGATAGAACAAGAAGAATGATAAAAGCTCTAGAAAAGGTATAAATAATGTGCAGAACTAATTGTGTACTTCTTAGTGGCTTCTAGTTAGGTGTTAAATGATGAATCTTTTAGTGTATCCTCTACACTAGCACGTAAGAAGAAGACTCAATGGTTATATCGTATGAATAATCAATGTTTATAGTCTTGACACAATGAAGTCACTTTATTTGAAAAACACGTGGACTCTTCTTTGTACATTTGTGGGTTCTAGGGTGGTCAATTGTAAATGGATTTTCAAAAGCAAGGATGGACATCTAGAAACTGGTTAATGTAAATTAAAGGCTAGATTGGTGAGTAAAGGCTTTACTCAAAATAAGAGAAGGAATTGATTATAGTGATGTATTTTCTCCAACAAGCAAAGATCAATAAGGATATTGTTAACCATGGTTGTTGAGATTAACCTTGAGTTAAAGATATTAAGACGACTTTGATTGAAATATTTTGGGCATTGATATCATGAGACAATGTGATTAGATGTGTTTGTCTCGAGAGACCTGCCTCTAAAATGTTCTTGATGAGTTTGGAATGTCAAACTTGAAACCTATGTCCATACCACTTGTCACTACAAGTTGAGTGATGAGAAATCTCCTATAAAACTGTGGAAAAACATAGATAAATGGATGGTATTCCACATGCAAATAATATTATTGGTTCTGTTATGTATGTTATGGTCTGTACTCACCCTAATATAGCCTATGTTGTGAGTGTTGTAAGTAGGTTAATGTCAAACCCTGGGCAATCTCATTCACAAGCTTTTAAGTGGATTCTTTGTTATTTGAAGAACCTTGGTTTATGGTGGAGCTAAATGATGTGTTGAAAATGCTCTCATAAGGGTTTGTTGACTCAGACTATAGTAGGTGTTTGGACACTAAAATGTCTCTCATGAGCTATGTGTTCACTACTTATGGCATTGCTATTAGTTTGAAGGCCAATCTAGAGAAGGTAGTGACTTTATTAACAAGTAAAGTAGCATACATTGCCATGACAAAAGTTATGAAGGAAGCCATATGTGGCAGAGGTTTTAACAAATCATTATCCCTCTTCTATGATCATGAACATGTTACAAAGTAGCAAGTTCTTTCATTGTTTGGATTTGATCTAGTTAGTTGGTGATTAAGTATGTAATGGACTTAATGGAAAATAATAATTCTTGCCCAATTTGCTTGTGTAGGGAGGTTCAACACACACACATACACATAGATCTCCACACTGGTAAGATATTGTCCACTTTGGGTCAAGCTCTCACGGAGTTGCTTTTGATACCACCCCAAAAGGCCTCTTATCAATGGAGGTATCTTATGTGTATATAAACACATGTTCATGTCTTATCTTATCTGATGTGGGACTTTGTTTGTACCCAACATCCTCCCCTCAAACAAAGGACATGGTTTTACACCTCCACCTCCACTACAGCGGAAGTCTTTTCTTATCCTCGAGTACATCATGGTCAACACTTCTCTTTCACAATCCATGGTAAAACACTAAGCATATCTTACTCTCCATCTCTCATGATACATCTGGCTATCTGCCACCGGCCACCTGCTAAGACTTCAGCTTATCATGGAGGGTTGTACTCGTCTGAGCCTGGTCACCAGACCTTCCACTTTGGGTCAAGCCCTCATGGATTTGCTTTTAGTACCACTCCAAAAGGCCTCTTACCAATGGAGGTAACTTATGTGTATATAAACTCATGTCCATCTCTTATCTTATCTAATGTGGAACTTTGTTTGTACCCAACAGCTTGTATGTCAAGTATATTATAATGTCTACTTAACTTCTATGATAACATTGATCAAATGTCTTGCTTAAAGCACATCACATGTGTCTTCATATTTGAGTATAGGTGTGTCTCATGCTTATCAGTTATAAAAGAATGTGTATATATAGGACCTCATAACCTTTGTATTAGGTTAACTTTGAGTAGTAACATTTGAGTTTTCCAGCTTTGTAATTATTCTTTATCGATGTATATTGAAGTTTTTTAATATTTTATTTGAAACATGTTAATTTGTTGTGTGTACTTATTCTTTTTTTTCTCTCTCATTTATCTTCTACTACTTCTAGCATTTGAGCTAAGCTCTATTTTTTTCGATGTGTTTTCTGGCAAAAAGATTTCAAGTGAATTTATGAGTTATTTCATAGCAATAATAGTCATTTTCGTGAAATAGAATTTATTATGTTGATAATTATGTCCAATAAACATTTAACTTAAAGTAAGAAATCTAATAAATGAAGTTATATTTCATGAACTATTTGTCTTTCGGGTGAACTAACTTGTATCCTAGAAATCTTATATTTTCCAAATCTTTATAAAAAAATTCCACTTAATATATAAAAGTAATTTAATTATTCAAAAATAAATTATTTTAACTTTTACTAAAAATAAAGACTTTTGAAAAAATTTACTTTATCTTTTACTAATATATATATATATATATATATATATATATATATATATATATATATATATATATATATATATATATATATATATATATATATATATATATATATATATATATATATATATATATATTTCAAATTCTCTCTTTTAGTCAATATGAGTCGAGAGATTCTCATCTCAATTTTGATCCAAACATTAAGGTCGAAGCAAATACCATTTTTTTAACTTATATTGTTCAAGATTTTGTCCATATTATGGTTATCTATTCAAATTATCCTTTTGGGAAAATTGATCTTGTGGTTAATGCAAGTTCATGAATGAATTTTTCCTCGTTTTTGTTTTGTCACTTCATATTCTGTTTACCGTATCTCGATAATTGTCATGATGTCCTTCATCCTAAGATTTTTGAAATAGTTATTGTTTTTTAATTCATAGTTGTCATGATATCTAAAATAACAAAATAATCTTGACCATGAAAACAAACAAAGATATTAAGAATAAAACATATCCTCAAGGTCACAAAATGGTAATGTTATGACAATAAGACTCCAAGAAGCTTTCATATGAATAATTTTTGAGAAATTTGATCTAAAACAATCAATATATGGAGATCCTCATCATTCATCATCAAATTTGGACATAAATGATATACATGAGATCTTTTGTCCAATAAAAAGGGAACTTTGATTTCTCTCCATCACAACAAATATTGATGACTACTCAAGTCAACCAAAATTTGAAAAAAGTCTACCCTTAGAATTTATTGTGAGGAAGTAAAAAAGAAAATTATAATTTTATTTGACTGGTAAAGATAACCTCTTAATATAGTCACTTAGTCTTGTATTTTAAACATGAAAAAAAAAACCATCTTAGGTGTTTCCTTTACATGCAAAGCCATACGTAACATTTAAAAAGTTTGCATAAGTCTTGAAATCTTCTAATGTAGTTGTGTCATGAAACATTTGCTACAAGTAAAACTTTCATGGTAAACTCGTCTAAGGGAAATTGAACATGCATATTCATCACTAAATAATAATTAATATAAAAGAACTCAACGTTAAACCTTATTAACCATGATTACATTATCTTTTGTGTGTTATCTTTAAGTCACCTTATTTTTGTTATCCACCCAATGGTTTAGTAAGCACATGTTATTGGAAAAGGACAACAACACTAAAGATCACCAATATTTGGAAAATATTCTCACATTCATATACATATGTTGATAACATATTTTAAATAGAATATTCTCCTCAACTTGTTTCTCAGTCACCTCAACCTTTACTTTTTGTTTAACTTCTTCCTGACTACCTTAATCACTACCATATCTTTCACAGTTGAAACCTACAGCTTCCATTATCCTAATATTGTTATTTGAGTTATATATGTTCATATGTTATCCATCACCCAACCTCACTCATCAACCTAGGAGCTCATTACAAGAAAATAGATATTTAATATCAATTTTTGGTTGACACTAACAAGTAAAAGGCAATGCTAATTAAATGGTAGTGCTTGATTTGTGTTGCATGTTTGCACGACTCTAAAATCACATACACTAATATGTTATGTTGGCTTTTGAAGACAGACTCGTAGTAGCATCGGTTAAGTTGATCCTATATGCATCACTAATTTTTAATTTTGATTTTTTTTATTAAGTCATTTTAAAATTAACACTAATGTGTTTAAAATCTACTTTTAATATTAGTTTAATTTGTGTAGGTTTGGCCAACAATTCTAACATACTACCTTTATGTTCAACAAAATAAAATAGAAATAAAAAAAATTATGTGGATGAACCAGATGGTTGGGGATGAAGGAGATGGGTGTGATGAAAGAAATGAATGTGGATGAATGAGATAAGTGATGATAAGTGCCTAGATTACTTAATTTGACATAAGATTTTGGAACTTAAAATGTATCAACTAATATATTTTTTATTAAATCAGACCCCTTTAGCTTAGACATAAAAAATGTGGTAGACAATAAATTACTTTTGAATTTAATGAACTACCAATAATACTTACTACTTCCTATAAATACATTCTTACTTAGTCGTATTACAATTGATTTGGTGTAATTATCAATAAGTTAGAGCTAAATATTTTTTTTTATAACTTGGTCTTTCAATTTAATGTTGTGTAAGGCTCAGACTTAGTTTCTAGTGAACATAAAAAGCCTAAAAGGTGTCAATGAAATATATGACAATAATAGTGTAGATGAAAAATATGTGTGTGGATATAAGAAATGAATGGGGATGAAATGGATAGGTGTAAGAAGAATTATGGATGTGAAAGAAAGATATGAATGTGACAAATTTAGATCTTTAAATGCACAATAATATATTATTGGTTTTAATTTCATATTTACTTCGTAGAACAAATGAAAAAGAAAACATTAAAAACAACCACAAAATCTTACACCACTTCTTCAACCATATAAATTACTCACATTGGACAAAACAAATATTAAGAAGTTGTCCCTCAATATTCTACTCACCACCTATTTATAGGTAAATATAGACAAGAAGTCAATTCTCACAATCTCTACCAATAGTAAGATTATTGTTCTTTGATGATTACAAGCTTCATTAATTTCATAAAACTTCCAAAGACTCGCAAATTTTTTTGTCAAAGTCATCATGGCTTATTCCTACTCTAGTTCCCGAGAGCTAATATACATTATAAATATCGAGCAAAAAATGTTTTTTTTCTTAAAATTTATCATTATTTATGCTCATTCTAGAGTTCAGTATATGAAAATATTTTAACATATAAAAAACAATTAATCAACAAATAAAAATTAAAATTGATATAAATTTTAGGAAAATCTATATAGATAAAAATTCATTCAATACAATATAAATAAGTCACAAGATTTAAAATAAAATAAATTATTTACTTATTATTTTTAATCCGGAATATTGGTCAAATTCTCGGAAGACATTCTCGACAAAGAATAAGTGAAATAATCGGAAAAAATGTATCTCAACTAATAACCATTTAAACAGTAACATGTTTCTTGTATATTTTATATGTTTTACTTCTTTTTAAAAAATAAAATTAAAATTAGTCAGCAACAGTCGAATTGAAACTATACTACTATGAAGTGAAAGCAACTAGCAAAAATAACAGTATAATGAAATACCTCCATGTCAACGTTGAAGCACTTGACCCCGGTTTGCTAGTTTTGACAGTTTTCCCCGAAACAACATATATCCGTGGTAAAGGTCGTTGGAAGGAGATAACATGGTAATTGTGAAAGATGTGGGGTTGTTCTTTAACAACAAGATCTTCAGTAAAACGGCATTATATACTCTTCTTCATCTGCACACACAAATTTAAAGTGATTCAGAAAATCGCGTTCTCTGATAAGTGCTTCTGGGACCATTCTCCGATCAAAGGCTTGTAAAACTCCATTGCAGAACAAGCAAGTTCCAAGGTTTGGTCTTGTGTCATTGGTTTTTTCTTATCTAATTTTCTTGCTAGAAAAAGTCTAAGGTGAAAACGCATGTGCATTATTAGCAAGAAATAATCCAAGGTTATAATTATGAATTCGGAATCTGGAGACAAATGCAAGTGCTCAACCAATTTTTGCACTCTCCAACGCCGGTGTGAGACAACCGAATGTGCAGAGTGACGTCACAAGAATTGCGTAATGGTGTTTTACTATGATGTCAGCCATCTCCATTATGAATTATTATTCTTATTAATCTATTATGAATAATTGCACTCACTGAACCCACCTTTCTAATTAGTGATAAATTAAATACAAATACCCGTATCTCTTATTTATTTAATACTTTTTTTAGAAATATATACATGAAAAAACAATCTGAAACCAATCAAAAGTGAAAAGAAATTAATAAAAAATACAAGAGTGAATTATTTGATGTGATAGAATATATTTCTTTAATAATTAATATATTTATTATCAAAGTATTTATAAACATAAATAAATGATAAGAAATATTTAAAACCTTACCGATTTAAAGGACACTCATTATAAATCAAATACTCTTTTATAACATAATTTTTATTATTTATTATAGTATTCTATTTATTTTTTAAAAAATATATTAATTTAAAGTTAATTTTAAGAAATATAAATTAAAATTAAAAGCCTTTACAAAATCTAAATAAAATATTACATTATGCAGCATATATTTTTAATTATTTTATTAATTATTTTAATCTATTTTATTATAATTGAAAAATACGTACTAATAAAATTTAAAATTATAAAATAGGTTGCGAACTAATTCAATACTCTAATATTATAAATAGAAAAATGATACAAAAATTATTAATATTAAAAACTTATTTGTTCGTTTTTTGTGTTTGTTTTTGGATTACGCTTGCATTATATAATATATTTTTTTTATTTTGAATTGTTTTTTGAGTTTAACATCAGCAGTGAAAGTTATTTAGATTTAAATTAAAAAAAACTTATAATTAAGTGAGCTAGCGAGTCAACCCGTTTAATCCACCAATCTGTGGTGCGTTTGGCTGGATTCAAATTTTTTTAACTCGCTAATAAGTGAACCAGATTGGGTTGACTCACTAAGTGACCAATCTATAGTGGGCCGAGATGGGTCAAGTCGAATTATCCGTTTTGACAGCTCTACAGTTATACATTCTTTTTCACTAAACCTATAACTAAATTTTCCTCTATTCATAAAGTCTCCTTTGAAAGAAGTTTGGTTTTCAATTAGTTGTTGTCTCTGCAAATCCGAATCATAATATAAATGTTTCTAGGTTATGGTCTCTTATAAAATCAAAGTTTTCTTTTAGCATGGAAACGAGACAATGTTTCTGGAAAATGATACTTGAACAACAACTTTTGACAACATTTGGACACGGAACATGTGTCCAAATGTTAGTGGTGCAGATGGAAATCAATTTTTAAAAAGAATAATGACGTGGAAACAGATATGGGGGTAGGGTTTTGAATCTGAGGCTTGGTTCTTTTTGGGGGTTCATTTTCAATATCAGATTTTGAATCTGAGGCTTGGTTAGAGAGAACCGAAGCTTAGAGAGAGAGAGCACGAAACCTAGAGAGAGTCCCTTCTTCCCTCCACCCAGCCACCCATTGCTATTGGAGTGTCGTCGTTCGTAGAGAGAGTGTTGCTTCCTCCCACCCAGCCACCCATTGTCGCCGAAGTGCCGCCAGAGTGCCTCTGTTCCTAGAGAGAGTGTCGCTTCCTCCCACCCACCCATTTTTGTTGTCCGTCGGAGTGTCGCCCGAGGAAGTATTGTCCGTTTCAGTGACCGACGTCATTAAAAGCTTTGATTGGAATGGCCACCGAAAAACATGCGTTTTCATTATTCCGATACCGTATCAGCGTTTGTGCCTCTTCGTCCCACCCAACCATTTTCGTGCCTCTTCCCAGAAGCGTCGCTTTTCGTTGTCGAAATTTGCAGTTCGTCGGAGTGTCGCCGATAGTTTGTATAGTCACTTTTGTGTGTCTCATTTCTTGTTGTCCATTTGGCTTTGTAGCTTTAGAGTTTATTATGTATTTTTACCCTCTAATTTCTTACTAAAGATTTTATTGTACAGGCCGAGAGAAAAAAAGAGAGGTACAAGCATGTACTTTGTTCTAAGAACTTAGCGTTGAACGTTTTTGGTGAAAATGTTTATGATAATAATTTGCATATTCCTATGAAAGCATTTTTTTTTTCTCTATTGATACCCTATTTGAAAGTTACAGGTTGCTACTAGTATAATATGTTATTGGTAAATATTTCTTCTAGATATTTTGCCTGAAAAAATAACTGGTAATTAATCATGAACACAAACATGGTTTATTGGATTATGAAGGTTGCTTGTATATGATATAAGATATAGAAAATTAACATACTGGTCATACTGAATTTATTATTGATAGTGTTTTATTGTGAACTTTATGTAGGGAACTCTACCAATATTGTGTGCTTAGATTATTGTGGGTTCTTCAGTTATTGATGATCTAAATTATTGCTCTCTGAATCTCAGCTTATTGATCAGAGTTTTGAAAACTACACATGCCATATCATGTGTTGTTTAAAGTTCTTCAGAATGAGGTTGAAAAGAACCGAACCAGCTGGTTGATTAATAATTGTCAGACACTCCTTGAATTCTGTTTCATGGATCAACACTCGTATTGCATTCCTTCTGTTGCAGCAAAAATTAATCTAATAAATGAGGTCTTAGAATCATTTTTGTAGGAGAAAATTTTCAACTATAGATATACCATGTTTTTGATATAGCTTACAATCCTTATCCTTTTAGTGATTACTTTTTGTGGGTACATATATTTATGTATGTAATGGACTACAAAGTAATGTGTAATGATTATTTATCATTAAGCATTGAGGCTTTGTGGAATTATATAAATTTTTTCGACTTTTTTATTTACTCACTAAAATATCTTAAATATGTAAAATACATTGTATTGACACTTCTTATACGTCTTGTTTCTCTTTTTAGTTTGGTAAAATATTGAATTTTTCTTAGTTATTTAATATATTATATTAAAAATTTGTTTTCATAGTAGTTATAATTTTCAAATCTGGATACAAATTTTTAAATTTGTTATAACTTAACCTTAACCAATTTTTTTTTTCAAAAGTGTTTTTACTTTTGTTTAAAAAATTACAATTTGTAATTACAGATTTTTTATTATCAGTTTAAATAGATTTAAAATATCCTATCTTAAATTGTTTAAAAATTGGATTTGATATAGTGTTGCTTCAACTTGTTATACTTGAAAATATAAAATTAATATTAGAGAAAAAATTGCCACAAACTTTGTAAGGGGTATTTGAAGATCAGAATGATCAATGTTTAAAATATTTGCACTGTATTCTTCACTAAATTTGGATGTGATTATTTATGAAATCATGTATGTACAAGGTTCTATGTACCAAGAATGATGAAAAAAATTGGGTTAAGTGACAATGAATGCGTCAACATGAGTTGGATGTCCATTAAATTTGAAGAAAATACATTTGCCTGAAATAATAAATGTTTTCATATCACTTATAAGTTGAAACTGTTGAGTACAAACAAAGTCTCACATCAGAAAAAATAAGAGATGAACATGGGTTTATATACACATAAGATACCTCCATTGTTAAGAGGTCTTTTGGAGTGATACCAAAAGCAAATCCGTGAGGACTTGGCCCAAAGCGGACAATATCTTATCAATGTGGAGACTTATGTGTATGTGTGAGTGTTGAATCCATCCCTACAGAAACAATGATGAGAAATAAATTAGGCAATCCAAAATGAGTGTCATCTTCGTAGTGACCTGTCTATGCAAAAACTTTGCCTGTGACCTGTCTATGCAAAAACTTTGTATGAAGTACCCACTTA
This sequence comes from Vigna reflexopilosa, assembly GCA_027742785.1. NCBI lineage: Eukaryota > Viridiplantae > Streptophyta > Magnoliopsida > Fabales > Fabaceae > Vigna > Vigna reflexopilosa. The sequence goes on from CM050932.1 coordinate 20,099,332, forward strand.
TTTTACCTTTGCTACCAATGTTGTTTCTCTACCATGAGTTTTACTAAATATGGTTTCTTGGCCATGGAATTCTATATAAATGGCATCATAATTGTGTCCACATCACTTAGAAGTTCAAAAAATGATTTGAAATGAATTAGGTAGTCCAAAATGAATGTCATATTCGTAGTTCACCTATGTGTGCAATACCTTTGCCTGAAGTACCCACTTATTTTGTCTTTGCTACCAGTGTTGTTTGTGCATCGTGAATTTTACTAAATGGTAGCAAAGGCAAAATAAGTGGGTACTTCAAGCAAAGTTTTTGCACAAACAGGTCACTACGAAGATGACACTCATTTTGGATTGCCTAATTTATTTCTCATCATTTTTTTAACTTATAAGTGATATGAAAACATTTATTATTTCAGACAAAGATATTTTCTTCAAACTTAATGGACATCCAACTCATGTTTACACATTCATTGCCAATAAACCCAATTTTTTTTCATCATTCTTCATACATAGAACCTTGTACGTACAAGATTTCCAAATAATCACATCAAAATTTAATGAAGAATGCAATGCAAACATTTTAAGCATTGATCATTCTGATCTTCAAATACCCCTTACAAAGTTTGTGACAATTTTTTCTCTAATATTAATTTTATATTTTCAAGTATAACAAGTTGAAGCAACACTATGTCAAATCCAATTTTTAAACAATTTAAGATAGGATATTTTAAATCTATTTAAACTGATAATAAAAAAACTATAATTACAAATTGTAATTTTTTTAACAAAAGTAAATACACTTTTGAACAAAAAAATTGGTTAAGGTTAAGTTATAACAAATTTAAAAATTTGTATCCAGATTTGACAATTATAACTACTATGAAAACAAATTTTTAATATAATATATTAAATAACTAAGAAAAATTCAATATTTTACCAAACTAGAAAAGAGAAACAAGACGTATAAGAATTGTCAATACAATGTATTTAACATATTTAAGATATTTTAGTGAGTAAATAAAAAAGTCGAAAAAATTTATATAATTCCACAAAGCCTCAATGCTTAATGCTTAATGATAAATAATCATTACACATTACTTTGTAGTCCATTACATACATAAATATATGTACCCACAAAAAGTAATCACTAAAAGGATAAGGATTGTAAGCTATATCAAAAACATGGTATATCTATAGTTGAAAATTTTCTCCTACAAAAATGATTCTAAGACCTCATTTATTAGATTAATTTTTGCTGCAACAGAAGGAATGCAATACGAGTGTTGATCCATGAAACAGAATTCAAGGAGTGTCTGACAATTATTAATCAACCAGCTGGTTCGGTTCTTTTCAACCTCATTCTGAAGAACTTTAAACAACACATTATATGGCATGTGTAGTTTTCAAAACTCTGATCAATAAGCTGAGATTCAGAGAGCAATAATTTAGATCATCAATAACTGAAGAACCCACAATAATCTAAGCACACAATATTGGTAGAGTTCCCTACATAAAGTTCACAATAAAACACTATCAATAATAAATCCAGTATGACCAGTATGTTAATTTTCTATATCTTATATCATATACAAGCAACCTTCATAATCCAATAAACCATGTTTGTGTTCATGATTAATTACCAGTTATGTTTTCAGGCAAAATATCTAGAAGAAATATTTACCAATAACATATTATACCATTAGCAACCTGTAACCTTCAAATAAAGTATCAACAGAAAAAAAAAGCTGCCTTCATAGCAATATGCAAATTATTATCATAAACATTTTCACCAAAAACGTTCAACGCCTACTAAGTTCTTAGAACAAAGTACTTGCTTGTACCTCTCTTTTTTCCTCTAAGCCTGCACAATAAAATCTTTAGTAAGAGATTAGGGGGTAAAAATACATAATAAACTCTAAAGCTACAAAGCCAAATGGACAACAAGAAATGAGACACACAAAAGTGATGCTACAACTACCGGCGGCACTCCGGCAGACTGCAAATTCCGACAACGGAAAGTGACGCTTCTAGAAGAGGCACGAAAATGGTTGGGTGGGACGAAGACGCACGAACGCTAATACGATATCGGAACGGCGAAAACGCGTCTTTTTCGGTGGCCATTGCAATCAAAGCTTTGAATAACATCATTCACTGGGACCGACAATACTTCCTCAAGCGGCACTCCGGCGGAAAACAAAAATAGGTGGGTGGGAGGAAGCGGTACTCTCTCTAGGAACGGAGGCACTCCGGCGACACTCCAACGACAATGGGTGGCTGGGCGGGAGGAAGCAGCACTCTCTCTACGAATGGCGGCACTCCAACAACAATGGGTGGCTGGGTGGAGGGAAGAAAGGACTCTCTCTAGGTTTCGTGCTCTCTCTCTAAGCTTCGGTTCTCTCTAACCAAGTCTCAGATTCAAAATCTGATTGTGAAAATGAACCTCCAAAAAGAACCAAGCCTCATATTCAAAACCCTATCCCCAAATCTGTTTCCACGTCATTATTCTTTTTAAAAATTGATTTCCACGTGCACCACTAACATTTGGACACGTGTCTCATGTTCAAATGTTGTCAAATGTTATTGTTCAAATATCATTTTCTTTTCATAAAGTCTCATTTGAAAGAAGTTTGGTTTTCAATTAGTTGCTGTCTCTGCAAATCCGAATCATAATATAAATGTTTCGAGGTTATGGTCTCTTATAAATCAGAGTTTTCTTTTAGCATTTTAAGTGTTATTATCAACAATTTTCAATTTCTTTTTCTCTTTCTGCGTTTCATTTTCACGTGGCTGGTTTATGGCATCAACAATTCTACTGCTATGCATGATCTTTGGAATCTTAATACTTTGCAGGATTCTTGGTGTGTCTACGGTAACTATAATGTTATGCTGAGTTCGGATGAGGTCAAAGGGGATGCACAACCTTGTGCTAAGTTTAATAATTGTATTAATTCTAGTGAGCTTTTCTCTTTACCAACTTCAGGTTCCTTTTTCACCTGAAGTAATGGCAGAAAAGGGTATCAGAGGATTGTTAGAAAGTTGGATCGTGTTTTTGGTAATCTTCCTTGCATTGATAAATGGTCCAGTTCTAGGTATCAAATTCTGCCTAGAAATTATTCTGTTCACAATCCATTGCTTGTTTCTTTTTCTTCTAATAGAGCTTTTAGTAAACCATCTAGTTTTAGATTCGTTAAAATGTAGTTGCTGCATGCTGATTGTAAAGCTGTTATACAAAAATCTTGGTCTAAACCTGTTTAGTAAAATAAGTCTTTGGGAATGTTCATGAAAATGCTGCTTTTAAGAAAAAGCTCTTACTCTTATTTAGCAAAATTTGGAATATGCTAATTCTGCTGAAGTTTATAATTTGCGTTCTAGGGAAAGATTAGTCATGGAAGATCTGGACTATGCACTGGAATGTTAGCATCAGTTCTGAAAGGAAAAGTCTGGTATGTCTTAATATAAGGATGGTGATTGTAACACTTTTTTTCATATTGTTAAAAAGCGTCATAATTCTAGTGGTATACATAAACTAGTTGCTGAGGATTTTGTTCTAGATGATCCTCAACAGATAAAAGACCACATTCTCTCCTTCTATAAAACTCTTTGTGCTGAATCTCTCAGTTTGATGTGTTGTATGAGTCTGCTGTCAATCTGATATCTGATTTTATACCATCTTTAGTTTATCAGGTCAAGATATTGGTTTTTAATTGCTTGCCTTGATATATATGAGATTAAGAGTGTTGTTTTTAATCTTAATGCGAGTAGTGTCCCTGGTCTATATGATTTTGGTGGTTATTTTTATCATTCATGTTGGGATATCATTGGAGAAGATCTGTGCAAGGCTGTAAGAAAGTTTTTTCTGCAAAATCGGATCCTTCAAAGGATGAATTCTAAGGTGGTTTCTCTAAATTCAATGGTGTTTTTTCAATAGAGGATTTTGGGCCTATTGTAGCTAACTTTCGTTTTAAGATTATCTCTAAAATTCTTGTTGATAGGTTGGCTTTGATTGCTAAGAAAACAATATCTGTTAATCAGTGTGGTTTCAGAGAAGAAATATCAAAGAACGCATTTGTATTGCATCAAAAGGTATTAATATGCTTTCTAAGAAAGCTAAAGGAGGAAATTTCGCCTTAAAAATTAATATAAAAAAGCTTTTGATACCTTTAACTGGAATTTTCTCTTGGGAGTTTTGAACCAGTTTGGTTTCCATAGTTGTTTTGCATCTTGGATTTGTTTAATTTTTAAATTTGTCATGATTTTTTTAATTTTATTTTCTTGTTCAATGGTAATCTTCTGAATTACTTTTTTGTGTAGCTAAAGAAGTCTTGAGTCGGGAAATCACTTATATGATTGATGATTCTAAAATGTTTCTTATGGTAGATAAAAAAGATGTTTTTATTTCCTTTTCATGTATTATATGTTGATGATATCTTGGTTTTCTGTAGTGCTAATAAACAAACATTAAGTAATCTAATGCATTTCTTTTATATAGTGGATTCTAAAGTGTTATGTAAGTAAACAATTTGTTCTTTTAATTTATGAATTGAAATCTATTTTTATCAATTATTTTTTAGTTTTGATTTATGTTCTTAATATTGTCTTAGCATGTTTGTTAATAATTCAGTCCTAATCTTTAATTAAAACTCGTTTCAGTTTGCTTAACTTTAATAATTTTTTTATGTACACAAAACAGTAAATTTTCACATGTAAATGTTGAATACGTGTAGTGTAATAAATCCTTAAATTTGTATATGTTTACAATAAGAGAAGTGTAATAGGTTTTCATTTGCAAGAATTTGGGAATAACTAAATGAATTAATTGATGCTAGTTTGGTTTGTTTAAGTTTTTAATACCGATTTGCTTAATAAAAAGATAAAAGAGTAGATTGGTACTTTAATCAAAGATGGCTGAAATGAGTAAACTAAAATTTGAGTATTAGTCATATGAATGAGATTCTTAACAAATTAGTTAAAGCTTATTTCGTTCATTTTTTGTTCTTCATTTGTAAATTAATCAATAAAAATCATTTGATAACAATGAAGAATCCAATTAGAGAATGTTTTTTCATATTTATTTAAGTTTATTTTGTCTAGTCTTTTTTATACTATTTTAATATTTGGGTTAAATATGATTTTATTATGAAATTATATATTATCTTTATCTTAAATTTTAAATAATTTTTGTTCTAAAACATTAATAATAAATAAATATAATTGTCATAACTAAATGACGTTAAAGATGTTTTTAATATAGCAAATAGTATTGTCATATGTATGTTCACCTCGACAACATATGTAGACACACTGGTGACAACTACATCCATAAGCAAATCTTTAGGATCATTTAATCAAAAGAACTACATTTAATCAATAAGAAAGTTTTAAGATAAAAATGAATCAAAGATTAAATATCAAAAAAATCCAAATTTAGTAAATCAATAAAAACATATTTAACATTTTATACTTACATTTACTGAATATTCAAATAAATATTGTTTTAAAACAATTCTTAATTAAATTTGTTGGAAAAAAACTTGAATTGACTTAACCTTGTTCATATTTTATTTTTGTTTGCATTAAACTAATAACAGTTATTTGATTGCACCAGTGATAACAATCAATATCCTTTGACAAGATTCAAGGTGTACAGAGGTTTTATTGAAGAAACGAGATATTGAGATGTAAGCTGTACAATTCTAACTACCTCTCCAAAAGAAATCAAAATCCAAACTGTCCAAAAACATTCTCAAATTGAACGGATTCAGCCGACGACAGCAAAGTGGCATTCCTGGAATAATCAAAAGAAATATCATAATCGTATAATAGGAGGTTCTCTAACGCAGACAACTGGTTTTGATCACCATCTTCATCGTGAATCACTTTCTGAGGCTCCTGCTTGATTGATGCAAGCAGTGGTGAGGGAAACGGGTTTTCTTGTTTGCTATGAAGGCTGTTTTCAAAGCTAAGTAACGTGGAAGATGCAGAAGGAGAAAATGGTTCCAGAATAATCTCGGGATTCTCAGGGCTTCGACAAGTGTGATGCCCATAATAGGTTGTTCGGTACAAAGGAGGATCATCTTGAATCCTCTGAACCTGTTTCATTGCTGAGCATCTCTGATCAGTCTTGTAAGTGCATCTGTAGTAGCTCCTGAAAAACCATATCGGATTCATCATTCCGAAATCAAAAGAAAGAGAGAGAAAATTATAGTTAATTTGATTTCAAACTGAAGAATATACCTTAGGTATTTTGCGTGCAATGTCATTTTTTGTCCGTACTTTCTCCATGCATAGCCATCTTCAATCAGTATGGAGCTGTCCTTCTCCCAAGTTGGCGCAATTGATCTTTTTATATACGAGACAAAATTATCAAATTAAGAATTCCTATATTTAAGTATTTTCACAACTAATCCAATTATCAAATCGTTAAGAAATATTGGGACAAAAATAAGAATCCCAATAAGAGTGTATATAATCATAGTTATTTATGTCTGAAACATTTAGCCAAGATGCAATTAACACACCCAGCCTCTTTTAATAATCTCTGATATTTTTTACTAATATATCATTGTACTATAATGTTCTTAGTAATCATATTATTCATTCGGGTTGATCTACTGATAAATTATGTATTTTACATAAAATCTTAAACTTGAACTTCATTAATGTTATTGTATAGAAAAAAAAAAGATCTTAAAAATCATTTTACTACTTAGTTCACTTCTTTAAATATACCATTTTAAGCTCAATTTGATCGAAAGTTACAAAAAAATTGTTAGTGTCGACTTTCCCTTAATATTTTGTATTTTTTAAATAAATTAAAATAGAGAATATTGCACTAAAAGAGCTTATTGGCTCAGTAACTATAATATGTTCTTGCTATGAATGACTTGAATTATAAAGTTCTTACTTTCTCTTGTAGCACCTTCTTTGATTATTAGTGTTGAGAAAGTTGCGACTCTTGCAGGTTTCATGCAGAGACTCCATCTCAGGGCAATTGGTTGATGATGAGAGAGACGGTGTCGTTTCATTGGAGTTCAAAAGCAAAAGAGTATTTGTGAATGAGCACAAGACCTTGCGCACAAGATCTTCAACAAATGGTAACACTGAGTTTGACCTACCCTCATCTTGAAGATGAGTGTTCAATTTATCATGACCAAGTGCATCAAGTAACTGGTTTGCCATGTCACGCCCTCTCATCAATTCTTCTTCCATTGCCTTTTTTCCATTTGAAAGCTGAGTCTCCATTTTCCTTTCTGGTTTTGGTTAAGTTTGACACTGCAAAAACAGATAGACTCTGCCTTTTATTCAACGTAGCACTTCTTCCTCCACTTGCACATTTAAAAAATGTTGCATTAGATAGTGTAGACAAAACTTCCACAGCATAAATTTCACAGCTTTAGGACACAAGCTAATGCTTTACGTGAAGAACACGCACCGATGAAAATGTGCAATGTAAGCGATGGTTTTGTCTGATTGGAAGTGTGAAGAAACGAGGAAAGAGAAGCAGTGTGATTGTTTTCAAGGGATTGCATGGTGAGCTCAGAATGGTAACTTCATGCTGAGATAACAGTAAGGGATAAGACAATAATACCCTTTGGTTTTGCATGGTAGTTTATGTATATAGTTAAGGGTACTTAGGGATATATGCATGTATGGACAAGAACGAGGTAGGAGGGTTGATTCCTTTTCTTGTTAAGATTTAGAATTGTAGATTATATTATGAATTCTATTATTATAGCTATCGTTGTCGATGGTTGATGTGTTTCATTTGTTGGAAAGTTTTGTTGATACGTTTTAAATTTGGTAAAGCTGTTATCTTTTGAAATTTGAATGGTCAGTTTGATTATTCTATGTGAACGTGTGTAATTTGGAAAGAACGGGTTAGTTTCTATGTTATCCAACATCCAATATAAGAAGATTAATCCTAGAGAATTTAAAACAAAAATGTTGGAAAATAATGCTTGGTTGGTTTGTTGGTGATGGCTCGAGGGTTCAACTTTTAGAAGGAAACCCTTAGATAGTGTGCTATTTTAAATTAAGAAATAACCACTTTTAAAATGTTAGGGGTCAGACTAAACAACTATTCACAACTAAAATAAAATATATATAAAACAAACAGAAGAAAAAGAACGAAAAATTATATATCATTATCTTTATTTCTAACAATCTTTCTCTTAATTAAATATGAGAACTTACAAGAAAAATTAACATTCTCTTTTAAAGGGGAAACTATTTCTTAATGGAAAAACTATTTTTCTTTCTTAATTTTTCTCTCAAGGAATAAAAAGGACAAGACTTTGGGATATGTTCAGAAGAAAACATTGGACTTCTTTTATAACATGAAAATTAAGCTCTAAGTTCCCACTGTGAGACTTCTCTTCTCACAATATCTCACTTAAAGATTTTGAGGAAATTAATCAAATCTTTATACCATGCTTTATTCTTTGTCATAGTGTTGCAACACTTGAGATTCCTTTGATGTATCTTAGAATCCTCTTAATAGTACTTCAATGCTCTCCACTCGGATTTGTCCTGAACCTATTAAGCAATTTCATTGCTTGCGTAGTGTCTGGTCTTATACCAATCATAGCATGCATACAAATCACTGATGCATACGATGCTTGAGACATTTCCATTATCTTCGCTTCATTGTTAGGACTTATATGTGAGGAACAATTGATAGGAAGTGGGATAGAGATTGGCTTGGAATCTTGCACGTCGAAGCGCTGCAAAATTTTCAGTAAGTAATTATTCTAAGAAGGTCAATCTTCCTATCTTTCTTGTCTTGATAAATTTATGTACCTAAAATATTATTTGTTAGTCCCAAGTTCTTCTTATCAAGCTCCCTAGTTAACGGTGCCTTCAATTATTGGATTCAAGATTTGTTGGGACCTACCTCTAACATGTCATCCACATACAACAACAAGATGATAAAATCATCCTCACCAAACCTTTTGCAATGTAATATTGTAACCAAGGTTAACGACGAAGGAATTAAATCTCTTGTACGAACACTTGGGTGCTCGTTTTAAACTATACAAAGATTTGTTCAACATGTAAACTGAGTTTTCTTATTCTTTAAAGCCTTTTGGTTGAAGCATCATTACATCCTTGCTAATAATAGCTTTGTGGACAATGGGACCCCACATGCGATACTTATTCACATTGTCACGATAGCCTAAGCACTTAATTATTTTTCTAATTTCAAACTCTACTTGTGCTTTGGATTCCTTAAATACTGGTAACACACCTGACTTCCTCTTGATGAGGTATACCTACAATCTTTTGGAGTAATCATCAATCGAAAAAAAAATGCTTTGCCTTTCCTTGGGATAATATCGACGACTCCCTGACATTAGAATGACTCACGTCTAATGTGTTTGATTCTGATAGCTACTCTAGCAAACTCAAATCTATGTTGGTTGTTTATCACACAATGTTTGCAAAAAGGTAAATCAACCTCCTTGAGCCCGTGTAAGAGATTGTGTTTCATAAGGATTTGCAAACCTAACATATGTCTAAGTCTATAATGCCAATTTTTCACCACTTCTTCTTGACTTATCAATGCAATTGTTGCATTAACTTGTTGTAACGTATCTCCTACAAGCATGTACTATTCCACATGATCTTCTATGCTTTCATCATTACCAGATTCCCTCTTACCTTCTCTTCGATTTCATCTTCAACGTGGATCTTATACCCGAGATCATCTAATATCCCAATAGATAATAGATTCTTCTTCAAGTCCTTCACATGTCATATCCCTTGAACTATACGAACAATATCATCATACATTTTTATTTTGACGATACCAACTTAACAAATCTCTAAGGCATGGCTACTTCCCATGAACATGGATCCACCTGAGACAGATTCATAAGTGTAAAACCAATCTCGAATTGAAGTGATGGCTACTTATCATGTATCTTCCACGACTAGAGCTAATCATTGTTAGCTCACCAACATAATTTTGTCCTCTGAGGTGTTTGTTACATAATCTTGTGTGGTTGATGCTTCAAAGTTCTTTCCTTCACTCTTTCAATGTCAACAATCTTTCTTGACATGCCCCTTCTTACCAAAATGGTAGCATTTTATATGCTTCTTACTTTAAGACTATGATCTATCATGGGTTTGACTCCTATTAGATCCTTATTTTGTTGATCTACCTTTCCTCATCACCAAAGTCTTTGCTTGTTTTGAAACTTCCATCATATCTACTTTGTTCTTCCACATGGATTTTCTTCAACAATAGCTTTGACAACATCCTCAAAGTTTAGGTGCCCATCAATGTTGTAATTTGTTATCTTGATGATGAGTAGACTCTATAATAGAAGCTTTGCACATTCATTTTCATCTATGTTGTAATTTGTCGTTGAAAGTTGGGTAAACAACATATTTAAATCGTTGATGTGGTTTAGTGACTAACGTGGACTCACTCATTTGTAGAGTATAAAGTTTTTTCTTCAAAAATATTTTTATGTGAAGTGACTTAACTTTGTACAATTTGATGAGAGTAACAAAAATCTCCTTCTTTGCAATATTCTCCGCAATGTAGAATAAAATTACATCTACCAATGCTAAATGCAAATTTGCAATAGCATTATCATTCATTTTCTTCCGGTTTTGATATGTGATGTCCACAGGTTTTTCTTCAATCGTCCCTAAACAATTGTGCTTTCTCAAAATTGCCTTCAATTTCAGTTTTTGTAATGAGAAATTATTTTCATTCAACTTCTCTATCTCATATTTTGTTAACATGACTTTAAAAATCAACTTATGCACTTCTCACTATAAATAATATTGTTTATAAATAATATTGTTTATTAAAACAATAGAGACAAAATATAAAAATAATCTTTTAAAAATTGATGTATTTTAAAATAATAAAATTAATTTATAACAAAATTATTTATATTAAAAAATTTTAATATTAAAATAATCCGAAGCTCATTATTTTTAAATCATCATTTCTAAAATATCAATTTTTTTTAGGTTTTTACAATATTAACTGTAATGAGTATTAAATAACTAAGATAATAAATAATTCACATAGACTAATTATAGATAAATTTACTGTATCCAAACATAGTAAAACCAATTTTTTCTTTTAAATCAATTTTATGAAATTAAATTAAATTTAAAGTTTATCAAAAAAGATATTAGAACTATTTAAAACCTACCAGAAGAGTGAGTTGAAGATAGCATATCAATACACTCGCTATTCATAGCAAGTTGAACTAATCATTTGAAAAAAAAAAAGATATTAAATAATGTAACGCATATAATAATGAGATTCTTTTGCAATCTCTGTCACGTACAAAATAGAGCTGAGGAATTGTAGCGAATGTTAGCAAATTGTTATGACTCTGTACGTTGTGTAGGTCTTTTTTTAAGTACCAGAGGAGGAAATTTTTGAGTTAGAAGATAGCCTTTTTGTGGTTCTTCACATGTATTCAAGATAAGAGAAAATTCCTTTATCTCCTCTCTAATCATGTCAAACATAACTCGTAGCATCGTTACTTTTAAAATAAATATGTATATTTTGTGTTATAATATATTAATAGAAGATTAGAAGATTTCGATCAATATTAATTGTTGCATATTAAAACACTAACGTTAATTTTAATTTTAATAAACATAAATGATATTGTAAAAGATTAAACGCAGACTTAATTGATTTAATAATTACGGAATTCAAATAAAATCAGTATAATATAATTAAATATTTTTAACCATTAAGGGAATTTAATTTTATATTAAGACCTTAATTTTTTTATTATAATAAAAGTAAAGCATATCATTATTTATAAATGAACAAAACTCTGATTTTAATATAATATTTTTTTTTTCATATTATTATTAACAAAATAAAAAATTTGTTTCTTATTTTAATTTATATTTTTATTAAAATCATACTTAATTTAAATATAATTTAATAAAGTTTATTTTAATTCATCTATTTTATTTTATTTAAAAATAATATATTCCGTAATAATTAAATAAAAATTATAAAAATGAAAAATTTAAAATTTAAAGTATCATAATATTAAATTATAATATATATCGTTTAATTTTAAATCACACTCTGATTTTAAAATAAATTTTAACTTTCCTTATATTATTATCATTAAATTATCAATATTACTTCTTATTTTAATTTATATTTAAATATAATAATAAGTTGATGAATTTAATTATATATTTCATTTGTATTTAGTATTTTTTATATTTAAATAATAGTTTCTCAATATATATATATATATATATATATATTATAAGTCAACTTATAATAGTAATAATATAGTTTTATTACATATTTAGTATATAATAATATAATCATTTCAGCTTTATTTTTCTGTTTATAGAAAAATATCTGTTTCTGAAATTTAAAAAAATTATTAATTTTTAATTTTCATAAAATTTTAATTAAATAAGAAAAGTGAAGGTTTATTCAAAATGTAAAAAAACATGAGCGTCATTTTACGAAATAAATTATTATTTTAAAGTTAAAGGGTGTGACTGCCACTAGCATACCTTAAGAAAAATAAATAAAGCAATTTATCCTTAAATAAAACATATATCCATTAATGATGTATAATAGGGCATTGTTTTTTCTTGTATCTTGATGTTTCTATAAGGTTTTACCCGTTCACGAATTTAATATATTTTCTAATTTTGCTAACAAAATTATTGCATGTATTTCACATCTATACCTTTTAACTTTATCCTAATTTCTTAGCAATTAATATATGAATTTCTTAGAAATTTCTTGATTTTCTATCCTTATGTTTTAATTGTTTAAGAACAAATTTTTGTAAAATATTGATACACATTTGTGATATATTTTTTTTCTAAGGATCACAGAACTAAGTTCAAGTCAATAAATCATTTAATCGATGGTCAATTAAGAGACTGAATTAAAAAAAAATATTTAGGATTGAAATCATTGAGAATTTCATTGAAATTACAACAAAATCGTAGTTCAACCTAACTTTGCCTAAAGAATCTATAAATTATGAGAAAATGGAGTGAAAACGGAAAAGAAGAAAAAAAAGATGAAAGTACATTGAAGATTCAACATGGATCCATTCCCATTGTGAATTTCCATTGGAAGAAGCTACAAACAAGTTAATTATGTAACCAATTCATACACAAAAGTCACTAAATTTGACTTTGAATATCACTTATATTGTTCATTTGTCATGAACCCCATTGTTGAGGAAACATGAGTGGTGTTAGGTTCATTCTTAGTCAAGGTTAGAAATCCTAAGTAAACTATAATTATAATTTATTATAATATATAAGTAAGTGAAAGTTTTCCTTATAAACCCATTTTATAAATAGACTTAAGTTTAAACCTATTTTGTAAGATATTATCATAATCTATCAAAACTAGATTTATTCCTTCGATAATATTTAGAATGATGAAGTGTGAAAATTTCTATATGGATTTTCTTACAATTGTTTTATTCATAATTTAATGGTCTATAATAATGAATAAAATCGCATGATATATAATTAAAAACTATGATACAAATTTTTTACAATTAAATATTATAATCAAATTTTTAATTAATTATAAATATTATATTTAAATATCATAAGTGATTTGGTTTAGTTTGATTTGATTCTTTCAAATTGAAATTCAAATCAAACAATTAATTAATAAAAAACCATACACATGAAATCTTTAAAAAGTTACTTTTTATTAGTTTTCAATTTATTAAATTAATCTTAATTGATTTTTTGAATCTATTCCGTTTCGAAAAATCAAAAGGATCTTCAAGTTAAACAAAAGTTATGCAATATGTTTTGTAAATAATTTAAACATTAAGATATGTAAGTAAACACATAACCAATTCAATTAATTTAACATCTAATTTTATTCTCGCACAATTATTCTTATATTGACTCAATAAATATGTATCATAAATTTTTATAATTCTATAGTTATATATGTACATACATACACATATATTTAGCATAAAATGTTTTTCATTTTAATTGTTGTACTGAGATATAACTTGAAATATGTTTTCTTTTTAATGAGTGTTTTTTTTTTCATTCATATACATTGTAATTTTGTGATGATTTATTTCATTTATATAAAATGAGTATTTATGATCAATCTCCACTTACAAGGAAACTAACCAGTAGTATTAAATGAGTAATCAAACCGACAATTCAAAGATTACAGCATTAGTTACATTTAAAAGGTGCCACCTACCAACAAATATAGTGATTATAAATTGTTAGATCGAAATGTAGAAAGATGATGTAACAACATTGCAAGGATTCCAAATTATCATTTTTCATGTTTAATTTACATAATTGCTCTAATGACAATATAACCAATTGTTGTATGAAAATTTTTGGTTTAATCATTGGCATTAAATTTAAATCCACATCGATGCAACCATGTTTTTTAAGAAGTAATAAAAGTTATTTATTCTTTTATATTAACCATAACATCATTTTATACTAATCATAAAATCTGAGATATTTTCTAACAAATAAATAAAATGATGGGATAAGGTAGTAATCATGTCATCAATTTAAGAAAAAAAACAGAGAGAGTAAATAAAAGATATTCAATTAAAAAATATAAAAATTTTAAATATTTCAATAAACAAAAAATTAATATAAATTAAATAAAAAAATATTAAATTTAGCAAGAACATTTTTTATAGATAACATTTTTTAAATATAGTCTTAGTTAAGTTAGATGAAATTTTTATAGATAACATTTTTTTAGGTATGGTATGTGAATTTAGGAATATTTGTACATCACCTAGAGAAATGGTGGTAAAGGTAATAGTTTCTAGATCATTCTAGATAATAAACTAAAAGTTATGACAAAATAAAAAATAAAAAGCACTAAGAATTTATATTATTAATAATATAATTTTATATTAATCATAATTTTTTTATTTTAATAAACAAAATAATGAAGTAAAATAATTGAAAATTAATTTTATTATGTTGTAAGAAAGCATGAAATTATTGACCGATCTATATCGATAAAACGTAATTTGTCAGTAATAATATGTTGTTAACAAAATGTGGTGATTAATTTATTGATAAAAATATTTGTTGGTAAAAAAACATTGATAAAGTAAATCTGTCGAAAATCTCATTGGTAAATTGTATGTGTCATTATGGATAAATAAGAATCATCAGTAATTTTCTAAACACATTGTTTGAAAATTTATTTTTCTTTTTTTTGCACGATAACCTAAAATAATAAATAGAGTGTGAACTTTGAAGAAGAAAAATAAAGCGAAATCATAATTGGAAAACATTTTGCGAAACAATCTCATAATGACTGATAGATAATGATTATTGATAATTATTTCCAATAAAAATGTTATTGACAAATTTCAATCCATCGAAAAACTTATACAATTGATAAATTTTTGTATTTATCATCCGATATCTTTCATTTTTCATCAATAAATCTAGTTGTTTTTGTTGTGTACATCTAAAATTTAATTAAGCTTAGAAAAATATAAACGTAAAAATTGATTTGACTAACTGAAAAAAAAGAAGTATTCTAATTTTCATAATATAAGTATTATTTTCAAAATTTATGAAAAAAAAAATGCAAATATAGATGCCTCCCTCTCACGGTCACAACATGCAAAGGCCAAGGGCAATATTGTCTAACAGATTATTATGTTCTCAGCATGAAGATAGCATACTGAGCTCAGCCTCAATCTCCAAGAAAACAAACACACTCCTTCTCTTCCCACGCTCTGGAGCTCTCCAATGGGAGAAAACCCTCTTACGTACGTGGCATATTTTAAGTTGTGCGTGTTCTTCACGTAAAACATTAACTCGTGAGCCAAACCTGACGATTTTTATCAGCGGCTACATTTTTTAAATACGCAAGTTGAAAGTGTACCATGTGGAATAAAACCTATGGTGTCTGTCTCTGTGTTTGGCGGCCATAACAGGAATAGTGTTATGCCAAGAAGGAAAATGGAGAATCAGATTCCAAATGGCAAAAGGGCAATGGAAGAAGAGCTGAACAGAGGGCGTGACATGGCAAATCAGTTGCTTGAAGTTCTTGCTTATGACAAATCAATCACTCATCTTCAAAAGGAAGAAGAAGGGTCAAAGTCAGTGTTACCATTTGTTGAAGATCTTGTGCGCAAGGTTTTGTGTTCATTCACAAACACCCTTCTGCTTTTGAACTCCAGCAACGATGTTTCCCATCAGGTGCTGCCTTCCATCACTCTCAGAGATGTCTCTTCTTCCACCACCACTTCCCCAGAGTTGGAATCTGTCGATGAAACTTGCAAGAATCGCAGTATTCTCACCACTGAAAACCGAAGAAGAGGCTACAAGAGAAAGTGAGCATCATAATCCATGTTTTCGTAGTTAATTATATATGTGTGTGATCATGGTTGTTATTTTGGATTTGGATCTGATTCTTTTTTCTTTAAGATAATATGACATAAAGAAGCTAGATCAATCACTATTTGTATAGGGATTAAGTCAACCAATCATCCACAGAAGATAATGCTTTTTTTTTTTATCAGAAATTATAATTCTATAAAATAAAACTTGAGTAATATTTGAAAATGCAGTAAAACAAGAAAGATATATCTGTGTAGTGCATGTCGATCATGAAAAACAAGAGTAATTTGTCTTCTCTTTGACATCATCAGTGCATTTATTATGCTTTTTCTTAACCAAATTCATTAATTTCTCAGCATTTTAATATTTCAATTTAATTTTCTGTGTTTTATAACTCTCCATAGTATATTTTTTATTTTTAAACGATTAAATATTCTAATTAAACTATGTTTAAGATAATAAAGAACAGTGTTATTAGACGATCAGGTACATTTTTATTTAGAATCAAACGCGAGGAACATGAAGAATAATGACGTTTATCCACAGCATATGTTAGTTAATTTTCTTGATATTTATGTATTTAATTAAGAACCTCATTACAGGGACTATTTTAACAATAACATTTTTAAATTTAATTCTTATATGAAGCTATGTCAAGTGCATGCTTGAATGAAAACTACTAGATTCTCACCTAATCGCACCAAAAATTGAAATGTGAAAATAGTTGATTTTCAATCTAAAATTAGAATCAATTATAAAATAATTGAATCTAATCCAATCATATCCTAAATATTCAACAAAAGTTTTACTATTCATAATTCAACTAAGTTGATAGTCTCTTGTAAAAGGCATATGTGATAAATGAAGAAAATTCAGTACAAATAATATAAGAAGATTTAAAGGTTTTGAATTCGGAAAGAGAAAGGCTATAGTTGTCAAATGCATCTTGGATAAAGGCTCTAGAAATAAAAGATCATGATTACACAATTATTAGGATTAATTATCACAATTCCAATTTTAAATATTATGGTCAATTGATAGATATTGGATTAGTTGGGAAAACATTTAAATATAAGAATTGTAACATTGATATTTTGTCTTCTTATATGAAGATCAATTGCTCCAAGTTGGGAGAAGGACAGCTCCATACTGATTGAAGATGGCTATGTATGGAGAAAATATGGACAGAAAATGACATTGAACGCCAAATACCTCAGGTATGTTCATCAATTTTCAGTTTCTCATGAATAAACCTTCTTCAGTTGTTCATGTGTCCAACCCTTGATTTCTAACCATGATACCAAAAATGGTTGAAAATGTATTTGTAGGAGCTACTACAGGTGCACTCACAAGAATGATCAGGGATGCCAAGCAATGAAACAGGTGCAGAGAATTCAAGATGTTCCTCCTTTGTACCGAACAACCTATTACGGTCATCATACTTGTAAAAGCCGTATGAATTCTGAGATTGTTTTGGAACCTCTTTCTCCCTCTGCATCTTCCACGTTACTTAGCTTTAATAGCAGCTTTCATTGCAAACAAGAAAACCCGTTTCCCTTATCACTTCTTGCTTCAACCAAACATGAGCTCGTGGAAGTGATTCATGATGAACATAGTGCTCAGAATCAATTATCCTCTCTTGAAGACCTCTTATTACATGATTGTGAAGTTGATTGCGATTATTCAAGGTGTGTGGCTAATATGCTATCATCCGCTGAATCCGTTGAATTTGAGAATGTTTTTATGAGCAGTTTGGATTTTGTTGGCTAGGTATTTGTTTGTTTCGGTCGACAAAATCTTTTCTGGGTCGCTTATAGAGTAAATTTCATGCTGATTGAAAAGAGCTTAAATATCTTGTATTATTAGCTATTTGATTTGATTAGTACGAGTGTTTTATCCTTAAATCTTGTCAAAATAATAGCTGAATCTGTACTGTTGTTTTTCCCAATAGGGTGATTATTATTTTAATCTGTTATCCACAACACATAAAAAGTAAGCAAATTGGTGAGATAAAATACAATTAAAAAATTATTAGTGAAATGGCCTATAAAATTTGATAAACGTTTATCATTATCCGATATTATATATTGATAATACTTTTACTTTGTATATATGAATAAGTTGGTCATTAGCCAAGTTCTAGTACCATTTATATAGATTATTGATGATTACTAAAACTGAATTTTGGTGTAGTTTATTCTCTCAAAGAATTTAATTTCAAATAACATTATGCAGTAGTGTTGATGGAAATTTGGGAAGGAATGCTGAAAATCAAAAGAAATAAAATGGTGAAAGTCATAATGAAACAGAAAGAGAAGGTACTAAAAAATCAGTTAATGGAATGAAATGAAATTCATTATGGTAATATAGTAATAAGAAAATCACAATGGCAAAGAAATAGTACTTAGAACAGTTATACGGCTCCAAATTGAGACTAAGGGTTGAAAGTGAGTGAGGGAGAAGGGAGTATATGATGCTAGTTTCATTAACTCTATCTTACATTGTAACTTATTATGGATGAAATCGAGATTCCAATGGTTCAAAGAAAGTAGTTTAAAATCTAAAGTTTTTCCATTCATGCATTGTGCAGAAGAGAAAAATGCAGAAAATTCAAAGCCTAAATTTTGAAAGGGCCAATGAAATAGGTTATGGCAAAAAGGGAAGATAGCAAATGTGGTACTGAACACAGGTTTTTAACAGTAACTTCAGAAATTTTGGAATAGCAAAGTGTGTGGAACTAAGATTGACAAATCAAGCAAATAAGGAAGAAAACAGGAGAAAAACTGGATAATAGTCGATGAAAATGAAGGATCTTCCAGACACTAATATAGCATAGTCACAAACATCATGGGTGGGACAAAAAAAATTATAATTAAGGAGTATGTTTAGAAGCATTTTGCAGGTAAAGAATGGCTCAGTTGAGGTTAGGTTTCATGAAGGTTGCAAGATTTCATATATGGACAATTCAAACTTAGTGGCTCTTTCTCTAAAGAGGAGTTTTGGGATACTATCATATTTGATTTTGATACTTTATTTTCGTGTAAATGATAGATTTAAGGGTGTAACAGTATGTTTTATATTGTCAAAGAAAGAAAATCTATATATCAAAGATGAGAGACTTTTGGCTAATATCTCCGACTGATTGAGTGTGTATAAGATGGTGATTGAGTGCACTTAATAAGATATTTGTTAAAATATTATGAAATAGGATGAGGAAGCACATGAACAAACGATTTTTTACTTCTAAACAACTTTATTTTATATTATTGTTAGAGTAGCTTGTAGCAATGAGTTAATAGACGAAAGTGAAGTGAGCATAGAAAAATATTATTATATATGGGTTGGAGTATCTCAATGTTCTATTATAATTATTTAATTTTCTTAGCTGATAAAAAAATAAAAATATTATTTATTGGAATAGATTTTGAAAAAGCTTATTGTGTGAAGTATGATTTCTTGATTACCGCATAGGAATTTCTGTCCACGACATAGTCTTACCCAAGCATTCAACGTGGGTAGAAATTTAAGTGTGATTATAGGTAAAACACTTTAATAAGGATTTTGTTTTCATTTTACAAGATGTGTTTAACATGAGGAATGAGAGGTGATGAACAAAAATTGGTGGTGATAAAGGATGAGATATGATGTTTGTTTTGTGATTAATTATAGTTGGATAACTTTGGCTAGTGACTATTTAACGAGATATTGATTCTATTTTTTACTATCTAGGTTAAAGTCAAAATAAGTTAATCTGAACTTAAATTGGATTAAATTGATCGTGATACAAGTTGAGTTAAACATTGAGTCGGTTCATACCCGTATATAATTTATATGTAATTTATGATTTTGGAATCTTATTTATTGTTTCAAATGAAGTTTTTTTTTAGATTTAAAATAAAAAAAATTATTTATATACACTACAAGAAAAGTTGGGATTAGTGTTCCAATTAAACCCTTTTAAAATGCAAATACGAAAGTTAATGCATTTGTCTTGCATCATTAAAAGATGAACCCTTCATACAGGGAAGCTATGGCAAATTTGTGTGTGTTGTCAGAACTGAGTGAGTTAACAATGGTTAGATCCAAACCAAAGTGGATCTTCACTAGTTTTTTCTTTTAGAATAAATCTAGGATAGATGAGTAAGGTAATTATAGGATAGAGAAAACTCTTAGTGCTGGTACAGAAGTGTGTTTGAGAAAGTGTGACAAAGAAAAGAGAGAGAGAACGTGAGAGTGCAAATACATAAATGGAGAAAACGATTATCTTCTCATTAACAGGAAAGCTGATATATGTATATAAGATACAGAAGTCAAAAATTGTCCTTTGATAGTTAGAACCGTTATGTAGTTTACGTTTATATTTTAACACTCCCCTCTAAAGCTAAACTTCTCAAAGATCTAACTCCCAGAGAGTCCCTCAGCCTTTCAAACTTGTTTTGTCCCAATGCCTTAGTGAAGATGTCTGTTGTTTGCTCATTTGTGGTGCAGTACACCAGTTCTAACCTTTCCTTACTGACTTGATCTCTGAGATAATAAAACTTAGTCTCTATATGGTGGCTTCTGCCATGAGAGACTGGATTCTTGGACAGGCTGATAGCTGATCTATTATCCACCATAAAGTGTGTTGGTTTACAGTGCTCAATCCTTAACTCTCGTAAAATAGCTTCTAGCCATGCACATTGGCAAGCAGTTTCAGCTGAAGATATGTATTCCGCTTCACAAGACGTTTTGCATCTTCGAGCACCAAGATATTGAAGCTCCCATCAATTTAAACATGTATCCAAAGGTGCTCTTCCTATCCACTTGATCACCACTCCAGTCTGCATCACACCATGCCTCCAAGACACTGCATGTACTGTCAACCTTCCTGGGAAAGTGAAGACCATAATCCACAGTTCCCTTCAAATAACGTAGAATGTGCTCGGTTGCCGTGAGATGAGACTGTCTCGGATCGTGCATAAATCCGTTGATAAGCCCGACTCCAAAACTGATGTCCAGTCTATTGTTGCATATGTAACGAAGAGTTCCTACAATCTGCTTGAACATGGTTGCATCAACCTTCGTCTCTTCTTGCTGACACGAGAGCTTCAAGTTGGCCATGACTGAAATGGATGTGCTGTTTGTTAAACTTTTGGCAAGCGTACCAATAGTCAACTGTAGTATAATGATTTTTTAGTAAGAGTGTCGATCCCACGAGGAACAATTTCAATTAAATAGATAAATTTATCTCAACCAACATATGTACAAAGGTATTGAATCTGATTCATGATGGATGTTGATAATTTAAACTACGTTGTGTGAAAGTAAAATAATAACAGCAAATAGTTAATGAAAGTTAATATGAGAAGTTGGGATTTAATTCATCTATCTCACTCATCTGCAATCTGGATGAATAAAAACATATAGCAACTGAAGTTACCAACATTGATGCAACACACAACAGTCATTTATACCGATTCCTCGCGTATAAAATTCATAAGATTAGTTCCCTGAATATTGATTCCTCACATATCCAACAAACTGTCCAACATTATATTCAAGTGTTATAAGCAAATGATAAACTTAAATCTATCCCTAGCATCACAGAATATCAAGTATACTTGCTCATATCAGGGTTTTAGAAATACTTTCCAGTCAAGTCTAAAATCCACATTCATGAAACTATTGATCAGGTAGAATCAAGCATTAAGAGCAGAACAAAAATACCAATGTTGAATAAAAATAGAAATGCTATATATAAATATCACCAGATTACATCCGACTTTGAATCGATTACATCCAATCCCAAGAGAAGAGATCAGCCACTCATGGTGGCCATTGACATTCTGAGAGATGAAGAAGAAGATCCTACAACTAAAGTGGAAGAAAAACGCTTTGGGTAGCTCTGGGTTTCTTTTCTCCTCGCTCTCCGTCCGTTTCTTTCTTTCTGCCTCGTAAGTATATATACTGCCCGAATTCTCGCTTAAGTTAAATTATTCTCGCTTAAGCAAGAATAAACTTCTTAGAGAAGATAGTCATTCTCGCTTAAGCTAAAATATTCTCGCTTAAGCGGGAATGACTTTTAAGGTAATGGCTTCCTGGACAAGTCTAGCTTAAGCAAGATCATTCTAGCTTGGGCGAAATGTTGCAGGATTTACTTTTCTTTCTTAATTTACCTGAAATATACACAAAATAGGGATCAGATGATTTCCTTTTAATCAACAATTCAGAAACATGTGATTACATTTCATCTTTCTTAGATTGGGGAAAATTGATACAAATGTACCCAATTCAAAATATAAGTGCCAAAATTCCATATGAAAATTTACTACATTTTTGCATTTATCACTGTTACAGTTCTTCAAGTTAAATCTCTCCAGAGTCTCTAAGATATACTTTCTTTGATGCATGAACATTCCATCTTCTGTCTGCACGAACTCCAGCCCAAGAAAGTAACCCAGGCTACCAGGATCTGTCATTTCAAATTCATTCTTCATCTTCACCTTAAATTCTTCAATTTCCTGTGTGGAGCTTCCAGTTACCTGTAGATCATCGACATACAGACACACCAGTAGAGTACTTAGCTGCTCAACAAATTTCATATAAATTCCATATTCAACAGTGCATTTTTGGAACGCATACCTGATAAGCAATGCGTCAATATGTTTTTTCAAGGCTCGTGGTGCCTGACGAAGGCCATATAAAGCCTTGTTCAACTTGTATACTTTCAGCTCTGACTTTCTTAACAAAACCAGGTGGTTGCTTCATGAAAACTTCTTCTTCGAGGGGGCCATTAAGAAATGTGGATTTGACATCCATCTGATAAATGCTCCAACCATTGAAGTTAGCTATGGCAACAACAAGTCTTACTGTCTCTAATCTTGCAATAAGGAGCATAGACATTAATGAAATATATCCCGGGTTTCTGCAAGAACCCTTTTCCAACCAACCTAGCCTTCAGCTTTGCAACACTTCCATCTGGTTTGTACTTAGTTTTGAACACCCATTTCACCTCTATGGCTCGTTTATGCTGAAGCGGTTCTATTAACTTCCACGTCCTGTTCTTCTTGATTGCTGAAAGTTTCTCCAACATAACCTCCTTCCATTCTCTAATTTTGATGGCTTGTTCCCATGAAAGCGTTTCAGCACCCGCCAGAAGAGCATAATGAACTATATCACTTGAGTTTGTGATATCACTGTCACTAAACAACTCATGACTTGTAAGTCTCGTATAGGGAAATCGTGTTCTCTATGATCTTCTAGTATCAACATCTTCATTAGCAGCTATCTGTTTGGTCTCCTCAATCCTTTTCTCCTCCAGCCATGTAGTCACAACACCACCAAGTTGCTCGATTGGATTAGTCTCTGCATCAGTCCATCTGAACGTAGCAGACTCATGTACTATCACGTCTCTGCTGATCACGATTTGCCTCTTCTTTGGATCATACAGCCTGTATGCTCTTGTTGGATGATACCCTACGAGGATGAGAGTTTCGCTTCTTTCGTCCAACTTCTTCCTTCTTTCATCTAGGACGTGTTTGTAGCAGACCGAGCCGAAAATCCTCAAGTGACGCACATCTGGTTTCTTTCCTGACCAAGCCTCTTTGGGTGTGCATGCTGACAGTGCTTTGGTAGGGCTTCTATTCAGCAAGTAGGTAGCAATCGAGACTGCTTCTCCCCTTAGGTAATGCAGTAGTCTTCTCCCTTTGATCATACACTTGGTCATACCCAAAAGCATTCGATTTCTTTTCTCTAACAATCCGTTGTGCTGGGTGTGTAAGGCGCTGTAACTTCATGTAAAATCCCTTTATCGACACAAAATTTATTCATTTCTCTAGAATTAAATTCTCCTCCACCATCAGTCCTGAGAATCTTGATTTACTGGCCAGATTGCCTCTCGACCATGGAACAAAATTTAACGAATTGTGTGTAAGTTTCTTTTTTTTCTCTTAACAAATATACCCAGAGTTTTCTAGATAATTCATTTACGAAGAGTAAGAAATATTTGTTACCTCCTAAAGATGGCACGTCAAAAGGGCCACACACGTCTACATGGACAACGTCCAACAACTGTCTTGCTCTCTTGGGTGCGCGTCTCTTAAACGCATTTCTGGTTTGCTTTCCAACAGCACAACTTTCACAGACTTTGTTCGGTGCAACAATTGTAGGAATGCCTCTCACAAGATCTTTATCTTTCAGTTGATTCAGGCTCTTAAAATTTAGATGCCCATAACGATAGTGCCACAACCATTCTTCTTCTCCAGCACCCGTTCAGACAAACATTGTATCTCTGTTGCGTTCAGGTTCACTCTAAAATTTCGATTTCGCACAAGGGGAGCTTTGAGTACCATCCGTTGTCTCTCGTCGAATACCTCAATATGTCTTTGTTGCATCTTCATGGTATATCCCTTCTCCAGAAGTTGGCCGAGACTAAGAAGGTTGCTTTTCATCGTAGGAACGTATAAAACATTGTTCATGTACACCGATCTTCCATCTTTGCGTGTGATCATCACTTTGCCCGAACCTTCAGCTCTAATGATGTTGTGATCCGCAAAACGCACAATGCCTTTGATGCTTGTGTCTAAGTCAAGCAACCAATTTCTATTGCCAGTCATGTGGTTGGAACAACCTTTATCCAAATACCATGATGTTTCTTCATCTGCATGGCTTTTTTCTCCAGCAAGTGACACATGTCCTATCCGGTCGGTCTTTCTAACACACTTGTCCGTTACTCCACTCGTCTTTTGAATGTGTCTTTCCTATGCAATTCTCCAGCTATCGTCGTTTTTGTCATGCGCTGCGACACTCATCAACAAAACGTGATTAGAATCTGATTCTAGTTCTTCTTTTGCAAGATTCGCCTCGTCACTCTTCTCTTTCTTTGCGTTTTCATTGTGCCAACACTCAGATGAGTAATGATCATATTTACTACACGTAAAACATTGTACATTTCTCTTGTCAACATTCTTTCTGCCTCCTCTTCCTCTGGACTTTCCTCTTCCTTTATAATTTCCCCCTCTTTGTTCGTTGCTGCTATCATCTTTGGTCTGTTCAAAAGTATTAGCAAACCTGCCTCCATTTCGACCGCCACGACCACCACACGATCTTCCTCTACCTCTACCAGATCCACGATTCTTGTAGGTTTGATTGCTTCTAGCTTGCAGTGCTTGGTTTGTACTTTGTGTTGCATTCTTTTCCGTTGTTCTTCTCTCTATCAGACGTTGTTCATGCGCTTTGAGAGAGTTTTGTAGCTCTTTCACTCTCATGTTCTCCAAATATATGCTTTCTTTAATTGCCACTACAATGTGATCGTATTGAGGCGTTAACGTTCTTAAGATCTTTTCAACGATCTTCTTATCTCTTACCACTTTATCACACACCCGCATTGCATTAACAACCACCTGAATTCTGCCAATATATTCTTCAATGTTTTCTTGCTCTCCCATACTCAAGAGCTCATATTGTCTCTACAGTGATTGTAGTCTCACCTTCTTCACCCTTCCCGAGTTTCCATATCCATCTTGTAATATATCTCAAGCTTCCTTGGTTGTTGTTTCCCTTGACACTTTCTGGAATATCGTCGTAGAAACACACTAGTGTAGAAGCATACGTGCCTTGTAGTCCAACTTCTTGTTCTCTTTGTAGACTTTCTTTGCTCTTCCGTGTCTCCCTTTGCGGATTCTTTGAATCCTTTCTTGACAATTTCGTCAACTTCTTGAAAGCCTAAGATAACATTCATTTTCATGCACTAATCATCGTAATTCTTTTCGTCGAACACTGGCAGGCTGCTTTGGATCATCCCGCCATCGCCTTTCAACGTGAACTCTTCTTCGCTAATTGAGTCCTTCGCTTGTTTGACGCTTCACCAGGTTCTCAAACCCGTCGCTCTGAATACCACTCTTAGTGCTGGTACAGAAGTGTGTTTGAGAAAGTGTGGTAGAGAAAAGAGAGAGAGCGCAAGAGAGTGCAAATATAGAAATGGAGAAAACGATTATCTTCTCATTAACAAGAAAGCTGATATATGTATATCAGATACAAAAGTCGAAAGCTGTCCTTTGACAGATAGAACCGTTATGTAGTTTATGTTTACATTTTAACAAAAACAACATTTTATCTCTATCAAAAGAGTACTTTAAACATTAAAAGAAAGTTTGGAGGAAGAAATATTAGATGTGGAGGGGAAAGCTCCCTAAAGTTTTATATGTGCACTACACCAAAGTAGAGTTTACCTAGTATAAGAGTAATGGGTGGTATTATAATAGGTACTAGAAAAACAAAATTCTGGTTTTCACCAAAGAACTTGTGGGTTTTAATTGCGGGTCTTAGTTTTGTCGACTATTTTTCTTTTGGCTTCAAACGTGAGATTTCAGTTTCGTTTCTATTAGAACTCCATAAAGTAAATATATGGATTGGCTTCCAGCTTCTAGAAATTGTCGATTAGTGGTTTTTTTTTTTTTCTGGAATGGATCTGTTTTAGACAATTTGTTAAATTTGGAATAAAATTAAAAATGTTTCTTTTAATTAAGGTAGAGTTGGTTTCCTTGATTTATTGAGGTGGTTTCTGAAAATCATAGATTTTTGGTTGTGTTGTTTTCGTTGATGACAGAAATAAATTAACCTGTTACACTTCTGACATATTAACACTAGCTATAAAAAATGAGTTGGAAGTTTATACGTTATGTGGTGTTCATTTATTAATTGTAGGTGTGATTTTTTTTTTATGTAATTAAGACAACGTAATTATTTCATTTAATTACATTTATTTTTATTGATAAAAAATTCCGCATATGTAATACTTTTTTATCTTTGCTGATAATTTATTTTAACACTGTAACCCTAGTCAGTCCTGACGACACAGACAGAATCCCTTACGCAATAGCCATGACGTCACTTTCCAAATACGTTGTGGAGCTTCATTGGTTATGTCTGTAACCTTGTGCACACAGTTCTTGGAGCGTGCGAAAGTTGGTCTTAGCGATTGCATTTGTCAAAGAACTTGTCTCGAGATTTCCAATTAAAAACTTTATCTTCTGTTAATTGCTATTTGTTTATTGCAGGTCTCATTTTCTTCCCACCAAAATAGGAAATAAAAACAAAATACTATCAGAGAGAAAAAATAGTAAAAAAATTGCCACTGTTGTTGTGATTGCAGAAAGCCACAGAAGCACTTATCAGAAGACGCAAGTTTCAGAACCAACTTCTTCAACTTTGTTTGCTGAACATCTTGTGCTTCATCAATACTCAGATCTTTCACAAATACCCTTTGCTTTTTACGGCCGTTTTCTCCTTCCAAAGATGGTTTCAGCTACCAACTAGAGACGAACAGATTTTGGGGAACTTGCAAGTGCTCCAATATTCAAGTTATGGAGGTAACACTGGTTTGAGTTTTCGGTAAGTAGCTTTCAATTATCATAATAATAATATTAGTGCTTTTAATTCATATTTAAGATAGAAGAAAACAATATGAAGGTACCTGTCATATGCAGATGAAACAGAATCAAGTCATCTGTGTTGTTTTTAATCACATCAAATTTTATTGGCAATAATCGCAATGTTATAGTCATACAATTCATATTATTTATATTTATAGCTTACTTTATTAAATATGTTTGTGCTTATGTTAAAAAGTGATTTATTTTTAAGAAATTGTTATATATATATATAAAAACACATGTTTGCTTATGGAAATTTTTTTTTTTTTTTTCTTAAAAGTGATTCCACCAGTTGGTTTTGCATAACAAATAACACTGTTTGTTTTCTGCTTAGGATAAGCTTATTAAGATGTTAAAAATTATAATAAGTAATTATTTCATTAAAAAATATCTAAAAGAATTTAAAAATAAACTAATTATTTTTTAATTAAAACTGGCAAACAAAAACAATTAGGACATGTTCTATATCAAATGTTTTTAAAGTTATCATAAAAATAATATTAATATAATGGATAGTTGTAATATACTCCCAAATTAATTCTTTTATTTCTTTTTTCTGTTCAAGAATTTTGTACTAAACGGGAGTTCAATGAAAAAACAAGGGTGTATTGAAATTAGAATCTTACTTTTTCTTGTGATACAATTGAAATAGAATGATGATAACTTGAAACTCTATGACTGAGGACTTGTTCTGGAAACATATATATGAATCAAAATAACACTGTTGTAGTTGCCGGAAGCACTGTAACAACAATATTGGAGCTGCAATTCTCGTAGCAGACTGCAACTATAAGAACACCATTTTATTAATTAATTGATAGTCTGTACCTTTTTTTGTAACATATAAATGAAGGGGTTTGACCTAAGAAGATAATAAACAAAATCAACAAGCCTAAACTGTAGATCTAATTTAAGCCATTTTACCCTTTTATCTAATATTGTTCTCCCTCGATTACAAAATGAGCTATATAAAAGAGTTTTAAATTTATTGATGTTATATTAATAGATAGGTATAGTAATAAATCTAGCCATTACCATTATAGAACTATGAGTATTCAGACTATAACAATTCTAATGAAGATCTCTCACTTTTTAAAAGTTAAAGGATTCCAGAATAATGATATAGAATTTAGTCAATCATGTTATTCGAACTGATAGAAGACTGGGTACCTGCCAAAGCTCATACATATTATTATTATAACTCCTACTGATGTACCGAGTATATTCCAATAATTTTTTTTATTATATATTTTAAATTAATTATTTTCTCTTTCTTATTCAAAGTAATATATGGAACTATTTCAATAAAAACATTTGAAAAAATAGAATATTATTGTTGTTTTTAATAGTAGTTATTATGGTATATGTAAGACAGCATATTCGTTTTATTTTGAATTATAATAGATCACACTCCATAAGTTTAGTTTATTTTACATAATGTACAATTTTTTCTTCTGTATTTATTTTTTTTTTGAGATGAAGTCTCTTGATTAGTTCCCTTGACGAGATTAGTATAGGAATAAAAATGAAAGAAAATTTTCTAAAAGTAATATTAATATACAATGTTCTTGTGAGTTTTGATGCAGCAATTGTTTTACAGATTCTGGGTTGTGTATTTTTGAAAACTAAGGCCTATTTATGTACCTAACTATAGGTCTGTATTACCATATTTTTCTGTTTAGTTACTGTCTAAAAGTGATTTGAACTTTTATTACCTAATTTACAATGACCTAGCTCATCTTAATAGTTACATTAGGCTAATTTAGACAAGTTCAGGTAATCTAGTAACTGCCATGCTCATCTCCTGATTTTAGGTATAGTTTCCATTCACTTCCTCTCATCATTGCTTAATAAAATAACTGGCAAAGACATGTTTTAGGAGCCTCGGTTGATGCATGAATGAGCTAATCCAACGTATAATTAATTGACCCTTTCGGAATTGTTTTTCTTATCATTTTCTAACTGTTTTTTGTAAGATCTACAGAAGCTAGACAATTGTATATACTTGTTGATTAGTAGGTTTAATCATTTTGAAGTATGACTCTCCCACAAAGATTATATTCTACAATTGTTCATAACACATGTTCTACATAGCAGATATAATTATTTGTAATGTAAGAAAATATCCCACACAAGCTAACATAAAAAACCAAAAAATAAAAGTCTCCATAATCCAAAGTGAGGAAATTGAAGAAAAAAAAAAATGAGGAAACAGTCTTAAAGAAATAGGAGAAAAAGATAGGCTGCGCTCAAACTTCACTTTTTCTTTTACGATTGGTGTATTTATTTTGTTCTTTATCTTTCTCTGTTTCTTTCATATGTCACCTTGTATTAAGGTTAGAGTATCCTTTATAACTTATATCAATTTTGATATCAAATGAATGCACCAAACTCAACGACAACATGTGCATAATCATGCATTGATTATTGTTTCACTTACTTGGTTGTGAGTAATGCTAATTAAGTTCACTGGGTTTTATCATATTTTCAACTATATTTCATCCAAGAAAGAACATGAGATATGATGCATGAATCATCATATCTACGAATATGGTTATAAATTGAGAGAGATTTATAAAAATTAGCTCTTTATATATATATATATATATACCTTGGCATGATTTCTAGTAATTTTTCTTTTTATTAATTTCGTATTTGTATGCCGAAAACAGCTGTTAGCAAGACCTTTTATATTATTATTATTATTATTATGTTTTATTCTAGAAAGTCTGAAATCTATGAAAAGAATTAAAAAAGTTGACATTTTCAATATGATTCAATATGTAATATCCCAATTGTAGAAGTTAAGTGTAAATGAGTTGACTTGCGTATTGTTAAGTGCTGATAATTTGTCAATGTTTCGCAACAAACTACCTTTTTGAAGTGGATTATATGAATATGTAAGATTTATTTTTTCTTTATCTTTAAAGGTAATGAAAAACTTATGGATATGCAGACAATGATAACATAAATTTAAGTTCAGTTATAAAATTTACTTAATAAATTCTCATTTCATATAAAAAAGTTGTCACCGCATAATTTTTATATTTGAATATCATTTAATTTTTCCTTTGTATAAATTTTTATCAAACATTAAATTACAAAATTTAAAAACATATAAAGAATAGGTTTGTTTAATGCAAAACAAATATATTGAGTAGTTAAGGAATCAAACTCAATGTTAGACAACTAGTGCCCAAATTTTCAATTTACCTCATTTAAAGCTAAACTTGAGTTCTATATTATTTTTTATAAGTCAACCTATATGAGTTTTAAGTACTTATCAGATTAACTAATTGGAGTTTCCATGTATAATTAATATAGGCAAAAGCTAAGTAAACTTTTTCAGAAGGGCTAAAATAAGGTGTGTCAATTCCTATCCAAGAGTACAATATAGTATAAAATGAAAATTAATCTCCAGAATTATATAAGTGATCCTAAAGCAGAATAGATAATTAATGTTATGTATTCACATGTACAATTTCGCCTCAGCCAGGTAATTAGAGTTAATATAATTCCAAGATAAATAGATTAGTAATTTCTTGTGTTTGAATCTCTGCTAAAGGTAAAGTTAATGTAGTTTTGACAATAGCTAATTAATTAGTTCCATCCTTGTAAATTAAAAACCTAAGATCATGAAATGTTGGCTGCATGCAGTATGACTAGAAACAAATTGCATTTGATGCATGCAAATCCTCTATAATTATAGTAATTGAGAAATTTAAGTTACTGCGCATTATCTACTGGCACTCAATTGAGCCATAAACATGAATAACAACAGACAGATATAGGCAATTTTTTCTCTTTTTTCTGAGCAATGAAGACGCAGTAAATATGTAAGTATGTAACATTCTCAATCCCTTCGATTGGGAGGTTTTCCCATTGACAAACATGCTTGGAGGCTAATTTTAGAACAAGGAGAGATATTCGCATATTCAGAGGTTTTATTGTCTCACCGATTTCAATAAATAATACTCAAACCCTTACACAGAGAACCAATGGAGATACAAGTCAATGAATTAGTGCACTAACATAAACATTAAAGGACAAAAGAATTTGTCGCTACATATAATATTAGCTTAGAACCAGGACAATGATTATCAGCTCATGTTAATCCATTAAAACAGATTAACTTAACTACAGAAGAAATTATAAACTATAATCTGTTCCTTGCAACTACCAATTATAATTTTTTCCAACCTATGAACGTCTGGATAGAATCCTATGATTCCCCCCCACATCTCCAGAATGCACAAAACCGAAAGGTCAAAGTTGCCCCTTGTGATGTCAGAATAAGAGCTCATACTGCCAGGGATGTTTTTGTCTTGAGTCTGAAGAGCAAACAATTTTAAATTTGCTAGTGGGGGCATTGCTGTTTTCAATATAAGACAGTGTTTGTGTCCCCAATCTGTACTCCATTTCATATATCAGCAATGGAGAATCAGGCTTCGAATGGAAGAAAAGCAATGGAAGAAGAGCTCAACAAAGGGCGAGACACAGCAAACCAATTACTCGAAATACTTGTTCATAAATCTAACACTCGTCATACAGCTGCAGAAGTAGAAGGGCTAGTGCTACCATTTGCTGAGGATCTTGCTCGCATGGTACTGATATCGTTCTCAAATACCCTTTTACTGTTGAGCACTCAAAGTGATGTTTCCGATGGTGTTGTTATGCCTGTCACTGTCAATGATGTCTCTTCGTCCCTCATATGCCCTAATCTTGAGGATAAGGATGAGATTCGCAAGGGTTCCATCAACGCTAAAAGACGAAGAATGTCCAGCAGAAGAAAGTAAGAACATATCATTTATGTCTTATTAGCAAATTATTTGCGATGATTGTTGTTAATTTTCTTAATTGAGTCGTTTAATTAGTTATGCTCTGAAGTTCTGTTATCATTTTATGTTTAGAAAGATAAATACTTGCTTTTGCGTAATCAAAGTGGGATTTTATTTCTTGTTGGACATAGAGTTCCCAAATTCATTGCATCGTCTCTTTAGATCTAAACTTCTCTGTAGCTGCTCTCAATAATCATGCATCCTTTTTCTACGTAATTTAATTTAGAGGTTATGTTAAATTTTAGCTTCAATATCATAAAGTTACTTTTATTTTAAAATATTCTAATTGTTTTGGCCAACTCTATCTATATATGGTTCCAGTTTTGAAATTAATTTCCAAAGCTTGTTCTTTGTATCAGTTTTGTTAATATTAACTGTATATTTTGTTGAAAATATTTCCTGGACTTATTTACTGTTAATATTTCTTTAGAAGATAACGTTTTTCCTTAATATACAGTAATTAAGAGATTCAGTTTTGATTTATATAGTCCTTCAAATGAGCTCAGTGCTGTGAAAGATTAGTTCCTAAGTTCTATCAAAGGATATGCTGTACTGATAGTTGTATATACAGTGCAAAGAAGATACTTTCCCAGTAAAATTAACCGAGACTAAACCTTTAGTCATAATCATGATTTGCTTCATTACAGTGTTAACAGATAGAATGAAAATGATTACTGGTTAATTGTTATATACCTTGCAATTCATTGCCTAAAAAGATGTAGTTATACATTAGATTTCAGGATTAGTTGAGTAGGTAAATAATCACTTTAATAATTGGAATTTTCACCCTTGTGACATCAAGTGCACCAACATGGGAGAAGAACAGCTCACACCTGATTGAAGATGGCTATATATGGAGAAAGTATGGACAGAAAATGACCATCAATGCAAAATACCTCAGGTATATATTCTTCAATTTCAAGCAAACAAAATTCCATTTCTCTCTATATAGGGTTTTTTCTTGTGATCTTATATATACTTATCCAATATAATTCAGTTCTGGTAATCTATATGTATAGGACCTACTACAGATGCACTCACAAGTTTGATCAGGGTTGTCCAGCAACCAAACAGGTTCAAAGGATTCAAGAGAACCCTCCATTGTACCGAACAACTTATTATGGTCATCACAATTGCAAAATCTCTTTAAGTCCAGAAATAATGTTGGAACCAGCTTCTTCTTCTGACTCTTCTGTGTTCCTTAGCTTCAGTACCACCTTCCCGACCAAAGAAAAATACCAGTTTTCATCATCAGTTTTGTCATCCACGAAACAGGAGCCTATGGAAGTGATTCCGGATGACTGTGGTATACACAACCGATTACCTTCTTCAGATTACAATCTGTTAAGTGACTATGAACTTGATTTCAATTGTTTGAGGCATGACACTATGCAGTCTATGCCATCCTCCACTGAATCTTTTCTATTTGATAAAGTTTGTGGGAGTGATATGGATTTTGATGTCTAGGAATGTTCCAGTTTCTACATTTATTTATTTCTGTAAGGGCTTTGGTAACTTCATGTTCGAACAGAGGTTAATTTCTTTTATTACTTAATTTAGAAAGTATTTATACTGCTTGAGGCACTATAATAGTCATATTCTTTTAGATAGAATAACTAATATGTACACATAAATAAATTTAGATGAGAAAGTTGTGTTGAAGGTAACTCCAAATCTGATATACTTATATACATTCTTAATATAATTCACCTTTTTATGAAAAAAGTTTAATGTAATTTCGCATTATGAAACTTTGATATGGATGTGCATAGATATGAATTTATTTTAAAATACATAACAGTTTTGCTAGGTTGAACTCATAGGAGTATAGGGTGTGTCAACACCCAATTTCGTTCGGATTGACTAAATAATAGTTTTTTTTAATTATTATTTTATTTTATTTTATGTTATTTTATTTTATTTTTATTTTTATTTTTAAGTTATGTTTAATTTTACTATTAGTTATATTACTTTGATTTA
The DNA here is from genome assembly GCA_027742785.1 of Vigna reflexopilosa. Taxonomy (NCBI): domain Eukaryota; kingdom Viridiplantae; phylum Streptophyta; class Magnoliopsida; order Fabales; family Fabaceae; genus Vigna; species Vigna reflexopilosa. The sequence goes on from CM050932.1 coordinate 20,133,911, forward strand.
GTCTTTTTCAAAAAAAAAATAACAGAGAAAAAAACAAAAGAAAAGAAAAAAAAAGAAAAAGAAGGAAAAGTAAAGGAAACGAAAAAAAGAAAAAAAGAAAAGAAATAAGTCAAAGGGTGTTGGAATGTCACGGCATGCAGGAAAAAATTCTTATGGTAAAAGATTGAACCCAAAAGTGGAGGGTTTATTTTTGATTTGCAATTAAAAAAAAAGGAAAAGCAAAAACATTAAAAACCTTTACCCAAACCTTATCAGCATAGGATGCATTGTTATTTTAGCAAAGACGCTGCAATCAAATCAATTCATGGGTCCACCAATCTCAGACCAAATACCATATAGATGTGTGATGTTTTGACAAAAGAAAAGTGTTTTTTTTTTTATATATCTCTTTTCCTGCCGTGTATAATATAGGGAAACCCAACATCACTAGCATGGTCCCTTCAATCTCCCCTATAATTTTTCAACCAAAACCCACGCCCCGCACCCTCCTTCGTTCCTTCATTCGCTGATTCTCTTTGACCGCATTCGTCCTTCATGCTGCTTTGTTTTAAATTACAGTCTACAAACACAGTATGATGGTTTTTGGAGATCTCTGCAACTGGATCACTATTACAATTGTGGCTGCCCAATCTCAATTTAGGGTCATATTCTAGTTGATTAGTTAGAGAAAGATAAAAGCACGGTGATTATTCATTAGAAAATGGCACACATTGATTTCATTGAAAGAAGAAGACAAAAAAAAGGGCAAGATGCACCAACAACACGGACACACTCCACCCTCTGGCTCTTCCAATCTGTAACCACCTCTGCAGAAATCCATCATTCCCACACGTAGGACAGGTTTCTCCAGGAAAAGCGCACAGACAATACAGACACCCCTTTTTTGCTCACCACCCACTCCAACAAAATGGCAGACACAAGCACTACTCAGAGGGGGAGAGATTAATCACTCTCATCATTCTCACCCTCTCACCATTCCTACTCCTCCACTTCTACACCCTCATCACACACAATAGAGGACATGATTCTCTCACCCAACTTCATCTTCGAAACCCAACATCAAGAGATCATCCCATCATTCTTTGTGAAACAAAACCATCATCCAAAAACAACCATAGTTTTTCACCATTTTTTCCATCTCCCTCACTCAGAAAACAACACCATCCTCACGTCACCATTCACTCACAGATTCTACCAGAACCCGTAACCACCTCAACCACCTTCATCCCCATCAAACTTCATCCACACCTCTGCTCTGCAAAACCCAAAATCGCCTCAACAAACTTGACACACACTCGTAACCATCCATACGACGCTTGACAGTAAGCACATTCCTCTCTCACAGAGACGTTCCCCACTCTACAGCCATCCCTCTAGGCGCTTAACAAAAACATTTTCGAGGAGGAGAAGAGAAATCCATCTTCCAACCACTTGCCTTGATTTCCAACACAATCCATCTTCTCACCTACAAGAAAAGAAAGCAATTCAAAACCACTTTCACGCGGCAACACCCTATCCACGCAACGTAGCAGTTGTTGCGCCTTCCATCACCGTTCATCGCCGGCGTTGCTGTCGGGAGTGTCGCTGTAGTTGGGGTTTCCCTGCATCTACGTCAATCTCCCTCTACCGTCACCACCTGAAGACGCCAAAACCACGAACAAAACCAAGGACAAAGAGGTGACTACTGTGATTCTGAAGATGGCGCTGCATTGCCAGGGTTGCTTGGACAGGATTGGCAAGATTGTGCTGAAAACCAAAAGAGATTAACAACCACAACCTCCTCCAGCTTCATTCACAGAATTCTTCCATCTCCACACACACTTTTATTTGCCTCTGGGCCCGTGATTACAATACACACCCCAGCCGATTGGAGTAGGTTGTTGGCTTTCAGCAGAGAATGGAACAACCTCAAGCCTTAGTTCTTTGCGCCCTGTCAAGAAAGAGCCGACGCTGAAGAGAATCCCGCCATGAAGGAGAAGTTGTTACGCCTTACAAGAAAGCTCAAACAGATTGAATGACCTCTTGAGTGGCTGAATCCTACTATGATAACAAAGAAAAGCAAAACGAATTGGTAAAGGTTGGGAACGCATGCTTGACTGTTGTACAAGCCTATGATGCTGCAACTGAAAGCATTGAACAAAGTTTCTGACTCTCTTAGTTCTTCACAAAAAAAAAAAGAATCATACATCAATCAAACAGAAGGGGAGGCCTCAAAATCTGACAATCTTCATCATCAATACCTAATCAGAGCAGAGTTAAGAGAGGGAAGCGGTTGGGGGAAGGTTGGTTGTGGCTGTGAGCGGCGGAGGTGAAATCCCCAACTTCTTTCGTTCCGAGAAGAAGATGACCCTGGGTGCTTACACAAATGAGAGGAAGTTGAGGAAACCCCTAGTGAATTTCTGATGGGATTAAGGGGCCTTGGGCCTGACTGATGGGCTGGCGTTTCTTCCCTGCCACCCTGGTTTTTCCTTCTGCACCCCCTACGTCTATTGGGCTTTTTCTTTTCTGTTTTACTTCCTGCACCTATCTTTCAAATGCACACACCACACTTTATTGTTGTTTTTGTTGCCCTCTTTCTTAGGTTTGGGTTTACTTTTAGTTTAGTAGTTGAAACTCAATAGTTACTATACACTCACTTTTGATAAAAATTAATGTTCAAAAAAAATTTATAAAATAAAAGAAAAGAATAATATAAAAATGATAAAATTATAAAAATGAAAAATGGCTTTTGAGTGTTCGTGCGATTGTCCGCATCAGCCTAGCACTCAACAGTTTCTTTCTTTCAAAAATAATAAAATTTATTTTAAAGGTTTAAGCACACGTGCGACCATTCGCGTAGGCCTTGTGCTGAAAACCTTTTCTTCTTATTTCATAAAAATAATTAAAAAATATATTTTAAAAGGTTTAAGCACACGTGCGACCATTCACGTCAGCCTTGTGTTGAAAACCTTTTTTTTCTTCTTTCAAAAATTAATAAAAAAATATAAAACATCACGTTTTCAAACGATCATCTAAAAATCGCCAGAACTACGTGATCCTTGATTCTCTACCAAGAGTAGAGATACGTAGGAGCGAGGTCAGTCCTTGTCAGGTTCACTTTTCCCAAAAATCCAAATTTTCCAAACAAATCTTCCAAACAAATTTTCCAAACAAATCTTCCAAACAAATTTTCCAAACAAATTTTCCAAACAATTCTCCAAACAAATATTCCAAATGGTTTGCTAGAACTACGTAACCCTGATTTCTCAGTCTGGCTGAGAATACGTAGGAGCAAGGTCAATCCTTGTCGGGCACAAAAAGCACAAAAAAATATTTTGTTTTCTTTAAAGTTTTATTTTATTTTTTCTTTTTAGGGGAAGTTAAATATTTTTAAAAACCACACTTTATTCGTGTATTTAATTAAAGGTACTGCTTTCGGGCAGGCGTGTAGGGTGTTGATGCCTTCCCTACACGTAACCGACTCTCGAAACCAGAGTCTGGTTTTTCGTAGACCGCCTTATCCCTTTTTATGGTTTTTCCGCAGTTTTCCAGAATAAACTATGGTGGCGACTCCAAAATCTCATTGTCGAAACTGTTTTTCTTTTTTGGATCGTCGTCGTCCCGTCGCGATTTTTCCGGTTGCGACAGATGGCGACTCCACTGGGGACTTCTAGAGAGTCGATCCATTTAATTACATGCGCGAATTCAATGTGGTTTTTCTTTGTGTTTATCTCCCCCTTTTCTTTATCTATATTTGATGTTTGAAATAATTTCATGTGAATTGTCTTGATGTGGATCCCTAGGGTAGAAAACAAGTTTATATCTGCCTAGGAATCTTCTGGTTGTTTTGCAGGTGGGGGTTGGGTGCATTGCATTCTCCCTTCGCACACACACATTATGCATCTATTGAGTGAGGCCCTATACCCGGATCTGAGTGCAGCTTAGAAATAGAGGGGTTGTGTAGCGGTGCCACTTGGGACATACTTCCTGTTTGGCTATCGTGAGAACCCCAACTAGAGTCTGTTCTCTTCATTTGTGTCTCGACACCTAGTTGATTACTCGACTGTTGTGGAGATGCTATGAAGGGGGCCATAGCTCTAGTGACCATTGAACTTTAGGTTTAGGGAACCATCCTCGTGAGATTGCATATACTTGAGCTTGAATCTGAAGCATTGAACCTTTATTAGGGCACAAAGGGAGATGTGTGCAGTCTTATAATCCTCATTTTTGCTTAATAAAATCAAGCACCCTTTACATATCACTGCATCATTTTCTTTTTCTTTCTTTTTTGTTGCTCATGTTTTTTATGATATTGTCACATTTTGAGTTCTAGGCAGAAAATTATAAATTTGTGATTAAGTCCTTGAGGTAAAAATGGAAATTAACATGGGATTCGGAGTCAAGGGGCATTCAAGTGCAAACATTTTGAAGAGAAAGATACACATTGAATCAAAGGAGGGTAGTATTGGTGGCTCGCGGGGTCTGGTGAGAAAAAGATAACCCTGAAATACGCATGCAAGAAAGGGTATAAGAATTTGTTGAGGTTGTTAGAATGGAATAATTTGGGCGAATCTTAGATATTCCCCTCGAGGACAAAGCTTCATACTATCTTGGGCAATATGTACCTGGCTTGCAGCTAGCGAGGATAATGAAAGTTCACCCTATGAAGTTGGAGAGTGAATTCATACTTAAGTGTACAACAGAGGGCCTTACTCAAGGATACCTAGAGTGTTTCTTGCATCGATTGACTAAGGAGGAAAGGTGGGAAACATTCATGAATGTACTGGCGCTTTTATCCTCTACGGTGTCATGTTCCTTCCTAATACCGGGAGCTGGTCGATTGTGCTGCCATGAATGCATTAGTGGGATACAAAATTCGCTCTAAGAAGCCAATCAATATTGTCTTAGCTAAAACCTATGGGACCCTCAGTCAATGTTGTGAGCCAAAGACAAGGGAGAGATCATGTTGTTTACTGGTGTTGTATCTGTGATTCATCTCTTGCGTGAGTAAGAACGCCTCAGGATTTTTTTAAATCGTGGGTTTCCTTGACCGCAAAGATCATGTACCGCACACTGTTGTGGGAATTACCTTAATGTCCCCCTCATGAGTATCCATTGTTTTGTGTGTCAGCAAAAAGATAAAAATTCAAAAAAAAAAAAAACAAAAAAAAAACAAAAAAAAAGGAAAAAAAAACAATTTGGGTATCCTGTGAGAGGGTCGCCAACACATGCATCTCTTGCCACATTGCGGATCATACGAGGAATGAATCTTTGCTAAAATGCTTCATCAATTGAGGGATGCTTGGGGCAATGTTGTTCACTTCGAAGAGAGGCCCGAGATCATGGACCGTTAATGAAAGATTCCCTTAGCCAATGAATCGCAGAAAGGATTAAGACAATCAAGTTGCCACTCAAATTAATTTCTCCTGACCCAAATTGTGAAAAGCAATTTCACAATGCTGAACAGCGTGTGAAAGCAGCAATAGCAAAACTGATGAAGGAATGTTGGCATCAAGCTAAAAAGGAGACATCAAGAATTGATAATTCAAATGAAGGAACATGTTATCGAACAAGGGCGAATTGGAAGTGAAGTCTCTTACAACTAGCTTCCCTTGCCAATGAAGTGATTGAAAACATCCATAAGCTATTAGCTGATGCTGAATTTGCAGTGCTGATATTTAACCTGCTTAAGGGGATTGAAACTTTCCTCAATTATTGCAAGAGTCGATCGAAGAAATGAAGAATGTGATGGCTAAGGCCCAAGTTAGTTGACCAAGACTTCCCAACTCACATTTTGGGAACTTCTAAATGACGAGCCACCCTATTGACTCTGTTTCGTGTTAATTTCCAAATTATACCGGGACAATCTTTTCACAACTTCATAATTTCTGACTAAAATAGTTGTCTCTTCTTTTTCATCATTTTTATTTTCTTTTTCTTAATATTTTTTTATCTAATAAAATTAAAAAAAAAACTAAAAATATGGCTAGACATCCAAGATACCCTAAAGGACTCGAACCAGTTACCAAATCTTGGAGAATCAATGAGAAGTTCAAGAAAGATGGAAGTCGGCGTCTAACAATTGAATGAGCAAATGAGCCGAATCCTAAAGGTCTGGAATTCCTTGCAAGGCCCTCGAGATTCATGTGCACCACGACTATAACAGAGAGTTCCAGAGGCACAAACATTCCTTCATCATTGGTCTTTCCTCAAATTACACTCCACCCTCAAGAGCAGACTTGGGGCATGTGGATACTCAAAAGGCCGAATAAAACGTAGTTGAAGGAAGAAACAAGCTTGGGGCAAACCACTTTCATGGTCCCTACAAAAATGATTCAGTCAAGTGTTGTGGGCAAGAGAATGACAAAGTAACCCGAGGTGAAATCTCTCCCTCGGGTCATTACACCAATGGACGCTGAGGCTAACAAGGGTAAGTTTGAAATGCTGAAAAAGGATGAGAGCCATAGAAGGTGGAGGAAGCTTTGAGTTTGCAAATGTTGCAGGGCTATGCTTAATGCCATATGTGGTGATATCTCCAAAGTCTAAATCATCCAAATGTGAGAAACATAGCCAGACCACTTGTCTTATGAGCCACCTCATGATGCTTGGAAAGAAAATGGTCGTTCCCGCATGTGATGAAAAGTTGCTAATCATTTCTTCCAAGATAGATTGGTTGGCATGGCACTAAACTGGGGCAGTCATCTTGAACATTCGTGCATCCGGTCTTGGGAGGATCTAATCGATACTTTCTTGGGGCAGTACAAATATAACATGGATGTGGCACCTGATAGATTACAACTGCAGAGCTGGGTGAAAGATTTCGAGTCATCTAAAGGATATGCCCACAAGTATTAATCGAAGAAAGAATTGAAATTGGTGTGAAGATTGGAAAGACGAACAAGGTCCTACCAGAACAGCAAACGGGAAGGAGTTCGGCTTTAAACTTGGGAAGAGGAGACAAGGAAGAGCTCAACCATTTCCCACAGCTCAAACATCGCTGACTTACTCTCCAGTTAAAACAGTTCCAAGACAAAATTGGAGACTCAACCCAAACTCAACTTCTCACCAAGTCGTTGGGCAGCAAAATGCTTGTGAATTTCACTGATATCCTTTTGGACTTAGGCAACGTTGCTTCCAAGTATGCTACAAAAAGGCCTTGTCTCTACTTGTTACGCGAAGCCTGTAAAACCTTCTTGCTCCTAGACTCATGATGCATCATATGCAAAAGGTGATTACAACGAAGAGGCTATCGATCATGCCATCAAAAGTGTTGGGTGTTCAAGCTTAAATGCAACCTTTGACTGATTCGGGATGGTTAATTTTTGAAGAAAATCAGTCTAACAATGAGGCAAGGATGAGAATGCCTCTGCCAATGCCATGAAGCAATGATGTGGGCTTTAGGACCACATAAGAAAGCATAAATCATTGTACAAATGAATTTGATGTTGTGTAGTGTCTTGCTACCGGGGAAGTATGCTCATTGATATCGCGATGTCATCTATGACTTACAATGCAAACATTCACTACAGGGTTTCTCCAAGTAGTGTTGGAAATCGAGTCCTGAAAGGGTATTGAAAAAAAAATAACAAAATTGAAAAAAATGAAGGCAATCTTGAGACACTTGTCTTTCTTGCGAATTGTCAAACTCTTTTTGGAAAATAGCAGAAAAGGAATAAAAATGAAAAAATGGCAATAAAAAAAACAAAAGTTGTAATGTTAGACTGTTCCGAGGTCAAATGTCTAAAAAATAACAATTTGACGTTTCCTTTCTAGACATTAGTGCACATGTTGCTTGAAAGCCTTCACCCTCCACTTTCCCAAAATAAAATATTTTCCCCACAAACACTCTCATTGCCCTTAGTAACAAAGTAAACCTTTACACTGGGCAGATTGGTCTGGCCAAAATTTTCTCGCTTGCGCTAGTTGGGTGATCCCTGAATCCATTGAGGCAAACAAAAGGACAAAAGAATTTCCAAAAAAAAAAAAACAAAAGGAGAAAAGAATAAGTCCACTAGATTGAAAACCTGAAAGGGCATTCTAGAAAGGAAAAAGAAAAAAAAAACGACTCATGTTGAGGTCATCTAGTCGCAGAGTTAATCTTTTGAAAATAAAGAAATCAGAGTTCAAAATGATGTGTGGCCTTCTTGACTTTATCTAAAAAGCAAAAAATATATATCCATTGTCACCCCGTTTAAGCCAAAAATAAATTCTTTTTCAAAAAAAAAAATTCCCAAGCAAGGGTTATCATCAGGTAAGAGTCAACTCATGATGCAAATAAAGAGTACTCAATGATCAAACAAAGAATTCTTCAAGAAGAGTGAACAAAACAAAACAAACAAAAAGAACAAAAATCAATCACAAAGTGATGATGAAAAAGAATAAAAGTCAAAGTTCAAGAAAAAGCAAAGTGCTCGAAAAGTCAAATGGTTAATGTAATGTCTAGATGATAACCCTTGTTTCAAAAACAAAACCAACAAACATTCATTTGGGCCTTTATATCTTTTCTTTCAATACCTTTTAGCCCCTAGCCACATTACAAGCCTAATAAAGCCCACACAGATTGAATAATGATTGCTTAAATTTTCATAAAGCTTAATTTTGTGATAAGGCGAATTGACATTCAATCTGTCGTAAAAAAAAAGAAAAAAAAGAAAGGTTGAAAATGAATGAATGAAAAAAAAAGAAAAAATAATGTCTCAGGAAGAGGGGATTATCCTACCATCTAGCCAAAGGCACGCATAAAGAAAATCAAACCAATTGGGGTCATCCTTTTAGCCAATCCTTTTCATGCCCACCACTTCTTCCAAACAGAACCCTATGCCAAAGAAAAAAACTGGGGCAGCTTGGTAAATCTCACCATGCGTCTTTGCCCTGAAATTCATCAACCCATAATTTCAAGACTGGGGCAGCTTTACGGATCTCCCTTGAATTTTCACCCTAATTTTCATGGATCCAAACCCCAACTCATTTTCCCAAACACCAAACCGGGGCAAAAGATTTTGGTATATCGCGTTTTGTCTTGACGTTCACATATCACATCTTCTTTAAGGATTGCAGTGCCCACGTGCCTGTACTAGTCTCCCAAAATTTTTTTTAAACAACTCTCGTTCTCTTCAAAACCATCCTCCTGCCAATAAATTCAAGCACGTGTACACTGATGCGAGAAATAGAAAGTCAAACATATAATCATATCTGACATTAGACCTCAGATGCATGACATTCCGCAGTTTTTATAAAACATTGAAAATAAAGACCAGTTTGATGACTGCAAGTAAGACAACTGACTCAAGCAAAGAAATGCAAAACAAAACAAATGTTTTTCAGCAATCCATCCAAAAGAAAATCTTTCGGATCGACTCCTTCTTCATTCATATGAATGGTTGTCTAATCCTTCTTCAAAAAAATACAAAAAAGAATAGTATCAAGATTTTAACACTTTGTAATGAAGGCTTTCAACGCCTTGATATCTTTTCAAAAATCAAATTTCTATAAAAATTACGAAACATTTCAAAATAAAAATTCCGAATTTCAAGATTTTCAAAATTTGAAAGCCCAGCTTGTCTGGCCCCAATGCCCAATTTCTACACTAGCCCCCAAAGCCCAGTTTCTACACTGGCCCCCAAAGCCTAGCTTGATTGGCCCAAAAGCCCAGCTTTACTGGCCCCCAAAGCCCAGCTTGTCTGGCCCCCAAAGTCCAGTTTCTACACTGGCCCCCAAGCCCAATTTCCATATTGGCCCCCAAAGCCCAGCTTGTATGACCCCCCAAGCCCAGTTTTCACACTGGCCCCCAAAGCCCAGTTTCCATACTGGCCCCCAAAGCCCAGCTTGTATGGCCCCCCCAAGCCCAGTTTTCACACTGGCCCCAAAAGCCCAGTTTCTACACTAGCCCTAAAGCCCAGCTCGCCTGGTCCCTAAAGACCAGTTTCTACACTGGCCCCCAAGCCTAGTTTCACCTGGCCCATAAGCCTAGTTCCACCTGACCCATAAGCCTAGTTCCACCTGGCCCAAAAGCCCAGTTTCTACACTGGCCAACCTAGCCTAGTTTCACCTGGCCCCCAAAGCCCAGTTTTCACTGGCCCACCAAGCCCAGCTCGCCTGACCCCCAAAAGCCTAGTTTCCATACTGGCCCATAAGCCCAGTTTTGCCTGGCCCCAAGGCCCATTTTCTACACTGGCCCCCAAGCCCAGTTTCCATACTGGCCCCCCAAAGCCCAGCTCACCTAACACTCTAAGTTCAACTTTGTTTCGGCCCTCTATAAGACAATGGTCGAACCCAGCAAGCACATCATTACATTCATCCATAGGGTTGGTACACCCTTCACGAGGTTGGTACACCTCACATCATTAATTCATCCATAGGGTTGTTACACCCTCCACGAGGTTGGTACACCTCACATCATTAATTCATCCATAGGGTTGTTACACCCTCCACGAGGTTGTTACACCTCATTCAAACATCCATAGGGTTGTTACACCCTCTGCGAGGTTATTACACCTCATTCATTCATCCATAGGGTTGTTACACCCTCCACGATGTTGTTACACCTCATTCAATCATCCATAGGGTTGTTACACCCTCCACGAGGTTATTACACCTCATTCATTCATCCATAGGGTTGTTACACCCTCCACGAGGTTGTTACACCTCATTCATTCATCCATAGGGTGTTACACCCTCCATGAGGTTATTACACCTAATTCATTCATCCATAGGGTTGTTACACCCTCCACGAGGTTGTTACACCTCATTCGTTCATCCATAGGGTTGTTACACCCTCCACGAGGTTATTACACTTCATTCAACATCCATAGGGTTGTTACACCCTCCACGAGGTTGTTACACCTAATTTCTTCCATCCATAGGGTTATGACACCCTCCATGAGGTTCACACACTTCAATTCTCTTATCCCTGTTTATTTTTGTGTAGAATTTCCGTTTTTCCTTGTTCAATTTAAAATCCGAACGAAATTAGTGTTTCTTTCTTTACTTAGCTTTTACTATGATAATACGAAAATATCAATTTTTCATATTATCCGATAATATCTAAGTAAAGAGGGGCAACTGTCAACACCCAATTTCGTCCGGATTGACTAAATAATAGTTTTTTTTAATTATTATTTTATTTTACTTTGTGTTATTTTATTTCATTTTTATTTTTATTTTTAAGTTATGTTTAATTTTACTATTAGTTATATTACTTTATTTGATTTAGTCTTTTTCTAAAAAAAAAACAGAGAAAAAAACAAAAGAAAAAAAAGAAAAGAAAAAAAAAGAAAAAAAAAAGAAAAAGAAGGAAAAGTAAAGGAAACGAAAAAAAGAAAAAAAGAAAAGAAATAAGTCAAAGGGTGTTGGAATGTCACGGCATGCAGGAAAAAATTCTTATGGTAAAAGATTGAACCCAAAAGTGAAGGGTTTATTTTTGATTTGCAATTAAAAAAAAAGGAAAAGCAAAAACATTAAAAACCTTTACCCAAACCTTATCAGCATAGGATGCATTGTTATTTTAGCAAAGACGCTGCAATCAAATCAATTCATGGGTCCACCAATCTCAGACCAAATACCATATAGATGTGTGATGTTTTGACAAAAGAAAAGTGTTTTTTTTTTATATATCTCTTTTCCTGCCGTGTATAATATAGGGAAACCCAACATCACTAGCATGGTCCCTTCAATCTCCCCTATAATTTTTCAACCAAAACCCACGCCCCGCACCCTCCTTCGTTCCTTCATTCGCTGATTCTCTTTGACCGCATTCGTCCTTCATGCTGCTTTGTTTTAAATTACAGTCTACAAACACAGTATGATGGTTTTTGGAGATCTCTGCAACTGGATCACTATTACAATTGTGGCTGCCCAATCTCAATTTAGGGTCATATTCTAGTTGATTAGTTAGAGAAAGATAAAAGCACGGTGATTATTCATTAGAAAATGGCACACATTGATTTCATTGAAAGAAGAAGACAAAAAAAAGGGCAAGATGCACCAACAACACGGACACACTCCACCCTCTGGCTCTTCCAATCCGTAACCACCTCTGCAGAAATCCATCATTCCCACACGCAGGACAGGTTCCTCCAGGAAAAGCGCACAGACAATACAGACACCCCTTTTTTGCTCACCACCCACTCCAACAAAATGGCAGACACAAGCACTACTCAGAGGGGGAGAGATTAATCACTCTCATCATTCTCACCCTCTCACCATTCCTACTCCTCCACTTCTACACCCTCATCACACACAATAGAGGACATGATTCTCTCACCCAACTTCATCTTCGAAACCCAACATCAAGAGATCATCCCATCATTCTTTGTGAAACAAAACCATCATCCAAAAACAACCATAGTTTTTCACCATTTTTTCCATCTCCCTCAATCAGAAAACAACACCATCCTCACGTCACCATTCACTCACAGATTCTACCAGAACCTGTAACCACCTCAACCACCTTCATCCCCATCAAACTTCATCCACACCTCTGCTCTGCAAAACCCAAAATCGCCTCAACAAACTTGACACACACTCGTAACCATCCATACGACGCTTGACAGTAAGCACATTCCTCTCTCACAGAGACGTTCCCCACTCTACAGCCATCCCTCTAGGCGCTTAACAAAAACATTTTCGAGGAGGAGAAGAAAAGTCCATCTTCCAACCACTTGCCTTGATTTCCAACACAATCCATCTTCTCACCTACAAGAAAAGAAAGCAATTCAAAACCACTTTCACGCGGCAACACCCTATCCACGCAACGTAGCAGTTGTTGCGCCTTCCATCACCGTTCATCGCTGGCGTTGCTGTCGGGAGTGTCGCTGTAGTTGGGGTTTCCCTGCATCTACGTCAATCTCCCTCTACCGTCACCACCTGAAGACGCCAAAACCACGAACAAAACCAAGGACAAAGAGGTGACTACTGTGATTCTGAAGATGGCGCTGCATTGCCAGGGTTGCTTGGACAGGATTGGCAAGACTGTGCTGAAAACCAAAAGAGATTAACAACCACAACCTCCTCCAGCTTCATTCACAGAATTCTTCCATCTCCACACACACTTTTATTTGCCTCTGGGCCCGTGATTACAATACACACCCCAGCCGATTGGAGTAGGTTGTTGGCTTTCAGCAGAGAATGGAACAACCTCAAGCCTTAGTTCTTTGCGCCCTGTCAAGAAAGAGCCGACGCTGAAGAGAATCCCGCCATGAAGGAGAAGTTGTTACGCCTTACAAGAAAGCTCAAACAGATTGAATGACCTCTTGAGTGGCTGAATCCTACTATGATAACAAAGAAAAGCAAAACGAATTGGTAAAGGTTGGGAACGCATGCTTGACTGTTGTACAAGCCTATGATGCTGCAACTGAAAACATTGAACAAAGTTTCTGACTCTCTTAGTTCTTCACAAAAAAAAAAAGAATCATACATCAATCAAACAGAAGGGGAGGCCTCAAAATCTGACAATCTTCATCATCAATACCTAATCAGAGCAGAGTTAAGAGAGGGAAGCGGTTGGGGGAAGGTTGGTTGTGGCTGTGAGCGGCGGAGGTGAAATCCCCAACTTCTTTCGTTCCGAGAAGAAGATGACCCTGGGTGCTTACACAAATGAGAGGAAGTTGAGGAAACCCCTAGTGAATTTCTGATGGGATTAAGGGGCCTTGGGCCTGACTGATGGGCTGGCGTTTCTTCCCTGCCACCCTGGTTTTTCCTTCTGCACCCCCTACGTCTATTGGGCTTTTTCTTTTCTGTTTTACTTCCTGCACCTATCTTTCAAATGCACACACCACACTTTATTGTTGTTTTTGTTGCCCTCTTTCTTAGGTTTGGGTTTACTTTTAGTTTAGTAGTTGAAACTCAATAGTTACTATACACTCACTTTTGATAAAAATTAATGTTCAAAAAAAATTTATAAAATAAAAGAAAAGAATAATATAAAAATGATAAAATTATAAAAATGAAAAATGGCTTTTGAGTGTTCGTGCGATTGTCCGCATCAGCCTAGCACTCAACAGTTTCTTTCTTTCAAAAATAATAAAATTTATTTTAAAGGTTTAAGCACACGTGCGACCATTCGCGTAGGCCTTGTGCTGAAAACCTTTTCTTCTTATTTCATAAAAATAATTAAAAAATATATTTTAAAAGGTTTAAGCACACGTGCGACCATTCACGTCAGCCTTGTGTTGAAAACCTTTTTTTTCTTCTTTCAAAAATTAATAAAAAAATATAAAACATCACGTTTTCAAACGATCATCTAAAAATCGCCAGAACTACGTGATCTTTGATTCTCTACCAAGAGTAGAGATACGTAGGAGCGAGGTCAGTCCTTGTCAGGTTCACTTTTCCCAAAAATCCAAATTTTCCAAACAAATCTTCCAAACAAATTTTCCAAACAAATCTTCCAAACAAATTTTCCAAACAAATTTTCCAAACAATTCTCCAAACAAATATTCCAAATGGTTTGCTAGAACTACGTAACCCTGATTTCTCAGTCTGGCTGAGAATACGTAGGAGCAAGGTCAATCCTTGTCGGGCACAAAAAGCACAAAAAAATATTTTGTTTTCTTTAAAGTTTTATTTTATTTTTTCTTTTTAGGGGAAGTTAAATATTTTTAGAAACCACACTTTATTCGTGTATTTAATTAAAGGTACTGCTTTCGGGCAGGCGTGTAGGGTGCTGATGCCTTCCCTACACGTAACCGACTCCCGAAACCAGAGTCTGGTTTTTCGTAGACCGCCTTATCCCTTTTTATGGTTTTTCCGTAGTTTTCCAGAATAAACTATGGTGGCGACTCCAAAATCTCATTTTCGAAACTATTTTTCTTTTTTGGATCGTCATCGTCCCGTCGCGATTTTCCCGGTTGCGACAGGGTGCTTGGGAGTGGGAGGTGGAGTCGAGTGTTTTTTTTTTTTCATCTGCTAAACAAATTACAAATTTAGGTGTTGCTTCAATGTCCTTTTAAATGAGTCGATTGTGGTGTCTTTCTACGTGAATTTAATGAAAACATGTCATATGTGATGGAAGAGTGACTTGCTCGAATTTTAAATGATGGAAAAGTGGTTTGCTTGAATAGCAATGATGGAAGAGGACCAAGACACTCACTAATATGCAAAATTGACACCAATGATGGAACATGACCCAAAGGATGGACGTGATCAATATGAAGAAACAAGCTTAGGTGTCAAATGATGGAAACCCACCTCATGAAAATTGAAGTTGCTTCCATGAAAATGATTTGTTTGGATGCGAAAGGTTGAAATGATGAATAAAAATGTGTTTGGAGAGTGAGATGGATGTGTATCTTGAAAGAGGTTGGACCAACTCTTGAAGAAAATGTCTAATAGAAGTTAAGAAGATAATCTATCCTAGTGAACTTGGAATAAAGAAGAGCTATAAAATTGACATAATATCTCTATGTCATTTCCAAGTTTAGTTTACAATGCTTGAGCACTCCTATTTATAATAGGGAGGAGTAAGCTCAAGTCTCAAAGAAAACCAATATCATACAAAGAACCTTGAAACTAATAAGCTCTTGAACTTTCTTCAAGAGTGAATAATGAGCTGTCAAGTTCATGCACCAAGTTAAATACCTAATGCATGTACCTTCCAAAGCAAGCTAAAGAATACCTTGGCCCATAGACAATTTTTCTAAGGTTGCTTAAGGCCCAAGGTAGTCCAAAGAACACCTTAGTTCGCCTAGTTACTTAAGAATTAAGTTTGTTAGATATATTATATTTAGTTTATATTTATCTTTTATCTTTAGTTAGTTTGTTATTATTTCTTATTTGTATTTTGGATTTAGCCCATATTTCTTTTATTATAAATAGAGGACCCTGTGTGTATATTCAACACAAGGGAGATTAATCCCAAACATAGTTTTTCACTATATTCAACAGGGTATCTAGAGCCTAAAGTTCTTTTGAGGAAAAAAATTTTTTTTGTTGTCTCTATCACTACACTTGTCGTTGCCATCAGCGGCGCCATCTATCGTTGTCGGCATAGCCATCATCTACTATAACCAATACCGGAGTTCTAGTTTCGACCGACGATCACATGGTTTTGATCGTCTTTGTTAGACAACCACCATGCCATCAACGACACCTTCATTAGAGCTCATATGCACTCTGAGCGCCTTTCAAAGTTGTGGATTTGCTCCCTTTTTCGTTGTGCATTGTGGCATGTCTAGTAGCAATTCAGAGTGTCGAGGTCGCTCGTTTTCCTCTTTCAGGTTCATTGTGTGTTGTCGCACATCTCGTTTCCTCTTAAGGAGCTATTTAGAGCATCGAGGTTGCTCTTGTGCCTTGATTGGAGAATCTTGGATTTTTTTAATATTTCTCCCTCCTATTCATCCATAGCTTCTTTCATTGTTGTCTCTTTTGACCTCTCTTTTATCACCATTGTGTTTGACCTGTCCATATATGTTTTTTTCCCATGAAAAAGATAATTTTGTTAGTTTATTTATAGTCGTGGTGGCTCTCCAACAACTATCTCTTTATCCACTGGTGGCATTCCTCAAGGGTGATTTGCAAGAAAAGATTTACATGGAGCAACCTTCCTGATTTGTTGCTCAGGGGGTGTTTTCTGGGTTGGTATTTCGTCTTCTATGTCGTCTTGCAAATCATTAGCAATTTGGTGTCTCTCAAGTGCAGAAGAAGATATTTTCATTAAGTCTTTATGGATTATATTAATAACAAGCTTGGTACATATGATTTGTATGCACCAGCTTGAGAGGGAGTGTTAGATATATTATATTTAGTTTATATTTATCTTTTATCTGTAGTTAGTTTGTTATTATTTCTTATTTGTATTTTAGGCTTAGCCCGTATTTCTTTTATTATAAATAGAAGACCCTATGTGTATATTCAACACAAGGAAGATTAATCTCAAATATAGTTTTTCATCATATTCAACAAAGTTAAAAATGCTAAAACTATAATTCTACAAATGTTGTATGATTTAATCGATTATCATACTTACATAATTGATTAAATTCATCAGACTTCTAAAAAATGCCCAAAATACAAAGACCAAAAGACATATATTGTTGGCCTAAATATAAGGCTTAAAGAAAAGACTTATTACACAAAAAAGGTTAATCTTATACAAAATATACTAATCCTAATCATATATTTACAATCAAGGAAAAAGATTGGGTCTTGCCACTAGTCCATGTTGTAGCTCCTTATATGAGTTTCCATCACTTACTTGGCTATTATGTAGTTTACAAGTGCCTCTCATACCCTAGAGGCTTAACTCATTACTATTTATTAAATATTCTTAGAGAGCCTAAAAGAGGATGGCTATTCAAAGGATTATATTGTTTACACCTATTATGAGGAGTTAAACCTTTCTTGTGTTGAGGTCAAGATGTAACCCTTTGAAACTCTCTTGTATTGGTATTGTTTTATCTATAAAAGTCTGTTTTTGTTTACATATCTGTAAATTAGTTTGTACTTGTTGAATGAACTAATCACTCATCTTATTTCAATGGCTTGGGATTGAGTGGGAACTGGTTTCAATGGCATTGGAGTCTTCATCTCCTTGGCATTTTCTAACTTGAACTTTTTGAGTAGCTCTTTGACATATTTTTTCTGATGAACATATATAGTGTCTGCCTCTTGTTTTATTTGGAACCTGAGAAAGAATCTTAGTTCACCCATCATGCTCATTTCAAAATCAACCTACATCATCTTTGAAAAATCTTGGCAAAGATCTTCGTGAGTAGCACCGAAAATGATATCATCAACATAATTTTGTATTATAATGAAGTTATAGTTGACATATTTGCGAAATAGTGTTGTGTCTATGTTTCCTCTTGTGAAATCATTTTTAACAAGGAAGGAGCTTAAGCATTCATACCAAGCTTTGGAAGCTTGCTTTAAAGCATATAACGTTTTGTTTAGTTTGAAAACATGATTTGGATAAATAAAACATTCAAAGCCTGGAGGTTTTTCTACATATACTTCTTTCTTAATAACACCATTCAAAACGGCAATTTTCATATTCATTTTATATAGTTTTATTTTATGAAAAGCAGCAAAGGATAATAATATTCGAATAGCTTCTAACCTTGCAACAGGAGCAAATGTTTTTGTATAATTTATACCTTCCTATTGTGAAATCCTTTGGCAACTAGTTTGACCTTGTTTTGAACAACTGTTCCATCTTCATCCAACTTGTTGCGAAATACTCTTTTTGCACCAATTGCATTCTTGGTTTAGGGTAACTCCACTAGCTTCCAAACATCATTCTTTTAGAATTGCTCAAGTTCTTCTTCCATGGCTTCTACCCATGATTTGCCTTCCAAAGATTTATCTATATTAGAATGTTTCACTTGAGAGATAAGAGTTGCTAGCCTATGTTTGTGAACGGACCTAATCTTGACATTTTCCTTAATGTCACCTAAAATTTTATTTTGTAGGATGATCTCTTTCCATCAGTAGTCCCTTAGGCTCTCTTTTCTCCTCATGTTCCTTACTTTCGAGTTCAGATGCTCTGACTGCTTTTGCTTCTTTGGATGTTGTATTGTCTAACTGCAATTTAATGAATTCATCATCTATCTTTGACTTCTTAGAGTCATGCTTAAGGTCATTATTAAATCTTACATGAACAACCTCTTCCACTCTAGACGTTCTAGAGTTTTAAACTTTAAATGTCTTTGACATTTTAGAGTATCCAAGCATAATTCCTTTATCACTCTTAGTGTCAAACTTGTTAGGTCTATCAAGGAGGGAGTTCACCGGGAAGACACAAACACCAATGAGATCTGAGTCCAATCATATAAGGGATTGACACCACTCTCTAGCCAAAACCTTAAGGCAATGGGTTAACGGGTCTTTCACCTTTATATAATGCTCTACTTTTTCATTTCTATCTAATGTGGAACTTAGACTCACACTTGAAATCCCAACAAAACTTTCCAAAATTATCTTTGATATTCAATATAGAACATTGTCAACCAATGGAAATAAGATATATTGGATCTTCTATCCTTCCATAGTTCATATGGGGTTTTGCATAAGATGGGTCTAATGCAAACTCTATCAATTATTTATTTTATTATTCATTTAAGTTAGTGTTAATTAGGTTGATGCTGATACAATATTTCTATAATATTTATTTAAGTTGGTTATAGTTAAGTCGACACTAATTTTTATATGCTATGAGCATACATGACTTTGTGGTACCAAATAAAAATTGTAAATCAATCACAAAATTTAGTTAATATTTTACATTGGTTTTTAGGTTACATGAGATGAAAGTGATAATCAACCGTGATCAAATATGCAGTCAAAGATTAATGCAAACAATTAATATTTCATGAAATAAAAGAAACATAAATTAATATATATATATATATATATTAAAAGTCATTAATCTTCTTAACCTATCTATCCGGACTTTTCAAAATTCAATATATTCATTACTAGTGTTACCTCCTCTTAATTTAATTTAAAACAAATGTACAAATTTTTCAAATTGGAAATAGTACATAAATTTTGCATTAAATCTCAAACTAGGGTTCACTGCAGGCAATAACAACTTAATATCGACATTAAACAAACTAAATATGTGCATTCAATAAACCAATTATCAAAAATTTATACAAATCAATAATTTCAAACAAAAGTATAACAATTTGAATAACACAAAATAATGCAAACAATATACAAATATCATCATACAAATTCTTAAAGGAAATAAATAATGAGAGGAGATGAAACAAACAAAGGAGTGTGCTCTTCTCAAATGGAAGAGGTGATGAAAACAAAACTCTAAATTGATAAAGGAGACAACGTTCATATAAAATAACGGTTGCAGGCAGAAATTGATGGAGTGCAAGAAACAATAGGAAACAAAGGCCTAGCCCGTCAGAAGAAGAAAAACCTCAAGGCATTTACTTCCTGCAGCCCCACAGTTTGTTTGAACACTTTATATTTTATCCTTCATAAAGTGATTTCTAAATTGCACGTTCAGAAGTTTTTTTCCCAAATAAGCTTTCGAAAATTTCCAGAATTTGATTTCTGAAACTAGATTTTTGGAATAAAATTTTTAAAACGAATTTTCGGAATAAACTTTCTCTTGCAGAATTTCTCGAATTAATTTTTCAAAACACTTATAAGTCTTCTGAAACACGTTTCCTAAACATTGTCATCTTTTCTAAATACATGTCATTTTTTCAAGGCGGATGACACGGACTCATATTCATTTATATAAAACTAACTTATCTTATTGAGTAAGTTTTTCTAAAAATGGCATACTTTCGCTTTTACATTATTTTAATATCACTTTTGGTCTCTATTTTCTCCATGTTTAATATAAGACTCAACATTTTCAAGTATTTAATGTGGTATAAATTTTTGTAATTTTTAGTTTAATTTAATCTTTTTTCCTTAGAGTATCTAAATCGTTAATGTCATAATGTCTACGTTTGCAATTAGTAAATGAGATATTTGTTTTTGTCCTACATAGCCTATTCATACTAGGGTTTCAAACTTTCACTTTCTCTTTCCACTCTACATGTTGTCATCCATAATACGGTTTCAAACTTTCACTTTCTTATTAAAGGATCTGTTTTAGGTTCTAGTTTTCTGTTTTGCTTTTACTGTTGGGATCATTTATGAACCCGTTTTTCTTTTCTTCCTTAAACTCTATATATACATAGAGATCCTCTCGGTTTCATTGTAACACAAGAATATATCAAAAATACTTTTATTGAAATAAAAGACGTGAGTTTTGTTTTTCTTACCTTGCTTGTATCATCTTCTCCTATCTGCCTTTCCTTCGCTTCTCAGCACCCATTCACGTTTTTTTGCAAGCAAGCTTCGCGTCCTCCTTCTCCAAGTTTCCAGATAGTTCTCTCACTTTTCCTCTCTCTCTGCTGACACAAGGCTGCTTTGAAGCAGTGCTTTATCAGAAGATATTTCTTCTTCTGTTTGGTTCATGGGTTGGGCCTTCGTTTAAAATACTTTGGGCCTGTTTTAATATGGCATCAAAGCAGGTCATGTGCCTGTTCTGCCCTTACTTCCGCTGTGCTTAACTTTTTGCTGGGTTCTTGGTGCTTCTTTTGGTTTTTCTGGTCATCATGCAGAACGTTGATCAACTCAATAACCCCTCTAGCCCTTTCTATCTCCATCATGGAGAAAACCCATGTATATCCCTCATTTCACAAGTTTTAAATGAATCTAATTACACTTCTTGGAGTAGAAGTATGAGAAGGGCCCTCCTTTCCAAGAACAAACTGAAATTTATTGATGGAGGGATCAAGAAACCTAGTAAAAAAGATGACCCCCTTTTTGATTCCTGGGAAAGAAACAACATGATGGTATTGTCGTGGATAATCAAGACTCTTTCATCTTAAATATCTGAAAGTGTTGTGTATGTGGAAGATGCATGTGAGCTGTGGGAAGAATAAGAGAGATTTTCTAAAGGTGACCATTTCAAATTCTCAGATTTACTACAGGAAATACACTCTATTAGACAAGGAGAAAGGAGTGTCAGCCAATACTTCACAGATTTGAAGATTTAATGGGAATAATTAGAATTTCTTAGGCCTATTCCATGTTGTAGTTGTAAAATTCCCTACAGCTGTGATCTGTCTAGAGCTTCTCAAAAGTATAACGATATGGAACATGTTATTTGTTTCTTGAAAGGTTTGAATGAGTGTTACAGTACTGTTAGGACATAGATATTGTTGATGGAGCCTCTACCCAACATCAACCGAGTCTTTTCTCTTATTATACAGCAAGAAAGACAGGGAAAACATGAGACAGGATCTACTAATCAGAATGAAATCAAGGTTTTAGCCAGTGCTGCAGAAAGACAAATCCAATGGAAGGCTCTTGGACGTGGTTTTGGAGCCCGTAACCAAGGGAGAGGGAGAGGAAGAAATCCCAACTTTGGAAAGCAATGTTCTTACTGCCATAAAATGAATCACATGGTTGATGAGTGCTATTCTAAGCATGGTTATCCACCATGGTATAAGAAGAATGAAAACAATGGCCAAGAAAAGGTGGGGCAAAATGATTGGGGGGCTGCTAATGTCTATACTATCTTTGCTGAAACACAGATCAGTTAACAAAACAGCATAAATTCTGTCCAGAATTCCTTTACCCCAGAACAGATGAAGAAGATTTTGCAGATAATAGAGAAAGATGATAGACCTGCTCACAACATCAGTCAAATAAGACACCACTGATGACATACATGGTATGTTTTCTTGGATTATAGATATAGGGGCCACTGATCATGTGACCCATGACAAAAGTCAGTTCATTAGTTTCTATAAAATTAAGCCTATATCTATTAAACTGCCAAATAATTCCACTGTCACAGCCATTATGCAGGAACTGTGCATTTTTCCAAATACTTCACTATTTTTAATGTCTTGTACATTCCTGATTTTGCCTTTAATCTCATTTCTGTTCAAACCTTGATCAAAGATACAAACTGCACTGTAACTTTTTCCTCTAAGATGTGTCAAATCCAGGACAACTCAACATTGAAGACGATTGGATGTGCTAATGTCTATAAGGGACTATACTATCTACAACCTTTTGAAGCGGATCTCAGAACAAATTTTATCTTTTCTTATGAGCATGTAAATGTAGATTTATGGCACTATAGGCTAGGCCATCCTGGACACAAAACTATTGATAGAATATGCAAGACCTTTCCCTATGTTTAAGCTAATTCCAATAATACTTGTGATATTTGTCACTATGCCAAACAACATAGATTTCCTTTTCCTAAAAGTAATTATGTGTCTGCTAACTGTTTTGATATCATACACTGTGATATATGGGGCCCTATTTCTGTTCCTTCTATTCACGGCCACAAGTATTTTCTCACTATTGTAGATGATTGTAGTAGACATACTTGGGCTTTTCTTATGCACAATAAGGGATAAACTAGAGAATTATTGCAGAATTTCATTGTTAAAATTAAGACCCAATTTGATAAAAATATTAAGGTCATTAGAACTGATAATGAGCCAGAATTTAACTGCCCCAACATTTTTAATTCCTATGGGATAGAACATCAAAGAAGCTGTGTGGAAACCCCACAACAAAATTCTGTTGTGGAACGTAAGCATCAACATATCTTAAATGTTACCCGTAGCTTACTCTTTCAGTCTAATATTCCTCATGTTTACTGGTCTTATGCTTTATCTCATGCTATATATCTAATAAATAAACTTCCTTCTCCTATCATTAAAGATAGAACGCCTTATGATGTTTTACACAACGACTCTCCCACCTATCTTAACTTGAAAGTTTTTGGCTGCTTGTGTTTTGCTTCTACTTTAGAAAATAATAGAGGTAAGCTTGACTCTAGAGCTAGAAAGGGTGTTCTCCTAGGCTACAAAAATGGTATAAAGGGCTACATCATACTTGACATTAACAATAGGGAAATTTTCATTAGTAGGAATGTTATCTTTTATGAAGATATTTTCCCATACAGAAGACAGCAGAATGATAGGGCTGGCTGTAGTGAAAGTGAAGAAGGAATACATTTCCTGGATGATCTGTCCTGCAACTATGAGAAGAATTTGGCCGAAAGTGGAGAAGGTGATCAAAACCCTACTGAGGACATCGATGTCAATAATGGTGATGTTGATTCCATAGAACAGGAAGATTCTCAAGATCAGGAAAGGCCAAACAGAACCAAAAGGACTCCTGGATACTTACAAGACTACATACTGCAAGTCGATAAGCCCTCATCTACTTCCTTATGCATCAAAAACGGTTTGAAAGCACCTTACCCTATCACTAATGTACTGTCTTACCAATCTTTATCTGATAAACATCTGAAATATACTCTAGCCATAACAGCAAGCAAATAGCCCAGTTCCTATGATGAAGCTAGAAATAGTCCTGAGTGGATAGATGCCATGCGAAAGGAAATCAAGGCTTTACAAGATAATGGTACTTGGTTCCTAACTCAACTTCCTCCTGGGAAGAAGTCTATTGGGTGTAGATGGGTTTACAAAGTTAAACATAAGGCTGATGGGACTGTGGAACGGTATAAGGCCAGATTAGTTGCTAAAGGTTACACCCAACAAGAGGGAATTGACTTTTTGGATACCTTTTCTCCTGTTGCTAAACTTACCACTGTCAGATTACTTCTAGCCCTTGCTGCCTCAAGGAATTGGTTTCTGAATCAACTTAATGTAGATAATTCCTTCTTGCATGGGGACTTAAATGAGGATGTTTACATGAATCCTCCTCCAGGTTTGAACACTAACACTAAAGGACATGTTTGTAAATTGATTAAATCCCTTTATGGCCTAAAACAGGCCAGCAGAGAATGGTTTGATAAATTGTCTACTTTTCTTATTTCTACTGGTTATGTTCAATCTAGTTCTGACCATTCTCTCTTTATCAAGAAAGTTTCAACAAGCTTCACAACATTACTTGTATATGTAGATGACATTGTCCTAATAGGGAACACTATGGATGAAATTAGTCACATAAAGACTCTTCTGCACCATCAGTTTCACATAAAGGACTTGGGAGAACTCAAATACTTTTTAGGATTTGAAGTTGCTAGGTCCAAGAAAGGTATACATCTTTGTCAGAGAAAACATGCTTTGGATATTCTTGAGGAAACTAGAATGATGGGAAGCAAACCAACCTCTACACCGTTTCTTAGCAATACTAGTTCCCTATACAAGACTGAGAACTATCTGGATAATCTTAGCGCTTATCGCAGATTGATAGGGAAGCTCTTCTACCTTACTAATACTCGACCTAATTTATGTTTTACTGTCAATCTTTTAAGCCAATTCATGCAGAAACCTACTAATTACCATTATCAAGCTTTGTAGCACATCCTTCGTTATGTGAAGTCCAGTCCTTCAGAGGGGCTTTGCTTTGCTGCCAATTTTGATGTCCAAATCAAAGGTTTTAATGATTCAGATTGGGCCACCTGCCCTAACACGAGGAGATCCATCACTGGGTACTGCATATTTCTAGGCTCCTCCCTTGTATCGTGGAGATCAAAGAAGCAAGGAACTATCTCCAAGTCCTCTACGGAAGCAGAATATCGTGCCCTAGCTGCCACTGTATGTGAAATACAGTGGCTTTTACTATCTACTTCAAGATTTTCATGTTCAACCTACTGCTACTGTTGTTCTCTATTGTGACAACAACTCTACCAGGCACATCGCCCACAACCAGAGTTTCCATGAGTGAACCAAGCACATCGAGCTGGATTGTCATGTTGTGAGGGAGAAGATTTAAACTAAACTTTTACATCTACTCCCCATTCGTTCCGGAGAACAACTCGCTGATGTTTTCACCAAATTTCCTCACCGCACTCGGTTTAGATCTATCATTCCCAAGCTCAGATTGGTGAACATCCACCATCCAGCTTGAGGGGTGGGTATTAAAGTTTCTATTTTAGGTTCCAGTTTTCTGTTTTGCTTTTACTGGTGGGATCATTTATGAACCCGTTTTTCTTTTCTTCCTTGAACTGTATATATACATAGAGATCCTCTCGGTTTCATTGTAACACAAGAATATATCAAAATTACTTTTACTGAAATAAAAGACGTGAGTTTTATTTTTCTTACCTTGCTTGTATCATCTTCTCCGATCTACATTTCCTCCGCTTCTCAGCACCCATTCACGTTTTTCTGCAAGCAAGCTTCGCGTCCTCCTTCTCCAAGTTTCCAGATGGTTCTCTCAGTTTTCCTCTTTTCTGCTGACACAAGGCTGCTTTGAAGTAGTGCTTTATCAGAAGATATTTCTTCTTCTGTTTGGTTCATGGGTTGGGCCTTCGTTTAAAATACTTTGGCTGCTCCACAATGCTCTCTCTAATACGAAAGTGAAAGAAGCCCCCTTCCCTTTGGGGAATGCATCTTCCTATCCTTGATGGAGGGCAAACTCGACTTCATGTCTAATTCATTTGATCCTTGCAAGCAGTCACATTCTTGTTATCGTAAGCTTTCTTGTGGTCAGTGGCTTTTCCTTTAGTTCTTTTGTGCTCGCCTTACGTTATTTTTGCATCTTTCTCTTTTTCGTAAGCCTTGATGAAATCGTAGCGAATGATACAATAGCTTTGCCTTCAAGTAATCCAAGCGGATATAGGTTGTGCTATTAGTGATTATGGTGACGAAAGCGGTGGTAATCCGGCTAAGGCATAAATAAACATATCCTTGTGTGAGACCACAAAATTGATTGCAATGTGAGCTTACTTGAGTGTGCATACATAAGTATGTGGCCATGGGCTGATTGCCCTTTTTTAAGTGAAGGTCTGAAGTGGAAGCTTTCGAGCCCCTCAAAAGAGCCCACCCAAAGAATGACAATCATAAAAAAGGCTAAGCCCATATAATCGGTGGCCTGCCCAAATGATGTTCAACGGTCTCTACCCAACGGAACTCAGCTTAGAAGCTTTCTACCCGCACTACCTAGACCCATAGTTCACTCACCTAAAGTTGTCTTACCATGGAGTCAACGAAGAAAACGGTTTCGTATAATGAAACTGTTCGTCCATATGAAATTCTTCCAATTTTGTTGGTGGAAGCGAATCCACAAATGCATGCAGAGAACTCTGCAAATGCTGGAGGTGTGGCTCACCTAAACGTTCAAAAATTACAAGAACAATAGGAACAAACATTCTTGAATTAGAAACTGGAACAAAAGCAGGTCTTCTGTTCCCCGTTTTGACATAATCAACTGACGAAAGCGTGGTCAGATCGGGATTTCGATTTTGAACAGACCATCAAGACACTAAGCTGACAAAAGAGCTTTGAGACTTCCCGCCCGAGGATAGAATGTGAATCAATAATGAATGTGCCTAGGAATTACGATTCTGAAGAGGCGTAGTTCCCAGCCGCCCCTCTTTTGTTTGCTTCCGATTCATGGAAG
This sequence comes from Vigna reflexopilosa, assembly GCA_027742785.1. Classification (NCBI taxonomy): domain Eukaryota; kingdom Viridiplantae; phylum Streptophyta; class Magnoliopsida; order Fabales; family Fabaceae; genus Vigna; species Vigna reflexopilosa. The sequence goes on from CM050932.1 coordinate 20,160,749, forward strand.
ATGGGGTAAGGCTCGGGCAAGGACAAGTGAAGGAAGCGCAACAACGATGACTGATTTTTTGAGACTTTCGCGCAAAAACAGAGATCGAAAACCCAGGACCAAAGTGTTTTCGTGTTATTAGCGGCTAGGCCAAAAAACTCGTGGCTAAGGTCCATGCACACTAGTTCATCGCGCTCACGTAAAACACACGAACTGAACTAGAGCAAGATTAGGGTTTGGTTTTTAAGACGGCGCAGACTCAAGGAAGAAGTTTGCTTCAAAGCTAGAAAGTCTTAATAAGCGCATCTCCAGTACATCGAGCTTACACCTTTGTTCTTCATTTTCAGCACATTTTTACGAACTTTATTATTTAGTCTATTTTCATAAGTAGTAAAGATTGACAACCAGGGCTTTTCCCATACCATACATGCAAACATAAAAAAGAAAACCAAACAAAGATAGTTAGCATAGATATGAGTTTATCTCCAATAAGCATCCGAAGTAGATCTCAACTAAAAAAGACAAAGAACACCATACATTAAAACACATTACTTTGCGTTTACAAACACTTATTTCAATCTTCTAGAAAGAGTCGACGGACCCTTTATGAAGCTGACGCATACATAGACAAACCAGCCACACAACTAAACACAACATTACAACAAAGTAAACAAACAACATATTAAGTTCAAAGAAAAAGAAAAGCAAAAAGAAAGGACTTCTTAGTTTTTTCCCCCTGGTCTCCCGCGGATAATGGAGGCTGCCCTGATAAGCAGCAAATGTGGTCCTGGAGCTGTTGTATCCGTTTTACCAGGATCTCCTCCTCGACAGGAGGCAAGTGCTCCCAGAAGGCAGCCAGGGTTTGCTCCTGCTAGAGCTTTGCGTTCTCTACATGAATAATTGCTTGCTCAATTTGAAAAAACGTTAAAGTTGTAATTGGTGGATCCTAATATCCGCTTGCTTTGCCAAATAGAGAAACTTCTATTTATAGATGTGGGAAGCTCTAAGCGAAAAAAAAGAGTCTTTCGTTTTTCGCGACAATCGCCATGTGGCTTAATCCCGAAAACTATTTCAAAAATAGAACACAATAATATAGCGCACATCAGAGAAGAGAGTACCCCCCCTTTATAATAAGAGAGGCCTCATGCGTCCTTTCTTCACAATCCTCACTCGACAGCTCGAAAGCGGATCAATAGAAACCCATGTGATCCGTATTCGCTTACGTACCACACGTGCTTCGTCGTACACTTTCTAGTCCTATTTCACTGGCTTATTTGTACCCGGCTGCATGATGGCAGTCCCCCCGACCAATCCTCACTCAATAGCAGCTTCGTCCTAGCGTAGGCGATTGAAGTAAAGCCTCTGCCTCTATCGTTTGATTGAAATGAAAGGATCAGACACTTTCCCCTACTTTTGACAGCAGAATAAATTATATTATTCAAATAAGTAAGGTAAACTTGCTTTTGTCGATTGCACTCGGATAGCGACTTGGGCCGTCTTGGAATGGGAATAAAATAATTGGACTGGACTTGGGCTTTGTTTGGAAAGCCAGGAAAATGTGACATTTCTGGGCCAGGGCTGAAAATGGATCTGAATGCCACTAGTACAATATTTGCTTTTAAACTCGCACAATATACCTCATTTTACACCAAACCGCTGTCTATCAAAACGCGGTGGCAGATCTGTAATTAAGGTGACGTTATAGGCTTCGGTTGCATGCAGACCCAAAGCATAACAGTGCTACAACCTTAGTTGCATGAAGAACCGGTGCCTAAAACCTACCTACCAGCCAGGCTTTTGTGTTGACAGCTTTATGAAAAGCTGATACTACCTCGGCTGCATGCAGACCCGAGGCATAAAGCCACTGCCACACCTGCAACGCTTCTTCCATACGTCAACTCACTGATACTACCTCAGGTCCCCTTAAAACCGAGGCATAAAGCCTCTAGCTACCACCTCGGTTTGCTTAGATCCGGTGTCAAAATCTTCTTCGGCCTCGACTCTTTTTCTAACCGAAACATATAGGCTGCAAATTTTTTAAATTTAAACATCAATTTCTTTTAGACAGTGGGGGTAAAGTTGTTTGCGCATGTAGTTCGGATTCCGAAGAGTAAAGAACCAAAACCCATCCTCAAAGCGGCCAAATCGAACTGCAAAAGATTATTCTCAAGTTGATACCCACCAATCGGTGGAGGGTTCTCCCTTGGAGAAAGCAGAAGCGATGCTAAAGGGGTTGACTAACACAGGGGTGAAGGTGAGTAACTGAGTGGCGTCGATGTTGGGGAGTAGAACATAAGGGTCATCGCCGAAGAAAGCGACACCTTTCGAGGAGGAGAGGCAAACGGTGAATTTCTTGTGGAAGCTGAACGCAGAAGCAAACTGTGAGGGAAAAGTGATTTTCGTCCTGCCGAGATCGGCCATGCCGAAGACTCTAGTGGCGAGACCTTGGAGTGAGAAGGTGGGAACGCGTGAGAAAAGGAAGCGGGAAATGGTGACGTTTCGTCCTGGGTTGAAGCCATTGGTGGATTGAACGGAGACGGTATCTTCAACAAGGTCGCTGGAGGTAACGGTGTGGGTGATGGTGTTGTCCAGTGTGAGGCCGCACGTGTTCAAAAATCCAGATCCAAATCCTGCAAGAGCATCAAAAGCTGGGGTTTGTGAGTTTTTCGACCTTGAAATTTAATCTTTTGTAATTACAAGAATCTGCTATATAAATATTGAGGTGGCACTTGTTTACAAGACTAGGAACCTTGTTTCTGATTTGATGATAGGAAGTACCTGATTCCCATAACCTTCTCGAAATCTTCATCATAAGTGCGGGAAAGAAATTTCTTGAAGTTGAAATTGCTGCCTAAAGAAACATTAGCCTGCAATTGCAGCAAAGAAAAAAAGCCTTGGTTTACTATAATGATAACCATTTTGCAGTCGGGTCTCGGGGGCAGAAAGACTACATAATGCCTCGGTTGCGTATCTAAAAAAAATACAAAAAGAAAAAATCATGTGCTTCGGTTACTTTTTGAACTGGTGCAAAATCCTATATTTTATGCCTCGGTCGTGAACCGAAGTAAAAAGAGGTAGACCTTTTACATCGTCTGTATATACCTCGGTTCAGGAACCGGTGTCTTTGGGCAAAAATAACTGATGCCATTTCCCTTTTTTGCACTAGTGTGCTAACATTGGGCTAACCTTCACTCCAATAAAAAGGGGAAACGAGCAGAAGCATATTTAGTCTGCCATTCCTCAAGGCAAATTCGTGTTCATCACATGCTCTTTTGGGACTGGTAAAACCCTATTGCTTGAGGAAATTCATTACTTAAAAAATGACCTATATGTGGTGTGGTTTTGTCATACAATAAGATCCAATTTGTTTGGACTCGTTAGGTTTGGCCCATTACCTTGAGTGAGGCAGAACGTGTACACCTTTTGTTATGAATATGTGATCTTATCTACCAATGGGTCTTGTTCTAAGCCCAACCCTCTCGTCTGAGGGTAGGATATCCAAAAACTTTAAATCACGGGAACTTCTCCTTTTTGGTGGACAACCTATGTTGGGCTTACTAAGCCCACTATCCTACCTTATAGGGTCCCATCTTGTGTCGGGTTAAGTGCGCTTAGTGGAACCCCATTTCTTCACTTTTAGTCTAGGGCTTAGCTTTGCATTAGGCTTCGATATAGCTTGCTTTCCTGGTTTTGGATTCAACCTCTGCTCTCCTAATTCAGTCTATAGGCTTTGGTTTAGGTTCAATCTTATATATAAGTTTAGCTTAGGTCCATCAATCAATCTCTCATAAACCCCTAAGTGGAATCTATTAAGCTGAATCCATATAGGGCCTTGCATTAGGCCCAAAATTCCTTGTAACGCTCTAAGAGGATAGTGAGGCATTCAAGAGAGTTCAACCTGCATTGGGCTTTCGTTACTTCGTCTGGCCTCTTTTCAATAGTAAGAATCCAAGTTCAAAGAATCGAAAATAGGATGGAGAACTTGGTCTTTGAATAACTCTAAATAAGAAGCATCACATCAAAAATAAAAGGGAATTCCTACGGGATATCAATCTCGTTCACATTCATCCATTTGAATGTATTTCAGAACCTGCCATTGTATCGCTTTCAAGGTAAACGGACAAACCTCTTGAAATCCAAACTAAGGAAATCATGGGACTCTCTTTCTCAATCAGTTGAATTGGTAACAGCATTGGCTATTAGCCATCCGTCCACAAATCATCTGCAAAAGTGGGTTGATTCCCCCGCTAGATGTTTCATCACTTGTTCAATCCTTTCTTTCAAGAAAGAGATGCTCATATGCTCTGGTTAGCTCGGTAGAGTGGCAGGCGAAATCCGTCTCTCTTTATAGATATAGAATAAGCGGCTAGTAACTTTTTACTCGTGTAGTGAGAAAAACCTTCTTTTCTTCATGGCCTCCTTTATTTAGATTTAGTTCAATCACGAGTTTAAGGTTTGCGATAGATGTTGCCTTTCCTGGATAAACGATCTTAAATCGGCTTTTTTATTTAAGTAGATCTGTGAAAAATTTCGGTTTTTTTAAGTCATTTGTCCCTGGCATCTTATCTTCCGGTTGGAAGTGCAAGGCAGCAATCATCTGTAGCGGGCTAGCTCACAGAATCAATATCTGTATTTGTATAAATAGAAGAGATGATTTTTGCTTTGTCTTTTAAGCTGGATCTATAATGTATTGGTAAGGATCTCTCCCCTGCCTATTTGGAGGGCTGACAGTTGCTTGTCTAGCTCAACCCCTACTGAGCTTTCCGGTAGGCATCAGTAAATTACCATTCTTTTTCTTTCCTCTCACATTCCATATCTCATTTGCTTTCGATTCATGTCTTTTATTTTAACTTTCTTTCTGCAATTTGGGTTTACAATTCAAATTTACTAGAATTACATTTCAGGTATTTTGTTTTGAAAGTAGATATAATGAATGTGTGTTACATTTTTGGTTTTTGGTTTTTAATTGTTTGGGTGGAATGTTTGGTTTTTTGTTTTTTATCATGTGAAAAATAGAAGGAAAGATGGGAACTGCATTTTAGTTTATGATTTTGTTGTTTATGTAGTAACGATTTAGGGATTTATTTAATAATTTACGATTTACGGTTTAGGGTTGTACGATTTAGGAATTTATTTAGGAACTTGCATCTTAGTTTCCGATATGTGCATGCATGTGTTTAATTGTGGCGTGTCGCTAAGGCTGTGTGATGGAGGTGCACGGTGGCTGGATGGTGGTCAGGGTTTTTCGTATTAGGAGGTTGAAAATGATGATGTGACAATGTGAATAGATGAGCCACTTATGTCAAAAACTAACTCATTCATTGATAGCTGACATAGATACTATGTTGTTAATGATTTAAACGTTGTCAAGAAAAAAGACTATATTAAATAAAAATTACAAAAATTGATGCCATATTAAATACTTGAAAAAGTCAAATCTCATTAAACAATGGATGAAATAAAGACCAAACCTTTTTATAGGTGAATCTTTTATTGTATTCCAAGAATATTCATCGGAGTCATCAAATTACTTAGATTTTGCTCATGTCAGAAAATAATAACACTCCAAATTCTAGCAAGAAAAGGAAGTAATGAGAGGAAAAAAAAAACTTACAAAATACATTATGGTATAATGAACAATATTATAATTCATTATTCTAAATCTTAAAATAGTGTGAGCCAAAGGACGTGCGGGCCCGAGGAGATGGTACATAGCTAGTATTATATATTAAGTAAACTTCTAATTCTATAATTTTTAACTAAAAGTGGAGAAGAAACTAATTCAAACTCTATGTTCAAACTTAAACAACATCATTCTCAGTACCCCACACGTTACAATTTATATATATGTATGCATACTTATATATAATTTAGAAATTTAATTAATCTCAATGCAGTGAAAGTATTTATTTTACATATTATCATTTAACTATATGATGATATAAATCTTATTAAAATTTTACTATTGTTTGATAAAGATTTTAATAATAATTATACCGATAGTGTTAAACTCCTAACAATTCTACCTATGTATTTTGCTGAGTAATTTGAATTGAGTACGTATCCAATACAATTCATTCAACCCGTAAATTCTTGAACTGGTAAACCAATTGTTTATATAAATATCAATCATTTGCATGAATTTGTCAAATTCAATTCAACTATTTCGATGCTCTAGGTGATCCATTTTTCTTTTATATATGTATATATATATATTAACCAATTAAGGTTACTCAAAGTTAGTATATTTTTATGTACATATGCTGAAAATGTTGGAATGCAGCAGGGTCATTCACACGGTTTCATCTCCAGTGACCTCATTAATTATTTGAATATTTAAACTTAAAGTCACATATTCAATGATTCGACATTGATTTTAAAGGAGTTAAGTTAGCACACACTATAGTATAATAATTAAAAAATATATAGATCAATTTAAAGTAAAAGCGCATTGAAACATAAGATAATTAATATACGTATGAATCAAAAAAGGCATTTGAAAACAAAATACAAAACAAGAAAAAGAAAGACTTTAAGTCAATAGAATTATGCTTGAGTAAAAGTGGGAATTGTTTTCCAAGACACTGCTTAAATAAACAAATTTATACAAATTTGACATTATTTTTGCAAGATATTTAAAATCAAAATTATGATTAAGATAATAAGAGATTTATAAAATCATAAATTATGAATTGTGGATTTTTCTTTGTACAATAAAAATAAAATTATTAAAAAAATTAATTTATTTCTCAATACTTCATCAAACATAAATTTACAAAATTAATCACTTTTGTGAATCTTTTACATTCCTAATAGTAAGTGTGTTAAATGTGTAACAAAAATAACTGTTTTATTTTAATTGATTGAAATTGTGAATGGTGTAGAAAAAAAATACTATTTATTTTTAATTAAAACTCCATTTGAAATTTATTTTAATTAAAATTCATAAAAAAATGTGAAGGTTGGGTGATGCTATAGTTACCAATACCAAAAAGGTAATATTTTAATTGTATTAAATTTTTATTAGGTTAATAACAAATATATTTGTTTCTTGTGGAGTCGAGCTACCGTCGATACCTACACAATTTGTCTTTTTGGAGTCATTGTACTGTTTATTTTAGATGGAGAGCAATAGTAAATGCGCAGTAAATATCCACCAACTACCTCATATCTTTGGCCTTTATTTATAGTTTTTGTTGTGGGCCCGTGATTAGTAAAATTTTAACCACGGCCCAATAATCTTAATCATGTTTTTACCTTAATCCTGTCTTGATCTGCGATCTTGACCGGACGGTCCGTCCGAAACGGTTGGGCTCGTCATCGACACTGAATTGAAACGATATAGACAAGGTTAATATGTTACCGGGAAGACGCTGCACTCGCACATGGGTGTTAACCGGCCATCCTTGTTGACTTGTCACGTGCCGCCCGGTCTGTACGGTACAATATTTATTTTTAATTAGGTGATGTTACCACTGATAATATATATAACAATAAATTTGTAATTAAGTTTGTGTTTTATTTGAATTGAATACATTTACCTAAACAAGATACGTATGGTGCAACAAAAATAAACAACGCTTTACACGATTTTAGAATTTTATCGGATCCTACCTACCAATCTTACTATTTTATGATTATATAAATATTTTGCAAAATCATATGAACTTACGATTTTACTATTTAAATATTAATTTTAACTACACTAATTTTTTGTTCTAACTTTGCATCCCATCAATTCGACGCGGTCAATTTGCACCCTTTCCAGAAATATATTTAAGAATATATTAAGAATATAATAATATAAAATTTGAATAAATTATTACAACAAAATTATCAATAGATAATATCCAATAGATATTGTTTTCTTAAAAATAAGCATTATAAATTAATACACAGAACCAATATACAAGTCTTCTTTAAAAAACTCTATCTATATTTGATTTATATTAATTTTTAATTAATAATTTAACATACTTTTCTTTTAAAAAACCACTATATATATATATATATATATATATATTTGATTTATATTATTTTTAATTAATAATTTAAAATAAATCAATAGATGTTTATTTTAAAAAGCACTATTTTATTTAATCTTGTTTATGACCTTAAGCTTTTCTCTATTCAATCTTGGTGCTATGTCCTATGAGGAAGTACTTGTGATTTATTTTTCATATTAATGCATTTCGAAAAATTGTAGTAATAATAATTTTTTATAATACACTGAAATAATGAATGTGTATTCTGTTTTTGGTTAGACTGATAGTTTATCATTCAACGTTGTTTTAGTTCTAATAGTGAATGTCAATGTTTCATTTTCAAATCTTTCGAGTATGCATCATTAAGGTAAATTATCTATCATGATTTACTTTGGAGTATGTATTCTATCATGATCTTTTTCTTATGAGACGAGAGCAATACAAGAGTGCAAAAGCAATATGGAAGAAAGAGGGAGATGGTGAATAATTTTAAAATTTCTATGTATAAGAAAGTTGGGAAAAAATATCGTGCAAAATTTTAAATAACTATGCTAACTTCCTGCAAAATATAAATTTACAGGAAATTTTCTAGGAAAAAATATAATTTTTGTATAAAGTTTCTACGGGAAAAAAATTAAGTAAAAAACCGCAAAAAAAATTGTGTTTAATTAATAGTTTCCTGCCAAATTTTAAAATATATTTAACATGTTCTTACTAATTTAAATTTGTAAAAAAATTGCAACAAATAGAAAACTTTTATGTGAAATTTTTTGGGGATAAAATTAGTAAGAAAACATCATATATAATAAGTAAATCCTTAATAAATTTTGCATGAAATTTTCATGAACTTTTCGCAACAAATTTCACAACTAAATCACTACTTTCTTGTAGTAAAAACCGTCGATAAAAATAGTCATAAATGCAGTGAAGAAAGGGAGTAAACGCCTTCAGAATATGGGACTCTAATCCTAACGAATATCTGAAGTGCAAAAAATTATTTAATATGAGAAACAGTGCCAAACGGAAAATAAGAAAAATATTAAAACTTTTTTTCTTTATGTTCGGGTAATTGTAGATTGATATCACTATATTTTTATATTAGTAATATTAATTATTAGTATTTTATTAATGGAGAAAGTTGAATGCATACATTCTCTATCATTCCTTTTAAACTCATTAAACCAACTTATAACTCTAAATGTTATTGAAAAAGAAATTAAATTTACAGCTTCTCACATTCTTTTTTTTTAGCTTTACTAGTAAGACAATCTTATAATTTCATTTTCATAAATATAGGGATACATGAAAAAGTAAAACTATTAATGTAAATGAATGTGTATTATTAAACATATTAAAAAATAAAAAACATAAATATTTAATTTAACATGTCTCTTAAATTAAAATAAACAAGATATTTTATTATATAGAGGAATATTTTGACTGAAGAAACTGGATAACTATAATTTTATTAACTAGAAAACAATTTGTATGTTGTTAAAAGGAGACAAAAGAGCATGTTGACTAGTCAAAATTATCTATTCCCAGAGAAGCAGCAAGCGGCACTTATAAGTTGACCGTTAATCAAGAGTGAAACTACGCGTACAACACTTTGAGGTCTTCAAATTATAAACAGAGAGATGTTAATTGAAATTTTCTTCTTAATTAAAACATGATAAGTAACCAAGTAATACCAAATTAAAAATAGAAGTCAACCAAGATGTGTCTTATACTAATGTTCAGTCATGACACTTGATTGGACCATCAATCCCTAGAATTACAAGTATAGAGAGACTGCTTCCATATTTGACAACTTCAAACAGTCTCTACCTTTTTCCTATAAATTCCCAGTTCCATGAAACAAATATCATAACCTTCTCTTCTGCATTAATTATTTCTCACTTCAATTCACTCTCATTCATTCTAATAATGAGTTTTCTTCCTCCTTCCTCCATGCAACCATCCAACAACACCATGCAAATTTCTGTAACCATCACCCAAAGTAGAGGAATTACTGTTCTACAACCCAAAACAATACTCAGTGGAGGAAGATCACCTCTTCCACAAACATATCAATCCCCAACATCCAATCATATGCTATCAAAATCAAATTACAAAGGAGACACAGGAAAAGGCCCTAAAACAACGTAGATGCCACCACGCTATACCAATACTTGTTTCTTTCTTTTATTTCTATGTTTTTCCTCTTTATCTCATAAACTGCTGTAATCATCCAATTAATGATGAAAGTTTTCAGTTGCACTATTTATTTGTTTCTGTGTTCTATATCAGAGCTAATCAATTGTTTAAGATACACACTCTTAGCTGTTAAACATGATAACTTTGAATGTTATAATGAATTTAATCTGTTAAGAAGTAGATTATATGCTTCAGAGAACAAGATATATAGGTTAGAACCAATGAGTCATAAATGCAGTGAAGAACTTTTTGTTGTAGAAAAACTGACAAAAAATGGTATTTTCGGAGGTGTGTAGTTTTACTGTTCTTAAGAACTTATTCGCGGTGTATTGAGCAAGTTTTCTAGGATACAACAGAAACTTCTCAGAATTTATGAGAATCTCCGAAACTAGTAAAGATTTCTAGAAAGAGTATAAAAATAACTCAAAATGAAAAAGAATGAATTTGATGTGTTTTGGAACGAGAAAGAACTCTCTGTTTATAAAGTTAGGAAAGAATAAAATTAATAAAAAATAATAAAAGCAATAAATATTTAAACGTTGGAGCACTTAAATTTTTTTATCCTTGCTCTTAAAATGTTACAATTGGCAATTAAAAAAATATTAATGTTGCCCATTACTAACGTTGCAATACAACGTTCTCCTTTTTCCCGTTGCCAATTAATACATATACTAACGTTCTAATAACTTTTCACATTAATGTTTTAACTTTTCCAATATAATAATATATTATAACAATCTCCCACATATTTGTGAAAGGAGTTGAAAGAAAAGATAAGAAACTTTTATCCTATGTCTCATAGGATGTAATGCATCAGAGTTGATATAGAACACTATATGAACTAGTCTTAGATTGAGATACTTAACACACAATGTAGTTGATATAACAAACTATATGAACCGAAGACACTTGATGTGTGTTAGAGGTTTATCAATCACAATACACTCCCAAAATCCTTGCTGTTATCGTTGTGTTGCGCTTACTAGGCCATGTGCGTGCCCGATATTCATGAGTGCTCTATAGATCATGCAAAAATCTCATGCAAGCGGCCTCACTCGACACTCATATAGGTGATTTCATCAATTGTATGCTGCAAATCATACATCACCCATAAGGGATATGAAAATCATTAAAAACTTTGTTTAAACTAAAATTCTTTCACCACATAGAATTTTAATGACAAAATTTAACCTCTTAATAATGCAGTCTCTAGCACTTTCACACACACCATAGGAATGGAAGTAATTGATTAAAATCAATTTAGTGTTATCAGAGCTAACAAGTGACTTTTTTTTACCTATATGAACCTTATTCACGGGATCTCCAATTAAAAATGTTGGGTTACCATCACTTGTTTTTTTGCAAGTGGCTTAAGTCTCATTCCTCTTGATGTTTCTAATATCACTAGTCTTCCCAATGGTTTTGTTAGAGGATCTGCTAGATTCCTTTCTGACTTCACATAATCAATGGAAATAGTTTCACTCCTTAGCAACTGTTTCACCAAATTATGTCTCAATTGTATATGTTTATTCTTTTCATTGTAATTCTTGTTTTTAGTTATAACTATTACCGATTGGCAATCACAGTGTATTGATACCGATGAGGTTGGTTTCATTCTTAGTGGAATGTTTGCTAAGAAGTTTTTTAACCACTCATCCTCATTATCAGCCATCTTGTTGAGATTGTTGATAGGGGGAACACTGGTTTAGCTGAACCTACAATCTCAGAGCTTATGGTTTTTTATGATGACAACACATAATTAATAACACATGTGTATATGTGTTACATGTTCATTGCTTTCATGATTATGATTATATGAGAACATGTTGGTGTTGTTTCTGTGATGGTCATTGCATTGCATTTCACTATGTTATACATGAGATTTTATCTATGAATGCATCACAAATGTTTTGGAAAAGAAAAACCACATGCACTTTTGTTAACTTAAATTGTGTGGCAAAACAACAGTTTTAAGTAGACTTCATTATGAAGTAAGACGATTAAAACTCATGGCTTTGCACAAAATTTTTCAAAGTGTGCTGTGAGAATTTTTGAAGAATTTTTTTTTTCAAAACTATGCATTTAACTGTTATATATTTGACTATGTGCGCAAGCCATTCTACTAAGTTTGTTATGTTTTGAAATTCTGTTAATGCTTAACATAATCTGTCTAACGACTATATTTTTAATTTGTTTGACCAAGCATTAATTGAGAATCAACTGCATTAATTGTGTAATCAATTATTTGCTTTGACTGCTACTATTTGATATAACTGTCATGTTACATTCGACTCCATTAGTAGCGAAGTCGACTTGAGAGCGTCATAATTATGAAAAAATATATGTAGATCTGTATTTGAATTCTGTAAGAAGTTTTGTGATTCTAACGATTTTGTGATTTCTTTCAGATTTGTGATCTCTTATAGTACGAGGAAAAACTTCAAGAATCCATAAAGAAGACCGTGGTGTTCATCTTTGGTGATTACTTGAAGAGCAAGAATTGTGTGCTTTGACAGTCTGATCGATCTACACTTAAGGTGTTATATGTGTGATCAGGTTTCTCAATCTTTTGAAGATTGGTGTATTGCCCTGTTGTTATTACAGGAAAAGGACGTGCAACGTTCTGGACTTTGAGGGTTGCTCAAAGGGTTGAAGATAGCAGGAGAAGGGGATTTCTTACTGCTAGTCTTTGTTGTTATATGCCTATATTTTGATTAGAGGGTTAGAGAGGTGTTTTATATTTTTGACGTGTTGTCGCTATAAAAGCCTTGCTGTAAAAACCTTGATCATTATAGTGCATTTGCTTCCTATGATTTCTCTTATCCCTACACTTTTACATTAAGTCGAATTTATTCTATGCATAGTCAACTTTATTCTGCTGCATTTAAAAATCTTAATCATTTCCTTTCCAGAAAGTTTTTAAAGATCATTCTTTTGCGAAAAAGATTTTGAAAAGACTCTGATTTTAAGTTTCACCAATTCACCCCCCCTCTTGGTGTGAGAAACTAAGCCATACTATTTTTAACACATCTCAAGAGCAACAAATTCATATTCCATTATTGATCTTGCAATAATTGTTTGTCTGGGCGATCTGCATGTAATCACACCACACCTAATTGTGAATACATAACCACTAGTGAATTTTGTCTCATCTGAATCAAAGATCAAATTAGCATCACTGTACCCTTCTAGTATAGCGAGAAATCCACTGTATTCAATGGCATAATCTATTAAACCTCTTAAGTATCTCATAAGCCTAACAAGTGCATCCCAATGTTCCTGATTTAGACATTGAATGTACCTACTAAGTCTACTTATTGCATAAGCAATGTTACGTCTAGAAAAGTTCATCAAGTACAGTAAGCTCCCAATTATCTGGGCATATTGAGGCTGAGATAATGATTATTCTCTATTTTTCATTAATTTAGAATTAACATCATAAGGAGTACTCACTTGTTTTAGGCCATAAAACCCAAACTTCTTAAGAAGTTTCTCAATGTATTGTTCTTGGGATAGTAATATTCTATCTCCCTTCCTTATGATTCTAATGCCTAAAATCATATTGCCTTCACCCATGTCTTTTATTTCAAATTTTGATTCTAGAAACAATTTAGTTCTAACGACAATCTCATTGCATGTACCAAAGACTAACGTGTCATCCACATACAAACATATAATGACACAATCACGATTTTTAGTTTTAGAATACACACATTTATCAACATCATTAGGTGAAAACCCATCACAAAGCAACACATTATCAAGTTTTTCATGCCATTATTTTGGTGCTGGTTTTAGCCCATACAAGGATTTTAAGAGTTTGCATACTTTATCCTCTTGACCAGGTACAACACACCATTCAGGTTGAGTCATATAAATTTCCTCCTCTAAATCACCATTCAAAAAAAGTTGTTTTAACATCCATTTGATGTATCACTAGTTTATGGATAACTGCTAGAGTTAACAACACTCAAATAGAGGAAATCCTAGTCACAGGAGAAAAAATATCAAAGTAATTATGTTGGGTTTTTGAGTAACTCCTTTTGCTACTAATCTTGCCTTATATTTCTCTATGGATCCATCAAGGTGATACTTTTTCTTAAAGATCCACTTACAACCAATGAGTTTTGCTTCTTTAGGAAAATATATTAAAGTTCAAGTATTGTTTCTCTGAATTGATTCAATTTCAGTCTGGCCTTATCCTACTGTTTTGCATTAGGAGCACTAATAGCTTCTACAAAGCTTGTTGGATCATTATCAACAAGATAAGTATAAAAGTAATCTCCAAAGGAAGTTTCCTTTCTCTGTCTTTTACTTCTTCTCAAATCCTCATTTATGGTATCACTATTATTATTATCATCAACAGGTTGAGACATTTCACTAACTTTTAAGGGAAACACATGTTCAAAAAACTCAGCATTTTTTGTCTCCATTATAGAATTTCTCTCAAGTATGTTACTTTTAACAACTAGAAACCTATAGGCAACACTATGTTAAGCATAACCTAAGAACATACAATCAGACGTTTTGGAGCTATTTTTCTTTTCTTAGGATCAGGTAACATCACCTTAGGTAAGCACCCCCATACTCTTAGATATTTAAAGTTAGGTTGGTAACCTTTCCACAACTAATAAGGAGTTTTACCGGTTTTCTTTTGGGGTATTCTATTTTGTAAAAAAACGTGCAGTAAGCAAAGCTTCTCCCCAAAGGTTATCAGGTGCACCAGAACTAACAAGCATAACATTCATCATTTCCTTAAGGGTTCTATTTTTTCTCTTAACTACTCCATTAGACTCAGGTGAATATGGTGGGGTCACTTCATGAGTAATTCCTTCTTTAACACAAAATTCATTAAACAGTGCATACTCAACACCTCTATCTGATCTAATCCTCTTAATTTTCTTATTCAACAGGCTTCATCTTTACGTTTGATGAAGTAAACTTTGGTGTATCTAGAATAATTATCTATAAAGGTCACAAAATAATTTTTACCTCCTCTAGACATGGTTTATTTTAAATAAGCTAGATCAATATGAATTAACCCTAACAGTTCAGTTTGGCGTTCTATAGAAAAAAACATGTTTTCTATGTCATTTTAGATTCTACACATATATCACACTTACTACTTTGTTTATCATGCATATTAATCAATCCTAGTCGTATTAATTTCAAAACATATGACGAATTCACATGTCCTAATCTAGCACGCGATATATCATATGAGTCAACAATATAAGCAAAAGAACTTGATTTATTAATATTTTCAGAAACATTTAGAATGAAGAGTCCTTGATCACAATATCTCTTCCCCACGAAAAAATTATGGTTTGTCATAATGATCTTGTCAAACTCAAATGACACTTTAACCCACACCTTTCCCTATAGTGCTACAAACATTAAATTAACTCTGATTGATGGCACATGTAGAACATCACTCAAGGCTAGAGTCTTTCCAGATATGAGCTTAAAAAGAACTTTCCCTTTTCCCAGAACAAGAGTGGTCTTGGAATCTCTGAGGTAGACGTGTTCTTCTCCATCCCCTACACTAGTGTAAGAGGTAAAGGCACTTTTGTTTGCATAGATATGCCTATTAGCACCATAGTCCACCACCCATTTGCTCACATTGGTGAACATATTTACTTGAGAAACGACCACAACAATAATGTCATCTCGTTCGACTATATTTGCCTTAGGAGGATTGTTGTTTCTTACTCTACGCCAAGTGGGTTTAGATTCATTGGGAAGGGATTTAAGAAAATTATTTTTCTTTTTGTGATCAGGTTTGTGTACGTACCTTTTGGGAGTAGCAGAAACTTCATACATGTCTAAAAGGGTGCACACATGTTCTTGCCAACACCAGAAGTTAACACCAGAAGTTCTGTCCAGAGAAACCCTCGACTTTTGACACGTTCGTAAGTGATTTCGCGAAGACTGTTTTGAGTTCCAGGAACAATGGTTTGGCTCTCCAAAGGCATGTTGTTGACGTCAACCATAAGTGCTTAAGATTGTTGTAGAAAAGCTGACAAAAAATGATATTTCATGAGGCGTGTAGTTTCATTGTCCTTAAGGACTTATCTGCAGTGTATTGCGCAAGTCCCCCAGGATAAACCAGGAACTTTTCAGAATTTCTGAGGATCTTAGAACTAGCAAGGATATCTAGAAAGAGTATAAAAATAAACCAAAATATTTTTAGAAGAGGAAAAAAGGATGAAACTAAGAAGAGAGATGAGAATGAGAAAGACTTAATTTTGTGTGTTTTGGAATGGGGAAGAGCTATCTATTTATAGAGATAGAAAAGAATAAAATCAATTAAAGATAATAAAAACAATAAATATTTAAAAGTTGGAGCACTTAAAATTTTTTATCATTGTTCTTAAAATGTTACCATTGGCAATTAAAAAAATATTAACGTTGCCCATTACTAATGTTGCAATACAACGTTCTGTTTTTTTCGTTGCCAATTAATATACCTACCAACGTTCTAATAACTTTCCACATTAATGTTTTAACTTTTGCAATATCGAATTTGTTTACAATACTGCCGCTGATCATTGTTAATGTTGACTATTCTGTGATTTGACGTTGAATGCGTGGCGTATACGCTGTTTTTGTACTAGTGTCATTGTCCTAAGAGTGCTCATTAAATGTAACTTCGAGTCCATTCTTGGCACCTAAAGCCTAATTTCATCAAACTATGATTCCTTAGCGACTGTTTGAATGAATAACTTGTATTAAGATCATAACTTTATAACCAATTGGAGCCTTAGATATTCTTGTAGCATCTAAAAGCAAGAGGGAAATTAGGTTTATAACAACTTGGAACCAATTCCCACTCAATTCCAAGCCAGTGAAATAAAACAAGTGATCAGTTCATCTAACAACAAATACAAAATAATTCCCAAAGAGATTAAATAAAAACATAGATAAATATTCAAATAGAAGTACAAAAACTAGAATTGATTACTTCCAACCTAAACATGAGAGAGTCACACTACTCATAAAATATTGCAATACAAGACAAAAATTTACAATGAAAACATTCCTTTGAGCCTAACTATTGGTTGCAAAACCAACTATAACTATCGTTCTGTCCCAAGCGACTTATGCAACACTTAACAACTTTTACATTCTAATTCGTAGTTTTATATTTCAGTTTCCATTTCCTGAAATCTTTTCCTCAATCCTCCAGTTCTATTAATTTTCATATTACTTTTAGATCACGTGTATATCATTCCTAGTTTCAATTGCACTTTAGTTTTCAGTTTTTCGTTAATTTCCAGTTTTAGTAATTTCTAGGAATTTTGGTTTTCTGTTATTTCAAGCAATGTCCACTTTTGCAATTTCCTTCTCTATATAGTTTCAACTCTGCGTTTTAGTTTTAACTTCAGTGTATTGTTTGTTCTTTCAATTCCATTTAGTTTTACTTTCTATTTGCATTATAATTTGTTTTAGTCTTTCCCAAAATAGAATATTAGATTTTACTGTTTTTTTGTTATCTCTGATGTCGTTATCTTCAGTTTTTTAGTACAGTTTTTTAATTGAACCTCAATTCTGCATTTTGCGTCTGAAGGCATACATTATAGAGCAAGAAGGAATTTTGCGTCTGACGCGGATAATAAAAGTTTACTTATTAATTGTATTATATTTGATTGACAATACTCAGCTATAGTATAGAAAAGTGATTCTACTGTTATACTGAAAAGGCGAATATTTAAAAAATCGAATTTCCTGTTTTCTTTTTGTATGCATCACATAGCATATAATATTGTTCTCAGAAGTAGTGCAATACAAAATGGAAGAAAATTACAATAACATGTGGGCACTAATAATTGGAATACTTCAAAGTCCTGAACGCGTATTTTTACTATGCATTAATGGTCAACTAAGTGACACTTGCTGTTTCTTTTGTCGCCTTTTTAACAAAAAAAAAACAACCCAACTTGTTTTGTAGTTAATATAATTAAAGCGATATATATATATATATATATATATATATATATATATATATATATATATATATATATATATATATATATATATATATATATATATATATATATATATATATCCCTAAAACTCAATAATATTAACAAAATAGTTGGTACTTCGTCATAAAAAAATATCTCTACACCTACATAATTATTTATTCACATTATATAAAGTAATATTGAAAAAAAATAAAACACAAATAACGAACAAGAAGTTAATTTAACAAAAAATTGTCTACCTTATTATTGGTTCATGGTAATTTATGATTATTATTATTAATTATAAAATAAATTTTGGACTAATCATATGATACATAAATATTTAAATATTGTTAAAAAAATATTTATTATTATCTTTAATTTAATCATAAAACAAAGCAAGCATACCAGTCCAAATAGTCAATGGGAACTAGTGGTGATGCCCAGTCACGCCTGTTGATTGGACCATGAATCCCAGGAGTTAGAAGTATATAGAGAGAGAGAGAATGGTTCCATATATTTGACGACTTCAAACAGTCCTACGTACGTTTTACTTTTGTTCCATCAGTCTCTACCTTTTTCCTATAAATTCCCATTTCCATGAAACAAATATCATAACTTTCTCTTCTGCATTAATTATTTCTCTCTTCAATTCACTCTCATTCATTCTAATAATGAGTCTTCTTCCTCCTTCCTCCATGCAACCATCCAACAACACCATGCAAATTTCTGTAACCATCACCCAAAGTAGAGGGATTACTGTTCTACAACCCAAAACAATACTCAGTGGAGGAAGATCACCTCTTCCACAAACATATCAATCCCCAACATCCAATCATATGCTATCAAAATCAAATTACAAAGGAGACACAGGAAAAGGCCCTAAAACAACGTAGATGCCACCACGCTATACCAATACTTGTTTCTTTCTTTTATTTCTATGTTTTTCCTCTTTATCTCATAAACTGCTGTAATCATCCAATTAATGATGAAAGTTTTCAGTTGCACTATTTATTTGTTTCTGTGTTCTATATCAGAGCTAATCAATTGTTTAAGATACACACTCTTAGCTGTTAAACATGATAACTTTGAATTTTATGATTAATTTGATCTGTTAAGAAGTAGATTACGCTTCAGAGAACATGATATATAGGTTAAGCAAAACCATATTGTATGTGTATAAGGGAAATACTTATTTAATATGATACAATATTATAAAGTTATCACCATTGTGTTTCATATCTGCATGGAATACTAAGTTTAATATATACGTCTATAATACTGTATATGTCAGTTTTACCACAAACTGACGTCTATACTGTTGCAATTAATGCGATTCACTTACCAACGCAGGCAAATAGAGGTCGCATCTTCTAGCACCGACGTCTAAATGACCTGAAAAAGGCATGTTGAAAGTCTATTGGACGTCAGTTTATACAGGGGGCCGACGTCTATATGGCTGCAATTAATGCGATTCAACCACCGGCAGGCAAAATAGACGTCCATTTATTCAGGACCGATGTTTATAAGCTTATAGACGTTGGTGCCCCAAGTTCCCGTTGTCTACTGGACTGACCGGATACTGAAACGTCACTTCGTTCAGCGCTTGAGACGTCACTACCCTTGCATCCAACGTCTAAATGGCCTGAAAAAGGGCAGGTGAAAAGTCTCTTGGACGTCGGTTTATACAGGGGGCCGATGTCTATATGGTTGCAATTAATGCAATTTACTTACCCGCAGGCAAAATAGACGTCCATTTGTTCAGGACCGACGTCTATAGACGTCGGCTCCCCTAGGTCCCCGTCGTCTACTCGACTGACCGGATACTGAAACGTCACTTCGTTCAGCGCTTTAGACGTCACTACCCTTGCATTCAACGTCTAAATGGCCTGAAAATGGTAGGTCAAAAGTCTCTTGGATGTCGGATTAGTGAGGTAACCGACGCATCATTTCATGTTTAAGTAACCGCGAACCCGCAGTTATGCGCATCGTCTTCTTCCTCCTCTTCGTTTCTCTCTTTCGCAGTTACGCGCAAAATCTTCTTCCTCCTCTCTGTTTCTCTCTGTTGCAGTTACGCGCACAATCTTCTTCCTCCTCTCCGTTTCTATCTGTCGCAGTTACGCGCATAATCTTCTTCCTCCTCTCCTTTTCTTTGTCTCGCGGTTAAGCATTGCAGGTGTGTTTTTCTTTTTTTATTTCAACCATTTAAACTTTCTTTTAGTCCGATTAAATTGGTTTCTTCATCATATATCATCTACTAACCGATTAAAACTGCACTAAAACACAACGGCTATATTAGACGTCGGTTAATGCTATGTCGGACGTCTATAGTGAAGATAGACGTCGGTTAGTGCATATGCTGACATCTATATAGCCCCATTACACATCGGTTTTGGCATATTCCGACGTCTATATAGACGTCGGGATGGCATGAACTGGCGTCTAAATAGACGTCGGTTATATGGAATTTCGACGTGTCATTGACGTCACCCGTATAGACGTCGATTGGGAAAGTTACGTTAAAAGCCCAAATTAACAGACGTTAAACAGTGTTTCTACAGTAGTGGTTAGACATTGGTTTATTATTACACAGAGCTCATACTAACATGAGCCAGTCCCCATATAAAGTAACTTTTCATAAACAAGTGAAACACCAATGTGCATACAAGACCAGTTATGTGCTAGCAATGATTTTCTAAGAATTACCCTAAAATCATACACTAACGAGACAACCTACACTTTAGAGCATGCCAGATTTAGCAAGAACAGAGCACATGCACTCCTTCAATTCGGTACTAGGCACCCAAGCTGTGTTACACTATCTAATCATTGACCGAGTTATAAATTCTATACTTTCATACTTGAGGCATATCAATAGACTCAGTGAGTTAAGCTAGGTGAATTAATCTAGGTGGATTCAGATAGGTTCTAATTGTTCACATAGCCAGCAACCGCATTACATCACTCACTCGATCACTTACTTCTATATTTATGGATAACTAGTTACCATTGTTTACACAATAGAGAATATAGTGTAAATTATCGCCCAACCACAATTCACGTTACAACATTGATATATAGCACCGAAAAGTCTAGTCTGAGACTATATTACGCATTTGAGCCCATCGAAAAGTCTAGTCTGAGACTATATTACGCATTTGAGCCCATCGAAAATCCGTCAAAAATCTTACATTACCCATGAATTTTCATATGTATCAATGAATATCTTTTGTTGATAAATCTAGATTTTTTTTAATGACTTCTCTTGTGTGTGTGTGAAGTTTTGTTGTTTTACTCACATAAAAACAAAGATTGAATTATCAACCAACATTCTAAGATAATCCTCAAAGAAAAATAAAAGTTCAAGAAAAATATACATGATTATCTTGTGGTGATAAATAATGCTTGAATTTTATGCCAAATTGTGACAGTATTATGATTATCTTGTAGTGATAAATAAATTATGGTTGAAGTTGCTCTAATTTACATTTAACCATGCATCTTACTAATGGTTGCAAAGAAGCAATCAACACATGTTTTTGGTTTTTGCATTGTCAACTCTATCCTAGATTCTCATTAAGATTTTATGTAAAAATTGAAAGAATTGGAGTTTATAGTAAATTCGTGAATTCCTAAGTTTCTTTAAATTTCATGCATCAATAACTTTATTTTATAGAAAATCTAATTCAACAATTGACAGAATGTAATCTCAACATGTCAAAAAGTCCAGACCCTCCATACGAACTGTTTCACTGTAAATTTTGTGGGACAGAGAGACTGATCTGGCAGACGCGGTTTTATCGTTTTCTGATGTCTGGATAGCCTGGATCACTCGCTTTTCCTAGATCTTGACCACTCGCTCTTCTTCATCCTTCACCATTCGGTGGACTCCGATCTTTGACCGAGGAGGGGAGGTACCTACAATGGCACTCTGACACTCAAGTTAGGCGTGTGATAGAAGAACCTCGATTCTTAAGTGAATGTTTTTTAGTATCAGTGAGGAGTAAATAGAGCGTGGATAGGGTGTAAGTGAAACGTAGGTTAAACGTAAGTCGAACGTACCTGGCTTTTAGCCTTGGCCTTGTATTTATAGGTTATCACAAGCCCAATAAAATATAAACAGAATTACCTGGAACAAATTTATCTAGTTGCTCATAAAGAGCTTTTTCAATATCTTTAATCAGATATCCTTGATTATTTTTTCCTCAATATCTTTAATAGGATATCTTCGATTCTGCTGGACTACTAGCTCAATAATAAGCGTTGGCCCAATTATGGCTCAACATAGTCATAATGTTATACATAACCGATTGGCTATTCTTCGTTACCGCTTGTCCAAGATATCATACTATACATAATGCCCCCCAAGTCCGAGTTAAGCGTTAGGCCTTAGCCATGGTTAACTATAGGACTTATGAGTTTGAGAGGGGTTGTATTCACTGTGTTGAGGAACGTGCTTCTGGTTGTTGCTCATTTTATAATGTCGTTCGTCTTGGTATGCCATGACCGTCCGGTAATAAGTAAATTGCTTGTAATGTTCTCAGGAAACATCTCCTTTGACTAGATGTGTTCGGGTGTTCATTGCTTGTCATAGCGTTCGGGCTTCTTGTCTTCGGAGGACGGATCCATTGACGGGCTCGATGGTCCTAGGGACGGATCCCTTAAGGGGCTCATTGGCCCTGAGGGACGGATCCCTTGATGGGCTCGTTGGCCTTGAGGAAAGGATCCCTTGAAGGGCTCGCTGCCCTGAGGGACAGATCCCTTGAGGGGCTCATTGGCCGTGAGGGACGAATCCCTTGAGGGGCTTGTTGGCCCTGAGGGACAGATCCCTTGAGGGGCTCTGTCATCCACTCTTCGTGATTTGTATGCAAGATGTGTGTATTTGCACTGAGAAAAAGAGTAGCCAAACAAACCAATGCATTTACAAGGTTAGACAATTAATATCAAAATAGATTATGCTATAAGGTTGATCGACCAAGCAAGTAAGACTGGTTGGTCTTCGGTTGATTGCATGGAGACCAAAATATATTAGGACGTGTCACGAATGAGCATATAACTGCTTTGATGTCGTGCGACCTGTATAATAAAAAAGATAGACGAGACCATTCGATCAATATGTAATTGCTTTAGAGTCTTGAGACCAGTAAAATATTATCAAAAAGATAGGCGAGACCGTTCGGTCAAGATATAATTGCTTTAGAGTCTTGAGACCTGCAATATAATATAAAAAAGATAGGCAAGACCGTTCGGCCAGATATAATTGCTTTAGAGTCTTGAGACCTGCAAGATAATATCAAAAAGGTAGGCGAGACCGTTCGGCCAAGATATAATTGCTTTAGAGTCTTGTGATCCGCAACATGTGTATATCTTTAATATCTATATAGAATGCATACTATAACAGTTATAACAGTTAGATATTTTATGAAATATTTTTAAAATATTTATCTTGTTGATGAAATTTCACATAGAGATGATGATCCATGTAGAGTAGCTTTAATTTTGATGAAAGTTTCCGTTGTCAATCCGAAGTAGCAATGTTGAGATTGAGCGTTCGTCTTGGTTCCTTGCAGTTTCAGTAGGATGCCCTCAGTCCCACGGTGGGCGCCAAAATATTTGGGTGTAAATTTTGTGGGATCGAGAGACTGACCTGACGGGTGCGGCTTTATCGCTTTCTGACGTCTGGATAGCCAGGATCACCCACTTTTCCTATATCTTGACCATTCGCTCTTCTTCAACTTTGACCAAGTTAGACGTGTGATAGAAGAACCTCAGTTCTTAATTGAATGTTTCTAAGTATCAGTGAGGAGTAAATAGAGTGTGGATAGGGTGTTAGTGGAATGTAGGTTAAACGTAAGTCGAAAGTTTTTAGCCTTGGCCTGTATTTATATGTTATAAACAACTTTATCAATATCTTTAATCAGATATCCTTGATTATTTTGTTCTCAATATTTTTAATAAGATATCTTCTATTCTGCTCGACTACTAGCCTAATAATAAGTGTTGGTCCAATTATGGCTCAACATAATTATGATGTTATATCGGTTATTCTTTGTAACCGCTCGTCCCGGATATCATACTATACACGAACATGTTACCAAATATTAGGATTCTCTACATTTCGGTTTTTGGTTAGTTAATTATAAGCCAAATCCAATTGTATAATCCAATTATATATATGGCCTGTTTCAATATATATATATATATATATATATATATATATATATATATATATATATATATATATATGGAAGAGATATAAGCATAGAAGGAAAATAAATCAACGATTCAAAAGTTAAATATTATATGTAGTTATCGAAAAAATATATATGGATTTGAAAATAATTATGGTCAATGAGAACTAGTGATGCCGAGTCATGCCACTTGATTGGACCATGAATCCCAAGAATTAGACGTAGTATAGAGAGAGAGAATGGTTCCATATATTTGACGACTTCAAACAGTCCTACGTATGTTTTACTTTTGTTCCATCAGTCTCTACCTTTTTCCTATAAATTCCCATTTCCATGAAACAAATATCATAACTTTCTCTTCTGCATTAATTATTTCTCTCTTCAATTCACTCTCATTCATTCTAATAATGAGTCTTCTTCCTCCTTCCTCCATGCAACCATCCAACAACACCATGCAAATTTCTGTAACCATCACCCAAAGTAGAGGGATTACTGTTCTACAACCCAAAACAATACTCAGTGGAGGAAGATCACCTCTTCCACAAACATATCAATCCCCAACATCCAATCATATGCTATCAAAATCAAATTACAAAGGAGACACAGGAAAAGGCCCTAAAACAACGTAGATGCCACCACGCTATACCAATACTTGTTTCTTTCTTTTATTTCTATGTTTTTCCTCTTTATCTCATAAACTGCTGTAATCATCCAATTAATGATGAAAGTTTTCAGTTGCACTATTTATTTGTTTCTGTGTTCTATATCAGAGCTAATCAATTGTTTAAGATACACACTCTTAGCTGTTAAACATGATAACTTTGAATTTTATGATTAATTTGATCTGTTAAGAAGTAGATTACGCTTCAGAGAACACAAACATCGACACCATAAATGCAGTGAAGAACTGGAGTAGAGGCTTTCAGAATGGAACTATTCCTGTTTGAATATGTAAGGGGGAAAAACTTATTTAATATGGTAAATTAATTGCCAAGGGAAACATACGAAAAGTATAGACAATTATAATTTTTTTGGTTCAATTGGTTGCAGATATCTGCTTTGGAATACTAATTTTAGACGTTTTCAGAATGGAAATCTGATCCTATTGAACGTGTGAACTGGAAGAGTTTATTTAATATAATAAGTTTATTTTTAAGATAAGAAAAATATATGCAATTAGAACTTTTAATTATTAAATAGCGGTGCATGTTACAATGGATTTAATTCTTTAGGAAGTGCAATATATTTAAAGAGAACCAGATGGTTAAACACAACCATCTTCATGATTCTTCTATAATTCATGTATTTTATGCACAAAAACTTTTTTTTTATGCCTAAGCTAGACTCAATTACCGGATTTCGTTTGTGTACCTCTGTTATAACATTTTTCCAGTTTCCTCCTCAATTTAGAAGCATGAGATCTTGAGTGTTTCTGAATTCTAGATATTGCTTCCTTCGTTGTTTTCCAATTCATTTACATAACATTTCATACTTTTATATTTCAATTTCCATTTTCTAAAAAATTTTCCCCAATCCTTCAGTTCTATTAATTTTCATATTAATTTTAGATGACGTGTATATTATATCCCTAGTTTTAATTGCACTTTAGTTTTCCATTTTTCGTTAATTTCCAGTTTTAGTAATTTCTAGGATTTTTTGTTTTTTGTTATTTCCAGCAATGTCCACTTTTGCAATTTCTTTCTCTATATAGTTTCAACTCTGCGTTTTAGTTTTAACTTCAGTGTATTGTTTGTTCTTTCAATTCCATTTAGTTTTACTTTCTATTTGCATTATAATTTGTTTTAGTCTTTCCCAAAATAGAATATTAGATTTTACTGTTTTATGTTATCTCTGATGTCGTTATCTTCAGTTTTTTAGTACAGTTTTTTAATTGAACCTCAATTCTGCATTTTGCGTCTGAAGGCATACATTATAGAGCAAGAAGGAATTTTGCGTCTGACGCGGATAATAAAAGTTTACTTATTAATTGTATTATATTTGATTGACAATACTCAGCTATAGTATAGAAAAGTGATTCTACTGTTATACTGAAAAGGCGAATATTTAAAAAATCGAATTCTTTTTTTTTTCTTTTTCTATGCATCACGTAGTTTATAATATTGTTCGCAGAAGTAGTGCAATACAAAATGGAAGAAAATTACAATAACATGTGGGCACTAATAATTGGAATACTTCAAAGTCCTGAACGCGTATTAAGGAGTAGTGTACGATTTAGGTCTTGTACTTGGCCATGTAGTGTAGGTTTGACTAAGACTTGTATTAAGGTCTAAGTAGCATAAGATTTTCCTTAAGTTAGATATTCAAATCAAGTGGAAAGTGTGTCATGTGTCATACTCTTATTAGAGAGAATTTTCTTTTTAAAAGTAGTCACATGACACCTTAAGAGTGGAGAAGATTTCTTTTTGGTAGTGGCCGCATGTCCCTCCACCATTCGAGAGGATTTGTGACATATGTTTCCCTCCTAATGGTGGACAATATTCGGCCAAAGAGTGCATGGTGGCTAGGTTTTGCTTTTAGGTTTTCAAAAGATATTTTTAGGGTTAGAAAGAGACACCCTTGGCCTATAAATAGAGTTGTCTCTTCCCTTGTATTCATCTTGGATTAATATAATGTTATGCTGCCAAATTATGGCCACACATTTCCTAGATCAAGACTAGAACAACCCTAGTGACTCCTCTAGTCACATACCTCATAAAGTTAGCCTAACCTCTCCTTGAATCATCAAACTACTCATCATCTTCACTATATAGCCCAAGGGTATGAGCTATCTCCTTCACTACCACCATTTGCGCATCATATTACCTTATCCCACCCCATTTTCGCAACCATACCATCCATAGGAACCATGTTCTTGCTTCCTTCTAAGCTTTGGCCTAACCTAGCTCAAAAAGGTTACTATCATTTGGTATCAAGAGCTTTGGTTGTTCAAGAGTTAAGTATTATTGGTACCTATCTATATTTTTGTGTTTTCATGTTGTTTATATGTTATCCTTTCTTGTCTTGTTTTGTTTTTCATTTCATATTTCATGTTCATGTTCACCATGGTTCTCACTTTGATGTTCTTGGAGCCATTCGGCCTTTTGGCTTAGTTTTTCATCTTCTTGTGTTCTTGTCTACTTTTTCATGTAATAAAGTCTTTCTTCATCTTATTATTTGGTCATATCATGTTTGTTTGAGTCATTTTAAGTTTCAAATCATTCCATTTTTTCTAGAATCATGTTTATTCCTTTTGATATCTTTACTTCCCTGTTGAAACTTTGAAAATCATCAAAAATATATGTTCAAGTGATTTATGAAAATTGAACCATATTTCTGCCTTTGAGTGCTTTTATTTTATATATTTGAGTTTACACTTGTTGTTAGAACATGAACAAGTTCATAGAATTAGGTTTCCATTATGTCATTTTTTTGTGTTTCATGCTTTACTTGATTCCAGTAGGTTTTCTTCATTTTGATGCTATAAGCTTGTTTGATCTTTAAATTCCTTGTAACATTCCAGATTTGAGGTCTGATTTGGTGTGTGCTAGTGCTAAAAATGTCAAGAAAAAGAAGAGACAAAAGGTACATAAGAAAAAGTAGACCAAAAGTATAAAAAACAAAATCAAAAATTAAAAGTAAAAGCACATGCATGTACCATCTTCCACCAAGTTTGTTTGAGCACTTTGATGTTGATTTTGAGACTGAAATTCACGTCCAAACCTGCTAGTCCAGCAACTATGATGATTTAAAAAGGTTGTCATAGTGCACCATCATGGTTATCTCAATCATGAATAACATCATGAGCATCACCAAACCATGAACTCCATCATGATAAGACTCAGTCACACTCTTGTACCCTACCTCAACCGACTGTAGCTACCCCTATAGCCTAATCTGTACCTTCCCCTACAAATACACTCAAGTAATCCTTCTTGTGGCTTCAAACCTATTCCCATATCACACAAGGCAAAACATTTATCCCCCTCACTAAAGAAGATTCAACACTCCAATATCATTCTCTTTTCTACAACTATTTGTCAAAGAGAATGTCACTCTCTTTTGAACAACCAATGCCAAAGAGTGTCACCCGCTTTTCAACAACCAATGTCAAAGGGGATATCCCTCCCTTTTCAATAACCAATGCCAAAGGGAGCACTTATCCCTAAATAGAACCAGGAGTTACTAGGTATAACAAGTAGACTTATCCTTTACTCTCATGCTCATCAACTACATACTCAAGTACATCCCAATACTCACTCATGCTTCAATCTCAACCACAAGTCAAAACTGACCCTAAACACAACTATTAATCTCATACTTTGATTATCATCAAGTTCCATCGCTCCTCAAGTTTGATCCACATTCATTCTTCATCAAAACTCATTGTTTCCAGTAAAAATACTCTAGGATAATCGATTATCATAAGTGATAATCGATTATTCCCGAAACATACACATGTACACAAAATACACTGATGATAATAAATTATCTCATTGTTTCTACTCAGCAAATTACCAGAATTCATCATGCATGAAGGGATAATCTATTATCATCCTAAATAATCGGTTATTCTCGAAACTCAACTCACAACCAATGAGCAAATAACTAATTATTGTTGAATTGAAACACATCCTGGACGGAATTCAAGTTTACAACCACACATGCAATAACCCTAATCACGAGGGAAACTCCCCCAAAACCTCATGCATGCATTCAAGCCTCACATATCCTTATGAACAGACCTAATACATATACATTACATCACTTGAATCATCCAAATCCAATCATTGACATGTTATACACCAATAAAACCCAAATATACTACATATGACTATCACCATACCCTTACAACATATATTTGCATGGAAACCCCCAAGCATCATAACTTTGTTCTCTGTTAGCATCAAACCCTCTGTTGGGACAAGCAAACAAAACATACATAATACATTCATAGGAAAAATCCATCACAAATATTACCAAAAACCTACTCCCATGTACACGAACCCTTGCCCAACAATGTCAATAGATAATCATAATCATAATTATATAAACACATATCAAACAAGAATTCTCATTCAAGTAAATCAAGAATGCATAGCATACAACAAACAATTGTAATCTTTCCCATACATTGGCCATTCCTAAGGCTTTTTCTATGCCCAAAGATCTTTTCCAATGTAGTTGCACTCTCCCGTTCACTCTCTCTCATTTCCTCTCACTTTCAAAGTTTCTGTCTTATTTTCTAATGGCTAGAGTTTCTATACGAAATGTCTAATATAGTTACAACTATTTCTAGAATACCTAAGACACTCTATTTATAATAAAAGCCCATAAGAAGTAATAACAACCAACTAAAATAAAAGATATAAATAAGATAAAATAAAATTATCTTTAACTAATTAATTTGGATAAGTCCCTAGATAATATATTCTATCTTAATTTTTTATTCTAATTGATTATGATAAATCCCTAAATAATGCATTATATTTTGTTATTATTATCTAACAATAATATCTAATAATATCCCAAGATATATTTTAATTAACAATATCTCAAGATATCTTGTAAAATATCTAATAATGATTTTTCTAATAATAATATCTCTTTTAATCTCTAAATCCACCAAGATTATATGCCCTATTTTCTTTCAATTACTTTATAAAATAACAACAACTAAATCTTCTAAAAAATTTATATAATATCTTTTTATTAAATTTCCATATTATTTAATTTTCATGCCTTTTCTTTCTACACCCCTTATTTTAATTTCTTCACCTAATTAATAAAGTGTAAAAGACCCTTTTGCCCCTAAACCAAAATTATAAATGAAATCAAAGAAATAACATAACAATTATGTTCTAACAAAGGTGTACACTCAATAACACTAATTACCAAACAAAAACACCAAAGTCACAAGACAACCTTATTTTTAAGACTCATATTTTCCTGGATCTTACACTTTTGGCTTGGAGACAAGAATAGAGAGTATACACTTGGTGAGGGAGAGAGATTTCTTTTTATTTTCTTTGCATTGTAAAATTGTCTTTGCTTTTCTTTGGTGTGTATATTCGACTTGTTAGGGATTTATCCTAACAAGAACATTGGACACTTATTATTTAAGCCTTATTTGTAGTTGGTGGGTAAGACGAATCCAAAGTGAGCTATCTCCTTCACCACCACCATTTGCACACCATATTACCTTATCCCACCCCATTTTCGCAACCATATTATCCATAAGGATCATCTCCTTGCCTCCTTGTTATCAGGTTGAATAATGTTTTAGTATATCTTTCCAAGACTAACATATTGATCGTGATGGATGATCCTTATGAGCTAGTTGGAACTTACTTTATAAACGCTACTTTGTTGAACACGCTTATAGTTTCGGTTTTAGCTTATGCTCTTAGTGTTTGAGAAGGAGTGAATCTTTAGCAAAAGTGGAGTGTGATAAGTGCATAAAAGCAGTAAATTTTCATATCGAATTTTGGCACTTCTATTTTAGATTGTGTACATTTGTATCAATTTTCCCTAATCTATGAAAGATGAAATGTAATTATATGTTTCCAAGTTTTTGATTAAAAGGAAATCATTTGATCCTTATTTTGTATATGTTTCAGGTAAATTAAAAGAGAAGAGCAAATCCTGCAACAATTCGCCCAAGCTAGAATGATCCCGCCTAAGCAAAAACTAATAAGAGAAATATCTTCTACAAGCCACTCTACCCTAAGCGAAAATGATCTCGCTTGAGCAAGATTAGGAAGCCATTAATTTAAAAGTCATTCTAGCTTAAGCAAGAATAATTTAGTTTAAGCGAGAATAATTTAGCTTAAGCGAGAATAATTTAGCTTAAGCGAGAACGACCTTTTGTCACCAAGAAGTTTCTTCTCGCTTAAACGATAATCAGCTAGCTTAAGCGAGAATTCGGGCAGTATATATACTCATGATTCAGGGGAGAGAGCAGCGGAGAAAAAAATCACAGTTATCTCGAAGGAGTTTTCTTCCACTTTAGCTGTAGGATCTTCTTCTTCATCTCTTAGAATGTTAATGGCTACCATGAGTGGCTAATATTTTCTCTTGGGATTGAATGTAATCGATTCGAAATCAGATGTAATATGGTGATATTTATTTATAGCATTTTTGTTTTTATTCAATATTGGTATTTTTGTTCTGCTCTTAGTGCTTAGTTTTATCTGATCAATAGTTTCATGAATGTAAATTTTAGATTTGACTGGAAAGTATTTCTAAAATCTCATATGAACAAGAATACTTGATATCCTGTGATGCTAGGGATAGATTTCAGTTTATCAATTGCTTATAACACTTGAATATAATGTTGGATAGTTTGTTGGATATGTGAGGAATCAATATTCAAGGAACTGATCTTATGAATTTTATACGCGAGGAATCGGTATATTCATCCAGATTGCAGACGAGTGAGATAGATGAATTCAATCATAACTTCTCATATTAAATTTTCTAACTTATTTGTTGTTATTATCTTATTTTCACGCAACGTAGTATAAATTGTAAAAATCCATTATGAATCAGATTGAATATCCTTGTACATACGTTGTTTGAGATAAATTTATCTATTTAATTGAAGTTGTTCCTCGTGGGATCGACTCTCTTACTTAAAAATCATTATACTACAGATTACTCTTGGTACGCTTGCCAAAAGAATCAACAGAGTGCGTTGATGATGTGTATGGTGGGGGATTGCTTTTCGGATAAAATGATTGTTTATAAATTAAAGCTCAACACACATATGTTTATACTGGTTCACTCAATTGAGCTATGTCCAATTCTCCTCTAAGACAACTTATAGGGTTTCATTAGATATTCAATGAAGAACGTATGAGTATTCTAATCACTCCTAGTATCCCTAGTCAACGAGTAACCATATTGTTACCTTGAGTAGTTGAGTTTAACCCACTCATGATTGTGTAGTATTCTTCACTACTTCTGGTATCTCTAGATGCTCTTCGTATCCACCTCATATACGGTCTAGTTGAGTTTAATCCACCCATTACTACAAAAAAGTTCATAAATAACGTTTCTTTTATCATAAATAACGCTTAATCCAAATCTTCAATAATTACCGTAATTAATCCTTTTTAACGATGCTAATAATACACTTTAACATGATCTTGGTTGCTACAGATGTAAGAGACAATTCCGAAATGTGATGTAATTGAGATACTCACAATCCCGTGTACCCTAACATCTTAGACTATGGACATGATATATTCCTTGATACACTTGTCGATATGATTTCAGACCTATCCGAAATTATTATATATAATCTGCTGGCTTCTTAAATTGAAAAGCACACAGAAAACGACTTTCTTTTTTTTTTTAATGCAAAAAGTCTATTTTATTAGAGTAAATAAATCGAACTAAGTTTTACCAGGTAAAAAGTTATATTACGAGTTATGAGATAATTATTTACCAAGTAATTAAGAACCTAATTTCTGTCACATTTGTACACCCCGCAACGAAATTTATTACTACAAATTATAAAAAAATTAGTCCTGATACGTTTTTGGTGTACAATTTAACAGTCGAATTTGTTAAAGCTAAAAGAAAAACAGTAGTTATATGTTCGTACTATTTTGAATAAAATTGTATATCCAATCTTACTTATAAATATATATTATAAAGAAATATATTTGAAGTATGTAAATTAGGTAAACCTTCATAATTACATGATTTTATGAAATAAAGTACATAAAAAGTAGTACAAGAAATACGTGGTCAATGTTCTTTTTTTATGATGATTCGTGCCACTTAATTAGACCATCCATCCTTAGAAATATAGAGGCGCCCCCTATATAGTTTTGAAAGCTTCAGCCAATTGCATGTTACAATTTTCTTATTTTATTGCCTACTTTTCCCTATAAATCCCACCTTCATCGTACCACTGCCAAACATTAACGTTTTGGCTGTCTGATCAACTTCTGCATTAATAATTTCTGAAAACAACAGAAAACAATCTTTAATTTGCTCCGTTTTTCATGGCTTTTTCTGTTACTGATTTAATGCACATGCCACTGCTGACGAAGTCCAACTCTAGCGCACAAAAATCTATGAAGTTTACCATGTAAGTGTTTGATATCAGAGTGTTCTTCAAATTTTACACAACGATTAGTTCAAGATTATGCAGTTATATATCATCCATTTTTCAATAATCATGTCATAATATTATGCCAATATTTTCTTGCATCTTCTCTCACAAATGGTTGTTGCCTCAAAAACTATTCTCCGGTTAATAAAAGTATAATATATGGTTTGTTGGGTATAAACAAATCCTACATCAAAAAAAAAAAAAAATAAGAGATAAACATGAGTTTATATACACATAAGATACATTCATTGATAAAAGACGTTTTGGAGTGGTATAAAAAACAAATATGTGAGGGTTTGACCCGGACAATATCTTATCAATGTGGAGACTTATGTGTATGTGTGTATGTTGAACCTCCCTACAAATGGTATCAGAGTCCATGATTCATCAGAAAAAATAAGAGATTTATATATGCATAAAATACCTTCATTGATAAGAGACCTTTTGGAGCAGTACCAAAAGCAAATCCATGAGTGTTTGGTCCAAAGCGGACAATATCTTATCAATGTGGAGACTTATGTGTATGTTGAACCTGTTTAGGGTTTAATTTGAATTTGAGTATACTGTCAAACATGTCCATATTCGTTGCTTTTTTGGATGTCAGGGCACACGCTTGCGTGAATAATAATTCAAAGGAAGCAGAAGGGAGAAAAAGAAGGCAAAATGATGGAGGTAACAAAAGTGATCTTCAAAGAAATAGTGTAAGGTTATTCAAAATCAGTACAGAAAGCAAGAGAATTGTTCCACAAACAAGCAAAAACCAAGACGGAGGGAGATGCTGTGATCCACAAACAAACAGTGTAAGGTTATTCAAAAGCACAATAACTGAAAAGAGAGGAAAGATTCTTCTTGTACAAACGAAAAGAAAACATGACGAGGAAACAAATTAACGTAGGGAAACTCAAAACTCAAAAGCTTCCAACCAAGAACATTTTAGTTAGCAGTCTGCAATAAAGATGTGATGAAAAGAATGGGAAGAATTGGTGAAAAAATGTTTAAGCTGAATAATAACTAAGAATTGGGCTTCTTATAGATAACAAATTATTAGGACTCCTGAGATGTGTTTCATATTTTTTTATTTTATTTTCTTAAATCAAATTTCATTTTCTCGTTATCTCAACAATTGTAATCATGTAATGAATGGCTAACATATGTTGTATTACACTATAAAAATATACAATTTTTCCAGGTTTTTTTTTTTTATTTCCGACAATTTTAATTCCCGAAAGTACATTACTCGAAATTAGAAAAATCTCTGAAAAACATTATGTCGCTATTAGTAGAGGTTCGCCAAAACCATTGGTATTAACGGGATTTTGCCAAAACCGTTAAGGGTTTCTCAAAATTGCCAGAAATGTAAATATTTTTTTTATTATTCAAATGATTTGATTATCATAAATAAACCAAAATTAAATAATATAAAGCCAAAATTAAATGTAAACATTAAATATAAACCAAAATATTATTATATAAACTTTAAACATTAAAAATACAATTAATGTTTCTTAAAAATTAAAATAAACATGTTATGAATAATAATAATTAGTTTTGTAGTTCTTCATTGTCTTCATCATTTGGTACTTCTTCATTGTCTTCGTCATTTTGTATTTTTTCATTGTCTCCACTTTCTTTTTCATATACACCGACAATATAAAATAATAATTAGTTGATAATATATTAAAAAAAATTATTAGAAAAATTTAAGAATTATTGATAACTGAAAAATGTTAAAATGTGATATAATAGATACTACATAACCAACTTAGAAAACTTGTCATAACACTTTCAATATTAATCCAAATTAAGATATTCATTAAGAATAGGAAGTGAAATGTCAGAATTTTCCTAGAAAAAAAAAAGTAAAAACCGAATTCTTGAATCCTTTAATCTGATTTAAGAAAAGAATAGTTTTATGATAATGTTTCAATAATAAAAACATGGAGCTACAAAAGAATAGATTAACCAGCTAAATAAGACTAACTAAACAAAGGCATAAATATGGTAGCATAAGCAATTTATAAAAAAAAAAAGGGGTCCTATAACGCAACCCAAACAATTTATAAACTAATTCCTTTGATTAAAATAGTTGCAGCAATGGCAAAGCCCATGAGAAAAGTCAAACCATAACACTAAATATTAAAATTCAAAGCATGACAAATTGTTCTTATTGAACAAAAGATCCAAACCATAATTCACTGTTATTAACTATTTTATGGGAATAAATTATGGCATCCGGAATTAAAAAATTCAGTAGAATTTATGAACAGTATCTTAAGAAAAATGTAGAGACAAAAACCATAGTTGGTAGTTGGGGCATCCGTGCTAGATGTGTTGTTGAACCCACTTTCTACTCTGTAGACAAAATGTAGCCAATATTTTACCCTTTTGAAATATTAAATTATGTGTCCTTTTTCATTACATGTTATGAGTTTAGTTATTGAGCACATTATTCCTCTAAGATAAAAAAGAAAAAAGAAAAAGTTAAAGTGTAGAAATACTATATATATGAAACTTATGGATGATCGATCATGCATGACTGACCGAATAATAGGGCACAGCAGATACGTATACAACATTGATTGGTTCAGCAGCATCAGGCGAGGACAGAGCATAAAGGGCAGGGCAGCCAGAATTAGATGAGAGGATCCTGTCCCAACTCAACACCTAAAATCACGTTTATGAATCTAAAAATGGATCAAACACTACAAGAACAAACAAAAAGTATCTCGGAAGGGATGACATACCAGAGAACGAGGGAAGAAGTGTCCAGGCAACCCCTTTTTCCTCACTTGTGCAACAAAAATTCTGGATGAAAAAGAACGAGGGGAACACTAATATTAGGATCTCAACGATGTTTTCCCACCCTTTCTGTGTTTTCGGAAGATGCCAAAATGCCTAATGAAGCAACGGTGAAAGCGAAATTAGGATTCAGAACAGGTAAGGAGAAGATGCAAAACGTGAAGGTGCGGCTAAGGAGAAGATGGACAACTTTGAGGAACGAGTGAAGGCGCAACAAGCACGATGGAGAAGATGGAAAACGAGTGAAGGCGCAGGCACAGTGAAAAAGATGGAAAACGAGTGGAGACGCAACAGTCACGGTAGAGAAGATGGAAAATGAGTGAAGGCGCAAGGCACGGTGCAGAAGATGGGAAAAATAGGATTTTGAAAAAAAGAGGCCATGTAAAGATGATAGTGCGAACTGAGAGCGGGTGGAAAAATTATTTACAAACTTACCGGCGGTTTCATTAAACATCCGCGGACAATATATTCTAAAAATAAATAAATAAATAACTTAGCGCTATGGTTATTCCTAAAAACAGTCCAAATATTTATAAATTAAAAAAATTAAAACATACCTCGGTTTCTTAGTGAACCGTTAGAAGATTTTGGAGGTTTTTCTACCCGCTGGGAAAAACTCCGCTTATAATATATAATTTTTGTAGTGTTATTTACTAGTGCATAATCGCTCTTAAACATTATTTCATAGACGTCGATAATGGTGTTGAGCGACCTATATGACTGACCGGTAGTATTTTAGTAAATAAGTTGGTGATAATGGACGTCAGTTTCGATATAAATCGACGTCTATAATAATGTATACGTCAGTTTTACCACAAACTAACGTCTATACTGCTGCAATTAATGCGATTCACTTACCACGCAGGCAAATAGACGTCGCGTCTTCCAGCACTGACATCCAAATGGCCTGAAAAAGGCATATGAAAAGTCTATTGGACGTCAGTTTATACAGGGGATCGACGTCTATATGGCTGCAATTAATGCGATTAAACCACTAGCAGGCAAAATAGACGTCCATTTGTTCAGGACCGACGTCTATAAGCTTATAGACGTCGGCGCCCCAAGGTCCCCGTCGTCTACTGAACTGACTGGATACTGAAACGTCACTTCGTTCAGCGCTTGAGACGTCACTACCCTTGCATCCGACGTCTAAATGGCCTGAAAAAGGGCAGGTGAAAAGTCTATTGGACGTCGGTTTATGCAGGGGGCGACGTCTATATGGCTGCAATTAATGCGATTTACTTACCCGCAGGAAAAATAGACGTCCATTTGTTCAGGACCGACGTCTATAAGATTATAGACGTCGGCTCCCCCAGGTCCTCGCCGTCTACTCGACTGACCGAATACTAAAACGTCACTTCGTTCAGTGCTTTAGACATCACTACCCTTGCATCCGACGTCTAAATAGCCTGAAAAAGGTAGGTCAAAATTCTCTTGGACATCGGATTAGTGAGGTAACTGACGCATCATTTCATGTTTAAGTAACCGCGAACTCACAGTTACGCGCATCGTCTTCTTCCTCATCTTCGTTTCTCTCTTTCGCAGTTACGCTCAAAATCTTCTTCCTCCTCTTCGTTTCTCTCTTTCGCAGTTACGCTCAAAATCTTCTTCCTCCTCTTCGTTTCTCTTTGTCGCAGTTACGCGCACAATCTTCTTCCTCCTCTCCGTTTCTATTTGTCGCAGTTACGTGCACAATCTTCTTCCTCCTCTCCTTTTCTCTGTCTCGCGGTTAAGCATTGCAGGTGCGTTTTTCTTTTTTTATTTCAACCATTTAAACTTTGTTTTAGTCTGATTAAATTGGTTTCTTCATCATATATCATCTACTAACCGATTAAAATGTGTTTTAGTGCAGTTTTAATCCTCTCTTTGGATAACGTAGTACAACATTCTCCCATTGCTAGCTTCCTCACAAGAAAAGCGGCGTCTTTTGTATGTTTCATGGCGTTTCAACCCAAAATGGAACTTGGGTCGGTGCCTAGTTTCGACCCAGGTTCGGTTTCGGGTTGAAATGTCATGAGATATGCAAAAGACGCAAGCTTTTTTTTGTGGTGAAGCTAGCGAAGGGAGAGTGTGGTACTAGGCTATCGAAAGACAGGATCAAAACTGCACTAAAACACAACAACTATATTAGACGTCGGTTAATGCTATGTCAGACGTCTATAGTGAAGATAGACGTCGGTTAGTGCATAGGCCGACGTCTATATAGCCCATTACACGTCGGTTTTGTCATATTTTGACGTCCATATAGACGTCGGGGATGGCGTGAACTGACGTCTAAATAGACGTCGATTATATGGAATTTCGACGTCCTATTGACGTCACCCGTACAGACGTCAGTTGGAAAAGTGACGTTAAAAACTCAAATTAACAGACGTTAAACATCGTTTCTGCACTAGTGATTATTTGTACATATTACAAAGTTAAGTGATTCTCTACAATTTATACTTTGTTAATAAATATATTAAGAGTAATAATAAATTGATATATATTTATATTCATTTGACATATATTATAACAATAAAATGATTATAAAAGATTTAATTTTTGTATTTAAAAAAAAGATAATATTAAATGATTTATGATATATTGACTAATGTTTTTGCTCAAACATCTTTAAACCAACAATTCAAAAGATAAATTCTTGTGGCAAGTTTGAAAAGATAAATTCTAAGGAACTTTGAAAAGATGACTTTTGAACGAGGAACCACATAGAAGTTTACCTAAGAAAAAATATTAGCGATTAAGATATTAAGAGATTAAATAATGTTTAATAATATAAAGAGTGATAATAAGCATGCCATATAGATACCACTACTTTAGTGAGGACATTTTTATATATCTAAATAATAATAAGGTAAAGATTAATAGGATAAAAGTATATTAAAAAACCTAATAAATGTAGTGTTTTGTTTGGTATGATGACTAGGATGGCAAAAAAATTCGTACTCAAGGATATATGTTGATAAAATCCGGATAATTGGTACCCGTAAATATTTACTATTCGCGGGTTGCGGGTAACGGGTATTTTAATACCCGCTTATAAATGGGTCAGGTGTGAGTATTATACTATCCGTACCTGCGGATATCCACTACCCGCAAAAAATTAAAATAAAGATTTAATTTATATTTTATTAAGTTAAATTTAATTAAAATTAAAATTAATTTATATTTTATAAGGTTAAATTTTAAAATAAATTTTAATTTATATCTAATTTAATTTGTATTATATTTTATATATTTTTTGTAATTTTATTTAAATTTTATTTTAATAATTTATAAAAATATATATTTTTAAATATTTGCGGATATCCACACATATCCGTGGATTTTAAAATATCTACGGATATTTTTTAAGCTGTATAGATAGCGGGTCAGATAATAAGTGATTTTTTTTTCGGGTCTGATTACGGGTAGACATAATCCATATCCGACTCAACCCGTTGTCATTCATAATGATGACCAACTTATACGAGATTTATAGCTTATCAAAAGACTTTGATTGATAGTATTATTTCAACTCCAAGTATTTTGATAGGCTTGGTACAATTTGGAAGTTTATCGTTTAATAAATTGATTAGTGGGAAAATAGTTCATATTTTAACGAATAAAATATACACATGTCATTGATAAGAATGAGATAAACTAGAGCCGTCAAAATGGGTCACAACCCGCAAGCCCACCCGGCCCACCACGGGTTCAGGCCGGGTTGGGTTTGAAAAAATTGATTTTTTTTATGCAGGTCAGATTTCAACCCGACTCATTTTAACTCGGCTTATGCGGGTTGAACCCGTGGTGGACCGGGTTGGCCCGCCAATCCACCAACCTAATTTTTTTTTAATTTATTATTTTATTTATGAAACCCTAAAAAATAAAATACTCTTTTCACTCACTGTGTATACCAAATTGTACTTTTTATTATTATTTTGAATTGTCTTCAGTTTAACATCTTTTCTTGGGAGTGAAATTTGTTTAAATTTGAATATAGAAAGTTTGTAATTTTTTTATTCAAAAAAAATTGTAATTAAATGGGCTAGTGAGCCAATCCGTTTACCCACCAACCCGTGGTGGGTCGAGCCGGGTTCAGATATTTCTGGCTCATTAATAAATGAGCCGGGTTGGGTTGGCTCACTAAGTTACCAACCCGTGGTGGGTCGGACCGGGTCGAGCCGGGTTACCCGTTTTGACAGCTCTAAGATAAACTATCTATTTCTAGAAGATTTTGGTTTAATAAAGTCCAATACATTTTTTATGAACCAGATCCACTCGACGCGATTTTTTTTAATTATGTTAGTAAATTATTGTTTTTCATTATAAATTAAAATGTGTTGATGTATAAATCCCAATATCAAGATAAAATTAACTTGTATCTCGTTAATTTGTGGATTAATTTCACAACTACATTCAATTCAATTCATTGAATTTTCTTTTAATGTATATTTCAGTGAAGAATTTCAACATTTCTTTCCAACAAACATATTTTTTTTTTGTTTTTTATATGAAGATAGAATGACATGTGGTGAAAAGAAAACCGAGAAAATGAAGAAGAGGTAGATGAAGATGAAGATTAAATGAACTAATTGCAAGAAAGTAATTGCAGTAAAATGAATTAGGTTTAATATCCTCTTTGGTCCCCACTTTCGTTGGATAATGTCAATTTAGTCCCCATTTATAAAAGTGTTTGGAATATGTCCACAAGTTAGTAAAATTTGCGTCTAATTTGTCCCTTCCGTTAAGTATAACCAAACAGAGTTAGTGCGTTGATGATCTGTGATGAGTCATTATTTTCTACTACTCACTTAGCTTTTCGCACCATATTTTGTTAGTGAAGTGTGTTTAATTCTCCATTTTTATCTCATCTTTACTATTTGAGCTTAATTTCAAGACTAATTCTTATTTTAATTAATTTGAATTATTTGGGCTTAATTATTTCAATCATTTTGTGCAGGACAATCGTTGTTGAAAGGTTGAGAAAGGGTTTGTTCAATATGGTCGAACAGTCTGTGAAGCAGTGTACTGAACAACAGACAACGCACAGAACCGAACGGTTTGAGTAGCCTTGACCGAACGGTCTACTGAAGGCTTAACCGAACGGTCTGTCAATGAGTACCAAATGGTCTGTGAAAGCTTGCACTGAATGGTCAAGCACTAATAAACCGAACGACAAACAACTGTTGTCTGAGAGTGCATGACCGAACGGTCTTGTGAAGACTACACCGAACACTAGTGATCTTATCTAAGAGCAGTGTTGCACCAAAAGGCAGGCCATCCATGACCGAACGGTCAAATGAAGTGATCATAGAAACTCAACAGTAGTGTTGAAAGCACATTTTGGGACTTCAAGAGGGTGGCCATGTCAATAGTGTAGTTCAATTTCATTTTAGAATGTCATTGGATCAAACTTTAGGACTTTGGGCCCAATTTTAGATCATTTTGTAGGACATGCCCATTAGGAGGACATTTTGGTCTTTTGGGGGTTATATAAAACCTTAAAAGCATATTTCTCTGCAAGTCTCCCAATCGCCACTTACGTTTTCAGTCCTTGGGAGTGTCTTCTTCTTCCTCCCCCTTGGGGGAGGTTTAGGTTTTGCTTTCATTTCCATTTCCATGTATTGAATCTTGTTTACATTGCACTTTAAGAATTGAAATCGTTGCAGTTCGTTCATTTTACTGTTCACTATCTTCTTCCTTGTTGCATCTTTATGTTCATTTCATTCTCTATTTGTTGTTTTGGTTTGCTTTTATTGATGCTTCTACTATTGTGTTTAATGTTTAAGTTCATTTGGTGCATTTCAATTAAGCTGTTGTTTCGTTTTTTTACGCGTTTACTGTTCCAGCATTTTGATTTCAATTCCTGATGAATTCTGCATTTTCTGGTTTTGTTGCGTTTAGACCGTTCGGTCTGTGAGTGTTGTTCACTGATAGATCGTTCGACTTGTCTTCGTTTCCTGTTTAGTTTTCAATCTCAATTCCATTCAGCCTTGATTATGTTTACCGTTCGGTCCATCTTTCGGACCGTTCAACTTTAGTATGCTCATTTCCATTTCTGGCTTAAGAGATCGTTCGGTCTCAATGTTAGAACAATTCAGTCACCTGTAGGACTGTTCGGTATTCTTGTTTCATATCTCTTTCAGTGTTTCAATTATGTTTGGTTGTGTTTAATTACCAATTTATTGTAGTTCAATTGCATTCACAAACTCCTCACCAACCCCCCCTCCCCCATTAAGTGTTAGACCTAATTCTCGAACCACATTTGGTCCTTGAGAGACGACCTAGGAGTCACTTCCTAGTATATACTGCATTTCTATTGCACATTAAATTTGACTCGGGTGCAACACCGATCAAATTTTGGCGCCGCTGCCGAGGACCAACGGTCCGGTTTTAGGTCTTTTGTTGTGTTAGTATGTGTTGTGTGTGCATTTTTGTGTGTGCATGTTACGTCTCTAATTATCTTGTGTTTTGTTTATAATTTTGAGCATTTCCCCTCTACCTTCCCCATTCTTTCACCATGTCTACCTATTTTGATTATGAACATACTATTTCTTCTGCTTACGCTTATGATTATAATTCTCCTTTTGCATGTTACTCTGATTATGATGTATATTCTGTCGATTTCTATGCTGAGAATAGTATGGCTCCTCCTCCATCTCATGAGAGTGATCCTTGTGAGCTGTTTGCACATGATGAGGAGGTTCCATGCGTTCTCACCACTGAACTGATACATTTGCTGCCTAAGTTCTATGGTTTTGCAGGTGAATGCCCACATATACATTTGGAGGAGTTTCAC
The DNA here is from genome assembly GCA_027742785.1 of Vigna reflexopilosa. NCBI lineage: Eukaryota > Viridiplantae > Streptophyta > Magnoliopsida > Fabales > Fabaceae > Vigna > Vigna reflexopilosa. The sequence continues at coordinate 20,203,774 of CM050932.1, forward strand.
ATCATTTGTTCTTCAATGAAGCCTTCACATGTCCCGGATAATCACATGTTCTTAAGGGCATTCCCGCACTCACTACAAGGAGCAGCAAGGGATTGACTTTATTGTCTTCCTCCAAAATCCATCACTAGTTGGGAAGATCTTAAGTATCTATTCTTGGATGAATTCTTCCCTACTCAGTATGGTTATAGAAACAATCCTGGATAGAATTATCCTAACCTGGGATGGTGTGGTACTGCACAGTAGTATCAATATCAAGAAACACCATTCCAGAATTCTTGCATGCCTCCTACACCAGTTCAGGAACCACAACAGTTGCAGCGTCATGAGCTTGCCCAAATAACTCTTCAAATCGAGATTAAAACAGCAATCTGGCACTAGTTATTGGCAACATATTAATATATTGTTTTGTGCATGCTGACGTGTAAGTGACTTACAGAAGATATGGTGTTTTATTAAGATATGGTTTTTTAATTTGGAGAAAATGTGATTTAGGGCTGAATTGATTTCTGCGAGATTAGGGCAATTGGAATTGTGCGAGAGAAGATAGAGTCGTTGTCGCACTTCACCTACATTGCGAACACACAGATCGTGTATAGATCGTTCTACGTTGGATTTGGACTCACATTTCCAGAAATCATGTTCGTGGGTATTACAAAAAGCGTGATTCAAATGTGCGTTTATGGTAGCTTTTGTTTTGTGTTTGGTTATTATCGTTGTGGTCCCCCCATAAGTTTTGATATGTGTATGCTTTGTCTATTTATTGTCCCCCATTATCTGTGCATGTGCTTTGAACAATGTTGTGCCATTGTGGTTGTGGTCCCCCCTGATGGTGTGTGGACAACATTTTCTTATTCTCGTAATTGTGCTTTTGCTTTATTTTACTTGTTTTTTGGGTAGATAACATTTGGGTTAAGCATACATTATCTGTAAACAATTTTTGTATTAGTTTAGATGGCCAACTCAAACGTTGAAATCGTGTTTCACCATGCAGGAAAATTTGAGAATAATGGGACATTCAGATATTACTATGGTCAAACCACAACTTTAAAAATTGATCCAGATCGATGGAGTTATTTTGAAATATTAAGAATTCTTAAGGAGATGGGTTATAAGAATGTAAAGGAGTTATGGTATTTACTGGGTCGTGGTCCTGTGTTAGAAGATTGTTTGGAACTGTTATTAGATGACAAAGGTTTATGTCATCTAGCCAATATTGCTATGTTGAATGGTCAAGCTCACGTTTATGTTATACATATGATGTGTCAGCCTTAGTATCTTCTAGAGTTGGAATACTCTTGTCAACCAGAAATTGAGAGACCTAGTGGTCAAGCAGAAGTTGAGAGAGATTTGTGAAAAGCAAGTTGAGATAGAGGTTGGTGAAGCAGAGGTTCAGGTAGTGAGTGAAAAAGAGGTTTAGGCAGTGGGTCATGTAGAGCTTGAGGTAGAGGCTGAAGTAGAAGTAGAAGTTGAGGAAGTGGATGATGTAGATGTTGTGGTAGAAGGTGAGGTAGAAGTTGAAGTTGAGGCAGTGGCTGATGTAGATGATGTGGTAAAATTTGAGGTAGGGGCAGGGGCTAATGTAGATGTTGTGGTAGAAGGTGAGACAGAGGCAATGGGTGATGTAGAGCCTCAAGTACAAGTTCAGGTACAGGGAGTGACTGAGGTAGAGGATAAGGTAGAGGGTAATGATGTGGAGGGACAGGGTCAGACTGATGTAGAAGGCGATGAGTATGATGTTTGAAGTTGGAATGAGTCTGAAGAGGATGTCTTGACTGACGATGGAGATGAAGTGGAATGTGATATATTTGAAGCTACTAACCAAGTAGAAATTGGTGGACCTAGGGGTTTATCAGAAAGTGATTGAGAATCTGAGAGTTTGAACAGTGTTGTTGATAGTGACAACAAACATGATGATAGAGATGGGTATGAGGATTTTGGGAATTTTTCAATGCCCAAAAGTATGGAACAATATAAATGGGAAGTGGCCACGTATTTCCCTGAGAAAAAAGATTTTACAGAAGGTATAAGAATATATGGAGTAGAGAATGGAAGGAAATTGAAAGTTTATAAAAATGACAAAAGAAGAGAGTGTGTCAGATGTTCTAGGGAAAAAGGAAAATGTCCATGGTATACATATTGTGCATATAAGGCAGCCGAAAATACAGGGCAGCTAAGGAAGATTATAGACAAGCACACATTCAGTAGGTAATTTAACATTCGTTTAATGACTTCAAAATGTTGAGTGGAAGGTTAGAGAAAACCATAAAAGAGAATCCCAATATTAATCTGTATAACCTCCAAAACAAAGTTTTTAAGAAGTGGAACATTGGTGTTTCTCGGTCTACAACATGTAGGGCAAAAGCAACGACTTTTAAACAAATAGAAGGTGATTTTAAAGAACAATATAAAAGACTCTATAACTATGCAAATGAGTTGCTTCGGTCTAATCCTGGTTCAACTATCAAAGTTAAGGTTGAACCTAATAAGGACAATCCAATATTCAAGAGAATGTATGTGTGTTTCAAGGCCTATAAGGACAGATTTGTGTCTTGTAGGCCTATTATAGGTTTAGATGGTTGTTTCTTAAAAGGAAAATATGGAGGTGAGTTTTTAACTGTAGTGGCAAGAGATGGGAATGAGAAAATGTGTCCTTTGGCATATGATGTTGTTGAGGTCTAGAATAAGGATAGTTGGCTTTGGTTTTTACAATTGCTCATTGACGATCTTGGTGGTGTGGAGCTTTCTTCAACAATCACATATATGCCAATTATTGTTTTTTATCTTTGAAACCTTCATGTCTTGTATTATAACTTGTATAGCTTCATGTTTTTACTTTGATAAGGACTTGTGCAAGCATTACAAGAACTACTACCTGATGTGGAGCAAAGATTTTGTGTGCGCCACATTTATGCTAATTTTAGGAAGAGATTTCTTGGCCAAATTCTAAAATGTCTACTATGGAAGGCAACATCATCAACACACCCTCCAGCATGGGAGGCAGTGATGAGAGAAATTAAAGTTGTCAATCCAGATGCCTTTAAATACCCTGTCAACAGTCATCACCTATGGGAAATGACTTCTCAACCTGATGTTTTGCCTTCACCTAAAAGGGTGTTACCTGGAATACCAAAAAATAAGAGAAGGCTAGAGGCTTGGGAGCTAAAGAAGGATGACACATAGCTAAAGCAAAATGGAACTCGTAAGAGATGCTCCATATGTAGGTAGCTTGGTCATAAAAGAAATACTTTCCCACAACGTCCTCCAACAAACCAATCTCAATCAAGTCAGCAACCTGAAACCCAGCCAACTACAGGACCAAGTCAACTTACTCAATGCGGATTTGAACAAACACAACCATCTACAACAGGACTTTAGAATCTATTTAGAACATTCACATGTATTTTGAATATTGACATCATAGTATTGACAAGTTTAGCTTAAGTATGTTGAACATTGACAGGTTACAACCTAGTATTGGCTTCTTTGTAAATATTGACATGTAGTTTGAACATCATTTTGAATTGGGTATTTTGTAAGCTGTGATATGTATTTCAACATTAATGAAAGTTTCTCTTTTGGATGTGCATTTTATTTCCAATTTGTGATTATAACGACATTATCAATGATGTACATTCCATGTGCATGTGAAGTACAATATAAATTAGTTGTAATGTATATTGTGATGAGAGGGATATGGTTCTTTGTTGTGATGTATACTCATCTTACAAGTACTAATCTTTGACAGTCCAGGTGACACTGAGGACTAAATATAACTTACCTTGATCTTTGTCAGTCAAAGGGACACTTTCATCATGTTATTACAATAATCTTATTTTGTCATGTTTTAAAGTTTTTGATTTGGTGTTTCTTTCGTCCAACGCACATTCATAAGCCATAAATTTACTGCACATTCGTTTCCTCTCTGGTTTTCAAATCTCATTTCACTTACAATGATTTTGCTTAAACCAGTTCCTCAATTTTTTTGTCAGTTACAATGAGGATGACACACCACTTTCTCCTTTTATTGTCATTTCAATCTAAAGTTCAATTAGATTATGTTGTATATATAAGACAAAATGTATATTCAAACAATAAATTCAGATGCACAAATTCACATTTCTCATTGATTTCAAAACATCAAATTATAATAAGGCCAAAGTTCTTTTCATAACAATTGACTACTAGAATACATAATGTACTTTTAAACAAAATACAAAGAAGGATGATGTTCATCAGCCCCATAAAACAAAGCATCCAAATCAACATCTTCTCCCTTTTCTGAAAACTCAACAGATTTCTCCAGGCTATTAATCTTTCTCCTTTGCCTAACAATAGTACTATCAGCATAATCTATATTATCTTCATTACGCCATTTAAAGAAAGTACATCCTTGAAGTTCTTCATTTCTTGTCCGCTGTTCAAAGTATCCCATCATTAACATTTAATTAATCACCAGAACAATTTATCACAAAAATTAAACTACAAACCTTGTAATTAGGGCAGCCCCAAAATTGTTTCCCCTAATTCTTAACTATTTTTGCCACTTTTAACACAACAACCTCCCCACAATGGCATATTTGGCTTCCAACGAATCCCCTGGATGTACCACCACGAGAGCTCCCCCATGAGCAAGACAAACATCCTTGATTCAAAGACATTGTCACTTCAAAGCCAACCCCAAAACCAGACAACCACGAACCACTTCACCAAGCAATTGCGAACGAGGGAACACCAACTCGCCAAAGACGAACCACCACCCTACTGCTAAGAGATAACACTAACATCCAAACCGTAAAGAAAAACAAAACAAAGGAGAAGAAGACAAATTTGAAGAAAACCCACCAATGTACCATGTTCGCAACAAAATGGAGAAGAAGACAAATTTGAAGAAGAAGACCCTAATTGGTTCTATCTATGCCCTAAATCATATTTTCCCTAAATTAAAAAACCCTATCTTAATAAAACACCATATCCTCTGTTAGTAAGTAACACACCAACATGCACAAAACAATATATTGACACGTTGCCAATAACTGGTGCCAGATCATCAACGCACTAACTCCGTTTGGTTATACTTAACAGAAGGGACAAATTAGACGCAAATTTTACTAACTGTGCACATATTCCAAACACTTTTAAAAATGGGGACTGATTTCACATTATCCAATGAAAGTGGGGACCAAAGAAGATATTAAACTAATGAATTATTAAGGATAAAATAAAAACTGATAAAAGAAACTTACGAAAGTGAGGAACTGTAACAATTATCATTAGATTTATCATTTATTTTGTTTGTCATGTCTTTAGAATGTTTGAATTGGAACCACAATTTGTCACCTCTATCTTAATGTTAAACCAAATCAAAAGAAATATAAAAAAAAAAATCATTGTTATATAACTACTTAAAAATTGCCCATTGTATTCCTTACTTTAGACTCTTGCATATTAATTACCCCAAAATATTTCACAATCCTCACAATTAATGTATTTCCTACGCCAACTTAAGTATAATTGTCAAGTTGTTACAAAACTATATTATAATAAAAACAATAAGATTGGCCCATCATTCTCAATTGTAACACCTCTTCAACCTTTCTTTAAATTCTCTTGAAATCCTTTTCCTACTATTTTACGCACTCAATTCCTGCACACTTGCCGTTTTGTCCCTATGCATCTTGTGTGCCCTTTTTTCTCAATGAGTTAGACACTTCTACCTTCTTCATCACTCCAATGGCCTCCTTGTCCCAAAATTCTTCCTTTGGCCCTTTTCACAACTCTCACATGGTTGTGATCAATGGGAACCTTTTCGCTCCCATACTTGGTCTAGAATAAATGTCCAAGAAAATATACGAGACCTAGGTACTTATTGCTTAAATTATTAGGGATACACTTATACCTTTCATCACTAATGCAACGAAAGGATATTGCCTCGTTTGTTTTGGCTTTATGACAGCAGTTCCAGAACCAAGGTACAAAAATCGAGACAAAAAGGTTAAGATTTTGCCTTGGTTCAAAAACCCGAAGCTGTAAAGCAAAAAAAAAATTGGGTCTATTAACTCGGTTGGATCCAGAACCGAGTCAATAGACCCTTTTCTGCCTCGATTTTTACCAGAACTGTTGTCTAAAGTATGTTTTTTTTAAAAAAAAAATTGATTGTTTTTGTAACCATTCCATATCACATAAATCATATCACATAATCTCAGAAACATAGAAACAAACACATAAACAGACCTGCACACAAAACGTTGTTTTCTATTTATTGGGAGAACAAACAACATGAAACGTTTTCCAGAAAAGATTGCACACAAAACATTGTCCAACAAACAACCAAACGAAAACATGAAAAACCTAAAAGAAAACTAACCTTGAAGGTGAGTTTGGGGTTGAAACGAAACGAAATGAACATCCCAATGCCTATTCGAAGAGCACTTGTGCACAAAATCAATCGGTCAAAATGAAATAAAATCATTCCTAAGCACTTAATCAACGAAAAATGAAAGAAAAATTGGAAGAAATATTGAAGATGGTGGTCACGAAATCAAAGACGAGAGAGCGGCGCAAAAGATGGCTTCTGTCTAAAAATGACTTTGTTCGCAAAATTTAAACCTAAACACATGTTATTGCCTCGGTTATTTATTTAATCGAGGCAATAGGCCTCTACCGCCTCAGTTCTATAAAGAACCGCTGCCTAAAGCCTATAAAAAATATTAGTTATTTTATGCCTCGGTTCTCTAAACAACCGACGCATAACTATTATATGGCATCGGTTCTCTAAACAACTGAGGTCATAGACCCCTTTAGGCCTCGGTTCTTTTTGAACCGAGACATATATGTTTGTGATAATTACAAAAATGCCACTGTGCCATTTTATGTTTCGGTTGCAACGAAACCGATGTTAAATGGGGGACTGAAAATCCTTATTTTTTACTAGTGCATGTTCCCTTACATATCTTCCTCCTTGGAGCCACTCCCAAACTTCCCTTGTTCTAGTGAAACTAAACACATTATGTTGAGATATTTGATAAGGGAAGCACTGGTTTAGCTAAACCTTAATCTCACAGTGTTTTGGTTTTTTATGATGACAACACATTATTAATAACATGTGTATTGTTATGTGTTACATGTTCCATTCTTTACTCGTCCTTAATAAGTCTTCCAGAGTTTGGATGGTTCTCTCGGATTGGTTGTCCGTCTGAGGGTGATAGGCTGAGCTCATTTTCAACTTGCTTCCCATCTCCTGTTGCAATGCTTGCCAGAACCGAGAGGTGAACCTGGGGTCTCGGTCTGAGATGATGTTGGACGACACTCCATGTAACCGAATGACCTCCTTGATGTATAGCTGTGCCAGCTTTGACATGCACATCTTCAAGTTGATAGCGAGGAAATGAGCACTCTTTGTCAACCGATCGACTATGACCCATATAGCATCATGGTTTCGGACCGCTCAGGGCAAGTGGGTCACGAAATCCATGGCTATGTTGTCCCACTTCCATTCAGGAATCTCCAACTGTTGTAGCTGACCGCTCGGTTTTTGATGTTCCGCCTTGACTTTTTGGCAGGTCAAACATGAGGATACAAACCGAGCGACATCGTTCTTCATTCCAGGCCACCAAAATGATTGTTTGAGGTCTTGGTACATTTAGTCATACCGGGATGTATGCTAAAACGACTTTGATGTGCTTCCTCAAGAATCAATCTCTTCAATTCTCCTCTAAAGGGGACGCATGTCCTACCTCTGTATCTCAGAAGACCATCCGTCCCTGTATTGAAATTCTTTTCTTGCTGGGAACCGATCGGTCCTCTCATCTTTTGCAATTGCTCATCAACTGCTTGTTCCTTCTTAATACGATCAAATAAATTACTTGAAAACCACATACCGCAGCACTTGATATCGTTCGGTTCCAAATCCCACTGTAATTTTAAGTCCCTAAAGCTCTCAACCAAGTTCAGCTCTTGGACCATCATACTTGAGATGTGGACGGTCTTCCTACTTAGGGCGTCAGCAACAACATTGGCTTTACCAGGATGATATTGGAGCTCAAACTCATAGTCTTTCAAGAACTCCATCCACCTTCTCTGCCTCATGTTCAGTTCCTTTTGATCAAATAAATACTTGAGGCTCTTATGGTCTCTGAACACCTGAAACCGAGCACCATAAAGGTAATGCCTCCAAATCTTTAGGGCAAACACCACTACCACCAACTCTAGATCATGTGTTGGGTAATTCTTCTCGTGCACCTTCAGTTGCCGAGAGGCATAGGCCACTACCTTCCCTTCCTGCATCAACACACAACCTAGTCCTTGATAGGAAGCATCACAAAAAACTTCGAACGGTCGACTGACGTCCGGAATCACTAGCACTGGGGCGCTTGTTAGCTTTTGCTTCAATTCCTGGAAGCTCAACTCACACCGATCGGTCCAAACGAACGGTTGGTCTTCTCTGGTCAGTTAGGTCAATGGCGCTACTATCTTAGAGAATCCTTCAATGAACCGCCTATAGTAGCCGGCCAAACCAACAAAACTCCTCATGTCCGTGACCGAACGGGGTATATCCCACTGTAAGACCGCTCGGACCTTGCCAGGATCCACAACAATTCTTCCTGCCGAGATCACATGACCCAGAAATTGTACTTCCTCCATCCAGAATTCACACTTGGATAGTTTGGCATAAAGTTGCTTCTCTCTCAGTACACCGAGTACTATCCTCAAGTGCTCTTCATGTTCTTCTCGACTCTTGGAGTAGACAAGGGTATCATCAATGAAAACGACCACGAACTTGTCCAGGAAGGGTCTAAAAATTCGGTTCATGTAATCCATGAAAATGGCTGGAGCATTAGTAACACCGAACGACATTACTACATACTCCTATTGGCCATATCGAGACCGAAAGGCTGTCTGCTGGACGTCTCCTTCCTTGACCAAAATCTAATGATATCCTGACCTTAGGTCTATCTTGGAGAAGACTGTTACCCCATAAAGGTGATCCAACAAGTCGTCTATTCTCGGCAATGGGTATTTATTCTTGATGGTCAGTTTGTTCAGTTGCCTATAGTTAATGCAGAGCCGAGAGCTTCCGTCCTTCTTCTTGACCAATAAAACAGGAGCTCCCCAAGGCGATGTACTTGGCCGAATGAACTTCTTCTCCAATAGGTCTTCAATCTGCTTTTTGAGTTCGGTCAATTCAGCTGGTGCCATTCGGTAAGGAGCTATGGATATTGGTCCTGCTCCTGATATTAAATAAATAGAGAATTCAACCTCTCTTGAGGGAGGAAGACCGAGCACTTCATCTGGAAAAACGTCCAGGAAGTCTTCAATGACCGAACGGTTTCCTACCGAGCGGCTTTCTTCACTCACGTTCATGTGCGTCAGTATTAACAGACACATGGCACCTTCAAGAAGATCCTCTCGGATTTGTCCGAGCGACAAGGTTAAATTCTCTTCTTCTCTTGGGAAGATCAACTTCTTCTTTCCACAATCAATAAGAATGTGATTGGTTGTCAACCAATCCATCCTTAAAATTACTTCTAAGCCTTGAAGAGGCAAGCAGATGAGGTTTACCTTAAATTTGTATCCTTCTACCTCAATAGAACATCTAATGCAAACAGTAGACGCCCTAACCTCACCTACTGCTGGGGTTGACACCACCAAATCCAGCTGCATCTCACTCTCGGCTAAACCCAACTTTTCAACACATGCCTTCGAAATGAAGGAATGTGTTGCCCCCGAATCATACAACACACAACAAGGAACACCAAATAGCAAGCAAGTACTGACTATGAGGTTACCTGAACTTGCTGCCTCCACTCCCGTCAACGCATATACTCGGCCCACATCTTGGGCCTTTCCCCCACCTCTCTGGGTAAATCCTCCTGCAACTGGAGGTCTTATGACCGCTCGGCCTCCCATGTTGCACTCGGTATCAAGATGTCCATTGCGTCCACACCGAGTACAATGCTTGTACCCTCCCAGTTAAGGACAGGATGATCGGTAGTGCGGTCCACCACAGTTAAAACAAGTGACCTACCCTTGCTATCTTGAACGATCGGCTGAAATTGAGGCCTGCGAGGAGGAACTAAGTCCTGATGACTGAGGCCGAGAGTAGGGTGTCCTTCTCATAACTTGACCACTCCGAGATGGAATTGGTCCTATTCCGATCATTTGTTGCTGCTTCTTCTGCCGTTCGGCTTCCAACATGTTTCTTTCCAACACTTTGGCTCGGTCGACCAACGCTGGAAATGACTTGATGCACAAGCTGGAAATCATCACCTTCAGGTCAGGCTTAAACCCATTCTCGTATTTCCTACACTGTCATTCTTTGTTGATTCCAATAGTGTAGAACTGAACGAGATGCTTGAACCGATCGGTATACTCTGATACGGTCATTCCTCCTTGAACCAACTGGAGGAACACCACTTCCTTAGCGAACCGAACGTTATCCGGGAAGTACTCTCCATAAAACTTGTCCTTTAACACTTCCCATGTGATAGGAACGTGTTCGTCTTCTAACATCATTCTCATCGTACTCCACCAATGACTGGCCTCATCGGTTAACTGGTACTCGGTGTAGGCCAATCTGTTCTCGTTCGGACATCTCTTGGCGTTATAAATCTTCTCCATGTCTTTTAGCCAACGGTCGGCCTCATCCGCACTACACTTTCCATCAAACTTGGTCGGTCGGTGCTGTAGGAAATTCTCCAAGCTCCACTCGGCCTGGTTGTTTACTGTGGAACCAGACGGTCCGCCAGACTACGTTCCAGTTCTCATCATTTCCATCATCTGCCGCTGGGTGTTCTCGGCTGATACCCGAGCAGCTTCTAAACTTTGCAGAGCGATCGTGTTCTGCTGTGTTAGAGAGGCATTCTGTTGTTGGAGGGCAACCATGACTTGCTCCAACAAGTTGTTGTTGGTCGTAGAATCCCGATCGGTAGGTTGAGGGGGAGGTCTTGGAGCCATCTTCTGGTTTTAACAAGAAGATAGGTCCATGAGTTTACAACAAGAGATTAGAAAGTCTAACCGATCATGTGAGTACACAGCACAAGCAAGGCATACTCATAACCTACAGGCATTCTAAGGAATAAAACTGCTCTAATACCATTAATGTAACATCCCAATAAATCTATAACAAGAACTATAATTTATTTAAGGAGTTAACATGAATAATAATAAGGAACAGTGGAGAAAGGGGCAAATAAAGAGAAGGGAACAAGAGATAACATATGAAATTTAAACTGTACAAAGTATAGAAATCTGATACAATTTACAGAACTAGACCGAACAATATTAATACTTATCCGAACGGTTATCTATACTAGGCGAAAGTAAAAAAATATAATCTAAGGACCGAACGGTCCTGCACAGCTCTCCGGCATTGCGTCTATAGGTAGCTCGGCCTGTAGAGCATCCTCCAAAGTATCTTCGTGATCGCCCTCTGCTGACACCCCAAAGGATGATCATTGCAGTGAAGAGAACAACCGAACGGTTAAGACCGAACGGCACATGGACAAGACAGGAAAATAAGGGTAAGCTTATCTAAATTTAATTAATCATTTTCAGTATACTTTTAAAACATACACATGAATCGCGTACATCAATCTCTCAACCATAAATCACAAATCAAGTATATCCATGTAAAAATCGAACGGTAACATCATTATAACCAAATCTCTCTAGACACTGCTCGGACGGTATGAACCATGTAGCTCGCCACTCTCTGCACCCGGGTGGACCTGGCTGGGATACACTCAACAGACCGCCACCCGAGGTTAGTCCAGTGGAACCACCTCGGTATAGAAATACCCTGAGGCTAAAGGACCTCCTGCCATTCCCACGCATGAATTACCCTTCTCTACCTGAGGAGGCGTACTCACGGAATATCAGGATAGAGCAGAACCTGAGTCTGACCATAGTCATACTTTACCAAATAATTTCCAATTCATGAGGTATTCCTCCCTGGAATACTCTTAAAATCATACGAAATTCAATAATTGACTGAGCAAGGATAAGAAAACCAAGCATCAAAGGAATTCACCAGTGACCGAAAGGTCGGATAAAGAAGAATACCGAACGCTTTATTATTTGAGCCGAATGCTTTAGAATAACGAAAGTTCTCTTCAAGAAAGTGGGTGCCAGTATAAGACCGAACACTCCGTGGGGAAGTTAAGTGTCAGTATAAGACCGAGCACTTTTCAAGGCCGAGTACTCTTCAAGACCGAGCACTTCTCAAGGCCGAGTACTCTTCAAGACCGAGCACTTCTCACGGTTGAGTACTCTTCAAGACCGAGCACTTAACTATAACTATAGTGTGTAAAACCGAACGCTTTATTCAAAGGAAAGAATTCATATAAAACCGAGTACTTAGTCTATGACTGAGTACCTTCTCAAGCCGAGCACTCGATCTATGACCGATTACTTGAACATTCAGTATGAGACCGAACGTTCTAAAATAGGGTATTCGTTTTGAATGACTAACCAAACAAGGTATTTAGGTTTCAATGCAATAGTGTAAGACCGATCGGTCTTAAACTAACTCCTACAAATGGAATACAATTTAGACCGATCGTTTTTAGGGGAAACCGAACAGTCCTAATGACCCTTCGATCTCGGATACAGTATTTCCACTAAGTTACATAACCTTATAGACTAATTTCATACCAAAGATCAAACATGCAAATTCTCAACAACAGTATCATACATTCAACAAACATGTACTCATAAAATCATGCATACAAAATACTTATAATTAAATTTATAAGCTTCCCTTACCTTTAATTCCAGTTGGCTTCTAAATCTTTAAAATCCAAGGTTGTCCAAATGGAATTCTAATCGGTGCAAAGTGAAGAGCTTGACACTGGGAACACTTAATCTGGAAGAAGGTTGATGATCGGAGGAGAAGAAGTGGTTAGAAATCTAGAGAGAAGTTTGGAGGTTCTAGAGAGAAGGAGGAGAAAATGGTGTTTCTGGAGGTTGAAGACGAAGAGTTTGCATGCAGAAAGTGGTACCATTTTCGAATTTCAACTTTAAATACAGTCTCTACTAAATCGCTCAGTCCATTCTCTGCTTGCCACTTGTCTTCCGTTTTCTAGAAACTCACCCTCTTCCTGCCGCCACACGGTTCATGATGACGGGAAATTAAATGTGGCTGTCACTTTGTCTTCTACTAACATGGGAGAACTCCAAAAACGTGACACTTGTTTCTCACTAAAGAAGGGAATTAATGGGTGTGACAATGCTTCTATCTTTAACATAAATAAAATACAAAGAAAAATATAGTAAAAAAGAAATTATTATATATGAAGGAAATGACTGTAAATCAAGAGCATAAATGTGGAAGAGATAAGTAAAGATGAAGAATTCTTAATATATATTTATATAGAGGTATATATATTTCGAGAATCTAATTAACGGCCACCGAAATGTTTATTAATTTATTATTTACATGGTAATGCTGAGTATGTGGGAAAGCAACAACACGTTCAAATGTTTGAATTTGATCTCCCGTAGGATCCCGTTCAAATTGTTTGCTTTACGTAGTGTAGGAGATTCTCTAGTGGTAGTATGAACATTGACTTGAATATAGGTAAAATATGAATAAATATAAGATGATACGTATACATAAGAATCCAAACCGACCCATTTGAGCAAGTTGCAAAACAAAATAGTTAGTTTGGTCAACATATGCTTGAACTGAAAATTAGGAATTAAATTAAACAATTGCCAGTCAAGTTGTTATTATTCTTGCTCCTTATTTTGCATTCATAATGGTTCATGATCTATTCGATTATAGATATTCAGACCAGTACATATTTATAAATGTAAACAAAAAAATTAAATAAATAAACAAAATCAAAATCTTATTCTGGTAGTAGAGACGAAAACAAAGTATTAAATTATTTTTCTCAATTTTCTATGAATTTGTAACGTTTTGATTTTCACCAACATTTATTTTTAATTTTTCAAAAAATTTATTCTTAAAAATCTAAAGAAACGTGAGATTTCTGATAACTTTCGAATTACGAAGCATTTTCTGAATATTAGCCTGCTCTATTCTTTTTATTATATTTTAAATATATATATATATATATATATATATATATATATATATATTTATATATATTATATAATATATAATTAATTTATGTTGTAAACATAATCAATATGTTGGATCATCTTGAAGAAGATAATTTATTTTCTTTAAATCTTCCATAATACGATTGTGCTAATTTCTACAAGAATAATCACTAAAAATATATTATTTTTGTGACAAATAGAATTATAAATTTTAATAAGTAAAAACTGTCATAAATAAAATTTTAAATAGCTAAAATAATCGTTAAAATTATATATGTTAAAAACACTTTGTGACAAGAATATTTTAACTAGTGATATTTTGGCTAGAAAATGAAAAAAGAAATTTAGAGATTAAAAACCATGAAAATTTAGTCTTTTTTTTTATAATCTTTTATAATATATATTCTAATAATTAAAAATAGTTCAAAATATATCATATTAAAAATCGTTCAAAAGTTAATATTATATACTGCACCTATCAAAATTCATGATAAACTGCAAAATGATAATATCGTATTTGAAGAATTAACTGCAATAAATTAAACAAAGAAAAAGTAAAAAAGAAAATTAAAATAGGGAAGAAAAAAAAAATAATACTTACACACTTCTATAGATCTTGTTTGTGGTGTCCCTTGATTAGAATTGGAGTTTTACATTAATACTAAGCCAAACAAAAGTTTACATTATGCATAGTACTAAAGAAAAATGTTAATTCTAATTTAAGAGCAACACATACAATAGTTATTGAATTGTATATAAGTTATCTTTTGGTTTCCTAAAAGTGAAACTATAGAACTATTAAGTACCATAATTGCTTACACCTGGTATAACCTAAATTGGGTGACTATCATTTATGGGATGTTAGAATAAGGTACTTTGAGAGTAAATAAACAGATAAAACGTAAGAGTTTATAGAAAAAGAGATTATTGTATGAGTGTTTGGATTTTTAATGTGATTATATATATATATATATATATATATATATATAGAACTAGTCTCACAGGAAAAATTAGAAGGATATAATGTCTCCAAACTAGCAAGTTAAAAAAAAAAAAAAAATTCACTGACAACAACTTTAATCTTTTAGAATTGAGGAGATATTAGATCTTATCACAGGATTCATATTTTTTCAATGGAAGATAATTAAGAGAAATAAATTTGTAATGTACTAATGTTTATGGAAAATGTTTATTTTCCTAATGCTAAGCTTTTTGTGCAATTAAAATGTATAGGTTTTGTTGTATTAAGAGGATTTTGCAGGGAAAATATTCATAGTGACACAATTTTCTCTTATTTTAGTTTGATATTTTACATTTTTTATATAAGAATTGGAATAATTCAATTATCTCATTTAACTATATTTATTTTTGTGTTATATCTTGACAAAAATAACTATAAATACTCAAAATTATTTAAAAGAAAAAAGAAAAAGAAATAGACAAGTTGATATTGTTTAGTATTCAATTCATACTGAGTCAGGCCACCTTATTGGACCATCCATCGCTACCAAGAAATAAATATAGAAACGCGTTGCATACGTTTACTTTTGCCCCTATAAATACCATCATCACCTTCAACTTACCACTACCAATCACAAAATCCAAAGCCTAACTTTTCGTCTGTCAGAGACTGCTGCATAGAAAATCAACTTCAACTTTCTTCATGGCTCCTTCTAAGCCACTGCTGCAAACGTCTGAATCTAGCACAGAAGAACCTACCACAGTAACCACGTAAGTGTTTCATCAATAATATTGTCACTAAAATTTATATTCATTATTCTTTCCTATGGTTAATTATATACTAACGTTAATTAAAATCATTTGTTGCATGTTCTTTTGATAAATATTAGAAAATGCAGTTGTGAGAACACTGAAAACACTACTTTTACATGTGACACTATCGTTGAAGAGGAAACAAAAGAGAGTGATTCAGGAGACGAGGAAAAAGTGAATTACAAGGGAGATACAGGAACAGGTGCACAAACATCCGCAGATGGAATTGGAAATGCCATAGTTGAAGATAATACTCAAACTGAAAACAATCCTTGTACATGTGACTCTGACGTTGAAGAGGAAACACAAGAGAGTGATTTAGGAGACCAGGAAAAAGCGGATCACCAGGGAGATACAGGAACAGGTGCACAAACATCCGCAGATGGAATTGGAAATGCCATAGTTGAAGATGATACTCAAACTGAAAACACTCCTTCTACATGTGACACTGACGGTGAAGAGGAAACGGAAGAGAGTGATTCAGGAGAAGAAGAAAACGAGACAGAAAAGAGTGGTTTTAATCGAGGAAGAAAAGCGACTCACCCGGGAGATACAGGGAAACCGCCACAATCAACCATAGATGGAACAGAAAATGACATCATATTATAAACACTTGTTATATATGTGAAGATGTCAGCAACAAGTGATTTAGAAGAACGTGAAAAAACGACACCTAGTTCAGAATGAACTCACGCTCTGGTTTCTTAATTTTCTTAATTACTTTCGCTTCTGTTTGTTGTATTAGTTATTGTTTTGGATATTTTTGTGTGCTGTTGGTTGTTAAGAAAAGTTGGGTTTCCCCTTCTCTCCAATAAATGATTACTTTAACATATCACTTTGGTCTCTCTTTTTATACAAATTGTCACTGTTGTTATTTTCGGCCAACAATCCAATAATCATTCTAAGTCAAATAACACGTGTCACTAAAATTTACTATTAATAATCTATTAAATTAACAAGTTCAAGACTTATCTCAGTCAAACAATATAAGTGGAACTTAATTTGCAATTAGAGTCTATAGAAATCACAGCTTCGAAACTTACATGCTGTACTTTCTTATATATACTACGAGAAATTTTTCTTCCTTCCGTGCATTGAATATAATATTCAATTTATTTTTAAAATTAATATTAATATATTATCACTACAAAAAAATTTGTTTTTACTTGAGTTTATATCGAGCATTTTCGAGAGGTTTTAATTCCTGTTACCTACGTCACTTGCGATTTGACCTTTTTTAAAGTAAATCCAATGTCGCTAACAAATTATCCACAGTTTTTTTTAACTCTAAGAAAAGCATATATATAACCCCTAGTATTTTTTTATGAGTTTCAAAACCCCGTTACTTACGGGTTCAAATCTCTATTGCTTTCCAGGATGTTAAACCTTTGCGATGTAAGTCATTATTTTCCAGTGCTTTTTTATTGGAGTTTCACAATACCCCTAGTAATGACCCAAGCACTATCAATAAAAAGTTAGAGTTATCCATATAAGATGAAGTAAGTTCTTTCTTTTAGGTTACCATGAAGTTGAAGAGTAGTGAAAGTTTCTTTAGACCATGTATTCCAGTCAAATAATGTAAGTTTCTTTAGGCCATGTATTTTGGTTAAATAGGTAAGTTTGTTTAAGAATTGTATTAAGACCTAATTAGTATAGGTTTTTTTTTTAAGCTAGACATTCAAACCATGTAAAAAGTATGTGTCATGTGTCATATTTCCATTGGAGAGGATTTAGCTTTAGTAATAGTCACATGACACTTTAGCAATGGAGATGATTTTGCTTTATGAGTGGTCAAATGTCCTCCCCTCATTAGAGAAGATTTGTGAATATTTGCTCACTCCTTAGATAGTTTCATTTTTTGTCAATCACTAGTGGAAAAAGAGGATTTTATGACGATCTATTATGACCTATAAAATCCACCTGTCATAATAATAAGTTGATTAGTGACACTTTCATAATAAAAGTAATAAATATTATGACCTAGTTTTGGAGATCAGTCATAATACATCAATGTGGGGAAAAATTGAAATTAAATTTAAAACATATTATGAGAGATAGGAAGACATGTCATAGTAATCCTTTTTTATGACGGTTAACTTAACACCTGTCATAATACATGAAACACAGTGAAATTATATTGAAAAGATATATGATTGGCTTTAAAGAACCGGTCTCAAAATCTCCTAAATCCAATTTTTGGTTTTTCGGCCAACAACCCAATAATCATTCTAAGTCAAACAACAACACGTGGCAATAAAGTTTGCTATTAATAATCTATAAAAATAACAAGTTCAAGACTTATCTCAGTCAAGCAAAGAACTTAATTTGCAATTATTTTATAGAAATCACATCTTCGAAACTTACATGCGGTACTTTCTTATATACTACGAGTAATTTTTCTTCCTTCCGTGCATTGAATATTCAATTTATTTTTAAAATTAATATTAATATATTATTACTACAAGAAAAATTGTTTTTACTTGAGCTTATATCGAGCATTTTCGAGAGGTTTTAATTCCTGTTACCTACGTTACTTGCGATTTGACTTTTTTTAAAGTAACCAATGTCGCTAACAAATTATCCACGGCTTTTTTTAACTCTAAGAAAAGCATATATAACCCCTAGTATTTTTTAACAGTTTCAAAAACCCGTTACTTACCGGGTTTAAATCTCTATTACTTTCGTGGATGTTAAATGTTATGTCGTAGATTTTAAGTCTAATACAATATTAAAAAAACAACTTGTAAAGTAAGGTTTATATACATTTATATATTATAAATTGGTTTTATTTCTAGTCAATGTAAGATTTCCAACACATACTCCTCACGTCGAGGTATATACATCTCGAGCGTGAACGTGAGACTACCATAATGGCCCGATAGTGGGTGGAACAGCATGTCCAACAAACAACAAATATCGCTAGGATAGACTCTAATCATAGCTCTGATATCATGTTAAGAAGCAGGCTTTAAGTCTAACTCAACCTCACAAAGCCAGCTTGTAAGGTGAGCTTTTGCACCCACTTATATATTATAAATTGGTCATCGACTAGAGATAAGACCAATTTATAATATATAAGTGGGTGCAAAGCTCACCTTACAAGCCGGTTTTGTTGGGTTGAGTTAGGCTTAAAGTCCACTTCTTAACATGTATCAGAGCCAGATTAAAGTCTATCCTAGCGATATGTTAGGCATATTGTTTCACTCGTTATCGGGCCGTTATCAGACCACCCATTAATGTCTAGTCTCATGCTCGAGATGTATATACCTTAGTGTGAGGGGGGTGTTGGAAGTCCTGCATCGACTAGAGATAAGGCCAATTTATAATATATAAGTGGGTGCAAACCTCACCTTACAAGCTAGTTTTGTGGGGTTGAGTTAGGCTTAAAGTCCACTTCTTAACATTAAACCCCTTGCTATGTAAGTCATTATTTTCGAGTGCTTTGTTATTAGAGTTTCAAAATACCCCTAGCCATAACCCAAGCACTATCAAGAAAAAGTTAGAGTTATCTATATAAGGTGAAGTAAGTTCTTCCTTTTAGGTTATCATGAAGGTTGAAGAGTAGTGTAGGTTTCTTGTATGTTAATCAAATAGTGTAAGTTTCTTTAGGTCATATATTTTGGCTAAGTAAATAGGTTTGTTTAAGAATTGTATTAAGGCCTAATAAATATAGGATTTTTCTTTAAGCTAGACATTCAAACCATGTAAAAAGTATGTGTCATGTGTCATGCTTTCATTAGAGATGATTTTTGGCTTTATTTTTGACTGAACATTTTGACTCTCCCATGAACCTTTCAAACGGATACATCTGCCTATATTGCACTGGTCAACCAAGTCGTGCTTCATTTATAAGATGAATTGAAAGATGTTCCACGGAATCAAAGAATGAATGAGGGAATATTCTTTCCAATTTGCAAAGAATAATTGGAATATTTTCCTCCAACTTTCTCAAAGAATATGCCTTGAGCATCGTGGCGCACAAATCCTTAAAGAAATGATTGATTTCTATCAGTGGATTTAACACGTGCATTGGCAAACAACTAAACGAAATAGGGATTATAGTTTCAATAAAGACATTGCAATCATGGCTCTTCAACCCTTGAATACTACCCTTATCAATATTAGCACATCGGGCCAAGTTTGAAGAATAGCCATCTGGCATTCTAAGCTCCTTTATCCATCGACAAACTATTTTGACCTCGTCTTTTGATAAGGTGTAATTTGCCTTTGGCTTTAGCAACCTACCATTATCTTTGGCCTTCAACTCCAACTCTCTTCGTGCACAATACAAAGGTAAATCTTTCCTTGCCTTTTCATTATCTTTCGTCTTGGCACTAACATTCATGACTGTGTTGAAGATGTTGTCAAAGAAATTTTTTTCTATATGCATGACATCCAGGTTATGTATCAACAAGTTATCCTTCCAATACGGAAGATCCCAAAAAATGCTTCTTTTGGACCAGTTATGTCACTCCCCGTACCCTTCAATCCTATTGATACCACTGATAACGGATGAAAATACCGTTATCCATGATATAATTTTGATACTTGATAACGGTTTAAAACACTGTTATTTGTGATGTGATTTTGATACTAAAAGTACCCTTTTTCACTTAGAAACTTGTATGGACTCATGCTTTTTCAATAAATTGTGTGAATAAGAGAGTTGATGTTGATTTCAATGATTTTATGACTAATTCCCCTTGTTTTGACAGAGATTGAGGTAATACTGGAAGAAGAGATGAAGAACTAAGAAGATGGAGCTCAAAAGGGGTCAAAAAGGCACCAGAAGGAAGGAAAACGCAAAGCCCGGGCGTCCAGCAGCGTAGCCTAAGCGAGCAGAATCGACGTCCGCCGCCCGTGCGGTGGCCTTCGTCGCCCGGGCGACGTGGCATCGTAACTTGGGCAGCCATTTTCAACGCCTAAGCCTTACATGAGGCTTAATTCTCGCCCAGGCGGCCTCCTTCGATGCTTGAGCGATGGTTTGCGTGGATCGGGCCCTGTTTCTGCTCTGTTTTGATTCTTTTGGACCGGGCCTTGCTCTGGCACTCATCTAACACTATTTAAAGGACCCTGGGGCTTTGGGTTTTGCATCCCTGGCAGAGAAGAGCATAACAATACACTCTTAGCCTATTCTTAATCTTCCATTCTCCTTCTTTCTTCCATTGTTCATAGAGTTCCCCCATGTCTATGAGGAACTAATTTCTATTTGTTGTTGGGGAATGATGTAACCTTGTAAACTCTCATGTATTTGAATTGATTTTTAATTCCATATGTTTTTTCGTTAATTGTTAGAGTAATTCATCTGTTTTATTCTTGCTTATACAATAGCATTATTTATGAATTGGATGAGTGTTGGGAGGTTCCTTTCAATTCAGGTTCTTGTTGAATTTCTCCTAAGGGTTATATTGCTCAGGGATGAGGGTATGAGTCTTAGTCGTCTTAACCTATTGATCTTCACATCTTTTTACCAGGAATGCTAGGAATTGTATGAACTAGTAATTAGGGACAAACTTATTTACCGAGGGATCGAGTTTAAGTGATTTAGTGAGGGACGTTGGCTTTAATGCATAAAGAAGAATTCTTATATACATGAGAGAGAACTTGGTGAAATCTAACCCCAACAACAAACCCATCTCATATAAATCAACCTCCATTCATCTCTATGCTCTTTTGCCACTGATCAATTTTATTTTGCTTTATTTTTTTATTTTTGTCAAACCCAATTATCTCTTTTTATTTTTAAGTCTTAATTAATCTTGTTTTCACACAACTGTTCAGCGTCGAGAGTCCTCTGGGATACGATACTAGTTCTTACCATTTTATATTACTTGTGAGACTCGGTACACTTTCCGATTTGTCCCAACAATACTAAATGCACCCTTTTTGACTTAGAAACTTGCTTGGAATCATGTTTTCTATTAAGTTATGTGAATAAGAAAATTCAAGTTGAACCTAATGATTTTATGACTAAATTCCCTTGTTTTAGGAGGTTAATGGAGTTATTTGGAAGAGGAGTCAAAGTATGAAGGAGTCGGAACTCAAGGAGCGAGCAGAACTACAGAAAAAGAGGAAAAAACACAGTGCTGAAAAAACATGTCCAAGCTGAATGCGCCTTTTAGGGGGCCTGAGCGCCAAAAGTTGCACTGCAGCACGCCCGGGCGCCCTTTCAGGGGTGCTGAGCGCTAGAATTTGTGCCGCAACACGCCCGGGCGCCCCACTTAGGGCGTTGAGCGCCAACGTTATTGGCTTGCACCCATTTTCTATATTTTTCTGATCTATTTTGGGCTTGGACCCGTTTTCTGTTATTTTTCTGCCCTATTTAAAGACCTAGATGTCCTAGGGTTGGTATCTTTTGATGGCATTGTTAAACAAAATATTTGGTCCCTGGCAAGAGCGCCAAAGACTTGTTGGGTCACCGGCAAGTGTACCGGATCGTACAAGTAATATAAAATGGTAAGACCAAGTATTGTTTCCCAAGAGACTCACGACACTAAACAGTTGTTCTTTTGCTTAACCAATTAAGACTGAAAACAAATTATTGGTGTTTGAATGCAATTGTAGAAAAATAAACATGAATGCAAATTGATAAATTGAGGATAAGCACAAAAGTGAATGGATGATGTTTGTAATATGAGATGAATATGTTGTTGGGGTTAGATTTCACCAAGTTCACTCTCATGTATGTAAGATTTCTCCTTCTTTCATTAATGTTAATGGCACTCTCTAAAGTACTTAAAACCCGATGTCTTGGTGAAGAAAGCCTATCCTTAATTACGAGTTCATACAATTCCTAATATCCCTAATAATTAATTCTGAAGAACAGGAGTTTAAGGCAACCCATAATCATATCCCTATGTTTAGGCAATACTGCTCTTGGGAGAAATGTTCCAGAACCTGAATTGTAAGGAACCTCCCAACACTCATGAAATTCGTACTTCATGTTATGAATGAGTTAAACAAAGCAATCATTGATCACAAAAGAATTACCCTAACGATTAATGCAAGAAGCATATATTATTAAGAATCAATTCAAATGCATGAGAGTTCACAAGGTTACATCATCTCCCAACAACAAATAGAATTACAATAGAATTAGAAGAGATAGAAAAACCCTAGGAAGAGAAGAGGAGAGTTGTCACATCCCCAAATATGCCCCCAAAGGGAGAAACATGTGTTTCAATGCTTATGCCATCAAGAGATACATTCTCTAGGGCGTCTGGGTGTTAAATAAATCATAAAAATAATAGAAAACAAGTCCAAGGCTACGTCGTTGGCGCTTAGCGCCCCTACTTAGGGGGCCCAAGCATGAATGCGAAAGGAGTCACGCTCAGTGCCCCTAAAAGGGCGCTCGGGCGAGGTACGATAGAGAAACTAGCTCTCAGCGCCCCTGGAAGGGCGCCCAGGGGCGAAACGACACTAAATTCTACGCTCAGCGCCCTTTTTCTGTGCTCAGCTTGACTTTTTTGTACTCTGGTTGAATTTTCTACACTCTGGTGGACTTTTCTACATTCTGGTTGACTTTTCTGCACTTTGGTTGACTTTTTTGCGTTCTGGTTGACTTTTCTACACTCTGGTTGAGTTTTCTACATTCCAACTCCTTGATACTTCAACACCTCTTTCAAATTATTCCAATAACCTTCAAAATTAAGGGAATTTAGTAATAAAATCATAAAGTATAACCTCAACTTTCTTATTCACAAAACTAAAGCAAAAACATGAGTTAAAGCAAGTTTCTAAGACAAAAAGGGTGCATTTAATATCAAAATTAAGTATCAAATAACGGTGTTTTCACCAGTTATCAGGCATAAGCACAGAATCATGCTTTTCACCCCACGGGAGGCAGATTTGGGGATGTGACAACTCTCCTCTTCTCTTTCTAGGGATTCTATCTCCTTCATTCCATTGTACACCTAGTTTCTCCATGACGGTGGAGAACTAATCTCATTTGTTGTTGGGGAAGATGATGTAACCTCTACACTCTCATGCATTTCAATTGATTTTTAATATTATATGCTTCTTTCATTAATTGTTAGGGTAATTCTTCTGTGATCAATGTTTGCTTTGTTTAACTCATTCATAGCATGATGTATGATTTGCATGAGTGCCGGGAGTTTCCTTACAATTCAGGTTCTGAAGAATTATTCCCAAAAGCAATATTTCTCAAGGATGGGGGTATGAGTTTTGGTCGTCTTAAGCTCCTAATCTTAATGCAAAATTAATTATTAGGGATGCAAGGGATTATGACCTAGTAATTAAAGATAGGCTTTCTTCGCCGAGGGATTGAGTTTTAAGTAATTTAGAGAATGACGTTAACAATTGAATGAATAAGATGAATTCTTACATGCATGAGAGTAATTAGGTGAAATCTAAATCCCAACAACATTATCATCCCATATTGTCAACATCATCCATTCACTTTTGTGCTTATCCTCAATTGATCAAATTGCATTCATGTTTATTTTTCTGCACTTTGCATTCAGAAACCCCAAAATATTGTTTTCAGTCTTAATTGGTGTTAAGCCCCTAGCAAGTGTACCAGATCGTTATCAAGTAATATAAATGGTAAGACCGAGTATCGTTCTCCCAAATGACTCACTGGCCTAAACGTTTGTGTGATTTGATTTTATAAGACTTGAAAGAAAAATAATTTGTAAGTGTCGATGCAAAAAAAAAAATTTAAACATGCAGATGTAAATTTGAATCAGTTGGCAAAGAAAAGACTATGAATTAATGGAGTTGTTGGGGTTTACAATTTCATCTTTATCCACTCTCTTATATATACTATTCTTGTTAAATTCGCTTTATTATCAATGTCATGCAGCTATCTAATCTACTCAAAACTCGATTCCTCGGCGAAGAGAGCCTATTATCAATTACTAGTTTATCATTCCTAGTCTCCCTAAGTAACCAATAACGCATGAAAAATAGAAGTTTAAAGCAATTGGTCGTCCTACTCCTATTCCTAGGTAGTATTGCTTAACCAAGAGAATTCCTATCAGTTTGAGACTTCCCCGTACGTTCCCATATCGACAAAATCAAGGATCAATACACCGAATGAGTTAAACCATGCAAGAATTATAATCGGATAAGAAAACTCAAACTATTGATAATATAAGCATATGCAAGCATATGAATAAAACAAGAATTTCAATATAAGAGAGTTTCAAAAGATTACATTGTTCCCCAACAACAAAGGGTTTAGTTCACCATGGACATGGTGAAACTAGATGAAATAAATTAAAAGAATGAAAAGATAAACCCTAGAATTGGTGATTCGGAGCTCCCACATCCAAAAACCGCCTCCAAGGAGTGAAGAAGAGCTCTGGATGTTTCTGATTGCCAAAAGATTACTTCTGAAATCGCACTGGGTCTATTATAGGCCAAAAAAGTAACAAAATTTTGGCCTAAGCCCATTCATTTAGGCGCTCAGCGGTAGCTGACGCTCAACGGTGGCAACGCTGAACGCTCAGTGTTTGCAGACGCTCAACAGTGAGCGTCGTGGACGCCCAGCGTTAGTTAACGCTGGGCAGTGGTCGCAACACCTATTTTTCATCTTTTCTTGCTCTTTTCCTATTCCAAGTCCTTCCTTCTTCATCTCCATCATCAAATTCTCGTAAAATCCTGTCAAAACAATGTAAAACCAAGCATAATATCTCTAAAACCACTTTTGACTCTCTTGTTCACTAACTTAGACAAAATGCACAATTTCCAGCTAATTTTAAGTCATAAAGGGTGTGTTTTGATATCAAAATAATGTATAAAAATAACGGTTTTTAGATCGTTATCAATTGGTTAAGCAAAAGCACAATTGTTTAGTGTCGTGAGTCTCTTGGGAAATGATACTTGGTCTTACCTTTTTATATTACTTGTACGATCCGGTACACTTGCCGGTGACCCAACAACCACTTTCAGTGACTTTTGGAAAATGTTTCACTCTTCTCCAAACTTGAGATGGATTAAGCTTGGGAGGTGGCATATCTGTTTCAAGTTTTCCTTTGCGTAAAACCTTTGTGTTCCTCCTAAACATGTGATCAATGGGCAAGAACATTCTATGGCAGTCAAACCAACAACTTTTTCGACCATACGTCAATAAGAATGACTTTGTGTGTTCCATGCAATGCAGACAACCTAATCGACCATGCGTGCTCCAACCATATAACATGCCATACGCTGGAAAGTCATTAATAGTCCACATCAAAGCTACCCTTATAAGAAAATTTTGCTTCCTTGTTACATCATACGTCCAAATACCGCTCCATAGCTTCTTGAAATTATCAATCAAAGGCTTTAAATAAACATCAATCTCTGATTTTGGATTAGATGGTCCTAGTATTATACACGTTAAAAGCATGTAAGGCTTTGTCATACACATCTCAGGTGGAAGATTGTGTGGGGGTAACACTCAAACGCCTGAATGTATGGAGTAAACCCATTCAAACATAGACCAAGTCGCACGTTACGAGCATCACTGACAAAGGATGGACGTTTATTGTTGAAGTGCTTCCAAGCTTCACCGTTAGAAGAATGACACAACACTCTTTCACTTTTTTTACCATTATGCCATGTCATGTGTTCTACTGTTTGTGTTGAAGCGAATATCCTTTGTAATCTTGAAATGATCGGTAAATAGAACATGGACTTGAATGGAATTGGTTTTTTTTGCATCTATCCTGGATGCAATGTCTAAAATCGAGGATGACCACAAAACTTGCATTTCACCAACGATGCCTGATTTTTGCCATTATCGTTGTCATAGAAAAGCATACATCCATTCACACAACAATCAATCTTCTTCGCTTCCAATCCCAGCTTCAAAACACATCTTTTGGCTTCGTAATAATTTTTCAGCAAAGAATTGTTTGGTGGTGTTAGATCTAACACCAATTTTCTAAAGAAGTCCAACGCTTGATTGGGAACGTTCCAATTAGATTTACCAGCCATGAGTCTAATGCACATTGACAATTTTGACTCAGATGTATGTACATGTATTTGAACCTGATGTAGGCCATTTTTCATGAGTAGTGGAGGTAGAAGGCATTTCTTCACCATGAAATATGTCCAAACCCTGTAATTTGGCATGAACCTTTTTTGGTATAGGTGAACTTTGATGACTTCATCTTTCAAAATCCTTGTACATTCACACTTGATGCATGGGCATCGAATCCCTCCATCAAGAGCATAATATTCATATCGTCGAGCCGTCTCCACAAACTCATCAACTCCAAGAACAAAAGCTTCCTTCAAACATCTCCTTCTGCTATAACAATGGTCGTACATCCATCCACGATGATTGGGAAAATGGGCCATGTTCTGTGACAAGCCAAACAAACAAAAACTTATTACTACTTAAGTCGAACATGGAAGGCAATTTGAATACTGTCATATGCATGCAATAAGGGTCATGTTGAGTATTATTACTGTAGTGAAGTTCCCTTTATAGAGAAATTACACATTGACTACTCTCATAGGCATGCAATAAGGGTCATGTTGAGTACTATTATTGTAGTGAAGTCCTCTTTTATATAGTACTTACACATTGACTACTGTCATAGGCATGAAATAAGGGTCATGCTGAGTATTATTACTGCAGTGAAGTCCTCTTTTATAGAGTACTTACACATACTTACACATGTAGGTACTACCATAGGATTTGACATCAACACTACATATTCTTAGCCTACAAGTCTCCACTATGTCTTGTTCAGTTTCAAGATAAAAAAAAGCATCTAAAAATAAGTCATCAAATCATTTCAAAGTAACCTTAGTTCAAACAGTCTAGTACACAATAAATATACACAATCACAATCACAATAATTATTTAATTATCTACTAACAAACCAAATTTGGTCAAGAAGCAGCTCCACAATCACAATCAGGAGACTTAGAAAATTTTTGCAACAAGTTGTATAAGGGAACAACACAATCAGACTTAGAAATGTTTATATCATGATCAAACAATATTAAAATATCTAATTCAGCTCATTCCAATAATCATATCAAACAAGAAATGGATTTTTCATGCAATGATTACTGGTTGCACTAAGTTAAATGATTCTCATCAGTTCAAATCTGCAGAACAAAGCAACATATACACCACATGGTAGCTACAAGTGAAAATGAAATGGGAGTCATAATCAGAAGTACCAAAATGAATTTGAATTAGAATTTACAAACATAAGAAGGTAGTAATCAAGATTATGGCAGAATCAACTTTCTCTCTTGGTCCAATCTTGGGTCAATATAAAATTCCATTTAGCTTGGAAAAAAACCTGGTTGAGTGATTTAAAATAAAATCAAATGGTTAAAAGAAGCAAAGCAAATTGCCCAATTCAAGTCATATTTTGGTGCTGTCCAGTGAGCATTTCTGGTGCAATTTTTTATCTGGTTTGGTGTTAATTTTTGTGAAATTGTGGTCTTGAGAAGACTTTTTGGTGCAGTCCAGTTTTAGAAACCTTTTCCAACTAAGTTGGCATCTTAGGAAGTGGAGATAGCGCAGAATTTATGAATTCAAATGGGTTGTCCAGCCAGCAAAAATGTGAAAATTGGCAACTCCTATTGCCAAATTTTGAGATACAAGTCAAGAAGTTGAGTGATGGTGAAATTGAGTGTATATTATCTAAAAGAAACTTGCTATTGGAGTGAAAATGAGCTTAAAAAGTTCAAAAGTGGATTTGAGTGAATGCACATGAAACAAAAAGCTCTAGCCAAGAGGAAAGTTCTGCACTTGCCTTTGATAACGGTCTAAAAACCATTATTTTTACACCTAAAAGTGATATCAAAACACACCCTTTATGGCTTAGAATGAGCTTAGAATCAAGTAAAACACTTAGTTTAGTCAAAAGTGAGTCAAAAGTTGTTTTTAGAGATATTATGCTTGTTTTTTCATTGCTTTGTAGGACTTGATGAGATTTGAGGATGGAAGTGAAGAAGGGAGGACTGAGACTCAAGAAAAGAGGAAAAAAAAGGAAGAAAAGAAGAGTCAGGTTCACCGCTCAGCGCTATTTCCAGCGCTGAGCGCCAGTTTCGTGGGTGAAGCCATTGTCCCTCGCTTGAGCGGCACCGCTGGGCGTCCTGTGACATGGAGGGCCATTGCTGAGCGGCAAGACTGGACCACTGAGTGATCTGCGATTTGTGAGGCAAACCGCTGAGCGGCCAAATGGAGCGTTAAGCGCCTAAATGCTGGGCCTGGGCCAAAATTCTGTTACTTTTCTGCGTTATAAATAGCCTCAGTGCGACCCTCAGAGTAATCTTTTGGCAAGCAGAGACGTCCAGAGCACTTCTACACTCCTTGGAGGTGGTTTCTTGGATGCTTAGGCTCTAATTTATCAAATCTAAGGTTTACTCTTTCGTCTTTTCCATTAATTCTAGCTAGTTTCACCATGTCTATGGTGAACTAAACCCGTTGTTGTTGGGGAACAATGTAATCCTTTTGAAATTCTCTTATATTGAAATTCTTATTTTATTCATATGCTTCTATTATCAATTGTTGGGTTTCTTATCTATGATTAATGCTCTTATTGTTTAACTCATTCGGTAAGAAGATATTTGCCTTTGTCGATACAGAGACGTACGGGAAAGTCATGAACTGATAGGAATTCCCTTGATTAAGCAATACTGCCTAGAGATAGGGGTAGGACGATCAATTGTTTATGCTTCTATAATTTATTGCATTGCTAATTACTTAGGGAGACTAGAGATGGTAAACTAGTAAGTAGTGGTAGGTTCTTTTCGTCAAGAGATCGGGTTTAGAGTAGGCAAAGAAAGCTTGCATGGCAATTGATAATAAAGCAAATTTAATAAGAGAAGTAGATATAAGAGAGTGGATAAGGACGAAACTGTAAACCCCAACAACTACATCCATTCATATCTTTTCTTTGCCAATTGATTCATTTGCATTTGCATGTTTATTTTTGTTTTGCATACAATTACAAAATTAATTCTTTTTCAAGTCTTATAAGATCAATTTACATGAAAGATAAGGCCTAAGATTCCTTTGGGAGAACGATACTCGGTCTTACCGATTATATTACTTGATAATGATCTGATGCACTTGCCAGGGGTTTAACAAGTTTTTGGCGCCATTACCGGGGACTCGTGGTTTAACTTTTCTAGTAGTGTAAATTGATTAAATTTAACTTGTTTGTATATATTTTGTTTTAGTTTTTTTTTTTTTTATAAAAGTACTTCTAGGGTTTTTGTCTCTTGTGTATGCAGGAAATCATTCACACTAGAAGTAAAAAAAACCAACAACCTCTTATTGAAGGACTATCAGACAGGAGGGGAAGGAGAGTCAGACGTCCATCTAGAGAATTGTTCCCTTCTCCTGAGAGATTGTTACAACCCTCACCGGAGGTATCTACGCAAAGATCAGAAGAGATGGCAGAGGAAGCTCCTCCTCCCAGACGCACACTTGCTGATGCATTAAATATTGTGGGCCCGTTTCATTTTAACAGTATAGCCATGCCAAGAGACAATGCAACCAATATGGTGATGAACCCTGCGTTAATTCATCTGGTACAAAGCAACAAAATTCATGGTTTGTCGAATGAGAATCCTTATGATCATTTGACAACATTCAGTGAAATTTGCAACACTGTGAAGATGACTGGAGTATCTGATGATCGGGTAAAACTTAGCCTGTTTCCTTTCTCATTGGGAGGCAATGATAAGTCATGGTTGAATTCCTTTCCAGAAGGAACTTTCACTACGTGGGAGATTGTGGCATCCGTATTATTGAATAAGTATTTTCCACAATCGATGGTCACCCAAGGAAGGTTGGAGATTTCTTCGTTTAAACAGGGTATGGAGGAAACTCTCGGACAAGAATGGGATAGGTTCAAAGGCCTATTGAGGAAGACGCCTGTTCATGGATTTGACAAGATAACTCTGGTTCTTGCATATCTGGGAGGCCTAAATATGCAGTCAAAGATGATGCTAAGCGCTTTAGCTGGAGACGATATAAGAAGAAAGACTAAGGATGAGGCTTATGATTTGATTGAGAGTATGGCGGCAGCAAATAATGAGGAAATACATAGTGAAAGTGTTCAACAACAGGAAGTTTGATTGTTACAATATCATAGTTTAATGATGGAGCATAATAAGATGATTGCTCAGCAGTTGGAACTAATTATGAAAAAATTATCCGCATTACCGCAGGAAATTAGAGAAGCTTCAAGAATCCCAAAGCAGCCCCAATTTATGCCAGTTCAGAGGAGCACAGAGTCTGAGGAGGTTTTTCAACGAATTATGAACAACAGTGTATTCTATGTTAATCGTTTGGAGAAAGGTGATTGTGAGATGAGTGAAAGAATTTATGTGAGAGAAGCATGTGAGATCATTACCAAGAGTGGAAGAATATTAGAAGAGAGAAAAATTGAGAAAAGAGAGAAAGAAAACAAGAGTGATCAGAGGGAGGAGTGTGAGAGAGAGAAAAATGTGATGAATTAAAGTTTGAGAGATAAGGGAGAAAGTCAGGAAGAAGAGGTTGAAAAATTGAAAGAGAAGGAATATGTAAAAGCCTTACCTTATCCAAAGACATATTCTAGAAGGGAGAAAGAAAAGTAGTTTGAGCGTTTTATTTAGATCATTAAGAAATTGGAAATAACCATACCATTTTCTGAGGCACTTCAGCAAATGCCATCATATGCAAAATTTTTAAAAGAACTTCTCATGAAGAAAAGGAAGTATATTGAGAAGGAAACTATTGAAATGCAAGGAAATTGTAGTGCAGTCATACAAAGGACACTACCTCCTAAATTACAAGATCCATGGAGTTTTACCATTCCATGTACCATTGGAGAGTTAGAAGTTGGGAAAGCTTTGATTGATCTGGGAGCCAGTATTAACCTAGTGCCTCTTTCTATGTTCAAAAGGATTAGAGGATTGGAACTTAAGCCAACAAGGATGACTCTTCAATTGGCAGATAGATCTCTTAAATATCCATATGGAGTGGCTGATGATGTAATAGTCAAGGTGGATAAATTCTTATTCCCAGTGGATTTTGTTATAATGGAGATGGAAGAATATGCAGATACACCTTTGATTCTTGGAAGACCTTTTATGAAGACAGTCAGGATTGTGATTGATGTTGAAAATGGCAAGCTTAAAGTCATAGTACAAGATGAAGAGGTGGATTTTGATGTGTTTCAAGCAATGTCGCATTCTAAAGATGAGAAGTCATGCTTTCAAATAGACATTGTTGAAGAACTTGGTATGATGCAAGAAAATAGAATTCGTGATGCATCCATTCTAGAGAGAACTCTTATTAATGAATGTGAAGATTTGAATGAAGATGAGGATAAAATGATTGAAGAATGTATTCAGGATTTGGAGGCAACAACGAAAATTTCAGCAGAAAAGGCAATTTTTGAAAAGATTGAGCTCAAAGAGAAAGCTAAAGAAAGTAAGATTGAATTGAAAGAGTTACCACCGCATTTAAAATATGTGTTATTGGAAGATAATGGAGGAAAGCCAGTTATTATTAGTACTTCATTATCTCCAAAAGAAGAGGAGAAGCTGGTGGAAGTCTTAAAAGCAAATAAGGGTGCTATAGCTCGTCAATTGCAGATCTTAAGGGTATAAGTCTCACATACTTCATGTACAGAATTCTTATGGAGGATGATTATGTTAGCAAAATGATGAAGATGAAGTTTTGATGATGTCCAAATAAAGTCAAGATATATCAAGATTCATGAAGATCCTTTGAAGATTTGTTTTTGTTATTAAAAGCTTTTGTAATAATTGTAGTTTGATGTTTAGGACTTAGATTTGTAATAGGTTTTTGTTCTTGTACCTTCATATTTTATATTTGTTGTTCAGAATAAAAAACGCACGGTTTTAATCGATTAAATCAAGTATTAATCAATTAAAACGTTACAGGTGCTGAAAACTCAACTGGTATGGAAATAATCGATTAATACCTATTTTAATCGATTAGCTAATCGATTAATCCTAAGAATAATCGATTAAAACTAGCCGTTGGAGTTTTCTGGATTTTGAAAACTAGCTGTTGTACTCATTTTAATCGATTAACAGTAATATTAATCGATTAAAAGCGTTAAATGGCCAGTTAAAAAGAATGAAAGAGTTTTTGCTTTAGTCTATAAATAGGCTCTCTTTATCCATCTACAGCAACTCTTCCCTTGTGCTTTAGAAGTCAGAAATCATTGTGAATTGTGTATTCTTGTTCGGCTTGAGAAACTCGCGTCTGTGGAGCTGGTGAAGTGCTACTACAGTGATGGAGGAATAGTCGATTCATCCTTGGTGCGTTTGAGGAGGTGTGTGGAAGAGGATCATCCTTCGTGAAGTATTCGGACGAGGTGTTTCATCCTTCGTGAAGTATTCGGAGGAGGTGTCTCATCCTTTGTGAAGATTCAAAGGAGGTGCAGGTTCATCTCTTGTGGTATCAAGAGAGGTGGTTTCTAAACTCTTACAAATTGTTTCTTTGTGAATGTAGTTTGTAATTATTTTGTGATTAGTGAACTGTTTATCTTGGTTTGAGATAAGAGACTAGACGTAGGATTGGTAAGATCCGAACCAGTATAAAAATCATCTGTGCAAATTTCTCTCAACCTTACACTTTTATTTATATTTATTATTTGCATAGTAAGATAAATTGAGAAGAAATTAAAAGGCACACGTTTGAATTAAAAACCCTCTTGGTTTGTTATTCCACGCTAATCATTCCGCTGCAGCAGTTCTAACAGATTATAGGCCAGTAGCTCAACCATAGAGGAGACTTAATCCTGTTATCCAATTTCTGATAGTAAATGGGTAAGTCTAGTTTAGGTAGTTCCAAAGAAAGGAGGGATGACTGTGATTTATAATGAGAAAAATGAACTTATCCCTACACGGACAGTCACTAGTTAGCGGATGTGTATTGATTACAGGAAATTAAATACAGCTACCAGGAAAGATCATTTTCCCTTACCTTTTATGGACCAAATGCTAGAGAGATTGGTTGGACAAGCTTACTATTGCTTCCTAGACGGCTATTCTGGATATAATCAAATTGTAGTAGATCCGGAAGATCAAGAGAAGACAACTTTTACATATCCTTTTGGTATATTTGCTTATAGAAAAATGCCATTTGGATTATGTAATGCCCTTGCCACATTCCAGAGGTGTATGCAACCAATTTTTGCGGATTTCATGGAGAAAAGCATAGAAGTCTTCATGGATGATTTTTCAGTGTTTGGAGATTCTTTTCAAAGATGTTTGATCAACCTGGATGCCGTTCTTAAAAGATGTGTTCAAACAAATCTTGTTTTGAATTGGGAAAAATGCCATTTTATGGTTACAGAAGGAATTGTGTTGGGACACAAGATTTCAGCTAGGGGGATTGAAGTGGATAAGGCAAAAGTGGAGGTTATCGAAAAACTTCCACCACCAACAAAGATTGCTAAGTCATTGAGTAATCTGCTTGTTAAGGATACACCATTTGTAATGAGTCCGGAATGTGTGCAAGCTTTTAATGTTTTAAAGAAAAGTTTGATTTCTACTCCAGTAATTGTGGCTCCAGATTGGAATAAAGACTTTGAGCTCATGTGTGATGCTAGTGACTATGCCATAGGTGTTGTATTGGGCCAAAGAAGAGAAAAGGTATTTCATGCTATTTACTACGCTAGTAAAGTGTTGAATGAAGCCCAATTGAATTATGCTACTACAGAAAAAGAATTTTTGGCTATAGTCTATGCATTGGAGAAATTTAGATCTTATCTTATTGGATCTAAAGTGATTATTTATACGGATCATGCGGCTATAAAATACCTATTGACAAAGCCAGATTCAAAGCCACGGTTAATTAGGTGGATGCTTTTGTTACAAGAGTTTTATGTGGAGATTCGTGACAAAAAAGGGAAGTGAAAATTTAATTGTTGATCATTTATCTCGGCTAGTGTTAAGTCCCTAGCAAGTGTACCAGATCGTTATCAATTAATATAAAACGGGTAAGTCCGAGTATCGTTTTCCCAAAGGACTCTTAGGCCTTAACTTTCGTGTACATTGATTTTATAAGACTTGTAGGGAAATAAATCTTGTGGAGGAATGCAAGAACGGAAATAAACATGCACATGCAAGTGATTCAGTTGACAAGAAAAAGATATGGATGAATGTAGTTGTTAGGGTTTACAATTTTATCTTATCCACTCTCTTTTATCTACTCTTCTTATTAATTCGTTTTATTATCTAATTGTCATGCAAACTTTCTTAGTCTACCCTAAAGCCGATTCCTCGGCGAGAAGAGCCTACTACTAATTACTGGCTTACTATCCCTAGTCTCCCCTAGCAATTAGCAATGCATGTGTCACAGAAGCAAAATACAATTGATCGTCCTACCCCTATCCCTAGGTGGTATTGCTTAATCAAGGAATTCCTCATCAGTTCATGACTTCCCCGTGCGTTCCCGTATCGACAAAGGCAAACATCTTTATATTAAATGAGTTAAACGATAAAAGCTTTAAGCATAGATAAGAAACCCAACAATTGATAATCAAAGCATATGCAAGCATATAGATAAATAAGAATTTCAATAAAAGAGAGTTTCAAAAGATTACATTGTTCCCCAACAACAAAGGGTTTAGTTCACCATGGACATGGTGAAACTAGATGAAATACAATGAAAGAATGGAAGAATAAACCCTAATTTTTTTAGATTGAAGCCTAAGCATCCAAGAAACCTCCTCCAAGGTGTGTAGAACAGCTCTGGATGTCTTCTTCTGCCAAAAGAATGAAATTTGAATCGCACTGGGGCTATATATAGAGCATAAAAGTAACAGAATTTAAGCCCAAGCCCAGCAAACAACCGCTCAGCGTCCAACTTTACCGCTCAATGGTTTCCCTCAAGTCGCGCCACCGCTCAACGGTCAATCTCACAGCTGAGCGGTTTGGCTCTAATCGCTTTGGACGCTCAGTTTCGCCTCCTGAGTGCCAGACAGTGCTGCTCCCTCGAATAGGACTCTTCTTTTCTTCCTTTTTCTTCTTCTTTCTTGAGTCTAAGACCTTCCTACTTCACTTCCATCCTCAATTTCCATCAAAACCCTACAAAACAATGTAAAACAAGCATAATATCTCTAAAAACAGCTTTTGACTCTCATGTGACTCAACTTAAGTGTTTTACTTGATTCTAAGCTCGTTCTAAGCCACAAAGGGTGTGTTTTGATATCAAATTTATGCATGAAAATAACGATTTTTAGACCATTATCACAACCCCAAACTTAGAGCTTTGCTTGTCCTTAAGCAAACAAGACAAAACTTGGCTTTCCACTTTTTCATCAAATAGTTCAACATTTTCATAATCCGTTTTTCTCATTACAAGAACTACTCAATTCAGATTTTCAGTGGAATCTAATCAAAATGCATGCATGCTTTCAATCCAATTCAGTTCACATAATCACATATTTCCCAACAGATGTTTTATTCATGAATGATCAATCCACTAAGCATAGATGTAAACATGAGATTTATCAATTCTCACCAAGCAAGTATTTCACTCAATCACTCAAGTGTTTAAGAGGACACTCCACTCTCTAATATTCACATGTTACATGAAACAAAATTGTCATTCATCTAATACAATCAACATTCTCACATGCAAATGCCATCACAAGGGCTTTTCCAAGGCTTGTAATGAGGCTGAGCTAACAAGAAAAATTGGTTTTTCTGGATCACAAAATCCTTGAGTCAAGAGAGTTATTTTAACATTCAAAGTTCAAGCACAAACCCTCTTTTTCACCAATCTCACTCATTCCCAACTTCTTCCCTTTTTCTTTTTATTTTTACATTGAGTTCATCTTTCATGCTTCCTCTTTTCTTCTTTTTCTTTTCTCATGCATTTTTCTTTTTCAACACTTGAGCTCAAAGCTTTTCTTTTGCTTACCAATTTTCCCCAAACAATGTTGGTACCAGGAATGGTATGGTTTGAAGAGTAAAATGCAGCGGAATAAAACTTAGAGTAAGCGCAAAGCGTGTTCGGTCACCTTTTTAAAATCAATTTGGTCCTTTTTAGAAAATCAATTTTCTTTCAGAAAATTTGTCGAACAGTTGATATACGTAAAAGATAAAGAGTGTAGGGAATAGAAAATCACACGAGTAATTTTTATACGGTTCGATTCAACAGAATCTACGTCCAGTCGTTAATCACTATAAAAGTGATTAACAGTTCCACTAAAAATTTGTTTCACAGATTACAAATATAATGAATAACAACTGATAAAATAAACCTTCCTTCGACGAACGAACCGGAAGAAGAACACTCTGCCAACTCGAAGAGAACCGCTCCGGCAATCGACCAACGATTCACAAGCTTCTCCTATTCACGAGACCAAGCAGAGCACCTTGCTAACTCGAAGAGAGCTTGCTCCTACTATCGACACACGAAACGCGAGCCTTTCCTGTTCACGAGACCAAGCAAGGGAACTTTGAACAAGCTTCTGAGAACTTCCTCTGACAAAGAGTATTCTGCAAAGCCTCAGTTCAAAAAAAAATGTTATGTTGAATTTCTCAGAATCCCTACATATAGCTATCCACTCTGAATATCAAAGGTCAAGTCCCAACTGCCACGAATAATCGATTATTGTAAGTGATAATCGATTATTCAATTCCATTACAGGTTTTTCAAAAAGTGATAATCGATTATATGAGGTGATAATCGATTATTCCTGAATGACTTGTGATAATCGATTATTGCTTCTTGATAATCGATTATTGCAGTTCAAAATGTGAATTTTACAAAGTTTATAAGACTTTCCTACTACATTTAATTTCTACAAGTTGCTTTTAAATAATTTTAGACTCTTCTTCAACTAAGTCTTCTTGCAGCATCATCAAAATAAATGTCTTCAAGATTTACCAATATTCCTTATTGGTAACAAACAACCCCAAACTTGAACCTTTTCAATACATACAATTATTCTCAACACAACTCAAGGTAATTATTTTCAATCAAGGGTTTTCATCCTTTTTAAGGCCAAGGTTCAAAAAAGGTATAACTTTTTAATCATTTTGGGTGAAAATTTTGGCTAAGTAAGGGCTTCCAAACATGGCCTTGATCATATGACATACACATGCAATTCAATCAATTATAAAGACTCAGGCAATATCATTCATGCTTCCTTGTGAAAATTACATATATCAATGAATACTCTGGAGCTCAATACCTCACACATCATGTTTTCTCACACATCATTCATTCATACACCCTGCTTAGCATCAAAACCACAATCATAAATTACCACACATCTGTTCACATAAACTAGTGAACCATTCACCTGGATATCAACATGCAACACATTATCAATCATCATTCACATTCAATCATCATCAAATAGACTCATCATGCATTTCATATATCAAACCATCATCAGAAGTAGTGTACAAGCCAAGCACAGACACTGACAATCAAAATTCATCCTATTCTAAAAAAAATCAAAATTCATCCTATTCTAAAAAAAATCAAAATATAAAAGTGAAAGATAAAACCTAGGTTGCCTTCCAATAGCGCTTGTTTAACGTCACGAGCCTGACCCGAACCTCATGGATCCACCAACATCATCACCGTGGAGAATTGATCCACTTCTCCTCCTAAATAATGTTTGAGCCTCTGACCATTCACCACCCAATTCCGCTGCTGACCATCATTACTTGGATTCTCCAATTCCACTGCTCCATTCGAATATAGATGCTTTATTACAAAAGGTTCTGACCATTTTGATTTCAACTTCCCAGGAAACAACTTCAAACGTGAGTTAAATAATACCACCCGCTACCCCGGGCTGAAAACTCTCTTTAACAGCTTCTTGTCATGATAAAATTTCACCTTCTCTTTATAATTCCTGGATGAATCATATGCATGTAACCGCATCTCTTCAAGCTCCAACATCTGACATCTTCGTTTGCTTTGAGTTTCATGAGGATCAAAATTTAAAAACTTCAAAGCCCACAAAGCTTTATGCTCCATCTCCACTGGCAAATCACATGTTTTTACATATACTAACTGAAAAGGTGATAAACCCATGGAAGTTTTCATGGTCGTCCTATATGCCCATAGAGCATCATCTAGTTTATGTGACCAATCTCTCCTTGAAAAAGCAACCGTCTTTTCTAAAATTCTCTTGATCTCCCTGTTAGATACTTCAGCTTGACCATTCGTTTGCAGATGATAAGGTGTTGCCACCTTATGTCTTACCCCATAGTGTTTAAGTACCTTGGCCAACTAAGCATTACAAAAGTGAGACCCCCCATCATTGATGAGTACCTTGGGAGTTCCAAAACGTGAAAAGATCTGCCTTTTTAAAAACTTGATCACAATATTAGCATCATTTTTGGGGCATGCTAGAGCTTCAACCCATTTACTCACATAATCAACAACCACCAAAATATATTCATTATTGAAAGATGGAGGAAAAGACCCAATAAAATCAATACCCCAACAGTCAAAAACTTCAACTTCCAAAACGCCCTGTAAAGGCATCTCATGTCTTCGTGAAATAGCCCATGTCCTTTGACAATTGTCACAATTCCTAGCATGATTATGAGCATCTTTAAACAAAGTTGGCCAATAAAATCCTGATTGAAGAATTTTTGTTGTAGTTCGCTCTCCATTATAATGACCTCCATAAGGGGAACTATGACAATGGCACATAATTCCTTCTGCTTCTTCTTTCGTAACACACCTTCACTGTCGCAACTAAAATCGCGACGGGACGACGATCCAAAAAAGAAACAAGTTTTGAAAAAGTTTTTTGGAGTTGCCACCATAGTTTATTATGGAAAACTACGAAAAAACCATAAAAAGGATAAGGCTTAGTCATATGAAAATCGGATTCTGGTTTCGGGAGTCGGTTACGTGTAGGGAAAGTGTTAGCACCCTACAACGCCTGCCGTAAGGCAGTACCTTTAATTAAATGCGCAAACTTGATGTGGTTTTAAAAATGTTTAATCATCCCCGAAAATAGAATTCTAAAGAAGCAAAAAAAAAATTATTTTTTGTGCCCGACAAGGATTGACCTTGCTCCTATGTATTCTCAAAATGAGAAATCAGGGTTTCGTAGTTCTAACTGAAAGGTTGTTTGTTTGTTTGAAAAAGAAACGTTTTGTATTTTTGGTATTTTTATTTGAGAAAAAGAAAAGGTTTCAGCACGACGATGATGCGAGCGATCACACACGCGCTTAAACCTTTAAAGTATTTTTGATATTTTTTATAAAGGAAGAAGAGGTCTCAGCACGAGGACGATGCGAGCGATCACACACGTGCTTAAACCCGTAAAACATTTTTGGATATTTATTATAAAAGTAGAAAAGGCCTTAGCCCGAGGATGATGCGAATGATCACACACGTCCTTAAACCTTTAAAAAAAATTCTTATTTTTTATAAAGGAAGAAGAGGTCTCAACACGAAGACGATGCGAGCGATCACACACGTGCTTAAACCCTTAAAACATTATTGGATATTTATTATAAAAGAATAAAAGGCCTTAGCACGAGGACGATGCGAATGATCACACACATGCTTAAACCTTTAAAACATTTTTGGATTATTTTCTTATAAAAGAAGAAAAGGCCTTAGTACGAGGACGATGCGAATGATCACACACGTTCTTAAACCTTTAAAACATTTTTGGATTATTTTCTTATAAAAGAAGAAAAGGCCTTAGCACGAGGATGATGTGAATGATCACACACGTGCTTAAACCTTTCAAACATTTTTTAATATTATTATTTATTTTTATTTTTTTTTACAAAGGAAGAAGAGGTCTCAGCACGAGGACGATGTGAGCGATCATACACGCGCTTAAACCTTTAAAGCAATTTTGATATTTTTTATAAAGGAAGAAGAGGTCTCAACACGAGGATGATGCAAGCGATCACACACGTGCTTAAACCCTTAACACTAAATTTTTTATTTAATTTTATAAAAAGGAAAGAGTTTTCTAGCACAAGGACGATGCGTGTGATCACACATGTGCTAGAACCCTTAAAATAAAATTTTTTATTTAATTTTATAAAAAGGAAAGAGGAGCTGCGAAGATGAGAAATAGGGGTGCCAGAGGAAAGGGAGTTGTTTTTTGTTCTTGGGTTGGCCAACAGCCCAAGATCACATTCAATAGACAGAAAAGAAACAGGGATTCTCTAAATCTCCCCTCATTTCGACACTCTCAAAATTCCTACACTTCATAGACTCAAAGTCTCACCCTCTCAAACCAACTTAAGGTTGGGTTCACCGCACAACTACTCCAGGCCGCTGCTCACGCATTCGCCGCTGCCCCCACCGAACGACCATCGCGATGCCACCAAAAGGGTCGCCGGCGACCACTGTCCCGATCGTCAAAGTCCTCGCGCCGTAGAGACGTCCGATGCAAACACCATCTTCGCGCATCCCTCCGCCCAGCCTAAGGCTGGGGTTTTCTCACCCTTGGACGCCGCAAGCTGCCGCTCCCCTCCGGCCAGCCACCACATGCCGCCACGGTCACCAGTCATCGCCTATGTCGCCGCTTCCCTCCGACGATCACCGCCACCGTTGAATCGCGTTACTGATGTCGTCAACTACATCGGACAATCCAACCTAAACACTTCCCCTTTCGCATGCTAGGCTATGGTGAAATTGATGATTCGAGGAAGATGAAGATTCGTAGTGGGATCAGGGGTTTGGTCGGGCCATTTCGGCTTTGGTAATGGGGAAGGAAAAATGCAGAAAATGAAGGTCGTTCTATGTGTTGCAGTGTACGAAGGTGGTATTACGGAAGTAATTGCATTGATGACAGGGAAATGGTTCCTTTTTTGTTTCCGGTGTTGGCCATATTTCAGAGCCTTATTTCCGCGTGAGGTATGAGTTAGGACGAAGATTGGGCGTGTTGAAGGGTTGCTGATTTCAATTTGCCATGGATTTCTAGTAAGCAAAAATGTCCTGGGGTTGTTGTCATTTAATGAAACTAAGATCACGGGTTGGATGATGGGTTGTATGACGAGATATGGTTTCGTTTGGTTCTGCGAGTGGATTGGTTTTTTTGAGCAATGGAGTGAACCTAGAGGCTAAAAAAATGTGTGAGAAGAAAGTGGTCTCTTTTTAAAGGTCAGTGACCGTGATGAAATTGTTATGGAAGACGAAACTGTTATGGAAGGATTTAGCAGGAACAATACAATACCATACATACGTAAACAAGCATGAAGGTGTTCCAATGGCAAGTGAAAATGAAGCATAAACACACAACAAGCTAATCAGAAGTCACAGCAAGAAGATAGAGGTGGGGAAGGTTCAACTTACCTCTAGGAGCTTGTGTAGGGCTGGGCAGAGTTTACTTAAAAACTGTAAACTACAGTTTATTTGGACTGTTTTGTACTTAAAAAACTGAAACTATATTTACTAAAAACTAATTATACTGTTTAATAGTTCAGTTTAAAAATAATGAACTTATTTCACTGTTAACTGTTAACTGTGTCTTAACTGTGTGGTTTAGGTCTAGGTCATTCTCTATCACAATTTTCTCCTTGCCTCTTACATCTCATTACATTCCTTTCTCAACTCGCTCCCGTTGAAAGCTTCCTGCCTTTGAAGGCTCGTTGTTGTCGAACATTCGTCGCTGAAGATTCGTTGCCGTCGAAGGCTCGCTGTCGTCGAAGTCGCCGTTGAAGGCTAACCACTATAGAAGGCTCGTCGCCGTTGAAGACTCACCGCTATTGAAGGCTTTTCCGCACTCTGTCATCGCAGAACTGTCGGAGGCTCTACCACCATCATTGAAGGTTGGTCGCCGAGGAAGATTCGTCGCCGTAGAAGGCTCGCCGCCATTGAAGGCTCACCGCTATCGAAGGTTTTTCCGGTCTCTATTGTCGCCGAACTGTCAGAAGACTCAATCACCATTGTCGAAGGTTATGAGAACTCCTCCTTTAGCTAGAAAGAGAAGCAAAGGGATATCAAGGTACAAATGTTTTTCTATTTCGCTTTCAAAAGGATAAATAAAATTGGAAAACGGGGTGTTTGTCTTAAGGGTGTATTCTTCTGGGATGATCCCAGTAGTAGTAACAATGGATTTTCTTTTGGATTTTGTGGGAGCTTTAATTGTTTAGAAAAATTTGATTTTATTTGCTTTTTTTGGATAAGGGTAGATTCTGTGAATGAATGGTGTATTTGATTGAGATGCATGACATACCTTTGTAGAGTTAACTAGAGAATGTTACTAAAAGATGTAGTTCCTCATATATTTCGCGAATCAAGATTTGTGAATGATGAGTTGGGTTTCAGACATTTATCTACCGTCTTGGACTGTCAATGGTGACCCATGTGGTGGATATTTTGAAGGAGTGGCATGCAATGAGAAGGGTCAGGTGGCAAATATTTCTCTGCAGGGTAAGGGTCTCTCAGGGAAGCTTTCACCAGCCATTGTAGGGCGCAAGCACCTGACTGGACTCTACTTACATTATAACTCTCTGTATGGAGACATATCTAGAGAGATTGCAAACTTGACTGAGCTTGTTGATTTGTATTTGAATGTAAACAATCTGTCTGGGCAGATCCCACACGAGATAACCATCATGGAGAACTTGCAAGGTTTGTGGTTGAACAAGATCGAAACCTTTATTATTCTGTCTTAGTTTTTTTTCTTTTTTTTTTTCAATTTTTTCGTGTTTAAATCTTGTCTTTTTTGTTTTGTTTTCTGTACTATACCATTTGCTTTCTGTTTAGAGAAGATGGGCTTTGGCTGAAAGACTTGAGCTTGGTTTCGATTATTTTTTGTACTATACCATTTGTGTTGTTTTATTCCCTTAAATGGTGTGCACGGAACTCTCTTACAATTATTCCAAAATAGTTTTTCCTTTTCTTTAATAGTGTTAAACGTTGGCTTTTGAATCCTGCATATCTTGACAAACTTGTAAGCTGAAAAAAGAGAGTTTTATTTCAGTTGATTGTTTACTCTCTTCTTTTAGCATTTGTTCGAAAACTAAATTTGCTACCAGTTCTTCCTGTGGGTATCTTCAGTTTTGTGTTGGTTGTTCAAATTTTTCAGTGTGCTTATTTGTCCCTCTCACCTTTTTTTTACAGTTTTGCAGCTTTGCTATAATCACTTGACTAGAAGCATTCCTACACAACTAGGTGCTTTGAAAAAGTTGAGTGTTGTTTCATTGCAGTGAAACCAGTTAAGTGGTGCTATCCCTGCTAGTGTAGGTGATTTAGGCATGCTGGCGAGGTTAGATTTGAGCTCTAATAGTCTTTTTGGTTCCATTCCCCCTAGTCTTGCTGATGCTCCTTCACTGAGAGTTTTGGATGTTCACAACAACACCCTTTCTGGGAATGAACCTCCTGGTAATAACGATGTTACTGTACATGGTTAATCTTGTCAGTTTTTTCCATTTCTTCAGTAGTTTGTTTTTCTTATCTAAAATATGTTTATTTTCCTTTTCTTGATTCGATGAAGCTCTTAAGAGACTAGAGGATGGGTTTCTGTATAAGTACAATCTGGGGTTATGTGGAGTACATGTCATCATATCAGTGACAATCGTCAAGGTACAGAGGAGGTTTAGACATGTCATCATATAATGTTTGTTTCTACACTAAAGAAGCACTAATGTAAGTCCTCTAGCTATTCTTTTTATCTGTTGCTTTAGTGCTCTCAGCCTATGCTTTTGCTAACCATGTTGATTAATCCTTCAACCGGAATTGTGCATTATTTTGTTTGATTTTCATTGTGCTATGCTGTCTTTTGAAGAGTGTTTTGAATTTTATTTGTGATTTAAAAATAGATGCTGAGTTGTTGTGTTTATTATGTATCTTGTTTGCTTTAGCAGAATTCTCATAAATTGTTTTTAATGTTTAGAAATTAAATAGGAAACTTGTACATATAAGCATTGGGCTGATGTTCATGTTTTTCATTGGGCTAATTTTCATTGGGTTGTTGTACATATGCTTTGTTTTTCATGTTGTTTTGTCTTGGAGATGGTACACAAATGCTTAATACTGTTTTTTAAAATTATGCTCAGAATAAAGTTATTTGTTTATTGGTTTGTCCGAGTTCATGGTTTTCGTATTTGTTATTTTCATTCCTTCTTCCATGTAATCAGAACAATAAGGGAAATTGTTTACCAAGTTGTGGTTCCTTCTTACTCCTTCCAGTTTTGGAGTTGTGTGTAGGCATGGATAAGAGTAAAGAATAATGTTCTGTC
Source organism: Vigna reflexopilosa (assembly GCA_027742785.1). NCBI lineage: Eukaryota > Viridiplantae > Streptophyta > Magnoliopsida > Fabales > Fabaceae > Vigna > Vigna reflexopilosa. The sequence continues at coordinate 20,248,765 of CM050932.1, forward strand.
AATTTTGAAGTTGCACTATTATGTAAAAGTACTTGTTGTATGAAGTATTGCTTAATGATTCTACAACTGAGAATAAAACTTCCAAAGAAGAAACATCATCTAAAGATTCTCCAGCAGGACCAAGAACTGCTTCTGGACCTGCAGCTGTGTTTCCAAACAACCCTTTTGATTTCTCGGGGATGGCTGGTCTGCTCAATGTAAATCGGTACTTCTGTTTTGTTTTTTCTTATTTGTATCATGTGTATGTCTGGTATAATTCTATTTCTTAATAATTATGGCTTGTTAATTGTTAATTGTTAATGATGTTGTGTATGTTTTCATGCATTTTATGAGCGCATACCATTTTATAGATATTGTTGATTTTTACGAATTCTTGCTTTTACATGTCCTGGTGGTTCTCTGGATTTTGAGCGTCTGGGTAATGCATTGATTCTGGTAACTATTTCGTAAACTTCTTACTTATATTTTTTTTCACCAACTTTTACCAGTTGATAGAATAAAGACTGTCTATGACAGGATCCATCTATGTCTACCATGCTTGAAAATTTTGCTAATCCATCAAATAAAGACCAGCTTGAAGAAAGAATGGCACACATCAAGGGGGATCCACCACTGAAACATATTTTGGAGGAGATAGAAATCGGTGGTCCTGCAGTTATGATGAGCATTAGAAAAGCTAAAAATACCTCGCTGATAAATGGTCAGAGGATGAGGCTCCCCCTACCAGATCCACTAGAGGACCCACTAGGATGAAACAACTTTTGATCCGAAAGAATAGTGGTGAAAGAACTCCAGTGAATGTGAACGTGGTCACGGGTGTGGCAACTGGCCCCTATGCAGATGACTTCCGATCATACCTTGGAGTAGTGGCACGTGATAGGATTAGTATTCTCACTCCATCTTTTGATAATGTGTCCGAGGTTGATCGGAACATTATATGGAACGATATATTGGTAAGTTAGCTAATATCATTTGAATTAAAATTTGTTTATGTTGATAATTTTGTACTAATAAAACTTTATTATGTTTATTTCAGCTGACATTTGACATTCCAAATGTCGCAACACTTAGAAATAAGTGTTTGTCAACTGTTGCTGAAAACTTCAGAAACTTTAAAAGTAAGTTGACATCAAGATATATCTTTGGACACCTTAAACATAAGTCTCCATGTAGTTCCTATAAGTCCATTGATGAGGAGACTTGGCGGCTTTTTAAAGAGAGTCGGATGTCAGAGGAATGGCAGGTTAGTATAATTTCTTTATTCAATTCCTATTAACAAGTGCTCATAATTGATATATCATATGAACTAATTAATTAATATGTATGCGACAGGCAATTAGAAGCAAAGCACAAGGAACAAGTGCTCATAACAAAAACCCCCACCTATTATCTCGTGGTGGGTATAGGAAGCTTGAGGAGAAAATCCTCAAGAAAAAGGCAGATGCTAGACCATCATCTCAGGGTGGTAGCCCCCCTCAGCCTCCTTCTCCACCTTCTAGACATGAAAAATGGAAATTGGCTCGTATGAGACCATCGGGCACCTACTCTTCCGACACTGCACGGGAAATTTCTAAAAGAATTGTAAGTAATCATTGTTCCTAAAATAAGAATAATTGTAATTATACATACTACATTGAACTTTTTAAAGAATAACTGTGTTTTGTAATGTTACAGGACTCCTTGGTTGAGCAGAGCTCCCAAGGTCAATTCACTCCAGAGGGTCGCCAGGATATTCTTGCTGTTGCGATTGGACGACCTGAGCACCCTGGACGTGTACGTGCTGCTGGTCCTGGAGTAGGAATTAAAGAATATTTTGGGAGCTATTCTCGTCATCCTTATGCATACAGCGAAGCAGAAAGAGAAAGGATGACACAAGAGATCACAAAAAAGGTTCGAGCCGACCTTACGGACGAGATCACAAACAAGGTTAGGTCAGAGCTCAGGGCTGAATTGTTTAGTGAGTTCAGCTCCATGTTCCAGCAGCAGTTTGAGACCTATGGCATGCGCCCGGTGCCATCTCCTGTACAGGAATAGGAACATGTTGTGCCTCCCACAGGTAAACTTAATAAACATTTATGTGAAATTATTTTTATCTTTTGTATAATCTAACATTTACTGTGACAGGGAGAAGCGGGAAAGGAAGTTGTTCTGCACCAGCCGTCCCAGGGGATGACATGGACGATGCTAGTCCATGTCTGCTATACATTTTAGACGATATGGAGACGGTCCTGGTAGCTCGTGGAACAATGTTTAAGGCAGCGACTGTTGTTCATGGTGAACAGCTATCAGAGGATGAGGTGAAGGTCTCAGTGGACGAAATGATATTACCTGATGCCTTAGTTCCTCTGGCCACAGATGAGATTTTCACTGTGGAACAAGCATTCAAGTCCTTTATCGCTTGGCCTAAACATTTGGTTGGTTCAGTTTCTGACCCCCCGGTATGGAATTCTTCTTTACACTTCTCAATTTTAAAGTTTGCATGTTATTGATGTCAAAACTTATCTTATTTTGGTTCATTGCAGGCAGAAGAGAAGATTCCTCTATCTGAGGATGATCCTATTGGTTCATTGCAGCTACTTGCTGACATCCTTGAAGATAAGCCTTTGGAGGTTGAATATGATTCTAATGTATTTGGGAGAGTCTCTGAGGTCCCATTATACCTTCATGCCTCAGATGTCAGAGAGCTTGCTTCGGGAACAGAAGAGTTGAATATTACAATTATTCAGCTATGGATGATGTAAGTCAATGAGCAATTATATATATAATTGATTTGTATATCAAGTATCATTTTCTCAAAGTTACCTTTTGATTTCAGGTATTTGTGTGGGACTAGGAACAAGTTGGGGCACTCTGATGATTATGGATTTATTGATCCCCAATCCATTCACGAATCAACTGATTTTGATCACATCAACACAAATCTCATCAGAAATTTTGCAACCGGCAAAAAAGTATATTTTTTGCCTTATATATCTGGGTAAGTGAGCTTTGTTAACTTAATAAAATTCCATGTGATATTTTAAAAAATAATAGTTAAGTTATTATGAATTTCAGGCGCCATTGGCAGCTTCTTGTTGTTTCTATGCACGAGAGTTATGCTTTATGGTTCTGCTCATTGCATAGGCCTCCTCCCACAAATCTCAGACAACTAGTTGATTGGTAAGAAGGTCATTGTTTGGACTTTGTTTTTTATATAAATGAATGCTAAAACCATTTTTTTTATATATAGTTCTATTCCAGCAAGTATGATGATGGTTGGGAGATCAATTACACACAGTAGAAAGATTGCATGGATTTCTCTCAAGGTTTGACATATGGCAAAACCATACTTTCTTATAGTTGTTTTGTTTTAATGTTTTTCACTAACTATTTACAACTGTGTTGATATGTTGTAGTGTAACAAACAGAGTGGGTCATATGAGTGCGGATACTACGTAATGTATTGGATGACCCAAATTATTCGATCTCATATCACAAGAGACTGGGAAACGGTAATATTTAACTTTAACAAATGTTGATTTTTTCCAAAATTTAGAATTCAAAACACTAATTAATATAAATTGTCTTGTGCAGAGGTTCAAGACGACTACACCAGTTCCTGAGAAGCCCCTATCATTCATCAAAAAAGCTGCTGCAAAGTATATAATTAGATTATATAATAGTTCTTAGTTACTAGATTTAAAATTGCTTTTGATTAGATTGTATTTACTTAGACTTTGTACTTTATTTAAAGTTCAAATACATTTCAACATGTGATTGATCTGTTGTAAATGATATAGACTGTTTATTTGATATGCAGGTCTGTTTGTGTGGTAATGGATACCACATAAACAGACCTGCTATTTTAAAAAATTGCAGGACAATATGCCGCGGTTCTTACCACAACCGCGGCATATAGTTTCTCGTTTTATTTTTTTTATTTTAAATACACTTGTTGCCGCGGTTGTGGTAAGAACCGCGGTATATTCCCTACATTTTACCGCGGTTCCAACCGCGGCATATAATGCTACAATTTTTATTTTTTTTTAAAAAAGGGGTTTAGGCCGCGGGTGTGGTACGAACCGCGATCTATTCCCCATACTTTTTACCGCGGTTGAAACCGCGTCCTAAAGTCCCAGACTTTTTACCGCGGCTGGATATGCCGCGGTTCGGAAACCGCTGCATAAGCGCGAAAACAACCGCTGTCGTTTCCCCTGACTGCACTAGTGTCAGGTTCTAATAATAAAATTGAGATTAAAGTTGAATGAGCAGACAAAGTTGGGTGGATGAAAGCTCATATGATTTCTCAAATCTTTGATGCCTTTTATTAAGAGTTATAGGTTTATAGCTATTGTGTTTGATGACTTTGGTTGCTAGCTCTAATCTAAATGTCTGCTAACTTTGGGTGTAGATTTTATTGTAGGAAGTTTAATCAAGAATCCAGATGGAACAGTTGCACCATGTGGTGGATATGTTGATTGGAAGCAAAAATGAGTTTTCTTACTGAATCTAAAGTGCTGAAGTTTTGAAGTTTTGGCATCTAAAGAATATAAAGTGCAGCAACTACATCGCATGGATGAAGTTGAAGACTTAGGGTAGAATAACACATTTTAGAGTTATCAAAGATACAATGATACTAAGATTTTTCCCTTAAATATTTCTTTTAACTTTTTGTATTTTTTTTTATATTTCCACTGTAATTGTCAATGTATTTTATCCTAAGTTATTAATAAAATTAATTTTTGTATACTTTTCAAATTTATATATTTTATTTATTTTCTTATTATCAAAAACAAATTTCACTAAATTAAAAAAATTATAAATGTAGGTGGATGATTATGAATAAAGGAGGTTTTAAATCTCTACAAATATTGTATTTCTATGTTTTGGGTCTGATTGGATTTTATAGCTCATTTATCAATGACCCTATAGTCTAAATAAATATTGCAGTTATTTTATTTGAATTAAAAATACAAGAATGAACCATAGTTTATCATAGTTCAATGGTTGCACTTGAATTATAAAATTTGTAGGTGCCTTACATTAAATTAAACCACGCTTATGGTGCGGCAATTTTTTTGTAAGCTTTTAAGTGAACTAAAGTATCCTTTGCTTTGCTAGATGAAATGTTTGAGTTTAGTATAAAGTAACAAAAATTTGCTATACTAGTTTCACGCTAAAGACGAGGCATTCTTTCCTAATGGGTTCTTTGATTGGTACAACTTTTTTTCCTTTTCATAAATAATGGTGGCTTAATTTGTAAGGCTTAGAGATAAAAAATATAAAATTAAATATGTATACTTTGTTCTGGATGTATAGTGATGATAGAATGTGGAATGATTGGATTATATCGTGTAAACTTGTTGCTCGAGTTTTGGTTATCCCGCATCAGTTAATCTAACTGGAGTGGATTTGAAGAAACGAAAAAAGTCAACAAGCAATAGGAAACACCAAAAACATATTGATGGTGCTTTAGAGGAACAAGATGTTATAATCGATTACACAAGCACTTAAGTGCCTATCTTACACGTCCTCATAACACCACTTCGACGCACTCATAAAACCTCAATTTTGTGGACACCCTTATACGTTCCAACCACTACTAAGTTCAACCACAACTCCTTCGTCATCAAAATCAAACAACCAAGTCAGGAACCTTCAAATAATTTCTCCAAATGAGGTCCAACCCCTCAATGGGGAGCTCTGTTTCTAGGGCACGGGAGCAGCGATGAACTTTTGGTACAAATTCGTGTTTTCCCACTAGTAATCGATTACAGCCTTGCTGTAATCGATTACACAAGCACCTAAGTGCCTATCTTACTCTTCCTCACAAAACCACTTCGAGGCACTCATAAAAACCCAATTTTGTGGATACCCTTATACCTTCCAACCACTAATAAGTTCAGCCACAACTCCTTCGTCATCAAAATTCAACAACCAAGTGAGGATCCTTCAAATAATTTCTCCAAATGAGGTCCAACCCTTCAATGGGGAGCCCTGTTTCCAGGGCATGGGAGCTGCGATGAACTTTCGGTACAAATTTCTGTTTTCCCACTGGTAAGTGATTACAACATTCCTGTAATCGATTACATAAGCACCTAAGTTCCTATCTTACACTTCCTCACAACACCACTTAAACTCACTCAAACAAAACCAATTTTATGGACACCCTTATACCTTCTAACCACTACTAAGTTCGGCCACAACTCCTTCGTCATTAAAATCAAACAACCAAGTTAGGGTCCTTCAAATAGTTTCACCAATTGAGATCCAAACCCTCAATGGGGAGCTCTGTTTCTGGGGCATGGGAACAGCGATGAACTTTCGGTACAAATTCATGTTTTCCCATTGGTAATCGGTTACGGCCTCCTTGTAATCGATTACACAAGCACCTAAGTGCCTATCTTACTCTTCCTCACAACACCACTTCGACGCACTCATAAAAACCCAATTTTGTGGACACCCTTATACCTTCCAACCACAACTAAGTTCAGCCACAACTCCTTCGTCATCAAAATCAAACAACCAAGTCAGGAACCTTCAAATAATTTCTCCAAATGAGGTCTAACCCCTCAATGGGGAGCTCTGTTTTTATGGCATGGGAGCAGCGATGAACTTTTGGTACAAATTCGTACTTTTTCATTGGTAATCGATTACAGCCTTCTTGTAATCGATTATACAAGCACCTAAGTGCCTTTCTTACTCTTCCTTACAACACCACTTCAATGCACTCATAAAAACCCAATTTTGTGGACACCCTTTATACCTTTCAACCACTATTAAGTTCAGTCACAACTCCTTCGTCATCAAAATCAAACAACCAAGTGAGGGTCCTTCAAATAATTTCTCCAATTGAGGTCCAACCCGTGAATGGGGAGCTCTGTTTCCAGGGCCTGGGAGCAGCGATGAACTTTCGGTACAAATTCGTCTTTTCCTACTGATGGATGAAAGACCAAGTAGAGAAGTTCCTAGGTTGAGAGGGAGGTCCTACACCATGGACATAAGTCTGATGCACGTGTAATCGATTACAGAGGCCCTGTAATCGCTTACCAGCAGAAAATTCCACTTTTGTACCGAATGTTGGTGAGTGCTCCCCAGACATGGCTGAAGCACTCCCCAAATTTTTCAAGACTGTGTTTTTAATGTTTTGAGGATTCATTAACCATGTTGGCCATGGTTGAATGTGTCCACAACAAGAAATTTCTAGTTCTGTCACCCCTATGTGTATGGAAGACCAAGTAGAGGAGTTCCTAGGTTGAAAGGCGAGGTCCTACACCATGGACACGGGTCTGATGCACGTGTAATCGATTACAGAGGGCTTGTAATCTCTTACCAGCAAAAAATTCCACTTTTGTACCGAAAGTTGGTGAGTGCTCCCCAAACATGACTGAAGCGCTCCCCAGGTTTTTCAAGACTGTGTTTTGAATGTTTTGAGGATTCATTAACCCTGTTGGCCACGGTTGAATGTGTCCACAACAAGCAATTTCCAATTTTGTTACCCCTATGTGGATGGAAGACCATGTAGAGGAGTTCCTAGGTTGGGAGGGGAGGTCTTACACCATGGACACAGGTCTGATGCACGTATAATCGATTACAGAGGCCCTGTAATCGCTTACTAGCAGAAAATTCCACTTTTGTACCGAAAGTTGGTGAGTGCTCCCCAGGCATGGCTGAAGCGCTCCCCAGGTTTTTCAAGACTGTGTTTTCAATGTTTTGCACTCTCCAATACTTCAAGTTGGAATATTTCAATATTAAACAAACTTAAAAGGAATAATGAAGGGTATTAACTAATGAAAAATGATAACATCCAATTGTTTCAGTCTAACTCCTCATCAATACAGGGGCACATCAAATTTGACCCAAAAAGGTAATGAAGAAACTCACTCAACCAAAAACACAAACAAAGAAAATGAATTTCAAGAAGAATTAATCAAAAATAGTTTAGGTGTATTGATTTGCTATAATTATGTACAAATGTGTAAAAATTTTCAACGGTATACTTGTGTACAATTTCTATTCACTTGGTATAAAATCAGAATCAAAACAAACAAAACATTTCTAACGCACCCAACCCCCGAAGGAACAATGACGACAACCAAAAAACGTCTACTTTCGACAAAAGACGCCATTGGTGGCCCCAAGCGAGACTTCCTCCCAGCACTTCAATGGCGGACAGAGACAAACGACTTCCTCCAAAGAATAGGTGGACCCAAGCACCAATGAACAACGGTGAAGAAAGACGACTTCGGTGGCAGAGCGAGAGTTTCGAATGGTGGAGCGAGAGTTTCGAATGGTAAAGCGGGAGTTGAGAATAGTGGAGCGAGAGTTTCGAATGGTGGAACGAGAGTTGAGAAAGGTGGAGCGAGAGTTGAGAATGACGAAACTGATGACAGAGAGTATTGAATGAAAAAAATGGTGAAGGCGCCAACAGGTTTTTCAGCTTTTTTCTTTCCAAAAATGCCCTCAAAAACTCATTTTAACTTTTTAAAAAAATCATTTAAAACAACAAATGACAAAACGACACGTGTCGCTGTCAATTTGTTATCAAATGAGCATTGTTGAAAAAACATTTTCCAAGCATAAAATGGATACACATCATATATAGGGATAACAAAAAAATCCATGCTTGAAAATATTCACGGATAAAATTCATGACAAATAGTTTATATTTACGTATCTTTACTATCTGTGAGTTGTGGATAATAGATATTTTTAATACCCATTTATAAACGGGTCAAGTACGAATATTACACTATTCGACCCGCGGGACTATGTTACCTGTTAAAAAATTGAAATTACGTTTTTATCCTTAGGTTTAAATTATATTTTATTTTTTTGCCTCTTTGCCTCTTTTTGCATCTTTGCACAACCTCCTCTCCTCTTGCCCATGTAACGCATTTTGTGCCATCATCCTCGGACATACAGTTTTGTGTTGGACTGTGCCAACCACCATACAAACCATAGGACGTACAAACATTATACCATCATCGGTGTTTAATGTCAGAGTACCAAGAACGGTATCTCTTCAAACTACCTTTTGTCAAATGTCGGAGTCGCACTTTGCCTAGCGCACATGAAATTTGTCAAAAGTTGGAAATATTTTATGATGTAACATTCTTGTTTTCTGGTACCTCTTATCTAACTGCCAACATTTTCTTTCCAAAGTATGTGAAATTAAGTTGGCTTTGATGGAATGGCTTAACTCTCCTAATTATATTTTTCATCAAATGATTGCATCTATGGTTTTAAAGTTTAACAAGTATTAGAGTGTGATCAGTGGAGTGATGGCTATAGGTATTGTCTTAGATCCCAGGTATAAAATTGATTTGTTGGATTATTTTTTCCCTCAGATATATGGTAATGAATCTTATTGTAAAATTGAAAAAGTGAAGATTCTTTTTAAAGACTTGGTAAGAGAATATAAAAGTACATGAAAGGTAAGAAGTCAGTTTCTTCATGTCAAAATTTGAACATAAATGTAGGCCAAATTGTTGATGGAAGAAAAAATGTTTCGAGGAGAGATTTTGTAAAACACCAAATTGCAAAGAAAAATGAAACATCACATTATAAGTTAGAACTTGATTATTACTTAGAGGTTAGAACTTGATTATTACTTGGAGGAACCGACACTACTTGATTCAAATGAAGAATTTGACGTTTTAATTTGGTGGAAGACTAATGGATTAAAATATTCAATCTTACAAATGATTGCAAGAGATTTTCTAGCCATTCCTATCTTCTAAATTTTCTTTAGTAACTGGTGGTCGATTTCTTACTCCACATCGAAGTATATTACATCCAAACACTTTAAAGACATTGATGTGAGTTCAAGATTGGCTATGGAGTAATATACAAGATAATTGAATGAACAATTCAAATTACATATCTAATGATTAGCTATATGATTAACTATGACAAATGAATTTATATACCTTTAGGTTCTTCAAAATTGAAAATGGATAACATGAAACTTAATACAATACTAGAGAAGATAATTGATGATAATGTTAATAGTTTTGTTTATAATATTTTAATCTAATTTTATTAATAGTATCACTCTTTTATTGATGACTTTATTTTTATTTATTTGTTTCAAGAATTAAATGATCAAAATGAAAATATAGAAAAAGAAACATAAATCTTAGAATGTTATTTTTAGAACAATTATTTTTAAAATTACTTATATTTAGATATATATTATACTATTAATTTGAATTTATGTTTTAACTTTTATTTACTTATACATTGACTTTATTTGGATATATATTTTAAATATTAATTATACTTCTTTTAAAATTTAGTTTGAATTTCATTTAAAAACTTATAAAATAATTTTTTTTACAATATTCACGGGTGGAAAACGTATATCCGTAGGTTGAAAAAAATCCACAGATTTTTTTTAAACGGATATCCAACAAATAACGAGTCAAGTTTTGAATACAGTTTTATCTAACGGGTCGGATTGCAGATAAGTACTATCCTTGCCAGACCGACATGTTACCATCCCTAATCATATCAAGTGTGAAGCACATGTCTAAAGCCAGAGAAAAAATTAGGCATCTCTCTTTCTCCCCTACCTACCCTACAAATGTCACTCGAAAGTGTATTCAGGTCTTTCTCTTTCTTCTCTCCTACATAATTAAGAGCATTGTATGTTTCCTCACATGCCATAATGACAGCACAAACCTCCGCATCGTCTCGTGGAATTTTCTTAAGGATAAAGGATGCAGATCTGCCATCTCCAGCTGCCAAAAGTGTTTGATACATTCTACAGCCATGGAAATAATTAAAAGCCAGAACCATGAGGCAAAGATAAAAACTGTGTAAACACTGTAACTGGGTCAGGGAGAGAAGGCTAACAACTTACCGCAAGTAACTTAATACATTGTAAGGAAACCCAGCAATCTCGTACTCCCTCCAAATCAAGCGAGCATTGTTCAAATCTCCAGCATTGGCACAAGCACTTAGAAGAAAATCAAGACACTGCCGTGACGGCCTAAGGCCCAGTTCATCCTTGATTGCCCAAAGCAAGTCCAGGCCAATCTGTAAATGAGTGGCCTCCGATGCTGCAATTGCAGAAAATACCTAGACACACAGTTGACATTAGCAAGACATTAAATTAAATATCAGTATCCTGACGTATTATGTAAGTTTATAAAATTGAACTAGGAGAGAACATAGAACTCACTCCGTCAAAAAGGGCTTCCAGTACCATTTCATCATTTTCAAACGTATCCTTGAGTTGTTTGAGCAAAAGAATAGCAGAACTGAACCATAAGACCAGAGTATGAAGATAAGTAACTTAAAGAATCTAACTTCGAAACACTAAAATTCAAAGCATGCGGGGCGGGGGATGGGGGGGAAGGGTAAATCTCAAACCTCAAATTATTGTTCCGTGCACAGTACATGATGACCTTGAAGCAGCCATCAACCCAATAGTCTAGATCACTCACTTCGTTGAGTAGAAGTAGCAATCCATCCAACTCCCCATTGTGTTGAGTCAACTCTTCCTAAGAATATCAAAAAATAATTATAATTTTGAAGGTAGATGATCTAAAATAACACTAATACAAAACCTTACAATTAGACATGTAATTGCTTTTGGCTCCAAATTATGTCCACCCTTCTTAATCTGTTCATAGACAAGAAGAGCCTCGGACAATTGCCCATGTGATACAAGATTTGCGACAAGTACACTCTTGATTTCATTTAAGCTCTTGTCTGGTATGTTTGGATCCAAAACTACCTGCAACATGAAATACAACTTATGCTCTACACCAATATTGAAAAACGAGGTGATGTACAAAGTTACTTCAAAAGGGGGATTCTAGAAAAGCATGGGATACTACACAACATGAAGAAACTAATAATTAGGCTAATTTTAAGTATTTACCCAGTAAAATTAAATTATGTGTGGAGCCTGTAAAAGCTAATATTTTTATTTTAATTTTAGTTTTAGGTGAATAATAAATATGTAAAATAACACTTGTAATAATATGGTGTAATTTAAAAATATGAAAAAGCTTTAATTTGGATTGGGCATATGACAATCTCAAAAGCTAGCTTCTTGGGTGAGAATTGCTCTCAAACCTTTTATAAGATCTAATTTTGGCAATGTATGTTGATAGATGTAACAAGCTTAGGTCCATCCTTTTGTACTTTTCTTTGTTTTTTGCAACGATTGTGTTGCCACCACCTAGAGTGGTACTCCTGCCATGCTGCAACTGCCACCACTACCACGGTTTGAACTGGTGATACCACTGTTGTGCTCATCTTGGCCACACAACCACCACACTACAAGAATCAAAATGATTAGAGCTCTGACACGCTTGCAATTCCTGTGTTTGTGACGCACATCCAGCCTTTTCTTTGACGGCGACCACCATTGTCAGACTCACCTCTCCATCCTCCTTCAGGACATGTAGTTTTCACTGTGATCGAAGTTCATTGGAATTTGCTAAACCTTTTTAGGGTTATTTCTTTCTCTTGATAATTTAATAGGTATAAGGTGTGCAGGATAGAAGGAAATAGATTAGGAGGTTGTAGTTAGCAGGATTGTTGGGTAGTTAGAAGTTAGTTGCTGGTTGGGTTGCCTTTATAAGAAGGCATGGGTCCGGTGGCAGGGTAGGTTTTGGATATTCATTGTTTTGACAGGAGGTCTTCGGGAAAGATTGTAAACACTTCATTATTTGATTACAAAAGCAATATACATACATATTCTTTCTTTTGTGTGTGAGTGGGTCCTGTGAGGAGTGAAAGAGTGGTTTCTTGACTAAAGAAACCTATTATAATTACTTTTGGTAAATGAAATAATACAATTAAGGGAATGAGTTAGACGACTTATGGACAATAAGTTGAAAGGAGACCCAGGGACATAGAGTACATTATCAATGGATATGGACGGAAAAATATGAACAGTACCAATACCATGAGATGAGACTCTAGACCCATCAACCATTGTTACCGAGGGTAAATTATCCGGACATGACAAGGAAGAAAACAAGGACTTGTTACCAGTTATATGATCGGTGGCGCCTGAGTCAAGGACCCAAGATCCGAGGGAGTGAGTCAGACCAACAAAAGGTGTACCTGTGCGGGCAACAGATGTAGATGTAGTGAAACTAGAGTGCTGACGATCCTCATACCATCGGAGAAATTCGTTGAAGACTGCAGGGTTGTCTACAGTATTTGATGAAGTAGGATGGTCTGCGACGATGATGAGGGAGGTTGAGGAGGTAGATCAGAATTAGCCATTGCTACAGATCGAGGAGGACGTCCATGAAGCGAATAACACCTATAAATTTTGTGGCCTAGCTTGCCACAGTGGTCACATTTATGTCGTCCTTTACCTGGCTTGCGAGACCGACTTCAATCATCACGTTGGGCAGCCATAACTGAGGAATCATCAGTATGAGGAGATGTCTCAACGACTGGTTTGCTCGGAATATGCAAAAGAGCAGAACAAGTAGAAGTAAAGTTGCGTATGACAGGAGAACCCAAAATCTGATCACGGACATGGGAGGAATCATCAGAGAGTCCGTATAATGCCAACAACATGAAGAACTTTGATCGTTGTTCCAGTTCTTCAGCAGGAGTGAAAGCAGAAAGTAATAGCTCATTAAAATCATGAAGGAGGGCATGAACTTTACCCAAATATTCTGCCATGGGACCAGGACTGCGTGGACCAATGACAGTGAATAGGTCCTGACAAACACCATAAAGACGTTGGGTGTCATTTGTGTATAATAGCCTTGGTTGAGCCCATACTTCTGAACATGTTTCATAGGAACGAAACATTTGTTTCATAGGAACGAAACATTTGTTTCATAGGAACGAAACATTTGTTTCAGAGAGGAGTGAATGGTGGACTTTATGACGATGCATAACTGGGCATCAATTTTCATCCAGCGAGAAGTGTCATCTGTGGTAGCACTAGTCACATCTTTAGTAAGGTGATCTACATACCCCTGACTCTTCAACCAAAGTTTGATGTCGGACGCCCATGTTGCATAATTCGTGCCATCTAACTTGTTAATGGACAAGTGTACATTCACAAAATTGGTGTAGATTAGGGAATCAGCAGAAGAAGATGGGGCACTAGCATAGGTGTTTGTAGACGCGGAAAATGCCATGGAGAGGGAGAAACCCTAAAAATCCAACGTGCTCTGATCGACGCAACGACCACAGATCTAGAAAGAGGGTGAGGAGGCGATCACGGCGATGCTGGTCGGCGGCGGTGGGCTCCGGCGACGCGCCGGCACGCGCGGCGGGAAGCGGCGGATCTGCGAACTGCTGTGGCGGCGCGTGGAGGCGCGTGGGTGCTCTGATCGCCGCGATCTTTGGACCGCGGTGGTCACCCGGCCGAGATGCTTCAGATGGAGTGGTCGTCGGTCGATTCTGGAACTCCGGCAACGGCGACGGCGGCGCCGGTGATGCGTACCGGAGACTGTAGAACAGGCTAGAACCGAACCTAAGCTCTAGATACCATGTGAAACAGTGAAAAAAGGATTAGGAGAAATCTCCCTTGTGTGTCTTTGCATACACATAGGGTAATGTATTTATAATAATAAGAATGTGGGCTAAGCCCAAATACAAATGAATATGTAAAAATAAAATAATAAGCATCGCGACTATATTTTCCTAATAAACATATAGGTACTATGTTTCCCTAATTAACATAAACACACGATATCTAACATATGTAATTAATGTGGGATGTCAACACATGCCCCCTGCATAGGGAGCATTTGAATCATGGAGATTGTCAAAAAGGCTTCTTTGTATTGCATTAGGAAAACTACAATACACTAGGAAAAAGTAGCGAGGGTTGTCAAAATATCAACTCTGATAGGTTTTAATACCACATGAAATTGAGTTAGATCAAACCAAATCCCAAAAGCTAGCTCATGAGTAAGGATTGCTCAAGCCCTTATAAGCTCTACTTTTCCCACATTTATAGTCAATGCTGTATTTCAACAAGGCATGCAGAGTAATTATAGAGAATCAATCAGACTAAGAATATGGAGAATAAGAAAGAAAAAGCTTCTATTATACTTAAGCTACAGCTGGTATCATAAAAGTAAAGCAGAATCAAAGTTGGCTAAAATAGAAATGAAATAATCCCATAAAGGGATGTCAAGCCCAGGGCATGTGAGTTCAGAAACTATTTATGGTTAATTAGAACAAATAAGTCAGATAAAATTACTTAAAAGCATTAGCAGTAATAACTGCAAACATGACAATCTACACGCAGCTACTCATGATAATGCAAGTTCTATCATCTAGAAATTTAAACTTCGCACAATGCCTCTATTACCCTTTTAGTCCAGTAACCGTAATGCCAGGTTTGATGCTTGTACCCATACCTGTTTTGCCTTCTCCAAATTTCCACAAGCTGCGTATGAATGAACAAGGGCCATAAAAACTTGCTTGGTAGGTTGAATTCCAGATTGCTTCATTTCATCACAATACTACGAAAAATATGGTAATTAGCAACTGAAAATGTCCATACATCGAATCTAAACATCAGAACTTTAGTTAACATAAAATCTCAATTATATCAAGTCATCAAAAGTGGATGGATATAGCTACAAGAATGCATGCATTAAAAAACAATTAATCATTAATCAAATGTTTCTTTTTGGGTATAAATGTTAGAGCATTTAACAATCAACAATTACTAGAGGTTCACTCATGTCAATCAATCATGATATTGACTTTCATTAGAGCAGATGAGCTTGATCAATGTGCACAACACACATTATCAAGAGATTATTTAACATACTTGAGGAAAATTCATTCAACACTGAAACTTCTAAGGAGAATCCCAACAATTTGTTCATGAGCAAGGCTTCCAAAAATAAAACAATAACTTTGCTTGCCCAAATTAGATACAAATAAGGATCATATCTTTATAATCTGAAATATCAAGATCATATTTATATTAGCACTGACATGTAGTATTTATTCTAGTATCAAATCTTTATTATTAGAGAATATAAAATCTCTTCTGTTATTGTGTAGATTTTATTTTCTCAGAATAAATAAATCACCTGTGACACACGGTTTCAGTCAATACTTCTCTTTTTCTTATACTTCACCAATTGACTTAACTCTTGTTTTGAGAAGTTTATATATGAAGATTTCTAATGCTCTGATAATTCAATTTGTATCACTTATTGTCAGCAATCATTTATTCCATATTTAGCATATTATAACTAAAGTCTATAACACAATATCCCTAAATCATAGGAATCTAATTATATCCAAGAATATAGGGATCTAATTATATCCCTGAATAATAGGGATCTGATTGCTTTATGTGATGTTATAATATTTCTAAAATTAGTTTTCCAATCTTATACATATACTCAATATACTCTTAGCAATAAAATTATTCGATTACTCTTAGCAATAAAATTATTCTATTCTACCCTAATATTTGAGATGGTATTAGAGCACTCAAATCCTGAGAGCTGCCTCTGATTGTGCATCAAAACATCATATGTGAGTGATAAGACAACTTTCAATGCTGTCAGTAATCCACAGTTCTAGATGACAACCTTCATTGTTGTCAATTATCACTTTGGAGCAAGATTAAATGCTGTCGTGACTTATCTCGCCATTCATTACCTTTGTCTTTTTGCGACCATGGCAGGTTAGTTGACATAACAATTGTAATGGGGGAAATAAATCCCAAATTCATGGAATGCCACCCAGCAGAGATTGGGCTCCCTAAAATCGTGAGAAGGAATGGGGAAAAAAAAAGAAGCCAACAAAAGAAAGGGAGCACAGGAACAAATAGCTGAAAACTAAGGAAGAAAACAGAGGGGAATTGGTTCAACCCAATCTAAAATATAGAAAATGAGATTTTCCTCAGAAAATTTGATTAACCTGTTGGTACTTGTTTCCTAGCATATTCATATTCAAGTACATTTGGATATTTTTCTTTTCTTGTTGGACTCATTGTCTTATATAAATTTTATCACGAATATTGGTGTTAGAAGTGGACTTTAAACCTAACTCAACCCCATAAAACCGGCCTGTAAGGTGAGGTTTGCACCCACTTATAAACTATGAATTGACCTTATCTCTAGTGGATGTGGGACTTCCAACACATCCCCCATCCCCCTCAAGCCGAGGTATATACATCTCGAGCATGAGATTAGACATTTTTAATGGGTGGTCCGATAGTGGCCGATAGCGGGTGGAAAAATATGCCCAGCAAACAACAAATATCGCTAGGATAGGCTCTAACCATGGCTCTAATACCATGTTAAACATACATTTCATCAAAGATAATCTAGACACAGACTTTGTGATTACAACTCATATTCTTACAGAACTTCAAATAGTAGATATTTTTACAAAAGAGTTCCCTCTGGATAGATTTCAAGATCTTGTAGGCAAGTTGGAAATTATTCATATTCATTTACCAATTTGAGAGGGAGTGTTATAATTAGAAGAAATATCTATAGAATTTTCTTAATTAGAGAAAATATTTATAGAATCTTCCTAATTAAAAAAAAATGTTTGTAGCATTTTCTAGATTATTTTTCGGTGTATTGTTTCCTTATTTCCCTTATTTAGAAGATTAGATTGCTACAAATAGAGGTAAGTAGAATGTAATTGAAATGAATGAAAATAATAAAGTCACTCTCTTTTTCAAGTAAATGTATATTAGGGTATGAGCAGGAAAATACTCAACACTACATTGATTGCATGTAGACAGAAAAAACCATTTAAATTAGCAGCCAGTACCCGTTTATATATCCACTTCCTATCCAACCCACTGGTACGGAATTTGTTTTATCCCTCTCTTCTCTAGCCCAAAAAGGTATTTCCTTTTCTTTTACTCTTTATTATACTAAACAAAATGCTAAAGTCCCTAGGAACATTGATTCTAAAGCATGACAGATTGTTATAGCCACATGTCAAATTGTTCAAAACGATTCTTCAAAAAATATTGTGCAGGCTCAGAAACACAAGAATTTCATGTAATACCTTTTCTACAGCTGGTGTTTGTTTCATCCCTGTGTCTCCAAATTTGTTAAGTAACATTTTGACCATTTAGTAATTTAACATGATCTACACTGTCCAACTATTTTACCTCCACGTTGCAAATTTTCTATGTTGGGTTTGATGAGGATGATTGCCAGTGGTAGGGAAGTTGATGGACTCTTTCTCTTTGAGGATAAATTTAAGGGAAAACAAATTATCTCTATTGAAAACTTCTAATGGCTATTTAATGAGAAGGGATCCAAGTGGGCAGGGCAGTGTTTCCCAAACAGTATTCCTAGTCATTTCTGAGACAATTCTTGTGGTTTTTGGACAAAACTATCATGTTATGGATTCATGATTTCATTCTAAAGGTAAGCTGATAGATACCAGAAATAAGGAAGCACACTATAGCTGAATATTCACTTAATTATTAAAGAAAAACAGATTGCATATCCCAGGGAAGAGAATACAAATCTGTAAAGCAAGTAACAAAGGTATTTTCTAGACAGTTAAAGAGTGTCTAGTCTCTCCCAATTCCCAGCCAATTCCAATCGCCCCTTTCCTCCACTCTCCTTCCATGCCTTATACCCATACAACATAATTTCTTCACTCCTAATGTGTCAGCTCAACAGTTTATTACATGAAATTCTTCTCATTCTCTCTCTTTCCATTTTGATCCCCTACTTTGCCATTCCTTCTTTGTCTAACATACACCTTAGCTATTTTGGGTTTGGGCCTAACTATTTTCGGGTTCCTATCAACACTCCCCTCCACAAGATGCACCTTGTCCTCAAGGTGGAAATCAGAAAAATGCTCCTTGATTGTAGATAAAGCTTTCCATGAATTTTCAAAATCAGGTAAATCTTTCCACCTAATAAGAATTTTGAGATCCCCTTGTTGATTTCTTCTAACAGCAACTGCTTCTGCTGGTTGAACCTTCAATTCCCAATCATATGCTAAAAATAAAGGTAATGGTTGGCTGGTAATGGTTGCAGCGATGGATTTCTTAAGTGCAGAAACATGGAAAACTGGATGCACTTTGCTTCCTGAAGGTGGTTGGAGTTTATAGGCAGCAGGACTAAACTTCTCCATAATTTCGTAAGCCCATAATATCTCGGACTTAACTTTTGATTGACCTTTTTAGCCAAGCTCTTTAATTTATAAGGCTGTATCTTCAAATATACCACATCTCCAACAAGAAATTCCACCTCTTGTCGGTGCATGTTGGCTTGGTTGCACATTCTGTTTTGGGCCTGGACTAGATGCTCTTTTAACTCATCCAACATATGATTTCTATCAGCCATCAACCTATTAACCTCCTCCACCGAAGACTGTATCATATCTCCTCTAATTAATAATACTGGAGGTTCTCTCCCATATAAAGCCTTAAAGGGAGTCATTTTAGTAGATGAGTTGTAGTTAGTGTTGTACCAAAACTTTGCCTAGCTGAGCCATTTAGGCCACTGTTTAGGCTTAGTCCCAATGAGACACCGAAGGTAGGTCTCCAAACAGTGATTCACCACATCAGTTTGCCCGTCAATTTGAGGGTGATAGGCAGAACTGAATTTCAGCTTGATGCCAGCCATTTTAAATAGTTTGTCCAAAAATGACTGATAAAAACTCTATCCAGGTCAGACACAATCGAAGAGGGAAACCCATGCAGCCTGACAATATCTTTGATAAAAATTTCAGCAATGTCCTTAGCTGTGTAAGGATGAGCAATAGCTATAAAATTACATTTCTTGGAATTTGCAAATAAACTATTTTCCCTCAGCAATTGAAGCACCAATTTAAGGTGTTTTTGATGGCTCCCTCATCCGGGCTATAAATTAGAATGTCATCGAAAAATACCAACACAAACTTCCTTAGATATGGTTTTAAGACCCTGTTAATAAGAGATTGAAAGGTAGAAGGGCGGTTAACCCGAATGGCATGACCAAGAATTCATAGTGTCCCTCATGTGTCCTAAAAGTTGTCTTCGGAATGTCTTCTTCCCTCATTCGAATATGATGGTAACCAAATTTTAAGTCCAGTTTGGAAAATAGTACAGCCGATCCTACTTCATCCAATAATTCATGAATTATAGGAATGGGAAATTTATCAGGTACTGTCAACTTATTAAGTGCTCTATAATCCACACAGAGTCTCCACCCACCATTTTTTTTTCTTACAAGAATAACAGGACTAGAGTAAGGGCTAGTACTAGTCGTAATAATCCCTGCATGCAGCATCTCACCTACTATCTTTTCAATCTCATTCTTTTGATAATAGGGGTACCTGTAAGGTCTGATATTTGGTATTTGAACACCTTTGAGATTGATTGCATGATCAAGCTCTCTCCTTGGCAGAAGGCCTTGTGGGTCCTGAAAAATGTCCTTATACTCCTCTAGGCCAGCCTTGATTTCATCAGATAACAGTTGTTGATTTTCCTCTATATCTTCTAACTGTTGATATGCAATATAGTAACCTACTCCTTCATCATGTAAGGCTTTAATCATGCTCTTCCAGGATGCTTGCGCCTTGCTTAGGGAAGGGTCTCCCTTTAACAGCTTCTTGCCTCCTTCATCTCCCCATTTTATGATCATGTTTCGAAAATTAACTTCAATGTCACCAAGGTCTGCCAACCAGTCCATCCCTAATACCACCTCAGTTCCACCCAAATTAAACAGAAAAAAATCTTGTTTAATTTTGACTCCCGGCACCTCAAGTTCAACTCCTCTACCCTTCACCTTCTCACCCGTTCCCACCTCCACGGTATAAATAGGGGTATTCTCCACTGGAAGATCCAACTTAGCAACTAATTTTCTAGAAAGGAAGTTGCTGGTTGCTCCACAATCCACCAATATCAGCACCCGTCTTTGGCCAATAGTCCCCCAAATCTTAAAAGATTTGTGAGAGGTCAGCCCCACCTTATTTTTTAAAGACAATTGAAGTTTCTTGTGCTCCAACTCTGTTTTTTCTTCCTCATCCCCATCCTTCGATTCTTCCTCCCCCATTCTTCCATCAAAACCAACTGATAATGCTTCAGCTTGCATTCATGTTCAGGTCCCCATTTCTCCCCATATTTAAAACACAACCCCTTTTTACTCTGTTCTTGCAACTCAGCTTGCGAAAGCCATAGTGATTTGTTTTTCTCCGCTAGGCCAATTTTGTGGTTTGGGCTCAATTGGACCCGCACTTCTATAATTGGGCTTCTTAGTGTACAGTTTATTCTTCATAGTATCTACTGTTGCAGTATATGATCTAGCCATCTTGGTCACCATTGGAGAAGTCTCCTTCTCTCCCATGCTTACTTTCTCACTCGAGCCTAACACCTTTTTCTTCAAAGCCCAATTCTTCTCTTCCAATAATAGGGCCCAATCCATGAGTTCTGATAATGAGTCTATGTTGTACAGCTTCAGTTCGGCTTGCAATTCTACATGGAGTCCATTTAGAAAAATTCCTTTTAACATCACCCAATCCGCGTTCTTCAAGGGGCTGAAACCATCTCAAATTTTTCCCTATACTCCATTATTGTCCCGGTTTGCTTAATGCTCAACATCGGCCCAAAAGGATTCTGCACTAAGTCCAGTTGAAACCTCTGAATCACTACCTCCTTGAACTGGACCCAGCTTGGTGAAGGTGTTTGTTCCTCCCACCAATGGTACCAATTCAATGTCTGCTCCTCTAATGCTACTAACACCGCCCCTATCTTTTCATAGTCATCCATATCGTTCACCTTGAAGTAGTGTTCGACACTGTTAATCCACCCATAAGCATCATCAAAAGCAAATATTGGAATCTCCAATTTTCACCCTATGTAATCCCCCTTCGGTGGTCGACTCCACCTCCGTGAATCCCGGGTTCTGGAACAGGGTTCAGAAACTCGTGATGAAATAGCCCGACTACCTGACTCTCCCCCTCCGTGCGTCGTTTCGGAAAACGTCGTTGTCGTGATCGACCCCTCGTATCTCCTCGATTTTTTTCCTTCAACAGCTGCTTGATTTCGTCCATTTGGATTTGACTCTCATGCTTCCATTCAGCATACTTTTCTCTAGATTTTCAATCTGTGACTCCATTGTTGTTCTTGTAGTAACCATCCAGACCCCAAGAATCGTGGGTTCTGAATACCATTTGATAGATACCAAAAATAAGAAAGCACACTATAGCTGAATATTCACTTTATTATTAAAGAAAAACAGATTGCATATCCCAGGGAAGAGAATACAAATTTGTAAAGCAAGTAACAAAGGTATTTTCTCTACAGTTAGAGAGTGTCTAGTCTCTCCAAATTTCCAGCCAATTCCAATCCCCCCTTTCCTCCACTCTCCTTCCACGCCTTATACCCATACAACAAAATTTCTTCTCTCCTAATGTGCAAGTCAGAAGTTTGTTACATGGAATTCTTCTCATTCTCTCTCTTGCCATTTTGATCTCCTACTTTGCCATTCCTTCTTTGTCTAACATACACCTTAGCTATTTTGGGTTTGGGCCTAACTATTTTCGAGTTCCTATCATAAGCTATCATTGAATATTACATTTAACTTTTAGAAGGCAAATAACATTAGAGACTGCCAATGTCAAGTTACAACCATTTGACAAGAACACTAGACAAAAATTAATAAATTGACATCAATATAAGAGTTTATGCTCAATTACGAGCCATGTATTACTATCATTGCATTAAGCTTAAGATACCTTCATTATATCATCTTCCGTTTCACAATTGTTAATCAAATAGCTGAAAGTCTGAGAATCAGGATCTACATTAGCACCTTGCATGTGTTTCAGGACCCTTAACCCAGCACCGATGTTCTTCTACAAAACATCAAAATGGTTAAAAAAGAATGCGTTATTTGAAACAAATTCAATACTATTTTCAATAATGAAGAGAAAAAAGTTCAAAAATAGTATATGCATATAAGATAATAAGTCCTTGTGTGTCAGAAGGCTATTTTCACTTATTGTTGAAAAATATAAAAATAGCAACATATTGCAATTGATATTGATGCCAAACATCAAAATATAGTTGGAAAAATGGTTGCATGTTTGACTGATAAACATATCCTAGAAATTCAGGAATATCACCTCTCGAAAATATCCTGCCATTATAGCATTGAACATGTTTGTCGTAAGTTTAACATTCATTTCCTCTAAGTCACCAATTATTTTGTATGCGCCTTCAAACTGCATTAAGAAAGTAAATACAAAATAAGTTTGCTGCATACTTGACACGTTGAAACCAATATGAGACCGATAGTTTGAATTCCTGTCTACTATGATTTCTTTTCTTTTTTCTATTTCTTTTAACTATATATATATATATAATGGAGAGAGAGGCACATAAACACATGCATTTGCTAGCATACACCGGCTTGTTCTTTTCAAGAAGTACATCCACAAGCTACACCTTGGGCGTATTTTTTAATAATTGTAGTTATTTACTTCTTTCAAAAATCAAGTGGGTAAATGTTAGGAAACTTCCTACTTATATAGAAAATCCCACTCTGTTACTAAATACACCTTGATTTGTACCCTAGAGCATTGTTCAAGTGATTTCAACCAATAATTTTCATCAGTTTTACTTTTGTGAAAATAATAAAAGACTAGGTATATGATTAATTCCCCTTGTGTAGAAAATACACATTAAGGTAATGTATTTATAATGAAGAATCATATAGGAAAATATGGGCTAGGCCCAAATACACATAATATTGTAACTAACAATAATATTATCTTAACAATATCCAACAACTTTCAAGCATGCATGTTTGACTTCACAATGGGAACTATCAAAACCCCCTTGAATTGAACAACAGCCATAAAAAGTAGCTTTTGCGATAGGTTGAAAAATTTACACTTTGAAACATACTAGCTTTCAAGGTAAAAAAATTAAAATATAAACCTCTTCGAAATCAATTTTAACCAAAATCAATGCTGCAAACATTCATCCAAACACATCTCTATTTCAGGTTAATTGATTATGAGATCATTTCTCACAATGTAATTCAATAACTCTGTTAACATAAAAACTATATACCAAGGAATAGAATTTCCTCAGCTTTTATAGGACTTTACAAAAACCATGTTTCAGGAAACGTACATCTTGAAAAAGATTAATCTGAATAAGAGATTTCATATAATTCATTGATTTAAAACTGCACATCAGCCTCTATATATATAGAGAGCTTTAACCCTAAAGTAAAGATTGCAAATAGATGTCTAGAATCTTCTAATAACTTCTAACAAAACACTTATATCATACCAAAGCTTATTACTATATTTTCTTCTGAATCAACATACACATGCACCCATGTAAACATAAAAGATCCAACTTACATCTTTCATCCTCACACAAAAGTGTACCAAGCACCTGCATATTTCACCATTCAACTCCAAATGGTAGCGACATATTATTGAATGGATTCGATGTACCTTGATTTTTAGTCAAGCATGGAAGAAAAGAAAGATATCAGTACAAGATGAAGAATAAAGGTTTAAAACAATTAAAAATTATGACACAATCAATTTCCACATATAAGAATTAAGCTCTCCTGAAATATAAAAAAATTGAAGCCTTCTTAACTTAATGAAATTTCATGAAAATACAGAAAGTGCACAATCAAGATAAACTCCATGATGTAATTCCCATCTATGCATGAAGAATAATTTTCTTGTCCAATAACCTTTTTTTCTGGACAAAACAATCCATTTTCATTATAATTAACTACAAATTCATCCTTGAATCTTAAGCCATTTAAGTTGAAAAGCGGAAGGTGCTATTAGAGACTCCATGACCAATTAATTTAAAATTACGCAATGGCTACTCACTTGCTATATTTGTATTATGTTTTATATTTTATATTATATACAAGCTATGCCATTTACATAGCTTAAGTGTCAGTTCTGTTTAGCCAAGTTAGGTTGTTCATGAGTTGTCCCCTTATAGAACTATTCACTTTGACCTATCTCTCTCATGCCTTTTCATGAGTTACAAGTTTTATTTGGGTGCATTTATGGACTACATTATTTAGATTAAGAAGTTTAAACAAGCATCATACTATTCACATTCTTTTATTCAACATATTCCAAAACAACATTAGTGAAATAATCCCAGCTATTGCAAGGAAAAAAACAAAAACAATCAAAAATCATTCATCTATAATTCGAAGCCAAATAAAGTGAGAGAGCATATTAAACACACTAGAATGATGGTTATAAGAAAAAAAAAAATAAGAAGTTTACCCGTTCCAAATTTCAATCAAAAGAAATTGACATATGCATGGATTTATTGCAAACAAAGCCGTTTTCTTACTAGGTAAAGGGCTAAATCATGACAATTGACCATCATGAAAATAATTATTATGCACTTCAAAATGATGTTTGATTTCTAATTATAGATTCTTTTTATATTATTCATACGCATTACATGTTTGCTACATATAAATTTTATAATCATGATATAATAAAATAATAGCATCAATACAATAGTACATCTAGACATCGTTTTAAGAAATTAGTTTCCTAATATTTTATAATGTCTTGTTACTAGAGCCCTTGGTGATTTATTGTTTCATTATGTTAGACATATTCTATAAATTATTCCAAATTTTCTTAATAAATAATTTCTATAAGGGCTTAATTTACATAGAGCAAATATTATTTGTAAACTAATGCATACTACTTGTGAAAGACAAGTTTCAATCAATTGAAAAAAAAAATACTTTGTTTAGTTTTCAAAGCATTCAATAGCTATTAATTTCTATGAGGCCTCTGAGTGCACATGTCTATGTCTAATGTCAACGAAACGTCTGCACAAGATAGTTTTGGACTATCATCTGTCTTTTGAGACCTAAGGACCTTAAAAAACAAAATAGTTCTGCAAATTAACGCATACTCAACATTGACTGCTTGGGAATCTATGACCAAAATTTTATTAAGTGGTAAGAAGAGATGAATAGATCATTGGGTACATTATCAGAAAGAAGAAATACATGACATGTAAGGAAGATGAATTATACCCAAATATATTCAAAAGATTCCTCGCAGATTTGTAATATGAATTGTAACACGTCAGTTGACAAGTTAAAGCCAGCATCACACATTTGTTCAACAATATCTAGAGCATCGCTCACCTGCATTGAAAAATGAAAGGCAAAAAAATTAATACAAATGCCTTTTTCGAGTTAAGTTGTTGTATATGAATAACCCAAAGCATTGCCTTTGCAGTTTCCTCGCTTGAGAGGACAGAAATGAGCTCTATGAAGACCTCTACACTTCGTATTTCAACCAACATCCCATGGATTTTCAAACTTTCTTCCACCAAACCTTGCAATCAATGTTATTTAAAATATTTCCCATGTAAAAGAGGTTTCTGTTTGTTTCAATCTATTGAACCAGTGTATAGTTGATCCTTCCGTACTCAATTTGGTCTATTGAACCAGTGTACAGTATTCTCCACTTCAAAAACCCTTGAGCCCCTGTGGTGCTCTCCTCATCATCGATGAAACCTAGCAGTTCTACTTTCTTAACCAATATAAAATGCTCATTCTGGCTATCATGGTGATCATAGTGTGACCCCATTCCGGCAGAACAACTCTCACCATCGCTTTCTGGTGTGGGAAGTATTTTCTTTGTTATCTCACTCTCTCTAGTAGTCAGACCTAAAATATTTTCTGAGTAGGATGAATGCTATTAGAGATGTATGTTAGAATAATTACTAAGTTTACTTATGTTAGTATAGTAAGAAGGACTAAAGTAGGGAGTAGTGTATTGGGTTATCTCTAATTATTGTACCTAACGGTCTAGGACAGTTCCTTAACCTTCCATCTCCCTATTATATCAACTTTTTATCAACATAAATAGTAGAACATGAGAAGGGTCCAATAAGCCCTTTAGAAATATATTTATCTGTTCTAATCTTAAGATGGTATTAGAGTAGGTTCTCTGATCCTCTATAGGCTGCTTTTACTGTTCACCGGCGGCCGGCCGTTATGGCCGCCGACAGCCTCCTAAAAGTTTAGTCTTTCAGCCTTTGTTTTCAGTGGGCAGTCCTGTAATTGTCCCAGCCAAGTTTAGTTTTAGACTGATGTCTTTCTCAGTTACAGGATCAGGCTTCTAGTTCCTGACTTAGCCTTTCTCCAATATCACCAATACTTTGCTTTTCTGATAACAGCTACATAAAGCTGTACTTCTAGAATGGGATTCGAACCCATGCATTTTCATACCATTATCTGAAACTGGTACCTTAAATCAATTGATGCCAAATCATTTGGCACTCTTATTTGGCATTTTCATTGCCTTCAATTCATATGCACCCAGACTCAAAGAAACCAAAAGTCTCTTCTTCGAACAGGGTACCCAAAGAGGCCACTGCCTTCACTGTTTTCCACTGCGCACCGCCGCTTTTCGCCGCCGGCAACCGTCTACCGCCAACAACCGTCCGCCGCCGGCCATCGTCGCAGTTCCGACCGGTGACTAGCGGATCTAGACCGTCTCCTCGAGCGACGGCCAACCCCACTGGAGTCAGGACCAGACTCCGCTCAACGCGCCTCCACGCGCCTCATCTCTCCGTCAGATCTCGTGTGCATGTTCTTCACGCGCCACCCTATAGGTGTCGGAATCACACCGCGTCGCTGCCGATCGTCTCATCGGACCTTCTTCTTTATGATCTGACCCTCCATAGCAACCATTGCTACCACAATCGGCACCCTCTTCGTTCTCCAGTTTTGGTTTCTCGAGCAATAGTGCTTCTTCTCCGCTGCTGATGCCGCTAATGCGCCAGCTCCTACTACTACATCTCCAGCTTCCATCATCTTCTTGTCCATTGAAAAGGGCTCTCTGCCTTCACCAACGTGAAGGGCTTTCTACTTTCTGCCATGGGTTTCTTCTTCCTATTCGGACCTGTTCTCAAGAAACCGAACCAAGGTATTGTTGTTCTCAACAATGATGTTATAAGTATCCTAGCAGACCTCTCTCAACGCTACTACTACTACGTCACCTCCTTCTTGGATGTTATTGGTCACTTTCTTCTTGGGCTAGAGTTTAGCCCGTACTTCTTGTGATACAGTGTTAAGTATCACTATTTGGGAGTTGTCCAGCAAAGAACTTTGGACCTCCAACCTGAATTTAGCCTTTTGATGCCACTAGTCCCAATCTTTGGTGATTTCACGTGAAAGGCTCTTTGCACCGCAGATGCCTTGTTGTAACAGCTCATGTGGAGTTGTTCTTTGAAACCACCCATTGAATTGAATCTTTCGAAGTTATGGGTTTCAGATTTGTCCAAACCCTCGTACGGATCGATTCTCACCAATTCTTCCACCTTCACGTTCATGTCGTTTATTCGTGAGGGGAAGAAAGTTTAAGCCGCTGCAGGGTAGTGTAGTCCCTGCAGGTATGTTGTTGTTAGCCTCTGCAGAACAGTTATTTCCAGCAGATTTGTTACTGATCAGGACAGTTAAGTCCTTGCAAATTTGTTGTTAGCCATTGAAGGCTCCCCATCTATTAGTGATGGAAATCCAGTTTCTGCAGTTTGTTGTTGTTTGCCACTGCAGGCCTTAATTCGTTCTTGCAGTTTGATGTTGTTTGCTGCTGCAGGATGTCATCCACTTTTAGTGGAAATCTCTTTTGTCGAAGTCATTTGTGTGTTTATCTTTAGCAACTGTGATGCTTCCAATCCCAATCAACAATTTCACAGTTTCCACCGTTCACGATGAGGGGGAGTATGTTTCCAAGACACTGCAAGTTAAGTATGGCAGTTCAAGCCACATAAGTATGGTAGTCCCTGTAGTTTGTAGCTTTCAGCCACTACAGCCCCATCACCCATCCATCTCTAAGATGGGGATTCACTCCTTGCATTGTCCACTGCTGCTCTCAGCCACTTCAAGCTAAGTATGGCAGTTCAAGCCACATAAGTATGGTAGTCCCTGTAGTTTGTAGCACCCATCCATCTCTAAGATGGGGATTCACTTCTTGCAGTTTGTCATTGTCCACCGCTGCTCTCCTTCATCCGCTTTTGAAGTTGAAGTTTCACAATCCTTCATCAGCTTTTCAAGTTGAAGTTTCACAAGCTACTGTTAGTTGTTCATTGACATGTGATAACACATCTGTTTGCCTCACACTCTTGAAGACAAATCATCTAGTTCAAAACCGAGTTTGGTGGATCAAATGACCAACTCATAGCTTGAGGGGGACCTCGGATTGAGTTTATTTGTTCCAAGCTTGATACATACAATCTGTATACTCCAGCTTGAGGGGGAGTGTTAGAATAATTACTAAGTCTACTTATGTTAGTGTAGTCAGAAGGACTAAAGTAGGGAGTAGTGTGTTGGGTTATCTCTAATTATTGTACCTGGCGGTCTAGGACAGTTCCTTGACCTTCCATCTCCCTATTGTATCAACTCTTTATCAATATAAATAGTAGAACATGAGAAGAGTCCAATAAGCCTTTTAAAAATATATTTATCTGTTTTAATTTTAAGAATGTAGAAATTAGTTCGCTAAATCAAATACTTTTGCATTACCAATACTGTTAGAAACATAAAAACATCTAAAATATTATTTTAGAATATTTTAGAGTATCTAAGACGATCTCTGAACATTTATTCTTATTTGTATTTTGAATTATTTCCCTATCTAATTAGGATGTTTATGATCCAAAATTTAGTGATTGAAAAGGAAGAAAAAAACACCAATTATTGTCGGAGAGAATAAAAAGAATTGGAGAAAACTTTAGTAAATAAATTGATTTAATAATATTTTGAGCAATTGGAGTGAATAATAAACAGATTACTGTTTATATTTGTTCAATTTGGAATACGTTTAGCCATGGGATGGATGCATTGAAACAATTGAGTGCTCTGAAAAGGCTCTTAAGAGAATTGGAGAAAACATTAGTAAATAAATTGATTGAGATTTAAAACTGATAAGAAATATTCTTGGGGGCTTAAAGATCCCTCTCATTATCATCTATTTATAATGAAGGAGGAGATCCACCATTTTCTAGAAGCGGATTACTCATCGGGGTACGGTGTCGGAGGATATCAGTATGGGGAGTGGGAGGTTCGGGAGGACCGTGAGCATGACTTGAATTGACGGGGACATTGGAGATATTGGACTCAACCACTGGAAGAGGAAGGACCTGTTGGAGGATATGAACATCTTGAACAGATGGAGAGAAGAAAGGTGTCTGTTCAAAGAATGTGACATTGGCAGACATGTAGTACTTCCGAGTTTCAGGAGAGTAACACCGGTCCCCTTTTTGAAGTCGAGAATAGCCCAAAAAGACACATTTTCTTTAACTTTGACAAGTGAGGATGGCCAAACCGATCATGTAACACTTTAGGAGGAAGAGCAGCAACACAGGATACCCGTGGACGAGATCCAAAATGGTATAAACCTCCAGCTTCATATCCTTCTCCAATCTGTCTCCTCGAGCCATGCTCCTGTATGACAAAAGATTTTGAATCAAAGGTTATTGAGCAATGTAACATTTTGGTTAACTGACTTAAGGAAATTAAATTGAATGGACAATGAGGGACAAAAAGAACAGATTTCAAAGTGAGAGAGGGAGACAGGGAGACTTGACCGACTCCCTTTGAACAAGTTTTAGAGCCATTGGCAAGGGTAATGAATTGGAGTTTTTCTTGGAAGGAAAGGGTTGAGAACAATGAGGTATTACCAGAGATGTGATCAGAAGCACCCGAGTCAATTACCCATGAATTTGGACCTTCCATGGATTGAGAAATGCAAGTTGTGGACATACTAGGGGACTGAGATGATTGCGCCAAACTGTTAGACTTTAATCACAGATACTCTTGATACTCTTCCTCAGTGAACTTGGAGTTGGAAGTGGAAGTTTCAGCCTTAGAGATATTGGTTGTTTTTGAAGGAAAGCCATGCAAGGAGTAGCAATTTTCTTGGGTGTGTCCCACCCTATTACAGTAAGTGCATTGTGGACGTCCCCGACCTCCACGTCCTCCTCCTCTAGTGCCACGTACACCTCTTCCTCGTGTGGCAACCATGACAGATGGTTCCAGTGTTTCATGAGCTTCCTGAGGTTGAGACACTGGAACACGAAGAAGACGTGTGGTCAAGGCTTCCAAGGTTGGGACCTCATGGCTTGTTAGAAGTTGATCTCTGATGTGATTCAAGTCTGGATGCAAAGCACGGAGGATCATCACCATATAATATTTGTCAAGCTTCTTTTTGATGTCTTCTGAAGATTCCTCTTCCAAGAACATTCTCAACTCTTCCACAGCTGCTTGGGCTTCAGTCATGAAGGAGACCATATGATGATCTGTCATTTTGAGACTTGCAAGCTTGTTTGCTGTATCATAGAGAAGTTGAATATCATTAGCATAAATGCTTTGAGCTTTCTTCCAAAACGAGTGACATGTTTTAAAGGCTCTAAGAGATATCAAAAGTCGTGGTTCCACAGACTGCCACAATAAGGCACACAACTAGAAATCTGCTTGTTTCCATTGTTCAGCTTTTTCTGAAGGTACTTGGCTTCCATCCTGCTCAAGGTGGTCATAATGACCTTGATCGAGAAACCACATTTCTACAGCTGCAGACCAAGACAGATAATTTTTTCCGTTTAGCTTTTCGGAAGTAATCGAGGGACTTCCGGATAGGGAAAGAACACTTCCAGACGCCATTCTGGATAAAAATAGGAAAAGGAAGGCGCGACGGTGAGGAACTTGAAAACGCAACAGAGAGCAACCAAACAACCCTCGGGTTTTTCAAGGGGAGCTTCGGGACCTCACAGAAACCAGGTTTTGAGGGTCAGAACAGAGAGAGGAGACCCAGGCGACAGCTATGGAGGTGTCGCGGCGACTTTCCGGTGAGCAGAGGGTGGCGCGTGTACAGCACGCGCCTGTTCGCAGTACACAAAGAAGCTGCGCGTGACGGACCGTGGAGCAGAATCAGGCGAACCCACCGGCGGGGTTGGCTGTCGCGTGAAGAGCCGAACCAGATCCACTGGTCGCCGAACGGAACAGTGACGGTGGCCGGCGGTGGCCGAAGGCGGACGGCGGCAGACGACGGCGGACAGCAGCGGACAGATGCGAGATGGCGGACAACCAAGTTGAAGAACTTCAAATTGCAGTTGACAACTGCAGATAGTGGCGAGACAGCCGCGGACGACGGCGAGACAGCCGCAAACAACGCGAACGGCACCGGACAGGTGCGAACAACAGTGACAGTGCTGGTGGACAACTGAGGACGGAAACCAGAGCAGGATGAACCTGCTCTGATACCAACTTGAGATTTAAGACTGATAAGAAATATTCTTGAGGGCTTAAAGATCCCTCTCATTATCATCTATTTATAATGAAAAACACAAGAGTACATGTAATACCAAAAGTCTGCACTAGACTACTAGGTACAGAACTAGGTACAGCTCATTAATAACTCTGCAAACTAGCCTAAATGATGATACCTATATGTAATGATTCTAACAGATTTAATAATATTTTGTGCAATTGCAATAAATAATAAACAGATTAATGTTTATATTTGCTAAATTTTGGAATATGTTTACCCATGGGTGTATGCATTGAAACAGGTTTGAGTGCTCTGAAAAGGCTCTCAATACTGATCTAGTGACCATTTTCGTTCTCTTTTTTTTCTTCTCTTCCTTCCTTCTTATGAATAAGGTTTTTCAAGGTAAGTGATGCCACAATATAAGGATGAATAAAAAGAGGTATACCTGGTCTAAACCACAGCAATGCAAAATAAGCTTTTCATATGATGAGGATGAAAGCAAGACTTCTAGTAATTCATGCAAATTATTGACTTTTGCCATGATGTCCTCAACCTTCAATATTACCAAACAACACGTAAAATCAATCATATCACTATTACAGACTTATTGTAGCACTTCTAAATTTATGGAATTTGTTGGACACAATTTAAAAATAATTTTTTGTATGATCTGATGCCTAAATAAGTTACATGATATAGGAATGAAAGAGCATACTATTAAAAATTAAATATAGTTTTCTTCACACAAGTTTATAAAATATATTTTTCTTAAAATTTAGATTTCAATATAACTCAAACTTACAAAACTAGTTTGTGGGAGACATGTTACATTTACATTTTTAGAAATAGTAATAGAAGACACAGGATATAAAAAAACAATAGGAAGGAGACAACTTGTGATAGAAAAAAAATTATAAATAGGAGACAACTTTTGACCCTATTTTGTTTTGACCTACATTTGTACACTTATTTTTATTTTATTATGTCTTCCTAGTAGATTTTAGTTCAAATTCAGTTTTTAATATCTGTTTATTGTGATTTTATGTTTTGTTGGGTTATTGTTCCTTTTTCGTTGTAAAAGTAGAAGATTTAGTCCGAATTGGAAACAAGCATATGTTTTGCCTCAACGAATGTTGTTTGATCAAGTAGAATAAGCAAAGACCTCTCTCTTAAGCTAGCCTTTAAGGCATTTAAGTGAAAGCCATGTGACGTGTACCTTCAAAGATTCTCATTAGGACATCCTACTATCTTCAACAAACTTCTCAAAACCGCACGAAGATAGTCAAAACTCTAGTTCCACTACTTCTGTTGCACACAGAGGTACATCATTTGTTCTCCAGACTAACTCCAACTATCTTGGCCTATGAATTCTAGATTCAGGTGACATTGTTCACTTAGTGGTAATAAATTTTGTTTCTCTTTTATGTATACTACGAGGTTATGTATCTTCTATTACCATGGTCAAAGGCTTTCGGCCTCCACACATGGTGTTCATACTATTCATTTTCCTCCTTCTCTAAATATTGATAATGTTAATAATGTCCCAAGGACTCAATTTAACTTACTATCCCTTAGCCATCTCACCCATTCACTTGATTGTATTGTTTCCTTTACCAAAGATTATGTTTGTTAACAAAACTAGAGTTTAAAACGAATGATTGGCATCGGATGTGAGTCATGGTCTTCATCATCTACGAACATTTGCATATGTTGGTTCGGGCATGGATTATCCCTATGTCATTCATGCTCGATTGGGTCATCATAGCATTGTCTTGTGAGTTGAATCAATTAAGAAAGCATTGTCTAGTTTGTTTCCTAGAAGTGTTCCACAATGTGCTTCATCTCCTTCACCCTTAGTTCATCTTGACAATTGGGAACAAAGTCAAGTCAAATTTAGAATTTGAGTATTGACACTTGTTATTCCAAGATGTACCTAGTCATTTTTAGTGAAAGATTGTTCAAAGTTGTTTTCCATATTTCAATCATTTTACGATGAAATTAAAAAACAATTTGAAGTTTCTATTCGAACTATGCATAGTGATAATGCTCATGAGCATCATTTTCATTATTTTCAAAATTTTATGGCTTCTCATGACATTTTTCATCAAACTTTGTATACTTGTACACATCAACAAAATAGAATAGTTGAGCACAAGAATAGACATCTTGTTGAAACTCACACAATGATTCTCAATGTTTTTGGGATGATGTTCTCAGAGTGTGTGTGCGCACGATCTCCTTAATCACATATCATCTTTAGATTTAGGTAAAAAAAAATTCCTCGTTTTATTTTATTTCCTTATAAACCTCTCCAACCCTTACCACTTAGAGTCTTTGGGTCCACATGCTTTGTTCACAATTTGGATCCTAGTCTTGAAAATTATCTACTAAGTAACACAAATTTGTCTTTCTAATATTCACTAGGTCACAAAATGGGTACAAATGTTTCACTTTTTCTCATAACCATCACTTCATTTCAGTTAATGTCACCTTCATTAAGTTTTCCCTATATTCTAAGCCTAATTCTTCCCCTATTGTCTCTCCATCTAATCAAGTCTATCCTAGTTGTTTGTAATCCCCTCCACCACCTATTCAAGTATATAGTCGTGGACAGATTTCCCATCGCCCACCTAATGACTATCTTCTAATGCCAACTCCTTTATCCCCTCTGATTCCAACAGTTGAATTTAATCTTCCCATTTCCCTCCACAAAGGTATTTGCTTTACCTGTAATCCCTCTCTTCATAGTAATGTTTTGAGTTATCATAGGTTATCTCTATCTCTTTATACTTGTCTTTCGCCTATTTCCTATGTTACAATTCCAAAAGTTGTAGGTGATGCCTTAACTCACCCTGGTTGGTGTCAAACCATGCTTGATGAAATAAGTGTTCTTATGAATATTGTAACTTGGAAACTCATTCCTTTACCTTTTGGGAAATGTGTTCTTAGTTATCGGTGACTTTTGCTATCAAGGCTGGTCTTCATGATACTATTGATCATCTCAAAGCTTGCCTAGTAGCCAAAGGTTATACACAAATACTTTTATTGGACTAGGTTAACACTTTTTCTCCAGTTGTAAAAATGGCCTTTGTTCGCTTATTCATAGTCATGGGTGCTCTTCAACATTGGCCTCTATATCAATTGAATATCCAAAATGCTTTCCTAAATGATGATTTACAAGAAGAAATCAATATTGAGCAACCTAGACGTTTTGTTGCAAAGGAAGGACAGTCTTTTAAATTGGCAGGCCATCTCCGCATATTTTAATATGCCCTCAAGAAGTCTCCTCGGGTTGGTTTAACAAATTTAGCATTGTATTTCAACAATTCGGCAGATCATTCAATACTTTTTTGTCACTCAAGCATTGGGTGTATCTATCTAGTAATATGTGTTGATGATATTATGATTACATGTAAATATCACTATGGCATTTCAAAGGTAAAGCAACCCTTTGCGACCACTATCAAACCAAAGACCTTGGTAAACACAAATATTACTTGGAGACTAAGGTAGCACAATTGAAAAATGAAATTGTTATTTCTCAAAGAACGTATGCATTGGATATTTTAGAGAAAATTGGGTCAATGAATTTAAAGCCTAGTGACATACCCATGTATCCCAATGCAAAACTTCTACCTAAATAAAGGGAGCCACTCTCAAATAGTAAGAATTATATAAGATTAGTTAGAATATTTAACTATCTAACAGTTACTCATCCTAACATTTGTTTTGCAGTTGGTGTGTTAATTTCTTAATTATCCATGTACAAATGATTGGAATGTTGTCATTTGTATATTGAAATACATCTAAGGTTCTCCTAGAAAAGGTTTCTTATATGGATAAAATAATCATGTTAGAATTATATGTTATTCAAATGTTGATAGGGCAGGCTCTCCTTCTAATAGGAGATCCACTAAACGGACACAATAATCATGCTAGAATTGTATGTTATTCAAATCTTGATTGGGCAGGCTCTCCTTCTAAAAGGAGATCCACTTCTTAATATAGTGTCTTCATTGGTGATAATTTGATTTCTTGAAAGAACAACAATGAGAATATTGTAGCAAGATCTATTGTGGAAGAGAACATAGAGTTATAACCTCAAATACTTGTGAGTTTATTAGGCTTAAACAATTGCTTAAAAATTTCAATTTGGAGAGGACACTTAAATGGCACTTAAGTAACAATCAAGTTGTTCTTCATATTAACTCAAATCCCATCTTTCATCAAAAAACCAAACATTAAAGTTGATTTGTCATTTTATTCAAGAAAAAATTGTATCTAAAAAAATCAAGACTGAATTTAGTAATTCCAGTGACCAACTAGCATGTGTTTACAAAATCATTATGGGACTTAGAACTAATTATATTTGTAAAACGTTTGGTACATATCATTTATATGCAGCAACTTAAGGAGGAGTGATAGATATAATGAGCTTAGGTCCATATCTCTGGATTTTCCTATTTATAGATATAAAACCCTATGAATTCAAAACAGATTAGGGATTCAGCCTATGTCTCTCTTATTTCAACAAGAATTATTAAGACTTACAAAATTATAATTTGATAACTTAGGTTTTATGTTTTTAAGCTTATAAGTTCATTCTTTAATATATATATATATATATATATATATATATATAATATTAGAATAGTGGTCATCCGGTTATCCCACTTTTGGGGCCAGCCATTCTGCTTCAATATCTGGAAATGACAAATATAATACAGGCAAAAGCACATCACATTATAATACAGCATCACCGACATTTACCAATAGTATTCATGAGAAGTTCCTCACCGCTAAATTAGGAATGCTAACAGCATAACTAACAATGAAGTTCGAAATATTATCTTCATCACAATCTGCATCACATAACAATACATCATCAACATCTTTAGCCTTACATGCCACAAATTTATAGAGGAAGATAATACTTCATCTTTCTGCCACCATCCATTAAAATTACTAATAGATATTGGCAAAGTACTAGAAGAACATAAATTAGCGCATTTGCAACTTCAACAAAAGCTTTAAAAGAAAATATATCTCTATATTTATATTATATAACACTAGGTCTCTACCTAAGTAAATTATACATTATGATATAAGAAAGTTAAAGGCAATTTTTTATTCTAAAGCTCCAATAATTTGCAATCGAAACTTGTTTATGTATACAAGCATAGTTTATTTTAACTCTTACTGGTGTAATTGTAAATAGCATATTGTTACGATAAAAAAATTCTCAATATCCCCATACTACTTAAGAAAATAGCATATTCTCACTATTACTATACCAGATATGTCTTTTGTCTTTTGCAGCTGGTGTTGTGAATCAATTCATGCAAAATCCTTACACTGGTCACTCAAATGGTATCGTTTGTATTCTAAGATATCTCAAAAAGGCTCCAAAATAAGGACTTTTTTATGAAGATAAAGGGAATACCCAAATTGTTGGCTATTGTAATGTTGATTGGGTTAGTTCTCCTATAGATAGACGCTTATGATAGGATATTGCGTGCTGTTTGAAGGAAATGTTATCTCTTCAAAAAGCAAGAAACAAAATGTTATTGCTCTATCATTTGTCAAAGCTAAGTAAAAAGCAATGGCCTCCCTTACATGTGAGCTTGTATGGATAAAAATATTCTTACAAGAATTAGACTTTTGTGACATGCAGCTGATGAATATAATTGTGATAATCAGGCTACCATCCACATGGCCTCCAATCCAGCATTCCATGAGAGGATTAAATATACTGAAATTGATGGTGACATCATTTTAGAAAAGTTGTTGTCAAAGGAAATCTACACAAATTTTGTTGGCTCAAATAATCAATTAGCAGATGTATTAACAAAAGCCTTGAGGGATCCTCAAATTGAATTTATTTGTTTAAAGTTTGGTACATATAATTTGTATGCTCTACAATGAGAGGAAGTGTTAAAATAAATAGTCTTTAATAGGATTTATTGTAAGGTGTTATGTGCCAAAACTAGTTCCTAGGTGTCTCTCTTCAAATTCCCCTATTTTCCCTCTCATACATTGTATGTGGTGGCTACATGTTATTATAAATATGAAATCCTAAGAGAAGGGAAGTCACTCTCTCCAATTCATTCTAATATTCTTGTGTATCTTTTTTACGTGTAACTTTCTAATGTGCCATCAGATTTATACTTTACATTATAAACCCATATGCATCCTATTGCCCTTTCATCCAATGGCCTGTCAACAATTTCCCATTCTTGGTTCTTTTCAAAGACATTCATGGCTTGAACCCAATCCTCATCCTCCAATGCTTCTTGAATTGATGTAGGGACTCTAATTGCATCAATGACAGAGGAAACTCTGGTGCTGCATAGATATGTTTTTAGTAGTCACAAAATCAGAAACACATGGTCGTTTACTCAAACCAATGGGCAAGTCATCAAGGTCAAGTTCACAATCAATAGTCAAGGAATTTTCTAGAGGTTCAAGGGTGTTAGAATAAGGATCACTTACTCCAGTTAGATGATTATTGTTGTTCTTTGATCAAGTTAGGTTACTTTTGTATGCTCCGATATTATGCGAGAATAGTACATCAGCATTGATATATAGAAAACTCTAACCCTAAAGTAATAATAACAAAAATATCTCTAGAACCTTCTAATAGCTTCTAACAACTTCTGGTAAAACATTTAATATCCTACTAACAACAATAGTTAAGAAGAAAATAACATTATAATCATACCACGTGTTCTCAAATCCAAAAGTATGTCATCTGCAACAGAGTGCTGTTGGAGCCTGCCTAATGATTGGAATACATTTACAATACCTTCTGCAGATAAAAGCTTGATGATGTCTGCATTCTTCACCACATCCAAAAGTTGTATTGTCTTATCACTTTCACAAAGAGCCATCAAGTAACTTACTGCAACACAGTTAATTTTAGCTGAGTTTACTCTACCACGTGAAACAAAAATGGTAATTGCACTTGGACATAAAAATAAACAAGAATTGTTTTTAATAAATGTTATCATACTACATGCACAAATTTTCAAATAATTATACTTAGCACAATCACTTCTATTGTAGGAAGGTGGACCCATCAACATACTGGGAATACGATTCATAATGCAAATTCAATTTTCTTACTGCTTCCAACATGGCTTGAATTAAGAAAAAACCATTCATTGTAACACAGGCATCAAACATACATTTCCAAAGCAGTTGTCATTTAAAGCAAGTCACTTAGTATACCCTGGTAGCAAGAACGCCTTATAAAAGGCACCATTGTTGTCCCTATTGGACTCACCCAGTGGAATAGGAATGACCTGCTGGAGGACATGAACATCTTGAACAAATGGAGAAAAGTAAGGAGTTTATTCAAAGAATGTGACATTAGCAGACATATAATACTTCTTAGTTTCAGGGGAGTAACACCGATATCCATTTTGGAGTCGAGAATAGCCTAAGAAGACACGTTTGAGAACACGAGCGAAAAGTTTGTTTAGTTCTAGAGACATGTCATGAACAAAACATACACAGCCAAACACTAAAGGAGATGTGTGAAAGAGAGGATCATTGGGAAATAGAAAGGAGAAAGGGACTTTATGATCAAGAGAGGAGGGCATCCTATTAATAAGATAACATGCAATTAAGATGGCATCCCCAGTGATGGACAGGAATATGGGCACCTATTAATCCCATATATAATTATCACTATATTCAACTATACTAAAAAATGAAATAAATATCTAATAATGAGAAATATTTGGTAAGATATTTCCCTATCAAATATCATATATGCCTACTTAATATAATTAAATAATGTACCTCTAACATAATGAAATCATATCTCAAACAATTTTCATCCATCATATTTCTCTTCTCTTTATCAACCAAAGCATGCATGAAAAAAATAAAGCAACTAATAAATTTTTTAAAACTTGTTTTTAAAATCCTGCAGTGGATGTTCAAAATCGAATAAAACAAATCATGAAAATTGATTAACCAACCTCGTAAGGCTGAATCTCTATCATCAACTATAATAAACTCGCAAATGTCCCGAATCATTTCTTCATTGTCAACTCTTAACCACAACAACATTTCATAGTAACCCAATCGTGAAGCTGAACCAGGATTCTCAGCTTTGATAACATCAGAGAAAAGTTGAAATTCTTGAACCAGACCCATATCACTTAGATACCAAAGAAGTGGACCATATGTTTGCTCTTCCAGCGGACATCCACAATCCCTCATTGATTTGAAAAGGTGAAAAGCCTTACTCATCTCATTTACAACTATGTTTTCATCATCAGTCGCCCTAGCCTTCTCTATGCACACTTTTATCAATGCATTGTACTCCTTTACGCCTGTTTTTCGACCCAAGTGACTAAAAATATTAACTGTTTTTGTTACTCCTAGCCTATGTGCACACAATTTAATTAACCTGTTGAAACGGTCATTACTAGAGTATTTAAAAATCCACTTATGCTTCCTCTCACGCACTACCTCCTTTCGTTTGACCGATAGATTACCATGAGACAGGTCTGCTATCCATGGTATTTCTAACGCATTTTTCCTTTTTTCTTCCTGGTCGACTTCCTCGTAGCCAGGCCCCTTGTCCTGTTTAGCTGCAAAGGAAAATACAACACATGCCCAACATTGATACAAACAAAATCATGAGCAAAAGTTATTTCAATTCTCTAAGTAACCATGTAATCCAAAGTAAAACACATGACCAGTACTTTGTCAGTAATTTCAACAAACACTTACAACACAATAAAGCAGATATTTGCCCAGTACCCTCATCTTTGCGGACCAAATCCCCTGCACCAAAATATTGGAAAACAACACCATTACACACCCAAATACCCCAACAGCACACCAAAGAAGAAACAAAACAAATGAAACCAACACATTCAAACCCTGATACTTTTTTAACACGCTTAGTTCCAAAAAACACAAAACTCATTAACGCAATAAGACTCCTCTATGAAACCTAACAGAGATGAAAATAAGGGCAGGCATAAAAAATGAAACTTGAAAAGAGTACCTAGGGAAAAGTCACCAGCAAGGTCGTGCTCTAAGGAATGTTGCAGTTCAGAACCAAAACCGACTTCGAATTTAGGAGAAAGTTGTATAAAGGATTCAACATTGGTGTTGGGTTTGCTGATTAACCGAGAGCGGACGAGAGCGGCGAGAGTGCATAGGTTTCTTCCGACGGGGGCGCGCATCTAAGTTCTGCAACAAGGAAGAAAAATACGAGTTTACTTGTTGGGTGCTTAGGTTTTGTTGCAGTAGCGTAGTTTCGTTTGTTCTAAAAATGCTCTTTTTGTTGGTGTACGAAGCTGAAGTTAGAACCCAACTACTGCATACGAAAGACCATCGTGAAAATGTCAAAAAGCGGCGTGTACATAGAATCATAAAATGTTGTCACGAAGGGTGTGGAACGAGCATAAGACTAAAAATTAAATAAATAATAATAAGAGAAATAACACACATCGATAAAGAAAATAATTACTTAATAATTAATATATTAATATCCTAATTATGTATGCTTTTAATTTTTATCTTAAAGTACTAATATATATTATTAAAAAGTAATTATAAATCACTTGTTTTCTTTAAAAATGTCAATGTATACATTTTTAAAAAATTGTATATCAAACAAAAAAAAAATATCCCTCAGACTATGTTATACATATTTTGTTTTTAAACTAAAAACTGTTTACTAAATTAATAATTTAATCGTCAAAATTATAATAATTCATTTGTCTTCAGAATTAATAACAATGGTATGAAATTTATATACTTATTTGTTCCTGCTGAAATAAGACGAGGATAACTGTCTGAAGAGCTTCTGTCTCTGCCGAACGTTCTCCCTACTCCAAAATACCGATCGGTATCAGGCTCCTGACTTCAAGTGACCGAACAGCATTGGGAGGTGACCTACAAAAAACACTCTGACGCTCAAGTCAGAATTTTTCTCTGTAAGCCTTTTGTAATTTAATAGTCAGTCAAAGTAAGTTTACCTCGACATTAGCCCCTATTTATAGAGTTTATAAGAATCTGACCAATTAATTTATCTTTTAATGACCATTAATGTAAACCTTAACCGCTTTGTAATTAATGTCATAACGACTACTGTTAAGCGATTAACGTTTACATTAATAATCATTAAGAGATAAATTAATTGGTCAGATTCTTATAAACTCTATAAATAAATAAAGGCTAATGTTGATCATTAATCATAGTTGCATAATCAAAATAACAAAGTACTTCTCATAATATACAATAGTGAGCAAGCATGTGTAATAACATAACTTCCACAAATGATAAAACTAAAATGCAATACAATGTATGAAAAGCTCAACATAAAATTCACCATAAACCAACACTCAGCAGGAGGTTATAAGTGTCTCATTTAGTTATTTCTCCTTTTATACACCAGGCCAAACCTATCAAAATCATTTTATCAAGGAGTCCCAACATACCGAAGGCAGTAGGAATTTGAGCATCTAATTCAGACATAAAACTTGACTCTCTAAGACCAAAGGTTCCACCAACCAGATTGTTCAGACCTGACATTGCAATCAACATGTTAGCAAAATTGAATAACAATAATAGCACACTTGAAAAAATTACAAAAAGCCAAATCTCTGCCATTAATAATCTCTACATAAAAAGAATCTTCAACACAACAAACTAGAGAAAAATTCATCAATGACCATCAAATGTATTAAAAAAATTCTGACCTCCGTACCAAGTTAAAGATCCAAAACGAATACACTATATTATAAATAAAAATGACTAAACAACCCACACTTAGTTTATTCGCCACAATTTAAAACTAATTTTAAATTTTCAAAAGATCTCAGTAGCACAAAGCAAAATATATCCTAGGGTTCAGATTTTGCTTTGAAATTGATAGTGACGATTTAAGAATTAAATCGTTGAAAACTTACCACTGAAGAAAATTTTCATACCTCAAAAATCATTATACACCAAAATAATCCTAAAGAAACGAATTAGTAAGAAACCCCTTTCACCATAACAAACACAAGATTGCTAACGGAAAGACCAGATCAAGACTATATCAAATCAAAACACCCCAAAAGTGTATAAGA
The DNA here is from genome assembly GCA_027742785.1 of Vigna reflexopilosa. Lineage (NCBI taxonomy): Eukaryota > Viridiplantae > Streptophyta > Magnoliopsida > Fabales > Fabaceae > Vigna > Vigna reflexopilosa. Next base: position 20,292,090 of record CM050932.1, read on the forward strand.
TGTCGAGAAAAACAAAAGTCCGAGAGAAAATTGGGGCAAACTAAGATTATTGGTGACAAAAGGAGCGCCAAACCCTAAAATTAGCCACAAAGATAAACGAAATCTTAAAAAGGATTAACAGAGGTTACCTGATCATAAATTAAGGTTTCGATAAGGCTGAAGTGAAAGTATTATTGCTTTCTATGTATGCAAAGCGCTGAGGAATGGTCATGTTTAGGAGAGAAGGATCTCTTAATAAGGAACTTGAGAGCGGCACGTGTGTTGCACGTGCAGAAAGCTTTTATAATACAAATAAATATAAAAACAGTCTTTCTATTCCATGACTCAAATATAAATTTTTAGATTAAATATAATAAAATTTATTCGAAACTTTAAATATTTGGTTAATTAATTTTATATATAAATGAATATAATTTTTTAATTCAACGTTGACTTTTTTTTTTGTTAAAAGATGTTTGAGATTCACGGTTACAATTAAATATAAATAAATCAAATATCAATCTAAAATATTAAACAATTAAAATAATTTATTATAACAGAATAACTATATTTATTCAGTTATAAAATTTAAAGAACAAAATATATCAAATTTACGAATGAATTTTAATTTTAATTAAAATTTAAAAAATAAAACATATTTAATCCAATAGGTTAAAATCTTTAATCAAATTAAAAAATTATATTTATTATTTTTTAAGCTTTGAAAAAATACATATGAAAAAAATTTAATTTCACGTGAAAATTTAAAAATTAAAAATATATTTAACCTTATAATTATTCATTACACAAATAAACTAATTATTTATTTGAGGTAATAAAAATAAAGGTTAATATTTTTTATTGGAGAACTTTTTCATCTTTTTATTTATTTATTTATTTACTTTAATTTTAAGTAATATTATTTTAGATTAAATAATTTATTCAACATTTTGACATGTTAATTTAAGTTAGCCATGTAGTTTTTTAAAAATTTATTAAGATTTTGAATATGTTTTTATTTTATAAATTTAGTGTATTGTTTCTTTTGTCTCTTATCTAACAAATTTTATTTTATTAGTCTTTTAGTATTTAATTATGTATAATATTTTTGTAGTTTATAGACATATACAAGTTAATTAGGTTCATAATATAATAAAAAAATAACATCATCAAATGTATCACAAAATCAAAGTCACTTCAATTAAAAACAAACCAAAGTCATACTACATGTGATTCCAAACTATATATCATTCTTTTGTATCTTATCATTTACTAAAATAGGACGATTCGAGTCGTCCTACCTTCATAGCAAGTGTATGATTCGAGAAAATAAGTGTATTAAAAATAAAGCAGTTTTGAGACTTTGGTGTTTTGTTTGGTAATTAATGTGTGCTCTTGTGTGTATATATTTGTTAGCACATAATTGTTATGTTATTTATTTGATTTTATTTATATTTTTGCCTAGGGACAAAAGGATCTTTTACCTTTTATTAATTAAGTGTAGAAATTAAAATAAAGGGGTGTAGAAAGGAGAAACATGTAAAATAATAAATTAGGTGAATCTTTTAGAAGATTGGGTATTAGTCATTTTAAAAGTTTGTTGAGAAAGGATAGGAGATATAATCTTGGTGGGTTTAGGGATTAAAGAGATATTATTATTAGAAAAATCATTATTAGATATTGTTAGATATTTTAAAATATATCTTGAGATATTATTATATATAATTAGATATTATTGTTAGATAATAATATTAAAATATAATGTATTATTTAGGAACTTATCATAATCAATTAGAATAAAAATATTAAGATAGAATATATTATCTAGGGACTTATTAAAATTAATTAAGAGAAAGATAAATATATTTTATTTTATCGATATCTTTTATCTTAGTTTGTTGTTAGTACTCCTTATGGGCCTTTATTATAAATAGAGTACCAAATGCGTATATTTCACACAATGAAAATTAATCCAACACATAGTTGTAACTATATTAGACACCTCCAATAGAACCTCTAGCCATTAGGAAAATGAGACAGAAACTTTGAAGGTTAGAGGAAAGGAGAGAGTGAGCGTGAAGATGCAACTATAGTGGAAGAGATCTTTAGGTATAGATAATGTCTTAGTATTGGTCAAGGTATGGGGAAGCTTACCTTGTTTGTTGTATGTTGTATGTTCTTGATTATTGAAAGATAATGCTTGTTTTGATACTTGTCTAATGCTTGTTCAATCAAGTAGTATAAGCAAAGACCTCTCTCTTAAGCTAGCCTTTAAGGCATTTAAGTGAAAGCCATGTGACATGTACCTTTAAAGATTCTCAAAGATTAGGACAACCTACTGATAACGGTTGAAATACCGTTATTTTTATACTTAATTTTGATACTAAAAACACCCTTTATGGCTTAGAAATTAGCTTAGAATCATGATTTTGTTTAAGTTGTGTGAATAAGAGAGTTGAAGGTGAACTTATTGATTTTATGCTTAAATTTCCTTATTTTAACAGGAATTGATATGATTTAGAAGAAGAGTCAAAGTATGAAGGAGTTGGAACTCAAGGAGCAAGTAGAACTACAGAAAAAAAGAAAAAAACGCAGTGTTGAAAAATATTCTAGGGCTGAGCGGTGGCACTAGGGATGGCAAAAAACTCCGCACCCGCGGATATCCGCAGATAAAATCTGCGACGAATAGTTGATACCCGCGGATATTTACAACTCGAAACCCGCGGATAACGGGTATTTTAATACCCGCTTATAAACAGGTCGGGTGCGGGTATTATACTATTCCTACCGCGGATATCCGCTACCCTCAAAAAATAAAAATAAAAATTTATTTTTTATTTTATTAAGTTAAATTTAATTAAAATTAACATTAATTTATATTTTACAAGGTTAAATTTAATTAAAATTGTACTATATGAAGTATACCGATCGGAATTAATTGTCATTTATGGATAATTAACAGGTATTAATAGGTTAGATTAACTTACTTTTTACAAAATATACGATATTGATTATTAGGTTTGATTGCCTAAAAATATACTGCACTAATTAATAGGTCAGATTGTCTTATTCTTTACAAAATATACGGTATTGATTATTGATTATTGAGTTTGATTGCCTAAAACTATATTGCACTAATTAATAGGTCAGATTGTCTTACTCTTTACAAAATATACGGTATTAATTATTGATTATTGGGTTTGATTGCCTAAAAATATACTGCACTGATGGTTAATCAATGGACTTGCCTACCACAGGCTCTATAAATATACAATTGATGTCTAGGTACAATCTTCCTCTTCTATTCTAATAAAATTTAGACCTTTTAATATCTTAAGCATCGAAGTGTTTTCTGCATGTCAACAACCCATCGGAGTGGATGACATTCTCAGGAAGGATTGAAGATCAAAAGAGAACACAACAAAGAAGGACGACTGACCCTCGAATCAATTCAACCGAAACAAAAATTAAATTTTAATTTATATTTAATTTAATCTATATTATATTTTATATATATTTTTGTAATTCTATTTAAATTTTATTTTAATAATTTATAAAAATATATTTTTTTAAATATTTGCGGGTATCCGCGGATATCTGCGGGTTTTAAAATATCCGCAGATATATTTTAAGCGGGTATCCGTGCGGGTAGTGGGTCGGGTAGCAGGTGGATTTTTTTTTGTCGGGTCGGGTTGCGGGTAGGCATTATCCGTACCCGACCCGACCCGTTGCCATCCCTAGGTGGCACTGAGCGCCAGTTAAGTACAGTTTTCTTTTGTATCGCGCCTAGGCGTCACCGCTGAGCGTCATTTTGAGTGTCGTACCTTCCGTTGAGCGGTAATTCTAGCGTTGAGCGCTACCAGCGTGGGCTTGGGCCAGTTTTCCTATTATTTTTATGAGCTATATAAGGGTTTAGTCAACCTAGAGGGTCTATCTTTTGACAGAAAGAGGCGCAGAAACACTCTTTTCACCCCTCAGAGGTAGATTTTGGATGCAAAAGCTCCGATCTTCGACTTTTAGGGTTCTATCTTTCATTCTTTTCATTATTTTCATTTAGTTTCACCATGTCTACGGTAAACTAAAACTCCATTGTTGTTGGAAAAACGATGTAATCCTTTGAAACTCTCATGTATTGAATTGATTATCATTATATATGTTTTACTTCATTAATTGTTAGGGTTTTTCCTCTACACTCTATGCATGCTTTGTTTAACTCATTCAATTGCATGATCATTGATTTTTTCGATATGGACACATACGGGGAAATCTAGACTTAGGGAAATTCTTCCGGGAGCAATATTACCTAGACATAGGGATAAGATGACCGATTGCCTTTAAGCTTCTGTGCGAATGTAATGCATAATTACTTGTTAGGGAGACAAGACATTGTAAACTAGTAATTAAGAGTAGGCTCTCTTCACCGAGACATCGAGTTTAGGGTAAATTAGAAACTGGCATTAACATTAATGAAGAAGTCGAATTCGTAAATACATGAGAGTGGATAGGATAAGTCGGAAACCCCAACAACAACGTCATTCCATATTTTTATCAACCATTCACCTGCATATTCGTTTGTCAATTGATCACAACTTGCATTCATGTTTATTTTCTGTCTTGCATTCTAAACCTAATTTTCGTTCTCAAGTCTTAAATAATCAACAAATCACATGACTATTTAGGCCAATGAGTCTCTAGGGAAAACGATACTTGGTCTTCCCATTTATATTACTTGATACAATTCGATACACTTGCCAGAGTCTTAACACCTACTATCTTCAACAAATTTCTCTAAACGGCACGAAGATAGTCAAAATTCTAGTTCCACTACTTCTCTTGCACACACAAGTACATCATTTGTTCACCACACTAACTCCAACTATCTTGGCCTATGAGTTACCCGTGTTGAGATTGTTGACAACACAAACTCTATATCAAACTGGTTTTTGATGATGACAACACAATGCTTAATAACAGTACATAAGTTCCAGTATTACATGTTCAGCTGATATACCAAACTGTTCTGAAAAATGCTTTTGTTGAACATCTCTTGTTACTTTGCAATGTGTGTTCCTATGAATGATTATGTGTTATATGTTTGGAACATTCTTGTATTGAAATGTGTGATAAAATGATTTTGAATATTTCTGCACATTTCTAAAGAAAAGATCACAAGCATTTTTATGAACTTATATTTGTTGTGACAAAGGTCTAGTTTAGTCGAATACACTGGTAATGGATTCGACTATGCTAAAATATTTGCACAGATTTTGTGAGCATGTGCTTGATGAGATTTTGAGATGAAAGAATTTCAAAGTGTTTTTCACGTGTCAGTCGACAGTGTGGAACACCTATTCGACTGTACTACTGTTATTTTTGGAATTCTGTTATGCCTACTTGCTCCAACGACTATATTTTTCAAAGTTAGTTAGGATTGACTAACTAGGTCAACTATCATGAATGTGCATTGATTTGGTTGACTGAGGAGCCTTTGTGTTGACTGTCTGTTATAACTATTTTAATACAGTCGACTGTATTAGTATGCTATTCGACTGAGAATGACAGGAAAACTATAAATAGTCAGAACACGAATTGTTCTGAGACTTTTGTGATCTAACATTTTCATTGTCCTGTTTCAGAGAAAGTTCTCAGTTTTGGAAGCTCCAAAAATTCTCCAAGAAGACCGTGGTGATCTTTCTTGAGAGAGATTCAGATTGAGGAGTTAATTGCTCACACTGATTGATCAACATCTGCACAAAGAAGGTGCTTCTAGTTTGATCCTGAAGGCTTGGCATCCTGTGAAGATTGTTGTATTTGACTGAAGGCTTGGCAACCTATGAAGTCTGCTGTGATAGGCTTGGCAACCTGTGAAGCGTGCTGTGATAGGCTTGGCATCCTGTGAAGAGTGCTGGTTACACGTTGAGGATTGTTCGATGTGGGTTCAGATTGCAGAAGAGGGGATTCTTGCTGCAATTCTGGTTTTGTGTGTGCAACTATATTTGGTTTTGGGTTAGAGAGGAGATCTATATTTTTGCGTGGTGCTTCTATAAATTCCTTGTTGTAAAAACCGCAACCATTATAGTGCATTTGCTTCCAAGGTTGGAAGGACACTAGATGTAGGCATTGTTGGCCGAACCAGTATAAAAACCAGTGTTTGCTTTTCTCTATCCATGCATTCTTTATTTCAGTCGACTTTAATTATGTTACACTCAACTACGTTTTTTCGCTGCATTAAATTTTTCATTACTTGCATTTCAAGGAAAGATCAAAAGCTTTGAATTTTCATACCAAGATTGCGAAAATATTTTGTTTTTGAACTAACACCAATCCCCCTCTTGGTGTAAAACGAAGCCAACCTGATTCCTAACAATTGGCACCAGAGCTGGTTTTCATAAAATATTTGAAAATTCAGTCGACTCTGTTTTTATTCTATTCGACTGTAAAACCTGGGGATGGGTTCAAATTTTCAAACTTTTGGTGAATGTGCGTCAACAAACAAACCACCTCTGTTTGCTGGTGAAAACTATCCTTTTTGGAAAATTCGCATGTAGATTTTTCTTGAATCGCAAGATAAAGGAATTTTGGATGCCACTTTAAATGGTCCATATTTGCCTACAAAAATTGTTGATAGTGAAACTGTTATGAAACCTTTTACTGAGTGGACTGCTGATGAAAATAAAAAAGCTCGGTATGATGTTAAAGCTAGAAACATTATTGCCTCTGCACTAACAATTAATGAATTTTTCAGGATATTTGAATGCAAGTCTGCAAAGGAAATGTGGGATGTTCTAGAGGTAACACATGAAGGCACAAATGAAGTCAAGAGAGCCAGGAAGAATTCACTGATACAAGAGTATGAGTTGTTCCGAATGAAAGCTTGTGAGAGCATCTTTGATGTCCAGAAACGTGGCACTCATATTATAAATCACCTGATGGCTCTTGGCAAAGCCTTTGACAAAGAAGAGATCAACATCAAGATTCTGAAAAGTCTGAATAGGAATTGGCAACCAAAAGTCACTACAATCTCTGAATCCAAAGATCTTACAACTATGAATATGGATACCTTGATTGGCAAGCTACGTGAACATTAGTTAGAACTTGGTAGACTGAAGGATGAAGAGGAGATTGAAGAAAAGAAGTCCATTGCTCTGAAAACAACAAACAAGAACATCATAGAGACAGAGATGGATGACAAAGAGCTTATGACTCTGATGGTAAGAAAGTTTAGTCGACTTATGCAAAATGATAGTCAACTGACTAACCATGCAGGTCAAAGCAAGAAGAAAAGCTTTAGCACAAACACTGTCCAGTGCTATGAATGTGGTAAAGAAGGTCACATCAAGTCTGACTGTCCTGAAATACAGCCAAAGCAAAAAGGGAAGAAAAGATTTCCTCAAGGCAGAAATATGAAAAGAAAAGGAGCCTACATTTCTTGGGAGAATTCAGATTCTGAGAATTCAAGTGATGAGGATGCTGACCAAGAGGAGAAATCCAATATGTGTCACATGGCTGGAAATGCAAAAAGTGATAGTGATAGTGACAGTGATGAAGAATTTGAGAAGCTGCCTATAGAAGAAAAATATCAACAGCTGATTGATACATACAGAGAATTACATGCTGAAGCAATGCGACTGGAATACAAGGTTAATCGACTGAACTCTAAGAAAATAGATTTTGAATATAGAATTGATAACCTTGTTACTGAAAATGAAAGATTAGAAAAGGAGTTAAATGAAGCCTTATTGTTTGCTAAGAATAGTGAAATTAAAACTGTTACTATTGAAAAAGCTTGTGAAAATTGTCCTATACATGTTGAAAAGATTGATTACTTGACTAGCAAGCTAGCCAAGTTTGCTCAAGCTAGTGACAATTTAGATGTTGTATTAAATTCCTCTAGCAGAATTAATAACAGCAAGGAATTGGATTTAAAGGTCAATCTAACAGAACCAATATTAGGAAGCTTAATGAATTAAGAAAACCTGCTAGAAATGCATGTTTTTACTACAAATGTGTTGGTCATACTGTTAGAAATTGTTATTATAGACATGTTGTTGTTCCTCAAGGATTATGTGTGTGGATACAAAAGGAACATGTGACAAGAACTGACAATCAAGGACCCAAAGCCAAATGGGTACCAACAACCAAAACTTAATTGTTTTGCAGGTTGTGCAGCTGATACAGAACTACTCTCAAGGATGAAATTACAATGGATCATATCATACACCTTGAGTGTCTACAACTGGTAAACCTGTATCTATCTGCTGCATCATGCATATACTGATTGATTGTTGCTGTATGATTGGTTGATTTGAGTGCTTAACTGCTTGAGTGATTGAATCTGGTTGAAAAGAGTTTTATGAGTCCCAGTCGACTCCAACATTAATTCAATCGACTATGTTATTTGAATATTTGAAATGCTCTATTTTTTTTAATGTTAAAGATTAACTTAGGGCTTAAGCAAAATTCTTGGCACGTTTTTCATCTATAAATGAATGACACAGTTTGAGACAATCACATACAAACTGGCAAACAAACCCTCATTATGATTCTGGTAAAACCTTTTTTCCTCCCTGCTCAAATGGCTGCATCATCATCAAGACTAGGAAAACGTCTAATGTCCGTAAGAAGAGAGGCTGACCCTTTTGGATGGTTCAGCGATGATGATTAAAGAACTGACTTCATTTGCAAATGGGGATTCAAAGAAGTTATGAGGTACAAATGCGCAAACATTGCATTCTACAGAAAAGAAGGTTTCAAGTTCCAAGAATGGCTGAGTAGAGAAAACCTTACAGACTTTGTGGAACTACAAGGTGAATACTGAAGCTACAAAATGTTGACACAACAAACGAAAGAGTAATTCACTGCAGAAAGCACAATGTAATGGAAACTCAATTTTTGGACTCTGTTGGAATTATCAAGCTGAGAAATGAATGGACAATGATTGATGACATTCCATCTACCAATGAAATGGATCCTCCAAGAGTTGATGCAACAGGATATATATTTCATCCATCGAGCAATTTTGAAGGTCATGTGGATCGAAGATTTGATCGATTAGAGGACAAATTAAATATGATGCAAAAATCCTTATCTGACCTTCACAAGAAAATGGACTATGCCCTCAGGATAAAACTTTTTGAAGAATCCTCTATCGGTGACACAGACAGTGGAGCAAACAGTGCTGACAAGAAAATTAAAGACTCATATGAATCAGAATAGTGTTCTGTTTGACCAAATTGTGTTTTGTGTCCTAGATTAGGTCATTTCATTTTGTATTTTGGCATATAAGGCCATCTTTTATGTGTTTTCTATGTTTTGTATTTCCTTGTTTGCTCTATCAATGTAATATCTTTTCTATCAAGGAAATAAAATTAGTAGTTTGAATCAATCCAATTACTTAAACTGTTAAATAAAATCAAATACTCTGTTTGATTGATCCGACTATGCCATGATTGAAGTCAATTGTACTAGAACTGTCATGCATTTTCATACATTGACTTCTATTATGATTTGTTTCTATTCTTGCTTAACCACTATACTTGATCGGGGAAAGGTGTTTGAAAGGTTTTGCAGGAAGGACATTGCTTTGAACATATACATTTGGGATTCAACACTTTGGAAAAGCAATGCAATTCGACTGATGATTTAAAGCATTTGACTACGTCTACACTGGGTTAACAATTCCAATTTTGGAATTTTATTCTATCCTTACTGACTGCTTTAATCATTACTAGTTTGATATTATCTCTGTGCTTTGCATGATTTTATATCTAAATTGAGAGAATATTGTGAGATTGTTGATATTTGTGTCATTGCATGTATATGTGATTTAATTATGAACCAATGATACAAATTTGTGCTTGAACTGGTGATTGATTTGTGATATTCTGCATTGTGCATACAAACTATTTTTTTTTAAATTCATGCATAATAACAGGGGGAGTATCACCTTTTTACACATTGTTTCATCACACACCTATATTTCAGGGGGAGTTTACATACATTTTTGTGATGAACTTGTGTTTCTTCTCTATACCTATTCTCATGCAGACAACTTAGCTTGGAGAAAATCATTTATGGCTCACGCAAAAGAGGTGGCCTCGTGGTGTCGAAGACGACAATGCAGCAATGGTGCGACTTCGACAACATTATCGTCTTCCTAGCGAAGGCGCATGACCTTTCTTGTTATTCTCCTTCCCTTCGTGTTGGTTCACTGTGCAAGGGAGGTTTCTTCTCCTTTCGCTTTTTCTGGTTCGTCTTGTAGAAGGAGGGCATTTCTACGTTTTGCAGCGACTTCGCAACACATGGGTCTAATTTTCGCGTTTGGTTCACGATTTAGGGATTGAGTTTTCTTTGTTTTTCCTGGAGGTGGTGGTGGAATATTGGGGGTTCTTATTCTAGATTAAGAGTTTTGAAATTGGAAATTTAGGGTTACTCTTTTCTCACAATTTAGGATTAAGGTTCTTGGGATTGGGATTTTTCTTGATCTTGTAACGAGTTTGGAGTTTCTGATCTTCTTTTCTGATTTGAGAATTTTTAGTGTTTTGAGGTTTTCTCTACAATTGTGATCTTGCTTGCAATTTTGTTCTTCCAAATTTGGGGTTAGGTTTTTTTAATTGGGTTTTGATTTTCTTGAAATTAAAATTTAATCAAAATTAAATTTTAATTTATATTTAATTTAATTAAAATTAAATTTTAATTTATATTTAATTTAATTAAAATTAAATTTTAATTTATATATAATTTAATTTTATTATAAATATATATATATATATATATTTTATAATTTTTATTTAAATTTTATTTTTAAAATGTACAAAATATATTTTTTAAAATTTTTATGGATATTTGCATATACTTACGAATTTTAAAATACTTATAAATATTTTTTAAGCGAATATTTGCAATTGCAAATTAGATTTTCGTTTTGTGGGTCGGATAAAATAGACACTGGTAAGTGACTCGACCCACACCATCTATTATTTAGTAATTGAATTTTAATTAAAAACATATTTTTACAAAACATAAAATAATAAAAAAATATTTTATTTTAATATAAAAGACCAAAAATAATATTTCGTGCAACTAAATTATATATTAAAATAATTCATTTGAAAAAAATTTCAATATCCTAAAAAAATATATTATATTTATTATTTATTATTTATTATTTTTTTTAATTCTATTATTTCAAACACTTTTTATAAAAAAAATATTTATAAATATTATTTTATATTACTATTATCGTTAAGAAAATTTAATAATTTTATTTTTCTTTTATTAAAATATTTTTTTAATTTTATTACATCAATTAAATTTTTTATAAACTTTGGTAAACTTTATTTTCAAATTTACTGTTTAAATTTTTAAAAAAAATCACAATCAACTTACTTTTTAAATCTCGTGGAATCTATCAAGTCCCTCTCCCTCAATTCATCATATAAAATCAACATAGCCTTAGAAATACTTAATAAAATAAAAACTCAATGAAGCGAAAGAAAAATAATGATATAAACAGTTCCTTTCCATTTTGTTTTTCTTGGTCGACTAGCACCATGCCTATCTCCACAGGCCTTTTCTCTCGCCGGAACCCTTACCGCTTCCTCAAAACCCCTCGCAGACTCATTGCATCCCAAGCCCAAGCTCGGCCCAGCATAAAGCCTCTGCACGTCCTCTTCGTCGAAGCCATTGGCCATTCTAAGAAAACCACCACCTCTGACTCCGAACTAAAGAACAATTTGAAGGAGCAAGACATTAAGACCCTCAAAGAGAAAACACCATGGATTCCTAAAAGGATGAGCTTGTTCGATGCGTTTACGAATAATCAACCTCCCACGAAACCAAAGGAACCAGTGATTGTCAAAGAGCTTTCACCCGACATGAAGCCATTGGACATTGGCCATTCGAAGAAAACCATCACCTCCGACTCCGACGAAGAGCCAACCGAATCAAAATCCGCAACCGAACTGAAGAACAATCTGAAGCAGTTGGAGCAAGACATTAAGACCCTCAAAGAGAAAACACCAGGGATTCCTAAAAGGATGAGCTTGTTCGCTGCGTTTATGAATAAACAACCTCCCACGAAATCAAAGGAGAATAAGCAACCTCCCACGAAACCAAAGGAGAATAAACAACCTCCCACGAAACCAAAGGAACCAGTGACTGTCAAAGAGTTTTCACCCGACATGAAGATGTTTGCGCAGCACTTGTTCGAGAAGAGGTATTTTAAAGACGCCAATTTCTCACAGTTGAAGAAAAAATTTGATCTTGATTGGTTTACCAGTTCTTTCGCCGTAAGGTATATCAAGTTTGCCGCCCAGAGATTCGCCAAAGATAACCAGGAAATTGCCAAGTAAGATCAAACGAATACAACTTATATATTTAATCATAATTATTACTATCGTATACTGTTTTGCTCTCGACGATGAATAAACATATGGGGTTGGGGTTTTCTCAAGCTCGGGTTTTGTACTCAAATTAGTTTTTCTTATTGTTTTGATTTGGCTTTGGTTCTAATTCGTAGAAGGAGGATATTTTTGCGTTATTTTGATCATATAATGTATGTGAATTCCAACATTTATGGTTTGATGTGTTAGTTTGGTGCTGGTCGTTTTTGTTCCTGATTTTTTTTTGTGTTGTCTCTTTATTAGGTCTTAAATTGAGAATAAAAATAAAAAGAGTCTCTGAAAGTGTAAATCACCCTCAAATCAGGCCAAACATAAAAAGGCATGGCAGCCTTAATGTATAGCTAAGCAACTAACCATTTCAAGGACTGAAGTAACCATTTACTACAAGAAAATGCTTTTAACTATGAAATGTTTAGCTAATATTATTTTGTGGTGGAAAGATTACTGATATATCTTATTTGAGGATTGAGTTTGTTTTTCATATTTATAGAATGAACTGATGCCTAATGGAAGAAAATCCTTAGAATTTGTTAGTGTCCATTTAGCTGACTTGCATTGCTGAGGAAATGATCAAATTTCGGATTTCACATGTTTTGCATTGTTTTTGCAATATTGCAAACCTTTGTATGATGAAATACCGACATTTGTTTTCAAAAGGAATTGGCCGAGCGGTAAATTCTGATTTTATTCTTTTCCTTGGTGTTTATATTTCATAGTTTTCCCCAAATGTCTTATATTTATCATGAAATTGGATTGACAGATGGTTATCAGGAAGTGCCTTGAAGCAAGTGGCTACATTTGGTTGCTCTCACACCAGTAAAAGGGCTGTCTTTCCTGCTAAAAGGCTGCGGAAGTTTTTTGAGGTCCCAGAAAACACTGTAAGGTTTATGGCATGCATGAAAAAAGGCATAGCATGTAGTTGTTTATGGCATTGTTCTTGAATCAGAATTTTAATGTCACTTTGACACAATCATAATGAAGGTCTGGTTTATAGGTTAGTATAGGTCACCAAAGTGAACTTAGACTTTGATTAAAGAACAACATTAAAAATAGTTAAGAAACTGCATCAAACGGTTTGTTTTAGTAAGTTCCTTGATTGAAACCTTATTGAAAAAGTATCTAAGTGTATATGTGTAAGTTGTTTTATAAGTGAAAACAAAATAAGATTAAGGTTAAATTGTTTCATATTACTCATAAGTTTTGTTCACAAGTATGTTAGAGAACTTGTTGAAATAAGCTGGAAACACCTTATAACTTATGGAAAGATTATAACCTAGTTTTGTAAGGCCTCACAAATTTTATACAGATGTTTATGTTATAAGATGAGTACAAATGTTTATACACCTGAAGTTTTACCCTGTATTATATGTATCTGTCTAGCTATACATATGTTTTCTTTTGCCATCAGGTTTGCTGTAAATGCACCCTCCAACAAACATGCAAGTTTAGAAATCAAAGTGTATGGAATGTTAACACAAATAATTTGGAATTAGTGACAGTTATGAAGGTTATCACTTCATATGGTTTAGAGTCAGTTCACCCCCAGCTGGTAGTGCCTGATGTAGTAAAGAAGTCGGTGAGTCAATTGCTGAAGGAGATTGTGAAACTGAGTCCAACCACCTGAGATTGCTTCTGATTGACCACTTTTTTCTCTTCATAGTCTTGTGAACATAATCTTCAGGCGTTGCAGACCGTTTATTTGAGATTACTCTTCTTGCTGTTACCCAAGCTAAAAGCTTCCAAAATGATACTCTCCTAAATGCTCCATTTCTGGTGAGTGACAACGTTTTCATTGGATAAAGTGCTTGCTTGAAATAGGCACAAATGTATGGGCTGGAATATGGTGTGACTTTCAATAGTTAAAAGCTTTGGTTTGGGATAGGGTGAAGTTTTATTAGAAAAGAAATATTAAGAAAAGGATCATTGAATTCTTTGGTTCATCTTAATTTAAAAGAATAGTGATATATTTTTTCTTGATTCTATTTTTAAAAATTTAATTGATTATTAAATAAATGTTATTAAATATGCACACTCAATGAACTGCAATGAACACTGAGTTGTTCATATTGGAAGGGTATCTAGTAGGGACTTTTGTACATTAGTGACAACTATAGCTAAAAAAAAAAACTAATTTTAAAATGTACAACATAAAACACATCACTTAATATTTTAACTTGTAGATCACGTAATCTGAAAACTTTTCAGATTACTGGATTCATAATCTTTTGTTTAAAATCATATAGAAAGATCTTTTTTACTTTTTTTTCATAGTTTATGAAAGTAGAGGAAGCAAAAGCCACAGTTTGATTTTAATCCAACTTACAAATATGGGATTTTAAGCTACCAACATCAAATTTAGAATTACTATGTGAAGAAGCCTCTTCACCGCTTTTACTTTCAGATTTTACATTTAGAAAAGTACTGATATATGCATATTCTTCGAATTATACACTATAAAAGGGACAAAATAAGTGTTTCTTTTTTTTTTATATGGGGTGCAGGAAGAAACTTATAGAAATGCATGAAGAAATTGTCTAGTTTTCTTAAAAGAATGATCAACCACAACATGTTCATTTTTTGTTTAACAAAGTAATTTTGGATTGAAAAGATACAATTGCTTTTTGGGTGTTCCTCCCTCCACCACCACGCTCCTTCCACCTTCCTAACTTTCTGTAATTTTTTTTAATTCCAAAAATACCTTTTTTTACTTTTACTTTAACTTTTTTTAAAATCTTAATTTTTTACTCTCTTATTGACTTTGATACACATCACAACTCACCTCCACATTCTTCTTTTCTCTCTTCCTCTCTTATTCTTCTCTTCTTTTTCCAATTTCTCATTTACGTCAAAGTTCTCTTCTCTTTTGCTTGATTTGTACTGGTGCTTGGTTGGTGGTGAGTTGCTTGATTCATGGTGAGTTCGTGGTGCTATGGAGTTTGGTTCTTCTATATACACCTCTCTTCTGTGTTAAATGAAGAAAAAGAGAAACACGAAAGCTGCAACGGATGTCGAACATCCGTTGAACCTTCAACGGAGCTTTAGATATGGGACATTCGTCCACGGACATCTCATTCATCATCATATTTCTTCCCTCTCTGTTACTAATTGTGTGAGTAATGGAATATTCCCTTGTGTGCAATGTGATGAGAAGGGTGAAAATTCAGCATGGAAAGCTATAGGATATAAGGTTGACAATGATGGGATTCAAGCAAGGTTCAAAAAGAGAGGTCTCGTGAAAAGGAATAGTGGAAGCTGCAAATGAGTGATTAGAGCCTGCCTAAGTCTCTTGCTCAGAAAGGTCTTGAAGTTTCTATGGATTCTGAAAATAATGTCCTTGGAATAAAGTGTGATGTGGTAATTGTTGGGTCTCGCTGTGGGAGAGGAGTTACAACTACTATTCTAGCAAGTTCAGGTTTTAAGGTGCTTGTTCTTGAAAAGGGTAACTTAATGGCAACCATCTCACCAAAGGTCATATCACAAGAAGCATGGCCAAACAAATACAAGAAGAGTCAAACAAAGAAGGTGAAGTCAAAGTCAAACTTTTCTTTTCATGGGCCATCATTGAATAAGTTTTGGGCTTGTATTTGGGCCTAGTAGTGTAGGATTTTATTTGGGCCTAGTAGTGTAGGATTTTATTTGGGCCTTGGGCCTAGTAATATAGGTTTGAATAGGCCTTGTATTTTGGGCCAAGAAGAATAGGGTTTTGACCAATCAAGTCAAGAAAGGCCAAGGCCCAATGTTGACCTTGCTTGGACGTCTTCTTTAGTGAGTTGACCAAGGGGTCAACTTTTTGGAAAAACTTGGAGGCCAACGAGTCATTTTCGTCTAAGCCATGTGGAAGCACCCTATTGGAGAGTTTTTCCTCTTAGTTAGTGGCCATGTGTCAGTCTAGGAATGAAGAGTTTTTCCATAAATAATGACCACATGTCACTCTCTCATTTGAGAGGATTTTTGCCACTTGTCTCTCTCCTATTGGAGAGGATTTCTCCTTGCTCTCCAAGCAAACCAATGTGGCTCTTTTAGGTTAAAGTTTCAGCCCATTTTGAGACACCTTAGCCTATAAATAGAGGTGCTCTCCATCATGTAATCACCTTGGAAATTATAGTAAAGTTATGATGCCATTTTGTGCACACAACCTCTTCTAAGGTCATCCTAGGCTAGAGCAACCCAAATGGCCTCCTCTAACCACCTTCCTCCAAGAGTTGGCCCAACCTCTCTTAGAGAACCCTAAACACTTCATCCTTCACCATTAAACACACCAAAACCGTGAGCCTACCATCTTCAACCACCATCATTTTGCAAACCCTAATCAAAACCGTGAACATCTTGAGTACATGACTTGGTTGCTTCTAGATTTGGCTTGTCCTAGCTAGAGCATTTGCCATCATTTGGTATCAAGAGCCTTGGTTCTTCAAAGAACTAAGTTTCCTGGTCTTGATCCTTTGTTATTTCCTTGTTGTTTAATGCTTTCCTTTCTTGTCTTTTTTTATTAGTTTTTACTTGTTCATTTTTTGTGTTTTATGGTTCTAGTTTCTACTATCTTTTGGAACCATTCCATTTTCAGCATGTAGGTTTCCATTATGTGTTTTTAAGCTTTTGTTGGGTCTTTTATTGATTGATATTCGGTGCATTTCATTGATTGAGTCAATTTAATTTTTTTTAATTCATCCATGTTTGTCTAGAGTCATGTGTAGTTCTTTTTTTTGTCAATTTTTCTAGTAACTTTGAAAAATCATAAAAAAAAAATATAACTTAGCTTGCAAAACTGCACCATATACAACCATTTGAGGGTCTTATATTTGATGTTTTGGGTTCATACTTGCCATTAGATCATTGGCAAGCTCTTAAATTTTTGTTTCTATTGACGTTTTTAGTTTTCAACTCCATTTTGATTCTAGTAGGATTTTTTTCTATTTTGTGTTTCTTGTCTTTGTGGCTCTTAAAACCCATATATCACCTCTGTTCCAAGTGTGTGGTGATCTTATTTTGCACCTTAAAAGAGTGAAAAAGATGTGATAAAAGCTTTTAAGCAAAAGGTCTCAAAAGAGTACCAAAAAAGAGCCTAAAAAGTGCTGAAAAAAATATTGTGTGCTTAGACCATTACCATTGTTTATGTGCAATCTGTTTTGGAACGTGTTTTGCTCACTGTTTTGGGTATTTATCTTCACTTTCCAGTGGCTAAAAGTCTTGGCTATGATGTTAAAAGAGTGGCCTTAGTGCCCCATTTGCTCAAAGTTGCCAAAAGACAAGAACCACCCACTTTTCTTCTAGTAATTTTTGTTTTGTGAATCTATTATAACACCTTTCATTAGGATTTCTTTTGAGTGCTAACCTTTCTTTCTTAACCTTTAATTTATTGCTTGTCTTCTTGGATTTCTTAGTTTTGTCATAATTAAAATTCCTTTTGCAAAGCCTTTCTTGTTTTTGGACCTTTTTATTGCTTTTATTCCTTGTTTCTTCTTGAACAATTTCGGTTTTGGTTACTTTGTGTGGTGTAGGTTCTCTTTGTGAGGTGATCCAATATCTTAGAGGTAGCCTTCTAGGTGGTAGAGACCCAAAGGGAGCTTGAAGTCTAGAGTGGTAGCCAAAAAGAAAGGAGAGAAACACTTTGGGAGGTAGCTTTGTTTTGGTTGTAATTTTTTTATTTTATTTTATTTTTTGGCTTTGTAATCTTTCTTTTTTTTCTCTCTTGTAATTGACGGCCTTGTTAGGTGTCTTGGGGGAGTCTTTGGTGCTCAATCCCATCTCCTAACAAAAACCTTTATTTCTTAGAAAATTTCGTTTTTAGTTGGTTGGTTGGAGGAACCAAAGTTCTTCGAACTTAATCATTAGGCCGCATGACTAGTTTATTTGCTTTCTTTAATTGTGATAGCTTAATGTGAGTCAACTTTAATTTCAACTTTAATTCCCTTTGAAAAATTTGGTTCAAGAGTGCCTAAGGTAAACTTTGGCTAGGAAAGGTTTGGTATTTAAGAAATCCATTGTGATTCACCTCCCTTTCCTGGAAGTGAACTTGAGTGTCTTTTGCCTCCTTAAGTCTCTTAAGGAACTTTCTTTGAAATTTAAGTATTTTGTTTGTTGCATTGTATCTTTTTGAAAACCTTTAAGGATGTCTAAGACTAATTTCTTTGAAATTGGAAGTGACTCTAGTGAGGATGTAAAACCCACTTTGAAAAATTTAGCAAAAGAGCTAAAGTCACTTAAAATTTAAAATTTGGCAAAGGCAAGAAACTCTTCTCAAAGAAAAAGAAAGAATTGAAAGAGAAGAGTATCTTGCTATGTTGGAAGAAGAACTTAGAGTCCTTAATGAGAAACAACAAAAAGCCCAAGAGGAAATAAAGAGAAGTAGGAGTCATACAAGGAAGAGTTCTAAAAGTCCAACTCAACTCACACACTATGAGGTAGATAATAGGCTTGCAAACCAATACTATCAACCTCACCCACATAGAAATCATGATAGAGAGCACACTCCAAGAGAGGTTAGAGTAGACCTCCCTCATTTCCATGGTAAAGAAGATGTTGAGGCATACTTAGATTGGGAGATGAAAGTTGAACAACTCTTTGAGTGTCATCAAGTGAATGAGGAGAGAAAGGTCACATTGGCCACCTTGAGTTTCCAAGGGAATGCTATGTATTGGTGGACCTCCCTTGTGAGAGAGAGAATACTCTCTAATTTTCCCCAAGTCACCTATTGGAATGACTTGAAAAGTGCCATGAGAAGAAGACACATTCCCTCATACTATCATAGGGAGCTAATGGACAAACTCCAAAGGCTCCAACAAAGAGATATGAGAATAGAGAGCTATAGGCAAAAGATGGAGCTCTATATGACGAGGGCGGGGATTAGAGATGAAGAAGAGACCGATATTTCTAGGTTTCTAAGTGGTCTTAATCTTGGTATTAGAGATAGAGTGGAATTGTTGCCCTACCAAGACTTAAATGACTTGGTACAAATTTGCATTAAGGTAGAGCAATAATTCTTGAGAAAAGGTTTTAAAACTAACCACTCTAGCTTCAATATCAAAAGAGGCTTCAAGAGGGAGGAAAAACAAGTGAAAAAAGGGGAACCTCCTAGGAAGTTTGAGAAACCCAAAGATGGATCAACATCCTCAAAGCGCACTAGTGATATAAAGTGTTTTAAGTGTCTAGGGAGGGGACATATTGCATCTCAATGCCCCACAAAAAGAACCATCATCTTAAGGGGTATTGACTCATATAGTAGTGAAAGTGAGCAAGAAGAGTATACAAATGAGATTGAGGAAGAGAGTGAAGGAGAAGATTCCTTTCCTTGTAAGGGAGTTCTTCTCATGATAAGAAGAGTCCTAAAAAACCAACCTCATCTTCAAACCCTAACCCAAAGAGAGAACATCTTTCATACTTGATGTAAAGTTTCAAATAAAATATGTTCTCTCATTGTGGATAGTGGATCTTGTTGCAATTGTTGTAGCACAAGGTTGGTAGAAAAGTTAGATCTTACTACCAAACCCCATCCAAGGCCTTACAAGCTTCAATGGCTCAATGAAGGAGGGGATTTGAGAGTAGATCAACAAGTGGAGGTCAAGCTTGCCATAGGAAACTATGAAGATAAAATAACTTGTGATGTTATTCCTATGGAAGCTTGCCACATTCTCTTAGGTAGGCCTTGACAATTTGACAAGAAAACCATGTACAATGGCCTTACCAATGAGATCACCCTCCACCATAAGGAAAAGAAGTTCATCCTCCATCCCTTACCACCTTCTAAGGTGTATGAAGATAAAAAACAAATGAAAAAGAAAAGGGATGAGGAAAAAGAGAAAGAGTGCTTAGGAAAAGAGGAGCAAGCTCCCAATGCATGCATACATGAGGAAGGAGAGACTAGCACTCCTACTAAGGTCACTCAAAAGGAGAGGAATTTATCTAAGAAAACCTTCAAGAAAACTCTCCTAAGTGAGCAACCTTCATTCCTTCTTCTTTGTAGAAGTGCTCTTTCATGCATAACAACTCAAGAGTATAAATTTCCATCTCCTTTGGAAAAACTTTTGCTAGATTTTGAGGATGTATTTCCCCAAGAAGAACCTAAGGGTCTTCCACTAATTAGGGGAATTGAGCATCAAATAGATTTTGTTCTTGGAGCAAGCCTACCAAATAGGATAGCCTATAGAACTAACCCTCAAGAAACCAAGGAGATTGAAAATCAAGTACAAGAGTTGTTAAATAAGGGGTGGGTTCAAAAAAGTTTGAGTCCATGTGCGGTGCCTGTGTTATTAGTCCCTAAAAAGGATGGAAAATGGAGAATGTGTTGTGATTGTAGGGGTATTAACAATATTACCATAAAGTATAGACACCCAATCCCAAGACTAGATGACATGCTTGATGAGTTGCATGGGTCCACTATATTTTTCAAAATAGATCTTAAAAGTGGCTATCACCAAATAAGAATAAGAGAAGGTGGTGAATGGAAAACAACCTTTAAGACTAAGTTTGGATTATATGAGTGGTTGGTGATGCCTTTTGGCTTAACTAATGCACCTAACACTTTCATGAGATTAATTAATCATGTATTGAGAGATTGCATTTGAAAATTTGTGGTTGTGTACTTTGATGATATCCTAGTGTATAGCAAAAATTTACATGATCATCTAGGACACTTACAAGTGGTTCTTTCCACTTTAAGAGACAACCACTTATTTGCCAATAAAGAGAAGTGTGCATTTGGTGAGGAAAGTGTAATCTTTTTAGGCTTCATAGTCAATAAGCATGGAGACCATGTTGATCCCACCAAGGTGAAGGTCATTCAAGAGTGGCCAACTCCCCAAAATGTAGGAGAGGTTAGGAGTTTTCATGGCTTAGCTTCCTTTTATAGGAGATTTGTGCCTAACTTCTCTAGCATAGCATCACCACTTAATAAGTTAAGAAAGATGTGAAGTTTGAGTGGGGGGAGAAACAAAAGTTAGCTTTCAAGCAACTCAAGGAAAAGCTCACCAATGCACTCATTCTAGCTCTTCCAAATTTTTCCAATACATTTGAGATAGAATGTGATGCAAGTGGTGTAGGAATAGGTGAAGTATTGTTACAAGAGGGGCACCCAATTGCTTATTTTAGTGAAAAACTCAATGGTGCCACTCTTAACTACCCTACTTATGACAAGGAGATGTATGGCTTGGTTAGGTCCCTTCAAACTTGGGAGCATTATCTAGTCTCTAAAGAGTTTGTTATACATAGTGATCATGAATCACTCAAGTATTTGAGGGGACAACATAAGTTGAATTAAAGACATGCAAGATGGATGAAATATTTAGAACAATTTCCCTATGTGATTAAGTACAAGAAGGGAAAAACTAATGTGGTTGCGAATGCTCTCTCTAGGAGGCGTAATCTCTTTTCAAAACGTGGTTCCCACATTCTTGGATTTGAACACATGGGTGAAATGTATGAATAAGATGATTTCTTTTCATCCATCTTTGCAACTTGTCAAAAGAGGGCTCAAGGGGGGTTCTATGTGTCCAAAGGTTACCTTTTTAAGGAGGGAAAACTATGTGTGCCTCAAGGATCCCATAGGAAACTCCTCATCAAGGAGTCACATGAGGGAGGTCTCATGGGCCATTTTGGAGTGGATAAGACTCTTAGCATCCTTCAAGAAAGATTTTTTTGGCCACACATGAGAAAGGATGTGCAAAGGCATTGTCAAAAATGCATTGCATGTTTACAAGATAAGGCCAAAACAATGCCCCATGGCTTGTACACCCCCCTTCCCATTGCTTCATCCCCATGGGAAGACATTAGCATGGATTTTAACCTTGGTCTACCAAAAACTCAAAGGGGATTTGATTCCATCTCTGTGGTAGTGGATAGATTTAGCAAGATGGCTCATTTCATCCCATGCCACAAAGTTGATGATGCTAGCTTCATTGCCAAACTCTTCTTTAGAGATGTGGTTAAGCTACATGGTGTTCCTAAAACTATAGTATCGGATAGAAATACTAAGTTCCTAAGCCATTTTTGGAAAACTCTTTGGTCAAGGCTAGGAACCAAGCTTCATTTTTCAACCTCTAGTCATCCACAAACAGATGGTCAAAGTGAGGTTGTTAATAGAACCTTGGGCACCATGTTAAGAGCAATTCTTAAAGGCAACCACAAATCTTGGGATGAGTACCTTCCCCACATTGAATTTGCATACAATAAGGTGGTTCACAAGACCATCACGATGTCTCCCTTTGAGGTTGTGTATGGCTTCAACCCAATGACTCCCTTAGACCTCATACCTCTCCCAAACCCTAGTGAATTCATTCATAAGGAAGCAGTATTTAGGTCTGAGTTTGTGAAGAAGTTGCATGAAAAGGTGAAGTCCAATATATAACAACAAACTGAGAGATATACTAGGTATAATAATAAGGGCAAGAAGGAAGTGGTTTTTGAAGTAGGAGATTGGATTTGGCTCCATTTAAGCAAAGATAGATTTCCTAAACAAAGGAGATCCAAACTCAATTCTTGTGGTGATGTGGGTACTCCAACGGGTCAACAATAATGCATATAGGTTAGAATTATCGAATGAGTATGATGTGAGTGACACATTCAATGTTTGTGATCTAACCCCTTTTATAGGAGATTTGGAAGAAGAAG
Organism: Vigna reflexopilosa; assembly: GCA_027742785.1. NCBI lineage: Eukaryota > Viridiplantae > Streptophyta > Magnoliopsida > Fabales > Fabaceae > Vigna > Vigna reflexopilosa. The sequence goes on from CM050932.1 coordinate 20,315,075, forward strand.
AAGAGCCTCTAGATTTGAGGTCAAATCCTTCTCAAGAGGGAGGGGATGATGGCAACCATCTCACCAAAGGTCCTATCACAAGAAGCATGGCCAAACAAATACAAGAAGAGTCAAACAAAGAAGGTGAAGTCAAAGTAAAACTTTTCTTTTCATGGGCCATCATTGAATAAGTTTTGGGCTTGTATTTGGGCCTAGTAGTGTAGGATTTTATTTGGGCCTTGGCCTAGTAGTATAGGTTTGAATGAGCCTTGTATTTTGGGTCAAGAAGAATAGGGTTTTGACCAACCAAGTCAACAAAGGGCCAAGGCCCAATGTTGACCTTGCTTGGACGTCTTCTTTAGTGAGTTGACCAAGGGGACAACTTTTTGGAAAAACTTGGAGGCCAACGAGTCATTTTCGTCCAAGGCATGTGGAAGCACCCTATCGCAGAGTTTTTCCTCCTAGTTAGTGGCCATGTGTCACTCTCTCATTTGAGAGGATTTTTGCCACTTGTCTCTCTCCTATTGGAGAGAATTTCTCCTTACTCTCAAAGAAAACCAATGTGGCTCTTTTAGGTTAAAGTTTCTGCCCATTTTGAGACACCTTAGCCCATAAATAGAGGTGCTCTCCATCATTTAATCACCTTGGAAGTTATAGTAAAGTTATGCTGCCATTTTGTGCACACAGCCTCTTCTAAGGTCACCCTAGGCTAGAGCAACCCAAGTGGCCTCCTCTAGCCACCTTCCTCCAAGAGTTGGCCCAACCTCTCTTGGAGAACCTTAAACACTTCATCCTTCACCATTAAACACACCAAAATCGTAAGCCTACCATCTTCAACCACCACCATTCCGCAAACCATAATCAAAACCGTGAACATCTTGAGTACATGGCTTGGTTGCTTCTAGATTGGGCTTGTCCTAGCTAGAGCATTTGTCATCATAACTTCTATGCCAAAGGTGATTATTCTTCTCCAGAAGGGTCTCCTTTGAATGAGCTTTATGAATTAGGAGGAACTTTTGAATCAGTGGGTGGTGGATCTGTTGTTAATTGGGTGGAATCTGTTAGAACCCCAAATAGTGTGCTTAAGTATAGCATGATGTATATATAGACTCCAGACTGTTTCTTACCTCATCTCACTGACTCTTAGAGGGTGTAGGCAACCATGAAAAGTAGGAAGTTATATACTATACACCATGTTTATATACTGTTTAATGAAAAATGTAAGGACCTGAAAAATGGCCCAAAGGCTGTTGGGCCTTAAGTTGATGCTCTTAGGCCCTTGAAGGTTAAGACACCCTGACTTTAAAAAGGATATCTCAAAGTCTGATTCATTAAGCTTAAACCCTTTCTCTCTTTAGAACTCTTTTTCCCTAAATTTCCTCTCCCTTCTCTCTAACATTCTCATTCACTGAACTGTTCGATTTTTTGATATTGCACCGCCTAAGCGTTTGCGGCGTCTAGGGCTTCACTTTGAACTGGTTAATTTCTCCATTTCCTTTCGGTAAGTAGTTTTTCTGTTTCCTCCCCTATTTTTGAAACCTAGGGTTTGAGGTCCTATGAGTTTCATGAAATTAGAACTGTCATTCTTCCAATTTTGTTAAGTTCTAACTCTAAAGAGTTGTTTTCACCACCAATATGGTGGTTGTAGGGTACTGTTTGGGTGAGGCTCTGTTAGGGCATCTTCAATTAGCTGTGCTGTGAAAACCCAAGGTAAGGGGAGTTGATTATATGTTTTAAATCGCTTGTTTGATATGTATGTATGTTAATTTCTAAAACAGTATGTTTTTCGACTTAAATGTTATATTGGTGTTCTTTAATGGTATGTAATGTGTTACTGTAATCGTGCATGTAAATTGTGATGTTGTAAGCTGTTGATGATGGAATTGGTGATGGAAGCTTGCTGAGGTCTGGAAACTGTGAGATCTAGTTCCAAACAGCAAGCTAACAGTGATGCAGAGGAGTGCAACGGAAATGGATGTAAATGAATGGAGTTTTGGTGTTTTTGTGATGGTATGAGTGTGTGAATTGTCCTCTCAGCTCAGAAAGCCTTCCTAATATGGAAGGAAGCTAGAGGAAAGGGCAGAGAAAGTAGAGAGAAGAAGTGACTCAGAGCATTAAGGCTGGAATGGAAATTCTGCAACATTTCATTAAGGCTCAAAAGTGAAGAAAAACAAAGAGGAGGCCCTTTTATTTATATGTGAAGAGGTGCCTCATTTCTGAATTCAAAACCTCATAAATTCCAAACAATTCCCAAAGGATGCACGCTCAAATTGGTTCAGCAAAACCCATGCTGCCTTCCAGGTCAGCTAAGCACGTGGGACAGCTTCCAAATGCCAAAAATGCTGGGCGTCTTTTAGGTTTTGGGCTGGGCGAGAAAGTGCCTTGAGAATTCCCATCCGTGAGCAATTTCTCTTGGGCTTCACCACTTTCTTTTGGGCTTCTTTGTTTTCCTTGATTTAGTTAGCATCTTAGGTGACTCACACATAGTCTCCAAGCGTAATTTAGACCCTACAAAACAAAGTAGAAATGTTTGAATTGGAATTTTGTGTTTGGCACCTGCAAACGAGACCAGTTCTCTGTCATTTCTAAACTTTTGTTACTGATTATGTTTAGCATAAGCAGGCTGATTGGATGGGTTGGTAGTACATAACTATTTACCTGTTCTTCTATTTGTTGATAAAGTCTTTAGATAGTTAAGAGAAGAAGGATTAGTATAAGTCACCTTCCATAGAAGTAAAATGATAGGTTGTGATCCTTCTTCTTCTTGAATCTTCTTTGCCATGGCTCTAGTAAAAGGTCCAATGTGAATCCTTGATGGTCTTCTATCAATTGTTTTGCTAAAAAGATTTACTGTTTGGAGTAGTTGCACATGTGGAGGGTATTAGAACAAGTTGTAGTGAGAAATCAAGTGCTTGGGTAGCGTTCTAGGTTGGTTTAAGGGAATTGGGGTTATGACTTTGAGTAACTGTGGTCTAGGGTGTGTTTAGAGTGTTGAGACAGTTTAGAGGGGTCATTTGGGATAGGTTGAAAGCAATTTGTTGGTAGGATAGAGGAGTCTTAAAAACCGAAGTTGGTTCATTCCTGATCATAAAGCAGCTCTGGTCTGATCCAGTAAGTTGTGACTAGTCATATGTACTCGCGTTTATGGTGAGTTTGATTCGTCAAACATTTGATTCTTCTCCGATGACCAATTGGGTTAGTAAGAAGCGTTGGAGGTAAGAATTTTGTTGTGATAGTAATTAGATAGGCAGTTTGCCAAAGAGGAAACATCTTGGGTTGTTTGAGGGGAAGTGAAAGGGTGATTTTGAGCATTTGGGGTTTTGAGTGCACTTGGGCTATTGGGGCAGCCTTAGCAAGTGAATTGTGACTTGTTTGAGTCACAAAGTTGGTCAAAATAGGGGCAAAGTGTTAGAATTTGGTTTGGGGTCCTCTAGTTATTGAATTTGATGTTTTGGAGTAGATTTTGAGTTAGTTTAGTACATCTAATTCCTATCCAAATTACCAATGCAATACTTTACTCTCATCTATAAACATGTTTCATATCAATATTAGTGTTACAAAATTTAAATTGATCAATTGGATATGTCTAAGATGTTGAGATTGTTGACAACACAAACTCTATATCAAACTGGTTTTTGATGATGACAACACAATGCTTAATAACAGTACATAAGTTCCAGTATTACATGTTCAGCTGATATACCAAACTGTTCTGAAAAATGCTTTTGTTGAACATGTCTTGTTACTTTGCAATGTGTGTTCCTATGAATGATTGTGTTATATGTTTGGAACATGCTTGTATTGAAATGTGTGATAAAATGATTTTGAATATTTCTGCACATTTCTAAAGAAAAGATCACAAGCACTTTTATGAACTTATATTTGTTGTGACAAAGGTCTAGTTCAGTCGAATACACTGGTAATGGATTCGAGTATGCTAAAATCTTTGCACAGATTTTGTGAGCATGTGCTTGATGAGATTTTGAGACGAAAAGAATTTCAAAGTGTTTTTTCAAGTGTCAGTCGACAGTGTGAAACACCTATTCGACTATACTGTTGTTATTTTTGGAATTCTGTTATGCCTACTTGCTCCAACGGCTATATTTTTAAAAGTTAGTTAGGATTGACTGACTGGGTCAGCTATCATGAATGTGCATTGATTTGGTTGACTGAGGAGCCTTTGTGTTGACTGTCTGTTATAACTGTTTTAATACAGTCGACTGTATTAGTAGGCTATTCGACTGAGAATGACAGGAAAACTATATTTGACTGAATTTGACTGAAGGCTTGGCAACTTGTGAAGTCTGCTGTGATAGGCTTGGCAACCTGTGAAGCGTGCTGTGATAGGCTTGGCATCCTGTGAAGAGTACTGGTTACACGTTGAGGATTGTTCGACGTGGGTTCAGATTGCAGAAGAGGGGATTCTTGCTGCAATTCTGGTTTTGTGTGTGCAGCTATATTTGGTTTTGGGTTAGAGAGGAGATTTATATTTTTGCGTGGTGCTTCTATAAATTCCTTGTTGTAAAAACCGCAACCATTATAGTGCATTTGCTTCCAAGGTTGGAAGGACACTGGATGTAGGCCTTCTTGGCCGAACCAGTATAAAAACCAGTGTTTGATTTTCTCTATCCCTGTACTCTTTATTTCAGTCGACTTTAATTGTGTTACAGTCAACTACGTTTTTCCGCTGCATTAAATTTTTCATTACTTGCATTTCAAGGAAAGATCAAAAGCTTTGAATTTTCATACCAAGATTGCGAAAAGATTTTGTTTTTGAACTAACACCAATTCACCCCCCCCCCCCCCGCGCCCTTTTGGTGAAAAAACAAAGGCAACCTGATTCCTAACATAAGATGCACCAAAACCAGAAAAATCAGGTTGCTGTCAAAAACTGATAAGAATAATCGATTATCTCACTTGATAATCGATTATTCTAGGCAGAAAGTCTTATTTCCTTCAAAGCTCTCGTAAATAATCGATTATTGTCGTTGGAAAATCATCCAAGGCAGTTTTGGGTGGTTTTCGGGGTTCCGGGTATCATTTTTGAACGTTCTTTAGGTCATTTTGGGGGGTTTTGGCCTTTCTGAAACTGTTGGTGATGGTTTAAAAGTCATTTTCTTTATCTAAGTATGATTTTACGGGGTTTTGTGTTGTTTAGTGGTTCTTCTGGGACTGTTATTTTTTGGTTCTTCTTGGACTGAGTCAAGTCTAGAATATGACATGCTAGGATCTGTGTTGTGAATTACCTTGCTTGAATTGACTCTTGTATGTTATATGTTGTTATATTATATGCTTTTTATATAATTAGCTCACCCTTGCTTCTGTGTTTGTGTCTTGTTTGTGTTGTGTTTCTTTTGCAATGATCATCCATTTGGATGTGAGCAGAGGTCGACGAGGTCCCCGTAGAGCGTGCCTTAGAGGGAGATGACGGTGCTGCTTAGTTTCCTTAGGGCTTCTTAACTAATCTAGTTTCAATTTGAAATACCTTATTATGTTTAAAAGTTTAAATTTCTATCATTTTAAAGGATGACTGTAATCCTAATACTTTTATTACATGTCTCTAACTGCTTGTCATATCCTATTTGATGCATTCTACATTATATATTTTGTTATATATTTTAGGATGTCAAAAAAACAATGGATACCATATTTATATATATATATATATATATATATATATATATATATAATTGTTGAGGGCGTGGAGGCATAGTTTTGTTATGTCTTATGTATCTGACATTGTTTATGTACAAAAGACATTAAATGATTAAGATAGAACATGCCAAAATTAAGAATAAGTCTTATCTTATGAGAGTATGGCATTCTAAATTAGTTGATTATGTGTAAGTAAAGAAAAGTAAACTAACATTGTGCATTGGCAGACAAAGATGCATGAATACGTAAGATTGACATTAATTGGTCGAGTATATAGAAGCATAAACTTGTAAGGAATTTATCGCAAGGAACTAATATCGATATCCGTTTAAGGTATCTATGAAACCCGTTTAAGTGTTTTATGAATATCAATATTTTTAACCATTAAAAATTAAATATTTTATAGGGGTAAAAGACGATAGAGGAGGTGGAGGGAATAAAGTGTGACGATGAAGGGAGTAACACTTCTTAATTAAATAAGGTTAAAAGTAAAAAAAAAAAGTAAAAAAAGGTAAAAAAAAATGGTTATTTTTGTAATTTAAAAAAATTAGAGAAAGTTGGGGAGGTGGAGGGAGCAAACGTGGTGGTGGAGGGAGCAACACCCTTGCTTTCTGCATGTTGTGTTTTCTTCCTATATCGACATGGTCTTTGAGATGCGTATTAAACCCTTCTCACTTTTTTAAATGTCACCTACTTATCTGATTGTTCCACCACGAAGGCACCATCAGTTCCACTCACGAAAATGTAGTTTGTGATGACTACAAACAATATGAAGCGTGACGACCAAAGGTTGCATTAATGGTGAATCAAAATTTTCACTTTTTGGTGGGAAGGTCCCACAATAAGTTGCATTGATGTGAATGCAAATTTCCATTTTGTGGTGGAAGATGTAAGGAGGGTTAATACATACATAGATCTCTACATTGGTAAGATATTGTCTGCTCTAAGTTAAGTTCTTTTACTGAGGTTGTTTTATCCAATGTGGGACTTAATTTGTATCCTAACAATTGGATTATGGTTCTCCATCTCCCACTGAGCATTTATTGCTTTCCATCTCCCATGATTCATCTGGCTGTCTGTTACCGGCCGCTTACCAAGGCTTCACCATACCATGGAGGGACGTACTCGTTTGAGCCCGGGCACTAGACCTGAACCATCGGCTCTGATACCAATTGTAGGGAGGGATAACACACTAGTGTTGTCAAAACGGGCCATTTGACCCGACCCACCACGAGTTGGTCACTTAATGAGTCAACCCAACCTGGCTCATTTATTAGCGAGTTAGAAAAATTCAAACCCAGTCTGACCAACCACGGGTTGATGGGTTAAACAGGTTGACTCACTTAATTAAAAGTTTTTAAATAAAAAACAATTACAAACTTTTTTTAATTCAAATCCAAATTAATTTCACTCCCAAAATGATGTTAAACTCAAGACAATTCAAAAAAAAAATACAACATAATCTTTCTTGGTATACAGTCATGGTGAATGAGAAGAGTATTTTTTTAGGGTTTCATGAGATATTAAATTAATAAAATAAAATTAGGTGGGTTGGTGAGCCAACCCGGCTCACCACGGGTTCAACCCGGATGAGCCGGGTTGAACATTGACCCGCATAAGAAAAATACATTTTTTTCAAACCAAACCCGGCTAAAACTCGTGGTAGACCAGGTTGGCCCACGAGTTGTAACCCATTTTGAAAGCTGTACAACACACACATAAAACTCCACAACTATAAGATATTGTTCGTTCTGGGTCAAGCTGTTACGAATTTACTTTTGGTATCACACCAAAAGGCCTCTTACCAAGGGAGGCATCTTATGCGTATGTAAACATATGTCCATCTCTTGTTTTACCCAATGTGGGACTTTGTTTCTATCATAACAAGAGAGGTGGGGAGAGAGGGCAGAGGGGGATTGAAATAAATGAGGAAGATGGATAGGTAATGGATGGATGCACATTTTCGGATTGGATTGCATAATTACAAAGATCACCGCATTATGTCCCCGACCGTTTACAAACAGCTTATGCATGCAACTGGCGATAAATTGTGATGAGTTATGGCAGTGTGCGGCCAAATTCATACAGATGGAAGAGCTACGAGATTTCCATAAGCAACTACCTTCAGAGGTTGTAGGAGAAAAAATGGATCGAATAAAAACCTATTTGGAAAAGGCAACAATCCTTGATCTAAGGATCCTATCCGAAGACCACATTGCAGTACACCACACTAAATGCTCCTCATGCATAAATACTAAATGAAGCCCTCGGTGCAGATTTATTGTCCCTTCCCAAGAAGAAAACTACTGTGCCAAATGCAGATGACAACAAGCACTGCTTGTACCATCGTAACTTAGGCCATATGACTAAGGAATGTGCTGCTTTGAGAGACAAGATAGAAGAGTGAATCCAGGAAGGGAATTTGAAAAAGTTCGTTAGAACCAATCATCCCTAAAGGAGACCATCATATAAGTGTAGTCCACTTAGAAGCCCTTGGAAGACAACCCTCAGATTCGATCAACCTAGAGAACAACCGTACCGAAGAAGCCATAGTAGTAGTAGGAGCAGAGATCACCCACTGAGGGACATTATTAATACCATTTTAGGAGGCTTTGTCAAAGGTGAACCGTCGATGTCCGTACAAAAAAGGCATATTATGGACGCTTAAACAGTGCACCTTATAGAACCACGGGTAAGATGTATACCCCCTTCCAAGTATAGACCAACTAGTTGATGGTGCCTCTGGCCACTAAGTCCTTAACTTTTTGGATGTCTATTCAGGGTATAATCAAATACCAATGTACTACCTAGATAAAGAGAAGATCTTGTTCATAACCAAATGTGCAAATTGTTGCTATGAGGTCATGTCGTTCAGTCTCAAGATTGTTGGGGTGACCTACCAAAGACTTATGAACAAGATCTTCTAGGATCGGATAAGCAACAACATGGAGGCCAATTGCAAATGTTTTGTGGATAGGTGTGACAAGTGTCAAGAACATGGCAATAACATCATGGCGCCCACAACCAAATTACACAATATAGTTTCCTTGTGGCCATTTGCCTAATGGGAAAATGGATATAGTAGGGCCGTGTTTTATCAGTCGAGCTCAAAAGAAGTTCATCATGGTAGCAGTGAACTATTTCACAAAGTGGGTAGAGACGGAAGCATTATCTACAATCATCTTCGACAGGGATAATCATTCATCTGGAACAATCTTATATGCCGATTTTGTATCCCAAACACGATTATCACATATAACGGTAGTTAATTCATTAACAATAAGTTGCATAAATTATACAAAAACATGGGCATAAATCATGTCACTAGCTTTGTGTTTGTTTATTTTCTCAGATGATTTCTTTCGTATTCGTGCGCCAATTCTCTTAATCTTCTCTTCAAGAATCTTCAATTTATAGACTTCAAAATAAAATATTTTTTAGATAGTGCTTGTTTTTTATCTTCAGATTTTGTTAGCCTTTTTGTAGGTAGTAGGTTAAAGTCAACTTGTCAGAGTAGGCATGCTTTTTTTCAATACTTTATCAAAAGTAGGTTGTATGAACTCTTCAGTGCGACTTTTGATGGTGAGAACATTCTGAGAATGTCTTATTTGTCTCTAGCATCTACTTTTGACTTGTATATGATAGAACAGGTGGATACTTGACATAGGCAACTACAAAGAGTAGAGTAGATATGCATACAGGAAGATACCTTTTTCTTATCACTTTCGTTGTTTTGAAATATTGTGATTTTAATGTTCTTTAATGCGTGTTCAGAACAACTATGAGCTTTTTAAATCTTTTATCGTTTAAACAAAATATGAGCGTTTAAGCATTTCCGTACAGATACCACGTAGTTCTTAAGGGTTTCATCGTTGGATGAAAATGCCGTTTGGAACAAGGTATTGTTTGGCCTATATAAGGCGCTTACTATCAACACTTTGTTTAGTAATCTTAGTTTGGTTCAAGAGCAAGTTTAGCAATATGTCGTTCAACACATGTTTCTGGAGCAATATTTATATCTTTTTGCATGCTTACCAAAACATCATTTTTTTCATTATTTTGCAAGATATAGTGAAAACTCATTTAGCATTGTTTAGCAAGACTCTCTTATGACATATTGACATGTTTAATGAAATCTCATTTGTTGGTATGTTTGTTGAGATATCAATTATTTTACTGAAACTTTTCTTGTAGACATTCATACTTCATAAGGCTTTTTCACAAAACGTTTTTCTTTCAACGATATTGTTTTTCACAAAGATAACACTTTATCCTATAGTCATTTCGTTTATTGATGTTTGTTAAATTTCAGAACATATGAAGGTGTTAGACAGTCTAGTCTTATAAATGATATTGTTTTAACAATTTCTCCTTTTTTATATTTAACAAATAATATCTAAACAATATGGTCTTTGGTCAACGTAGAATTACATTTGTATTTCAAAATCTTTCGAAAATTTTTAGCATGATTTTGAGTTTGATAATACTTATCTAAAATTTAACCCATTATTCTACTAATTTAACTAAAACATGCACCAAGTTTAACCAAAATGTTAGAGTCCTTATAAAAAAAATTTAGAATGACACGTTGATGGATGTCGCAACCCACACAAATTTAATGTGCAATTTAGAAATGCAGTATAGCTAGGAAATGACTCCTAGGTCGTCTCTCAAGGACCAATTTTGTGGTTCAGAATTTAGTCAAACACGAAGGAGGGGGGTTGTGAAAACGGTTTGCGTTGAACACGGACATAATCAAAATACGACGAATATAGAAATTCAACTATTGAAACGCATACAGAGACGTAAAAATACGGAATCAAACAGGGAGAGTAAACAGTCGGTCATTAACTTAATTACAATGTTTCCCATCACCGATTAACAAAATAAAATCGCTACTCAAACCTCTAATCCAACAGACTTGACCGACTAAGCTACGGTTAATCCTGTTTTCATAAAAGCGAACTAAGCGAACGCAGTGTCAATGTCAAATCCGATTTACACCATACAGTTTCATCAACTAAGCGAAGATGTCACACCAATTAGGCAACTAAGCGTATACCCAATTGCAGGTGCAAATACAGATATCACATTAACAAAGGTCAGAATAACAAACATAATTACGGTACAGAAATCTCAAGGAAACATTACAATATAGCTAATGACCAACTGAATTAATTTAAGCTAACATGACAGTCAAATTATCTCTACCACAATTACTAGACAACATTAAAACAAAATAAAATACTAGACCCCAACACTGTAACAAACAATTATCTAGCACAGTTAATTCAAATTAAATGCAAAACTAAATTAAAGAAATTAAAAACAACTCAACCTACAATTTAAACTAATTTAAAGCTAAAGAAATAAACAATATATATTTTTTTCTACCAATTCACATGACAATGCACCTACTAAACAAATTAAAATTCCAAATGGCCTAAAAATAACCTCTGGCCGTGACCTCCCCTTTGCACCACCACTATTTTATTTTCTTAAATTGTAAATCCCACATTTTTGAAGTTGGAATTTAGTTCCAGCCGTGACACTCTTCCAAGGGAAGCTTCCAAGAATCTCCAAGCAAAATTAAAATTGCTTTTACCATGAACATGTGCCTTTCCACCGACCCCACCTAATTACCTCTTCATTTTTCCACGAAACTTTGGTGCAGCAAAGCAAACAAAATCAACCACTTTTCTAAATAAAATAATGAAATGTGCTCTTCAAATCATAGGCAAAAAACGTGTTCTATGGGACAAGACAGCTGCGCACTTTCTTTTCATTCACAAGAAGTTAAAATAACAAGTTCTCCAAGCATTCAATAATTGTATTTGCATGAAACCAAACTCCTCTCTGCTTTCCTTCCTTTATTCGGCATTTCTATACCAACATTCACCATTCATCATTTTCTTCTTCCTCCCACCGAAAACACACACCCAAGAAACCCATTTCAAGTTGCAACACCATTCAAGAACAATAAACCTACACTTCTACTAATTCAACTCAATCAAATCTTCCATTTCTTCAAATTTCTTTGCAAAAACGAAAATAACATCTTAGCTATCAAATCCAGCTCTGTCCAGCAACAATAACAACACCAAACTCTGGTCCCAACCTTGCTTCAAACATCAAAACCGAAAATGAAAGGAAAGAGTTCAACCCACAACACCCATACTTCATCTTAAGCTCTCTTCAACCCAAAACTCACATAGAACTCCATTTTTATCATCCAACCAAATAAAATGCAAGGAAAACCGTGAGTAACTGCAGCAATGGAAGAGGAAAACGAAAATATAAAGTTACACAAACCCAACAACCACCATGGAAATGCAAGACAAGCTCCAAAGCTCAAGCTTCATACATCAAGAACAAGCAATTGAAAGTAAAAATGAATGGTTTTTCACCACCAATGAGCTAAGACAACAAAGAGTAAGTTAAGAGAAGAAGAAAATCTGCATCTTATTCATTAAAATGACCAAAATCCAAAGCACCAAGCAAGCTCCCATGAGAGCATGTTCATACATGAAAAACTTAGGAAAGAAAAGTTGAAAACCGTGGGAATGAAGTGTATTTTTCATGGCTCAGTATTCTCTCCTTATAAGACCGAGAATCCTCCCCAAGGTGGAGTCCACACTAATTTAAAACTCTAACCTAAAAGACACATGTCCTACACATGGGTTTTTTTACAAAATTACCCTTAAAAGGGTCCAAAACACCTAATTCTAATTAAGGACTTCTAGAAAACGAAATTACAACTTTAATTAGAATCTAAATGACTAAATGTTGAGCCTTTGAATGTGTCATGCCATATCCTAATGCTCCAGATGATGTTTCCACAACTTTCCTGCAACCAGAAATGCGCTTAATCAGCTCAGAAAATCCAAATTAGCACAATTGAATTTCCGACCAAATTAAGCAGAATTCGGAAAACGGGAAAATAACAGACAATTAAACACAATTCCCTGGTTTATTTAAGTGCAATAAACTAAATACAGTTCAAGAAATAACGACTCATCACACGCGTTTTCATCGTTTGGTGCAAATATAAAATTAACTAAGAGTTATACTAATTTAACCAAATATTCCACTTATTTAATCAATAGGTGAAAATATATGATAGGTGTTGTTAGAAGTGGACTTTAAGCCTAACTCAACCCCACAAAACCGGCTTGTAAGGTGAGGTTTGCACCTCACTTATATATATATATATATATCATAATTTGTGATAGTAGAAATTGGGTGGTCCAATAGCGGCCCGACAACGGGTGGAAATAGAAATGCCCAAGAAAGAATAAATATTGTTAGGATAGGCTCCAACCTGGCTTTGATACCATATTAGAAAGTGGTTTTAAGCCTAACTAAACCCCACAAAACTGACTTGTAAAGTGAGGTTATATATCATAATTTAGCCTTATCTCTAGTCGATGTGGGACTTCCAACATTTGTACCATGGGAGGCCACCATATTTTATATATATATATATATATTTTAAATAAATTGGTTCTGGGAGAGAGAATTTTGTACATCAGTGTTGACTAGAAATGTGATTATTAATAAATATTATTTTATTGCATTTTAATTTTAAATATATTTACAGTAAAATAATTTTCAAAATTTTATTTATTATTTAAAGTTATGCTCTTAAAAGAAATAATATTTTTCTAATATATTTTTGTATTTTTAAATTTTATTAAATTTTGTTATGCATTTCTTTAAGCTTTATTTTATTGAATACTTTTAATTAATTATTGACATCTTGTTATGTATTTTGACGTGAGCAATAAAAAATTTCATAATTAAATTCTTCTAAGTTTCTTATAGATTTGAATATTTTTAAACGAGTTTCTACTATTAAAATCCAACACAATATCAAGAATTTGGATATGAAAAAAAAACTCTAAAATCTTAATTATATTTACTAAATTATATGTTCTTTTGTGTTTTTTATATAATTGATTTGATTTTAGTTTTAATAGTTAATTTGAAAAAAAAATAAAACAATGTTTTCTATAATTATAAAAAAAACTTCTTATTTTTTGTGTATGCATTTATTTTTCAAATTCATCTTTTAAATTAATTTCTTTTAATTAAAATAATTATTTCATTAATTTTATCGTTTTTTATTATTTTTTAATTTAACTGTATTTTTAAACTTAACTATTTTTAATTATAAAATTAACTATAAAATAAATATAAATTATTTATAATAAAATATATAATTGTTTATATTTAATTATATATTATAATAAAAATGATAATAATAATTTTATTATTTTTTATTATCATAAAAAATAAATAAACATGCACTGATTTTTATAAAGATAATTTAAGTTTTAGATGTTTATTTGTATCCTTGTTAAAATTCTCTATGATTTAGAGATTACATTTTAATGGATTTTAAAACCAAAATGGGAAACTCAATATAAAAATGTTAAATTTAGGAATACTTAGTAAAATAAATTTTTTTATAGAAAATTAATTCATAATAGTCAGATTTACCAATGAAGCCGAAGAAAAATAATGATATAAACCGATCCTTTCTGATAAGAAATAATATATTTGATTATAGTTTATCTTATTTAGTTTCTGCATAATTGATTCTGTCTTAAATAATTGATATATTTTTTCCTTAATTATAGAATCTAGGTATTCTGTATATTCTATATATTGTACGCTAGTTACTCTTTCCAAATCAATAAAACAGATTTGTTACAATCCTTACATGGTATCAGCCTAATTTCGATCCTTCCTTACTCTTTCTTCTTTTCTTTCTTCCCTATGGCTAATACTGATGGTGCTTTTTTCCTTTAACACCATGATTCACATGTTAAAGATACGTCTCACCTCAACCAATTTCATTCTCTGGCGTCGTTAGCTCCTTCCTCTTCTCGAATGACAGGCCCTTTATGGTCATATTGATGGCTCAATCATAACTCCTTCTGCGAAATTGCCTGCTGCTAATGGATCTTTGACGGTTCCTAATCCAACCTTTCTCACGTGGAAACAACAAGTTCAAAGACTTGTAAGTCTTCTTCAGGCCTCCCTTACTGAAGAGACTCTAGCTGAAGTACTGCACTGTGACACTGCACAACAGATCTGGACTACTCTTAAATCCTTCTACGGTGATGACTCCAAGCAAAGAGAAATTGGGATCAGAGATCAACTGTTGCACCTTACAAAAGGCTCGTTACGGAGTTTTCCAAAACATTTCGAGGCTTATGTGATCAACTCAGCCTTATGGTAGACCAGTGGATGATTTAGATAAATTACACTGGTTTTTACGGGGTTTAGGTCCCACTTTCACTAGCTTTGGTGCATCTCAATTAGTCATGCGACCACTGTCTGTTTTTCGTGATCTTCTTTCTGCTGCCAAGAGTTTTGAAATGTATTTACATGTCGTTGAATCTCCTCCCTCTCAAGCTGCTTTTAATACCACTACTCAACATTTCTCTCAATCATCCAATACATGTTTTCAATCTGGGTCGCGCTCTGTCTCAAATGGCAAAACAGGTCGTGGTTACCAATACTCAGGTCGTGGTGGTCGCGGCAGAGGACGTCGTCCTATCCATTGCCAAATCTGCCGAAGAGAAGGTCATTATGCCACATCTTGCCATCAACGTTATGAAGGTGGCCCACCTCAATCTGTCAATCTTGCACTCTATCAAATTCAAACCAGTCTGATTGGTACCTCGATACTAGAGCTTCAGCACACATGACAACAAACTCATCTGATTTAGACTCAATTGAGCCTTATTCTGGTAATCACACAGTTACTGTTGGAAATGGTAATGCTCTCCCCATTTCCCATATTGGATCTCATCGTTTGACAAATACTTTAAACCTTCTTTATATTCTTGTTGTGCCTGGACTTTAAAAGAATCTCATTTCAATTAGCAAACTTACACGTGACTTTCTTGTGGATGCTATATTTACTGACACATCTTTTCTGCTTCAGCAAAGGGATACAAAGGAAATTCTAGCAAAAGGGAGACGTGAGCACAACTTATATGTATTGGAGCATGGTCAAAATGCTTTTGTTTCTATTTTAAAATCCAATAAGCTACGAGGATCTTTTGAATTGTGGCATTATCGTTTGGGTCATGTTCACTTTGATACTATTTCCCATTTAAGAAAAAGAGGTCTTTTGTCTTTATCTTCTATTTTACCAACTCTTTCCATTTGTGGCTCTTGTGAATTAGCTAAAAGCAAAAGACTACCTTATTCCCTAAATGAGAAACGCGCATCGCATGTGCTGGATTTAATTCATTGTGATTTATGGGGACCTGCTCCCATTTGTTCAAAATTTGGTTTTCGATATTATGTGATTTCTATTTATGACTATTCCAGATTCACTTAGTTATATCCAATGCGCCTGAAATCTGATTTTTATGATGTATTTGTCTAGTTCAAGAAATTTGTTGAAAATCAGTTTCATACAACTATAAAAACATTCTAAAGTGATGGTGGCACCGAATTCAACAATAACAAAGTCAAGACCTTGCTAAATGAAACTGGAATTCTTCATCTTATGTCTTGCCCTCATACACCAACCCAAAATGGTAGAACTGAACGCAAACATCGTCACATCACTGAAACAGGCCTTGCAATGCTTTTTCATTCACATCTCCCTGCTCATTATTGGCTACATGTTTTTTGTTGTGTTGTTTATGTCATAAATCGGTTACCGACCACTCTTCTAAATGGTGTTTCTCCATTTGAGACCTTATATAATACTCCTCCTAATTATGCATACTTTCATCCTTTTGGCTGTCGGGTTTATCCTTGTCTCTGTGACTATGCCACTAACAAATTGTCTTCTCGCAGTGCACCTTGTATTTTTCTTGGATACAATAGCAACCATAAAGGATTTCAATGTTTGGATCCTTCAACCTCTCGGTTATACGTAACAAGACATGCCAAGTTTGATGAACTTTATTTTCCGTGTTCAAAAACAGGAACTATATCTCCAATTTCCGGATTGAGTTTTTTCTTCATTTGCTGAACCAACCTCAACACCTGAAATTCCTGCTCCAACTCCTGCACCAACTTCTTCTTTGCCACTATCCAAGGAACCTGTGCACTCACCAACCATACCTTGTGGTCTATGTCCTGCTGAAGATACTCCTTCAATTGTTGTTTCCATGCCTGATACTCAACCACAAATACACCGTAGTGTCTAGTCTACTCATCCTATGGTCACACGCGCCAAATCAGGTATTTTTAGGCCTCGTCATTTTGCTGACATTAACACCTACCAACCATCTTCTCTTCTTTATGCTCTGCTCACCACTTCTACACCCAAAGGGTTCAAATCCGCTGCCAAACATCCTGGTTGGTTGGATGCTATGCATAAAGAGCTCTTGGCCCTACACTCAAACAATACTTGGGATCTTGTCCCACGCCCATCCAACACCAACATTGTAGGATCCAAATGGGTGTTTCGCACCAAATATCTTTCAGATGGGTCAATTGACAAATTAAAAGCACGGTTGGTTGCACAGGGCTTCACTCAAACACCTGGTCTTGACTATGATCACACCTTCAGTCCTATTGTTAAAGTTGCCACTGTTCGTGTCATTCTCACTCTAGCAGTGATGAATAATTAGTCTCTTCATCAATTGGATGTCAACAATGCATTCTTGAATGAGCACCTGACACATCATGTCTATATGGAACAACCTCTTGGGTTCGTTGATCCTCGATACCCAAATCATGTTTGTCGACTTCAGAAAGCTCTTTATGGCCTCAAACAGGCCCCTCTTGCATGGTTTCAATGATTCAGCTCGTTTTTGCTCAGTCTTGGGTTCCTCGGAAGCAAGGCAGATCCATCTTTATTTGTCTACCACAACACTGCTGCCACTCTATATATACTTGTTTATGTTGATGACATAATTTTGACAGGGAATAATAATTCTTTAATTCAAAAACTTTTGGCAAGGTTCAAAACTGAGTTTGCTATCAAGGATTTAGGTCATCTAAATTACTTTCTTGGTCTCGAGGTCCACTACACTACCAATGGTGTCTTTCTTAGCCAGACCAAATATGCTCAAGACATTTTATCTAGGGCCCAGATGTTGGATGCAAAACCGACAGCCACACCGCTCCAACCTGATATTTAACTGACAACCACAGGAGATTCATTCTCTGATCCCACTCAATATCGCTCTCTCATTGGTGCACTCCAGTATCTCACTATAACTCGTCCTGACTTGTCCTACGCGGTAAATTTGGTTAGTCAGTTTCTTCAAGATCCAACAAATGATCACTTTCAAGCAGTTAAACGCATCCTTCGATATGTCAAGGACACCATGTCCTATGGCCTATCCTTCACCCGTGGAGCTTCCATTAATGTTCTTGGATACTTGGATGCAGATTGGGCTCGATGTATTGAGACTAGGCGATCAACCTATGGTTATTCTATCTTCTTAGGCGGAAATCTCGTCTCATGGAGTGCTAAGAAAAAATCAACCGTAGCTCGATCAAGTTGTGAATCAGAATATTGAGCCATGGCTAATGTAGCAGCTGAACTAATATGGATTACTCATCTTCTACATGATCTGCATATTTCCTATCAAGCGCCAACTCTTCTTTGTGACAACAAGAGTGTTATATTCCTCTCCTAAAATCCGGAAATATTGATTACCACTTTGTTCAAGAGCTTGTTCTATCTAACAAACTCATCACTCAATTCATTCCTTCTGATCTCGAGCTAACAGACATATTCACTAAAAATCTGTCTCGACCGTTCTTCATAACCAAGCTTCATGACCAAATCCCACTTAAGGGATGATAGAAAATAATATATTTGATTATAGTTTATTTTATTTAATTTCTACATAATTGATTCTGTCTTAAATAATTGATATATTCTTTTTTTAATTATAGAATCTAAGTATTATGTATATTCTATATATTTCCAAATTAATAAAACACATTTGTTTTGTTAGGGTACTTAAACTTTCCATCAACTAGCACCATGCCTCTTCTCTCCGGAACCCTTAACTCTTTCTCAAAACCCCTCGCAGACTCATTACAGCCCAAGACCAAGCCCAAAATCGGCCCAGCATAAAGCCCCTCCACGTCCTCTTCGTGGAAGCCAATGGCCATTCCAAGAAAACCACAACCTCCGACTCCGACGAAGAGCGAACCGAATCAAAATCCGCGACCGAACTGAAGAACAATCTGAAGCAGTTGGAGCAAGACATGAAGATCCTCAAAGTGAAAACACCAGGGATTCCTAAAAGGATGAGCTTGTATGCTGCTTTTACGACGAAACAACCTCCCACGAAACCAAAGGAACCAGTGATTGTCAAAGAGCCGATGATTGTCAAAGAGATTTCATCCGACATGAAGATGTTTGCGCAGCACTTGTTCGAGAAGGGGTATTTTAAAGACGCCATTTTCTCAAAGTCGAAGAAAAAATTTGATCCTGGTTGGTTTACCAGTTTCTACGCAGTAGGGTATATCAAGTTTGCCGCCCAGAGATTCTCCAGAGATAACCAGGAAATTGCCAAGTAAGATCAAACGAATACAACTTATATTTTTAATCATAATTATTACTATCGTATACTGTTCGGCTCTCGATGATGAAGGAACATATGGAGTTTTTTCAAGCTCGGTTTTTGTCCTCAAATTGGTGTTTCTTATTGTTTTGATTTGGGTTTGGTTCTAATTCGTAGAGGGAGGACATTTTTGCGTTATTTTGATAATATAATGTATGTGATTTTCAATATTTGTGGTTTGATGTCTTAGTTTGGTGATGGTCGTTTTAGTTCCTGATTTTTTTTTTTGTGTTGTCTCTTTTTTAAATTGCGAATAAAAATAAAAATAGAGTCTCTGAAAGTGTAAATCACTGTCAAATCAGTCCAAAAATAAAAAGGCGTGGGACTACAGCTATAATGTATTAGCTAAGCAACTAACAATTAGCTGACTTGCATTGCTGAGGAAATGATCAAATTTCGGATTTCACATGTTTTGCATTGTGTTTGCAATATTCCAAACCTTTGTATAATGAAATACCAACATTTGTTTTCAGAAGGAATTGGCAGAACGGTAAATTCTGATTTTATTTTCCTTGGTGTTTATATTTCATAGTTTTCTCCAAATTACTTATATTTATCATGGAATTGGATTGACAGATGGTTATCAGGAAGTGCCTTGAAGCAAGTTGCTACCTTTGGTTGCTCTCACAGCAGTATGAGGGCTGTCTATCCTGCTAAAAGGCTGCGGAAGTTTTTTGAGGTCCCAGAAAACACTGTAAGGTTTATGGCATGCATGAAAAGGCATAGCATGTAGTTGTTTATGGCATTGTTCTTGAATCAGAATTTTAATGTCACTTTGACACAATCATAATGAAGGTCTGGTTTATAGGTTAGTATAGGTCACCAAAGTGAACTTTGACTTTGATTAAAGAACAACATTAAAAATAGTTAAGAAACTGCATCAAACGGTTTGTTTTAGTAAGTTCCTTGATTGAAACCTTATTGAAAAAGTATCTAAGTGTATATGTGTAAGTTGTTTTATAAGTGAAAACAAAATAAGATTAAGGTTAAATTGTTTCATATTACTCATAAGTTTTATTCACAAGTATGTTAGAGAACTTGTTGAAATAAGCTGGAAACACCTTATAACTTATGGAAAGATTATAACCTAGTTTTGTAAGGCCTCACAAATTTTATACAGATGTTTATGTTATAAGATGAGTACAAATGTTTATACACCAGAAGTTTTACCCTGTATTATATGTATCTGCTTAGCTATACATATGTTTTCTTTTGCCATCAGGTTTGCTGTAAATGCACCCTGCAACAAACATGCAAATTTAGAAATCAAAGTGTATTGAATGATAACACAAATAATTTGGAATTAGTGACAGTTATGAAGGTTATCACTTCATGTGGTTTAGAGTGGGTTCACCCCCAGCTGTTAGTGCCTGATGTAGTAAGGAAGTCTGTGAGTCAATTGCTGAAGGAGATTGTGAAACTGAGTCCAACCACCTGAGATTGCTTCTGATTGACCACTTTTTTCTCTTCATAATCTTGTGAACATAATCTTCAGGCCTTGCAGACCATTTATTGAGATTACTCTTCTTGCTATCCATGGTAAAAGCTTCCAAAATGATACTCTCCTAAATGCTCCATTTCTGGTGAGTGACAACGTTTTCATTGGATAAAGTACTTGCTTGAAATAGGCACAAATGTATGGGCTGGAATATGGTGTGTCTTTCAATAGCTATAAGTTTTGGTTTATTAGAATGTAATTTTGGACTTAAACATGCAATTGCTTTCTGCAAGCATGTTCTTTGAGATGCCCGTTAAACCCTTCTCACATTTTTTAAATGTCACCTATTTGATGGCTCCACCACGAAGGCACCACCGGACCCACTCACGGAAGGGCAGTTTGCATGGCAACCGACAATAACAAACGTGAGAAGGTTGCATTGATGTGAATGCAAATTTCCATTTTGTGGTGGGGGGACGGGGAGAGAGAGCAGAGGGGATTGGAATCAATGGGGGAAGATAGGTAGGTTGAATTGTATAATATATTTTTGAATTTGAAAATACAATCTTGATTACACAATTTGGAATATATTATCCTTTTGAAAAACATTATATGTAATCTAGAAATTAATTTTTTATTAAGAATAAAATAGCTATTTTATGATGTCTTTCGGAGTGTAGGAAGCAATTATGAAAGCATAAACCAATTGGCTCAGCCCAACATACATTCAAATTCATGAAATCACCTTCATATGACAACAAAGATAAATCCTAAAAGTAATAAAAATAATGGGTGCACAAAGTTTCTCTTCCCATTGTTTTTGGTGTACAATAATGACACTTAGGTTGAATTAAATTCCTACGTTTTTTTTTAACATAAGTCTTTTCTAATTCAGTAGTGTATAGTATGGATCGATCCATAGTAATGAGTCGATAGGTGTCGAACGGCCGCACCAGGTAGTATCAGCACGCAAGACTTAAAAGCGGAAAAGTCACTGCATACTAACTCAAGAAACAATACATCGAATATTCAATAGTAATGGTTAGGATGGCTGATTGGCTAGATACCGACTGATCGAATGGTCAATGTGGTTTAATTTGAAAATAGGTTACTGTAAATCAGCTCACTAATCATGTTTAAGGTATGTTTGTACCTTAATTAAGTCATTGGTAAGTAAAAGTTTATTACAATTTGTATAGACAGGAGATTCAAACAAGATAGTTGATTACTTTTATGAGTGCATTTAATATCCTTGCATTCGAACCATTTATGAATTAAGCATCGTCATGTCATAGGAGCAATTGAAGACAAGATATTTGGAATTAAGAGTACTCAACTGACCCCACAAAAACATTTTGGTGTCGTGGGGCCGAACAAACTCTTATTAACTCACATGGTGACAAGAAGGAACATGACAAACTACGTTGTTTTAGAGGAAGCCTTGGACGAGCAACATATGGATCCTAAGGAGATTATGAGAAATATGTAGAGGCAGATGAATGTTATACAGAGGATGATGTATGATGACGAGTTGAAAGCCTTCTAAGAAGAAAACGCGCTACTTAAGCAAGATAGGGGAATGATGAAGCTTGTGCCTTGCACCCCTACCCAACATGAACTGACCAAGCAACAATGTAACAAATTGGATCTTACAGTTCAAGAGAAAAGTATCGGTGGAAGCAAGAATCCTGATCTATCCGTTCCAATCACGGTTAACATGCCGGGAATGCATTCGTTCAACACCTACATCATGGAAATCCCTCTGCTTGTAATTGGGGAGTTTTGTTGTTTGTAAAGTATGATGGGTCCACTGACCCAGACAAACATGTAAGCATGTTTGAGATAATCCTTTATTTTTAGAGTCCAAGTGAAATTATTTTCCGTTCACTTAATAATAATGCAAAAGTCATTGAGAAAGTTAACCATGTAGATGTGAACACAACTATCTCAATTAATCACAACCGATGTTTGTTGGTTTTGTATATGGTATCCATCAACAAACAACATTAAATGCATTCAACAATTTTACTACATTAGGATATGTCCAAATGTGGTCACTTACAACCTCAGAGTCATAGACACATCTATTTCAATAATGTATTTATCACATTCCAACATCATCATCAACGGTTGTAATTCAGTTTTCGAACTTTTTAATATGATCGTTTGTAAGTATATCTTGTATTATATATTTGCTTGATTGTTGTCGCATTAAAATCATTATTTTATTTGAGAGTCAGGAGAATATTTGTAGGTTTCACTTGACTCTTAGTCATATTAATAAACAATGATTATTTAATAGGATTTAACCTCCTAGCAAAATGGTGACCAATTAAACTAAACTTTGTACAATTCATGGTTATGATGTCCACATATAACATTCAATACTCATCCCTCTTCATTAGAAATTGGTTAGCCTCTCTTGGTAGGAATATTAACTAGATTTCAAAATCTAAGAGAAATGAGTACCAAATTTCGAAATCTGGTGACTCAAAAATCAGATTTCAAACTCTAACGATTTCCTTAACCGAATTTCAAAATCTGACAATTTCAATAACTTAATTTCAAAATCTAGTGAGTACCTTAATAAGAATTTAAAAATCAGAAACTTCCTAAACCAGATTTCGAAATCCAACAACTTTCTTAATCAGATTTTGAAATTCGATGACTTTCTTAACTGGATTTTGAAATTCAATGACTTTTTTAATCGTATTTTTTGAATTCAATAACTTCCTTAATAGGATTAAAAAATCTGGTGAGTATCTTAATTGAATTTCGAAATTCAGTTAGTACCTTAATCGAATTTCAAAATCTGATGACTTCTTAAACCAAAATTTTAAAATTCGATGTCTTAAATCAGACTTTGAAATCCGGTGAATTCCTTAACCAGGTTTCGAAATCCAAAAATTTTTTAAACTAGATTTCAATATTTGGTGTCTTTCTAAATCGATTTCAAAATCCGATGAGTTTCTTAAACTAGATTTCAAAATGCGATACATCTAAAACATACTAAAAGTAAATATATCAAATGAAAGAAATATAAATTTTTAAACCTTAGCAAACAAAATTGCTTATACCTAGAAGATATGAGATGAAATGAAGAAAAAGATGAAGGTTAACAGAGAAAAACGATGAAGAGGTTTTGTTGATGAAAACTCACCACCACACCTACACAAACACAAAGACGGGAGAAGAATGATTAAGCATGAAGACTTTGGGATGCATGATAGGATATATAAAGCTGACAGTAAATGTGATTTAGTAAGTAATACTTAGTACTTACCTAATTTATATATATATATATATATATTACTGAAGGGCAAAAGTGTCAACTTAGAAGTGTAGGGAGAAAGTTTGGAAGTGTAGGGGAAAAGTCCCCTTACACTTGTGTTCCATATACTTTTTACTCAAATATACAATCATACCTCAAATTGATTTGATATTAAAATACATGATTATTTAGAGAAAAATGAAATGCTTTATTATAGATTAGATTAAGTGACTCAAATTAAAATTATTTATTTAAATTATTTTTTTTAAATCACATCTAAACTTTAGAAAAAGGAATTTGAATAGAATTTAAAACTTTTAATAACAAAGTATTAGATGCTATTTGTATAGGTTAAACGGTGTGCACATAGTGTTAAATACTTAAGGATTTTTATAAAGCATTTAAAAAAACAACTAGTAAGCAAATAACAAGGAAGAAAATTTGTTTTTATACTGGTTCACTCCAACTAAGTCATGTCGAGTTATTCTTTAAGTACTCTTAAAGGGTTCTACTAATCCTTGAAAATATTATAATGAGTATAATCACTCCTAGTATTAAATAATCCAACTAACTATAATGTTTAACTCCCTTGAGTTAAACAAATAAGTATTCTAAATCACCCATAATTCCATGAAAACAAGTGTTTTTATGAAAACAAGCACATATAAGAATTCTCTTAGAGAGGATATTTGAGCAATACAAAATTTATTTGAAAAACTTGTTACAAAAAATTTTCTTTTTCAAAGAGCTTAGACAACGTAGATGAAAGAGAGTTTTGACAACGAAAGAGTATATGTAATAAAATTCTTTTCATAGTTTTTGTTTTCTTCTCTTCATGAAGTCTTCTTTATATAGACAACTTCGAAAAAGATTTGTTATTCATCAGCATTGACTTTTTCGTTGGTGTATAGCCTTTTATAAGAAATTAGATGCTATATTGCTTTTGTAGAAACAATTATGCTACTTATATAGATTGAGCAAACAAAAAGGCATTGAGAAAACATTTCCATAATGTCTTCTTATCTTTTAACGTTCTTCTAAGCCAATGCAGAATTTTAGAATAAAGTTTTGTTCTTTATGATCTACACAGATAAAGAGAAATAACACAACAAACAAAGAAGTATTATTCATACATTGCACTTAAAACGTTAAATTTTCATCCATGTTCACAGATATATAGTATTTAGCTCGTTATTCTAGACAATCATATTTATATATATATATATATATATATATATATATATATATACATATATATATATATACATATATATATATATGAGCAAACAAAAAGACATTGAGAAAACATTTCCATAATGTCTTCTTATCTTTTAACGTTCTTCTAAGCCAATACAGAATTTTAGAATAAAGTTTTGTCCTTTATGATCTACACAGATAAAGAGAAATAACACAACAAACAAAGAAGTATTATTCATACATTGCACTTAAAACGTTAAATTTTCATCCATGTTCACAGATATATAGTATTTAGCTCGTTATTCTAGACAATCATATTTACATATATATATATATATATATATATATATATATATATATATATATATATACATATATATATATATACATACATATATATATATACATACATATGTATATATATATTTATATATATGTACATATATATATATACATACATATATTTATATATATGTACATACATATATATATTTATATATATATGTACATATATATATATATATTTATATATATCTACATACATACATATATATTTATATATATGTACATACATATATATTTATATATATGTACATATATATATTTATATGTATATATATATATATATTTATATATATACATATATATATATTTATATATATATATACATACATATATATATTTATATATATATATATACATATACATACATATATATATATACATATATATACATACATATATATATTTATATATATGTACATATATATATTTATATATATACATATATATATATATTTATATATATATATACATACATATATATATATTTATATATATATATATACATACATATATATATTTATATATATATATATATAATTTCGTTAGACATTTTTGTTAAACTTAAAAAAAATTAAAAATTGTCTCAACATTTTAAATTTTGAAAAATAGTTTAAATAATTTTATTTAAGAATAATTTGACTTCTAACAAATTAAAATAAAATAATAATTTAATTTACTTTAAAAAATCATTTTTTTCAATTTACTATTAAGTTAATTTCTTTTAAAATACCTCGGGTATTTCCATCAATAATCATACCATACTTTTTTCGTAGAAATTTTAAGAAAAGATTGCTAAGAGGCTAACACAAACATGATACACGAGAAAAAAAAAACATAGACTCACAGTTTACTTCAATCAATCAATGAAGTAAAAAAACTGTGAGAATAATTAATTAAAATAGAATAGTAGAAAATTTTTAAAATAATATCGTAAATTTTTATCGGTAAGTGTAAAAGAAAAGGAAAATGGCCTTTAGCATTTTTTTAATATTTTTGTTTGAATAACTCTTTTGGAAACTCTACTATTTTTTTAGTTTTTCTGGTTTCACAACGTGGCATGAAAAAACTTAGAAAAATATAAATAAATTAATAAAATATTAGTGAAAAATAGAGTTGTTCATTGTTTTCTTCAAGTGATGTTGAATTATGAAAACAATCTTTCATTCCCATGTAAACAGAGTAAATATAAGGTATGAATTCTGCCTCTTCACTTAGCTTTTAATAGAGATACACCTCCCTTGAGTTTATCCAACAAAATAATTTACACTTATCTTTCTGAAAAATGTTCGTTAAATAATGTTTACTACTTTCTTTAATTGCAACAAAATTTTGTAAATATAATCTTTATTACAGGTCTTGCAACCTTACGGTAAAATTATCAGACAAAATAATCCATGAAAATAAAATATATGAAATAAACAGTGTAAAAGTTAAACGTAATTTAGTGTGATGTGATACACAAAAGAAAAAAAAAGGCAAAATGTAATTGTAAAATCAATCTCTCCTTGTTTCTTGTGTAATATTATATATATACATACATATAAAAGAAGGTTGAATTGATTCTAATAATAACTATACTGCAATTATGTTTCACCTTTATCATGCATTCACTGTAAATCTAAGATGTAACTACCTTATCTATTAAATTATAAAACAAAAATTATAGATAAGGATTAAAAGCAATTACATGTATATATATAACTCCCTATTACAAATTGAACATTCTTATAAGTAAATTAGCTTAGTAACATGTATAACTGAAAGTAAGCAGCAGAAAATTTCCAATTGAAGGAAAATAGAGTTAGATAGAGAGGGAATGAGTGAAGGCAATAAAAAAGGAGCATTATATGGAATTTGCACACAATGTTAGGTTGCAATCTGTGGAGTTTTTTGAGTGGCAAACCAAGCCAATCCATACAATGTATACTGATGTTTCCAATAATAAGGTTTAACAACAAGTACAATGATGTATGGGTTGCAAATCCACCCCACACCTAACTAAACATGTATATTACTGGAGAACTATAAATTGAAAAGAGAAAGTCATCAAAATAAATAAATAAAAGAAAAGAAACCAACTGCTTCCACTCACCTCTCACTTACCTTCTCTATCATCATATCTACTTAACAAAACCAACACAAGTCAATCTTCCCATAATCACATTCAATTCCTCACATTCCTATTTGTCACTTCATCTGCCAAAAAGTAAACCATCATTTTTAAGATTGACAATGTAAAGTGTCAACATTTAAGATAATTATGCAGAATTCCTCATGACCAACAAAGAAATTCAATTTATATGGTGAAATAGGTACCTGGTCTTTGAGTTACCAAGTGTGAGTTCAAGATCATCTGATCCAAATTCCTCATGAATCCTTTCTCCTTCCCATGGCTTCACAAGCCCCAGCATGTTGCTTCCAAATGCAAATTCATCTGAAACAGCTTCAGACATTGGAATGTCAGCATTGTGATCAGTTCCTGGTGCAACAGCAGGAGAGCATGTTCCACTGTGAGCAGGAGTCCACATTCTTGAACCACTGCCGGCCAAACCATCTTCCTTGAAGGCAAAAGGGTTTGAGGAGATCAAGCTGAACGTTGGTGAGGTTGGATTAACATGAGGAAGTTTGATCCCAGAAAACCATTCCGGGTCAACAACTTGGCGGCCGGGGCTCGGAGGACTAGAAGATGGCAGGAATGAGTAGTGCTGCTGTCTGGTCCACCCCGGCCGCACAGACTGATCCTCCCACTCGGCGTTGATTCGTGGTGTTCTGGCGGTTGGAGAGCTCAGAGGAGGTGTGACAGGAGCACTGATGGAGCCACTGTGGAGGTAGAGATGGGGAAGTTTGGGAGAAGATGCAGAAGATGAAGCAGTTGAGAGGTTTTTGAGCCATGGAATGAGAGAATTGCCATCAGCATTAGGAATGTTGGTGTATGGAGATGATGATGGGCTTGGGAAGGAAGATGAGCCTGGGCTTGGATTGTAGGAAGCACATGGACTTGGATGGTAGGATGAGCAAGGACTTGCTGCTGATGATCCACCAACTATGTCCATGCGCTCTAAAGGCTTGCATCCCTGATTCAGCAAAAATGTTTCCATTAACTCAACATAATATATACAATTTGAGAACCTACTTGTAGTGTATATGTACATAGATAGGATTTGCATGACCAGAACACTGCAAACTACAGCAATTGAACACTTGATCAGGCATCAACCACATGAGCAGGCAACAACTACATGATAAATGCTCACAAGACACTGTTATTCACTAAGAATTTGTTTTGAGAATACTATTCCATAAACATTTTCAAGAAAGAAAAATTGAATTAACTTTAATTTATGTATGTCTCAAAAACCAGATTTCTGAAAAGCTGAGACAACATAACTTCTACCAATTAACTCATTCATAAGCTAGTTATACTTTAAAAAAAAGATAGTTTAATTTCCTTTGTTATTTTTCTTTCCTCCAAGTATTCATGAATAGTTTATGCACATATACTCTGAATTCATGTTGGTTCCACTAAATATGTAATGTTGGTTTCATGAAATTGTTGAAACTCCCATGAAATTCAATCAATAAAAAACTGTTTGATGGAAGGGATATTACATATATGTAAAGATGTAAAACTATATATCAGTTATTCAACTCTGCATTGCTATCAAAGTCTAATCAATATGACATAACTGGTCAAAGAATTGAATGTGCAGAAGAAAATATGATGTCAGTGTCAACCTATTTCAAGCTTATGCAAGTAAAAAAAAGGTGAAAGTCACCAGCACCAAATGTGATTTATGAGATGAAGAAATTTTATATTATTATAGGTGATTGTATTTCATGCACACAAATATTAGACAGTGTGCTAAACTAATTAGTTAATGCTTTCAAATTTTATGACAGAAAAAGAACTCACTCTAAAAAGTGAAATATAGCAAATATAGCTATTATCAGCGATGATCTAATACCATATAATATATTGGACTGATTATAAGCATGCATAGATCTGAACATGTTTGTCTGAAAGAGGAGAAAGAAAAAGAAAGAACAGTGACATTGACACAAAAGAAGGGTGAATGATGAGGCCAAAGACACTCCCAAATGGAATCCTACGTGGCCACGCTGTCTGAAAAAGTCAAAAAGCTAATGCTACGATGCCACACAGCAACACGGACATTACACAAAGCAAAATATCAGACAAACACACCAACCACGGAACACCAAAGCTGGCAAAATTGCCCTTTTGAGTTTACCAAAATACCCCTTTAACATGTTCACTTCATGCAATTATTGAAGCATCTACCAGTAAGGGCATTTTGGTCCCGTGAAGATGTAAATGACTAAAAAACAAAAAATTGTCCTGGTTTCTCAGGTGACCATCAGTCAAGAAAGAGAGCGAATCTTTGATGCTTTCCCATTAACAATGCCAGGACCACTGCTCACCGGATCCACCGTACACAGCCAAAGAATTTTAATATATAAACTTTTTTGGAGAAATAAATCTTATGCCACACAATTTAAATTATATCAGTTATTTAGACATCTCACATGTCACATGCTTTTATAATTATAGCATGAACCTTTTCAATTTCATCTTATAGTTAAGGTGTCTCCACAAATGATTTTTATATACTATAACAACATTTATAACTAGGAAAAACAAAAGAAGAGAAAATAATAAAGAATGTAACAAAAGAAAACATGAAAAGTATTAGTGTATGAGGGGTTAAATGAAGAATAAGTGTCTAACTTTATATATAATAAGTCCATGTACGCCTTGTTTGAAAATGCAAGATGGAGTATGTAGATAGAAAAAGAATAAAAAAGGGAGATTTTTGTGTATGAAAAGTTATGTAATTAGAAAAAATGAGGTGAAAAAAAAAGAATCTAATGCTTGTGGTGGGTGTATGAACAGTGACAATAATGGTTGAAATTTTCTTATATAAAAATTAAGAGAAAATTTTACAGCCTAAAATAGATAAAGTTTTTAGACTTCAAAGGAAGTCAAACTTGTTATTGATGATCCATCATGTCTAAGATCTCATATTCTTCCAAACAAGTGTAACCCAATTGTTAAAATAATGAATTGCCATTACATATATTAAAAAAATTATTAAACAAATTAATGTTTATCAAAAAAAGAAAAAAATTTAGGAAAAAAAGTCCCAAGTAATATTTAATTTTGTCAAACAAACCATACATACTAAACTTTATATTTATAAATAAATGTCCTTTAAATAATTGTCAAACTCTCAAGAGAGAGATTCAAGAGAACGCGTTAATCTACCTCAAACTATACATTTATTTCACATCATGAAAAGGAGAAGAACAAGATAAACAGTTTCCCATTTCTGGGAAAAGGCTTAAGCCAGGGTAAAAAACAAATAAAAAAATGTTTTTGACACAAATACTAAAATCAAAAGTAACAAAAGAAATAGATAATTGGTAGAGAAATTAGAAAGAGAAAAAATGAATGCAGGAAATTCGGTACC
Source organism: Vigna reflexopilosa (assembly GCA_027742785.1). Classification (NCBI taxonomy): domain Eukaryota; kingdom Viridiplantae; phylum Streptophyta; class Magnoliopsida; order Fabales; family Fabaceae; genus Vigna; species Vigna reflexopilosa. The sequence continues at coordinate 20,346,014 of CM050932.1, forward strand.
TTGCGGTAAGTGGTTCCATCTGGTTCAACGGTCCAACCTGCTTCGTTGCAAAGGGCTTTGAGGACTTCGTTGTTGTCGCAGTGTTTGGGGAGTTTGAAGTTTCCATACATCCTCAGACCTGCGAAGATCTTCGCTGCTATGGCTCTTCTTCTTCTCTCTCTTCTCTTGTTGTTCTCTCTCTCCTTCCACGTGGGTAGTCTCGTCCCCGACGTCATCTCCCAACTCAAAAGGGTCCTCTTCAAACCTCTCAAAGAACACAACTTTGGACCAGATTCGACCCAACAACGTTAAAACCCCTTCTGGGTCTGTCACTGGAAATCGAACCAAGCAGGGACAAGGGTGTGGTAGAAGTGGCAAGGTTAGCACATTTGGGGGATTTAGGATGTGGGTTTGTGGCCGGAGAGTGATCGGAGATCGGAGGAGATCTGACTTAAAAAGTGGTCGGAAAAAATGAGAGTGTTTGTGTTTAAGTTTGTGTATGAAGAAAGAGGAAGGAGAAGAAGAAGAAGAAAAAGAAAAGAGTGAAAGGGGCACTTGATTAGCCAAATTTGCGGATCAAATTGATGATCATGGTGTTTGGATTTTTTTTTATAGAGAGAGAAACAGAGGAGAGAGAGAGAGAGAGAGAAAGAGAGAGAGAGGGTGTGTTGTGTTGTGTTGGAGATTTTAGATCCAGCACTGGCCTAACCTTTTTCCCTCACTTTCTCTCCCTTTCTTTCTTGGTTGCTTATTGTGGTGGTGAGTTCTTTGTGAACATGTGAGAACTTCACACTGCACTGGGTAGAGAGACTCTATGATGACTTTGATTTGGTTTTCTTTTTCTCATTTTTTTTTTCTCTCTCTCTCTCTATTCTTTTCTCAATTTAGCTAAGTTGGTTACTTTCAGTTGAATGTCATTGGATTTGTTAATTTTCCTTTTCTCTCTGTTTTTTTTTAAGTCTTTATAGACCACACTACAAGTTATTTTAATTTAATATTGTTTTCTCCATTCCTCTTTATAAAATTAATTGTTCCATTCATATTAGTACAAAAATGTTAACAACAAAAAACATTACCAATATTATTACCTTCAATATTATAAATATTATGCATGACTTTTAAGAAAAACAAAACATCTCTATAAATATTTCTTTTTTGATATCTCATAATTACGAATTATTTATCAATATTTTCATGACTAAATTTTAGTAGTTGATTGATCAAAATTAATAAAAAACTATTCTAATCATATTTATAAATTACAATATTCAAACTCTAAACTTAACTTGACATATTCAACCCCTCCTCATGTGCATCAAATCAACAGAACTTTGGCGACACAATACTATAGTACTTACAGAAAAAGAAAAAAACAAGAAAAATATGCTTTTACTTTCTGGACTTTAGTTAGGATTTTATTTAAACTTAAAATAATGTAGATTTAGACTCTGCTTTCTCAAAATTTTCCATATAAAAACCTTGAACATGTTTAACCAAAATTATAAGAAAATAAATACACTTTATATAAAAAAAATTATAGTTTCGCTAGTAATGTGTGGTTGTTATTACTTATAATATATAAAGGCAATGTTCTTTTTTATTTATCCTCTTCTTTTCTTTAACTTATACAACTTCAACTGATATCACAAATAGTCTTAGTCTTAGTAACTTAGTTGTAATTTTCTTTATAATTTTTTTTTTCAATATTATGTTCCAACGTTACATTTTAGTTACATTTCTCTAGTAAAAATGAGAAAATAAGAATATTACACTAACTATATACAGAGTTTAATCTCGAAGAACAAAAAATTATGAGGAGAATTTCAAAATATAGTTAATGACGTTGAGTATATTATCTATATTTAAATTTGTTAAATAATAAAATGTAAAATAGAAAAATAGATGATAAAGTAAAAAGAGTGATGCATGAAAATGAAATTCTTTTTGAAACGGCATGATATGGGGTTTGATAAAAGTGAGTTAGTAACAGTGAAAGCAGTGCTAACTTTTATTTATGTTTGGTGCCTTCAAAAGTTAACTCCAAAAAACATACAAGTGTGGAGCATGATTTTAACCTACCTTTTTTGCCATAGCCATGTGGGTTTTATTAATGAAAGTTCAGGAATTGCCTTCAATTAATGCAACCTTTTTTCCTACATTGTTCACTGCTTCTGTTATCAATACAAATCTTATGTAAAATTCATTTCCATTTGTGTTATCTTCTTAATTTTCTTAACCCTCTTCTTTATCACATATTATGCTTTCTATGCCACTTTTTCATTAAACTTCTAAGAGAAAAGAAAATTAAATTAACTTATACACAGATTTAAAATATTTCTTTTAAAACATTATATATATAAAATAGCTTCTACAAATTACTTTATCAATTTTATCTTTTCTATACCAAACCTTTTTATACAAAACTTTAATTGTCTTTTGTAACTAAAATACAGAGTTAAAATGATAATCAAAGAAAAAAAATTCAACATTATATATTTTCCTTCAACAAATAAAATATAATTAACTCAAAACCTTAAAAACATTATCTTACTGATTTATCTTATTTTTGCTCCTATATTGCTGAATTTATTAATTTCAACCTTTTTTCAAAATTTTATTACTTTTTTAACAGTGATTATAATTTTAAGGATGAGTTTGGTTTTATGTTAAATAAACACACACACACAAAAAAATCTAATAAATAATATTTACAAATCTATTATTTTAAAGTTAGGAGCTGAACATGGTATCTTGATCTTTTAAGTGTGAAATGTTTATGATTCATTATTAATACTAAATCTTTTAGATATTTCACATAACAAGAACATAATATAGTCGATTTGGTAAGTGTAGTATATTCATAGATTACTTAAGAAATATATTTTATGATAACTTTAAATATGTAATTCAATTCAAAAATAAAGTATATGTATGTTAAATACAATGTATATAAAGGGAGAAAAAGAAAGGGAATGATTGGATGGGGGTTATTTGATAGTCTTAATGCATGGAGGAATGGACATGTAATGTATAAAGTTTTACACTAAGAAATTAGAAAGTTGAAGAGATGAAAGAGTTATATGAACTTTATCTTTCAATTGTCAAATTTGGATGGAAAAGGGGGTAATTCGGTGCTGCCAAAAAATGAATACATGGACCAAGTTCTTTTTACATGTCTTCTTTCCCACCAACCATGCTGCCTTTAATTAGTGTTTGGAGAAGAACACTCATGACATATACTAGCACAAATAAGAGCCAATTTTCACTTCCCAAATGGAAAAAAAATATATATATAGATAATATTTTTTTATCATATTTTAACACAATCTACGTGTCATTATGTGATTAGTTCATGTTGATATTTATAATTATTATTATTGATCGTGGAATAATTTTGAACCAATCACATAATGACATGTAGATGATGTTAAAATATTATCAAAATATCATTATCATATATATATATATATATATATATATATATATATATATATAAACAAATATCTCAAGAAAATCTTCAAAAGAAAAGATGGGTCATAATGATCACTATGGGTGTGTTTGGTTTAGATATAAACCAACACAATCAAGAAAAAAAGTACAATGTTAATGAGGATTTGACTTAAGAGATGATCATATGAAGGAAAATGTTTTCTTCCTTGTGGCACTAGTTAGTGTTGAATGAATATATAAGCATACACATTTAGGTTGATGGGTTTGAGATTTCTTACTATGATTAGTGTGAAGTCAAAATCTTAAGGAATTAGCATAATGAGGATCTTATGCTTCCTTATGAAATTAAAATAACTTTTTAATTCAAGACCAAGTATTAAGAAATTAGAGGGAAAAATATTTTATTCATTTTGAAAGTACTTTTTACCATTTGTCTAGTATCATAATTCGTTATAATGATGTTTTTCATTACATTTAAGACAATGTTTCTATAAGAACTTGGTAAGACAATGTTTTTCATTACATTTTAATGAAAATTATTTTTTAAAAATAAGTTTTAGAAAGTGAGAATGAGTATCGTTTTCATGGCTAATTTGAATTTTTCAAATAATTTTATTATAAATAAAAAATAAATATTTGGATTGAATTTGATTTAAGAAAATATTAATTAAAATTGAAAAGTACAAGAAGAAACAATTTTGGGATCTTTCTTTTCAAAAGAGGAACTAAACAGGAAAATATTGAGGTGAAGGTTAATTCTATTATACCTAGAATTCCATTTCTAGTTTAATTTGATTTTATTTTGGCTATCAGATTGTTTAATTCATTTAAAACAATTTTTTCGGCAATTAAATATTTACCCTAATTCACACCACCTTAGTTCCTTTTATGTGAAATTTCAGAGAAATAAATATTAAGTTGAGAAATGTCTAGGGCTATGAAAAATTTAATAATTATTTTTAGACTATAGAATTACAAGCACTGTATTTCAAAGCATGTTTAAATATTCATTCACTAACATAAACAAGAAAATGTCATAATCATATATATATATAGAGAGAGAGAGAGAGAATTATTTGTATTAAAAGAAAAAGAGAGAGAAATGAGTACAAAATTTATAAATAAATGTTATTGATTGAGAAATGAAAAACAAATAGATGATAATTTGATTATTTATTTAATTACCACAAGAAACCAAACTTTCATTGAAAAAAAATCAAAATTTAGGAATCCATATGTTACAAAAAAGTTCATCTAACCCCACTAAAGAGGAGTTCTAGACATAGAAAATAGAAATGAAAAAAAAAAAGTTTATAAATGTTTGAAGAGGCAAGAACTTTTAGCTAATTAGAGTGTAGAATAGAGAAAAATATCCCTTATTCTTTTTTTCCCCTCATCTTCATAGCTCATATTAAAGAGAGAAGGTTTAACTTAAAGACTATATTTAGGATTAATTGCTCTTTTTTATGTTCATATTTTATGCATTACAACTCTACTTCTGGTTCTTTCATTACATTAAATAAAACAAATGTGAAAGATATCATTTTTAATTCCAATAGATCTAAAATCCACTTATCTTAGGAGTTAAATGGCAAAAAGGGGGCCTAATTTTTCTAAAAATAATAGGAAAAAAAACAAATAAGGTTGAATATAGTTATTTTGTTCGAACTTTTTAGTTAAGGTGAAAGAGAATTCGTTGACAAATACATGTAGGTTTTGACTTTGATTTTCTAGTAGCTTCCTTTAAAGATTGGATTTCAGTCTTAGATTATTCATCAAATCGAAATAAAAATGCTATACATCATCGTTAGCATGTTGCCATTGCCATTGCCATAGAATTTAGTTTTATTGGCTATAAATTATGAATTTTTTTTTAAATTTATGAAATTGAAGGAGACTTCAATGGCTGTAAATAACTACAAACACAACAAAACAAGTCAACGTAGGTTGTCAATAGTTTTCACATCAAAATACAAAGCAATTACGATATGTCACATACTCAATTACTATCCAAAACATTAAGAGTATGGTTAGATAAAAGAAATTAGAAGGTTTATACCCTTGTTTGATTTTTGTATTTGTTCGAAAATTTTAATTAGGTTTTTAGATTTTGGTTGTCTTAATTGGATTCTCATTTAAAAAAATTTTGATGTAATTTTTAAATTTTTGTTAGTAATGTATTAATGATGTTAATTTTTGTGTCATGTGTTAATTTACAATTTTTTTTTTAATTTTTAATTTTAATCTTTTATCATTTTTTTAAAAATGATTTGTCACATGTCAAATGAGGTTAATGACTCTTACGTGTCATTGTTAATCTTTTTTAATTTTAATTTTTTATTATTTTTTTAAAATGCTTTGTCACATGTTAAATAAGAGTTAGTGACTCTTACATGTCATTATTACGACACGTGTCATACAAAAAATCTCAGTTTAATCATTGCATTTATTATTTTGTCTTAATTTAGTCACAATTGTTTTTAAAATGAAACAATTTCATCACTTTCCAAATTAAAACTAAATTTAACTCTAATAAAAATGTTATAATGATATTTTTTTTAAAATTAATATTTTTAATAATATTAAATTTATTTAAATTTATATTTTATGTTACACTTTATTTAAATTTTGTTTTAAATGTTTATATATCATAATTTTACATTGTCTCTATCACCTGATAGGATCTTCATTCAACTCTATTTAACTTTTACATAAATGTTATAAAGATATTTTTATTAAAATTAATATTTTATTAAATATTTTTAATAATGTTAAGTTTATTTAAATTTATATTTTACATTAAACTTTATTTAAGTTTTGTTTTAAAATTTTAAATATATTTATTTTAAATTGTTATAAAATTATTTTAAAATTTTACATTTGAATTTATAAAATTGTTTTTTTAAACCAACTTTAATGTGTACATAGAAATTATTGATATATAAATATTTGAAACAAAATTTAAATAAAATTCAATAAAAAATAAAAATTTAAATTAATTTAATCTCGTTAAAAATGTTTAATAAAAATATCATTATACACCACATGTTTAAATTGATTCCTTGAAACATGTTAGGAGACCTAATGGAGTATGAAGGACGCACGTGTAAAGTTCGGTGCACGTGCCAATATGAAGGGACCGTTGTGGGGTGCAAAGCAATGAAAGGGTGAAGGTGGAATGATGGTGATGATTATTATGCATTGATATGTTAGTGTAGGGATAATGGAGAATGGAGGGTCCCAATCCAATGCAAGAACCACTTTTAGGTTCATTCCACCTTCACTTGTCGAGCCATGGTCCCATTCTTCTAGTTCTCTAGTCAACTAAAATTTCTCTTTAACATTTTTTGTGTCTTTAACCTATAAATAAAAGAAGTTGTTTTACACTCTTAAATATTGAGGTATAGAGGATGGTTAATTCATTAATGGTATGGTATGAAAATTGGCTTTAACAAGTCTTTAAAAATAACTTTCTTATTTAATATTCATTTTTCATTTCAATTTTTTTTATATATATATACTCTTTAAAATATATTTTTATCACTTATGCTATTGTTAAAATATAGCTCAGTTCATTGGCTAGATTATATTGGTAGCCATAAATATGTTTTGGTGATATTTAAATATTTAAAAAATAAAATTCCTTTAATTTTAAAATTTAGAAAAAGAAATAGAGATGGATAGTTATTATAGATATTCTCATAAAAATATTATATACTTATCTCTTTTGGTAGAAATATAAATGTATTATCAGGAATTTGACTCTATACTTAAAGATGAATATTAAAAATCAAAGTCAATTAAAAGTTATGACTTGATGAAAACATTAAATTGGTATAAGGAATTCGTTTCGGTGTGACTTAAATAAGATAATTTATTTATTATCAGAATAGTTTTTTTAGGATGGCACATATAATTAATTAATTTAAAAACACAAACATCTGTTATGAAATAGTAAAATATTTAAAATTTCGTTGCATGATCATGAAATAAATAAAATCTTTCGGAAATAAAAATTAATCCAATTGTAAAATTGTTCGAAAATTCTAAAAATAAATTCTATTATTGTCTCAAAAACATTTCAAAAATTCTCATAATATTTCTTTACACCTCTCCTCACTTTATACAACACCAACATCATCTGTAAATCATTTATTCTCGTATAAAAATGATTATCACATATAGAAACCACAACTACAAATGCAAGGGTGAACTAACCAGAAAACAATACAAAATAATACACAATAACTGCACTCACTCACACTATTCAAATCATCCATTACAATCCACCATAGTCTATGAACATCAACCACATTCATCAAAACAACAAATCATTTTAGTGTCACTCTCATAATGCTTAAACAAGCATATGGATGATTAATTAAAATGATTTAATTTTTAATAAAATATTTGGAAATGGTTATAATAATTAGTTTTAAATTGTAATAATTAGTCTTTATTAGCTAATTTTTGTATATTTATTTTCCCTTTATTTAGTTTAATTGTTAATGTTAAATATCAATTATTATAATTAATTATAATAATTGATATTAAATTGGTGGAGTTTATTCCCTTACTCTTTCCAATTAGGTTATCATATTTATACTACATACTGTAATCCAATGATAGAATCAATTTCTTTCAAATACTTTTCTATATGGTATAAGCCTAACACGATCCTCTTCTCGTTTTTTTTTATCTTCTTCAATACAGGATGTCGCTCCTTCCTTTCTTTTTGCCTCCCATGGCCAACGACAACTCTTCATCTATTAGCAACCCTCACGAGCCATCAAAACCTTTTACTTGCATCAACCATTATGATAAAACTCGATCTGGGCAATTTTCTGCATCATCAACTTCACGCCCTGGCAATCACAAACCGTTTCTTGGTCGCTGTCAGTGGTGCAATGTCAAGGGCCATGTCCTGTCTCAGTGTCACACCTTCAAGCAGTAGCACCCTAGTGTCCCGATGCCTCCTAATTCCTCTTCTGCTAACCCTAGACAGGTTTAGGTTCATACTGCAACTGCTGGCACTTCTCAAAATAATTTTCTGGTTGATAGTGGAGCGACGCATCACGTCACTAATGATCTTGACAATCTTGTGCCTCATCATCCGTACACGGGTCCAAACTCATTGTTTATGGGTAACAGTTCAGGTTTAAACATCACTCATTCTGGAACACTTTTACTTAATGATTTATCCCTCTCCCACACTTTGTGTGTTCCTTCCATGCAACAGAAAATCCTTTCTGTCTCTCAACTCACCAAACAAACTAACTCTGCTGTTGTTTTCTTGCCAAACTCTTTTTATGTTAAGAACTTGCAGACAGGTCAAATAACCCATAATGGCTCATGTGTGGATGAACTCTATCTCTGGCCAGCCAACTCTCCGTCAATCCACTCTGTCCACACAGACTCCTCTGCTTCATGGCACCATAGACTTGGGCATCCCTCCTCTTCTATCTTCACATATATTCAGCAACATTTTTCTTTGGGTTCAAACAAATTCCAGCAATCAGATTGCAACTCATGTCAAATTAATAAAAGTCATAAACTTCCTTTCTATGAATCCACTCTTAAATCATCTTATCCTTTGGAAATAATTTTCTCTGATGTATGGACTTCCTCTGTTTTATCCATTGATGGTATTCACTACTATTGGATGTTTGTTGATCATTTTACTCGTTATATTTGGTTATATCTGATAAAACGTAAATCTGATGTGCAAACTCTGTTTCCCAAATTTAAGTCGCTTGTTGAAAATTTCTTTCATCGCAACATCAAAATTCTTTACACGGATAATGGTGGCGAATATATTGGTCTTCGTCCTTTTTTAAGCATTCATGGAATAAGTCATCACACCACCCCACCTCATACACCTGAACACAATGGAATTTCTGAACGTCGGAATCGACACATTGCCGAAACTGGTATCTCTCTTCTCCACCACTCAGGTTTGCCCCTCACATATTGGCCTCATGCCATGACAACAGCCGCCTATCTCATAAATCGTCTCCCAACACCAATTCTTGGGTACCAGTCACCCTATTCCAAATTACTCAATATTAGCCCGGATTATCATAAGTTAAAGTGTTTTGGTTGTTTGTGTTTTCCATGGATTAAACCATATACTAACCATAATCTTGCACCAAAGTCTGTTATGTGTATTTTTGTAGGTTACTCGGAGGATCAACATGCATACTTGTGTCTCGATCCAACCACAGGAAGGATCTATACCTTTTGCCATGTCAAGTTCGTTGAATCTGAATTCCCGTACATCTCCCTAGCACCTCAAGCCAGTCCGAGTGTAGAGCAACAACAAGGCCCACTTCAGCTTTCCATACTCCATCCCATGAATCAACCCATGGTCAGTACCACTCTAAACCCATCAGAGGAAATCTCGACTACCCTTTCATCTTCATCTTTCCCCAACTCCCCGATTTCTGCCCAACCCTTCACTAGACACTTTGAATCCCTTTCATCACCTCCATCCTCACAATGTTCTGTGCCACCATCCCAACCCAATGTCAACCCTAACAGGAGACCCCAAACCGATGGAGGTGGCATCATCACCCGGTCTAAAAATAGCATTGTCAAACCCCTCAAGAAGCTTAACCTCCATGTCCAACCCTCTTCTCCACTCGAGTCTAGCACCATCACCCAAGCTCTTTGTGACCCTGATTGACGCTCAGTTATGCAAGCTGAGTTTGACGCCTTACACCGCAACAACACTTGGGAACTTGTCAGTCGGTCCTCTATTCCAAATTTGGTTGGCTGCAAATGGGTTTTTCGAATCAAAAGACATCCGGATGGCTCGATTGATGGTACAAGGCTTGCCTAGTCGCCAAAGGTTTTCACCAATGCCCTGGTTGGGACTATACAGAGACATTCAGTTCGGTTGTTAAACCGGTCACCATTCGCATTGTCCTCACACTTGCAGTTTGTCAAGGATGGTCCTTTCGCCAACTTGATGTCAACAATGCATTTCTTCAAGGGATGCTCAAAGAGGAAGTTTTCATGCTTCAGCCCCCTGGTTTTGTCAACAAAAGTTTCCCTGATCATGTTTGCCTCCTCAAAAAGGCACTCTGTGGGCTAAAGCAAGCACCTCGCGCCTGGTATACGGAGCTTCGAGTGTTTCTACTCTCTCTTGGCTTTGTCAATTCAACTGCAGATGCATCACTCTTCATCTACCAAAAATCAGGTTCCACACTATATTTATTAGTATATGTTGATGATATCATTGTCACCAGGAGTTCCTCTACAAAGTTGTCCAACCTTATTTCCACCCTTGCTGCTCGATTTTCACTGAAAGACCTTGGTTGTCTTAACTATTTCTTAGGAGTCGAAGTAATTCCTTCAGCTACAGGACTATTTCTTTCACAAAGGAAATACATCACTGATCTTCTCCATAAATCAGGCATGGCTAACATAAAACCAGCATCCACTCCCTTGTCTGCCAGTGCTCAATTACTCAAGGATTCTGGTGATCTCCTAACTTGCCCAACTGAGTATCGCACACTCGTGGGAAGTCTTCAATACTTAAGTTTTACTCGCCCGAACATTGCCTTCAGCACCAACAAACTTGCGTAGTTCATGCAACACCCCAGAACGGCGCATTGGTCTGCCCTCAAACCGGTGCTCCGTTATTTGATGGGCTCTTGCAACAAAGGTATCTTCATCTCGGCAATTGCTTCGTTAACCTTTCATGCTTACTCAGATGCAGATTGGGCGGGTGATAAGGATGATTATATCTCTACCACTGGTTATTTGTTGTATCTTGGTAGCACTCCCATCTCTTGGAGCTCCCAAAAACAACGCTCTGTTGCTCGTTCCTCAACTGAAGCAGAATACAAAGCCTTGTCTGACACGACCAGTGAAATTCTATGGGTCTTATCCTTGTTCACTAAACTTGGTCACATGCCCATCACCAATCCGGTTATCTATTGTGACAATCTTGGTGCCACAACTCTGAGTGTTAATCCTATTTTTCACTCTCGGATGAAACATATAGCCTTAGCCTATCATTTTGTTCGTGAAAATGTTCAAAAAGGCAAGTTTCGGGTGTCCTTTGTGTCTACTGATGATCAACTTGCTGATATACTCACAAAGCCTCTGCTTCATCCTCGGTTTGACTCATTACTGTCCAAGTTGCATCTCTCTTCCAGATCGTCCAACTTGCGGGAGGATATCAATTATAATAATTAATTTTAAATTGTAATAATTAGTCTTTATTAGCTAATTTTTGTATATTTACTTTCTTTTTATTTAGTTTAATAGTTAGTGTTAAATATCAATTATTATAATTGATATTATAATAATTGATATTAAATTAGTGGAGTTTATTCCCTTAACTCTTTACAATTAGGTTATCAATTTGTATATTTATACTACTGTAATCCAATGATATAATCAATTTCATTCAAATACTTTTCTATAAAAAGATTTTTAAACATTTATAAAAAGTGGACAGTATTTAAAAAACACTTGAAAATAAAAAAGTTGTGTTTTCTATACACGACTTTATATCACTATAAGATGAAATGGTATTAAATTTTATACATTTATTCTAACATCACAATTTAGTATATCTACACGGTTAACTTGAAACTATTACAAATCAATTATTAAGCAATAGACCATGAAGCTTAAACATATAATATGTTTATACAATTAATAATACATATCTTTCATAACATATAAAGTTTTTTTTTCTAAAGGAGGATCTATAAAATACAATATATTTATGTTTCCTCTATACTTTATTTGACCATTAAGTAGTTTCAATGCTTCTCAATCCTTCAACTTGCACTATCCTCTACTCATGTATAACATACGATCATAGTAGGTGGATAAATCACAACATACACAAAAAGACAAAGATAAATTAGTATATTTAAAAAGGAAAATACATATAAATAGTTCAAAATGATTAAAATAAGAAATCACTCACAAAACAAACTTAATTGAGTTATACACATTATATAAACAAAACAATTGTTACTAATGAGAAGCATTAATGCTTTGAAGAGATTTTGATGATGATACACTTGAAGCCTTGAAGAGTTATTTACATACTTTGTTAGACCATTTTTGTAGAAAATCTTGTATTAGGCTTTTGCTTTCACTTATACATCATAAGAAGACATGTAAAATGCTTTTTAGTATAACTATGTTGCGAAAATAATCGATTACCGTGAAGAATAATCGATTATCATGTGTAAAACGAGAAAACACTTCAAATCGGCAATAACCGATTATCTCTCAAGATAATCGATTATTGCCGAAAGATAAAATTATCCAGGGTTCGTCAATAATCAATTATCACTAAGGTTAATCGATTATCACGTTTTTCAAAACCCATAACGGCCTAAAATAATTGATTATCACTTTTGATAGTCAACTATCTGTGGCAGTTGGGAGTTGCCTTTTCAATTTCTGACCTAGCTCGAACCTTTTGCTATAAAAAATGTTCTCCACAATTCTTAGTATGTAACTTTTCAGTTTGAGAGTATTAAAACTGTGTGCCTAAGGGAAAGTCTCTGTGTGTGAAAAGGGAGCTTGTGTTACTTGGTGCTTGTAGGAGGAAGTGCTCTTTCTTGGTGTGTCTAAGTGGTGGAGTATACCTACAAAGAAGAGTCAAGCTTTTCATCCTTTTGTGCGTCAATAGGAGGTGTCTTTCATCTCTTATCTGTTAAGAGAGGTGGTTTCTAATCTCAATCTTTATTTCTATATTGTAATTTGTTATTGATTTCTAGTGAAAAGGTTTATCACTCTTTATAGTGATTAACGACTTGACGTAGAATCTGTTGATTCGAACCAGGATAAAATTACCTGTGTGATTTTCTCTATCTTTATATCTTTGTTTATAAATTGTTTGATAAAAGGTTTGAAAGAAAACCATAATTTTAAAAGAACCAATTCACCCTTCCCTTCTTGGTTATTGACCATTTTCACGCTTTTAAACGTTTCGCTGCTTGATACCAATCTCAACAATAATCTCATAACATAATTCACCTATTTATTTATTTCAAATTACATGTTAATAATTCAACATTCATTTTCTATCACATTAGCATAATATTCAATTACCATGCTTCTATTAAATACATCAAAACTACGAGATGCGTTACTCTACCCAAAGACATCTAAAAAAAGATCCCAACGGTTAAAGTAAAGATTCATATGTCTAGAACTAGCAATCAACATTTCAAGTTGATCCAATTATAAACGAATCGAGAATATCAGTTCGTGAAATGACTCAAAATAGGAAACAAGAACTCGCCCATTGATAGGTTTGCTCGCTATTGAAAATCCTTTTGGCCGCACATATAGTGAACAAAACTAGACTTTCCCATTAATATCGTAAAGGAAACAACCTAGGTCAAATTCGTGGACTCGGTTCTTGATAAACTTCAGAGTGTAAAGTTAATCCTATTTATTTTGCTATTTATTAACTAAGCGAGGTGGGGAAATTAATGAAAGAAATGAAATTTTCAAGGACGGAATCTAAATGCTAATGCAAATGCACTGAAACTAATTACATTAGTCTTAAAGTGCAATTTTCTTAATATGAATTGAAGCAATAATGTGGAAATGCAATTTTTTTTTTGTAATTACAACATAGATATCTAAGCTAAAGTAATACAATAATGCAATTAAAATTATCCTAAACTAATGAACAAAACTACTCGTGTAATAGAATAATAACAGTTGAGCCTAAGAATGAATACTATGACTAAAATATACAAAAGAGACAAACAAAACTGAATCTAGAAATTAAAATTATGGAAACATATATTCTAAATGCATGAAATTAACGATGAACAAAAAAAAATCCTATTCTAAACGTATTGTGGAAAGTTTGATGCTAATGCTAGGAACTGTATGTCACTTAAACAAAGCCAAGGGAAGGGAAATGGGAAAAAAAATTTGAACTAAGCTATCCTAGAATCAAATCATCATAAATGCTACAAATGAAAGAAAAAAATTAAGAGCATTAATCAAGGGTGAATTCAGAGGCAAATGTGCACTGATTTGGATGAAAGAGTCTCAAATGCTCTTTACGAAGACATCTTGTTAAAGTTGAAACCCACTTTGGGGTATTCTACTTCATATTTCAGAAACTAGATTGACAATTCTTATTAATTCATCCAACCAATGCGCACAACACCTAACTCAAAATTTTTCTTTCAATCATAGTTAAACAGCGAAATATTACCAAGAACAGAATCTAAGAACCTATTAAGAACAAAATCTAAGAATCATTCCTAATCTCAATTCATCAAAAACTTAGAAAAGAAAACAACATTGTAAGAAAAGTTAGGCATGTTTCCCTTACCAAGAGAGGGGTAGGGGGTTGAATTGGTAATGAATAAAAACGCTTTCTTTTTCTATCTTTTTGTAAACTTTGAATGATCTTTAATACTATCTTGAAACGCAAGTCATTAAAGAAAACAATAAATTAAAAGAGATAAGGATAGAAAACAAACACAACTTTTTATACTGGTTCGGCCTTAACGCCTACATCCAGTGTCCTTTCAATCAACCTTAGATTGAAAGCCAATGCACTATAAAGATTTGAGTTAATACAACAAGACTTACATAGCACATTCTAATATAGACAAATCCTTACTAACTCACAAATCTAATATAGACAACAACCCTGCATAAAGAACAATCATCTTCCCTACAGTACCCTTTCGAAACCCTTCTCAAAGTCACAAGAACCACACGTTCTTATTCTTGGCCACATGCACAGGGAAAGCCACAATCCAAGATTGTAAACAAATTTCTGATTAGCAAAGAAAACACCTTAATGTGCAGTAGTTTGATCAGCCAATAAACGTCCAATGATATCCTCAAGTATCCTTCAAAATCTTTAAATCTTTTGTATCTCTATTCTTGGAGAAACCATCACACATGCAATTCTTTTCTTAACTTACTAATATCAGATTTAAAAGTTCAAATGATCAAAAAAAATTTATGCAGAATGCAGTACGTCATTATATAAATTTTCTCATGTCTGACGCATTTTAATCGATTACGAAAATAATGTAATCGGTTACACTTTTAACAAAGTTACACCAAAATTACATTCAAACATATTTAACTGATTAAACATTTAATGTAATCGATTTCACATAACATGTAAGTCAAAACATATGAAAATATGACCGTTATGACAATTAAGACTTATCATCAAAACAATTTTCAATGTTTACCAGACTTAACTGATTACGTAAATAGTATAATCGATTAAGTACTACACCTATATAATTTTGAAAACTTTTTCTTCTCAAAACTCATCACAGAACATTGCATATAAGTGTTTTGAAAAGACACGAGTTTTAATCAATTATATATATAATGTAATCGATTAAAACTTGTAGCTTACCACAGTATAAATTGATTACATAACCACTGTAATCGATTACTTCATACAGATAATGCATTGTGCAAGTCGTTTTAACATATTAATATATGAGTATGCATACAATAGATGTAAACACATGTATCATCATAGAAAGTATGCAAATTAATCAGTTTAATCAATATATGTTGCAGTCATGGAAACATATGTATTTTCATCATCAAAAAACAAAACATGTGTTGTCATCATAAAAACAAATCCACATGAGGAATTGGGTTTAACATTCATATTTCTCCCTCTATCAACAATCTCCTCCTTTTTTGATGATGCACAACCATGATGGGTATACAAAACAAAGCAATCATAAGGTAATTGAAATTTTATAACAAGCAAAGCAAAAATTAAAAGGAAACGTTATCGGAAAAACACCGTTGAGATGCTCACGATCTGTCACCACCGTGAAATCTCTCTACACAGTCTATGAACAAGAAAATATATATACTACAAAAAGCTCGAATAAAACCTTAACTACTCTCTCTAGCACACAACCTCTCACACAGTGGCTAATCGTCTATGTTCTAATCTCCTCAGAGAACTATTACAAAATTTTTATATAGGGGAAAACCAGAATGGAAAATTGGAAAAAGGGAAAGAAACCTCGTTGGTTTGTGCTTTTCAATCCAACGCCCCTTCTTGCTCCGTTCATGAATCGTGCCTCTCAACCCTTCAATTATCTTCATCTTCTTTTCCAATTCAGCATCCTCTGGTCACGTGCCTTGAGTTCGTCTTTGAGCTTTTGGGTAAGTAGTACGAACCCTAGAGCTCCTCTTCCTCTCTCATTCTCTCTCACGAACCCTAGTTCATGGGGTATCTGGATATGAACCCTTCTACTTGAGCCTTACCCAAAGGCAACAACTCCACGAAACCTTATCACACACCGCATCTCTAAACAAAACGTTGTCTTTTTACGCTCCCCTCAATGGTTGACCAGGTAAGGAGTTGTCCAGGGCTTTCATACAATTAGAAGAAAATGGAAAAAAAGGGTTGATCAACAATTAATGAAAGAAAGAAAAAGGGTTATTTAGTAATTAGAGAACTATAAAACTTGTTTAAATGAAAACGAAAGAAAAATATTTTTATTAAAATGATTTTTTGAAATAATTAAATGCCTAATTATTAAAAACACTAAAAATACACCTCAAAACTTAATTTTAACTACAATTCTACAAAACTAAATAATTACGGGAACAACCTATAACTATGCTAATTCTAGATATTTAGAAACTAAAATGAATTAACCTAGACTCCTAAACACGGAAATAGATGCAAAACTAGGGAGTTATCATTTGCCCAATAAGAAATCCTCTACTGCCTTTCTACGAAACTCAAGTTTGGCACTCGCCTGACAAGCGGGTGGCTCACCCAACATGTCTATATAATGTAAAACTCATGACAGATTGGTGAATCTGTTTCCAAGGCTTCAAAAGGTGTTTTTTTTTAAATTCTCATAAATCAAAACCAAAAATACCATGTGAAAAATGCACTATCTCATATCAATTGAACCATACTTACCAATCCTTGAAGCATATGTACAATACCAAACCCCCAATTACACATTAAATTTAACCAAAATAATCAATTCAACACAGAACCAGTTCACATTCTTAAACCAACCAATTTAAAATATTATGCATCATGTTTACAACATAGTTCACATTAGTGACAAATATATTTTTTTAGGTTTCAAATGGTGTTTTCTTTCCTCCTCATAAATGAAAACAAATCCTAACTTCTCATATACAACTATTGAATCCAATTTACCAATCATTGAGACCAACACACAACAATTCATGTGTACACCAAATAACATGATCAATTTAGACAAATGTAACATGCAAGGGTTCAATTAGCCAATTCACACTACACAACAAATTCAATTGAACCAAATCACAATTTTTTCACAGTTATATAAAAGGCACAACAAAATTTTAAATAACTAACTTTCCTAACTTGTTATAGAGCACTACCAAGGTCCTTTGATTCTAAACACTCCTAATCACTGAGATAGACATGATTTGCACAAAGGAGATGTAGATCAATGATCCTAATTGAATAGGGATTGGTCAATGGCCCCAAACCACATACGCAACCTAATTTCCCCCACATGCATACCAAAACCCAAATGACTCTAAAAAGAGCAAAAGAAAATATTATTATGTTCAATAATTCAATTGGATAGAAAGGTAGGCCTCGACATTAGGATTCCTACAATGTTCTATGATCTTCAAATAGATGGATAGATGGCCATATATATTAGAGAGAAAGTAGAGATCAAGAGAATTCTTTTTTTGGTATTTACATGAATGAATTCTAATTAACTTATTTATATTTATACTAAAGCCTTTTAGTAATAAAATAATCGAGTGTATCTTATACAAGCTCTATCTCTTTTAAAAAGAGTTTATAAGGTCTTACATTTATCTCAAATATCAAGTCTCAATTACATTTTTTTTATAAGTCATTTATGATTTAAACAACTTCTTTATTTCTCCATTCCAGATTTTTTTTTATTTTATTAATTTTTATTTTTATAGAATTTATACAATATCACTCCCCTTTCTTAATTTCCAACTTTTTTTCAAACTTTTTTATGTTTTCTAAAATTTTTATATGCATTTTTTTTTAATTTGTTCTTTTAATAATTTGATTAATTATTTTTTAAAATTTCCAATAGTTTTAAACTTTTTATATAACCATATATTTTTCATCTTCAAGATATTTATTTTTATAATTTTTTATAATATTTTATATCTTAATTTTTCAACAACTCGATTAAAAAGAATGTTTAATCTTATAAATTTTTGTCTATTTTTTATAGTTTGAGATATTTCTTTATAATTTGATTCATAAATTAAATTAAAAGGTTTTTATTTTTTTATTATTTAAAGTTTTTTTTTTAGAGGGAGTGAGAGAAGCTATAGAAAGAAGAAAGTGAGAAGACTAAAAAAAGGATAAATAGAAGGTTTAAATATTCTTTTGGTCCTTATTTTCATCGACTTTGTTCAATATGAGGCTCATTTTTTTAATCTTTCAATGTGGTCTTAATTTTTGTACTTTATGTTCAATTTAATTCATTTTCATGATGTCGTCTAAATCGTTAACGATAGACTATACACGCTGGCACTATTTTGAATAACTTGTTTGTTTTTATCATACTTGGTTTGTCCAATATAGTGTACATGTTACAACGTCATAATCTTCAACCTCCCGACACATAAGAAACCTTAGCCATCACCGTCAACCATCATGCACCTCCACTGCACAACACATGCGACGTGCCACAACAAAACACTTGCACATAAACATATCAGAACCCACTGCTAGCCACCACGATAGAGCTTTGATGCCATCATCAACGACACAACTAGATTGGTGAACGACTCACAAACTAGACTATTGAGACCCACCGCAATGAATCTACACCAGATCTGACCACCATCATGAATGAAAAGCTATCGCGCCTCACCTGTGTAGAAGAAGGACCTCCGCAATATGTCTTCTAAACCACACACACATATTAGAACCCACTGCAAGCCATCATGATAGAGCTTCGACACCATCATCAGTAACAAAACTAGATTGGCGACCCATTGCAACACATCTACATTAGGTCTAACCACCAGTGTGAATGAGAAGTTGTCACGCCTCACCTGTGAAGAAGAAGGAACCCTGCGACACGTCTACTTAACCACCGCAAATCTTCCATGTTGTCGTGATGGAAAGAAGACGATTGTGGCTCTTGCGTGGGCGACGAGCGCGACAGACAAAACCAGTTCACGGGCGGAGAGGTGGTGGGGTAGATTGTTTATGATTCTGACTACTTCGACCTCAGTCGGAGTCATAATACTGAGCAACCACAATGTTATTTTACGAGGTTCCCTCGTCCAATAAAAGGGAAACAGAGAGAGGCCAACCTTGTCATGAAAATTCGGCCGACCACATTATCTTCTTATGACCTTAAAATACTTGGTCTTAAACCCTTTATAAAGGAATCTAAAAAGGGTTTGAATAACCATTTATTCCCCCACAGAAGTCAGGGACACCCTTCCTCGCTTTGCGAGCGGGCGGACGTTGTAATAATGAAGGAAAACAGGAACTGTAGGAGTTATCCCCAAGGCAGAGCAAATGCCCACGAAAGCCTGCATGCAAGCCTGACCATTAGGATGAAGTTGGGTGGGGGCGACATTGAGCTTTCGTAGGACGTCTGATTGGAAGGTGGTGAAAGGCACCCAAACGAACATATGGAAAAAAAAGATAAGTATACACGAAGAAGAAATCTTCGGTATTTGACCCCTTCCCATGATAAACCCGTTCGTTTTCTTTACTAAGAGTCAGCCTAATCAGAGTCGCATCCTTTACTTCCCGAACAACGCATGACCGATCAACCCACCACTCCAAATCCTTCTTTAGGAGGAAACACGATGTGTAAAGCCCAACTTCATGAGCCTCCCATTCGTAGCCACGAATGATCGGCAGACCGTCGGTAGGAACCTCTCCCTCATTATCTACCTCAACCCCTCCAACATGGAGGCCAATGGCTGTCCTAGAAATAGCCCTCTCACTATAAATAGTAGGAGATTGAGCCTCCGAGCCACTTTCCCGCTCGATTGTCTCGAGGAAAGAGGGTGATACAAAGGTCGGCGATGAAGGCCAACCATCTCCACCCACGAACCCCCCGCCACCTCTACCCACGACTTCTCAGACGAAAAAAAGTTGTAAGTTGCTCATTATTATTACCTTGAAAAAGAATGTGAAGAACAAGTCAGACGGTAGGCAGAGCAAGCATTACGAAGATAGTGAAAATGACAGGGCACCCACCACCTTATTTATAGGAGAATTTTGAAAAATCACCAGCTCATTGCCACCGTTGAGATCAACCACGATCAATGGCCTCGATCACGCAAGCTTACCACTCTCGAGAAGTGCAAGGCATGACTATGTGACATGTGTTTTCCCGCTAAATCTCCCATTCAAAATGCACCGGACGACCCTCAAAATTATTGCGGACGAAACACAGTTTGAACCACTTATGACAAATCTCAATGCCAACTACACCTGCCTAGGGCTTGAGGGGTTTGTGTACCATATGGCCGAATGATCCTAGATGACAAGAAGGAGCGGATGACCCAAAGTGTTAGACATCCAAGTTAGAGCGAAGCAAACCCAAAACCCGCCCGACCAAGTATAAGCAGGTGTCGGACGACCGATCTCTAAGAGACATGTAGAAGCAGGGTTGAAAGTAAGTATCAATTAGTGTAATGAGCTGAGATTGGGCCGTGATTAAGGTTTCACTAATCTTAGGTCCATCTCAGAAACTATAAATAGATGTCAATAGTAAGAGGTAAGTGATCACATTTATTGTGAATTTAAAACTTTACTTTGGTCCATGTCTGAACTATTTACTAACTTAAACATCGAAGTACCTTTGACAGGTATTCACCAACCAGCTTGGAGTAAGGACGAAGAAAAAGTTTGATGAAAGACAGGAATAATCACCCGAATGGCGAGGAAAAAAAATGAAAGTGTATTTGTGAAAGTCGTTTCATCCTACATCCAAAACAACATATATTATAGTTTTTTTCCACTAACAAACTTGCATATAAACATTGTAAATAACTTTATCATTATAAGGAATAGGTGATGACCATTTAGTATGATATCCATAAGAATCCAGTTAAATATTAATAAAATTTAAATTTTTATGATTTTCTATGAGAATAATTTTATTATAATGTTAAGAACGACTTAAAAACAAAATAGTAACAAATAAGAAAAAAAATCAATGGATAATATACTAAGATTGTGGTTGACTTACCTTCATAAAATCAGTTACTCTCTTATCAAATACCAGAACAATTATTCTCACTGAAAGTTCATTAAGATAGATTTAAATCATTTCCTTGAATCTACAACGAATCTCAAACACAATACTCATTTTCATTTTCTCCCTAATAACTGAATATCTTTTTTTCCTTACTAATATTCAAACAAATAATTGTGTTTATTTTATTACCTGTAAAGAAAAAAAAATTAAAATGTTTAAGAACTGTCAAGAGAGGGACAGAGATTGAGATCTAACTACCAAACTAGAATAAATCAGACACATCAAATCACCAATGTTTTTGGGTAGTGGAATATGATAATTGTATTTTACTTTTTCATGAAAAATAAATTTATGGGAACAGAATTAATCATGTGGAGGGAACAACAGGTTTCAGAAACAGTCCGGTCAACGTGTGCCATTTTTATTAATTAAACAAACCTATGATTCAATCTATTTTGTTCATCTCTACTTCAGGGTTTTTATACTATGTTTATGATATAACTAAATAAACAATAAATAATTGAAAAAAATCAAAGAATAAAACTTTTCGTGTGTTAAAATTAGCTAATAAATATAATTTCATATTATTATTCAAATTTCATTTTCTGATTATTGCATAAATTAATTGTGTTTTATAAAAAAGAGTTTATTTTACTCTGAAAACCTTTGTTTAATGATTTTCATAATAAAAAATTATGTACATAATATAAATAATATATTTCAAGTCTTTTTAAACTTAACAAAAAGCAAAACAAATATATATAAATAAGATAATGATACTTTAACAACATTTTTTTTGACAATATTTTAACACTATTTACATGTCATCATGTGATTAGTCCATGTTAGTATTTATGATTATTATTATTGATTGTGAAAT
Organism: Vigna reflexopilosa; assembly: GCA_027742785.1. NCBI lineage: Eukaryota > Viridiplantae > Streptophyta > Magnoliopsida > Fabales > Fabaceae > Vigna > Vigna reflexopilosa. Next base: position 20,368,577 of record CM050932.1, read on the forward strand.
AATTTTGGACTAATCACAAAATGACAAATAGATGATATTAAAATGTTGTCAAGAAAATATTATCAAAGTATAATTATCCATATAAATATAATATGTACTTTTATATAGAGATATAAATACGCAATAAGCATGTATGCCTTCCAAAGTTAAAAATCCTTTATATTTTGTTTAGATAGAGCCAAAACAAGAGCACAATGTGGGTCTACAAAAAATCTGTAAAAGTTTTACCCTCCTTGTTTTGCTAGAATGAACTTAATGAAAAAGTTCCCATGATAGGATTCTGAAAAGAAACAATATATCCACGCTCCTGCTCTGCCTCTTTTTTCTGCAAATAGCTTCTTTCTATCTTCTGCGCATTCTGGTGTATCCCTGCATAATTTCTGATCCTGTCTAAATTCTAATTCACATGTGCTCTCCCTTTATTCCACCACTACGAAACCTTCTTTATTATGTATTCAACTTTGTCGAAGGATGCACTAACAAAAGCTCATGCACACATATTTTTGCTTCTGGACTGATTCTGGTCTGATGTTGGTTAATCTTCATTCACAGAAAACACACCACACCAGCCAATATACAAATTAGATTCTGTCAAAAATTTGTGCCTTACAGATCCTAGACACTCATTGTTTATGGTTTTTAACAAAACTTTCCTATGGAAACAGCCTATATTTTCTTCTTATTGCTTTAGAGATGGTGAATGTAGAAAGAGTGAATTGAAAATCATAGCAGTCACTATAAAAGTAAGATTTCATAATGATGGTATAGATCGTGAGTGAGCTTTGTTACAGGTCATCAGGTTGAGCTTTGGTATAGGTCATCAGATTGAAGTTGTGTTTGGATAATTTAAAATTCTTTATACTAAAATGGCTTCTTTGAATAAAGTAATTGAAAAAAAAAATTTAAGGAATTTTTGGAAGATATATATTTCAAATCAATAAAATAGAAAAATCTCAAATATTCTTATAAAGAGAAAAAAAGATAGATGATCGATCGGTCAAGTCAATATGGGTCGATTGTTTGGTTGAGTCGGTCCAGGTCTATGGACGAACCAAGTCAATCCGGATTAAAAGTTGAGTCGAGTTAACCTGTATCAAAGTTTGAGTTAAGTGGGCTTGGACTGAAGATCGAGTTGAATCGAGTTAGACTAAAGGTTTAAATTAATGGATTCTAGTTGAAGGTCAAGACAATCAATCTTGGTTAAAATTTTGGTTGATTGTTTGGGAGTCGATCCAGATTGAAAGTCAAGACATGTCCTGTCAAATCAAAAGTCAAGCTAACTCAGTCCGAGGTCAAGGATAGAGTTGAGTTTATCTTAAAATACAAATTAAATTTCTTTATCCAAACAAGAAAATTGAAATATAAGATAATTTAATTATTTCATCCAAACAAACTATTGAAGAAAATGAAAGGAATTAAATTGCAAGTAAATCAAAGACTATTTACTTAAATTTCTTATAATTGTTGAAATCCCTCATCCAAACACAATGTAAAGATAATTTAAATACATCTTTTTTTTCAATCTTTTGAAATCCCTAATAAGAAAAACTATAACAATGGTAAATGACTTTAACAATGCTAAAAGTAAAACTTTCATTTTGACTAACTTAAATATTTCTTTATGAGCTTTTAATCATAGATATAACATTATTTCTATATTGTGCATATAATCGTCACTCACATATTTCTTTGTCTTGCTTGTTTCCTTTGCAATATAGGCTAGGTGTTAACCCTACACATTGCACACAAAATACTTCTTAACTATATGCCTCTATGAATTATTTTTGGTGATTATTTTGTTTACCGTTATTCTTAATGCAAAATCCAAAGCAAATGATAGAGCCTTAATTTTTCAAAAATCAATGAACTCACTTTCTTCCGGAACATAAATTTATATGTTGATTTAATAGTAAATCATTCATTCTTTTCTCCTTCTTGAGTCCAAATATCTTTTCTTAATAAGCTAGGTGATTTGTCTAATAACTTTTGTAGTAGTTATGTCACCTAGGATACCCATTCAATTCATTTTCTTCTCTTATTCAAGTTCCATTTTCAATTATTATCAATTCATATCTCCAACTCAAATGGTGTACTTTTTTTAAATGTTGAATTATTATATAGTATAGGCCTAATAGTTTTTGTCATAACATTGAAGGGATTTACTCAATGTGATTTATCATTTTTTTTTCTCCTTTATTCGGTTTCCATTTTATTTAAAAGGAGTTAGTGTAGTCTCTTTCTTTAATGTCATGCTTTTTCTCTCCCTCACCCATTTTCATTTTCTCTTCCCATCCACCACTCTCTTTCTCACCTCCCCTTCTCTCTAGATTTCTAAACAGAGTAAGTTTGTATATCCTTTATAGACTTTTTCATCTCTTCATCAATATTAATGGGGTTAGTTGAGAAAAGTGATCCTCTCTACTTGTTTTAGCACATACTAAAATTTTGTTATGTTTGAATACTTTGCTCTATGTCCATAAGTTGTGAGTAACTTTTGATAATGTTAACTTTTACCATTATTGTTGGTCATCTTACATTAATAAAATCAACTCTCTTTTAGCTTTTAACTTACTTAGTCTTCATTTTTATCTAATTTTGTAAGTAGTTAGATATTGGTTACTCTCATCAAATTATACTACTAGTCCATATTACTTTTTTTTATCTAATAATTGAATAAGAAGCACTTGAATCAAATACAGTGCCACAAAGGTAGAGAGGAAAAATTTTCATCATGGTTGAGCACCATGTAGCTAAGGTTGGATGCCACTCTCCAATAGTAAACTACGTTGAACATCCCTTGTCTCGCTTGAGTACTAGTTAAACAAAGAATTACTTTGTGTTGATGTGCTCAATATGGGTTGTTTGGAACTGGGTGCGACTTTTACTGATGTGACACTTTTTACTTACTTATTTTTGCTTTTTCAAGATTGGGCTCTCTCTCTCTCTCTCTCTTGGGTGATTTGGAAGTGGAGAACACAATTTTGAAGACCTTTAGGGGTTGTTAGGGTTTCTAGGAAGATCTCATTTCTCCTCCTTGGATCTTCATCCCCTCCCATGATCTACTTCGCCTTCTAAGTCTTTGATAAAATCTCAAAAAGAGTTTTATTTGTTTTTGCATAGTTTTAATTCCTTAAATATCAACACATTTTATGAAAACATTCTTTTGTCTAAATTAGTTATTGAATGAAATTGTTGTCATGTATTCTGGGATATCGATAATTACTTATTATTTATTATTACATGATTGATTCACTTGTCATAGAACAAATCGTTCTAACAACTATATGCTTGGATTTTGAAAACTTGTTTTGAGGATAAGCATTACATATAAGGGAAGTTAGTTATATTTTTTATAGAACATTAGGATAGATGATTTGGATGTGAAATTGTCCTAGTCATTGGATTTTGGTTTCTATGCAGGATTGTGATTAATTTGAAAATTATTTAAATTTTTGAACTTGAATATGGTTGAATTTTGTTTGATAAATGTTTTTTTAATAGGTTTTTAGTTATATTCTCTTGTTGATATGTTGATTTAGTGACTAGATCGTGCATGTTATGCATAGAGTTTACTTGAATTGAATTTTTATTATTATGACTTAGATAAGTAGAGAAAATTTGCATACCTTTCCTTATGAATTTGATGTGAGCATAAAATTGTATACTTGAATTAAGGGACTTGATTGATTTTAAATAAGTAAAGAATGATGTTTGAATAAATTATAAATTGAATTATTTAAATTGAATTATTTAGAAGTAGCATTATTGAAGTTTTATTGAAGTTTTTTATAAGACTACTTTGATTTTTCTATTAGGGTTAATTTTCTGATATTTTTGGGGGAAGGGAATAACTTTTATGCTCAAGAAAATGATTTTACGCTCAAATGTAAATAAATTAGAGACATAAATCTTACAATTTGTCATATTTGCGCTCAAGCGAAAATAAAATTGAAATAGCATTTTTTTCAATCTTATTTTTGCTCAAGTGAAAATAGCACTACAACCTAACCTAGCTTTTACTAATATTTGATCAAATGGAGATATTTTCGCTTTTTTGAAATTATTTTCGCTCAAGCTAAATTAATTCTTTTTTTTATTTCATTCTTTTTGTCCCTTTGATTTGGAGTTGGCAATGAGCAAAGACCATGGAGTTGAAACCCAAGTTACTAGAGAATAACGTGAGAAAAAACCACGGAGGTAACTCTTGGGACAAATCGGCAAGTGTACTGAGTCGCACAAGTAATATAAAATGGTAAGACCAAGTATCGTATCCTAGAGGACTCACAGCGCTAAACAGTCGTGTGATAAAAATATTAATGAAGAATTAAATAAAATAAAAAGAGATCATTGGGTTTTGAATACAAAAACATAAACTTAAATATGAATGCAATTGATCAATAGCAAAGGAGCACAAAGATGAACGAATGTTGATTAATATGAGATTGGTATGTTATTGGGGTTAGATTTCACCAAGTTCCTTCTCATGTATATAAGAATTCTTCTTTATGCATTAATGCCAACGTCACTCACTAAATTACCTAAACTCGATCCCTTGGTGAATAAGTTTGTCCCAAATTACGAGTTCATACAATTCCTAGCATTCCTAGTAATAAGATGTGAAGATCAAGAGATTAAGACGACCAAGACTCATACCCTCATCCCTGAGCAATATAACCCTTAGGAGTAATTCAACAAGAACCTGAATTGAACCTCCCAACACTCATGCAATTCATAAATCATGCTAATGAATGAGTTAAACACAACAAGCATTGAAATAGATGAATTACTCTAACAATTAATGGAAAAACATATGGAATTAAGAATCAATTCAAATACATGAGAGTTTACAAGGTTACATCATCCCCCAACAACAAATAGAAATCAGTTTCCCATAGACATGGGAGAACTCTATGAATAATGGAAGAGAATGAGAATGAAAGTCTAAGAATTGGGAAAAAAGTGTATTGCTATGCTCTTCTCTGCTAGAGATACAAAACCTAAAGCCCTAGGGTCCTTTAATTAGAGTTAGAAACGTGCAAAAACAAGGCTCGATCTAATAGAGTCAAAACAGAGCAGAAACATGGCCCGATCCACGAAAAGTCGACGCTCAGGCGTCCACTTAGGGCGCTCGGGCGGTGAGAGCACCTCATGTAAGGCCCGAGCTGTGAATTTGGCCACCCAAGCTTTGAGACGTTTAGCTTTGAAGCTCTTGTATTTTGAAATATAAAACTCAATTGTAGGCTTTTCAAGAGGATCGTTTAGTAAAGAGAATATAAAATAACACAAGATATTTTATACCGGTTCGCTCCAACTAAGCTACGTCCACTCTCCTCTGGAGAGGGTTTCACTATAATCTTCACACGATTACAAATGAGTATTAGTACTGCTCCTGGTACTCAGCTAGCTCGCCAAGATTTTCTCTGAGTATTAGCACCACTTCTGGTACTCAGTACCCTACTGAGATTTCCTTTGAGTATTTACACCACTCTTGGTACTCAACTCCCTACCGGGATTTCCTTTGAGTATTCGAACCACTCCTGGTACTAGACTACTGCACCTAGATTCCTCAACTCAAAAGAGTTTAGTTGTAAGTATTTTAATTCTCTTCAGAATTGCAATCAATGATTGCTTAAGACTAGTTCAGACTAAATCTCACTACCAGAGGATTTGATTACAATACAATGCAGTCTAAACACTCACAAGTGTTTCTCTCTTCTCTCTTACAGTAGTAAGAAATTTGACGCTTAAGTTCGAGATTATATCTTTCTCTTTTTCTCTTCTCTTCTCTTTTCTTTAGCTCAGATGTATTCTTTTCTTGGAGCTCTTTTCTCTCTTTTTCTCTTCAGGAAGGATATGTCGTTGTAAGCTTTTCCTTGTACTCTTTTTCTATCCTCTTGATCTTCTTCTTGAGAGATCTTCTATTTATAGGCTTCATGAATATTTTCCCATTAGATTGAGTTTGTAGTTTGTAGCATTAATACTTGTATTTTCTCTTTCTTCTTTTCACAGCAGTTGTTGTGTAAGTCAACTTTGTTAGAGCAGGCATGTCTTTTCAGTCCTTTGCTTGAAGTAGGTTGTACGATCTTTTAGGACTTTGCTTCAAGATAGGAACATTTCGTGATTATCTCTTTTGTCTCTAACGTCCACATTTTGATATTTGATCTGTAGCACTGTGGATGCATGTAGAATAACATATATGCAAAATTAGAGTAAATTGTGCATGTAGCAGATATGACTTTTCTTATCACTTTTATTGTTTTTGAATGTTGAGCATTTAATGTCATTTAATGCTTGCTCAGAATAACAAATTGCTTTTTGACTTCCTACCGTTAAATAACATTTAAGTTTTCTTTTTAATCTGAAGATACCAAGCGTATATAAATACTCATCAAAATATGAGGTGTTTGTTTAGGTCATGGTATCGTTTGATCAAGTAAACGCTTCTTTGGCTTTTGTCTCTTTTTAGACAAATAGTATTTAGCTTGCTTAGGCTTTCTTTTGTGTTTCTAATAATTAAGTGTTTTAATGTTTTTGTCGAAGACATTGTCTCGACCTGTTTTTGTTTTTTAGAGATGCTAAATAATTAATCCAGATATTTTAAGCATTGAGCGTTTAACTCAATCTCTCTTTGACGCTTTTAGGAAAGACATCGTTTAGTCATGCGTTTGAGTGTTTTAGCCTAAATGTTTTTCTATTTCCTAGGACCTAAGTGTTTTCCTATGATTTCTATGCTTGGGGTTCAGGTTCTAGTTTTTTTCTATTTAGGGTTTAAGCTCTAAGTCTTGGGGATTTATCGTAGGTTCTCGTTTTAATGTTATTTAATTAAACTTCAAAACATGAGATCATTTGTTCGTATAGACGATTTTGTCTTATCGTGTGCTGGTGGTGTAGAGTAGGACGAATTCTGGTTCAACCTTGTGAGGAGAGGGGATATCAGTCCTCGAAGAGTGCAAAGTCACCTCAAGGAGTGAAGCTTTCTACATGTGATCTCTGTAACATTTTTCTTTCCATTGATTTCAATGTTATTGTTCTTTTCATTTTCTGATTTTAGTTTTGGTTTACCATTGCTCTATTATTTTGCCAATTGGAAGTTCTTGTTACTGCTTTCTTTTATTTTTGTGTATTGATTTATATTTCTTGCACCATTTTTATTCTTGCACATTTCTTTCATTTTCTTACTTTGTTAAATTCGTATTTCTCTGTTCTTTATGCTTCTTGCTCTGTTTCTGTTTTGTGTTGATAGGGGAGCACAATGTTAGCTAAACCTGATCCATGCGATGTTTGTTTTTGATGATGACAACGCATTGTTAATAAAAACACATCTATTTGTATTGTGTTATATGTTATATGTGTTCATGCTTACTGTGAAATATGCACATATTGTGTTTGTCCCATGTGTTGACATATTGTTGATTGATGCATACTATTATGTTTATGAAGTGACTATATTTGTGTATGCACAATATATATTTTAGTGATATAAAAATCACATGCACAAAATCATATCTGAATGACATAATCGATAACAGTGTTGTGATAATCAATTAAGGTCATCAGACAGCTTGAGTTTTAAACTATGGCAAAACAACTAGTTTTGAATCGATTACATTAGTTGGTAAATCGATTAAAACTCGTGTGTTTGCACATATCTTTTTCAAATGTGCTGTGATGAGTTTTGGAAAGAAAAGTTTTCAAAAATCTTCTAAGTGTTAAAGCTTAATCAATTACATGGTTAATGTATTCAATTAAGTCTGTTCAGATTTGAAAACTGATTTATGCTTGTCATAACTACTATAACAGTCATATTTTTAAATATATTTGACTAAGCATTTAATGAGAATCGATTACATTAATTGAACATTCAATTATGTGCTTTGACTGTTGTTAGTCTGCTACATGTGTTTAATGTAATCGATTACATTAATATGGTTATTGATTGATTTGCGTCAAAATTGACAAAAACTATATATTGACGCATTGTTTGATTTTATGTAGAACAATTAAGAATTACACTTTCATATCTGATTGATTTTAATCTGAGAAGTTTTACAGATTGATCAAAGGTTCCAACAATCAAGAACGAGAAGTGATTTACAAATCTTGAAGCATTCTTGAGAGACAACGTGACTAGATTGAAAAGACTAATCGTTTCTGCACAACTGAGGTGCTTTATGTTTGATCAGGAGAAGAAAACTTGCAATCTTTGATTTGTTGTTCCTTGTAAGTGTGGCGTCAAGAAGAAGAGTGGTGTACTTTTGACTTTGAGAGGGGATATCTCAAAGGGGTTGTTGCGACAGGAATGTGGTGGTTCTGTGTTGGCAGGTTTTATTGTTCTATATTTGATTGAGAGTTTGTGAGGTGTTTACATTTGACAATTGCTCTGTAAAGCCTTAGTTGTAATACTCGGATTATTATAGCGAATTGCTCTCCAATCTAAGGTTGATTGAGAGGGTGACTGGATGTAGGCATTGAGGTCGAATTGGTATAAAAATTGAGTTTGATTTTCTTCTCCCTATCTCTTTACATTTGCGCATACATTCTGTAATTGTTTTACACACATACTGTTTTCCTAGCACACCATTGCTTACGGTACAAGAAAGGTTTCAAGAACCATACCATTTGCGAAAAATATTTGAAAAGTGCTAATTTTTGTAAAACACCAATTCACCCCCCTCTTAGTGTTGAGAAACAAGGCTCATCAGTTCTAACATTTTGGTTTATTGAGAATCAAAATAGGATGATTATCTTTTACTTCGATGCATACTCTAGAGTGTAGGTTCTGTTTTCTTGGTTATTCTAGTAGCTTAGTCACCCTGAATTGTACTGTTTAGACGTTTGAGTGTAGACAAAATGCATAATTGATAGCTTGACTTTGTTTGAGAACTTGAAGGAGAACATGCACCATTTTTTTTATCTGAATTAGATGCTACATGACCCTAAAGTGGGCCTGAATTGATCAAGATGTCTTTCTAAGACATGTTGAGCTTCAAGTTGTCAATTAGGTTGAGTTTCAAGTCTGGATTTCTCATTGCTTTTTGAAATTCTATTTTTGTGTTCTTGCAATTGGTTTTTCTCTAGATTTTAGTATAATAGGCAATGCTTCTAGGCAGTTGCAAGTTATGTACATTCATGTTGATACCCAGTAGGAGTAGGCATTTCTAGCTTGGTTCTTTAGGTTAGGATCTATTCCATTTTTGCTTTTCCATTTGATTTGTTTGGTCTAGTTTCTAGTTCTAAATATGAGCATAGGATTGTAGCATTTTAGCAAGTGAATGGGAATTGCCATATTTTGGTTTCTAAAATAGAGATAACAAGACCTCAAAGTGGGCTTGACTTTTTTCAAAAGGTATTTTTGAGTTGTAATTGGGATTCACTTAAATAAATGTTTAGAGTGTCGAGCCTTGGATTCTTTTATGTTTTGTTTCCTTTCTTTGTTGTTTTATTCCATTCACTAAGTGCATAACTTTAATTCTAAAATTCTTGGTTTTCATATTGATTACGTGATTTTACGTGCATATTTTCTTTCCTTTTAATTTTTGTTTTGCATTAAATCTTACCTTGTATTAGCATAGTAAGTTGCTTATTTCCTTTGCACGTAGATGACACCAATTTAGGTGTTGTTTATTTACTTTGCATAAGTTGTCATGAGCATAAACCTAGGTGCATATTTCTACCCCTTGCATCATGTTTAGGTTGTGTTAAATTGTACATTGCAATTCATTCATTAGCATACATTCCCCATTATTTTCCACCTTTGCATACTCCATCTCTTAAGAGCATAACATCTTTAAAAGTGACAAAAATAGAGACTAATTTCATTGCACTTAGCCAAGCATAAATACATGTTTCGCATTTGTTTAGGCATTCCTTGCATCATTCATTTTCTTGCATCTATTTTATAGAATTAGGCATCATTTTCCATTCGCTGCATCATTCTTCCTTTTCATGAATCATTTAGGTCCAATTAGTTAGACACATGCAATTTCAATTAGATTTCATTTCTTTTATTTTAATTTTTTCCCCTGTTGATTTAAGTAGATTAGCAATGTAGTAATACACATTCTAAGCTTAATAGGTACCAAGTCCACGGATAGATACCCAGGTTTTTCCCTATCCTACATTAGGGAAAAATTTTAGTTTGTTGGCCTTGATTACGACCAAAGGTTCAATTTTTCATGTGACAATAGGTAGCATAGAGTAAATCATGCTTAAAGTCAGTAACACAAGTTGGAAGGACTATTCTTACAAGCGACTTTCGAACGAGCTTGGCCAAATGGCCAACCCACATGTAAGCTTGGTTGAATGACCAATCCGTATATGAGTTCGGTCAAATGGTCAATCCACCTACAAACTATACAAGTCGGTCGAGGCCCAACCAAGGGATCCAACACGATCACATACACTAAATCAAATTCCTGGCACTTGGGGGCTTATGTTCCTATCCAGCTTAATAGACATAAAGAGCACAACCCAACAAGACTCATAAGCCTCTTCATTCTAGAACAGCCCAACCCTACGTCTATTTTTTACAATAGACACCTATCATAACTAACTCAGTAGTTTAGATTTATAGTTATTATTTATGATGAGATATCATTGTGTTTTTATTAACTACTCTGTTAGTATATACTTGAGGTAAGTATTATTCCAATGATAACAGGTCCACAACCTATGTAGATCCTATAAATACAACTAATATTCCTAAAGAAATACTTAATAATCAATCATACTCATTACTATATTAAAAAATCCAAACTCTCTTATTGATTTGAGTATTGGAGAATTTTTTGCAAGTGAATCTCTCTCTTTTAAATAATAAGGAATTTAATTTCAACCATAAAAAACAATCGAGTCATTACTAGAATCTTACTATTTATCTATAAATTCACACTCAAGATCATGATAAAATCAAGTTCTACTATTAGTTATTATCTTATATTTGTCCCCGAAATGATACGGATACAACTCACGAATGTTGCATTATTACATTACTAAACATTAAAAGAAAAAGAAACGGATAATCTTTTATATATATAAGCAAAACAATTTGTGTTTGTTCATGGATGTAATTTTATATTTAATAAAAGTAAGAAAAAGGGACACTGGCCACGAGAGATGGAAAAGATTATTCTCATACTCTACAAAATTTTGAGGATAATTTTGCATAGTAAAAATCATAAATATATATCATTTTAAAAAATAAAATATTCTATGCCCTCAGACTTACTTTTTACGTGAAAAATAACTCTAAGTTACGTGTAAAAAAAAGTAAATAATTGTTTTTTCACTTCTAATTATTTAAATAATTCTATTCAAATTTATTAAAAACAAGTAATTATTTTATAAAAAAAACATTTTTATTCTTAAATAAGCTCATACAAATTTACGTATTGGTGTTACACTTTGTTGTATATTTGTCTTTTGTAAATAAAAACCCACCTACCACCTTTACTTTCTTGCTTGAGTATAATATCCCTTTCTTTCTCTCTTTTCAAAATCTCCACCTTCTACTAACCCTAAAGTTGGTCAAGTTGTCATTTGGAAATAAACCCTTGACTAAATCAACCACCATTGGATATTTTTAGTGAATAAAGAATGGTCAAAAAGACTCTTATTTATATATATCAAGATGTATTATAATCTATTTGTCATATTCAAGGGATCATCATTAATCTCTCTTACACCATCTATTACAGTCAAATTCTTTCTTAAATGGGTTAAAATACACTAAAACATGCCAACAACTAAGATAAGATTTTATTTTTTCTTCTCAAGTTAAGTAATTTATAATCAATTCTTTATCCATAAAAAACTTTAAATCAATTCAATTAAGATCCAATTAATTTGATATATAACTAGATCAAATCGATTAATTAGCTAGCATTTCATAAAATTAAAGTTTAGAAATAAATAATATGATACACAATTAAAGAATATTTTGAATATATATTTCAGATAACTAATATTAACATAAATATAGCATCGTGTCAAAACAAAATATAATTATTCAGTTAATAAATTGTCTTAAAATGGAGGTTTGAGTTTAATTCAACTTAGTAGAAAAACTATATTGTAGAATAAATATTATCCTTTCTATTATAGTTTTTCATGTTTTATCTCTAGTGCATAGAAAATATAAAACTATATTTTTCATAAAATGAGTTCCAGTGTAATTTAATCTTAAAAAGGGGATTGTAAGATAAAAAAAATTCTTAATATATTTTATGCGTAAGGCTTTAATTTCCTTTCAATAATGATTTTTTAAATTAAAATAATTACTTTACCAATTTTACTGTTTGATAATTTTTCTAAAATTTAATTATCTTTTATCTGATTTAACTATTTTTTTATATTTAATCATTTTTAAATTAAAATAACTATCTATAGTAAAACTTTTCTTACAAATTAAATAAAAATTATCTACAGAAATTATAAAAGTTATTTATATTTACTTTTATAATTACAATTATAATAATTAAAAAAAAAACACGTGCATAATATTTCCATTAGCTTAACATAATACTTCTAAATACGTCATGGTGAATTGGAGTAAACGGATGAACTCAATTCAACCCCATTTAGAAGGTCAAATTAATCTTTTTAAATATTTATTTAGATCAATTATTGATTTACGAATTCTGACTACGATGAATGGTTTTTATAATAATTTATAATTAATTATAATAATATATAAATTTATACTAACAAAATATAAAAATCAAAGGAAAAAAAAACTAAAGAAACATTGGAGACTATGATGGTTGAAATATTCAATCTCATGGTTAGCACGTGAATATTAGGTTATCTTTCCATGTTGTGTTCATTGCTGATCTGCCTTTTTCTTTACAATCCATGTTTTTTCAATCATTATGATTTTTTATTTTTTATTTTTTGATAAATCTTAATTTTTCATTAATTTGAATTATTTATTGTTGGATTCAACTATTCATACATTTGAAGTTACGAGAGTTTATATATCAAAATTTCATGGATACATTTATATATAGTATTAATTGGCAATACCAACTCTGTCTCATATAACAACACCAACATTGTTTTCAAGAACTCGTCTCTCACAAACCATCAATCCGCAATTATGAAAGCTCTTCATGCATACTTATTACTTGACAATAACATGCTCACCATTATTCGCTGTGCTACTCTGATCTTCAAACTCCCTTGCTCATTAGTTCACTGGAAGAACACCTCATCCATGACAACCGTAACCCGAAGATGATTACTCTTGAAGAATCTTCTTCAAAACATCCACGACCCTACAAAATCCCTGATAACTCTTCTCTTGTCTAATAACCTTGCCATTCCATTTCCTCAACACTGTCTTCTATTCCCCAAAACGACCATGCCCGAAATCACTCTTGATTGATAAGACTTATACCAGATTGTTTCAACATGTCCTCTATTTCTCTTATGAGATCCTTCAACCTTGTAGTTTTCCCTATGATTACACTGAGTCCAAACACAACTACTTTAACCCAACTTCCATCTTCCTCTTGCACTACCCAACTTCAACAAACACAATCCATAAATATTTTTACTGACATCGATTCTGCTTAGACACCGTTCCAAAGTGAACTTCACTTCTCCAAGGTATAAAAATCCCATACTAGTTGCAGAACACCAACCAAAACCCTTGTATTAAAAATATCCATCTTCTCTTCTCTACTTATCCTTGCTAAACTATTTTGACTTTCACAACCCTTTGTCTTCACCTTTTAACTTGATTCACTTCTGCTGCATAACCATTGGTTCTCCTTCTTAAAGCACAACACTTATTTTGAGGACCACTACCTCCAGATCAATTTGAAAACAAACAAACCTCCCTTGATAATCACACCTCAAATTTAGGAAAGAATAGCATCATCTCTTCTTCACTTGCAATTAACAAACATCTTGAATTCCCCCTAACACTTGCTTTTATCTTTCGCTCCACTGTATTTGGTGCACCACCTTCACTTTCCTTCCCTGCCAAGAAACCACTCCATATAAACTTCAAACCCGAGCCCTTAGATTAACTCCACAAAAGCCACATCACTTAGAATTCTTCATGCACTCATCTCGGCCAAATTAACTCAAAACCTTCTTCTTCAAGAATTTCCCTTTCCAACTCAGAATCTTTAAAATACTAACTCTATCTTTGATCCTCTGAACCTCAAGATACCCTTAACCAGCAACACCAATCCTCTGACCTTATCTGAACTTCCCCACTCATAGTCCTCTGCAATCCATCATTCAACATCCACTTCTCTCTTGATCAATCTCAGTCGAACACTGAACATCACCATAAAATCACACCCGAAGAAAACTGACTGTACCACAACATGCCGCTTCAAAACTCTAATCGTCTCAATCAACCCAGATTCTATGATCATTCTTTATACCCTCTCTAGCAACTTATACTATAATTATCCTTTGTCATTTGTTCTAAGACCTTTCTCCTTTGTTCCTCAATCACTGCGCTTTAAATTCTCTAACCTTATACTTTCCTACCTAAACTGACATTATGATGTACTCCTTCCTTCAACACTTGAAATCTCTCATCTCAGCCAATAATCAAACCTTTCTTCTATACGAACCACTGATATTGAAACATCCTTCTAAACTTGAATATACCAAATCCACTTGTTGATAAGACCTATCCATCTCCTTCTAATTATCACTTAACTCAAAGTCCTTACGATACTTCAATTATCTTCAAAGACTTCACGTTCTCCCAACATGAAAAAATTCGGACTTCTAATACACAATCCTTAAATCTGCTCTATGACTCTCAACTACTTCTCAAACTCTTCTTCTTTTAATTCCTTTCTAAATATTAAGTCCCTCTGGTCCACTACAAAATTTCTCTTTCTTCCTGAACATAAGCTTCAAACCCTCCACTACTTTCTCATTAAATTCTCAAACGTTGTCGATACCCCGAACCATGTTTCCAGCTTCAACTATCGATGCTCCGTTGCTTACTAACACTTTTCTTTCTTCTGATCTCCCATGCTACTGATACAATGAACCCAACAAATTCTCAAATCTTGTTACACCAATACTTGCCCAAATCTTCTCTTATTCTAGCCTTTGAACTCAACCCTTCTTCCGAAACACACAATCTCTAATCACTAGATTTCGTCCTTGGAAACTACTTCACCCAAAAACATAACTTCTATAACACCAATATCTGCACCCAACTCATGAAATTTAAACCCTGGTCTTCCAATTCCTCATCTTCGAGACAAGAAATTGTCTCAAAGGCTAAAACCAATTCTAATGAAGGTATACAGGTCAAGTTGTCCTTGAATCTGTATTCCTCTACCACTATCGGAAACAACACTGGAACCCCAACTCTTTCTTACCCCAAACCTTCAGAATTAAGAAAGGAAAGTCATCTCTGGTAAAAGTCATGAATGTGCACCCTCATTACTCTTATCAAGACGTTTTCTGTCCTCAAAACTTCCAATTAGATACAAGATTTTATCATCTAGATTTTGGAGAAAATGGTAGAACATACCATTTAGACTCAACTTTCCACAGGAAAGTCACGACAAACCCACAACCCGTAGGTTAATTATCCTAGGAACAAATTGCTCTGATACCATAAATGTGACATCCCAATTATATAACATACATGTATATAAATAAGGACGTCATCATAGATAACATAGGAAAGCAATTAAGACAAGTAATTGAAATATTAGGATTACAGTCATCCTAAAAATAGCATCAGAATTTAAACTTGAAATATAGCAAAGTTTTTCAAAATAACTTGAGTTCAATGGAATAAAGCCTAGAGAACTAGACTGCAGCACTTCCGTCTCCTTCCAAAGTTGTCTCCAAAGGAACCTCATCCTCCTCTGCTCACATCCAAGTGGATGATCATTGCAAAAGAAAGCACATACAACAAGCAACACAAACAAGCAAGGGTGATCTAGGTATAAAAAGCATGTTATACAATCACACACAGCATGCAAATACCACACCAAAATATATTAAATGATACTGTAAGACTTGTTACATTATAAACCGACTCGTCCGGACTAGAATGATTGTCGAGCTATGGCGGGTTATGCACTCGTGGTGTTCTCTACTGCTTTGCAAAACCATTGCCAATGGGTTCCACCCTACCACACTCATGAGGTTAGTTCGTTCCGCACCCTAGAGCATACTAGAAGCCTCCAAGACTAGGACCTCCTACTACTACTCACCACATGATTCAATCCTCTCTACTTGAGAATGATTGATCATTGTAGTTTCAGGAAAACCCCCAATGCTAAGCTACCATGCAAATCATTCTACACACTACTAGGGCACCACCATGTATCATCTCCTTAAGGATCATGGAATTACGTCCATGAACCATACTTGTTACACTTACACCAATCACATTTTTGTTTCATACATACTTTCAAACTATAATTCACACACAATACAACATACCCTCAATCATGTTGCAAAATCAAGCCACCCAAATCAATTATATAAACATACATACACCTTGGCAGTCAAACAACATCAAACAGTTCAAACAGATAAAGAAAAGTGTGAAACTCACTGAATCGGGTTGCATAGCGCACCAGGGTGCAAGGCAAGACAACAAGAATTCGCATAGCGCACCACCCTTGGTGTGTTGAGCGAATTTCCCTGAAGGGAGAAGCAAGGCATGACAGCAAAAATTCGCACATCGCACCACCCTTGGCGCGCTGAGCGAATTTTCCTGTAGGGGAAGCCTTTCAGCTAAAATTCGCATAGCGCATAAGGTGCGTTATGCGACTCTGCATAATCTGCAGAACGAAATTCTGCAATTTCAAGCAATCACCACTCCATAACTCGTTCTAGACCTCTTCCCCAACTTCTAATGATCCTAGATCGTAGTATAAGCCTAATTAAACTTGTCTAATTGATTATAAACATTATTAATCTCATTCCAACGTGATTTAAACTCAATTTCACCTTTAAAGCACCAATTTTCATAACTTAGAGGTTCAAATCTAATTTTTACCATTTTGACATGCTTTTAGACCAGTTTAAAGTTCCTAACCAGTTGCAATTAACCTATCTAAGCTACCCAAAGAGCCAAATTGAACCCAAGGGTACCTATGTCCAAATTCACTACCTCAGTTCCTCTCAAAAGACCTATAACAGTACCCTAGTAACTGTTTTCTCATCTAACAAGGCTAGCACGTGTTTTCCACCCCAAACACTCCTTACTAACCCAATTGGTCATTGGAGAAGAATCAAATGTTTGAACGATCAGACTCACCATAAACGCTAGTACATATGACTAGTCACAACTTACTGGATCAAACCAAGGTTGCTCTATGATCAAGGATGTGCCAACTCCAATTTTTATGATTCCTCTATCCTACCAATAAAGCGCTCTCAACAAGTCCCAAATGATCCCTCTAAACTGTCTCAGCCTCCTAAATACACATTAAACCTCAACTGCTCAAAAACACCATCTTAATTCCTTAAAACGGCCTAACACACCCCTTTTTCATTTAACTCCTTATCTAATGACCAGTACAACAACTTCACCACACTCAACAACTCAGTTCCAGCATAACACCAAACATATATCAATTCATAATCATAAATTCACAGTCTCATTGCTCATACAACAAGAAGTACATGCTCTAGCAAATAAAATTATCAAGTTCATCTCAAACAACATCAACATATAAAATCAGGTTCACACATACAATACTTCACAATTTCGAATAAAATCCTAGTTCATGCAGACACTAAATCACTGAATCAAAGAATAAAAACCCAGCTCCCCTTACCTTTTTGGTTCTCACAGTACAGCTTGCTTGAGACGCCCTAACAGTGCTCCCCAACATAGAGTTGAGCACAAGGCCTACAGATCACTAAAGTGGTGATGACAACAACCCCTTTAAGCTAGAGTGAACAGAGAAATCGAAAGGAAGATACACAGAACACATGTAACCAACAAAATTGCATGCCCTAGGCTCAAGAACAGTGGAAGAAAAGGGGAAATTTCTTACTAGGATGCAACGGAGAAATCAATCGGTGCAAAAGAAAGCCCTTCACGCCGTGAACTCTTGAGTACCTTCAAATCAAAGATTGATCGGTTCAATGAATAGGAATGCTAAAGAGAAGGCAGAGAGAATTTAGGACAAAAGAGTTTTAGAGAAAAAGATTTCCAGTAAAATGATTCAGACTTTTGAGAAGTTCCCTTCTAAGACCATGTTGTCCTTAACTTCTTGGACATGACTCCCTCACATAAGATCCATTGGTCTCATATTTTTCGAGACCCTTACATAACTAACTATGCATGAGTTATGAAAATTGTTGTTCTTGTTGAGGATTAGAGTTAATATTATTAATTTGTCATCCCACATATTCTCTAGGTTTTAATATACACTCTATGAAAAATGTCATTAAATTAAAATTATTAATGTAAACATATGTACAAAACCTAAGGTAACCGGAATGAATGGGGTTGTTACATAGTAAGGCGGTGTAAAGAACTACTATATATAAGTGCGCCTCCTCTAATCAATTTCAATGAAAACACATTCTTTACTTTCATTTCCCTCTTCCATTACCACCTCTGTGTGTATGTGTTGCGCTTTCTCTCTCTTCTGTTGTAAGTTTTTTTTTTTTGGCCTCTTGCAATAATGTTAATTAACTATTATTAAAAAAAGTTATTTTCTAAAGATAGTGTTCCTTCCAATTCATCGGTCTCCATTTTCTGTTATTCTTTCTCAAGAGAGTCACGGCGTTGTGTGACTCTGCCATCTTATTTGAACAACAAAAAACCTGCTAGTTTCCAATTGAAATGAATTAGTTTAGTTTGTCTATTGTCTTGAATTTCTAACGCATGCAAGGAGTTCGATGAAATGCTTGAGAAGGGGATTGAATGAAATTTAGGTGATAAATCATTGATTTTTTATTTTTTTTTTTATCATAATGCCAACTTACATCAATTTGTGTTTATAATGTTGTTCTCTGACGTGTGATAGTGTCAAAGAAGAGAGAAGATGAGAACTCAATTGGCAATAGCCCATCCTTCTGTTCTCCTCGTTCCTCCCTCTTCTGCTTCTCTCTGTTTAACAAGGTATTTATTTTTCTAATTTTCATTTTACTCTAATCTTATAATTTTCTGTTGTTGTGTATTTATTGTTGTTGAATGTTTACTATCTCATATTGTAAGCCTTTGATTTATATGAATTTACACCCACAATGAGTTCAAGAAGAGGAGCCTTTTCTTGTCTTGTTTTCATTATCTTGTATAACTTCTTTTGTGGGAAACCCAAGTCTGTAGTTTAAGATGACCTAAACGGCAATAGTATGACGAATTATGTATTATCTTTCTCAAGTAAGCGATGTGCCACTGGAGTTTTTCACCTAGACAAATAATTGAATTTGGCGATTGATCAATCCTCTTGTTTTTTATGATGTTGAGTCTTGTTGTCATAAATAATGAGGGTTGTAATTTCTAGCATTAAATTTGAGATCATGGTTATTAGTTCTTGAAATGGTGGTGGTTTTTCACTGTCCGTGATTTTTGAGGTTCCCTTAACCATTTGGGTAGAGCATAGGCCTTGACACATGTAGTAGGGTGGGTCATTGTTTGTAGTTTTTAATTTAAATAAGTAAATGATGGTTCAAGTATCTGCCTGTTGGGACTTAAATGGAAGGTCATTTGATTTGGTAGGTGTGCTAATTTGCAATAAATCTTGAACTGCGAAGTGCGCTCATTAGGTTAAATCCCAGTTAGCTTATACACAAAAAGGACCTTGTTGCAATTAGACTTTTGAGAATTAGGGCACATTTTTAAGCCTTTTTGTCGTAATTGTGGCATGTTAGAGAGGCTTTTGTCAATGTAATACTTGTATATGTGGGCTATAAAACTTATGAGTTGGTGTTTTAAATCATCGTCTCTCATGCTTCTCTATTTGAATTTGGTACTCATTTTCTTTAAATTGGCTTTAAACTAGGGATAAAGATTTGATTCCACAAAGATGCTCTATAATCAACAGGAAAAAGAATTATGCCATCACAGCTTTTGCAGGAAATGCACTTGGTAAGTTAGCATCATGCTCTCCAGTATCTTTTAAGGATTTTCTATCTGATTTTAATATTTAAATTTCTCCATTAAATTGATTTTAATAAAAGAAGATCTCTATCAAAAATGTTTTCTATTGGAATAATGAAATGAGAAGATATTTGAAACTTGTATGTTGATTTGATTAATCTCCTCGTTTGGTTCATTTCAACGTTGAGACATTTATTCACCATGGCACCTAAATGCTATCCCTTTTTGAAATTGCATATATTGTTTAGTTCGAGTGCTTAAAAATTGTTTCTATTTGTTTAATCTCCAAATTCTTTATATCAGGAAAATCAACTATCCAACTCACTGCAGTTTCGTCACCACTATTTACCGCTAGAGAAGCTCGCCTCTCACTCAGATTTCCTAGGTCTCAAAGACGCGATTCTACTATCCGTGGACAAGCATTTATATATCATTCTTCTGGTTTCCGAATCCCAGCAAATGCTGAGAAGCCAGAATGGTGGTGGAGGGCTTTATCCTGTGTTCCCTATCTGATAGCATTGCAGATATCTGCAGCTGGGATTTATCTAGAACCTATGCTTGAAAAATTTCCATTGTTTCACAGTTTGATTTTTTATATCCCAGGAGCTGTCAACCGATTACCAAACTGGTTCCCTATGTTATATTGCTATGTGGCAATTGTATGGGTGGTAAAAAACAAGGATTTGCCCCTTATCTTCAGATTCCATGTAATGATGGGAATGTTGCTGGAACTTGCTCTGCAGATAGTGTGGATTTCAAGCAATTTCATGCCACTTATACACTTCAAGGGAACATTGGGAACGTATTACTGGGCTGGCGTGGCGCTGGCATATATTTTTGTAATGATAAGGTGCATAAGGTGCGCGCTTCTGGGTACATTTGTGAGTTTCCCTGTACTTAGTGAATCAGCATTCCTTCATTCTTTATTCAGTTTAGGAGGATTTCAACGGCCTTTTTAGGATATGGTCGATTGTCTCTATTGTTTGTATTTGACCAATATTTTAACCTTATACAGAAAAATATACCATGATTCTTTTTGAAGATTCCAGTAGGTTTTTTTTTTTTTTTTTTTGTTATCTTTATCTTATGTTTGGGGTTATTGATTGTTTCTAGGTTCTTCTCCGTTATATTTCATTTTCTTATTTAAACAAACTAAGCGTTCAAATTACAAAAGATATTTTCTTATTCAATGTGTGTCATGCTTCCTTATTGTACCAATTCGAAACTTTACTAAATTGAAGTAGTAAAAATTGACTTCTTCATTGGAAATATGTCAGGAGTTTAGCAAATCTGTTTGTAAGTCTCTGACTTTATTTATCCTTATATCATCACTTCATGTTTTTCCTCCTCCTCTTTTGAATTTCTCAAATGGCACCCGTCCTCTTATAACATTTCTTCCTTCCTCTCTCTCTCTCTCTCTCTCTCTCCTTTTTCTTTGTCTTCATGTGCATTTCTTAGAGGGAGTTTGGGGGAGGGAAATAGGGAAAAAGAAAATAGCAGAATGATATAATCTTGAATCCAGACACAAATTAAATATTGGGCTTGAATGATGAGTTATTTTTGTATGGTGAATAGTAAGATTCATCATTACAAAAATTAATATATTAACATATAAACATGCAAAAGTGTAATTAATAATAAAATGACAATATATACAGTAAAAAACAAGTAGTTGTACGTATATATTTTGTTATATAGTTTCAACAACATAACCTCTAAACTTTCGGGGAAACATTCTAGTACTATATTGTATTGCAAGATTCTGCAGAAAATGTATATATCCTATTATTTGGATATGGAAGCTCACAATAAAAGAAATGTTATCCCAATAAACATGAATTAGATTCCTTATTGTCTCTCAGAGATAGAGAGAGAAACAATGGAAAGAGTAATCCAAACGATAGAAATTATAAAGGATACACATCTCTTCCTAAATCTATAAAATGAAAGGCAACTTTCCTTAGCTATTCTTTTAAAATGTTTAATATTTAAATTATTTTTGTGAGAAAAATGTAAACTGTATTAAGAAAAGTAGTATAATAGAAAAAGTTGTACATTGTAACATTTTTTTAGATGTTAATTATATATGTTTAAGAAATACCAACTCCTCTGTATAAAACTACGTAAAATTTGCATATAATTTTAGTGAGTTTATCTAATTTATTTTTACAAAATTGGTTTATAAAGTTATCATTGATTTATAAATTAAAGTTTATATTCTCTTATATTTATATTGATCTTGTTTGTAATTGATGGAGGACCTTTATTATTATTGTATTTTAATTCCTTTGTTTTGAAAAATTTAAAAATAGCTTTTCACTTGTACTTTCTATGGTGGTGGAAGAGATAATAATAAGAATGGTTTACGAGTTACGTTCATGTAAAAATAAAATCTAAACTCAGCTTTAATATTAAAGACAATGAATGTTAAAACATAAAATTGATTATATTTGAAAAAGTACATCAAATTGACAACATAAAAAATGTAATCGAAAAACCAAATTTTGTTTTTTTTAAAGCCTTTTATTTTAAACACTAATTCAACTCCATCTTTTGTTTTAAAATTATAATTTGAAACTAAAACAGAAAATTACATCAACCTTAAAAATCTCCATTAAGTTATCAACGTCTTATTGTCTTATATGCTCTTCTATGTCCATAACCTAAACTCATCTCGGTCAGTCAGTACATATAGCTAAGAAATCAGACAATAGAGCCCCCGTGTAACTCATGCAAATATGCCAGTGTCGAAGACCGACAGAATCGACAAGAACCAATTGCAAATTAGGAAAATTCATATTAAAAAAATAGATTTATTTTTTAAAGTGAATTGACATTTTCTACCCATAGAAAAAGAAAAAATCTTAAAAAATGGGAGATTATATTTGCTTTTGTGGTGTGGGCACACGTAATGTGTCGAGCATTCACGCGTTCTCATTGGCTGAGCCATTTGGGTTCATTTTTTCTGGAGACCCGTTCTACTCTCCATTATTATAATTTTTTATCACTAGTGCTTCATTCAGCTCAAAAAAGAAAAGGAAAAAAATCTTGGTCCTCCTCATCCACTACACTACGCCAATCGTAAGCAACGTGTCGCTAAACCAAACCCAGTGCGCATCACGCACCCCTTTCCATTTATCATTCTCACCGTTTCCTTAAACTACTTCACTTCGCAACCGCCACCACAACCTTCGTATCATCCCTTCCAAATTCTTTGTTTATCGCTTTGATTCGTTGGTTTTTGAACTTTTACGAACATTCTCTTCTTGTTGTGTATTTGATTCCTGTTATTTTTTTAGGTTAGTCTTTTCGCTCGTCGATTCGTTTTCTCTCGATTAGATTTGCGAGTTTAAGTGAAACCGAAACGGAAACCCTACGCCGGTTGGAAACGTTTGTTAGTTTTGTTGAAGAAGAATCTGTTCTTTGTCTTCTATTGCTTTTGTTTTGAAATATAGTAGAGTTAGATTCAGATTCCGTCATCCGTGCCTTGATTCGGTTGAGTCGTTGTTGTTTAAATTAGATTTGTGATTGTAAGTGAAACCCTAAAGATTATGGAAAGTTAGTGAGTTTTGTTGAGGAAGATGTCTGTGGAAAGGTCGTTTGAGGCATGGGAAGAGGTGCAGCGTCACGGGCAGGACCTGGCTGACCGGCTTGCCCAGGGTTTCAGCGGATTGATTCATACGCATATGAATCCTCCGCAATTTGTGTGGCCGAACCCTCCGCAATCGAAGCTCTTTGATCTGGAGTTTCCAACGCAGAGCTTCGGGAAGAGGGATTTCGCTTTGGCGACTCAGGAGTACGGGATCAATGGCGTGTCGGCGATTTTTGACATCGGGAACAGAATCGGGCAGGCTGGGGCGGACTTTGGGGCCAGCTTGAATGGCCTGGTTCAGCAGTTTTTCCGGTCGTTTCCGGTGCCAGTGCCCTTCAAGCATGAGGAGAGTTCGGTGAGGGTGGAAGGTGGGGATAAGGGGTGGCAGAGAGGAGGAGTCGGGATTGCTGTGCCGGAGGATTTGGGGTTGGGGTCGCTTAGCGAGAGGTTGAAGAATCATGGGTTTGCTGAGAGTGTTAGTGGCGGTAGCGGTGGAAGTGCTGAGGAAGAGGGTGGTGGTGGGTTTAACATTGGCTCTATTGGTCTTCTGGGCAGGCGTCAGGTAAAAACCCTTGGTTTTGGACTATATGTTTGGATTTTTTGTTCATTTGCATATTAGTTTTGGATATGGACTATATGTTTGTTTTTTTGGATGTGGAAGTGATCAACGATTGCTGTTTAATTTCTTGTTTATTGATGGTGTGATAAAACAGTTGTTTTTGTAATGGAAGGGGAACATTTGTGATTGTAGAGGAGCTATTGAAGTAGTTGCTAGCTATGGTTTATTGTGCAATTTTGTTGTTCATGCGCAGAAGAAACAGTTTTTATTTTTAATTTTTTTTTTCTGTTTTAGATCTAGTGGTTGTTCGGATTAGGTTATGTCTTTGATGGTGAGATTTTGGTGTTAAATGTCATTTTGATGAGCTTCTGTCCTTGGTCTTTTTGTTATGTTTTTGTTTATGAGAATCCAAACTCGTGGGGAACTCTTGAGCCCCTATCAGAGGTGCAGAGAATTGTTAACGTGCATGAATTTGCATTGAAGTTATTTTCTGTTCGTTGCTTCTGCTTCTTTTTGGGATTCATGATCGAGATGTGCAGTGGCATCTTGGGTCTTAGTATAGTTGCACAAGTCATATGTTAGATAACGGAAATGCAAGAGTTGAGCAAATGGTTTCTATACCATTTGTAAAATCTGTACATGAACTTTTGTTTCTCTTCAATGCCCTCAATTTGTCCTGTGATTTGTGCTGCATAAAACTTGTAATTTTAATAATGACTACTTGCACTAACTAGGTCAGAGTAAATTATTTGTTTATGACATAGACCGCATTCGAATTGAGCGTAACAACTGTATTATTGACCTTGTTGTTAAGTTGTAATCTCTGGTGCAGAAACTTATATTGATTCCTCCATGGTACAATTTAATATATTGCCTACTAGTTTTCAAATTTTGATTGATTGTTCAGAAATATTTCTTAATTTCAACATTTATTTTGAAATGTTTGTGAAAAATGTGCAAGCTCTGGAATCTGTACTTTATATGACTAAATTCTCTTTTTTCGTTGTTGAAGTTTTACTCTATCTATTTCATTGACGTGTTATATTTTGTCTTGTACAGGGGATAACAAATTTTACGTCAACTTATGATAGCAGAACTCAAGAAGTGGAAGGTTCTTTAGTTGCAAGGGGAGATTTGTGGAGACTAGAAGCATCACATGGTGGTTCTACTTCTGGAAATGAAAATTCATCTCTTTTCTTAGTTCAGCTTGGACCTCTTCTCTTTATCCGTGATTCAACACTCCTCTTGCCCGTTCATTTGTCAAAGAAGCACTTGTTGTGGTACGGCTATGATAGAAAGGTAAAGATAACATTCTTTTGGCTGATTAGACTTTGCTACAAAATTGGTAATGTATAAGGAAGGGGAATAAAGCATGTCCATAGACATTGTGTTTTATCATTGAAAACAACTATGTGGGCGTTGTCTTGGACTTTAGCTAGAAAAAAAAAAATATTTCGTATCCTTTCCTGATAAAAAGTCTTCTTATTACATCTCGTGTACTTAGAAGCCAGATACATAATACGATATGGGTATGATGGATACATACAAATCATTTTAAGAAAATCAAGATGTGACACAGTCAAGCTACAGTATATGTTACTGTAGGCAACAGCACTTATATGATTGCATGACATTTGTAGAGAGATTTGATATTCATCTTGAACATTATAATAATTTATATACTCTTTTATGACAGTAGCAATTTATAATATAGTTTGTATGCCTCATTTTTCTTGTTGAAATTACCCCCTCGGACTCGGTATAATTATTTAGTTATTTTTAAGAGCTGCTTATTTGGTCTCCATCATCTCTGTTATACTGCCTGTGGATGCTCAATGTAGTGCTCCTCACCCAAATATATAGCTTTTTGTTAGCTTACATGGTCATTATTTTTGTTGTCAGAATGGAATGCATTCCCTTTGTCCCGCAGTGTGGTCAAAGCACAGAAGGTGGTTGTTAATGTCCATGCTTTGTCTGAATCCCGTAGCTTGTGTAAGTTGTTAGATTATGCTGTTGTGATACCTTTTAAAAGTTTATGTTCTATTTTTTATTTATTTATTCAGTTCCATGATGAAATTTATAATATTAGTGAACCACCAATTATGCGAAGGCATCAAAAGACAGATTACTAGGCACTTTAATGTTTTTAAAATATGGTGTTAGGGTTTTAAACTGTTTATGCTGGATCATTTTTCAAATGTCAAAACTAGTTCAATGGATGTACTATACAAAGGTGGTTACAAACTAATTGATTCCGATTGGATTTAAAACCTTAGTTATAAGTAGCGGTAGTGACCAACTTTGAAAACTCCTTGTAAGAAAGTGGGATGATTGCTATTTTAAATATTATAATACAACATAAGTTGTATTGTACACACTAATGAGGTAAAGAAAGGAAAGATGGTGAAATTAGTTGGTAAAGAACATATAACTTTGGGTAATATGAACTAGAAAGTCTATCGGAAGAAGAGAGATTAGAGCACGAGTAAAAGAGTAATGTTGTAAAACGTGTAGGAAGAATGGTCAAAAGACTCAAAAAGAAGGTATAATTTTCGGGAACGGTCAAGGAAGAAGGGTTTTGAATTCTATCATGATGCAAAAGAAGACTTTAGAAAATGGGGAGATAAATCGCAATTTTACCCAAAGTAACTCAACTAATTTTTAGGGGGCAAAAGTTGGTTTTTAAAGCTTATTTCATGGTAATTCCACTATACCAAGGAAAAAGCACAGCTATTATGTCCACTATTTTTAAAATCTTTCGGCTATAGTGCCACTGAAACTTGTTATTGATTATTATGATGAAATACTGAATTTGACATTTAGGTAAAATATAACTAACATTAATGTTTGTCTACTGTTTTATCCCCCTGAAATAACTTTCCTGTCTTAATTATTTTTCTCCCTCTTTCTGCACTCAGTCATTTGTCGATCTTCAATTTCCTAATGGGCAACTAACCTACGTATCTGGTGAGGGTCTAAGTACCAGTGCTTTCCTTCATGTTTGCGGAGGTCTTCTTCAAGCTCAGGGTCAATATCCCGGGGAAATGAGATTCAGCTTTTCATGCAAGGTTAGAATTCAAGTTATTGAAGACTCTGAGTAAATGATGTTTGAAGTTCACAATATGTCAGCCTGAACTATTTTTCTTGTGCATGGATTTAATATTGGCTACTCTTCAATTGTTTTAGAACAAGTGGGGAACAAGAATCACACCAATGGTACAATGGCCTGACAAATCATTTTCTTTGGGTCTTGCTCAAGCCTTGGCCTGGAAGCGATCTGGTCTCATGGTGAGACCATCCGTTCAATTCAGGTAAGATGTCAAACTCGAGGCTGGGGGAAAAGGACGATGGTACACTGTGGTTATCATAGGTGTTATTAACGTTACCTATTTTTAGAAAATTATTGTGCTGCTTTACGTAGTTGAAGTTATCTGTGGATGTGATGATTGCTTGCTTGTCTACTTCCTTTGACATTTTAGAATTAATTTCTCCTATTAGATGAAAATTTTTCCTCCAACTGTGGATGAAGTTTCTTTGCTACAAAATTCAAAAGTTGTATTCATGTAGTATGCCACAGTTTTGAAAGTATAGTTCAGTATCTAAATAAATAAAATGTAGTGTAGTTTGATGGTTGCATTCATGTGAGGAAAATAAGGCTTTCGAAGTTGTCTTTCTTTGTTTTAAGCCTGTTTCACGAAGCAATGGACTGTGTAAGCTGCCATGCTCTATTCCATAGTAAGATTTACTTTAGAATTGAGAAATTTGGATATGTAATATAACTTCTAGGCTCCTGATTACCAATGTTTTTTTTTTTTCTGTATCCACTTTGCCTCTGTATCCAAAACCATTTAGTTCAAATATTTCGAGAAACACATTTAATAAAAAAGGATCTTATGGTGAATAATATCCTTATTCCTTTGAAAAATTGGTTTTTAATTTAGTGCAATGGGGTCATGCAATACTTGGTGGGCCTTAGCCCATTTTGTTATGTTTCTATTCTTTATTAATCACTAAGTGTGTTTTGGATTAGTTTGTTTTATTTTCAAAATTATTTTTAATTAAAATCTTACTGGAAGAGCTTAAGCTTTTAAGAAAAAGCTGTTGGTAAATACAAATTCTGCAAATTAAAGCATGCATTAATTGTGTAAATGTCTCCAAAGCATAAAATCTTTTGGTGCATTTCATTATTGTCTCTGAAACTTATATTTGCAATTTCTTTGACGCACCCTGATATTTTTTTTATAATTGCTATTTGGTCAGTTTGTGTCCTACTCTTGGGGGAAGCAATCCAGGGTTGCGGGCAGAGCTCATTCATTCAGTTAAAGAGAAACTTAATCTAATTTGTGGATGTGCTTTCATGACCTATCCTTCTGCATTTGCTTCAGTATCTGTAAGTTGTTTCTGAATGAGCATCACTTCCTGAATTATGCAGGACTTATTTTAGATGTTTCCTAATGTTGTTAAAACATGTTTATGATAGAATAAGGAGCTTCTGATGTTTCTGAATTGTAAGCTACTAAATGTGTAGAGTCAATATTGATATAGTTAGTCAAGATTGATTATGATATTGACAAAAACTAAATTCTTTTGTTATGTTCACAAATGTCTTTTATGTAAATTGTGATCATCATAAGAAAGGATCAATGTCTATTTATCAATATTCTATATATGTATTAAATAATTTATGAATTTTTAAGGTATCTTAAATTTGAATAACTTGTATCTGAGCATCAAAGGTACTTGCTCATTGCTATATGTGCGTGAGTAAGCAAATAGGAAGCAATTTTTTTAGTGTTTAACATAAGTGGCTTGAAAATTACTACACCAGTTCACGAATATCTATAAATGTTGTTATTCATTATTTGATGCTTTATTACAATTGTAGATTTTTATTGGCACTAATTGTTGACTATTATTTCCAAAGTTCACTGTGAAAGGATTTTGGTTTATTTCGTAATCTAAATGGTTCGCCTCTCTTTTATATTGTGTTGTACAGATTGGCAGATCAAAGTGGAATGGAAATGTGGGGAACTCAGGTCTTGTTCTAAGAGTTGATGTACCTCTCTCCACCGTTGGGCGCCCTTCCTTCTCCATTCAGATAAATAGTGGCATTGAGTTTTGATAGCGTTCTAGTGTTTGGTACGATCTGTTTATATTTTGCATGAAGTGTACATAGGTTTGATTCCTGGAACAGTAATTGCAGGAAATCCAGAAGAAGAAAAAAATCCTAACAACAAAGCTTACAGTCTTAATGTGAATAGAAAGTCCTGCCTTGGTTGGTAGTGTATTAGTTTGTCATTTTGGAGCTTTTGTACTTACTATTGAATTTCTAACTATTTTGCAGGCTTTCAAATATTGTAGGATTCCTCATTGTTATTTTTTCTTAGATTAGTATTAATATTCACATCCTAATGGTTGTTAATATTATTTACTAGGGAAGGATTTTCCCTTTGTAAAAGAACTTAATCTTCTCCATAAGGGTATTCATAGGTCGATTAGATTTGTTCCAAGTTAAAATTAGATTCCAAATCGATCTTTTTTCTTTTTTTGGTTTGATTCGTATTTCTTCAAAATTGGACTCAAGTTGAATTAAATAATCTCGATCTAGACATGGTTTGTTTCAATCAGGTCGGCGACAAAATTGTTCTTAATTCATCTTTCATTGCAAGTGGAGCATGTAAAAAACCAGAAGAGCTCCAGTCCTAGGAAACAAGAAGGCACCATCCGTAATATGAATAGGACAAACAATTAATAACACTTTGATTTCTTCATGATGAAGATTATTATTCATACTGAAGTAGTAGGCTGTTTCAATTGCCAATATGGTGTTTAGAGTTCTGACAAGCTGGGTTTCTTCCATTCAGCTAAAGATGATTAACTTTAAATACACCAATTACTACGTGGTTGTTTAGAATTTGGGTTTTCATTTTGAATGAATTTCAGCGAATATTATTACAATTGGTTTCAAAGTCAAAATATAGTTTATTTTTGTATTTAAGTTTGATTGGATTCGACCATTTAGAAAAATTTCTTTTTAAATACTTACAGAATAAGAAAAGTTAAAATATGTTAAAAGTTCCTACTAAGTTAAATTCAGCCTCTACATTGAACTTTTGTTGGAGTTTTTCATGAATTTTTGTCAAAGTTAATTTTACTTTATTAAATAAATTAGTTACTTTTTTATTCTTACAGTTAAGGAAAGGTTTATTTAAACATATCCTTAACCAAACGTCTGAAGGATACCGTACAGTAATGCTTAATTATGACATGTCCAAGCCTAATAGTTTTGATGCAAATGTGTCACTTTAAGTCTGTGATCATATATCTCTAAGCCTTCAGGATCATCGATGTCTACTCAACAATAATATCTACCTAAAACTACATTTGATTGTTTTATACGATATTCAACCTTTCTTGCTATCAAATAGAGGCATTTCAAGCCCAAGAAATCCTCAGTAGGAGCTTTGAAATTTTAATTGAAATTGAATGCCATATCGATTGGACAAAGGTAGGAAAAACCTTTAGCAAGCAACAAAGAAGAATTTTCTGTACACTTTGAAACCGGATGTTTGAGTTCACCATAGTTTTGTATGTATGTTATCAGCCTAACTAGTTTTTGTTCATATCCTTTACCAAAGAATTTGAATTTGGTGAGTTGACTGCCCCAACTTCGAAGCACTCGTCATTTGGACTTGTAATAAGTTTATCAGAAGAATGATCGGTTCTACTTGCTACAGATATGGTGGAATCAACCCATGGTCCCCCCATTGACTTGCTTCTTTGCTCTATACTATCTTGTGAGAAAGCAGAAGAAACATGAGTTTGGCTGTCTTGTGATAAGAACTCAAGGGCTTTAAACCTTGCATCTTGTGCATTGTCACTGCCTTTGATTATTGGTGGTGCTTGAATTGGAGTTTTTCCCTCAAGCATGCTCACTACCGATGACATAGGTGGTCTAAGAGTGGGAGAAGGATTGGTACACAAGAGTGCTAACTGTAGCATTCTCATGGCCTCTTCGGAGGAGTACTTTGAACCAAGACTTGGATCCACCAAATCCAGAAGATTTCCTTGCTCTTGGAGAACATAGGCCTTGAATGAAATGCAACAAATAGTATTACAAAACTTCAACCAAATTATAAACTATGAATCAAGAAAGTAAACCACAATATCAGAAAAGAGAAACATTAATAATGTCTACATTTAAAGTGTAACTTACCCAATCCAAAAGATACACAAACTCCTCCTTTGGCCTGTAATTTGTGTTGCTCTTTCCACTAACAATCTCTAAAGCTACAATACCAAAGCTATAGACATCTGCTTTGTCAGTCAAATAACCCCGCATAGCATACTCTGGAGCCATGTAACCACTGGTAAGAAACATTTAGTACTCTTGTGTTAGTTATTTCAAAAAACAATGACATGAGGAACAAAGTCTACAATGGTTTGGCATAGTACTAACATTGTCCCAGCTATTCTTGTACTGATATGGGTATTCTCTTCTTCATCAAGTTTGGCTAAACCAAAGTCAGAGATCTTGGCATTCAGATGCTTATCAAGTAAGACATTGGTTGCTTTAATATCCCTGTGTACTATTTTCAACCTTGACTCCTCATGGAGATAAGCTAATCCCTTTGCAATCCCCACACAAATCTTCATTCTTCGGGGCCAGTCCAATTGCATCCTCTCATGCTCTTTACCTAAAAGAGAAAAGCTTTTTCAGTTGGATTTAACTTGGTAGCGGCATACACAACCAAAGATGTTCATGAAGCATTTACCAAAAAGTGCACGAGCAAGACTATTGTTCTCCATGTATTCATATACTAGAAGCAACTGGTTTCCTTCAATGCAACAGCCATAAAGTTTCACAAGATTTGGATGCTGCAAAGCAGATATCATGCCTATTTCATTGATGAATTCGCGATTCCCTTGCTTTGATTTAGAGGAAAGCTGCTTAACAGCAATCACAGCACCGTCTGACAGCACACCCTGTGAATAAACAATTTTATCAGTACATGTCTTTATTTGTAAAATATTGGGGATAAAAGAGTCAACCCCAATGTTTTCAAAACTTCATACAGCTTGAGATGATTGTAATCCATCCAAAGTTACCTTGTACACTGGTCCAAAGCCTCCTTCACCTATCTTATTTACAGGATCAAAGTTATCAGTAGCAGCTTTAATCTGTCTTAAACTGAAATAACCTGTCTTCAAACCTACAAGTTCTGCAACAAGGTAGATGTAGCTACTCAATGAAAAGTATCAAGTAAAAAGAGAGAAATTACAGAACTGTTTTCATGAGAACCCAAGTGTGCATTTTTTTTAACTTAAAATCACCATAATTCAGATCTTTGCAGTAAAAGTTTTTGTTGTAATATAGTCTGATATTAATATCTACTGAGATATGTCTATTACAATATTATAAGACTATAACAAATGCATATTCGTCATGATTGACTTCAAACCAATCTGAACCTAGTATGACCAAAAACCAAGTGATAAGGGCACCAACTTCCTTTGGAATATAAACTTACCTTGGTCTGTTTCATCTTTCCCACATAGAAAACCCATCTTCCAAAGTGCAAGGAGTATCAATATGATGAACACGCATATCCCAACCACAATTCCAGCAATTGCTCCAGTGGACAGCCCATGTGAAGGAACTTTAAAGTCTACATCAAAGTGGAAATGTTTACTTGAAATGAAAAGACAAGGTATTTCTTGATTTCATAGAGATCAAACCATTGTTATCAAAGCTACTTACTTGGGGTCACAGTGATAGCAGATATAAGAGGTCCATATATACCTCTTTCAGGAATAGCATTAGTTCCTTTCCCTGCCCAGGATAAGTGGATTTCCAAGGTGTTCTGGGTAACATTCACATTAAACTCCTTACTGATTCCCTTACCAACTCCACCAGCTTCTTCCACAATGTTAAAATCTTTCAAGTATTTAAAACCCTGTCAATGTACAGTGATGAAAATATCTACCTTCAGAACTCTTGCTTAATTGGAAAACCAGATAGAAAACGAGTCTAACATGTAAAGAGTCACTAGGATGAGCCACTTGATGTGTCTTGAGACTCACTTAAGTCCTAACATAATATATGAAACAAATTGTTTGCTTCATTACTCACTTGGATTGAAACATCAAATACACGCTTTCCAAGGCTGGTAAATGCATTGTCATCAGAGAATGTTATCTCAGCAAAATGAAGTTTCACTTTATAATTTCCATTCAGCATACAAAGACCATAATAATGAAGATATAGTGGGGCCATGCGGGCTGTATGGTAGTATTCAGAGCCATTAATTTTCAGATTAAACTGATTGTTTGCAACATAATCAGCCTTATCCCTTCCTAGATATACTCCAGTGCTGCTATATGCCCATTTGCCATCATTACTAACAACATAGTTTGATATGCCTCGTAGATTGAGGTCGGCTTCATATTCATTGCCCTCAAATTCTATTTCAGGTCCTCCACAGTTTATGAACAGTGAATGAACTGCAGAAACACAGTGAAAGTGAATAGTTCATTAAGAAAAAT
The DNA here is from genome assembly GCA_027742785.1 of Vigna reflexopilosa. Lineage (NCBI taxonomy): Eukaryota > Viridiplantae > Streptophyta > Magnoliopsida > Fabales > Fabaceae > Vigna > Vigna reflexopilosa. Next base: position 20,402,342 of record CM050932.1, read on the forward strand.
GACTAAGCTTAATGAAAAAGCAGGGATAGAAAACAAACAAAACAAAACTTGATCTCTAATGCATTTTAGTTCGGATTTCAAAATGGAACTATAATAATTTCATCGACAAAACAAAACCATTGTAGTTTATAAAATCATGATTACTTTCCAAGTCTAGACACTTACACCGGGGTTTCCCAGGACAAGGTTGGCCTTTCTTTAAACAAGACGATCTGCAAGATGTATAGTTAGTTCAGCAGATGATTCAAAGCGGATATTGAATTAAAACTAGATCACAAGAAAGAACATACGAAGTGTTTGCTGAGGGAGAGAGGCTGGAAGCTAAGTTCCTGCTCAGTAATAATAACAATACCATGCTTAGAATTGACATAAGTGAAGAAATGCTTTAAATAATTTTTAGACAAAAAGAAGCTTACACATCCAAGACCTGGCAAAAATGTGAAAAACTCTGACTAAAATTGTTCAATGATAAATCACTGCAAGAGAACATAAAGCGAGATTAAATTTCATAATTCAGAGAATTCTAATTCTAAAGTATGAAACTAAGAGGGTGGTAAAAATTCAAGAAAACATGCTTACATATTCTGTTTGAAGGTTTGTATCCAATCAGGAATTCGTCCACTTAGAGAATTGTTAGTCAGGAACCTGCACCCATCATGAACACATGCTTCATTATATCAGAGAAAATTCAATCGAGAAAAAGCAAAAAAATTCTTGAGACCAAATTATTTGTAGGAACATCCACACATCCTTTCAGTTAATCTTCTTGTCGGAAGAGGAAAATATGCTCTTACAAGTAATTTATTTTTTCCAGGTCCTGAAATGAATCTGGGATTGGACCAGTCAGCATGTTGGAGCTCAGATCTCTGAACAAAAGAAAAAAGAGAAAATTACTAACATGAAGCAATGGCACATGCCACAGCCAAACTGTAGCAGCAGAATATGAGAGGAAATTTCAAGATTCCAATAATTTTTAATTTTTCTCTTTTTGCAGGCCTTTCGAAATTGGAACACAATATTACAGATAATAATTTGCACAGATGATGCATAATAAAATTTATACTATCATTATAATGGCTGAACTAGTCAACAAATCACAGTCACCTTAAAGGACATGTTCCCATTTCTAATGAATTTGGTTCAATAGTTTAAAAAAAATAGCTGTTCAAACTACTACACAAACAGCTGAAGAGTGTCTAAAAGTAAGTCTTCGAAATATATTTAGCAATGATTACCAAAGAAGCCAAGAAGTGCTAATCACAATTAATTGGATTCAAATTATTTACTGGTCTTTATAATGAAGTAATTCAATGATCATAAGCTTAATCAAAGAAGAATAGACCCTTCAGAGCAATTGGGGATAGAAAAGAAAAGGGGGGAGAAAAGGTGCTACGTACAAATATGTGTAATTGTTCAAAACGTCAGACAGTAGAATTGAAGATAATAAAAGGATCATAGTATCACAGAGTGACTTCTAGATCCTTAATGGTGTATAATGGTGATTTAACTTCTCTCATTATTCATTATGATTGCAACCTGAACTTTCTTCTTATACTACCATCTCACTGAGGACCAGGCAAAAGCATATCAAGTAGACCCTTGTCTCTCTCTCCCTCTCTGTATATATATAGGTGTGTTTTTATAAACTAAAATTTAGTTGATACTAATGAGATTGGTAAACAGGTCTATACAAAGAGGCTTAAAGCATATATAGTGATAGGTACAACTATAGCCAGTAATATACTCTAGATGCAACTTACAGAGTTTTTAAACTTTGCTTTTCTCCAATGTAACTAGGAATTTGATCAGTGATTAAGCAATTTCTCAATTCTCTGAGTAACAGAAAAAACCAAACATTAAAAGCCTGAATGAATTATATATCTCTTCACGTAAGAGCAATGATGTTTTCAACTCACAGTCTTTGCAAGAGATTCAAATTCGTCAGATTAGGAAATGTCATGGTTGGTCCCTTCAAATCAGATATTCTCCTGATATATAAATGTTTCATCAATGAAAAGAAAATGTTTCTCTATTGGATATTGCCTTCCATAGCCATTTAAAATGCAGACAAAATGTAACAATTTGGATATTCTAAAAAGGGGAAAGAAAGTACTAACAATTCTGTCAAATAGATCAATTCAGATATGACAGAAGGAATTGGACCTTCCAAGGATGTGCCCTGCAAATCCCTTTAAAACAAAGTTTTCTCAGTAATACAATGCAAATATTGTATTATTTGGTTCTTCAAGAGAGAAAAGATCAGAATAAGCTAAAATTTAGACTCACAATCTATCAAGTTTGGTCCAGTTCCCTATAAAACTGGGTATCTTCCCGGACAAAGTGCTCCCATCTATCCTACTGCAGAAAATATGGGGTGGTTTCATAATTTAACAAAGACAAAATAAAAACATGGGGACAAATTTTATGACATCATATCGTATCACTCACAACTGAGTAAGATTCTTGAGTTTTCCATATGCTTCTGGTATTGTCCCTGTGAAATTATTTGCAGAGAGAAGTCTGCATGTTCATATATAGGAAATCAAAAATAGAAAAAGGAGTTAGGCTGTGGGGAAAAACGGTAGAAATTGTAGATATTTATGCATCAATGAAGACAAACTAATGATTGAATTTAATTATGTACATCAAATGAAAATTACTGAAATAAAACAAACAATCTCACAATTTCTGTAAGTTGCTCATTTTTCCAAGGCTCGGGGGAAGATGTCCTTCAAGTTGATTATCTTCCAAGTTCCTGTATATATTTATTACAAATTTATTTATTCCACTTCCAATGTTAATCACTATGACATCATGTTTTTCTCAAACGCTTACAGTTCTTGCAGACTACTCATATCACTAATTTCTGAAGGAATTGAACCAGTAAAGCGATTTCCCAGAAGTGACCTGAATCATGGTAACAATTGTACATTGAGTAATTGAATTTATGTGAACATGGAAAATCATACAAACCAGTTTTGAATAAAAAAAAAAGAAAATAGTTTAATTAGAATATATGTAAAAATATTGTGCACTGTTTATCCACATGCAAGACAAAAAAGCACAGATACAGAGGTAATGATGACTTACAGAATTTCAACCGATGAGAGGCGTCCAAGGCTTTTCGGAATTGAGCCATTGAAATAATTCCTAGTGAGATCACTGTAAGAGTTTCAGTTAGTTTTTTCTAAGTAGATTTCTTTGCATTTGATGAAATTAATAATGCTTCATTTTCAAATGAAGGAACTGGAATGAATACTCTAATGTTAAAATAAATAACACTCTTCTGCTACTCACCATTCATATTTGTACCATATTTTTTTTTCTAGTTTGGTGGAATTTTAAGAACTTCATTAATTGCTGGTTATAACTAATTTAACAAATTTTTTGCAGTTATTATGAATTTGGCTATCAACAAATGCTTAACTTAACATCCCTCCTGACGAGGATACCCAAAACTATAGCATAGGAACTCCCTCATTTGTGATGCAATAATTATGTACTTGGTTCAATGATATTCAATATGTTCTAACACAGACAATCTTTGTGAACATACAACTAGAAAAGTAAGAGGGATAAAGAATTTATAAGCACTTACAGTATTTTCAGTCGAGTTAGATTTCCAAATTCATCGGGTAAAGGTCCAGATAAATTCATACCCTTGAGTGCACTGTCATAACCAATGTGTTCAAATAGAATTCTCAAATGAATTTTCTTTTTACTTTAATAAACAATAATGAATGTAAAGTAACCAAAGGTGATCTAGGTCACTAAATTAGTCTCTAAACTTCTCTTTACTTACCAAATTAGTTCTTGAAATTAGAGTAAAAAAATATGTACAATAGGCACTGAGGTTTGAACTTAAAACTAGAAACAAATTATGAATAAGAAATTACATGTCTTGAAATTAATAATTATAATTGATTTGGTCCTTGAAATTGCATTACTAATCAAGCTAGTTTCTAACTTTTCAGTATCAATCAATTTGGTACTAATATCAGGAACCATGTTGACTAATACACTTCTAAATTAAATTAATAAATAGTTGATCAAAATATCAAATCCTAATGGGAGGACTAAAATAATACCATTTGAAATGATCAATATATGTAATTCAAAGGACTAATTTAGTGCATTGCTTTTTAAAATACAGCACAATTATTTTTATGCATCCAGAAGAGTCAAATCCTTTATTTAGTTCTCTCAAACTCACACTGCTGTCTACTGATGTAAATAGCTGCCATAAATTGCACAAAGTTAAACTGTATTATAAAATAGTAATAGGAAGAGGTCTGAAAAAAAAGCCATACACGGATGTCACATGGCAAACAGTGCCATTGTTGAAAAAACAATCGCATGTTACATTCCTTATGATTTGATCCTCATCCCTTGAAATCTTCCTGTTATCAAACCCTCTACCCCCTTGGCAGGAATGTTGTGTAACTCTCCAATTCAAGTTCTCTACCTTGTCTGATATTGTTTGTAGTATTTTAACTGCAAGTATACAAAGCAAAAAATACTCATTTTAGGTTGGTAAAATTCTGAAATAAAGTCTGAAAAAATCCCTTCACATCACATGCAAAATCATGTTATGCTACTAATTAATTTAATCAGTCTCTAATGTGAAAGTGCTTCACATTTGTCAGAAAGATTTAGCAACACTCATGTGGTAAAAGAAAAACTTTAATTAGCAAACACGTATTGGTCACTTTCAACTCTCATAGTCAATGGCCTCAACAATTTGAGCACGATGCTATCTTTTCGTGAATAATTTGACTGAGTCAAATAAGGTGGCCAATAAATATAAGAAGTTGAACTTTGCATGCATGCAAAGATAATCCGTTTCCAAATTTCATATGGTCAACCCTTCTCATATTAGTATTATTATTATACTAGCAATAGTCAATAAAACGAGAAAAATGATTATTGAATAATGATAATCAAACCTTAAGTTGATGAAATTGTATGGTTTAAGGAACACAAAACATGACATTAGTTTATACATTCATGTCGTGTTTATCATAAGGAATAAAGTGCTATTAGAGCATGTTGACACGTAATTTGACTCATCTAGCAAAATCCTTTCATCACAATTAATTTGAACTTTCCTTTTTGTCCCTTGACTTTTAAACCAAAATAGTAGTGCTTTTTTTCTCCTTTTGCATGTGAAAAATGAACATAATTGCGAAAAAAGGTGGCTACTAATGCAGCTGGTGACAGAAGAAAGAAAAATAAGAAAATTCACGAGAATAATCCTCATCACAGTGTGAAATGCTTTAAAGGGTAACTGATGTGACCTTTTCATCACATATATTATATTTACAGTATGAAAATATAACTTTCTTCAGATTTTATTGATTTTTCTCTATTGGTGATGCATTTACACAGGTTCACCCGTGAAACCTCTCTCACTGCTGAAAAAGATGCTAAAAATAAAGATCAAAACTATTTATTGGAAAAACTAGTGCTTACACCAAAAGGGAAAACATCTAAAAAAGGATGAACACAATCTGACACACAGTCTGTCACTTGCACTGTTTAGACACAATAACATGCCCCTTTTATTACCAATCTACCCTCATTTATTTAACAATTTTCAACCTTTTAGTTTACTCCATAGCTGTCTCAACTGCATGATTCATGGCTTGAGATAGCTACAATTACGGATATTATAATGCTAATCAATGTTGTGAGAGTGATTAAAGAATAAAACTAGAATACACGTGGCAGAAGATATTCATTCAGAACTCTTATAACGAGACCAGTCAAATAAAAATGCAATTTCAAAGAGTGGGTCCCCAATAATATAACTAAAAATATGGTCCCATTGTCGTTTTCAGAGGATATCACATGGTGCAGTGAAGAGCAATTGTTGTGATTTCATTGGATCTTCAAAACACTCCAAAATTTGATAATGTCATAAACAAGAAATAAAATAAATCATACAAATCCCTTGTTTCAATGATGATAGAAGATACAAGCTCTTTGTTTCAATGATGGAAGTAACATAAACAGAATCGAAATTTATGAAGGACAAAAGGAAAACAAAATATTCTTTCCTTTTGTTTTCTCTTTCAATTTCAATTTAAATTTCTAAAATTTCTACCTCTTCCCATTTTCTTTCCTTCCAATCCAACAGAACCAAACATTCCCAGAAAATTAAAAGGCCAAGACTTCAGAGATTACAGAAACCAAACATATATTTTAATTTATTTGAAGCAAGTTAGACGCTGAACTTCCTTACATAAACTACTTAAATGTTAATGAAAGAGAAATAGAAAGAGAAAAGGAAATAAAAAGGTGATATCCCTATGGATCTTATGAGAGAAAAAGCAAAGCAAGTTGATGAACTAAATTCTGAATGTTGGGTTTGCACTGCATGTGAGAAAGATCTCAACTTTGTGAAGATGGTATTGAAGTAAAAGACAGTTTGTCTTTAGTTTTGGAAGTTACAATTCCCAACACATAAAAAAGCATAGCAAAATGGAAATTAAGTAAGCACCTTCATCTTTTGGTATGAGTTGAGCATTAGATCCAGAGTGTTGGAAGTGATCCAAAGCCAGAAAGCAAAAAGTGAAGAAGATGGAGACATGTTTGGAGCTTGAAGACATCACAAACCGCATCTTGGTCGTGTCTTGTACCAGTATCAGGACCACTACCTTAATCTCTTGTTTCTGTTTTGAAAGAGAGTTTCAGAGAATAAAGGAAAAACGACAACAAGAAGAAGAAGAAAAGAGAAAGAAGAAGTATTGGTACGATTATTTTGTTGGAGGGAAAGGGTATCTGACCTATGAGAAACTTTTGAAGGGATATTTTTTCCTAACATTAATAATACAGTCAGAAAGCTAAGTGAAGAATAATATTTTTTTTCTAAAATAAATGGATTTTTGCCCTTACAGTTTTGACATTTTATTTATTCACCAGGAATTTATTTGAATTCGTTATATAGACAATTGTGCGTAATAAATTTGACTTTTAATTACAACTATTTTGAAATCATTTTAAGAATTAATTTTAATTTTTTTCGACGTAATTTTTTACATTATGATTGTATAATAAACAAACTCTATTTACTCTGCCATTGTAAAATTAAATTGAGATAATCAATTACTTTTAACTTATTTATCGATTAGTAGTGAAAATATGTGTATGCATGTTTTTTTTTTATGATAATAAAAAATTATTATAATTCTAAAATTAAAATAATTTTATAATTGTATTTATTTTGTAAATAGTTTTATAATTTAAAATTAAATTAAAAATATTTAAATCGAAAAAATGATTAAATTTAAAAAATAATTACTTAAAAATAAAATTAATAAAATAGTTATTTTATTTTAAAATGATTTATTTAAAAAATAAAATTACAAAACAAATTTGGAAACAATTAAAAGATATGTATATATAGGTATAGACATGTGAAAAAAAATTAAATGCAACAATTAATTATTATTTATGAAATATGATTAATTAATTGGGTGAACCTATTATTTTTGCTGTCTACTCCGGGATTTATCAAACTGTCTTGGACTTTGTCTGTTTTACGACCAAACTACTCTAAGAATGACACGTATTTAAATTTTAAAATTTATGTTAACATAACTACTTATATTTAATTATGCACTACACAAAAATTAATCGGAACTTAAATATTTTTAGTTTTCATTTATGATTCCTTTAAATATTTACAAGTGAAATTAATGAGAAAAGTAGAAAAATTTTATTTTGTAATAAATACACAAGTTATCGTTAACAAGTTGTTTATTCTATTAACTAGTTCAAACTCCGTGTTACAATAAGTATTTTAAAAACTTAATAATATTACTATATCTAATTACTTATGACGTGGAAATATTATAAAAATCTTCAAAATTAATTTCAATTCAATTAACTACATAAATAATCTGTAATAATATATAATAAGATATTTTTAATATATGTAATTTCTTTTTATAAAAGTATATTTAAGTGTAGTTGCAAATTCTATTTATAGACGTTATCTTTCCTGTTTCATTAACTTTTATTTTTATAATATTTTTATATTAAATAAAAATAAATTAAAAATATATTTTTAAAACTATTTTAACCAATTTAATAGTAATATTTAATAATGATTTAATTTTAAGATTTAAAAAATACAAAAATATTGAACATCTTTTTAGTAGTGATAATAATAAAAATTAGGTTTTTCAAATTAATGAAAGTGTATTGATGAGTCATCACTTTCAAATAAGCTTTTTGATAGTTATTAATGAATAACATATTCTTTATATTTTCCTTCTTAAAAACATGTTACTACCATTATTATTTGGTAGCCTGCAATTTCCAAAATAATTAAAAATCCGAAGTCAACATTTTCACAATTTAATAAAAAAATTTATATACATGAAAATTGGCTATAATCAAATGTTTCAAACATTATTATTACCATCGTTATTAAAAGAAAACCAAAATAAGAGAGGAACGAAGAATCTAAAATTGAACTAAAAATAAATAGATTTTGTTTTTTAAACCAGCATATTTATCTTTTATTTTACTTTCTCTTTACTTATTCATAATAAAATATATATAATAATCAATATTTTTCTTTATTCATGATGAATACGGTATTATTCATGCTTATTTTCTAACAAAGTGGGCTTCTTCCATAGAACTTAGAATTAACTTAGAGTTCAACAATTTAGACTTTGAGGCTTTTGTCCAATAAGTTCCGATTTTCAAGTTTTGAATCCAATGAATTCATATTAGAATTGGTTCAAACTCATACATAAAATTAATGTCATTGTTTAAATATAAGATAAATAAAATTAAATATAACAAAAGTATATTAATCTCTTAAAAGATTTAAATATCAATTAATTCTATTTTTTATAGGGTACAACTTGTTAGAAAATGGGTTTACAAAACCGGCTTGTAAAGTGAAGTTTGCACCTCACTTATATATTATAATTTGACTTTATCTTTAGTCGATGTGGGAACACAACTTATTCTTTCTCTGCATTTTGAAATCTCCAAATTTGACATATCATTTTCATACCAAGGCATCAATTTTGTTGAATGGGTTCACAATTTTTTTCTAGTGTATTGGTACATGATGTTAGGAATGTAAGGTGCATCCAAAAGACTTCTACCTTAGGTTTTATAACTTTTTTTTTTGCTTATTTTGTACTCCGAATGTCTTAGAGTAGTCTATTTCCACTCTTTGTGGTCGAATGTAATGAATCATAACTTGTTATTTTGATTTAAATATATTTTTCTTTTATTATTTATTTTATTCCTTCTTCATGCTTTATGGTTGCATGATTTGATCATATATATTTATTTAGGTTTCATTTTTCAAAATTAATATGAAAAAGATGTTGAATTGCGTTTTATATATATATATATATATATATATATATATATATATATATATATATATATATATATATATATATATATATATATATATATATATATATATATATATATATTAAAAAGTAGATGTAACTTTTTGTTTGTTTTTAAAAAGAATTATCAAATACTAATTAATGTCCAATTTAGATCTAAAAATTTCATTGAAAAGCGTCTCATATTTTAATTAAGTGTTATCAAACAATAAAATATAAAATAGGTAAGATGCATGTGTTTCGCTTGTCAAATGATATAACATTGTGCATTTTCTTTCTATGTCTAATAAGCAGTGTTGTCATCAGATGATACACCCATAGTCTTTAGCTAATCTTGTACTTCGCGAAAATATTTCTATGCTTAAATTATCCTAAAAAAATGTTTGTCTCCTTCATTTGCCAAGAAGATGCATAAAACATATGTCAGATAAACAATCTCTTGGAAAATGAGCTAAAAATGTTGTGCTTGAACAAACCCCTACCACTTTTGTTAAATTGGAAAAGACTATTTGTCTTGTATGCTTCAATGTTTTACACAATTTTGAATGAAGACTCTTTTACCAAGGTCTGATATGTTCTACCATCTTTCGGAATATCGCTTCAAGAGAAGGGCATTTAACATGCTCTTTATGTTCAAACTACTCAAACATAAGAAAGACCTTTACACAAGCTGAAGCTGCTCAATAGCCATAAAAGGATTTGGAACTGTTCTTTTCTTCAATGTCCATATAAAGTTATCCCTAAAGAAGAGGAACAACGAGTTTGATAAGAAAAGTGCCCAAATGCTATTAAAATTTTTGTGTCCTAAAAGCTTTGTAAGAATAATGTTGTGTTCATTAAACTAGTAGAGAAAGTTTAAAAATTGTACACGTTGAAAGACGCTACCCTTTTTAGTGGTGACCCTTTATGATCTTTTTTATCATATCTTAGCCAATCTTTTGTCTTAGCCAAGAGTGATTTTTTGCTAAATAATTTATTAGGTTATCCAGGAATAACTACGTCTCAAAACAATATTAAGCTTTTTATCCAAAAATGGTTAAGTGTTTAAAGAATACTTGATAAGTTATCTAGTAGTGGCTACAATTTGAAATAATACTTAGTAGGTTAGTCATGAGTGTCTACAAACTAAAAGAATACTCATGTTGTTTTCTAAGTTTTCTTGTAGGTATTGTAACAAACAATTTCCATTCTATATTTTAATTCGTTTTAAAGCCTAAAATAAGTTGCATAACATTCATTCATACTTCTTAGACATTCGTATTTCATTTATAAGTATTTATATTCATTTTAGCATGTTGAACCATAACTTTTTCACTTTTAGATTCTAATTTTGCATATTCACTTAGGACTAGTTTCATTCATCGTCTCACTTGCATATTAGGATCATTTTAGGATAGTTTTAACTGTTATTTTTTGTTTTTCCCATTAAATTCTGATTTACAAATGTTGTTTCTCTCAAAGTTTCGCAATCTTCTTGGATTTGATACCTTGGTTGGTTACCATTATATTACTTTAGTGGAGAAAGCAAGTTTTTGCTAACTTAATGTGCAACGAGAGGTTTATTCGTGAGCATCAAAATAATATTATAAGACCATGTATTTTCTGTTAATTAATCTCTATATCTATAGGTTTTTTTTTTCATGATCATTTCTCAATCTAGATTTTATAAGTGAAGGTAAATGCAATGATATTATGATGTTTAAGTCAGTGTGTGTGAATGACAATTAATGCAATTATAAGATAAATAATATTATCAAGGTAAATACATGAGGAGTAATTGTTTATTATATTATCCTTAATTGGTCTCTTCTTGAATAGGCCATGGAAATGCACTCGTGTCATTCTTAATCTTGGTTTAGCCAATGTCATTCTTAATCTTGGTTTAGCCAACTTTTTGTCATGATGATCAATATTAGGTTTTTTTATATTGTTTGATTGGTTGTGTTGAGGTGTTAAGGATGATATCTAGTACTTTTGTGTCTTTTTCTTTATTAATAGAACATATTTTATATACACATCTATGGTTTTATTATACATTGATTACACTTTCTATTTGCTTTAATTTAAGTTTTTAGTTTACTTTTTTATTAATAATAAATTGGGTTCATCAGTCGTAATTTCTTTAATTTTGTATTTTTAGCTTAAGTGATCTTTATTCATTTTTTTAGTCATAAATGTAAGTTTCTTTCTAATTCTTATTGCATTAGATTGTACATTTATGGGACTTTAAAAATTGACATATGGAGTGTAGGATTTGGACTCATTTACTTTTTTTTACAATTTTTTAGAAATTAAAATACATTTTTTGAATATTTGTCTATAATATAAATTTTATTGATGAAAAAAAAATGTCGCTAAATTTTACTAATAAAAAAATTGTTGATAAATCAGAATTCACCAAACACTTTTACCAATGAATTTTATTAATGAATTTTAGGATTTTAATTATTGATGAAAGTCTTTACAAATAATAGATCTCTTAGTAAAATCTATTAATAATTTTGAACTTTTATTATTGACGAATATTTATGTTGGTAAAATGGACGTCAAAGTTTCCACCTTAGGCTTTGACCATGTAGTGGTAAAATCAATTAATAATTATTTTAATTTTTAAAATTTGTCAGTAAAGTTATCGTTAATTGAATTTTTTAAAAATATGTGGATAATAGAATTTTTAAAAATGTGTCAATAATTATATTTTTTTAAAATTCATTTGTAATTTCTCGATAAATTCATTAGTAAAATTTATTATAAATTAAATGAAAATGGATAAGTAAAATGAAAAAGAAAAATAGAAGAAAGAGGTGAAAAAGGAAGAGGAGGAGGAGGGGGATGAGAAGGCGATAGCGGTTTTAGTAATGGAGATGATAGAAAGGTAAGTAGAAGGAGGAGGAGGAGAAGCCAAAAGGTAGAAGGTAGAGGGCACGACGATGACAAATGCGACAATGGTGGCGACAATGATGGAGGAGAAAAAGGAAAAAGAAGAAGAAAAGGATAAAGAGGAAGAAAAAGAGGAGGATGAGGAGGAGAAAGACCAAATCATTGTATTTACTAACGAATTTTTTTTTGGTAATTACTGACAAATATTTATCAACAAATAATTACCGAAATATTTTGATTGTTAGTAATTATCACTAATATATTTTTTGCCATAAGTAATTATCGACGTATTTTTCTATCTATCGATAATGTTTATCAACAAACATCTCACCGATGGATTCAGATAGTCGGTAAATTAATTTTTTTTAATGAAGGAAACCATACGGGTTTGAATTTTATAAATTGGCTTTTAAACCATATTAGAGCCCAAATTAGGTCCATAATGGTTAATTTCCACCACATCTTGAATCTCCCTGTTTAATCCATTCAAGAATCTAACCATTGTAGCCATAGGTGTTTCTTCTACATCGAATTTCATCAAGGTGACCTCTGTTAAGATAAAATCGTCTAAAGAAACGAGGTCGTTTAGCATTTCCTGTTTTGAAGTTAATAAACAATGTTGAGCGCAATAAGCATTTATCAACATAAACCGTATATTAAATAACATTCTACAAAACAATGTTCTCTAGCATATATCATCTAATAGACAATGCTTAACAAACTACATCTAATAAAAGGAGTCATTTAGGAAAACCTTACTAAACGATGTAATAAAACTTACAAACAATTTTAAAATAAGCGTTTAATGTTTTATATCATCTAAAGATCATATATTAAATGCTTTGTTTCCTAAATGATGTTTCTATCAACAAGCTTACATGTGCCAAAATGTTTTAAACACCCAATATGCCTAAACGGTTACCAACGTTTAAAACATTTATTGCATGTATGAAAAAGTACTTCCTTGCTTATATGTTTTGCTCTCTTTATCTGTGTAGATAATGAAAGTACAAGAATTTACTCAAATTCCTACACAAGATCAATAAAGATGTTAAGAGATAGGAAGACATTCCGGGAATGTTTTCTTAAAGCTTCAAGGTTTGCAGAACTGTACAAACCTCTTTTTTTAAAGTTTTGATAAAGCACAATAGTTATGCAACATAAACCTGAGTCTGACTAGCTACCTAAAATGCTATGAAGTCTACATGGAAGTCAACTCTTAGTCTAATGGATCTTTCTTGGAAGTTAACATAAAATCACAAAAACAAGTAATTTCCTCGAATCAAATGTAGAAAAACACAATTTAAACAAAGAACACGAAAAGTTAAAAACCCAACGAAATTGGATAAATATTGTTTTTTTAATATGACAGTAAAGTAAGATAAAAAAGTATATTCAAAACAAAACATTACTCTTGATACAAGATGATATTTGGTATCTAAGAAAAAAAAATTCAAACGAGAACCTTGTTCTGATACTAGATGATATGATCGTTTTCAGGAAAAAGTACAGTCTTTTCTAAATTTGAATTCTCAAGAGACACAACAAAAAATATATCAAAGAAGAATGCAGAATGAGATAGAGATGAGGATGCCACAATCTAGTAGATTGATAAGTCAAGTGAAAATTTACCACGAAGATGTTAATCTTTGATAAGAATGAGAGTTCTAATCCAAGAACCCTCTATAAGAATGCAAATACATATAATATGACTCAAAAGTGTCTACATATGTATTTGATGTCCCTATATATAAGCACAAATGTTTAAAGAACCTAAAAAACCATAAAAGAAAGCCCAAATAAATTGGGCCTATAAATAACTTAAAAATTAAAAAAAAACTAAACAAATTATTTGCAATTAAAAGAAAATTATAAATATTTTTAATTGCCTAAAATATTGTATAATTATGTTCCAAGCCATGATTTTTGTGTCCCTTGAATTCTAATTTTCATGGAGGATCATGAGTATGAAGAGAGTTGTTCTTTCAAGTGTTTGTTCTTTCACCTTCTCATAAGTCATTTGAATTGTAATGACAAAAGAAGTTCTTTTATAATATTAAGGAATAGTCCTCTATCATCAATGATGCAAAATAAATATTATTAATCAATCTTAAAAAATGAGTACTAATGACAAAACTCTTTTGGAGAAATAAGGAAAAAAAAATCAAAGGAATTAGTATATATAAATGACTAAAATAATGATTTAAAATTTATAAAGATAAAAAGAAAATATTCTTTTATAAAATGCAAATTGAAACTCGCTAATTTTTCTAAATTAAAATATATTTAAATAAAAAAAGAAGTATAATAGAAGTAAATAGTAACAAAATGTTTATAAGTTGATGAGAGAAGATCAAGATGCATGTGGTGGTTATTGAAGATACAAAGAGGACACTAGTAGATTCTGATGATGATTATGGTGTTCACATTTTCAAAATAACATGAGTTTAATAAAAAGATAATCTCCATAAAATGAGTTACTCATGCTGCTGTTCTATTGGTTTTTTTATCAGTAAAGAAAAACAAAGGCCACAGAAGCTTATATATAATTAATGGATGGCATCCTGAATTCAAGGTGAACACGTGGTTCCACAATTACACGTGAAATTGTCTCACTCTAATGCTCTGTCCTTCAATATTACACGTTTCTCCTTATAATTATGCTTTTCTTCCGAAACTAGATAGAATGAAGAAGACTTTTGCACCAAATCCAGCATAAATTATTATTATGAACGCTAATCTTCTATAACTAAAACGCTAATCCTTATAAGAAAATAAAATAATACGAAAATTACATCATTGTCCATACCTGTATTAATGTCACGCATGCAAATATTTGGTTTTTTAGTCATTTCGATTCTGTCATTTACTATATCACCCCTATCTATTATACTAACAGCTGTAAAAAGGTCAATTTTCTTGGTCATTTTCTATTTTTTTTTTCATTTCTTTTATTTCACGTATTTCTCTGCTTTTGAAAGGGTTTTGAAATTGAAAATCTCATTGCACGATGAACGAAGTATTGGGTACAAACAAAGTTTCACATCAGAAAAAATAAGAGATGAACATGAGTTTATATACACATAAGACACCTTCATTGATAAGAGGCCTTTTGGTTTGATAACAAAAGCAAATCCGTGAGGGCTTGATCCAAAGTGGACAATATCTTATCAACATGAGACTTATGTGTATGTGTAAGGGTCAAACCTCCCTACATGAAGATGAGAGCGAAGGTGATGTTGGGCTCAACGATTAAAGAAGCATTTATTTCAAATTTGAACGATGAGTATGTTCTATTATTTTTTCCAGAAAGAGTGTTTACATTTTGATTTAAGAAATGGATAAAAGAGGTGAGAAGAATAAGGTTTCTTTCTTTATTTAATAGTGAAGCAAAAGGTCAAGAACTGAAGCAAGAGGTGAGATTGAAGAAAAATGTCGATGGAAGGAAACAAGAGGTAACCATTTAAGGATTAGGGTTTGTTTGGGTTTTGTCAAAAGTTGTATGGTTTGTTTATTTTGAAGTTAAGTTCCTTAAATATTTGTTAAATAAACTTAAAGTTAAAAAAAAGATTAAAAGCGTAATTTTGTTTTGATTTATTATTGCTATGTCAATTTCTTTAAGTGTTAATTTTAGTAAGATGGATTGGGATATTTTGATTTGGTGTTGATAGAATTTAACCGGACATTTTTCAATTGTTTTATTTTTATTTTGAGGTAGTGTAACCCTTTAACCAATTAGTGGCAGTTTTACTTCTTTTTTATTATCGGGTCTATAAACGACTATTTTAATAGCCTTTTTTTTGTTAATGAATCGTAATGCATGTTCACAACTTATTTATTGTGCTGCGTGAGGTTATTAGTTATTTTTAGCAAAGTGGTATCAAAGCTTTATGTTCTGAGTACTAAGAGGAAAAAAAAAGGGAGAGAAGAGTCAAACACTATGAGGGAAATAGTGAGTGCTTGAGTATTTTGTGAGAGAGATGACAAAAGTTGTTAACAGAATGAGTGTGCCACAACTGAAGAAAAAATCAGATATGATAATTAATGCCTATAAATGAAGGCATTTTTGAGATCTCAGGACATTTGGGATACGGTAGAAGATGGGTACAATGAACTCGATGAGGACATACATCAGATAGTGGCATAGATGACCGCGTTGAATAAAACACATGCAAGAGATGGGTCATAATTGTATTTTCTCTACAATGCAGTAGATGAGTCGGGATTTGAAGAAATAACAAATGCTGCATCAGCAAAGGAAGCTTGGGAGATATTGGACGTTGCATATAAAGGTGACAACCGCCTCATACAAGTCTGACAACAAGCTCTCAAAGGGAAGTTTGAACAGTTGAAGATGGGGCCTAATGAGCAAGTAATCGAGTACATTACTTGGGTGGAGAAGGTGGCCAATCAACTTGGCAGAAATGGAAAACAAATGCCACCAAGCTAGGTTGTGGGAAAAATCTTGTGATCACTCACAAAATATTTCGAAAGTATTGTGTGCGCCATTGAAGAATCGAAGGACTTGTTAGTTCTCACAGTGGATAAACTTATTATGTCATTAAAAGCCCATGAACAAAGGAGAAGGAGTTGGGATGAACGGGTTGAACCTCCCGACCAAGCACTACAGACACAATTTGATTCGAATGAAACTCGAAATACTTAAGGCCGAGGTCTTGGAGATAGAGGACGAGGTGGACGTGGCCGAGGTAATTTTGAGGATGATAATGAAAAGTAAGCCAGTTAGTAGATTTGAAGTGGTCAAGGATAAGGGAAGGCCGAAGAGATCAGTCAAGAGTATAGTGTTTTAAGTGTGGTAAGTATGACCACTATGCAAGTGCAGATTAAGGAAGTGCTACGATTGTGGTAAGGTCGATCACATTGCTAAATTTTGTCGAGAAGAAAGTGAGAGAAACCTTCTTACAGAGGAAGAAGATGAATAAGATAAGGGGATTCTCTTGTCTTCAAAGATCTCAGAGTTGAAGGTGGAGAACTCAGATGTTGGACCATGCTTGAAATCAAAGACTGACGAGATTTCTACCAACTTAATATGGTATATAGATATTGCAGCTAGCAACTATATGCGTAGAGATGATAATTTCTTTGATAAACTCACCAAGGGTTTTGTATCTTCCGGAGATGACTGCAAGGTAGCCGTGAAAAGGCATGGAATAATCCAACATAAAAGAAGGATGGATAAGTTGGAGAGATTAG
Source organism: Vigna reflexopilosa (assembly GCA_027742785.1). Taxonomy (NCBI): domain Eukaryota; kingdom Viridiplantae; phylum Streptophyta; class Magnoliopsida; order Fabales; family Fabaceae; genus Vigna; species Vigna reflexopilosa. The sequence goes on from CM050932.1 coordinate 20,419,825, forward strand.
GGACATTTACTATGTTCCCGAGCTGATGAGCAATATTTTAAGCATATGTCAGATAATTGAAAAAGGTAATTTAGTTTTTATGAATGATCAAGTACTATATTTAAAGGATAAACATGGTCGTCTAGCAGCTTGGGTAAAAGCAAAGAAAAATTGGTTATATAAACTAGAGGTAAAGATATTGCAGAAAAGGTGCTTGAAGCAAGATGTGACTAGTAAGAACTCAGATAAGTCCACTAATGAGGTTCATGTAGTATGTTTGTTAACAGGTGCATAAGATGTAAAATTTGATGAAGTCATGCTTGATGAAAGATGAAAGAAAGCTATGGATAAGGAGATAAGCTCAATTGAAAAATAAACGAAACGTGGGAGTTAACAAATTTACCCAAAGGAGCCCAGCTAATTGGTGTGAAGTGGGTATACAAAAAGAAAATCAATGTAGAAGGGGAGGTGGAGTGCTACAAAGTCCGACTTGTGGTGAATGTATACAAACAACAAAAGGGAATTAATTATGATGAAGTATTCGCTCCAGTGACTAGGATGGAGACGATCAAATCACTATTCTCACTAGTAGCTCTACAAGGATGGAAGATTCAGTAGAAGGACGTGAAGTCTGCATTTCTAAATGGTTTTCTTGAAGAGGGGTCCTATGTAGAGGAACCTCTCGGTTGCATAAGAAGAGGTGTAGATAAAAGGTGTTGAAGCTGAAGAAGGTGTTGTATGGTTTGAAGCAAGCTCCTCAAGCTTGGAATGAAAAAAATTGATAACTATTTCAAGAAGAATGGTTATTAACAATGTTTGTATGAATATGCTTTATACCTAAAGAAGTACAAAATAGGTATATTGTTTGTTGCTTTATATATAGATGATTTGATTTTCATAGGAAGTAGAGTCGAGCTAGTCGAAGCATTTAAAGAAGTGATGGAGGGGGGGGGGTTTGAAATGACCGATCTAGGCATGATGAAATATTTTCTAGGTCTGGAGGTGAATCAAAGCTCAGTAGTGATTTTGTTGTCTCAATAGAGGTATGTTGAAGATATACTAAGAAAAGGTAAAGATGATGAAGTACAATCCGGTTTCCACTCTAATGGAACTTGACACATAGCTATCAAAAAATGGAGAAGGGAATTGCGTTGATGCAATAATATATCGAAGTTTAATTAGGAGTCTTAGATACTTGAAAAACACAAGACCAGACACTATGCTAAGTGTGGGAGTCATAAGTCATTTATGGAGGAGCCAAGGTATTCTCATTGGAAAACATTGAAGCGAATACTGTAAAACCCTAGAAAATGGTATTTTAGAAGTGATGGTAGTCTAAAAATAGTGAGACTAAGTTATTTTAATATTAAATGTTTTTATTATAAATAGTTTCGTTATAAACGAGTTTCATTATTTTAAGACGTACCATCTCTCTAGAAACTAGTTTTTTAGAGTTCTCTACCTTCTCTCTAAAGATTCTAGCATCTCGATCATCTGTTTGATAATCAGGAGGTGTCTAAACGATCATGGCGACGGGGTCTACATTTCTAGCCTATTAATTTCTGTAATAGAGCAAGTAAGTTTCGACTCCTTTTCCTCTCTTGTCCCAATTTATTTTTAGAAAAATCCAATGTCGTTGCATGTGTGATCATGATTCTCCTACTCATTGTTGGTTAATTTAAAGTTCTAAGGACTATGTCCATTTCCAATATGGTGTTTCGTAGGGTCGTCTAGAAATTCCTTGCGTTTCAAGCAACCGGTGGGACGTTTTAGAGTCAGGTAGTTTTCTTGTGAGTTAAGAGAAGCTATAATTGGTTTCGATGTTGAAATGGGGGAAATGTGACGTAAAAGTGTTTGGTGGTTTATAGGTGGATTTTAGCTTGGTTTGGAACTAGGTTTTGGGGGTTTGGACTAGTGAGAATTTTAATTCTAGGTTCTGTGTCTAAGTGGTCATTTTGGAGGGTGTTAGTAAGTCATTTGTGACTTGATGAAGTCCCTAAGTTGTTTAAAAATAAGCTATTTGTGGTGGAATCCAATTTGGGTCTCTAAAGTAAGGTTTTGGTTAATTTTGGATTGAAGTCTTGTGGTCAATTAGTTTAAAACGAGTTTAGGTTGGTTTATATATTTGGTTAGGTCAATTTTAGTTTAGAATACAATCTAGGTGTGTTAGAAGTTGGGAAAGATACATAGAATAGGTCATGAGTGGTTAAGGGGTGCAAATTCTACAATTTTGGTGTTATAGAATTATGCACTCTAGTTGAGCGAGTGTATTCTAGCTGATCAAGTAGAACACTTCTAGCTAAGCGAGTGTAATGGCTGAGTGACCAGAACCCACTATTTTTGTTTTCGCATAGCGAGCTTGTGCATTGAGCGACCAGTCCAAAACATGTTTTTATTCTTTCTTTCTTTGTTTTATGATAACTTTGAGCTATGACTTTGAGGATAATGTAGATGTATCTATTGTATTGTATGATGGTTTATTCTCGAGGTTATGCATGTATTTGATGTATTATTAATGATGTTATACGTTGGGATTCAATGTGAAAGTATATGGATATATGTATGACTTCAAATGGTTTGATGGTGTGGGTGGAGAAAGAGCTTTAGATGTCTGTTATTTTGGGCTTTTAATGTCATATTTAGAACGACGTCTTTATGGGTGATGTTAATCAGACTTCGGACTGGATATACCCGACATCTATCTAGACGTCGGATTGGATATACCCGACGTCTATCTACATGTCGGATGTGGGTACACCAGACGTCTATATACACGTCGGATGTGGGTACACCAGACGTCTATATAGACGTCAGATGTATCCAAATCCAATGACTATAGGCGCTGGACGTTTTGTCCACTGTAACTCATTGGATGTCGATTTATGCATTGACGAACGTCTATAGACATTGGGCATTGCATTAACCGACGTCTTCTGGGTATTTTTTTAAAAAATTTATTTATTTTTACAATAAAACCACACCTGAAAAACAGAAAATTGTCCTAAAACAGTATACTATACTATAATATATATATATATATATATATATATATATATATATGCGTTTCAACTAAAGAAAGTTCTACTTAATCCAAAAAACAATCCAATACCAAAACTATCAAACTATAAACTTAAAGTAAACCTAACTAATGTTCAAATACAAATGTAATTGTTCCTAGCTCCATTTTTGCTGAAGATAAGTTGTCCACTCCTGCCTTATCTGCCTAATTGTATCCTTTGGTATAGGAGATGTAATCTTGAAGCGCTGCAAAATGAAGAAAGATTATGGTTTCATATATGTTCAAAGATGAATTTGATTTGTGATGTATTGAAGGTGAGCATTATTACCTCATTCCAGTCATCTGTAATGCAAGCTCGAATGATGGTCTTAATCCAAGACATCACATAGAAGCCATATTCCCATGAATCAAGCTGCTTGTTACACTAAAATGACAAACTAAATAGTCAAGAATTTAGATCATTCAATAACATAGAAAATGAATTAGAATTATAAATGACTTACAACCTTTGGATACAAAACTTGAACTAGTTGACCTTGGGATTTACCCATAACTCTATTTAGATTGAAAACACAAAGTAATATTAATATAATTATATTTATCATAAAAATTTAAGGTCAACATGCAATTCAAAGTCATTTTTGGAGAAACACTTACCCTTGAAGGATGCTTCTCAAGTCATTTTTCATCTTCTTGTGCAGGGAACAAAACCACATAATTTTACATTATCTGGGAATGATGACCATTAGCTGCCAGTGAGACCTATCATGAATCATAAATAGTTAGTAAATTAATTAAGTAAGCTTTAATGAACTTTTACATAAAACAACACATACCTGTCAATGTATGGCACAAAGTATACGTCTCTTTTTGACTCAGCCATCCATGTTTGCAAATAATATAGTTTGCTTTCAAGTGTGTTACCAGAAGGTTGAATGGTCTGAGGTTCAACAAATTCGTACATGGAAGACCGACCTTGGTCTACAAGGATTGTGTCCATGTACCTAAGACAATAAAGTTAAGTTGTTAGATATTAGGAATCTAAATAAAACTAATATGGAAGACAAAATTAACTATCTTACATGCACCATAGTTGAAGGATGGAAATATTCAACATCCTGTCTCCCGCAATGATCTTCGATACATCATTGAATGTGATATATACTGGCACATGGGCGGGGAGACCAGATACTCTGAAATCCCAATATATTTCTATTGCTCCTTTCCTGAACCTGGGTAATCTTGACATTAGTTTTGATAGAGGATCATCCTCCGCTTCAGCCATGTCATCATCTTCAACTATGACTGCCTCATGCATTGACTGCTTCTGAGGACGTGTGAAATGAAGATAAGAATTTCAAAGTTATCAATAAATATTGTTAAATTTAACATACAAATACTAATGATAAAAATATTATACCTGTGGTGTAGCAATGTGTGTCATGATGAATGCTTTAGGCCAGGCTATAAATGTTCCTATGGCCTCCCCCACAAACTGAATTTTTGGAGTGGGTACAGGCACCTGAGCCTGGGGATCCTGAACCTCGTCAATCAAGATACGCACGTGCTGGGGTAATATGGGAACACCATGAATAGTCTGCCCTCCCTCAAGTACTTGTCCGACAACCACAATGCGTGGGGGATCCTCATCAACCAACAACTCATACTGATCAATGTACTCAGTAGGTTCTACAGCAGAGCATGATCCGCTAGTGCTGACACGAGGTGGTGTGAGAGCTTCAATGGGCAACCCCATGGAGCCTGTGTCATGGATTGCAGCTTCTCTTCAAGCGCTCTTTGTATTTCGTTTTGTTCTTGTAGCTGCTCCATGAATTGTTGCTCCATTGTTCTCATGCTTTGGTTCAATCTTTCCTCCCACTGAAGATCTATTTGCCTCAGTGCCTCCTGACTCGTTGATTGAGTGTTTTTTTGTGTAGGGCCAAAGTAGTCACGAAGACCAATCGGGCCAGGAACTCCACGTACACGTCCTGGGTGCTCCGACTTTCCAATGGTCGTTGTTAGAATGTCGTCCCTACCTTGGCCAATAAATGTTCCCTGTGTCTCCTACTCAACCAACTCATCCTGCACATAAAAAAAAGTTTGTTACTTAAAAGACATGCTATGATAAATACACAATCAAAGAATGTTTAGAATTTGAACTTACAATTCTCTGTAAGATCAATGCAGCTGAGGCAAATGTCATGTTCCCATCTAATTTTGTCCGAGCAGCCTTCCACAGCTCGTACCTCGTAGGTGCAGGTGCTAGATCAGGGGACTCAAGCCCCAAGGAATCTGCTATACTCTTTTTAATTTTCTTCTCAAGTTTTGCATAACCACCTCGTGATAACAAGTGTGGTGCATCATTTAGCGTTTGCCTTTCTTGGGCGGCTAACCTTTTACCCTGTAAAACCATGTATATTCATATTTGTAAAATCATAATAAACTCCTTTTAAGACTTTTAGATGTTAAGAAACATACCTTCCATTCCTTAGTCTCTCTAGATGCATGAAATTGCATCCACTCATCCTCTGTGAAGGTATAATGCTGACTTGGATTCTCATGTTGTCTGTCTCTAAAGACATACAGACGTGTCAGCCTTGTCTTGAAATCCCTCCATCTGCTCGATATATGTGATAACACTTTCTTTCTAATATGAAGTGTGTTTAGAATATCATAATGTTGCTGTTTAAAAGAAAGAACATGTGTTAATGACATAATAAGATGAAATAAATAAGTATATCAAATTTCTTTTAAGTAAACATACCTGAATATCTTGCCATAAGAGGTTCTTCTCGACCACTGAGACATCATCCCAACATGCATGAAGGATAGAAACATGGCTTTTTGCTAACTTACCCAAATAACTACTAAACCTATCAGCATTCGGCCCTGATGCCACACCTGATCTTGGGTCAATCACAACATGTCTCCTCTGCCCATCAACACGTCCAAATGTCACATCTAGCAATCGTGTGATGCCTCGACCATGTCTGGTTTGTCCTGATGCTGAGTCTGAGGTCGACATACTTGAAAAATATATACAAGGTTAGCACTAATTCAAATATGCATCCGAATAAAACTACATATAAAGTCATAACAAAAAATATCACAGAACCTATTAAAATATTGTTTTCTCCCAGATCCCTTCATTGTGATCGCTACGAATTGCATGGATGTCATCGACAACGTCATCAGCCGAGTCTTCAATGGGTCTTGATGAGGTAGATGTTGTCTCCACTAGTGTAGCGAAGGGAAACGATCGCGGTTCTTTTTCACTATATGTCGCGGTTTATGAACCACGGAATATTCAGCCACGGTAAAAAGTCTGGGACTTTAGGCCGCGGTTCCAACCGCGGTAAAAAGCGGGGGAATAGACTACAGTTGTAGTAGGAACCGCGGCCAAAACCCTTTTTTTTTTAAAAAAAAAAATCATTGCACTATAGGCCACGGTTGGAACCGCGGTAAAAAGCCAGGAATAGACCGCGGTTCGTGCCACAACCGCGGCCAAAAGTCTTTTTTAAAAAAAAATTAAAAAACGTCACACTTTCTACCACGATTGTGGTAACAACCGCGACATATTCTCCTGCAATTTTTTTAAATAGCAGGTCTGTTTTTGTGATATCCACTACCACAGAAACAGACCTGCATATCAAAACATGTACACAAATTCAATTTCAACAGATCAAACACATGTTCAAATGTATTTCAACATCACATAAATACAAAGTCTAATAACTAAGAACTAAGAACATTTCAACATGTTCAAATGTATTTTAAATCTAGTAACTAAGAACTATTATATAATCTAACTATATACTTTGCAGCAACTTTCCTCATGAATGATAGTGGCTTCTCAGGAATTGCTGTAGTAGTCTTGAATCTCTGCACAAGACAATTGATATTAATTACTGTATATGAATTCCAAATGTTGGAGAAAATCAAAATTTGTTAAATTTAAATATTACCGTTTGCCAGCCTCTTGTGATATGGGAACGAACAATGTGGGTCATCCAATACATTACATAGTATCCGCACTCATATGACCCCTTCTATCTGTTACACTACAATATATCATCATAGTTGTAAATAGTTAGTGAAAAACATTAAAACAAAACAACTATAAGAAAGTATGGCTTTAGCATATGTCAAACCTTGAGAGAAATCCATGCAAGTTTTCTACTGTTAGCAATTGATCTCCCAACCATCATCATACTTGCTGGAATAGAACTATATATAAAAAAAAGGTTTTAGCATTCATTTATATAACAAAGAAAGTCCAAACATTGAGGTTCTTACCAATCAATTGCTTGTCTGAGATGTGTGGGAGGAGACTTGTGCAATGAGCAGAACCACAAAGCGTAACTCTCTTGTATAGAAATAACAAGAAGCTGCCAATGACGCCTGAAATTCATAATAACTTAATTATTAGATATTAAAATCACATATGAAACTTTATTATATTAACAAAGTTCACTTACCCAGATATATAAGGCAAAAAATATATTTTCTTGCCGCTTGCAAATCTTCTTGTGAGATGTGTTGTGATCTCATCAAAATCTCCTGTTTCGTGAATGGATTGGGGATCAATGAACCCATAATCATCAGAGTACCCCAAGTTGTTACTGATCCCATACATATACCTGAAATAAAAAATTAACATTGATATAAGTATACTTGATATATAAATCAATTGTATATAAATAATTTCTCATAGACTTACATCATCCATAGTTGAACTAATGTAATAATTGCTCATAGACTTGCATCTGTTGTTACATGGAAAAATAAGATAAGTTTTGACATCAATAACATGTAAACTTTAAAATTGAGAAGTGTAAAGTAGAATTCCATACCGAGGGGTCAAAAATTGAACCAACCAAGAGTGTTTAGGCCAAGCGATAAAAGACTAGAATGCATGTGCCACAGTGAAAATCTCATCTGTGGGCAGAGGAATTGAGGCATATGGTATGATAATTTCGTCTACTGAGACCTTCACCTCATCCTCTGATAGCTCCATACCATGAACAACAGTCGCTGCTTTAAACACTGTTCCACGAGCTACCAACACCGTCTCGGTATCGTCTAAAATGTGTAGCAGACATGGACTAGAATCGTCCATGTCATCCCCTGGGACGGTTGATGCTGAACAACTTCCTTTCCTGGTTCTCCCTGTTAGAGTAAATGTTAGATTATACAAAAGATAGAAATAATTGCACATAAATGTTTATTAATTTTACCTGTGGGAGGCACAACATGTTCCTGTTCCTGTACAGGAGATGACATCGGGTGCATGCCACAACTCTCAAACTACTGTTGGAACATGGCGTAGACCTCATTATACAATTCATTCCTAAGCTCTGTCTTGAGCTCTGTCCTAAACTCCACCCTAAGGTCCGCTTGAAGCTTTTTTGTGATCTCTTGTGTCAGCTTTTGTTGTTGTGCTTCACTGTATGCATATGAAGTCTGACAAGAAGAGATCCCAAAATAATCTCGAATGCCTACTTCAGGTCCAGCAGCACGTACACGCCCAAGGTGCTCAGGTCGTCCAATTGCAACAGTAAGAATATCCTAGCAACCCTCTGGAGTGAATTGACCTTGGGAGCTCTGCTCAACCAAGGAGTCTTGTAACATTACAAAACACCATTATTCTTTAAAAAGTTTAATGTAGCATGTATAATGAAATTATTATTATTTTAGGAACAGTGATAACTTACAATTCTTTCAGAAATTTCACGTGCAGTGTCAGAAGAGTAGGTGCCCGATGGTTTCATACGAGCCAACTTCCATTTCTCATGCCGAGAAGGTGGAGAAAGAGGCTGAGGGGGGCTACCACCCTGAGATGGTGGTCTAGCATCTGCCTTTTGCTTGAGGATTTTCTCCTCAAGCTTCCTATACCCACCACGAGATAATTGGTGGGGGTTTTTGTTTTGAGCACTTGTTTCTTGTGCTTTGCTTCTAATTGCCTGTCACCTATATTTAATTAATTAGTTCATATGATATATATTTGTTAATGAGGAATTGAATAATATCAACTATACTAACCTCTGATTCCTCTGATGTCTGACTCTATACAAAAAGCCGCCAAGTCTCCTCATCAATGGACTTATATGTAGTACATGAAGACTTATTTTTATGGCTTCCAAAAATATATCTTGAGGTTAACTTACTTTGAAAATTTCTGAAGTTTTCAGCAATAGTTGATAAACACTTATTTCTAAGTGTTGTGACATTTGGAATGTCAAATGTCAGCTGAAAAAAAACATAATAAAGTTGTATCAGTACAAAATTATCAAAATAAACAAACTCTAATAGAAATGATATTAACTAACTTACCAATATATCGTTTCATATAATGTTCCGATCAACCTCGGGCACATGGTCAAAAGATTAAGTAAGAATACTAATCTTGTCACGTGCCACTACTCCAAGGTATGATCAGAAGTCATCTGCATAGGGGCCAGATGCTACACCTGTGATCACGTTAATATTCACCGGTTTTCTTTCACCACTATTCTTTCTGATCAAAAGTTGTTTCATCCTGGTGGGTCCTCTAGTGGATCTGGAAGGGGGAGCCTCATCCCCTGAAGAATGTGGATGATCAGCTATATATCTGTCAACATAAATAACAACATGAAATATTAATAAAAGACTTATGTAATATCATATAATTTAACAAAACATGTAATAGTAATCATAGGAAATACTTATACAGAAATTGGAAATTCATACATAAAGATATGGATTCATCATATGTATACTCCCTCATCATGATCTGACCGAATTGCATGTACATCGTCGTCAACTAGAGATTGTTCATCAAAATTTGTTGTAGTTTGAAATGAATGGTTGTCAGCAATATGAATATTAATCAAATTGTCTTCGTTAACTTCAATTTGTTTTTTGCCTTGAAGAGCGACATACCAATGGTCAGACGCAGGATCTTTGACATAAAAAACCTGAGATGCTTGATGTTCCATGATGAACGGTTCGTCTCGATAACCCACATTTCGAAAATCAACCAGTGTCATACCCGATTCAACTATTTTCACACAACTCTTATTGTTAAACCACTTACATTTGAACAATGGAACAAAAAACTTGGTGTAATCAACCTCCCATATCTCTTCTATTATACCAAAATATCTCATTGATCCAAGTATAGGAGATTGATCTTTTGATGTGGAAAATTAAAGCGACTCAGCTTCTAAACTGACTCCACTATTCGTACTCAGCACTAATTCGTGGTAAATTAATCCAATTTCGATCCATTCCTAAATATTACATAAAAAGATAAGGTTCTAAAAATCAAACTTGCAATTTTCATACATACCATATGTCAAACATTAATTTCACCTAGTGATTATTCAAATATTATAAGGTTTAGGAATTCTATTAAGGATTAAATTGTAATAATACTAAATATTTGTTATTATGCAAAAACATTTTATTATGCAAATTCTAATAATTCCAAATTTCCTATGTCTACATATTTTCTATGTCTACATTACCAAAACTATAGCAATTGTTATCATGCAAAACCTAACGAAGAAATCAAGTTAAGAAAACAAAAGGGCATAAAACGCAATACCTGGAATGGGCGTGGCGAAGAAGAATGGGCGCGGGAAGCGTGGCAGAAAGGAATGGCAGCAGAGAGGAATGGCAAAGGCGTTTCCAACGATTTTGATCGGCTAAAACTATTCCCCAACGTTGAAAATGGCAAATGCACCGAACAAATTTGAGTTTAAACGGTCGAAACGATTGAAAATGGAGGAAGCGTCGTCGACGAAGAATGGAAACTCTGAAACTGTGTTTGCGCGAAGTAGAAGATGATACTGTTCACGTTGTGTTTTATTTTTTTAACCTATAGGAGAATCTACTGCGGTTCAAAACTTAACCGCGGTAAAAAAGGGGAATATGCCACGGTTGTACACTTAACCACGACCTATTCTCCTGAAAAAAATAAATCAAAATGGCATTTTTGAATTTTTTTTCAAATTATATGTCGCGGTTCAGCGCCCAACCGCGGTCTATTCCCTTAAATATTTAAAATTTATTCAGATCAGAGAATAGACCGCGGTTCTCTGAGCAACCGCGGTCTATTCCCTAAAGTTCTGAATCCCCCAACTGCCTTCCCAACTGCCTTTGGGGAATATCAGAAGGTTGCACGGGGAATAGGCTGCGGTTCGCAGGGCAACTGCGACCTATTGCCCTACAACTTCTGAAATTCCCCGCCATGTCAGCGCCTGCAATAAATTGGCAAGGGAATAGGCCGTGGTTCTTAGAGCAACTGCGGCCTATTCCCCTGCCAATTTCTTGCAAGGGCTGACATGGCGTGAAACGCAGAAAGTTGACTGGGGAATAGACGGCATTTCCTCTATGAACCGCGGCCTATAAGTTGGATTTATTTTCAAAAATGCCACCACGCAGTATTATGATGCGGTTTCTGGTGAACCATGACATAATGTGCGCTGTAAAAACTCAATTTTTTACTAGTGCTCAAGTATATCAAGAGATTCTTCATCATCATACCTGTGCATGTTTTTTCCTTCCAAAACCACTGACCATTTTTATTCGTTGGATCACTTATGTAGAATATTTGTCTTGCTTGACTAGCCATAATAAATGGTTCATCAGTGTAATTCATCTTATTAAGATCTACCAATGTGAAACCAAAGTCATCTATCATGACATCAAAATTTATATCAACCCATTTGCACTTGAAAACTAGTACTCTAAAACTAACATAATCAACTTCCCATATTTCTTGTATTATTCCAAAATAACTCATTGATGCAGTGATTGGATTTTTGTCTTCAGAACTAGCAAAGTGCACAACCTCAGCTTGTAGTGTAACCCCACTATTTTGAACTCTACTTTTGTCATCTTCTACCTTTTTCTGAAAAGAAATATTGTTTATATAGTACCCACCATATGTAATGACATATGTGTTCAGCTCATGAGATAACCTCTATAGACTTTCAAAAATATGTGGAGTCGCATAAATCTTTTTCTTAAACCATTGTAAGAAGGTTTTGACACGTTCATTAAGATGCCATTTTTCACTCATTCTTGGGTGTGATGCCTTTATTTCATTAACGTGTTCAGAAATGTAAGGAATCACATCAACAATGTTGTTTAAGATGTACAACTGAGCTTGATCAACTTCTTTTCTATTAACACTTTGAATATTCACACCACGAACACCCTTACCTTCACATTTTCCTTCATGTCTGCTCTTGGGAAGACCCACTAGTTCACAACTTGACATATAACTTGAACAAAATTCAATGGCTTCTTCTACAACGTATCGCTCTATGATTGAAGCTTCTGGTCGATATTGATTCTTGACGTATCCCTTTAAGATCTTCATGTATCAATCAACAGGGTACATCCACCTTAAGAAATCTGGCCCACATATTCGAATTTCTCGGACTAGATGAACAATCAAATGATCCATGATATCAAAAAAGAAGGTGGAAAATACATCTCCAATTCACATAGTAGTCTTATTCCTTCATTTTTCAATTGATCTAAACCTCGAGGGTCAACAACTTTCTTGCAAATGGCATTAAAGAAAAAACTTAGACGTGTCAGAATACCCCTAACAGAAGGAGGTAATATGCCTCGAATAACAATTGGTAACAATTCTTGCATCAATACATGACAATCGTGAGACTTTAAACCAACTAACTTTAGCTCTTCACCAACATCACGTATCATGTCCTATAAATGATCACTCATCCATTCTTCCACATAAATCATTCCTCGTGACGTGGTGGGCTGGTCCAGTTTTCTCCATGCCAAGTCCAAACGATATAAGTTCTCATTATGCCGAACATGAATAGATGGTCACGCATATTGCCTAAGTTTTGCCATATTTGATTAAAACAAAGAACACAAAGACAAAAATATGTCCCGTTCACATACTTTTCATTTTCTTGAACATATTGCAAGAACACTGAAACACCCTTCTCATATTCTTCACTGATGCGACGTTCATTCATCCAGCTTCGATCCATACTATGTTTGTAACATATTTCATCAGTTTCAATTTTTTAACTCTCAAAAGGTTAGGCCCTACCCATTCAGAAAAATTATATTTCATAAATTTCTAAGACACATGCAAAGAAGTCTACGTCATAATCTTGATAAGATTTCGGCAACATTTCGCATTGGTCTCCGAAATACACAAAATGAGAGTAGTCAAGGATGACCACAATCAAATATGCATGCGGAGAACAACACAAATACTAAACCAAAATTTTATCAATCTTATGCATAAACTCCAACGTACATGTTATAACAAATTTATGAAAAATAATTTTCCCAAACTATCCAATCGGACAATTCAAAATTTAATACAATTGATTAAAAGATTAATCGTTGGTGTTAAATTTCAAACGGGAACTAGGTTTCACTCAATGATCTAACATGGCAATTATAATAACACAACTAAACTTTATCACATGCATATTCAAAAGCCAATAACACATGCATACCTAAAAGCAAAAAACATGCAAATACAAAAGCCAATAACATGCATACACAAAAGACAATAACACACATACAATAAAAGTTTTCAACAAAGAAACTAACCTTTTTAGTAGATTAAAAAAGCATTGGAGGGAAATGGAGGACTGCACACCCAAAAACGTAGGCCAACAAGGGTAAAAAACGTCGCCCAAGAACACGCCACAAATTGCACCAAAACGCAACGAAAATGAATTTTAATCGGTTCAAATGGAAGATATTTCATCAAAGAGTAATTTAATCGAAGTAAAAGTAAATTTAAACGGTCCAAAAGAGAGAAAACGCACCTGGAAATGCAATGTCGAAGAGAGAAAACGTGAGGAGGAAGACAATGAACAGTGAGCGTAACTACTCGCGGGTTCGCATTTTCCAGTATAACAGCCTATAGACGTAAGGTGCTGGGGTGGACCGACGTCTATAATAGTATAGACGTATGGGCCCTCACTAATATGACGTCTTTATGATTTAAAAATTAATATTCGCAGGGCATATAGACATCGGTTACTAGGGGCACTGACGTCTAATTGAAATTTTCACCTACCTATCAGGCCTATAGACGTCGGTTATAGGGGGACCAACGTCTATAATCGTATATAGACGTCGGGGTGACGAGATCCGATGTCTATATGGCGAAAAAGAATGACTATTCACCTACTGATAACGGTTGATTTCACGTGTTTTTGTGTATATATTTTAGTGAATAAAGCAACTCCTTTACAACTTTTACCTTGTTTTATACTCAAGTTTAGTGTGTTTTCTAGTTTTCTTGTGTTTTGTTTAGTATATGCTTGTTTTTACCTCTAATATCTTTATTTAAGTGTGTGAAATAAATGAATAGGAAACAATTCTAGTGGAGGAAAAAAAGCAAGAACTCAAGAGAACATGTTTTGGGACAATAAAAGATCAATTTGAAGTAAATACCCATGTTGGACGCCTTTGGAGCAAGCATATCTGTAGAAAAGAGAAAAAATGCAGTACAGAAAAATCAGACCAGGCCCCCCTGGTTTAGGGGGGCTGAGCACCACCTGCACAGAAGTTGATTTCTGGTGTGCTCGGGTCGGGCGCCCCAGGAAAGGGGTTGGGCGGCAGTCTTCGTGCAACTCTCGCGTTAGGTGCCCTAGGAAGGGGGCTGAGCGCGGATGGTGCTGATGTGTTAAAATAGGCTATTTAAACATGGGTCTCACGATTTTTGAGCATTCTTCTCCTCTTACACTTCATTCTTCACCTAGAGAGATTGGAAGAGGCCCTTGGAGGCTGTTTGGGTTGTTGGGAAGCTCTCTCACTCCTCCTTAGGTCTTCAAGCTTCATCAATGGTGATTTTGCCCCTCTTGGGTTAAGGAAGAAGATGGGTCACAAATTGGAGATGGAGATGTGAAGGGGAGGCGCAAATGGAGCATGGAGCAGTTGCCAAGAACCTTGGAAAAGGTTGTGCATCCTCTCTGTGGTTCCAATTTCTTCCCTATCTCTTCAATTTTATAAAACCCTAAGTTCTCCACCATGAAGGGCTTTTCTTATTTGTGGAGATTAGTTGTAAAACATGGAATTATTATGTATTTTGTGATGTTAATGCTATATGCTTTTCCAATTCATGTTAGTATTCAATTTTTATGCTTAATGCCTGCTTTGATTTGATCACCCATGCATGAATTTTGGTTCTTGATGTATTGAGAAATATGATTAAACCTAGAATTGAAATTGAATACCTTTTGGATGGAATTGAGATGTTTGTGAATGCATGAGAATGAAATAGATGAATTCTAGTCATGACAAATTGTAAATACACTATGTTAAATTTCTTGCACACCAACTATTTGATAAAATAGCAAAAATAATTTCTTGTATTTTTTGTGCATTTTTATGTCTAATTGAGTTATAAAAGGAAGAGTTGTCATGTGTTGCACAAGTCCTTTGGGAGAGAACGATATTTATCACTTGCTACGCTGCGACAGGTGCACTTGTCGTTGGTTTTGCAGCCAACACCTACCTGTCAGACCTATACACGTCGGTTAGGAGGGGCCCCAACGTCTATAATATTATAGACGCCGGGGCCCCTCCTAACCGACGTCTATATGGCCAACTTATTTATCAAAATGCCACTGGTCATTAATTTACGTCAGCCCCCCCATAACCAACGTCTAAGGGGTGACGTTAAAATCCAATTCTGCACTAGTTCAAGTATGAACGCAGGAAGCTCAGTCTTGGGGGTTTTCCTGACACTTTAATGGTATTTCATTCTCAAATAAAGAAGATTGACACATGTGGTGAGAATAGCAGGAGGTCTTAGTCTAGGTGCTTCCAATATGGATTATATGATGCGGTGATATACTAACCTTGTGTGTGTGGTAGGGTGAAATCCATTGACAATGGCTTTGCAAATTAGTAGAGGCCACCATAAGTGCACAACCCGCTAAAGCTCGACATTCATTCTAAGTCCGGACAGTTGGTATAGGTCATTGCATGTTAAGATGTTTGAGATGGATTAAATTATATATGATTCCTATATGAAATGCTTTAAACTTATGATGTATTGCTTGTGTATCTAGCTTACCCTTGCTTTTCTGTTGTTTGTTCTATGTTGTTTTCTATTTTGCGATAATCACCTAATGGTGTGAGCTTAGAGAGTTGCCTTTTTAGTTACTCCAGCGAGAGGTGAGGGTGAAACAAAGGTGTAGTTAGATGAATTCTACAAATGTAGATTTCTTCCTCGTAGTAGGTTTGTTTTATCTGGTTGATTTATTATCATATATATATATATATATATATATATAACGTTTTATTTTAGTAGTTTTATACTATTAAAATGGGATGTTACAAATATTAAGGTATGTAAAGGATACTATGTCTTTCAGATTATTGTATACTAAGTGGGACAACTACCGACTTAATGGGTATGCAGATAGTGACTGGTGTGGAGATATGGATGATCGGAAGAGCATCATGGTTGGTTGTGGTTTCTTCATGGATGATACAACATTTACTTGGCTCTTAAAGAAACAACCCATTGCGACATTATCCACATATGAGGTTGGGTATGTTGCAACATCCTAGAGTATCCAGCACGCAATATGGCTGAGAAACTTGCTGAAGAATTTGGAAATAATGAAAGAAGAAAAGGTACTAATCTGGGTAGCCAATAGATCGATGATTAATTTAAGAATCCAATAAATCATGAACGAAGCAAACATATTGATGTCCGTTTTCATTTCATTCGGGAAAAGGTGAAGGAAGGAAGCGTGGAACTTGAACAAGCAAAAAGTAAGAAGCAAATAGTTGATATATTCATAAACTCATTACCTACCGCGTCATTTCAGGAGTTAAGAAAGTTGATTTGAAAAGAAAAGAGAATTTTAAGTTTACGGGGGAGTTTTGTTAAATAAACTTAAAATTAAATAAGGGTTAAAAGATTAATTTTGTTTTGCTTTATTGCTGCTAGGTTGTTTTTTTAAGTGTTAGTTTCGGCCAGGTGGATTGGGATATTTTGGTTAGGTGTTAATATAACCCAATTAGGCATTTTTTAGATGTTTTTTTTTTACTTTTTGAGGTAGTGTAACAGTCCGACCAATTAATGGTTATTTTGCTTCTGTTTTTATTATCGGGCCTGTACACAGCTATTTTAATAGCCTTCTTCATTAATGAATCGTAGCACGTATATTTACACTTTATTGATTGTATCGTGTGAAGTTATTGGTTACTTTTAACAAGATTCACAAGTTTCTCGTTTTAAGTGATTTGTGAGTTTCTGACTCTCTCTATCTTTTTCCACTAATGGTCAGAGGATGAAGTGGTAATGATGTGATCCCAAAAATGTTGTTCCACCCTTCTCTCATAGAGAACAACTGCACAATCCCTAACCCCTGACTGACGAATGTGTCACTCTCAGGTAATATTCCCTTTTCGATTTCATTCTTTTAGTTTCTTTTGGTTTTTAAGAAAATTTTAAATTGGAGTAATTGAATAAACATAGCTCATGAAAATAATCATTTTTTCTATAGTTCCTAGAAAAGGGATTGATCATCGAAATTAGAGTTTTCCATATGGAAAGGAACAAATTTATGGCTGAGGGTATAAGGTGTACTACAACCTTCGTAGTAGAAAGGTGAATGTGTAATATATTCTTTGACTTTTGACAACTGACCCATCATGCAAAACAAAGCACAAAAAACAATTTTTTGTTCAATTCCTACCAAATTAGAGCATATTCAATATTAAGAGAAGTTCCTTTTTCACTTTATTCATTTAGTTTGTAATTTTACTTAAGCACTACATCAATATATATTTATTTAGACATTATATTTAAGTTTTACAATCGAAACATATCTAAATGAAATAAAAAAGGGAAGACTTTTAGCTTTGATTTTGAATTGAAATCTAAACTTTCATATTAGACTTTGGTTTTAGAAGAAATCGAAGTATAAAACCATCAATAGATAATTCAAAATAAAAAAATTAAGGAATTGACTTTAGTTCTATTAATAATTTAAGTCTAATCCTTTTATAGTTTTAAAAATAATTTAGATTTAAAGAAAGAATATGATTTGATTATCTTAATACTGAAGCCTAATTCCTTTAAATTTAAATTATTTAAAATAAGAAAGGAATAAACTTTTATTATTATTAGAATGGAAGCCTATTGTTCTTTCTAATGTTGACTTTCTTTAAATATATATATATATATATATATATATATTGTTTTTCTTTCTTCCTACATATGAAACCTGCCTACAGAAATAAAACAACTAGAACCATGACACATAATCTATATACAACAATATATAAATGACAATTTTATATCATTGCATTTTAAATAATGTACAAGTAAATGTTTCACATATATACATATATACATTTCTATTATGTATCTTGTCCACACTTTCCTTAAGCATTGTATGGATTTCTCGTGCATTTGTGTATGATTCTTGAATTTATGCACAATAGATAAGAATTTTAATTAGTATATAAAAAAATAAAGTTGCAAAATTTGAGTCAATTAAATTATTATTGTTACTCAATCAATTGTAATTCGAGCACAAACAACAGTTATAATCTATTGCATAACATAGTAATCACATTCATATTAGTTGATTTATTTATTGGACTACAATATATCAAAACAGTTACAAATAATTGAGGAAGGAAAGAAATCTTATATATTAACAAAAATAACAAACCTTAAGGGACAACCATGTAAGTTTTTTTGTTGTAGTAGTTGATCTCCGTAACAACATACTGTGTCCAACAAATGAAATATGAAAAAGTGAATGTTTTATGATACACTTATATAACAAAAAAAGTTCATAACATTGATATTCTTACCAATCTATTACTTATTTGAGATGCTTAGAGGGAGACTTATGCAAGGAGCAAAATTGTTCAATAATGTTCTCTCTAAGGGAAACTACAACTAACTACCAATGACGTATGAATTGAAAATGTAAACATTGTAATACCTGAAAATGATGAGTTATGATTACAACATAATAAACTACACTTACGAATAAATATAAAGGAATAAATATATTTGTTTCCCCTTTTCAAAACATTTAGTGACGTATGTTGTAACAACACAATTTAGGATGTCACGTGTGAGTAAAACGTCTATTTTTTAGAAGAAAAAAAAATCTAATACCATCACAATGTAATGAAAATTTTAAACTTTATTACGCTATAGTGAAAAAAACAAAAAAAAAACATGTGAAAATATAAATAATCCAATTACAACCGGAAGTAATGTACTAAAACTCCTCAGCATTATTTATTTTAAAAAGAAATAACATTTTGGAAATCCCGAAAATCATGTCTCACTCGTCTCTCTTTTTACATCACATCAGCACCATCCTCTGTAATATCATTTGCTTTCGTATAAAAACGATCATCACAGGTGGAAACTAGAACCAAAAAATACATGGGTAAGCTAACAGAATAAACATCAAGATAACATATAATAATATGATTTTCAATTAATATCTAAGCTCATTACACTCCTACTTAAATCAAATCCACCACACAATAAAACAATGTCAATCCAACTTTAATCCAAATGAACCATGCTATCACTACCATCCATTATGTTATCTTTTGTACTTTGGTCAATCGACCTATTTACCAAAACAGGGTCCACTTACCAAATCAGGACTTCCTTAATCTAGTTTATCAAAGTAGGGTCCACTTATCAAAACAGGACTTCCACTACCATGTTTTCCAAAACAGGGCCTACTTACCAAATTAAGACTCTCTTATTTACCAAAACAGGGTCAACTTACCAAAGCATGTCTTCTTTGAGTACGCCACAAAGAGTATATAAGGAAATAAGGACATTAAAAATTTCATGCAACCAACAACTTTACACCCATGAAACCACCACCAATATCTAGCACAAATTAAGCATATATGGTCTACAATTTTGTGTGTACGCGGATCAAAAAAGAACCCATAAAATGTCATCTATCCCTATACCCAAATTTCGTTACCCGTGCCTAACCTCCAACACCATTTCATTCCAAACATACAATAGAGCCCATGCACTATATAGAAAGAAAAAAAAAAACAAAGTTTTGCATGTACCAATGCCCTTGCTTAGTTGTGTAACCCTATTGCAGTGTGGTATAGACAAAAATTATGTCCCTACAAGCCAAGCATTTAACAATCTCAACAAACCCTTGTTACTACACATGCATATCTCATTATCACATCAAGAAACATGATACGAAAATCCAAACCCCTACATTGATCTTAAGCTACACATAATATATCAATTTTACAAGCATCCATCTCATCTACTCCTATTCCCATTCGAAACTAGCTGCGTATAACACTTATGACCTATCCAACCCGCAATTGTACCTATAGTTTCACCAAAAACTACAAAAACATTGCATAAACCCAAGAACCACGTGCAACCACTATTTTTACGTGAAACCATGCAACACTACACTTATGCCCATGAAGATAAGAGCCCCAAGCACCATGATACCCCTAAAACCCGTGAATGCCACTGACTCATGCTGCCATGAAACGCAACCATTCTCCTCCATGATTTGTATCCCAAAAAAATAAAGAAATCCCACTTGAACACCAAAAACCCTATGCAAAACATGAATTCACCTAACTTTTCTTTGTACACAAACATGCAACATGGTTTATGACACTATGATGCACTAAAAACTAGGTTTAAGTCCATTCCTTCCTACATGCAACCAAGGGAGCTCATGCACCAACAAAAGCCCACACTAAGCAATATATATTTAACCTACTAAGAATGAAAATAAACCTATTATTAACCCAAGTCTCAAACACCCTCACGTGGATACCGTGCAACTCATGCATTAAGCTTTAAGAAAACCTATACACCATGCCAACTTGTACCATACATATACCATATTCTACAACCTCAAACCCACACATGGATCTATTGAAGTTTTCCTTGAAACCCCCATGCACCCTTGCATGCATCAACATTAGGTTGAACCTAGCCCACCTTCATGTAACTAGAAAAGCCATTACATTTAACAAAAGTCCACCATATATAGTATACACCACAACTCTTAAAAACATCCACGTACCACTGGTTTCGGGAATGGTCCTAAAGAATTTACGTGACCTATGTTTAT
The DNA here is from genome assembly GCA_027742785.1 of Vigna reflexopilosa. NCBI lineage: Eukaryota > Viridiplantae > Streptophyta > Magnoliopsida > Fabales > Fabaceae > Vigna > Vigna reflexopilosa. The sequence continues at coordinate 20,440,960 of CM050932.1, forward strand.
ACCCATTTGTAGAAAAAGAAACCAAATGTATACCTTGAAGAAATCTGCACCTCATCCATTAAATGAAAAACACCAACTCAAAACCCCAAATGCATCCAGTGATACAAAACTTATGGATTCCACACTAGTGCGGCGAAGGGAAATGATCGCAGTTGTTTTTGAATATCGTCGCAGTTTTAGAACCGCGATATATACGAACGAGGTAAAAAGTTCGGGACTTTAGGTCGTGGTTCCAACCGCGGTAATAACCTGGGGATATGACAGTGGTTCCTGCTGGAATCGCGGCCAAAACCCTTTTCTTTTTTAAAAAAAAAATTTCTTGTAACCTTTGGCCGTGGTTCCAACCGCGGTAAAAAGCGGGAATATGACATCGGTTCCTGTTGGAACCGCGACCTAAACCCCATTTTTTTTAAAATTTTTGTGTAACATTTCGTCTCAGTTTCAACCGTGGTAAAAACCTAGGGATATGACTGCGGTTCCTGCTGGAACCGTGGCCAAAACCCTTCTTTTTTACAAAAATTTCGTCTAGCTTTTGGCCTCGGTTGTCGCTGAACCAAAGCCATAGGTAGGATTTCTACCTCGGTTTTGGCCACAACCGCGGCCTATTCTCTTGAAATTTTTTTAATAGCAAGTCTATTTTTGTGATATTCACTATCACAAAAATAGACCTGCATATCAAACAATCAAATAATGTACATAGATTTAACCCAAATTCAACAGATTCAACACAATAATCAATATTTACATCACATAATGTACAAAGTCTAATAACTATAATTCAACATGCTCTAATGTATTTTAAATCTAATAAATATGAAATATTATATAAACTAACTAAATGTTTTGCAATAACTTTCCTCAGGAATGAAAGTGGTTTCTCAGGAATTGAAGTAGGAGTCTTGAATCTCTGCACAAGACAATTGATATTAATTAGTGTATATGAATTCCAAATGTTGGAGAAAATCAAAATTCATTAAATTTAAATATTACCATTTCCCAGCCTCTTATGATATGAGCCGAAATAATGTGGGTCATCCAATACATTACATAGTATCTGCACTCATATGACCCATTCTGTCTGTTACACTACAATATATCATCACAGTTGTAAATAGTTAGTGAAAATCATTAAAACAAAACAACTATAAGAAAGCATGGCTTTAGCATATGTCAAACCTTGAGAGCAATCCATGAAAGCTTTCTATTGTTAGCAATTGATCTCCTAACCAACATCATATTTGCTGAAATAGAACTATATATATACATACATATATATATATATATATATATATATATATATAAAGGGTTTTAGCATTCATTTATATAACAAAGAAAGTCAAAACATTTAGGTTCTTACCAATCAACTGCTTGTCTAAGATGTGTAGAGGAGACTTGTGCAATTAGCAGAACCACAAAGCATCACTCTCCTGTACAGAAATAACAAGTAGCTGTCAATGGCACCTGGAATTCATAATAACTTAATTATTATATATTAAAATCACATATGGAACTTTATTATGTTAACAAAGCTCACTTACCCAGATATATAAGGAATAAAATGCATTTTCTTGCCGCTTGCAAATCTACTTGTGAGAGATATTGTGATCTCATCAAAATCATTTGCTTCGTGAATGATTTGGGGATCATTGAACCCATAGTCATCATTGTACCCCAAGTTGTTACTGACCACAAACATATACCTGAAATCAAAAAGTAACTTTGATATAAGTATACTTGATATATAAATCAATTTTATATAAATATTTGTTCATAGACTCACATCATCCATAGCTGAACTAATGTAATATTCAAATCTTTTGTTCCCGACGCAAGCTCTCTGACATCTTGGCTATGCAGGTATATTGGGACCTCAAAGCCTCTCCCAAAGACATGAGCATCATATTCAACCTCCAAAGGTTTATTTTCAATGATGTCAGCAAGTAGCTGCAATGAACCAAGAGGATCGTCCTCAAATAAAGGAATCTTCTCTTGTGCATGTGTTTGTTGTTACATGGAAAAATAAGATAAGTTTTGACATCAATAACATGTAAAATTTAAAATTGAGAAGTGTAAAGTAGAATTCCATACTGGGGGTCAGAAACTGAACCAACCAATTGTTTAAGCCAAGCGATAAAAGACTGGAATGCCTATGCCACAGTGAAAATCTCATTTATGGGCAGAGGAACTGAGGCATCTGGTATGATAATGTCGTCTACTGAGACCGTCACCTCATCCTCTGATAGCTTCATACCATGAACAACAGTTGCTGCCTGAAACACTGTTCCATGAGCTACCTGCATCTTCCCGGTAGCATCTAAAATGTATAGCAAACTTGGACTAGCATCGTCCATGTCATCCCCTAGGATGATTGGTGCTGAACAACTTCCTTTCCCGCTTCTCCCTGTCAGTGTAAATGTTAGATTATACAAAAATAGAAATTATTGAATATAAATGTTTATTAATTTTACCTGTTGGAGGCACAACATGTTCCTGTTCCTGTACAGGAGATGACACCGAGCACATGCCATAGCTATCAAATTGTTGCTGGAACTGGCGCATAACTCTGTCAGTCACTTCTGTAGTGACCTCATTATACAATTCATCCCTAAGCTCTATCCTAAGCTCCTCCCTAAGGTCCGCTCGAAGCTTTTTTATGATCTCTTGTGTCAGCTTTTGTTCTTGTGCTTCGCTGTATGCATATGAAGTCTGACGAAAAGAGCTCCCAAAATAATCTCGAATGCCTACTCCAGTTCCAGCAGCACACACACGTCCAGGGTGCTCAGGTCGTCCAATTGCAGCGGTAAGAATATCCTGGCGACCCTCTGGAGTGAATTGACCTTGGGAGCTCTACTCAACCAATGAGTCCTGTAACATTACAAAACACCATTATTTTTTAAAAAGTTCAAGGTAGTATGTATAATGAAATTATTTTATTTTAGGAACTGTTATAATTTACAATTCTTTCAGATATTTCTCGTGCAGTGTTAGAAGAGTAGGCACCCGATGCTCTTAAACGAGACAACTTCCATTTCTCATGTTGAGAAGGTGGAGAAGGAGGCTGGGGGCTACCACCCTCTTATGATGGTCTAGCTTTTGCCTTTTGCTTGAGGATTTTCTCCTTAAGCTTCCTATACCCACCACGAGATAATAGGTGGGGGTTTTTATTTTGAGCCCTCATTCCTTGTACTTTGCTTCTTTTTACCTGTCATATATGTTTAATTAATTATTTCATATGATATATGTTTGTTAATGAGGAATTAAATAATATCAATTATACTAACATGTCATTCCTCTGATGTCTGACTCTGTAGAAAGAGGCGCCAAGTCTCCTCATCAATGGCCTTATATGTTTCACATGGAGACTTATTTTTTTTGCTTCCAAATATATATCTCGCGATCAACTTACTTTTAAAACCTCGGAAGTTTTCAGAACCAGTTGATAAACACTTATTTCTAAGTGTTGCGACATTTGGAATGTCAAATGTCATCTGAAATAAACATAATAAAGTTGTATCAGTACAAAATTATCAATATAAACAAATTGTAATTCAAATGATATTAATTAACTTACCAATGTATCGTTCCATATAATGTTCCGATCAACCTCGGACACATGATCAAAAGATGGAGTAAGAATATTAATTCTATCACGCGCCACTACTCCAAGGTATGATCGGAAGTCATCTGCATTGGGGCCAGATGCCACACCTATGATCACATTTACATTCACAGGTGTTCTTTCACCACTATTTTTTCTGACCAAAAGTTGTTTCATTCTGGAGGGTCCTCTAGTAGATTTGGAAGGGGGAGCCTCATCCCCTAATGAATGTGGATGGTCAATCATATATCTGTCAAAATAAATAACAACATGTAATATTAATAAAAGACTTATGTAATATATCATATAATTTAACAAAACATGTAATAATAGTCATAGGAAATATTAATAAAAGACTTATGTAATATTAATAAAAAGCTTATACAAAAATTTGAAATTCATACATAAAGATATGGATTCATCATATGTATATTCCCTCATTATGGTCTGACCGAATTGCATGTACATCGTCAACTATAGGTTGGTCATCCAAATTTGTCGTAGTTTAAAATGAATGGTTGTCAGCAATATGAATATTAATCAGATTGTCTTCGTTAACTTCAATTTGTTTTTTTCCTTGAAGAGTGACATACCAATGGTCAGACGCAGGATCTTTGACATAAAAAACCCAAAATGCTTGATGTACCATGATAAACGGTTCGTCTCGATAACCCACCTTTCGAAAATCAATTAGTGTCATACCCA